>CM034155.1:65154439-66495410 GCA_019776745.2 Taxus chinensis | reverse complement strand
TTGTCTCTTTTCCCAACATTAAATGCTCTCTCACCTACCACCGTACTTCGATCTTAAATATGAATTTTTCCACTAAGTCAGTCTTAAGCACCTTTTCCCACATGTCACATCTTACGTGCAAACCCCTTTACAACCTTCTGGCATGTAAAATTCCAACCCAACTGAAGACTCTTATGCACGCATTCATAGCGCCGAAGGCACTTCTTCTGTCCTTTTCCCTATTTTTTCCCTTTCCTACCTCATGTTGTTCCTACACTCTTCCTTTTTCCTTTTACATGGTTTCTTCAAGGCTTTCTTGACACCAACCATTTACGTCCATCTCTTCTCTATGCACCTATTAACCTTATGCAAATTTAGTCCTTTAATCGGGCCATTCACCGCAACTTTTACTACCAATGCACACTTGTCTTACATGCCCATACTTTGTATCACTCCACCCCACACTAAAACAAATGCATAGTCCTCTGCGCATGCACTAAAACTCATTTAGAACTGTAATTTATTTTTTGATTGAGCATTTACCCATAGTTTCTTTTTTGAAGGAAGAAATTCATTTTATATGTGATAAATAGAATGCTGATTTAGTCTATTACTTTGATTATTTAGGTTAGATTTCTGTAGTCATTCAATGAAAGTTTGAAGCTCTTTAGTACTAACATGGAAAAAATTTCAGGGCCCTATGAAATTCTCTCACGGTTTTATCCATATCCATCTGGTTCTCTCATTTTCCTATTGTTTGCAAACGCATGGAATAGTGTAGTCTGTGTCAGTGTAAGGCTGTTAGACGCTATATTTTGCAAATGGTAGCTCGCGGTATCAAACCTGGTGTCACTCAGATTTCACCCTGAAATCTGCGACTACCCTATCCGAAAAAATTTCGTACTTTTAAAATAATGGGTCGTTTTGTGTTTTTATTGCCTGAAAGTTCTTGTATTGCATCAAGATAATCCTAAAGAGCCATATTAGCCTTTTTCGCCAAATACCCAGATGCCCAAAATTGTTTTATTCTGTCGTCGGGATTTGTCTGCGGGAAATTTGTATTTAATTATTTTGAGCCCCGTATGAGGCTATTTGCACTCTGTTTTAACTCTATTATGAGCGAATATGTTATTATTCCTATGTGCCAGAAGGGTTTTAACTTATTTTAAGTTTTGGGCTTTATTTGCAACTTTTGGCAATTTTTCGTGTTTTTGTGGTGTCCTGTTTCGTTTTCTGTGAAATTTCTCTGGAGCAATTCCTTTGCCGGGTAAGCCCGATTTTTGGCCTGGAGCAGCTGGAAAACATATACGCACATTATGCCCGGAGGAAGTCGCCATCAGGAGGTCTGGATCACTGGGAAAAAGTGAAGTCGTGCACAGAAAAGCCCCTGCGGGGATGGGCGCATTTTTGGAAAACAAAGGATTTAAGCTGCGATGGGAAAAATATAAGCCGCAGGCAGGGTGGGAATTTTATACCTACCTGGCAGGGTACTTTTTCCCGTGTTATAAAAGTCACTTAAGCTGCAGTGGGAAAAATAGAGGCTGCAGGCAGGTGGGAATTTATTGTCTGCCTTGCAGGGTAAAAATTCCCATGATATAATAAAAGGAAAGTGACTTAAGTGAAATCATGGGATTTTAGTGCCTGCCTTGCAGGGTAAATAATCCCATTGTCAAAGTCAAATCACTTAAGTGGATCACGGGATTTTGGTGCCTGCCTTGCAGGGTAAAGAATCCCATTATGAAAAAATTCTTAAAAATAGAATTACATGTGCAAAAAAGTGCGCCCCCTTTGGTGAGAGAATAAAAGGATTAAATTGATTATTTTAATTAATCTTTCCTCTCAAAAAGTGCGCCCAAGCTTGGAGGAGGTCAACAAGTCAAAGATGGAATAAAAGAAAGGAATTAAATGCATTAAATTTAATTTATTTAGTGGCTGCCCTCTTCCTCTCAAAAAGTGCGCCCCATTTGGGAATTGTTTAATGTTTTTTAAGGCATTAAAACATTAAATTAATTTCTATTTTCAGTGGCTATGGTCAAAGCACACTGTGAAGCTTAAGTGAAGTGTTGTGTGAAGGATTAAATTGGATTAATTTAATTTATTGGATGGCTGTCCTTAAACATGCTATTTTTAAAAGAGAAAAGCATGATTTTTAATTAATTAATTGCCTTTAATTGTTAGGGCAATTATTAATTATAGAATTATGAAAGGTTATATAAGCATGGGCAGCCATATGGGTGAATTATTTAATTCACAGGTAAAGAATTGCAGCCAAGAGGAAAAGTGCGCCCCCATTAAAGGAAGGATTTTGTTCAGACAAAGTGCTAACAAGGCTAAAAGCTTCCAGATTTGGCGCATGCATTAGAGGAGGTTGATCTTTGTCTGCATAATTGTTTCCACAGGTGTTACAGGAGCTCAGGTGTTGATTGAAAGGATTTATGCTCTCTTTATGTGTAAATTAAACACCAATTTTTGGGGCAGCAGGCTTGAAAAGTGCAGATTTTTATAATTTAAATTCACTATTCATGCTCCGGTGGCCATTTTTGTCTGAATAAATTGCAGGAATTCATTACAGGTGCTTTACAAAAGAAAAGGAGTTTTTATCAATGTCCAATACATTGCAAATATCCTCCGAATCTGAAGAATTGTCCAGATCTGCACCAGTATTGAAGAAATCCGGCCAAGTTAGAAGAAAAAGAATTATTCAGACAAAGATAGACAAAGCCATGGCAAAAGGAGATGAAAAAGAAAGCACGATGGAGTCATGCATTGCTTCCAAACTTGCAGACATAGGAGACACAGATCTAGGCCCAGAACCTCTTGCCCATTTGATTGATAGATCCAGAGCAGGAAAGACTTCACTCATGCGTGCGGTCAAAAGCAGTGGAATTATCCGAGCTGCAGCTTTTCCATGTATAGCCCAATTGCTAGAGTTCGTGATGGAGTGTGCTAGATCTTATCATCCTTCATCCAGATCAGTGCGTGATGCTTCGGAAAGACAATAATTCGTTTGGACGCAGAGTTCATCAATTATTGTTTGAAGATTCCAGTGCGAAAGGTGGTGACTTCTATTAGCATTCAGGATGCTGACAGTAGATGGGAGAAGCATAGAGCTGATTGTGTGAGCATCATGAATAGCCGGTTCATGAAGAAGCCTAGATCCCCTTCAAAGTTCCCGAGAACTCTTCCACGGTCCAATTTGGTGCAGGAGGCAGATGATGTCGTCAAATTGCTATGCAGGATGAATGGCGAAGCGAATGCCTACACTTTCCGTACATGGATGTATGCTTTCATCAGGACCATTGAAATCAACAAGGTTGATTCTATAATCAATTGGTCAGAAATTATTAGCAGCAACATCAGTGAGCAACTTCGGAATGTGAAGCGTACTTTCAGCTTCAAGATGACTTCATACTTGGTGTATGTTGCAGCTTCACAAGACGTCTTTTCCAAGCTAGATAGATGTGGTGTTCTTTCCAAGGACCCCATTTTCAAGTGCTACCTGCAGCTTACTGCACCTACAGGTGAGAAAGAATTCAAAGTGATCAACGATGACTTCTTCTACGATTTCATCTGCAAGCTAGACAAAGACTTGAAGGCCAACAGGGTAAGCAAGGAAGCGTGGGAAGCCGCATCCAAGATTGGCAGTCTATTCATTCAATTTGTAGATTTCACATACCTCAGGGTTACGGGCTTTTCTGGAGAACCAATAAAGATGCCCAGGTATCCGAATGATAGATTGATCGCCATGGAGCTGAGCAGGCAACTTGTGGAGTTACACGACCTTCAGTCAAAGCGGCACAAGTCTACGGGCTTCTTCCCAATCATTGTGGGATATTACAGCTGCATTAGCATTCACAGAGCTCGAGGGATGGAAGCGCAAATTTTATCCGAGTATGAGCAAGAGTTCTTCCCTGCACGGTTAAACTTTGATCCATTTGGAGTAGCCAGGAAGACAATCTCCCAGCAGTATGCACATGTGCCTTTGTTAGAAGATTTCTGGATGAAGTGCGGAAGTGAGTACGAGGTCAGAAAGAGAGATTTCAGTAGGTTGTCAGCAAAGCAAGTGTTCAACTTTGGACTAGCGCGGATACCTGTGGATCTTAAAGATGATGGAAATGTGGTACTTGACACTTACCATCAAATGGGAGGAGATAAAGCCATACTGCAGAATAACATGGGAGGCTGCAACACAATTGAAGAAAGATTGAGAGCTGTGTTGGTGAATACTTCAAACTGGTTGCTGACGAAGGGATATTGCCTTGATGAAGCATTGATGAATCAAATCATGGGAAACTTCGGCACAGGAGATTCCCTCAAGCGAAAGCATGAAGGAGAAAGCAGCAGAAGGTCCGAGAAGTTGAAAGTACACAGAAGATCTCAAGAGAAAGAGAAGATCACTTCTACGACCATAGCTTTGACTCCGGCTTCTCCAGTACCCAGTACTTCACCAACTATTGCACCGTAGCAGCAGGACGTTTCCATGCCTTCATTGAATCCGGCGACGATCGTCTTCTCTCCTCAGCCACTTCGTTCATCACCCGTTCCAGAGGAGATGTTGAAGCTGCAGATGGTAGAGTTCGAAAGAGCTTTGTCCTTGGATGATTCAGAGGATGGCAGTCATAACACTGTGGCACTTTCTGACGGAGAGGATGCAGAGCGGGAGATGGTAGTGCACTCAGCGACTTCTCACTCTCTGAGAAGTAATTTCTCGGAATGGTTGGCTTTGCAGTTGGTTCCAGAAGCGAGAATGGAGATGAACTTAGAGGAGCACGACTTGCAGCTACTCCAAGATCTGAGTAGAAGAGACAGAATGCCTAAAGTTGCTAAAGCAACTTCTAGGTTGATCATTGAGAATTCGGGAGAGAAGTTTGCTGAGATATCAATTCCGGCAGAAGGAAAGATAGAGGAGGAGCTCACGGCAGAAGATGTGACAGTGACCAAAGTACCACTCGGTCAAGCCACCACTGAAGGATTGAAGTAGGACACGTAGACATTAATAGATGCTTTATTCCTTAGGCTTGACAGTGAAAAGGTAGAGAAAGAAGAGCTGCAGAAGCAAGTATCTCAATTATGTGAGATCATAGCCAAGGTTGCTAAACCTTCCATTCAGCCCATTTCAGAGCAGGTGAGTGATCATCTTATGCAGGAAATGGAGGACGCAAGCAATCAAGTAAAGGCTATTGACGAATGGAAGGATCTGATTATTCGTCAAGCTTCTGTATAACTTGGGGAAGTGCCAGCCCGCCTAAAGGTTATGAACGATGCAGCAAATCAACTAAAGCAACTGATGGAAAACATAGAAGGCATGAATACAGTTGCAGAGAGTAACCTGAGTATTTTGGCCGAGATCAACAAGCTACCGAGAGATGTATTGATTGCGGAACAGATTGTACCAGACAGATCAGTCGAGAAGGGGAAGCAGCTAGAGTTTGCAGTATCTTTTCGCTTGGAAATCTGTAGAGTTTTGCTGAAGAGGATGCAGGCACTTGAGAGTAGAACATCAGATTTACTAGACAGTATCATTTCTTTCACTGAGGAAAAAGTGGACGCAGGTGTTACTTCATACGTGTGGATTGTTTCTAACGAGGTGCCTAATTCCCTGGAAGGCTCTCTTCTGATGGTACAAAAGAGAATTGATAAAGCTACCAAGCCTTTCACGATGAATTCTATCAGTAGACTGGTGGCGCTGTAGGCAGACATTGCAAGGTTTGGGCCGAGTTTGGAAGAGGTGGAAGTGTGCAGCAAAGTGTTGAATGAAGGGTTGCTGCAATTCAGGACAGAGAAGGAAGCAGTGGCTAAAACAGATGGAAAGATGTTGAATTACATGTTCGACAAGTATATCCGATATCAAAACAAGAAGAAGACATAAATGTTACAGCTGGCATGACTTCTTCTATTCTTTCTTCTTCTATTTTCTATGTTCCCGGATGAAATTGTAAAACTTCTAAGTTATTGGTTTTACAACCATTACTTGAATTCATGTGGAACCATTCTATTAGTTAAGTGATACATGTGTCACTTAAGAAGAAGTTAGTTGAGGATGATTTCCAAATGTCATCTTTACTTGTTGTTCATGCTTTAGTTCAGTTTGAGTCTTCTATTTGTACTTTACCTCCTACATTCTATAAGTAGGAGAAGAACCTCCGGGTTAAAGGATTGATCAGAATTTGTAAGTAGCAATCTTGAGTTCTAGACTTTGTGATGAACTCCTGAGAGCAACTTGGAGCAAAGGAATACAAAGGAGCAGGTTTCCAGAGAACTTTGTGTCACAGTGTACTGTGTTTCTTGCTTTGAATCTTAGATCTCTTGATAAACTTTGTGTTATTTTAGATCTAGATCTAGAGCTGCCTTTGTTTTATAATTCTGTGTGTTCATATCTATTAAGTTTCTTCTATGTGCATGTAATTAGCTCTGCTATCTACTAATTGGGATGCACATCTTCCCCATTTCTTCTCTGTATTTCCTTTACTTCTTTCTTCTATAACTTTCCTTTCTTAAGCAGCTGCTTACTTGCTGCAAAACTTCTTAGTTATGGTTCATGAACGAAGTGGTTAAAGTAAAACCCCTGATAGATAATAACACATTTTTATTGACAAATCTAACACGGGAGCCTCACCGGTTAAATGAGGGAGATTTATCTCATGACTGCCTAGGTTTGATGCTATGCAAAAAATCTAGCCAACAGTTTTTGGCGACTCCGCTGAGGAAACAACTATATTTGCAGATCAAATCTTTTCTATTGAAGATCAGAGTGTTTTCCATACAAATCTCAACCTGGCTGAACGTCCATTCACCCGATCCGTGAAGGCGCAAGGAAGGACTGATCATTTCTTCTGACTGCAGGAGCAATTCAATTTCAATCATCCTCCTCAAGTTAGAAGCCGTAGATCTAGTCTCTCACCAAGAAGGAGAGTTCCAGATCGTATTCAACATAATCCGGCGGCTGGAATTATCCATCAAGTCTATCAAGTCTACACAAGGAGGAGTCGTGCTCAAGTATACATGGCGCACCAAATTGTACATGTTCCATGGGGAGCAGCTTTTGGGCCACTGAACTTGGCTCCACCTATGCATGAGCCGCCAAAGGGATCCAAAAATAATTTTCCAAAATTCTTTGGAGATGGAAAGAAAAACCTGGATGATCATTTGGTGGCCTTCTTCATATCTTATGGCGTGCTTGTAGTAGAACATGAAGATGTCTCAGTCAAACTCTTCATTGAGACTCTACACGACTTGGCTGGTGAATGGTTCTATTGGCTAGCTCCTAACACCATAACCAACTGGGCGACTATGCGTGAACAATTTCTGAAAAGATTCAAGCCTGCAAAGGACGCTAGCACGTTGATCACCCAACTGATGCAGTTGAAGAAAGAGCCAAACGAGAACATGCGGGACTTTATTGCAAGGTTCCAAAGGATTTTGTATAAAATCCCCACTTTTGCCGCATTGAGCAACGAAAATCAAAAGATGTTTTTTATAAATGCTCTGTTGCCTGAGGTTGGATATCAGCTAAGAAGGGAAAGATTTGTAAATCTACTTGAAGCACAAAATGTTGCCGTGGAGTTTGAGGACAACTTGATCATGGCTGGAAAACTCAAACAACCATCTCATAAAGGTGATGGTGCTTCTTCTAGTACTTCAGATCCTTTGTTGCAGAAATTGGCTAATGACATGCTGCAGATCAAGAAGCAGATCTCTCAAGCAGGGAATGTAACCCCCTCAAGAATAGCTCCTATCTGGACCTTCAATGGTCAAAATCAAAATCAAAATTGAAACAGACTTGCTGCTTCACCACAGTGGTTGGCAATAGAAGCTACTCTAAGGAATAACTTGGAAACTAATGAAGAGGATCTCGGCATTGATGAATCATTCGATGATGAAGACTTTATAGATCCCGTTGGCGACTCCAATATTGGTTACCTAGACTACGAATCTGATGATGGCTATTATGAATCTTTTGAAGATTCTGATGGTCACACTTTTGCGGTGTTTACAAGGTCTCAAACGTGCCAAAATGCCGAAGCATCCACAAGCGGCCGGAAAGAGAGAGAAGATCCTGGCCCGAATGTTACTATCTTGAAAAGAGGTAGCACTCTTCCTTCTTCTTTAGCACCTAAGGATAAATATTCAAATTCTTTCAATTCGCAGCAAAGATCCAACGCACATCCTGCTGAAGCAAGTCAAGCTTTTGACATAATTGATCACATCAAGAGGAACAAGGTCCAAATGTCAGAAGCTGAGTATTTGAGGGCATTTCCTAATCAGCTGAATAGATTGGTCAAATATGTGCAAAGTAATGGTCCCAGCCCAACAAATAATACTTCACGGGGTATCTTGTCAAATCCAAAGAATACTCCTACAAATAATGCAACGGCAAGTTATTCTCCTTCTACCCCTTCTCCTGCTACATCAGAAAGGATCGAGCCATTCTATGTATCTTTACTTATCAACAGATACAAATTGAGCAATTGCATTTTGGATTCTGGAGCTTCTAATAATGTAATGCCTGCCAAAGTTGCTGATGCCTTAGGTCTCACGTTGACAAATACCATCAGAAGATGTTATTCAATGGAAAGGGAAGTCCCTCTTGTGGGGCAAATCAAATATGCATAGGCATTACTTGCTTCTTTTCCAGATAAAATACTGAAAATGACTATCCTTGTAGCAGACATTCCAGTCTCTTATGGCATGTTGTTAAGTAGAAATTTCTGCAAAGAGCTGGGTGAAGAAGTCAAGATGGATTGGTCTTGTGCGCACATACCAATCAAAGGAGTAAATCAGAAGCTGGAACCTGAGAAGAAATATAAGTACACAGTATCAAAATCTGAGGATCCTAGATCTCAGATCTTGTTTCAGGAATCAGATCACGGAGTCTATTATCTAGAAATGGATAAAGAAGCAATTCAATTGGTGATTCAAGAATCACATCAAATTGATAACAAGATTTGGACTCTAGAATTTGATGGCAGCTGCTGTTCATTTGGATCTGGCACAGGTGTTGTTCTTATCTCTCCTGAAGGGAAGGTGCATGCGCACTCCTTCAAATTGATGTTAGAAAATACTAACAATATGGCTGAGTATGAAGCATTGTTGTTAGGCATGGAGCAGGCAAGAACAATGGGGATAAAAATATTACACGCAAGAAGAGATGCTGAGCTGATTGTGAAATAGATAAGAGGCCTCTACCAAGTCAAAAAAGACAAACTGCGACACTATAGAGATCGGGTTCTACTCTGCTATCTTGGATTTTTCAGCTTTCTCAGTATCATACATTCCGAGAGAACAAAATTCAAGAGCTGATTTGCTTACAGTAACTGCAGCCTTGTTAAATCCGGATCAGCCTCCTGCATTCTTTAGATAGGGGGACTACAAGGTGGAGATGGTCTTTCACCCAAAGGTTCCTGACAACGTCCAGCAATGGCAGGTTTTCAATGATGACACGCATATTGCTGCGTTTCTCCAACAGAAAGACAACTTTGAAGGAATCTACTATGAAGGAAGCAATTCACCTCCTAGGCAAACTATTTTCGGAGAAATGGATATGGACGTCTCACGAAGTCAGGAGATTATCCAGCTAAAGGGAAATACAATTCCCAAAGGCTTGGTATCTCTTGAGGAAATGTTTCATAAGCATGATCAGGTGCTTAAGAAAAATGAAGAGAATGAGGAAGGTTATTCCTCCGACACACAATTGCTAAATTTAAGAGCTGGTAATGATCCCAAATTAGTAAATCTGGGTAAGTGTAAAGCTGGCAATTGCTAATAACACTAAGCACTCGCACTTGTAGTGTTTTGTAGATCCGTAATTGAATCAGGTTCCTCATGGGAACTCACTTCTTCCTCCTCCGTGGTTACCATGACCATGAGATTCTCGACAAAAACATTTTCCACGTGTGATTCCATTCGCATTCCCCTCATAGAGAAGATCATATTCCTTGGATCCACTGGCAAGGCTGGTCTGACACACACCATGATCAATAACCTCATAGATCTAGTCAATAATCCTATAATCCTTAGTATCATGGGGCGTAGAGGCGTAGATATTACAATAGTAAGACACATTCTTTCGAATTGTGTGTTGCAATAAGGGGAATTCAATCACATCATGGTCCCTATGACAAATTTCATAATCTACCGCTATGGCACATAATGTTTTCTGGGGGTAACTATCCTTGACATGCCCCTCTACTTCACAATCCATGCACTAAAGACCACTACAAGTCTCATGTGTAGAGTTTACAGACAACTTCTCTAACTATTTGTCCATGGCAGTGATTTGAGCCTATAGAAAAGGGCTCACACCAGTATCAATTCTCCCAACTGCTTCAGCATGTAAGGTAGCCTCTAAAGCCTTGCATGGGTTAGTAAATGTTTTATGGGATAATGCCCTCCTAAATGGAGTGATTAACCCTCTAACAAACCATTGAGCATGCTATGAAGGGTGAATTTCATATGACAACTTTGATAGGAGAGTTTTAAACTATGCATCATACTCCTGCACACTCTCTTCCATTCCCTTCTGAATATCCTTTAGAGCACTAACGCTCTTCTACTCAAACTCAGGGATGTGGAATTCTGCTAGGAAGGTGTTTTTCAGTGCGGTGTAATCTACCACCATCTGATGGGGGTTATACTACCTATACAATATATATGTGCACCCTTGCAACACCATTACAAATTGACTAGACTTACGTTCTTGGGTTGTGATCCCCTTCGCGCGTCATAGCAACTCACACTTGTGAACATGCTCTGTAACATCCTTTATGCCCTGGTAGTCTAGCAAGTGTAAAGACAATTCAAAGATTACTTGAGGAGGTGGATGAGGTCCCTATCCTCATGATCCAGATCCGTGGTTTCCTTGGTGTTTCCTCCACTACATCCACCATGCCCTATGCCTCCCGATATAATAGTTCCACCTCCAGATCCTCCTGCGGCCCTTTATGGGCTTGAAGTGGTCACACCTAGTGTCCCCAATGTCCCACTGAACTACACGCTAATGGTCTACGAGATTATTCCACTGCTAGATGTGTGTCCCGTGCCACTCCCCGATGTGTTGCCCAAACCTTGTGTACTTTCCCCTTGCCCAAAAATTCCTCTAAACACTGGAATGGTATGTGCAGCCATAAAAGTCCCAAATGAGAAATTATATCTCCTGGGTGCAGATCGGTCACTTCCACCGGTACAAAATGGGTTGAAAATACTTATCCCTTGATCTGGAATACCAAGCGCAAAGGTCCGGTCACTAGGTGGGTTCAGATGCACGCCAATGACTCTTCTTTCTCCACATGAAGAAATCTCATAAGAAGCCGAAGGGGTCTCTCTCCTGCATTTTCTAAGATGGGGTAGCACATAATACTCATGTTCTATGTCCTCTGCATGAACCTCAACTCTTTCCCGTAACGTTTGCCTCCATAGATCCATCAAAATTGTAACCTCATGTTGTCTAGCAATCTACCTTTCAGGTGCTTCAATATACTTGAGTCACCTCTCCTCCCTTTATTTCTCAGTCACAATGTCTACCATCCTCCTCCACCCTAGCTTCCTCACCCAATGCTTAAAAGGGTTTAGCTGACCATTATAAATGCCTCTAAACTCAAAGTAACGATCAAGATCTTCATCACCAAAGGAATAGCATGTAGAAATGACCCTCTGGGCTCCCTCAGAAACTCAAACTTAGCAACTTCCAAACAAGAGTACATAGAAATGGCATATTCCAAAGTGTAGCTAGCTAGCACTCCCTTCCACCAACAATCCACAACACAAGTCCACATTAGATCTACATATTGTAGCCTCTAGTAATCATCTTAGGTCCATACATGCACTCTATAATACTAGATTAATCTAGATACATATGTTGAGAGCCATTTGTATAACTCTAGTGGAAAGCAAAAGTTTCATGAAACTCATGGTAGAGGTTCTCTTCTACCCATGTATGTGTATCAAACTTAGGTCCAATGTTGAATCTCTGAGCAAATTCATCCTCCGTGCTCTTGAACCATGTTTCAACACTTTCCAAGGTTAGACACCCTATCATCACATAATACAGATACAAAGATGCATGCCATTTCTTACAACAACTTCAAAAGGAGGTCCCAACAATGGAACAAAGATGTAGTAAATTTTTATACCCCTTAACAAATAGGGACAATCCCATGCACACCAACCTATCACCCAGCGGGCGCTGGGCACTCACCCGAGGCAAGCGCGGGCATTGAGTCTCTCTTTTATGTGAGTTGTGCAAGAATGTATCGTAGATGCGTAGAGAGAAGAAACTACCTATTCAACTAAGAGATTTGAGTAAATTCTACACTAATATATTCATCCAGACAAGAAGCATATTAAAAAAGATATATCTGAACCATGAGGGAAAGAGGATACATAATGATTATCTTCATTCATATGAAACACACTGAACATAACAAAAAGAGATATGTATGAACCGTGAACCACATATATTCATAATTGAACATGTCTAGTAATCACATTACATCTATCAAGGGCATTATAGACCAAAATGATAGTCCATATTAGAACCATGTAGTAGGACTGGACTTATGTCCCTTACAATGCAAAAGAAAAACATGTACCCATCCCTTTATACATCATTATTCCTACATATCTCCTAGCCCAACCCATAAATCTCTCCATGTATTTCTATAGAGCTTCGCCTCTCATCTTCTCTGTCTAATCTCCTCTATGTGTACCTCTCTGTGTGCCTGTCTCTCTTTTCTTCTACCAGGTGCTTGTATTTATAGCCTTTCTCAACACCTTCAAGCCTTCGCGGGAGTTACAGATTCGTTATCAAGTGTCCAAGGTGGTCCTCCATGGGATAATTCTTCTTCAAGCTTGAGATCTTCACTCTTTGTAATAATGGCCTTCTAGAATCTTCCATCGAAAGGTATATTCCTTTCTAGGCCACCCTATCACCAGGCTAGCACCTTATCCACTCTGCATGCGCAGTCGAGTCACAATTTTCTCATGTTTTGTCTATTATGCCAAATATGGCTAAGTCCCTAAACCTTTTCTTTTCCTTGCACGCGCACCACTTGTTCTACTAAACCCTCCTACAACCCTGTCTTGCACACTTTCTCCTTGCACACCCTTCTTCAAATAGGCCTTACGCACCCACGCACCTCTCTGTACTTTGCCAATAAATTAGGAGCCCAACAATACATGAAAAGCAGTAATGTACACTTGAATTTAGACAAGGGAGACATAAAAAATGATCTCAATGCCTGCTAATGACTATACAAAGTAATCACCTTAGCAAAAACCCAAAACTTAAAACTAGAACCCTTAGAATGAAAACATGCCTTCATTCTTAAACAAAATTTCCTCCAAAGGGAATATACCTAGATACCCCTCAAGAATCCCTTGAAATCTAGAAAAAATGGGAATATAATCCTTAATCCACCAAAATAAATGGGAGGGCCATTCAACCTAAAAATATTCCATCTTGGTATGTCAGGTTGGAATAATTTTGGATCGTGATTATCCCTGTAGATAAGTGAAAAATATTCCTTTTCTAAACAAAATCATTTTTATCTATTACTACCCTATCACCATCATGCGTACATTCCCAAGGAGAGTTTTTTACTCATCTCCATCATTTTATTTTATTCTTTCAGTTGGAAGAATGATGAATATAAAAGAATAAAGATCGGGGATGAAGAATAAAATTTTTTTAAGAAAGTGTTCGAGAAGGGTCGAGATTTATTTGTTCATCATCTACCTTATTTTCTAGTTTATTCATGTATGCATCAAGGCATTCAAACATCCCCAAAATGGGGTCTTCATCTGGCCCCAAATTATGGAGAAAGATTATTTCTTGTTTAGATAAAAGACTATTAATTTCAACAAAAATATATTTCTTCCTCTTAACTCTCTTGGCTAATATATTGATGCAACTCTCCAAATGAACACAATTTTGAATAAAATAATAATTGAAATCCGTTCGAACTTATAAATCTCCTAAAACATATTTTTGTATAATTTGAATTATCTTTTCTGAATCTATAGTTATTTGAGTGTATACATCTATGAGGGGAAGAATTTTTTAATTTTTAACTCAATATCATATACATATTCTCCTAATTTATCCCTCATATCTCGGAGTTGGCCTATGCAACCCCTTAAAGTGTTCATTCTCACTCTAATATCTCCCTCATACTCATGTTGTCTTCGTTGGAAATCTGAGGGCATTATTCCTTCCTTTTTAACCACCTCATCATCCATGGTAGTGATGAGCTCATGTTTAGGCATTAAGACATCTTAACACTCTACCTCATCCTGATATTTTTTAATTAATGCTTTACCTTCCTTCGATTTGTTAGAGACCTGGTTGTAGCATTCAATTACTTCTTTAAGGACTTGGTTGCCTCTACTTACTAACTCTTCTTCCCATTTCTTAGTGTCATCCCCCTACTTTTCAAATCACATTCTTTATCATTTCAGGGGTGATGAAAATGGAAATTTCTTGGATCAATAAGGGAGGTTGTATCCATTTGTGTACATAAGTTGAAAAGATGTAAAAATTTTCCCTTAGTTTCTTCTTGGTCTCTTTGACCTTATCCATCTTTTGGAAAATGCCTCCCATTACTAGTATAACTTCATGTTTGAGCTTTTATGTGGTTGGTTTCCCCAATATGACCTTGATCTTTGCCTTGACAAGGGACTTATTTCTCCACGTAAAATTACTAGGCTTCACGAGTGCTTTAGGCGTGCCCTCCGATTGTGCGATCTACACACTTGGTGCTTTCTTCTCCTGCCCCTCTTCTCTCTCTCTCTTCTTCAGCGTGGCCTTATTTCTTCCTATGGGGTCTTCTATGATGGAGACATCATTCTCCAGGTATGCACCTTTCTCAAACTTTGGCCTTATGTTAAGGTATATCCTTGCTACAGCCCTTCCAGTGATTGAGAACGTTATTGGTTTCATCATTTGAACCTCGTTGGAGACATACTTCTCCATGTATGTGCACTTTTTAGGGTACACGAGATTTTTGTGCAGCTTGCAGTGGTCTTGGTCCACCTCAATAAGGTCGAACCTTAGTATTTTGGCTTCTTTTAACCTATTGACCCCTTCCTTGAAGTATTGTGTGAAGGAGAAGGGCAGCTTGCACCATGGACCCTTAGTCCCATTTTTTAAATTAAATCTACAAATGTAGAAATGTTGGTATACTAGAAATTCTACTTCTTGACAATGGTGAGCAGAATTTTAACTAATAATATATTTTATCCCTCCTATGCGCTACTTATAATCTCATCCATGATGAAAGTGGACAAGTTATAGATTGTTCCCTCTGATATCTTCCGGTATAAATTGATCCATGCCTTGTTCACTTGAGTCCATTATTCCTGATCATTGAGCTTGGTAACCAAGCACGTAGCCATCCTCATAACAAGGTATGGTATCTCTAGGATGTTAAAGTATCACAAACACTTCTTGTAGTCATATTCTACTACAGTCTCCTTTATAGCCTCCTTGTCGCTTAGATAATCATCAATACTTTCTCCTTCACAAATAAGACCTGTGAACTTGGATATCAGATGTGGTGTTATGCTCATCTGGTTCCCTGCAAAATAAAAGTGATCCTCCTGTATGTGAGACATCAACCATTGATAAAGGTGTTTAGGCTTACCAAAGTAAGGAAAATCATATAGTTATAATAACCATGCCTTCTCTAATTTGACCTTCACTTCATCACTGTATATGGGCATCCCATCTGGTCTCCTGTTGTTAGCTAGGCGGACCAACTCTAGTGTCATATCCTTTTTAGTTATGCTTGTGTGATGGTTATAATCACTCATGTTCATTTGTCTTAGATGTTATGCCCATTCCTTTCCTAGAAATACTCCATCTGGGTATTGCATTTCTGCGTACCATTCTTCGTTGGAGCTCGCGATGGTAGTGGTTTGCTTTCCTTTTCCCTTTCCCTTTGGTTTCTTTGGTTAAATGGTTGCTTTCTTGGGTTCCATGCTTTCTATCTGGATAAAATACAAAATCCTTACTCTACTCTACTACTTTGCTACAATCCTAACTTAATTCCAAAGCTCAACTCCTAGAGTAAATCCTTCTATCTCCGTGCCCTAGCTGCCAAACCCTAACTAGGAAAACCTTCCACAAGATGGTGCACCAAAAATAACCTTTCCTCACATCCATATGCTCCTTCCTTTTGGTTTGCATATATACTCTAGTCACAAACTTAAATTCTTAGGATTCTTCTTCCTTCGCACAAGTTTCCCTCTGGATGCCCTAGTTTGCAAGAGTGCTTCAACTTTGTAATAACAAGATAGAATAATGAATTTTTTGACCTTGTATTTATAGTTTTTGCTTCCCTCCAAAAATAAATCTTATGCCACCTACCAAACATTAAATGTGGATTTTTCCACCAAGCCGACTTTAAGTGGCCTTACCCACGTGCTCAATCCTATGCGAAAAATCCTTTACAACCTTCTAGAGTGTAAAAAAATCCAATCTGACCAAAGACTCTTACATGTGTGTCTATAGCGCCGAAGGTACTTCTTCTATCCTTTACCTAATTTTTTCCCTTGCCTACCTCATTTTGTTCCTGCACTCTTCATCCTTTGTACGTAGTCTTTGTTATAGCCTTCTTGACACCATAATTCATTATCCACCATCTCCTCATGTGCTTTCTCGACCTTACGCGCTTCCTTCTACTGGGACACTCAACTTGTATTACAATCCTATAATTTTATTTGTATTACTCCACTCCACACTAAAATAGATGCACGGTCCTCTGTGCATACACAACTTTGGAAAAATAATGTGGTTACCGGTGCACAAGGCACAAAATGAAAAAAAGAAAGGAACAAGCAACAGGAAAGGGAAACACAAGAAAAGAAAAACGCAAAGGGAAATTCTAAGCTAACTGGAAATACTACCTTATTAAAAACACCAAGAAGACTTATTTATAGTAGGGCTTCAACCTACTCCCATTGAAATGACCTGTTAATCTCATCCCATCTAGCACTTGTAATTGACAAATGCCTGAATCAAGAATGTATGAGATGATGTAGGGTCCCAACTAATGGAATTTCAACTTCCCGAGATGGTGTAGATACTTGTAATCATACAACAACACCATCTGCATAACCTCAAACATCTTATTCTTGATATGACAATCATGCCATGCCTTTTGCCTTGATTTTTCTATTTTCTGAATCCATCTAGCAAGTGACCACCTTTTGTATAACTGCATTAACTTATAAATCCTTTCTTCCAGTTCTTTCTCATCAGCTAACCCTCTTGCGTGTGTTATAAAAAATGATGGTAACATGAATTTAACTAGAAAAATAGCCTCCGTGCCAAATACCAATTGAAATGGTGTGGCCTTGTTCAACCTCTTGTAGGTTGTCCTGTATGCCCATAGAATGATCGATACTTTATCATCCCAATCTTGTCTTCTAACGTCACATATCTTAGTCAATGTGTGACTTAGTATTTTGTTAAATGCCTCAGAAGTTACATTTGCTTGAGGGTGATAGTGGGTTGTCTTATGATGGGCCACCATAAATTCTGCTAACATAACCTTGACCGTTTCATTAAGAAAGTTTGTACCTCTATCACTTGTTAAACTTAAAGGACAACCATACCTACTGATTAAATTCTCCCATAAAAATCTAGCAGCTATCACTGTGGTGCAATCCTTTGTAGGCACTGCCTCTACCCAACGTGTTAAGTAATCAGTGTAAGTAATGATATACCATGAACTAGTCCTTCAGGTGGCTGGAAAAATTGGCCCTACAAAGTCAATTTCCCATTTTTTCAAATGGTTTAGTGTTGGTTATTGGTCGTAAGGGAATTTCATCATTTTTTCCAGGTTTTCCAAGGCACTGGCAATGGTCACAGACCTTGTAAAATGCAATACAATCATGGTAGATGGTTTCCCACCAAATCCCTGCTAATAAAATCATCCACATGGTAGCATTTCCTAAATATTGTCCTCCTACAATCCCACCATGCACTTCCTCCAATATGCATCAGCCCAGAACCTCATCACAACCTAACTTATACAGGTCTCCACTGATCAACATGTAGGGTGCGGCACGTATTACTAACTAATTTCTCTCTAGAGCCTTCATCCCTTCCGGTGCCACACCTGTTTTTAAGAACACTATGATATCTTCCAAGTATGAGGGAATGCACCATAACCTAAATAGTTGTGCATCTGACATGGTATCCTCAATGCTTTACACATCCTCCCCTGAGTTAATCCTTGATAAGTGGTCAAGTCCTGAATTTATTTTATCTAGTTTTACAACCACTGTGAACTCAAACTCTTGGAATAATAGGACCCAACAACATATACTCCCTTACAGAATGAGCTTGTTAACTAAGCATTTCAATGCCATGTGGTCCATGTAGAAAAAACATGGTGTTGCCAACAGATACTTCTTGAACTTATGAATCATGTAGATCATAGAAAATGCTTCGCACTCAGTAGTTATGTAATTTTGTTCTACTAGTGTCAAATTTCTACTTGTAAAACACAAAGGATGATTAAAAATTCCCTCACCAAGTTGTGCTAGCACTGCTCCCATAGTTGTCCCTGAGGCATCAACATGCACATGGAAAGGCTTATCCCAAGAAGGAAAACATAATATGGGCACCATGACAAGCCTATCCTTTAAAGTGTCAAATGCCTTCTGCTGCACCTCTCCCCACTGAAAGGCACTCTTGTGTTTGAGAAATTACTCCAAGGGTGCTGTAATATTGGCATACCCCTTGATGAATTTCCTATAATACCCTATATGCCCAAGGAATCCGTGCACTACACTTTGACTAGTAGGCTCCCCTAATCCTACAATAACTGTAACTTTGGTGGGATCTACTAGTAATCCTTCTTTACATATAATATGTCCTAACAGGGTTCCAAATGGAGTAGCAAAGACACATTTCTTAATGTTGAGGGATATCCTTAATTTCTGACATCTCTCAAACATCAGCCTTAAATTTTCACAATGGTCTTTCACCAACCCATACACAGTCTAGGCATCTAGGTAAACTTGAAGAAATTTATGATTGAAGTCCTGAAATGCTTGTACCAAGATGCACGAGAACATAATAGGTGCATTCTTCAATCCAAAAGGCATAACCGTGTAGGCAAAACTTCCCCATTCAGTGGCAAAATTTTTCTTCCTCTAGTCTTCCTTTGCAATCCTGACTTGGTAATACCCTGATAAACCATCCGTGAAAGAGTAGACTTCACGCTTGGCTACTCCCTCCAAAATTTTATCAGTAAAGGGGGTTTGGAAAGGATCGATCACACATACTACACTTAGATCCTTGTAGTCAACACAAATTCTTATCCTCCCATCCTTCTTAATATTGATAACCATTGGGCTTATCCATTCTGATTCTTCCACTACCTTGATGACACAAGATGTTATCATCTTTTCTATTTCTTCCTTGACTCGTACGTGTAAATTTGGATTCATCTGATAAGACCTCTTCCAAATTGGGTGCACACCTTCCTTAAAATTGATCTTCATCTCCCCTAAGGAATGGTGGACACCTTTGAGTTCATGGTACCCACGAGGGAATTGGAACTTACGCAATAGATCAATGACCTTTGAAAATTCTTTTTCTGACCAATAGTCCCCAATGATAGCTTCCTTTGGTTTTATCTCCGTCCTAATGTTAACCTTATTTTTTTTCAAGGGCTCATAGTAGGTGCATGTTTTCTCATCAATGTTATCTATGAATTCACATGTACCTTTAGAATGGCTAACATCTAAAGTTTCCATTTACTATCAATCTACTACATAGACAATTTTTCATTTTTCTTTTTCCATGCATGTGCGCTCAAGTTGTACTTCCTCTAATTCTTCTTCATTGAGGTGCGTCTCCAAATAAGGCTCACCGAACAACTCTTGTAGCCTATCCTCTAACATAACACTATCTCCCATTGTAAGACATTTGATTACTTGCAACACCTTATCTACTGATGTCTTGGTACTTCTATACTCGAAATATTGAATGAGAATAGCTGCCAACTCCTGCTAATTACTTGTTTGTTGGCACATCTACGAATGAATATACCATGCATGTGCACAAACTTGTAAGGTGGAATATAATTTATGTACCCATAACAAAGGCGGTAATGATTTTGCGCTTCCCATCTAGGCCTTCTCACATGCTTGGATATGAAATGAGGTGGTCTCTTTACCATGGTAGTCTTGTATGAGCGTGGGCACGTTTCTTCTGGAGTACCTCACAGAGAATGAAATTCTTAGCTCGCACCATTATAGTAGGCTCTCATGATGTGTGGCCCACCAACACGCTGCAGTTCTGAGTAGGTTGTAAATGAGCATTTCTCTTCTCTCGTCCTCATGTGTGGATTTCACTAATGCCTCAAGGTTGGTTATGTCATGTATCTGGGGCACGTGGGGCACCTAAACATTGGTGAAGTGGAGATCATACGTATGGGAGTGTGGGTGCAAACCCATCTCGAGTCAGGCTCTATGGAAGTGTGGTGGGATGTTATGATCCTCATGTGTGGATTTCACTAATGCCTCGAGGTTTTGGTGTAACAGCTCATTATATTTGGTATCAGAGCAACCACCCGTGTTCGAATCCCACTCACTTGGTTATGTCGTGTAGCTAGGGCCCATGGAGTGCCTAAATGTCAATGAAGCGAGGCTCGTACGTATGGGAGTGTGGGTGCAAACCCAACCTAAGTCGGGCTCTACGGAAGCGTGGTGGGATGTTATGATCCTCATGTGTGGATTTCACTAATGCCTCGAGGTTTTGGTGTAATGGTTCTTACATGGTGGTTGTAATCACTTATTTTACACTTACGGATGTGGGAATCCCATTCTTTCTCAACTATAACATCTTCTGGATAGTACATCTCTGAAACATTACTCTCAGGCAAAACTTCAACTTCTACCTCCACTTTCTTCTTTCCTTTAGCTCATGCGACACATACTTTCTTTGGTGCCATCTGAAAAACATCAAATAGTTGTCCTTTGTAATGTGCAAATGCTTCACTTTTTTTCTATAGCAAGCTGGTCCAAACCCTAGCTCACTTTTGCGTGCCCTAGTTTGAAATCACATGCCCTTGCTCTTTCTCAATGCATATGCTTCACTCCAACCCTTCACCAATGGGGACACAATATTCTTTTACACACAAATCTTCTCTCCATGTCTATTTTTACACTCTCCGCACCTCAATATATCTCGTTCAGCTTGATTGCACTTAGATCTTTCAAATACTCGTGATTATAATGGTAAAAATGAACTTGCATCACGTCATTATATATATTTTCAAAAAGTTAGTGCATTTATTGCTCCTTCACCTACCAAAAATTCTCTCATTAATTGACCATTTTCACAATTTCCGTGCAGTACATCTTCACACCTCAGTTATAACCTTCTAGCATGCCTTCCTACCTTCTGGCTATAGACTCCTCTTCAGTTGGCTTTCATGCACCTGAGTACCTCGCCACTGTGTATTCTCTTGGTAGTCTCCATGACCACTGCTTAGCTTGCGTTATATTATTCCTTTGTTTATCTCCATCTATGGTCCTTGTTTAGAAGCAATATCCTTTCAAAAAACTCTCCAAACTTGAATAACACCTGTAGCAGTTTGTTCCTTTATATGTACCCCTTTTTCAATAACCACCCCACACAAATGGTATGTGCAGTCCTTTGTGCATAAAAATACTATAAATGGTAATTATCTTCTAGCGTGCAAACACACTTATTACAAAAAATACCAACTAAAACGACAAAACATAACAAGGAAGAAGGAAATACATAAATAAAAACCTACTCTAAATGGAAACACTACCTTATTACAAACACTAAGAAGACTTATTTATAGTAGCCCTTCAACCTAATCCCATTGAAATAACCTGGTAATCGTATTCCATCAAGCACCTCTAACTGGAAAGAACATGTTTCAAGTATGTGAGTGATAACATACGGTCCCAACCAATGCACTTTAAGTTTACCTGGATGGCGCATAAACTTAGGGTCATAAAGAAGCACCATTTTTCCTATCTTAATATTTTTATCTCTGATGTGCCTATCATGCGATGCTTTTTTCCTACCCTTTTCTTACTTCTGACTCCATCGTGTTATTTCTCATCTCTCATCTAGCTTGATCAACTTTACAATTCATTCTTCTAATGCTTGCTCATCAACTAGACCTCTTGCGTGAAATTCGTAAAGAACGTAACATGAATTCCATAAGAACAATTGCTTCTTCACCAAACACCAATTGAAATGGTGTGGCTTTGTTTAACCACTTGTATGTTGTTTTATATTCCCAAAGCAAGGTAAAAACTTTATCATCCCAATATTTTCTTCCAACATCACAAATTTTTGTCAATGTCTAGCTCAAAATTTTGTTGAAAGCTTTAGCAGTCCTATTTTCCTTAGGATGATATGGTGTATTATTATGGTGTGCAATCATGAACTCATCCAATAGAATTCTGATTGTCTCATTCAAAAAATGTGTGCCCCTATCACTGGTTAAACTCAATGGGAAACCATAGCTTGTAAGAACATTTTCCCATAAGAACTTAGCTACCATAGTTGTAAAATCCTTGGTAGGTGCTACTTCTTCCCACCTTGTAAGATAATCAGTGCAAGTGATGATGTAGTACGATCTAGTCCTATGCGCAACTAGAAAAATAGGACCCACAAAGTCTATAGCACATTTTTCAAAGGTTTCTGCACTAGGTATAGGTCGTAAAGGCATTTCATCTCTTTCCCTATTTTTCCAAAGCACTGAAAGTGATCACACACCTTGTAATATGCCTTATAATCCTTAAATAGTGTCTCCCACCATAATCCAATGAGTATAATTTTGCGCGCAGTGGCGTCACCTGTATAGTTCCCACCTACAATACCACCATGAGCCTCTTCTATGATATCTTTGCGCTCATGTTCCAGTACACATCGGCACAGTACTTCATCTCATCCTAACTTGTATAGGTCACCGCTAATCAACATAAATGGTGTCGTGCAAATGGAAATTTGTTTCTTCTCTAAGGATTTCATTCCTTCTGGCACCATACCTGTATGGAGAAAGACAACAATTTCCTCCAATTCTGATAGTGTGGACTGTAACCTATATAAATGGGCATCAGACATGGTGTCTTTAATTGTCCTCACGTCTTCCCCTGACTGTATCCTTGATAAATGGTCTAGGCCAGAATTACTTTTCCCTAGTTTTACCACAACTATAAAATCAAATTCCTCGAATAAGAGCACCCATCGACATATGCACCCCTGTAATATTGGCTTATTTACCAAGTATTTCAATCCCATGTGATCGGTATATAATACAAATGGTGTTGCTAGTAGGTACTGTATGAATTTATGTGGCACATAGATCATTGACAAAGATTCACACTCTGTAGTTGTATAATTATGCTCTACATGAGTCAACTTTCTATTAGTAAAATAGATAGGATGATCTATAATACCATCTCCAGGAGGAGCCAACACCACATCAATGGCCATGCCAAAAGCTTCCACATGTATATGAAATGGTGAGTCCCATGAGGGAAAGCACAGAATAGGCATTGTAGTAAGTTTCTCCTTCAATGTCTTGAATGCGCACTGCTACGACTCCCCTAATAAAATGTCCTTTTTTTGTTTTAGTAACTCCTCTAAGGGTGCGATAACCTTAGCATATCCTTTGATAAATTTTCTATAATACCCAGTGTAACCCAAAAATTTGTGCACCTCACTTTGACTGGTAGGTTATTTTAGACCAACAATAATTGTAAATTTAGTTGGATCTACCAACAAACCTTCCTTGCAGATAATATGCCCTAACAGAGTGCCAAAAAGTGTAGTAAACACACACTTTTTTATGTTTAAAGATATTCTTAATTGTCTACATCTTTCAAACATTAAGCACAAATTGTCACAATGATCCTTGAAAAGCACATATATTGTCCAATCATCCAAGTAAACTTGCAAGAAAAGATGAATAAAATCCTATAATGCTTAAACAACTATTTGTGAAAATACAGCAGGCACATTTTTCATACCAAAGGGCATTCCGGTATATGAAAAACTTCCTCATTCAGTGGTGAAAGTAGTCTTTTCCTGACCCTCATTTACAATCCTAACCTAATGATACCTAGAGAATCCATCTATAAAGGAATAGATTGTGTGCCCTGCAATGCCTCTATGAATGGCATAGGAAAAGGATCAGTCACACATGCATTATTGAGCTCCCTATAGTCCATACAGATCCTAATCTGACCATCTTTCTTGATATTAATCACCATTGGTCTAACCCATTCTGACTCATCTTCTTGATGATTCCATAATTTAACATTTTATTAATTTATTCCTTAACCTTTTCATGCAAGTTTGGGTTCATCCTGTAGGGTCTCTTCCTAACCGGGCATGCACCTTCCTTAAGATTTATCTTCATTTTTTTTAATGATGCATGCACTCCTTTTAATTCATGGTAGCCCCTATCCTAAAAATCAAGGAACAACTCCACTATTTTTTCTATTTCATATTCAGACCAATAATCTCCAATTATTACCTCTTTAGGTTCAACATTTGTGCCAATATTCACTTTTTTGGTCGTCATAGGTTCATGATAGGCATGTGTGTTGTTATCTACACTATCCAAGACCTCACACATACCTATTGAATGGTCTATATGTAGTTCTTATACTTCTTCATCATCCACTATGTAGACCATATTCCCTTTTTCTTTCTCAAAGAAAGCACACTTAAGTAGTGTGGCATTTGTCTCTATTTCTGTAGCAAAATGCACTCCTGAGTCGTTTCCATCAAATAAATTTTAAATGATTTCTTCTTCCTTTGCACTGTCTCTCATAGTTAACCAATTTATAACCCTTAATTCCTCTTCTACTAGAGGTTTATTAGAGAAGTATTCAAAATTCTGACCATACCTATAATCAAATCCTGTCAATTTCCATTTTCTCTTTGTAGCTCTGCATATACATACCAAGCATGTGCACATCCTTGTAAAGTGGAATAACTTTGTGCACCCATAGTGAAGGTGGTAAAGCTTCATTTCCCTCTGTCTAGAGCATCTCACACTACTGGATGTGGTGCAGAATAGGTTGATTACCATGTTATGTGTAGATTCGAGTTGGTGCATTGCTCCTGGAAAACCAAGTTGTAAGAGCAATCCTGACTTCATTCCATTCTACATGATTATCCCTGTGAACCCCCCACTAGCGTGCTTCTGTCCCACGTAGGGTATATGTTATCATACTTCTTCTCTCCAATTGGTCCATTCACTATTCCTCCATGGTGTGCAGGAATACCATAGGGTCCCCTTCCCTAGTGTACCAAGGTTCGGGGTTATTACCTATTCTCCCAATGCAACGAGGTTTACTGTTCCACACAAATGTGCTCCTTACTTCGCACCCTACCAACTCATAAGTACCATAATCCCAATTATCACAAGTAATACTTGTATTATCTCTAATAGACTATGCATCTTCCCACTAAAGGATTCCTTCTTTAGATGGCTCGAGCACTTCTGGGTCCCGAATGGCATGTACATAAATCCTATGTAGATCTTCCTCACTCAGAGGCTCAACATAGGGTACAAATTTTCCATCTGTTAAAGGGATAATAACTCTTTCCTCCTTGTTTTAAAAACTGATATATCCCTTATTGAACCAAAGATCAACATTATTTGGGTAACACCATAGGTGTCCAAACAGAGCTAGGAAAATGTCTGCTTCTGCAAGCGCTAAAACCTCAAAATCCCTAGTGAACTTGGCCCCCTCTATAGTAATGGATGCATCTTTTAAAACTCTGATAGAAGTGGCCTTAGTTATATTAGCCATAAATAATACATTAGAAGATGGCTGCAATGAGGTCTCCCCATCCATACCCATGCATCTAAAGTAAGCACATTGACTTTCACACCTGTATCAATCAATATATTGCTCAAAAGCCATCCATCCACAACAACATTCAGAGTGATTTACTTGTCGTAGTCTAAGGTATGGGGGGAATATTTACATGCAAGATATATCACCCATTCTTAGTATTATCACATGGAGTGTTTCCCTTCAGCCAACTCCCTAGTAATGGAAGAATATTCTCCTAGCGCAACATTCTACATGCCTCCTTCAATTCATCAATATCTAACATGGATCGTCTCTACCTCCTTCTTTAGTTCCATATTTCATGATTTCTCCTTTAGAAATTGTATTTCACCCTAAATATTTGTAAGGACCTCTATGGTATTTTGATAAACCTCCTTATGATGGGCAGGATTTGGGTATCAGGAATGCAAAACCTCCTCTTTAGTGAAATTAGGATTTTGTTGTAATGCCTCTCTAACACGTAGCTTCAGTGTAGGTAGTGATCTTTACAAGAAACACCTCAGACTCCGGTTCCAACTTGGGCATCCTCTAATTTTCCACAACGTGGTGTATCCTAAGCATCCCTGTGCCTTTTTTTCTTGTTTAAGCTACTTACTAAGATGCCCATATAAGTGTGGAAATTCCTCATATCTATGATTATTTCCACAGAAATAACATGTAACATTCTGAGGACATTCATGTCTCTAGTGGTTAGGTGATCCACATGTAAAGCATGTTCCATGAGGGAATTCACCCCATCCACCACCACGAACTTGACCTATAAATCCGCCATGGTATCCTTGACCTCTGCCACATCCTCCTTCAAGACTCCCTTCATTCCTATCATAACGTGCTTGATTGTGATCCTGATGCTCACCCTTTCCTTTCGAGTTATCTAATACTCTCGTTTGTCACACACCAATATCTATAGCATCATGGATCTGACCAATTAACCTACAGTATTCCGTATCATGAGTCATGGACCTGACAATTTTACAATAGCAAGAAATGTTCTTCCTTATTGGTCATTGCAATAGTGGGTAGCAACTGAAATCATGGTTCAAATGAAATATCTCATAGTCTAGTAGTAACAAATGTATTGATCTACAGGGACAATTATCCTTGGTTTTACCTTCCACTTCACAATCTATACACCAAATCCCAGTGCACATCTCATGTGCCAAATTTTTTGATAGTTTCTCCAACTGCTTTGTTATAGCTGCAATTTGTGCCTCCACAAATGGGCTGACTCTAGTGTCTATACTCCCAACTACCTCAGTGCATAAAGTGTATTAAAGGGATTCGTGCAGATCAGTGTATGTCTTATGTGACAAATCCCTTATAAAAAGTGTGATCATACCTCCAACAAACCATTGTACATGCTGGCTTGCGTGAATATCATAAGAAAGCTTAGATAAAAGTGTTTTAAAATGGGCATCATGCTCCCAGACACTTTCAGTAGTGCCTTGTTTAATATCCTTGAGTGCGCTTATACTCTCTGCTCAAACTCAGGGATATAAAAAATTTAAGGAATGCATCTTTGAATGCTGCCTAATCTACACAAGTTTAATTAGGGTCAAACTTCCTATACCAACTATGTGCACGTCCCTGTAATGTAGTTCAAATTAACTTTCCTTGCACTCGCCATTATCCCTTTAGAAGCCATGATCACTTTGTGCACATGTGTAGCATATTCTATGCCCCTATACTCTTAAAGATGAAGATACATCTCCATCTAAATATTCTAGGGTTGGTGTAGACCTTACCCACTTGATCAAGAACCTCCTATATTACCTCTTCCTCCATAACCACCAGATCCACCAGAACTAGAACCACCTATACCTCTTGATCCTCTACCTGTAGCCAACAATGGACCAAAATATGTACTCCCATGTGTCCCAACAATAGTACTGAACTGAACCCCTATAGTCTGTGAAGTGTTACCACTCCCAGAAGTGAGTCCAAAATTTTGCGTGCTCAAATTCTATCTAGATGATGCACTTGAAAAGGTACCTCTAAACAATAATGAAGACATTTTCCATGTCATGGTTTCACTTGCCACATGACTTACTCCTACTCTCCCACTGCCTAAATTAGCTTGCTAACTACTTCTTTTACTAGTTACTAGAAAACCAAGCGCAAGGGTGAGGTTACCAGGTAGAATCAGATGTGCACCCACGGCCCAGGTCATCTCTTTTGGCACGCTTCCATGTGATGCTGATGGGAGTTCCTCATCATCCTTGTCCAAATGGGGGAGTTCCTGATGCTCTTGCACCTTTTATGTGAGCTCCAAATCCTTCGCGATCCATCTCTCTCCTCAACACCATTCACTCTACAACATCCCGTTGTTTCTCTATCTCCCTCTCATGCACCTCATTATACTTAAGCCTCCTTTCTTACTTCTACCTTTCTTCCGCTAGGTATGTCATCTTTCACGAAACCTTCTCATGCCCCCATGCGTGGTGGGGTTTAGCTAGCCATATGTTTTTCTTCCAAGTTCATAGTTACCATCAAAATCTTGATCACAAGTGGAATGCCTTGCAAGTAAGTTCCCCTAGGATATCATAAAAAATTGGAACTTAGCTACCTCTAGGAAAGAATAATTGGAAATTGAATACTCCAAGATATAACTATTCATAACACCACGAAACCAAGTATCCATAGTGCATGTCCAAATCAGATTAGTATCATAAAGGGCTTGAAATTCTTCTTGCATCCAGAAAAATGTGTGATACCTCCAATTCCTTTTAGATGCATAAGTAACTAGCCACTCGTATAGTTCTACCAGAAAAATAGCGAAGAAGCTCTCATACAAACTATCATACAGATTTTGTTCCACCCACATGCATGTATCAAACTCAAATCTAGTGTTGAACCTTCATGCATACTCTTCTTCTAGATCTTTTATCCACTCCTCAACACTTTCTAAGGTCGACTGGTACATCTTCATCGCACACCATCCTAAAAACAACTGAAAAATAGGTCCCTACAACGGAACCAATGATGTAGCCTAGAATTTACTAGAAATAACCTAGGTGTGTTGGCACATCACTCAGCCTAGACTGAGTGCTCACCTGAAGCGCACAAAGGTACCAAGACCCTCTTTTAGGGTTGCTTGTGTAGGATGTTAGTAAGATGAAGAATTGATGCATTCATATCCATAAATAGTATAAACATTCTACATAGCATATTCCAAATCTAGATCTAAGGAGTAATGGATTTAAACAATAGCCATAATGAATTCAACCATGCAAGAACTAGTTACATTCATGTTTAACACCTTGAGTCAATCAATACACTCCATTATATTAAACACAGTAAATACACAGAAGCTTCATACAATATTTAGTATCATAAACTTATGTGTGCATCAAGTATGACAACATAAATCCATAATAGCTCACTACTCACTCTCTCTATTCTATATAGATTACTACATATTTATAAGGGTGGGGACTTTCCCTTCACCACTTGCATAATTCCCAGAATAGGTTGTATGCTGAAAATAGGCACGCACCTTTACAATAATAGACACACATACAAGTGTGCTAATAATAGATATCTTCTAGTTAACTAGCAGTAGTAATTCTATTATTAACTAGAACCCATGCAAATCACTTAGTATATGCTCTTCCAAAAAAAACCTATGTGTGTCGCACAATTCTTTATCCGGTTTGGTGTGCTCTACACACTATCTCCAAAAATATCTTGTAATCATGAAAATGGCTAAGTCCCAAATCTATCTCTGTCTTTTGCGTGCATTTCATTCCCTATCCTTTTGTGCCTTTAAACGTGCCCTATTCCCACGCGCAAACCTTTTGTGTGTCTTATGGTAAGTGTCATACTTTGTCTGCTCAACAACTTATGTTCATCATGAGAGGTTTGTGTTTCACTCATCATGAGCTTTATCAAGATGATCTTGTATGTAGAAGACTTAGTTGAAGAACTTTATGTTTGCATTCTTAGGTGTATTGTGCCCTGAGTTATGGGTTAAAGGGATTTTTGGCATCAAATGATGTTTGTATACATTACTCAAACAATAGAATGTGTATATACAATTAAGGAGTCCTTCAAAAAGTGTACAGTTAGGTTTTCAAATCTGTCACAAAGTCTTAATGGTTGAAGTAATTTTCTACCTTGTCTTATGAATTCAAGGTGCGTCTAATCCCTGCATTTGAGTAATCTATGTTATAAAACTATCTTGTTCTAAGTATGATATCTTTATTGGTCATCAAAATTCTACAATGATGTCTCAAAGTGTGCCAAGAAGTTTCTCAGATCATATGTAACTAGTATAAAGTTTTGAGAATGTATCAAAGGTAAAAATAATCAGTGTAAATTCATGATTTGTTGAGTTACTCTTGTGTACTCATCATTGAAGTGATTCAGCATTGCAAAGGTTTGTAGATTCCTCCAAAGGCATGGGAGATAATTTTGGTCTTGATCCAAGGATTAAAGAGGATCTTGAGTGCCCTCTACCCTTGAATAGTGATGTTATGTATGGCTCATATGACTGAAGAGGTTTGAAAGGGTAACCTACAAGTTTGAAAGAGACTACTATAACAGGTTGGTGTTCATGAGACAAATTACATGAAACATGTACTATGTAAAGTATGGTTTTTAGATATGATCTCCTTGTGGTTAAAGGTATGTACATGAGTTAATTATGCTTACAAGTCGGTCTTTGGTCTCTTCGTTCAGTCTTGAAGTGTTTCAGAGATTTTATGCTTCATAAGAGTTTGATTAGAGAAAGTCAAGGAAGTTAATTGTGTCCACAGGGTGCTCTTTCTCTTCTGCTGCATTTTTGATGCAATTTTGTTGTGTTTTTGCTATGATTCTACCACTTTTTAATAGGTTACAAAACTAGGCTTCTAAGTTTATGTGCAATCTTCCAAGCCTTCATATAAATGTTGGAGGTCTTAGTATGATGACATAGGTTAAGGAGGGGCTATTTTTAGTTCTCATCTAGAGAAAAAGGTGATGAAAAGAATAATAATTGTAGTGTTTTTCTTACTTGAAGGGTTTATATGACTTCTTGCAGTGTTCAGAGAAAAATGATCTTTGAATTAGAGTACTATATGCTATGATTGTGCTACAGTGATATATTATAGGATTGGTATGTCCCATCAGAGCATGTGGAGTTGATTATGACTCTCAAATAAAGTTGAAATGGGTCATAAGTGCTAGAAAGGAAGAGTTGGAGAAGGTTCTCGATTATCTTAAAAAGGAGAGTTAGTCAAGCATTCAAAGTGGGTACAATAACAGGTTATATACTATAATGGTGTGCTACATATGTGTTAAATCCTCTAAGAAAAATGGAGTTTTTATTAGCCTTGAATTAGGTATGCAAGATGCTAGAAGTTCTTAAAAGGATAAATTTGTCATGATTGAAGGAGTGTTGACAAGAAGAGATGGTGAAGTGACCAATAAGGTTGTAATCTCATAAAAATAAGGTTGAAGACACTAAAATATCACTTCAGGGAAGTGATTAAATGTTTGAGTCATCTTCACAATTAATGTACAAGGTATGAAAGTTTGTTCTTGTGTTTTCAGTTAAAGATGCATGGAACAAACTGTAGACACCAAAAATCTACATCCCCTGTCTCAAACTCACTTGTGACCAAAGGTGGCACATTTATGACCCTTCACGGCATTAGAATCACCATATCAATCATTTTAATATACTCACATACATCATACCCCTCATATCCCTAAAAATATAGATTAATTATTTAATTAAAATTAGTTAGTTATCATCCTCACCCTCACACCTCACTATGAAACCTTGCTAACTACCTAACCTCCTCTAAAATTACCTTCTAAAAATCCTTCTAAAAATCACTAACTAACTTAACCTTCTAAAAACTCTAACCCCCCTCATCCAAACCAAACTGAATTGGTTTTTTATTTTTTACCCACTCCCCATCCTTACTACTTAAAAATCCATTCATATCTAGTTCAAAAAGAAAGAAAATCACCCGTTTGACAAACTTAGCTAGGATTCTCCACAATCGCATTGGTGATTTTCATGATCATCGACAATCTATAAATAAGTGTCAGCCCCTCCTTCAGAAGAGATCTCCTTTGGAAAGCATTCTCACATTTTTAACACAGGTGCATTCTACCTCACTTTCAAGGTATCAAATCAGTGAAGCATATCCACATCAGCTCTTGCCAATACCACGCTACTCCAAAAGTCATCAAATTGATCGCCAAGTCATCTATTTGTGTCATCACCAAGTCAGCTTCTTCCATCCGTCCACTGAAACATTTTATTATACAACGTAAATCCATTTATTTCATTTATTCCGATAGGTACTGATTATAGGTAACATTAATTTACTGTGTAATTAATGTATTCATCTTAATCCGTAGTTTAAGAAATCTTTTCTCTCTGTTTTAATAAACTGTTAGAAATCACAAAAATCACCTTGATCGCCAAATGATTTACTTGAATCGTTGGTGATTCTCTGTGTAATATTGCTTTCTTAAATATTTTTCGTAATCTACTTAACATATCTCTTGATTTTTGTTATTTTCTATTATTCTTTTGTCCAGAGATGGTGATTTTAGATGGCATTAGGAGGTAATAACTCCCCCATTGCTAATTATTTTCCTGTGGTTCGACATCCTCTTCTATTGGTAAATATACGAGCTCCTTCACGACATAGAGCTCTGTGCAAGTCTTGAATCACCCTTTAATCTATCTTGAAGACTATCTTCGTAACAACCTAGCACATCTGTGAGGCTAATGAATCATTCTAGAATGCATACGATAAAGCTATAAGGCTCCATGAAGATCTAATACAATATGAGCACAACTATGAGGCTAACCTAGACATCCCAGAAGAAGACTAACCATACATCTTCTGAATTTTGATACCATTAGTCACACTAGCATCCCTGATATCAATACTAAATTAGCCCATATCTACAACACTCCAGAGGAAGTGTCTGATTTATTTTCTGAAAGATTTCATTTCTGTATCTAAATCTAACTTCACTGAAGAAGAAGGCTTTGTTGACTCTGTAGGATCTAATTTGTTATGAGAACCTATATACTGACCAAGAATATGATTTTTGGATCTAATTCATGTCAGTAGTATCTATATGTATATCCATCTAAATAAGTGATGTTAGTTTGTCACATTTTCATCCTATCACTTTGTATCTCAATCATTAAATATTAATAAAAGCTTAATTGTTTCTGAGTAGGTTATAATCCGCCAAGGAAAGTCATTTGGGCTTTCTGGGGACTGGCATTTTCCAGATAACCTACCCATTTATTTACTAATATTATCTTGTTTAAATGCTTTGATTTGTAGGATTACTTACATGAGAAAGAAGCTTGTTTTGTATCTACACGGTGCATAATATCACACAGTTCTACATTGCGGGTATCTTAGAAACCCCGCCATACTAAGGTTGAGTTAGGTGGTTACCCTCTTAAATGACAAGAAAACCCAAAGTAAAAATTGTGCTCGACATTCTGGCATGCCCGGTGGGACACTTGTCCCTTTTTAATTGCTTCATTTTATCATTAATTTGATCATTATTTTCACTGACTACCAATCACCAGTGATTGGCTCAATCACCAACGATTCCCCTGTACGATTTTTTAATCATTTCATAATCAATATGCAATCCTTTCCTTCTATTTTTTTTATTTCTCCTAATTCAAATTGTAGGCTATTTTCCTTTATTATACATTATAGATTTCCTAAGCACAACACTCTGGAGATTTCTAAAATTTGTAAAATTAAAAATGAAATAGGAATGCTCTCACGGTGCAGTTTTTAAAAACCATTTTTTTTACTTTCCGCTTTGCGTCTTTTTTCGCTTGCCCTCATAAAAATCAAACATTTCATTTTGGGACTTTAAAACAAACCATTGCATACTTATTGATCATTTTAAGTAGGGTATTAATTAGGGGACTTAATTGGTTGCATTCACTTATCTTCCCTCACACACAACCAAACCACTACAGAAAATAAAAAAATACGCATTCAAACATTTCCCACCTAGGTGAAACTAATTGGGATTTCATCACCCAACAAGGAAACTGAATTGGTTTTTGGGATGAGTATAATCATTTGTCAGTATATATTGGCTCAACACCTGACTCCCTTATTGTAGTGGGACCATGAAGTGAGGGGGTAGGCCTCAATACCATGCCCGTACCGACAGCAGTACAGAGTTGGGCCTCACGTACCTTCAGGTATATCGAGGACTCTACCCTTAAACATACCTGAAACCAGATGTAGATTACTATTTCCTATAACCTTTGTTAGCCATCTTACACATTTCATTTTTCATAATTAATCAAGATAAATACAAAACAACGTGTTGCTTGTTCTTGCCTATTATTTGTAAAACAACTCATCTAGTTGTTTTCCATTTTCTAGGTGCTTTTTGTGTGTGTTTTCTTATCATGGTACTTACAAGACAAAAAACACGGAATCAACCTTTTAAATACATGTCTACCTCACCATTCGCACCTCAACAACAAGGTACCACTTCATAGTACACCACTTCATGAACCCTTTTCCTCACTGACACAACCATGAGCATTTCTCTATCAAACAGACACGATAACTAATCCATTTTATGACACACAAACTTGGATTGAATCAAGGACCCTTTATATCTATGAAGTAGGAAAAAAATACTTCCATTCCCCACACCAATATCATGGAAAAATTATTTATACACCAGAATCAAACAACACTCATCTGAACCTCCGTTCTACAATAGGGGAGACACTATATTTGAAGAAATGTTAGACTTGGATCCCATTGTGCTTAATGCCTACTTAGTAGCAAGAAATGTTCAAATGTAACCATTCACACCCCAATCCACTCCATACACTCACAAATCTTCATCTTCCATTTCACAACTCATTGATTAAAATCAAGACCCTGTTGTTCAATAACTATATCCCTATACTTCAAATCATTTTGTAATGCTAGAAAATAGTCAACCCTGGAGTTCTACTAGATCTACTAATCCTTTCAAACATATCCAATGAACAATTATTCAATAGTCCCTCTGAAACACTTGATGTATCCTTATCTCCCATCTATAATCTTCACTTGATCTCATCGCAAAACACATCTATTCAAAAATCCATATCCTCATCAAGTCCTTCTATAAGATACACACCTCCTCTAAGTAGTAATTCTTCTTCCTCGTAAAATCCTCCAGTCTCCTCACAAGTACCAACACCCCACTTCTAGTGTTCGTCACCCCTTATACAGTTATGCCTTCCCAATACAGGTTACAAATCCCATCCATAACATCACTATGTATATCGCCACAATGACACCATTAGTTAATACTAGTGTTATTTCTAGTACGTACCCCACCTCACAATACATGCAACAATTTTCACAACCATTGATCTCTGCACCACAATTTTTATCCCAACAGAACATCCCAAAATACAACATTTCCACAACAAAGTGTGCCAATAGGCACCATCCTTTTCTGTTTTGGCCATACCTTTCCAAAAAACACCTACACATTCACTACCTCTTACACATGCATTGATGCCATTGCAATATTATTATGTTCAAACCTCACATCCTCCTACTTCACAAAAAGGATCCTCATCCCATCAAAACACCGCACAGCAAAACATCCCTTACTATCAAAACATCCCTCAAAAAATGTCCCATATCAACAACACATACCTCAGCAGAACATTCCTCAATATGATGTCCCCCAACAAAACAACCTTTATCAACATAATTCTCCATATCAACAAAAACATCCCTCAATAGAATACCTCCTATCAACAAAACATTTCCATAGCAGTATCAATCATACTCACAACCCAATCAGTTTTTGTATCAACCCAATTCATCCCTACAAAAATCAACACAAATTGACCCCCTTCAAGCTCTGCTAAGTCACATGTCTAGTTTGGAAGTCGCTTCATCAAAACCTAAGAATGCGCTCTCCTATGATCAAATTTTCAATGAGCCCATTCATCCTTCTGTACCATATAAATCATATCCACCTCACTGGGAACTTCCTAAACTTACTAAGTTTTATAGCAAAGATGACCCCCAACAACATATCCATGCTTTCCATCATGCATGTTATCTAATAGCTCATGATCATGACCTCATGTTTAAGGAAATTTCCCATGTACCTTTCTGGTCCTAGCTTGGACTAGTACAACAACATTCCACAGAACTTTGCTATTTTCTTTCACACAACTGGCACAACTATTCTTAGACTACTTCTCCATAAACATAGCCCATAAAATTACCACCAATGATCTATATGTTATTAGACAATTTGAAGAAGAATCCATTACTGATTTTTTCACCCATCGGAGGGTGACTACAAATAAAAAATCCTTCATGCTACCATAGCTTGAATTAATTGAGATATTTTTTTGTGCTTGTGCCAAACCTATCTCATCCACTTTATAAATTCAAACCTTCCAAACTTTTGATGAGGCCTTTACCATGGCCCAAAAACTAGAGTTGTACGAGCCCTAGAGGATGGACGGGTAATGATTCTTCCTAAGAAACCTAAATTCGAATTCACATCCAAGTCAGTACCTAACGCAGATAATTCTAAATTAGCCACAAATGTAGTCATAGACAAACCAACTCCTAAATAAAATCCTAGCACTGAATGCATCCGTCGACAACGTAACTATACATCTATAGCATAAAATTATGGTGCATAGTTTTTGATAAATTTCTTTCCTCCAATGTGATATCACTTCCACCCATTTGACCCATCGATATATCAATTTCAAAACCCATTTGGTATTGAGATAATGATTATTACAAATACCATAGGGTCAATGGTCATGACATTGAAAGATGTCACACATTCCGCAATGTGCTTCAAGACTTAATTGATAAAGGTGACCTTTATTTAAACAACCCAAATGCACCTCCTAATCAGATTCTAGATATATTTAAATAGCCTTTTCTAAATTAACCTTCTTATTCCGAGAAACCACAAATGAATGCAATTCACACCATTAATATAGTAATTGAAATTGAGCCAGTCCTTTTTTCTCCTTGTCACTTAATGAAATAGAACCCACATAATCAACATCACTACCCAATGAGCCTAAATCACGACTACAGAGTCTCCCCTTGATGAAATAGTCACTCATATCCTTCCTGTATCTTTGTAACCTACCAAGTTGACACTCAGAAAATCCACGCCAGAATTTGACAAGCTTGAAATTTTTGAACCACCACTTACTACTAAGAACATTACCACATATTCACTACATACTATTACCGAACCCATAACCCTACCCGTTTCGACACAACTCCACCAAACACTACCACCTAAATTTACAAATATAACCATGATACCACTTGAAACATTCTTAGCATAACCACCTCCACCAAAGCCAACCTGGGGTTGTAATTATTCTCAACCCGCAAAAACAAATAATCCAAAATATACTAATCACTTAGACCACACCGTCCAAACTTCTCCCTCTTCATTAGATTCAATCTCAACAAACACACCTATTTCATCTAAAGTTTTGAAAAGACCTAACAAGCAAGGGTGTGGTTAAGGTCTTTAGAATCCCTTACTATGATGAGACCTATCATTTCCATGGCCCTCCACCTTTTCCGTCCATCATATCATCCAAAAACATAACTACTTTTGGAGATCCTCTTATCATGTCAAAACCAAATACCTATGAGACCTCCTGAATAGAACATAATTCAAAATCATAAAGACCCTCATTATAGCCTTCTAGATCAGTATCCCATACACAACCCTTCTCTCATCATACCGATTAATCATCTCATTATTACAGGGGAAAAATCCATGCATCAGGGCCCCACCATGAGTCCGTACTCCACATCTTTCATCCTGCAATGGGCATCCACGTTTGATTATTTCTCCCCTTCTCCTACGTAATCCTGTTATTCTCCATGGCTTCACTTGTACAAAAATCCCAGTTCTCCAACAAATCACAACAACTAGAAAACCCCCATGACCAACAAATGAATAACTCACAATCTATTTAAAATAACTCGCATCCCTACTCTCAATAGAGATAAACCTAACCTTATTACTATCTATGTGTAGACATAAAGGGCATTAGGTCACCATTTTAGATAACTTATTACAAAATTCACTAATCAAATTACCATCTCCCAAATTGTCAAATCATTCATGGATGGAAACCATCCTGGTATGACTTTAGTTCCTTCTGTGATTATCATAGAACGTGAGGCCACTCCATAGAGAAGTGCAAATATTTTCAACATAAATTTGTAAAGATTGGTAGTTCGCTCCTTCTTCCTCCTCAATCAAACATTGTATCGATATCAATATCAACATCACAAGAATATTCCATCCCCAAGACATTGATTCACCAAGTTGATGTTGTCCACATCACTACTCGCTCACAAAATTATGACAAAGGATCATCTGATCCTCTGAAAAGTAGGGCTTCTGTCACCATACCTCCACCCCCTGAGTTATTAACTCCACTAAACCCATCAAAGGTATCCATTTCCTTAGCTCCTTAGGAATCTAATCAAACATCATCATCAAAAGCCAAAATTTCTATACAAACAACAACACCACCTTCGACTCTGATACAAAAGGTCTTCATTAAAAAATTACACGAATCTCCCATCTGGATATCACTTTATTATCTTATTCAAACATTACCTAGTCATAAGCAAGCCATGATTGAAGATCTCCAATCCATTACTATACCAACTAATGACCTAATCCCATTCATAAAATTTATGGGAACTTTGAAAGCATCCACCACCTCCACATCATTCGAAGTATGAAGTTCCTTCTCTTAGACCAGAGGATCATGACTTTTCGCTCTTAATTTCCACTTAGATCAGTGATATCTCTATTAAGAGGGTCATGATCGATAGTGGTAAGGCCATTAATATCATAGCCTATGTCGCCTTTGACTAGCTTAAATTTCCCAACACAGTTTTCACTCAAACCCCAATCTTGTTACGATCCTTTAATGAAACTATCGCACCAACATTAGGTACCATTATTTTTCCACTTAAATTTGGCATGTTAAGACCTTACCTGAACTCTTTTGTATTATAGAAGGAGAGTTCCAATATAATATGTTGTTAGGACACCCTTGGATACACACCATGTGTTTTGTTCCTTCCGCTCTCCATCATTGTCTTAAATATGAACATGAAGGTAAGACCTATATTATCCCTACTGATCTGAATCCATTCGTTGATTATTACATGATGTACCACCCAAACGATGTACTTGTACCTAAATCTTCATCTGAGTCTTATGATCAAGCATTTACTAGCACACCCATACCTATCTTCTGAATTACCTGATGATTCCTTTGTCACTCAGGTTGTAAAGTGTCTTACCCTAGGGGATTATCCCCTCCTCATGCTTAATTCCATCCCTTCACTTCAAACGTATGGTCACCCTAAAAAACAACCCATGTATGACCCCTATGTCAGAGACGTTGTCTCCTACGAACCAGCCTTTCTCAAAACAAACCTAATTTATGGCAGATTCAATAAACCACCATCCCATCTTGTTAACCCATAGCATGCCACGTCATTTACATTAGAATTTAAATCCCTTGACAACCCATACTTTTCCTACATGAAAAAAACATCGCTATGTGTGGAAAGGTTTTGGACTCGGATGTTATGAACAAGACATTGATTATCAACATGTCTTGTGTACCCTCAAATCTCATGAGAAGAGTGGATTACGTTACAAAATTTTCACCTCTGACATGTACAAAGTCACTACATCTGAACTTGCTACATCCCTAACCATCTCTGATCTAGAACCAACATCGTTAATGAACCCTGAAAAACCCCATGGACATGGATGCTAGTGTACCCATCCCACCTAACTTCCTTTTTTAATCAATATTGTATCGTTAGGACCACTCATTTATTAGTATGGTCACTTCATTAAAACACTACCACTTGTTCATCTAGAAATGGTCAAGGAATAGTTTCATTCTATTGATATCCTTTAGTGTCAAGACAACTAAAGCATTCTTTCTCACATCGGAGTTGAGGATTGTTTCCTTCCATCCGATACACCAATCCTTCTTAACAAATCAACCATCGATGTTAACCTAATAACCCCATAGGATCCCCAGATAGTTAATGTTGGTTAATCTCTGAGTCGACAAGAATTACTTGATTCAAAGCATTCTTTAAAAAATATCACCAAGCCTTCACCTGGTCATATAGTGATATGCTCGGGATCGATATTAACATTTTCATACACAAAATTATTACATACCCTGACGCTAAAACTGTCAATCAAAAAATATGCAAAATACATCCTCGTATAGCTCTCCTTGTCAAGGAAGAGTTACAACATATTTTATCTACCAATTTCATCATACCCATTGACTATCCACATTGGGTCTCCAACATCGTGATAGTAACTAAAGCCTCATGTAAAATTTACATTTGCATAGACTTTAGGGATCTCAATCTTGCTTGTCCAAAGGATGATTTCCCTGTTGGGTCCCAAATTATTGGCTAAGTACCAAAATTTAGGGGCGCATAGGAGCAATAAAGATAAGGGTGCATGGGGAGAAGCACACAAGAAAAAGAGGTTTAAGAAGGGTTTAGGAGAGACCAGGGTGAGTGCAGGGAGACATTACATAGGATCTAAGGACTTAGCCATATTCTGCATTCTGGAGGCACTTGAGGAAAAACGTGACCTGACTAGGCATGCCTACATGATAAGGTGCCATCCTGGAGACTTGATGGTCAAGAAAATGATATTCCACGCAGGGAACATTCCTAGGAAGACATCATTACAAAAAGTGGAGAGCTCGGAACAAGATAAGCATTCACCAATTAAGGACCACATGGACAGTTGGCATGTGATCTAATCCTAAAGGAAGGCATGGTGGTAGGTACTGGACCTATAAGAAGATATGCTCGGGTATAAGAAGAGACACCAATATATATCTAGATAGACATATAGCGTGCGAAAAGGGGAAGCTCTACAGAAAGTATTAAGAGGCCCTAAGGTTGGGAGTTTTCATTAGGGAGTTGCAAGAAGATCATCATATCTAAGCGATGGGTCTGTAAAATTTATAAAGGGGGTATAGCTGGGACTCCTGATATATTAGTTAGATCTCTGTTTTAACACTCTTGACCAATATATATATATATATATATATATATATATGATGCAACCTAGAATTTACCATATAACACCCTAGACGCACTGGCACATCACTTAGCTTAGGCTGATCACTCACCCGAAGCACGAAAAGGTACCAGGTCCCTCTATATGGTTGTTGTAGCAAGATGTTAATGTGATGAAGGAATAAATGTATAGATCCATAACTAATCCATCATTCTACAATGCATGCCATATTCAAATTTATGAAAGAACAAATTTAAAAAATAATCATGATTGAACCAAGAACATGCACTAATCAATTACACTCATGAATGCCACTTTGATTCGGCCAATATCTTCCATCTATTAATAAACACGGAAGATCCTTACAATAATGACAATCTATATCGATGCATGCATGGATCTGATACAGTAATCCAATCATATGAAAATATCTCTATATCTCCATACATCCATCTCTTTATGCTTATCTCTTATGTTTTGATTATACCTATATATATATATATATATATATCACACACCTCTCTATTGTGTGATTCATATCATATATATAGGGTGGTTACTTTCCCTTCACCGCTTATCTATTCCAAAAATAGGCCGCATGCTATTAGTAGCCACACACCATTTACAGGTATAGACACACATGCAAGTGTGCTATCTATAGACCTCTTACAGTTAATTGAAGTGATAATCCTATTCTTAGCTCACCTCCATACAAAATGCTTTGATCCAATCCTCCAAAGATAGATAATGTGTGGCGCACACATCTCTGCATTGTTGGTGTGTTCCGCACATAATATTCTAAAAATAGGTCTTCATTCTCAAAATCGGATGAGTCCTAAATGCTGAAATTTCCCTCCACGTGCGGGTTCTTCCTATTCATTCACACCCTTGATCCTAGCCTTCTCTCCCGCACGGACTTCTTGTGTGATCTCCAACAAGTGTTCTTTGATCAACATTGTCATCTCGACAATGGGTATCTCCAAAAATTTAAGTAAAGAATAGAAGAATTGAAAGAATAAGAATGAAAGAATGTAGATGAATAATGAATTTTTATGAGGTAGCCTCCTCTGTATCAGTTTGAAGTATCAACTCTCAAGACTCTTCCTTTATTACGGCCTCCAAGGTTTGTCAATCAGTGAGTGTTTGTTCTACTTTTTCTAGAATGTCAACAGCAATGGACTCCAATTTATCCCTTACAATTTCCCCTTTTTCATTTTGCATAACCAATACAATGATGGAAATTGAGGTCATTCTTCCTTCTAGAAGATCCATCTTCTGCGTAATGAGCTTCCCAAGCTCTTCCAGCTGAGTCTTGTCCAGCTCTTGTGCTTCTGCCAGGGCCTCGTGTTTCTACTTAACCATTGACAATCTTTCGGCGTGGCCCAATGTTTCATCCTTCATTGCTTTTTAGACCTCATTGTTTTCTTCCAAGGTCTTTATGTTGATAAGCATCCCTAGAGATGTGCATATGTTCAAATCTTGGTCTGCTTTCTTCAATACTTCTTATAGCACTTGCAACAGCCCTTCATAGGATGCAATCTTTTACATCACTGAAGCTTTCTATCATTCTGCCTCTTGCTCTGAATTCCTTGGCACTGGCATGCACTGAGGTTCATATTCAAGTACCATGTCCACCAACTCTCCTATATAATGTATCACTGAGGGAAACATCTGTGGTACCTTGGTCTCCAAGTGTGGCCTGGCTCTTATGACATTTTCCCCAATCTCCGTTGCAAAGCTGATAAATACTTTGTTCTTCTTCTATGCCAAGTCCCTCTCTTGTTTTATGCATGTTATCTCTGCATCCTTTGTCTTTAGGTCCTCGCGTAGGACTCTTATCATTGCAGCTTTGTCCATGTTTCTTCTATCAACTTCAGCATAAACCTTCACCAATGCATTACTGACCTACTCATCTAACATGCCAGTAGGCTTTACTATCATATGTCTAGCTAGGGGTGCCTTGTTCAACCGTCTTGAAATGCATGACTCTTCACATACATCAAAGTTAGGCTCATCCATGTGGGTGTGCATTTACCATGATAGTTTCTTTAGAGTGCGCACAGTCATCATATCCTCATCGATTAACTCCCAGGCAAATAAATCCTTCTGTGCTATCATGCTCTCGAAGCAGGTGCATACAATTTTACATGCATCCTCTACATACCCCATGGCTGGTGGAATGTGCTCTCCACTCATCCTCTTCATTCTAGGACCCTTGGGAATTATAGCTTCAAGGTTAGGATCCTGTCCCATTATGCCTTGATCATTCACATGCACGGATCTAGAGGTTTCCTTTTCTTTTTCTTCTCCATCCTTCATCTCTTCATCTTTTCACTCTTCCTCATTCTGTGGCTTGTCTTCTTTCTCAAGAGGGGTCAGAGATGCATGCTTTCTCTCCCCTAATTCCTTCACTTCTTTATCCAACTTCAACTTTCTTCTCTTCTTTGGTTTAATAGTCTCCTTGTGTGGAGAGAGACGAGGTAATTTACTTACCGTTTGTGGGGTTCCACCTTGAGTCCTTGTGCATCTGAACACTTTCTTAAATCTATTCTACCCCTTCTCAACCTTCGTATCTTCCTCATCATCATGTTCCTAAGTTAGAGTGGTCGTGCATTGTGACTCTTCTCTTTCATATGGTTTCTTTCTTTTGCGCTCCAAGCCTCCACTATCTTCACACTCCTCTTCTTCATCCTCTACTTCAATAGTTTCTATGGGCCTTTGCGCTAGTATGTTTTCCATTGTGTGCTTACCCTTCACTAGCCCTAGGAGTGCAAATTCATTCTTTACATACTTATTGTTCTCTATTTTGGGCTTCAGCTGAAGATATACTAATGATGCCCCTACATCTGCTACAACCAGACTTATTGGCTTAATTTTTAACACATCCAAAATGATCCTCTTAGTATAGGCACTTCTTCCTCAACATGTGGTAGTCACAGTCTACCTTATTTGCATTGAATACTAGTTGGCACGTGTTTGTGAATATGTGAACAGATGCTTAGAAATACCTTGCAGTGAATACGTAAGGCAATTTACACCAATGGCTCCATACTCCATCTCTCATTGGGAAGCATGTAATATAGAAATGTTGATATACAAAAAACTGGATTTGTTTCCCTACTACTGATGGTAGGTCCTTTAGGATGTGCCACTCTTCTCCAAATGCCGTGTGGAGCCTATCGTAACATTTTTCTACCCTTTTCTTGATGTCATTTTTCATGGCCTCTTTATATAGGTACTTGTTGAACCTTTCATCTGGTGACTTATTCTCCATGGGTTATTCACATACCTTTTCCTTCGGCCCGTTTGGTACTCCAATTTCCATGAATACTAGTGATAGTATAAAATCCCCAAAGCTGATCTTCCCTCCTATACGTGCTTCCTCGACTATTTTTTATGCAATATAGCTTGCAATATTGTATACTACTCCTTCTGACATCTTACGTGCAATGTGTAGCCACATAGTATTTACCTGTGACCTCCACTCATAATCATTCAAATTTGTAACAAGGTGTGTTGTTGCTTGCACAACCAGATATTTCTTCAACTTGTATATATCCATATTACGTGGACCCTTCAGGTACCCCAACTCCTATTTGGTCTTTAATATCATGGATTTATCTATGAGATCATTCTTTATATCCCCTCCTGTGGCCTTCAAACCTATCACTGATGAGATAAGCGCGGATGAGATTCTAACTCTGTGTCCTGCAAAGTAGAAGTCCTCATGCACTCTGATCATGAGCCACTGATACAAGGGCTCATACTTCTCAAAACATGGAAGCTCATATAATTGGTAGGCCCCAATTCTCTTCAAAAGCTTCTTGCCTACATCATCATAAACCGGCATATCATCTGTCGTACATTTGTTTTTCCTTGTAATAAGGAATTGAGCTCTTTACTATTTTTTGAGGTCCTGTGATTGTATTCACTTACTTTACTCTTTCTGATGGGTGAATCCCATTCCTGTCTAACGATGACTCCTTCTGGATATTGCATTTCCAAAAAATCACTTTTGGGTGCCATCTCTTCCTCCTTGATGACCACCTTCTTCTTTTCTTTTTCTCCTACTGCAGATGACTTCTTCGGTACCATTTTTACCTTGCAATCGTTACCTCTTTATCTATGCAATTTTTGAATCAAACCCTAGCTTGATTCAATCATGCCCTAGGTGGAAATTTCATACCCTAACTCCTCTTTGTCACCTTGCTTCACTCAAACCCTTCACCAGCAGGGACACGAGCTTCTTTTCACACAGATCTATTTATCACGCTTGGTTTCATACCCTTCACACCTTAACCCGATCACTCAGATCTTCGCACTTATCTCTTTCCTCAAATACTCTTAGTCACAATGGTAAAAATGAATTCACATCCCATCCTTATATAATTTTGTAATTTTTGATGCATTTATTACTCCTTCACCTACCAAATATCCTCTCATTCATTGACCAATTTTTTTTTTTTTGCATGGTACATCTTCGCGCACTAGCTATAACCTTCTAGCGCACCTTCCTACCATCTGGCCACAGACTTCTCTTTAGCACACACCCTTGCACCCGAGTACCTCTTCACTGTACCTTCTCCTAGTAGTTATCATGGCCTCTTCTTACCTCGTGTTATATTTTCCTTTCATTCATCTCCATCCACAGTCACTTTTGAGAAGTAATCTTCTTTTTACTTAAAGCACACATGTAGCAACTTATTCCCTTCACCTTTCAATTCCCATAGTCTTTTACTTGGATAACTACAACCACCCCACACTAAAGGTATGTATATTCCAATGCGCATAAACATTCTTCACATAGTAATTAGCTTCATGCGCGCAAGCATGCTTATTACACAATAACAACTAAATTGACAAAGCATAACGACAATGAAGGAAATACATTAAGGAAATACATAATCAAAAACCTAATCTAAATGGCGATACTACCTTATTACAAACACCAAGAAGACTTATTTATAGTAGGGCTTCAGCTTACTCCCATTAAAGTAGCCAGGTAGCCGTGTTCCATCAAGTGCTTCTAACAGGAAAACACCTGATTCAAGTATGTAAGTGATGACATACGACCCAAACCAATGTACTTTGAGCTTGCCTGGATGGCACAAGAACTTTGAGTCATAAAGAAGTATCATTTGTCCAATCTCAAACTTCTTATCCCTTATGTTTCTGTCATGCCATACTTTCTGCCTAGCCTTTTCCTGCTTCTGAATCCAACGTGTTATGGCTCTTCCCTCATCCATTTGAATCATTTTATCAATACGCTTTTCTAAATCATGATCATCATCTAGTCCTCCAGCATGCACAATGCGTAAAAAAGGTAACATAAATTCTATAGGGAGAATGGCTTCTGTGCCAAACACCAACTGAAATGATGTGGCTTTGTTCAATATCTTGTAAGTTGTTCTATATGCCCAAAGAATAGATGACACTTTATCATCCCAATCCTTTCTTCCAACATCAAAATTTTTTGTCAATGTCTGGCTCAAAATCTTGTTGAAAGCCTCAGTAGTTCTATTTGCCTGAGGATGGTAGGGTGTATTCTTATGGTGTGCAACCATAAACTCATCTAATAGGATCTTGATTATCTCATTCAAAAAGTGTGTACCCCTATCACTTGTTGAGATTAAAGTACATCCATATCTTGTAAGAACATTCTCCCATAGAAACCTAGTTGTTGTACAATCCTTCGTAGGTGTCACTTCTACCCACCATGTGAGATAATCTATGAAAGTAATAATATAGCATGATCTAGTCCTACGCATGGCTGGAGAAATAGGTCTTACAAAATCAATGGCCCATTTCTCAAACAGTATTGCACTGATAATAGGTCTCAGTGGCATTTCATCTCTTTGTCCTGGTTTTCATGGGCACTGACAATGATCACATGCCTTACAATATTATTTACAGTCTTTATACAATGTCTCCAACCATAGTCCAACAAGTAGGATCTTCTAGGTAGTCGCATCACTTGCATAATGGCCTTCTGCAATACCACCATGGGCTTCTTCCATAATATCCTTGCACTCATGCTCTAACACACAACAGTGTAATATTTCATTTGTGCCTAACTTGTAGAGGTCACCACTGATCAACATAAATGATGTCGCACGTATAGCAAGTTGTTTCTTTTCTAATGCCTTCATTCCTTCTGGTGCTACACCAGTCTGTAGAAAGACAACAATGTCTTCTAATTATTATGGTGCGCGTTGTAACCTATATAACTATGCATCTAACATGGTTTCTTCAATTGTCTGTGCTTCTTCTCCATAGTTGATTCTAGATAAATGGTCTGGTCCAGGGTTACTTTTCCCTAGCTTCACCATAACTGTGAAGTCAAACTCTTGAAAGAGGAGTACCCATCTGCATATGCACCCTTACAAGACCAGTTTGTTCACCAAATACTTCAATGTCATGTGATCTGTATAAAACACAAATGGCATTGCTAACAAGTATTGTTGAAACTTGTCCAATGCATAGATCGTTGAAAAAGCTTTACGCTTTATAGTTGTATAATTTTTTTCAACAGGAGTCAGCTTCCTACTAGCAAAACAAATTGAATGATCTATAATACCTTCACCAGGTTGAGCTAACACAACGCCAATGGCCATGCCATAGGCATCCACATGCACATGAAATGGTTTATCCCATGAGGGAAAGTGCAGAATGGGCATGGTAGTAAGTTTCTCCTTTAATATCTCAAACGTGCATTACTGCCATTCTCCCCAATAGAATGTACCTTTCCCCTTCAGTAACTCTTCCAAGGGTGCAACAACTTTGGCATACCCTTTGATGAATTTTCTATAATATCCTGTACACCTCACTTTGACTTGTAAGTGCTTCTAGGCCTAGAATGACTACAACCTTAGCTAGATCAACCAGGAAACCTTCCTTATAGATTATCTGTCCTAACAGTATGCTAAATGGTGTAGCAAATATGCACTTCTTGATGTTCAAAGAGATACTCAACTGTCTGCACCATTCAAACATCAAGCACAGGTTGTCACAATGATCTTTAATAAGCCCATATACTGTATAATCATCTAGATAAACCTATAATAAGTTTTGAATAAAATCCTTGAATGCCTAAACAACTATCCGTGAGAATATAGCAGGTGCATTTTTTAGTCCAAAAGGCATCACAATATAAACAAAACTACCCCATTCAATAGTAAAAGTTTTCTTTTCTTGATCCTCCTGTGCAATCTTAACCTAGTGATACCCTAAAAACCCATCTGTGAAGGAATATATATCACGCCCTGCAACTCCTTCTATTATTTCCTCAATAAGTGGCATAGGGAATGGATCTATTACACGTGTAGCATTCAACTTCTTGGATTCCACACATATTCTAATTCGTCCATCCTTCTTGATACTGATCACCATTGGACTAACCCATTTGAACTCATCAAGGGGCTTGATAATTCTAGATTTCAACATGTTATCAATCTCTTCTTTGACCTTTTCATGCAAATTGGGGTTCATTCTATAAGGTCACTTTCTAACTAGGAGTGCACCATCCTTAACCTTTATCTTCATTTCCCCAAGTGATTCATGCATGACTTTAAGTTCATGATACAAGGGAAGTCTTGATAATCCTTGAGTAACTCAATGATCTTTTTCACCTCTGAGTCTTACCAATAGTCTCCAATTATGGCCCCCTTAAACTCAGCCTCTAAATCTATGTTCACCTTCTTTGTCTTCATGGGTTCGTGATAGGCACATGTATCCTAGTCTACATTTTCCAAGACCTCACGCACCCCTTGTGAATGTTCAATATTTAGGTTCTCAACTTCCTCATCATCCATGATGTAAACCATCTTTCCTTTCTTTTTCTCAAGGTAAATGCATTCAAGTAGTATGGAGTTCATTTCTTCTTCCTTTTCAAAATGTCCTCTGAACCTTGTCTCACCAAATAACTCTTGAATATGCTCTTCTTCTTTTGCACTATCTCCCATTGTTAAATGCTTGACAACATTTAATGCCTCTTCTACTGGAGGTTTAATCGATAAGTAGAAAAAGATTTGAAGCATTCATGTGGTCAATTTCTACCAATTCCTAGTCTCTTGATGTAGTTTTGTGTATACATACTAGGAATGTGCGAATCCTTGTAGAGTAGAGTACAATCTATACACCCAGAGTGAAGGTGGTAATGCTTCTTGTCCCGCTGTCTAGCATCTCTCACACTCCTGAATGTGATGTTAAACAGGTTGATCACCACGATAAGTGCAGATCTATGTAGGTGCATTATTCCTTACAAACCTAATAGATAAGGCAAATCCAATCTCTTCCCATTCTATAATATTATCTCTGTGGACTACCCACCACCCTGATGTCTTGTGCAAGGTATATACTAACATATCTCTTCTCTTAATTTGATCTATCCACTGTGTTTCCATGGATTTCAAAAATACAAGAAGATATTTTGCCCCTGTATACCAATGTACTGTGCTACGTATTCATCAAATAGAATGAATTCCATTCTTGCATGCAACCATGCTTTTTACCTCACACCCTACTAGTTCATTTGTACCATGAGCCCAATTGTCACAAGAAATACTCGTAGTATCACTAATAGAATGAGAATCTTCCCATTGTAGGATGCCTTCCTTTGATGGGTCATTGACCTTTGGGTCTTGAATAACACATACATAGATTTTGTTTAAGTCCTCCTCACTTAGTGGCTCAACATATGGTGTAGACTTCCCATATGTCAAAGGTATCACAACCCTTTCCTCCTTGTTCTTAAATCTAATATACCCCTTATTGAATCTTAAGTCAGAATTATTCACATAACACTAAGGGCATCCAAGTAAGGCTAGAAAATTATATGCTTCTACAAGTGATAATACCTCAAAATCCCCAGTGAACTTGGCCCCTTGTATGGTTATATATACATCCTTCAAAACTCTTATGGGAGTGGCCTTAGTCTTGTTTACCATAAAAAACAGATTAGATGATGGCTGCAATGGAGGCCTCCCCATTTGTACCCATGCATCTAATGTAAGAACATTTACTTCCACACATGTATCAATAAAAATATTGCTCAACAACCATCCATCTACAATAGCATTCAGAGTGATTTCCTTCTCATAGTGAATGCTATCAGGGGGAAGATTTGTATGCAGGGCCTATCGTCCAGTCTCAATACTTACGCGCAGAGTGTTCCCTTTTAACCAACTTCCTAATAGTGGAATGATGTTCTCTTGGCACAATATTTTACACACTTCTCTCAAATCATTGATGTTAGTTTGGACTATCTCTGATGCTTTCTTCTGGTCTTTTAAGAACTATATCTCACCCTGGATATTCCTTACCACTTCCATAATATCCTGGTAAACTTCCTTATGATGAGCAGGATCTGGGTACCTTGCATGCAAAACCTCCTCTTTAGTGATCGTATGATTTTGGTGTAATGCCTCTCTTATGCGTGTCACTTCATCTCGTGTAGTAATCTTCACTGTTAATGCCTCAGGTCCTTGTGCTATCTTGGGCATCCACTGATCTTCTATTACATGATGGATTCTAATCATCCTAGAACCTTTGTTTTCTTGCTTATGCTGCTTACTCAGATGCTCATATAAGTTTGGCCACTCTTCATAGCTATAGTTATTTCTGAAGAAAGAACATGCAATATTCTAAGGACATTCGTGCCTATAGTGGTTAGGCCATCCGTACATATAACATGTTCCATGAGGGAACTCACCTCTCCCTCCACTATGGCCTCGTCCTCCATATCCGCCATGATATCCACGTCCTCTTCCATGACCTCCTTCAAAATTCCCATCATTCATGTCATAGCGCATTTTATTATTATCACAATCGTGATGCTCATTCTTACCCTTTGAATTATCTGTTATGCTTGTCTATCGTAACCCAATATTTATAACATCATGGATCTAACCAATCAACCGACAATCTTCAGTATCATGGGTCGTGGACTAGAAAATTTTACAAAAGAAAGATACATTTATCCTTATTGTGCACTATAATAAAGGACAATGACTAGGATCATGATTCAAATGACAGATCTTACAATCCAACAGTAATGAGCGTACAGATATGTAAGGGAAACTATCCTTGGTGTGACCTTCCACTTCACAATTGGTACACCAAATTCCTAAGTGAATTTCATGGGCTGAATTTGCTGATAGCTTCTCTAACTACTTTTCCATAGCTGTAATTTGTGCCTCTAAGAATGGACTAACATTAGTGTCAATGCTCCTAACTACCTCAGCATGGAAAACTTCTTCTAGTACTTCAAATGGATCATTTTATGGCTTATGTGACAGTGCTCTTATGAATGGTGTAATCAATTTGCCAAAAAACCATTGTGTAATATAGCTTGCATGAATATCATAAGATAGCTTAGATAGAAGTGTCTTAAAATGGGAATCATACTCACGTACACTCTCAATAGTTCCTTTATTGATATCCTTGAGTTCACTTATACTCTTTTGCTCAAAATCAGGGATATGGAACTCTTTCAAGATAGCATCCTTCAGTGCTGCATAATCCACGCAAGTTTGACTAGGGTTAAACTTCCTTATACGAGCTATGTGCACATCCCTGTAATGTAGTACTAAATTGACTTGCCTTACGCTCAGCATCTGTGATCTCTTTTACTTGCCATAAGATTTCACACATATGCACATGTTCAGCAGCATCCTCTATACCTCTATACTCCAGGAGAAGAAGAGACATCTCCATATGGATATTATGTGGTTATTGTGGGCTTTGACCACTGGATATAGAACCTCATGTGTTTCCTCTACCTCCAGAACCACCAGATCCATTGGAACTAGAACCAAATATACCTCCTAATCCTCCACTTGTATCTTGAATAAGACCTGTAGATGTACTCCCTTATGCTCTGACAGTAGTACTATACTGAACCCCTACAGTCTGTGAGGTAGTTCCACTTCCAGAGGTGAATCCAAAATTAGGCGCGCTTACATTCTGTGCAAATGATGCACCTGAAAATGTTCCTCCAAATAACATTGAATTTTTCTATCTTGCCATTAATGTACTTGCTCCCTGACTTACTCATGCTCTCCTACTTCCCAAGTTATCTTATTGGTTACTTATCATACTAGATACTGGAAATCCAAGTGCAAGGGCTAGGTCACTAGGTGGATTAAGATACGCCCCCGTGGACCAAGTAGTCTTTGTTGGTGCACTTTTGTGTTAAGTCAAGGGGGAATCTCTGTCATGCTTTCCAAGATGGGGGAGTTCCTGATGCTCTAGCTCCACGTCTTCTACATGAGCTTTAAATCCTTCGTGAGCCATCTCTCTCATCAACACCATAATTTTTGCAATGGTACGTTGGTTCTCTATCTCCCTCTCACACACCTCATTATACTTAATCCACCTTTCCTCTCTTTGCCTTTCCACTGCTAGGTCTGCCATCTTTCACCAAACATGTTCCTACCCTCATGCATGGTGAAGTTTAGTTAGTCATCAGTTTACTTTCCAGGTTCAAATTTACCATCAAGATCTTGATCGCCAGTGGAATACCTTGCAAGTATGCTCCTCTAGGCAAGAATATGTCAAAATCGAATATTCCATAATATAACTGTTTAGAACATCGTGAAACCACATATCCACAACGTGAGTCCAAATCAGATTAACATCATAAAGGGCCTAAAATTATTCTTGTGTCTAGACAAGTGCGTGATACCTCCAATTCCACTTAGATGCATAAGCAATCATTCACTCATATAATTCTACCAGAAAGATGGTGAAAAAGGTCTCATATAAGTTGTCATACAGATTCTGTTCTACCCAATTGCATGTGTTAAACTCAGATCCACTACTGAACCATCATTCATATTCTTCCTCCAGATTATGTATCTACTCCTCAATACTTGCTAGAATTAACCAGTACATCTTCATCGTGAACCATCCTGAAAAAAATTGAAAAAGAGGTCCCAACAATGGAACCAATAATGCAGCCTAGAATTTACTAGATAACACCCTAGACGTGTTGGCACATCACTCAGCTTAGGCTGAGTGATCCCCTGAAGCGTGTAAAGGTACCAGGTCCCTCTTTAGGGTTGCAAAGGTACTCAGCTTAGGATATTAACATGATGAAGGAAGAAACATATAGATCCATAACTAATCCATCATTCTACAATGCATGTCATATTCAGATTTAATAAAGAACAAGCTTAAACAATAATCATGATTGAACTAAGAATATGCACTACTCAATTACACACAGGAATGATAATTAGATTCGGCCAATATCTTCCATCTATTAATAAACACAAAATCTACTTAATATAACGGAAATCTATACCGATGCGTGCATGGATGTGATACAGTAATCTAATCATATGCACATATCTCTATATCTCCATAGATCCATCTCTTTATGCTTATTTCTTATGTTCTGCTTATACCTATATATCTCTATCACACACCTCCCTATTATGTGATTCACATCATATATATAGGGTGGGGACTTTCCCTTCACCGCTTATCTATTCCAAAAATAGGTTGCATGCTATTAGTAGCCATGTGCCATTTACAAGCATAGCCAGACATGCAAGTGTGTTATCTATAAACCTCTTATAGTTAACTAAAGTGATAATCCTATTCTTAGCTTGCCTCCATGTAAAACACTTTGATCTGGTCCTCTAAAGATATAAAATGCATGGCGCACATGTCTCTACATGGTTGGTGTGTTTCACACGCCTTCTTCTAAAAATAGGTCTTCATGCTCAAAAACGGCTAAGTCCTGAATGCTGAACTTTCCCTCCACATGTGGGTTCTTCCTATCCGTTCGCGTCATTGATCATGGCCTTCTCTCCCACGTGGACTTCTTGTGTGATCTCCAACAAGTCTTCTCTAATCAACAATATGTTATGGATATCTTGTTTATGGGTAAAAACCCTAGTGCCATTCTTAATATTATGAATCCGATCTGTTCTTCATAATCAATGATGTGTTGTTTCTCTCATTTTCATGAATGGCTATAAGGATATGGTAGCTCATGTTTTGATTTTACATGAATATCTACTTTTCTAAAGCTAATCCTCTAATAATGGCAAGAAAATCTAAAAATTCTCACATAAAAGATGGTTTTGGCACCTACGTGTGCCTCGGGAGAGCACCCAGTGCCCACTGGGTGATAGGATGGTGTGCATGGGGTTAGAAAGTTGTTCTAAGGGTACATAAAAATGACTACATCTTGGTTTCATTGATGGGACCTATTTTTGAATTTGTTTTGAGAATGATGATGATAGAATGCTTGACCTTGGATAGTGTCGAAGCATGGTTTAAAAGCATGAAGGATGAGTTTTCTCAAAGATTTAGTACTGGACCTGAGTTTGATGCACGCAGATGGGTAGAAGAGAACATGTAGCATGAGTTGTATGAGACCTTTTATGCTTTACATTGGAGTTGTATGAATGGATTTCTACGTACGCATCTAGATCTAGCTGGTATTATAGATCTCGCATGTGGACCCAAGATGAATATCAAAGGCTGCAGGTTGTTGATCTGACTTGAACACGTGTTTTTGATAATTGGTGGAAAAGATTACTAACCAGTTATACGTTGGAATATGTTATTTCTACATAGTCTTGTCCAAAATTTGTTGAGTTTGAGTTCTTAAGGGAACCTAGAGGACCATTTTTTCATGTTATCCCTTTAGCTATGAAGATCCTAATCATTACACTAAGTTTTGAAGCATTACCTATGGCCAGCTAAGCTTCTCTGAGCATTGGGTGAGGAACCTAGGGTGGAGGAATATGGTGGACCTTGAGGAATAAAAGGAGAGGGAGGAGAGACGGCTCAAGTATAGTGAAGCTCGTGAAAGGGACTTGGCTAGACAACGTGAGGTTACATGAGTGATGGATATGGAGGCACACATTATGGGAAGGAATTTAGGTTCACATTTATGATGTGGATACTGAATAGTCTATGCTTCACAATCTTGGAAAACATGGGAGACAGACACCTTCATCTTCTTATGAGAGTTCATCACTTGGAGAAAGGAGAGCCATCGACGTGCATCCGAATGCACCTAGTAACCAACCCTTGGTGCTTAGTCTTCTAAATACATAGATAAATATTAGAGACACAGTTGGTATTTGTGGGAGTGACTGATCTGCACCTATGAGATATAATTTCTCATTTGGTACATCTATGGCTACACAATCATTCCCTATGTTTAGAGGAATATTGTCTGGAATGACATTTGGGAAAAGTATGGGTACACAAATTTTGGGTATCACGTCTAGAAGCAATGTGAGACACTCATTTGGTAGTGGTGTAATATCAAAAACTATTGTTGCGTATTTCAGTGGGACATTGGGGACACTAGGCATGACCACTTCAGACCCATTACTGGCTACAAGAGGTGGATTTGGTGGTATATGAGCTGGAGGACTTGGTGGACCTAGCAGATCTAGAGGATCAAGTGGGACAAGAGGAACATGACCTAATGGATCTACCAGATTTGGTGGTGGAGGCAACACCAGAGGAAATCAAGGTTCTGGATCAGGTGAGCAAGGACCTCAACTGCCTCAGCAAGTGTTTTTTGAAATGTATTTACATCTACCAGACTACAAAGGTGTTGAAGATGTTGCAGAGCATGTACACAAGTGTGACCTACTATGGCATGCAAATGGGGTCACTACCATAGAGTGGAAGGAAATTTAGTTTGCAAGGACACGCACATAGTTGGTACCAAAATTATGACCCCCATCAAATAGTGGTGGATTACACCACACTAGGGAATGTGTTCTTGGCTGATTTTTATATCCCTGAGTTTGAACAAAAGAGCATTAGTGTGATGAAGGAGATTCAACAAGGTATGGTAGAGAGTGTGCGGGATTACGATGTGTGTTTTAAGACTCTCTTATCAAAATTTTCTTATGATATTCATCCTTCTTAGCATGCTCAGTGGTTTTTTGGAGGGTTGATAAAACCTTTTAGGAGAGCACTTTCACATAAGACTTTCATAGACCTGCGTGAGGCCTTGGAAGTTGACCTATGCATTGAGGCTATTGTAATCATTAATACTAATGTTACCCCTTTTCTTGAGGCTCAGATTGTTGTAATGGCTAAGCAGCTGGAAAATCTATCTGTGAACTCGGCGCATGAGACTCACAGTGGTCTATGGTGCATATATTTTGAAGTAGAGGGTCATACAAAGGACAGTTTCCCTAGGAGATCGGTATGCGCCATAATAGTGGACTATGAGATTTTCCATGAATATCCTGATGTAGGTAGGTTCCCACCACTGCAGCACGCGATTCATAAAAATGTGTCTTACTATTGCAAGATTTATACCTTTACTACTCATGACACCAAGGATTGTAGATTGATTGACCAGATACGTGATGTCATTGATATTGGTGTGCGACATACCAACCTCACAAACAATTCCAAGGATGATGGTCATCACTATGAAGGGCGTATAAATGGATGGGTGCATGGAAGAGGTTTACGAGGAGGATTTCATGGTCATGCTAACCACAGAGGAGGAAGAAGTGAGTTCCCATGTGGAACATGTTACAATTGTGGGTCTATGAAGCACTATAAGCGTGAATGTCCTAAGTTGTTAAAATGCTCTTCGTATGGAAAAAAGCATAAGTATGAGGAGTGTCCAGAGCTATTTAAACATATGAGCTAGCAACACCAAAAAGACAAAGGTGTCAAAATGGTAAGCATGAGGAAGGTTGATTCACAATGGATGCCGAGAGTGGCACGTGAGTCGGAACTAGAGCCTGTACTAGTTACGATATAAGCTGAGGCTACACGTGCAAGGGATATACCAAGGCATAAACCGCTAGTTACAAGAGAAGAGGTGGTGTGCGGGAAGTATCCAAAACCTACTCATCAGAAATAAGTGTATCATGAAACTGTGGATGTGATTCGAAGCCTAAAAGGGGAGATCTAATTCCTGAAAGAGTAGTCAAGAGGTAGAGAAAAGGAAGAGTGTTGAGGCTCCACATAAGGATCTGGATGAAGCTAGGGAAGTATTCAAAATGTTAAGGTAAGAAAATATCATTCCCTTGCTAGGATAACGGTTACGGTAGAAGGTACCATGCTCTAGAATAGAGCACAAGAGATAGGTTCTACATGTTAACCTTCCTCCCCACAGTCTTGACTATGATAAGGATATTACCTTGAATGCAGTTGTAGATGGATGGATTTTCAGCAATATTCTAATTAACACGAGTGCGGAAGTCAATGTCCTCACTCTAGACGCATGGAAACAAATGGGAAGGCCCCCGTTACGACCATCTTCAAATGTGTTGTATATGGCTAACAAAACAAAGGCAATGCCCATTAGTGTCTTGAAGGATGTTATTATCACTATCCAAGAGGAAACATTCACTAGGGAATTTGAATTCTTAGCGCTAGCCAAGGCGGACAAATTTCCAGCATTACTTGGGCACCCGTGGTGTTATGAGAACAATGCTGACCTACAGTTCAACAAGGGGTACATAATTTTTAAAAACAAGGTAGAACGATTCATCATCCCCTTAACTAATGGGAAGTCAGCACCCTATACTAAGCCCTTCGGAGAAGAAGTTCTTGATAGGATTTATGTGCACTGTATTAGGGAACCTGAGGTGATTCACCCTACAGAAGGAGTTATTCAGTTTGAAGATTCTTAGTCCATGAGTGATACAACTAGTGTGGCATGTGACAATTGGGCTCATGGGACTTATGAGTTAATTGGGTGATAGTTAAGAGGCTCGGTTACAAGGGTGACAAAGGTGTTCTTAATCAAGCACCTAGAAGGAAAGAAGTTATTGAGTTACTCTTGAGGGGCCAACCCTGATGATTTCTTATGAGAAATGGAGTCTCAGTGGAAAAATGTAATCGAAACAAGAGGGATGCTCATCCATAACTTTCTTAGGACCACAACACATTGGTGGGCAACACATAAAGATAGCATTTAAGAGTGGCACGAAGTGAGAATCGTGTTCTCTGTTTGGTTTTCCCAAAGCAATGCACCCACTATCATACAAGACTACCATGGGAAGGAACCTGCCTCATTTCACATCCAAGCATGTGAGAAAGCATGGATGGAAGGAACAGAGGCCTTGCCACCTTCTTTATGGGTGCATAAGTTGTATTCCACCTTACAAGGTTGTGTGTGTGCATGGTACATTCACTCCAAAACGCACCGTCAGACAAGAAATTGGTAGGATTTGATGACTGACCTTCTTCAAGCTTTCAAATATCATAGTACTAAACCATTAGTGGATAGGGTGTTACAAGTTATCAAGAACCTTATGATGGGAGATAGTTCTATGGTGGAGGATAGGATACTAGAACTATTGGGTGAACCTGGTTTGGAAGCGCATTGTGATGAGGAAGAATTGGAGGAGATACAGCTTGAGCACACATGCATGGAGAAAGAAAAAGGAAAATTGATCTATGTGATAGATGGCGAAGAGGTGGAAAATTTAGATGTTAACCATACTGAAGGTACGCATGAAGTTATTGATAGTGTTGATGAGAAAGCACACACCTACCATGAGCCCCTAAAAAAATAAGGTTAACATCGGTTCAAAAATGGAACCTAAGGAACTTGTTATTGGAGACTATTGGTCAGAGAAGGAGGTTTCAAAGATCATTGATCTACTACATGAGTTTCAGGACTTATTTTTGTGTGGATACCATGAGCTTAAAGGCATTCACCACTCCTTAGGAGAAATGAAAATCAAGTTAAAGGAGGGTGTGCACCCAATTCAGAAAAGGCCTTATCAAATGAATATGAATCTTCATGTCAAATTCAAGGAGGAGATAGAAAAAATGATCGCTTCAGGAATCATTGAAGTTGTGGAGGAATCAGAATGGGTAAGCCCCATGGTCATCAACATTAAAAAGGATGGAAGGATAAGGATCTATGTTGACTACAGGGACTTAAATGCGGTATGTGTAATTGATCCTTTTCCAACCCCTTTTACTGAGGAAATCCTGGAAGGAGTGGCTGGGCATGAAATCTATTCCTTCACGGATGGATTCTCAGGATACCATCAAGTTAGAATTGCTAAAGAAGACCAAGAAAAGATAACTTTTGCCACTGAATGGGGAATTTTTTCCTATACGGTCATGCCTTTTGGACGTAAGAATTCTCCTGCTGTGTTTTCATGCATAGTGGTCTAGGCATTTCAGGATTTTATCCATAAATTCCTTCAGGTCTACCTTGATGACTATATGGTGTATGGACTAGTGAAAGACCATTGTGATAATTTGTGGTTGATGTTTGAAAGATGTCGATAGTTACACATATCCCTCAACATTAAGAAGTGTCTCTTCGCTACTCCATTTGGAACCCTCTTGGGGCACATCATATGTAAGGAAGGATTTCTAGTGGATCCCACCAAAAAAATTTGTTATTGTGGGATTGGGGGAGCCTACCAGCCAAAGTGCAGTGCAAATTCCTTGGGTATATGGGGTACTACCAGAAATTTATTAAGGGGTATGCCAAGATCACCACACCATTAGAGAAATTACTAAAACACAAAAGTACATTTCACTGGGGAGAAGCACAGCAGGCAGCGTTTGATACATTGAAGAATAGGCTTATCACTGTGCCCATATTACATTTTCCCTCTTGGGATAAGCCATTCCATGTACATGTTGATGCTTCAGGGATGGTGATTGGGGAAGTCTTAGCACATCATGGGGGAAGGGATTGTTGACCACCCCTTGTGTTTTATTAGCAAGAAGTTAACACCAACAGAACAAAACTACACTACTACTGAGCACAAAGCACTATCAATGATCTACACACTACACAAATTTAGGAAATATCTTTTGGCAACACCTTTCATATTCTACATAAACCACATGGCACTGAGGTACTTGGTGAACAAGCCCATTTTGCAAGGGTGCATATGTCGGTGGGTCCTGTTGTTTCAAGAATTTTAGTTTACAGTTATTGTGAAACCTGGAAAGAGTAACTTAGGACATGACCATTTATCAAGGATTGATTTAGGAGAGGACACACATAGCATTGAAGATACTATGCTAGACACACAGTTGTTTAGGTTGTGGCGAGCACCCTCTGACTTAGAAGATATTGTTGTGTTTCTCAAAACAGGTGTGGCACCAGAAGGAATGAAGACTTTGGAAAGAAAATAGTTAGCCATACATGTCGCGCCCTACATGCTAATCAGTGGAGACTTATACAAACTAGGTTGTGATGAGGTTTTGCACCGATGCATGTTAGAACATGAACGCGTTGCAATCATGGAGGAAGCACACGGTGGGATTATAGGAAGACACTATACAGGGAATGCCACTGCATGAAAACTCCTACTAGCAAGGCTTTGGTGGGAAAGCATCTACCAGGATTAAATTGAGTTTTGTAAGGCCTGTGACCATTACCAATGCCTTGGTATGCTAGGAAGAAGATATGGCATGCCCTTGAGACCTATAGCCAACATAGAACCATTTGAAAAGTAGGCAATTGATTTTGTAGGACCTATTTCACCTATTGTGCGAAGGATTGGTTTGCACTATATCTTCACTTGCACTGACTACTTAACAAGATAGGTAGAGGCAGCACTTATAAGGGATTGTACAGTAGTGAAAACTTCTAGATTCTTATGGGAGAACATAATCATCAGGTATGGATGTCCTTTAAGCTTGACTAGTGATAGGGGTACACATTTTTTGAATGAAACAGTCAGGATTTTGTTGGCAAAGTTCATGGTGGCCCATCAAAAGACCACCCCTTATCACCCCAAGCTGAATGGAACTGCTGAGGCATTTAACAAGATATTAAGTCACACACTGAACAAAAATTTGTGATGTGGGAAGACAAGATTGGGATGACAAGGTATCATTCATTCTATGGGCATATAGGACAACCTACAAGAGATTGAACAAGGCCACACCATTTCAATTGGTGTTTGGCATAGAGGTTATTTTACCAGTTGAATTTATGCTACCATCATTGCATATTGTGCACACATGAGGGTTAGCTGATGAACAAGCAATTCAAGAGTGCATGGAGAAGTTAATGTAGCTAGACGAAAGGTGATCACTTGCTAGATGGAGTCAGAAGACTGAAAAGGCATGACAAAAAGCATGACATGATCATCATATTAAAAACAAAAAATTCAAGGTTGGGCAGATGGTCTTGCTTTATGACTCCAAATTTATGCGCCATCATTGGAAATTGAAATTCCATTGGTTAGGGTCATATATCATCTCGTACATCCTTGATTAAGGTGCTTTCTATTTACAAGCGCTTGATGGAACATAGTTACAAGGCCATTTCAATGGGAGTAGGCCTAATCCCTACTATAAATAAGTCTTCCTTGTGTTCATAAATAAGGCAATACTACCATTTAGCTTAGGATTCCCCTTAATGCATTTCTTTTCCTTGTGTTTCCCTTTCTCGTTGCTTGTTCCTTTCTTTTTGTTTTGTTGTTTTGTGCACCTTGTATGCCGATATCAACTTATTATTTTCAAAATGTTATGTATGCACAGAGGACTGTGCATCTTTTTTCTGTGGAGTGGATTAATGTAAAGTAAAATGGAAGCTGGTAGTGGAAGTTGTGTTTTGATGGCCCAAATTGAAGGATAAAAAAATGGTAGTGTGGAAGATTACGCGTAGAAAAGGTGGACATAAGGATTTTGGTGTCAGGATAACTTTACAAAGACCATGTACAAAGGATGAGAAGCATAGGAAAAACATGAGGTAGGTGAGGGAAAAAATTAGGTTAAGGACAGAAGAAGTGCCTTCGGTGCTGCAAGCGCATGCGTGAGGATCTTCGGTCAGTAAGGATTTTTGCATGCCAGAAGGTTGTAGAGATTTTTCACATAGGATAGGGTGTGGGGGTAAGAGTGCTTAAGGTTGGATTTAGTGGAAAAATCCACCTTTATTGTAAAATTATTTTGGTAGGTGGCATAACATTTATCATGGGAGATGAGAAAAAATCTATAAGTAGAAGGTCGGGCACATTATTGTTTACCTTGCAATTATGATATCAAAGAGCTCTTGTGAACTAGGGCATCCGCGAAGAAGATTTGTGCAAAGGAAAAATTATGAAAATTTGAGTGTGTGACTAGTGTGATTTGTGAACCAGAGTGGAAGAAGTACACATGTGTAGGGAAGAAGGTTTTAGGAGAGTACATCGTCTTGTGAAAGGGTTTTCCAAGTTAGGGTTCTGTAGCTACAACATGGGAGTAAAGGGATTTTTTTGCAAAGGTAAGCCATAGATTTGAGCAGAGTGAGGAAGAGGAGCAAGGAAGAGTTTTTTTTAGTAACCTAACAAGAATATGGCACCAAAGAAGGCAACCATTTCACCAAATAAGGGCAAGGGAAAAGGGAAACAGGTTGTTTCCACTAGTTTCAATGAGGAGTGGTATGCGGAGATGCAATACCCAGATGGCGTGTTTCTTGGAAAGGAGTGGGTATCCCATGTAAGGAAGATGGTTGTAAGTGATTACAACCATCACAAAAATTCCACAGAGAAAGAGATGGCATTAGAAATGGTTAGACCTACAAACAAGAGGACACCTAATGGAATGCCCATCTATGACAATGAAGTCAAGGTGAAAATGGAGAAGCCTGGATTATTGCAACTATATGAGTTTCCCTATTTTGGTAAACCTGAGTGGTTATACCAATGGTTGATGTCACACGTATACATGAAGACCATTTCTACTTTGTGAGGTGAAGGATGAGGATAACTCCCCAACTGATCTCCAAATTTATTGGTCTTACCTATGAGGGAGATTCATTTGATGATGACTTGGAGGACAAGGAGGCCATAAAGAAAACTGTGGAGGCCTATGACTATAAGAAGGGGTCATGGTACTTCAACATTTCTATTATTTCCATCCCTGTGATGAGGATGGTCATGTACTTAATGACCAAGCTGAATGGACAGGAGAGGTGGACACAGATCAACAAGTCCTGGTTAAACATTTGTTGGAAAATCTCAGAAGGAACCATCTATAACCTCTCAGCATTCAGAGCAGAGGAGATCATCAGTGCCGTGTGTGATGGGGAAAAGATCATGTTTGGTAATGTCCTCCTTACCATCATGTTTTCAAAAATTGGAGTGCCCAATGGTCCAAAAAAATTTGTATGGGAGTACCCAGATAAGAACCCCTCCCCAACCAAGAGATTTGAGAAGTACACTTGTGATACCATGACAACCGCCCACAAGGTGCACTTGGAAAAATGGTACAAGTGAATGCGTGCAATGCATTTGGGGTTGAGTGGAGGATACCCAAACAATTTTCAGTGCTAGTGCAAGGAGAAGCTGAGTTTGTTATATACCAACACTTTTGCATTGGCAGGTTCACTCTGTCAGAAGGGACCAAGAGCCCATGGTGTAAACTTTCATTCTCCTTCACTGCACAATATTTCCAAGATGGGGTCAATCACTTCAAGGAGTCCAAAAGACTAAAGTTTGACCTCAGCGAGGTGTACCAAGACCACCGTGAGCTACGTAGAAAGCTAGTATACCCCAAGAAGTGCACTTATGTGGAGAAGTATGTCTCCCATGAGGTGCATATGATAAAACCTGTGACACTACCAATTTCTGGAAGGACCACAACAAGGGTATACCTATGCATTAGGCCCAAGTATGAGAAAGGTGCCTATGTGGAGAATGATGTCTCCATCCCAAAAGACCCCACCATGAGGAAGAAGGTTGTGTTGAGGAAGAGGGAGAGAGAGGAGGCACCAGAGAAAAAGGCACCGAGTGTACAAACAACGCAATTTGTTGGCGTGCAGGAGTCAGGCACGAAGCCAAGCACATATGCTCAAAGGAAGAAGTCCCCCATTAAGGAAAAAGAAAAGACACCTGAGGAAGAGGCACCTGAGCAAGAAGATCCCCCTTCAAAAGAAGAGTCACTGAGGAAGGAGTCACCTGCTGAAGAAGATGAGAAGGAAGAATCCCCTATACTCGAGTCATCAGTTAGGAAGAAGTGAAAGGTAGTGGAGGAGGTGGACTCAGAAGGAATGGAGAGCCTAGAATCCTACAGAGGTGAAAAGGAAGATGACGAGCATGAAGAGGCTTAGGACCATCCTGTGTATGATGTACATGACTTGGAGGAGGAAGGGAATGAAGAAAAGGATGGGGAGGAAGGATATGCTCATGGAAAGGGGGGAAGTGAGGAGGTAAACACTAAGGATCAAAGGACCCCAAGCCTCACCAAGGAGTAGGTAGAAGAGGCTGTGGAAAGGGAAGTAGTGGGCATAATAAAGGACTTGGTGGAGCAGGAGGTGGAGCGTAGCACTGACGAAGTTCTCAAAGAGATAGAGGAGGAGAGTGTAGGGAAGGAGTATGGGAGCATGGGAAAAGATCCCAGCTTAGCAGTAAGCTTTCCAAAGGTAGCACACATAGGAGGGAAGAGTGTGGTAGCAGTGTAAGAGCAAGGAATGGGTTACATCAATGATCCAAGTAAGGTATTGTGCACATGCTTCCAAAGTACCATGCCTACAGACCAACTCCTTGCATGGTCTTCATTCGAAGAAGAAGGCATGTACCCACATACAAGGAAGATGTTATCTTGGGATTTTGAGTCCCATGTTGATGAGCTGGAATTTGAGGTCAACCAAGGGGCATTGATGAAGATACCAGAGACTAAGGGAGAGAACCCTTGATAAATGCTCAACAGTTATCTGATGAGAAAGTCTACAATGCACTCAACAAGGTATCAGTGGAGGTTGAGGTGAGACTCTTCAGAAGGAATGATAGGGTAAGGTTCCTAGAGGAAGAGATGGAGAAGAAGAATGAAGAGATCATTGAGAAGAGAAAGATCTAAAGGAGGAGTTTATCAGTACATAGTTAAGGCATGAACTAAGGGAGGAAAAGGAGAAGGTGCATGAGGTCTACAAAAAGATAGAGATGATTATAGATGCCATTATCTTGAAGCATCCAGACCTGGCCCCACCTAAGCAGAAATATGAGTCAACCTTGCAATGCTTGGAAGACTTAACCCACATCCTTACCATGGAAAGGTAGCCACTCACACTAGAATCAATAGAAGAGGCATTGGCATGCTAGAAGAAGGAAGAAAGAATAGAAGATCAGGGAGACAGTCACTCGAGTATTTCCAAGATCCTTACCACTGTGAAGACCATTGCATGAATGGTTGAGGCCATATATGATAACTGCACTGACAGAGATAGGGTAGCAAGTATACTAGTTGCTACACATGAGGTAGATCTGAAATAATTCCAAGAAAAGAACAAAGGAAACAGGGCAGAGTGGGATAAAATCCTAGCCAAAGTTGAGAAGAAAATGGAAGCAATCAAAACCTTGCAAGGTTTGGTTAAAAATTGGCTTAAGGAACTGTACCCCCAGGTCACTCACAGAATGGATGCACTGGATGACCTTAGAAAGCAGCTGGAAGGGATTGTAGATACGCTGAATGCTAAGGGCGATGAATTGAGATTTGAAGAGGTGAGCGCTCTAGTGTGTGACCTACTCCAGTAGTCGTAGGGTGAAGTGGATGCCTAGGAGAAGATTGAGGCAACAATGAGGAAGGAGTTCCCACTCCTCTTGCAGCAATAGAAAATTTTTCCATTCTTCCATTCTTAATTCCTCCATTCTTTCATTCTTCATTCAAATTATCTGAGTCCCACCATTCTTTATTCTTTGGGGAAGCAGGATTTTTTTGAGGATGGAGAACAAGCTTAGTGTGGGGTGATGTTGGGCCCAAATTATTGGCTAAGTACCAAAAGGCGCGCACACAAGGATTAATAAAGAGAAGGGCACGTGGGGAGAAGCATGTAGACAAAGAGGTTTAAGAAGGGTTTAGGAGAGACTAGGGTGCATGCGGGGAGACAATACACAAGATCTAAGGAATTAGCCATATTTGGCATTCTAGAGGCACTTGAGGAAAAATGTGACCCGACTAGGCATGCTGAGTGGATAAGGTGCCAGCTTGGAGACTTGATGGTCAAGAAAAGGATATTCCACGTAGGGAATATTCCTAGGAAGACATCATTACAGAAAGTGGAGAGCTCAAAATAGGATAAGCATTCACTGATGAAGGACCACATGGACACTTGGCATGTGATCTACTCCTGAAGGAAGGCATAGCGGTGGGTACTGGACCTATAAGAAGAGATGCTCAGGTAGAAGAAGAGACACCAAGATATATATGGATAGACATATAGCATGGGAAAAGGGGAAGCTCTACAGAAAGTATTAGGAGGCCCTAGGGTTGGGGGTTTTCATTAGGGATTTGTAAGAAGGTCATCATATCTAAGGGATGGGTCTGTAAAATTTATAAGGGGGGCATAGCTAGGACTCCTGATATATGAGTTAGATCTTTGTTTTAACATATATTGTATGGGATGGATCCTTGAAATTATTGTATTCAACCTGACATGGCCCTTTTGAATGTAATGTGGTTATTTAACACTCTTGATCAATATATATATATATATATATATATATATATATGTTCTAGATATCTTGTTCATGGGTGCAAACCCTAGTGTCATTTCTTCATATTATGAATCAGATTTGTTCTTCATAATCCATGTTGTGTTGTTTCTCTCATTTTCATGCATGGGTATAAGGATATGGTAGCTCATGTTGTGCTTTTACATGAATATCTACTTTTCTACAACTAATCCTCTAACAATGGAAATATCTTCTCACAATTCTCACATAAAGGAGGGGCTTGGTGCATGTGCATGCCTCAGGTGAGTGCCTAGCACCCATTGGGTGATAGGCTGATGCGCATGGGGTTAGAAATTTGTACTAAGGGTACATAAAAATGACTACTTGTCGACCTAAGAGTCGGTCATAAAATGCTTTCCCTTATAGATGGTTTTCCTAGTTATAATCAGATTCTTATCACCCCCGATGATCAACATAAAACTTATTTTATCACCCCTTGGGGGACCTTTTACTACTATGTCATGCTATTTGGTCTCAAGAATGTTGGGGGAACATATCAACACATAATAACCTACATTTTCCATGATCGTATCCATAAAATTGTGGAAGATTACATTTATGACCTTCTTGGGAAGTCTAAATCATGAAAATATAATCTTAATTTCCTTGAACCAATTTTCACATGTCTCATTCAATTATGTCTCTGCCTGAATCCTACAAAGTTTGTTTTTGGTGTTCTCACTGGAAAACGTTTGGGATTTATCATATCTCTTCATGAAATTTGAGTCAATCCCACAAATGTTATAGAAATCATCAATATGCCTCCGCCTTCTAATCTCAAATAACTACATAATTTTCAAGGAAAATTATCATCCATCTAACATTTCATATCACAGCTCTCTGACTGTTGTCAACCATTTCACCATCTTCTCCGTAAATATGTTGAATTTCACTGGGATTCTAATTTCCAGAAATCCTTTGATGAAATCAAACAATATTTATTATCACCTCCTTTACTTACGCCACCTTGTGAAGGGGATCCTTTTTATCTCTACCTCAGAACATGCCTTAGGAGTCATGATTTCCCACCATGATTATCAAGGTTGTGATTAGCCTGTGTACTACATTAGACACACACCTCATGACTATAAAACACACTACTCTAAAGCCAAAAAATTGTGTTGTGCATTGTACTTTTCTACTTCCAAACTTTGACATTATCTCCTCAACCACAAAACACATGTTGTCACTAGTTTTAATCCACTTAAATCCATGCATGGTAAACCATATCATAATGATCACATAACCCAATGGATCATGTTAATGACTGAATTCAATCTTGATATTATACCACAAAAATCCATTAAAGTTTGGGCCATTTCCGATCAACTTGTTGAAGCACCCCTTCCTGACGATCAACCACCTCATGAATACTTCCCTAACAAATCCATAAATAACATTAATGAATCTAATGAATATGAATCATATTTCACCCCCATCAAGATGGCCCTCTTATTTGATGGTGCTAAATGTCAAGAAGGTGGAGGGGTCGGTGTCATTATCATACCACCCTAGAACATTCCCATTCCATTATCATTCAAACTCAACTTCGAATGCACTAATAATATGGTAGAATACGAAGCCTTGATAATGGGCCTTACTATTGCTATTCTCCTAGGTGTCCATGATCTGGAAATCTATGGATACTAACAACTCATCATCAGTCAAGTAAAAGGAGAATACCAATGTAAAAATGAAGTACTTCAAAAGTACAAATTTGTTGTCTATTTTCTCATTGGTGCAATCAACCATTACAAAATTTAAGATATTCCATGATCTTCTAATAGATTTACAAACACCATGGTGTCTCTCGGCTCTCTCATCCCTTTTGAAATAGAAAAATTAAAAGATAACACTAATATGTCCATATTCATTCAATGTTTGGATCATCCATCACATCAAAATGAGCTACCATCCCTTAATGACATTGACGAAAACTTGATCTTTGGTACACATAGATATATGATTACCTTTCTAAGTATAAAATCCCATCAGATCTATCACAATCCCCCAAACAATCATTTCTCCAATGCGCCACCTGCTTCATCATCACAGGTGGTATTCTCTATAAACACATGTTCGATGGCATACTACTACGATGTCATAAAACACATGAGTCAACCAGAGCAATTCAAGAATTGCATGATGGAGTATGTGGTGGTCACTTTAGTGGCAACGCCATCACTAAACATATTGTACGGATATGGTATTACTAGCCTACTGTCACCAAGGATTGTTGTATGTACATGAAAAACTATGTTAAATGTCAACTTCATTTTTATCTTATACATATTTCAATCCAAGCACTACAACCCGCACAAGACTTGTGGCCTTTCTTGCAATGGGGATTAGCCCTCATTAGCTCAATCAATCCAAAATAATCTCAACAACATCATTCAATCATCACTACAACTGAATACTTCACTAAGTGTGTTGAAGCAATTGCTCTTACCTCAACAAAATCCAGACCCATCAATAATTTCATATATCAAAACATTATATGTCACTTTGGCATCCCACATAATCTTATCATAGATAATGGGAAATATTTTTAAAACAAGGAAGTAAAAAAGCTTTGTGACACATTCAACATCAAACTTATATTTTCTTCACCATACTACCCTCAAGAAAATGGACAAGTAGAGGCATCTAACAAAACACTCAAAAAAATCCTCATGAAAACTGTAAATGATGCAAGTAGAAACTGGCACACTCAAATCTTATTCGTTCTTTAGACTTATTGAACACGTATTCACACACCTACCGGTGAACACCTTATTCACTCATTTATGGCTCTGAAGCCATTGTGCCTCTTCAAATTAAAATTTTGTCACTAAGTGTATCTCTCAAGTATTTCATCCCTGACGAAGAATATTGTCAGGATTGCCTATCAAAATTGGAATTGTTAGATGAAAAATGTCTAGCAACTCTTGAACATCACCAGGTTTATCAAGAATGCATTAGTAGGGCATACTAAAAACATGTTAAAGAATGAGATTTTCAAATTAGTGATCTCATCCTTAAAGAAAATCATAATGTGACTACATTAGAGTGGAGTAAATGTGGAAATTTTTCCCCCAATTGGATTGGCCCTTATGTTGTCACTCACAAATATGGGTTAGGAGTATATCTTCTCACTTCTCTTGATGGGGAACCTGAAGTGGAACCCTTAAATGCTCTGCACTTGTGACATTTCTATTGTTAAGTAATTGACCATCATGATGCCATTTTTAGTCAAATCCTATTCATTCTGTCATTGCACCAATTTCTTAAAAAACACTACACCTATCCATCAACATCGTGAACAGTAGGCACGTGGATATAGGTCACATGTGCATTTATCCCCTCCTCTAAAAATGGTTTATTAGGGTTCTCTACCATCATTTCAACAAAATGATATAAATCCATTAGATGATAAAAATAATAATAGATTGATCCATCGAAGGACAACTATTCACAAAATGCAAACTATCAAAAAAAGACTAGTCTGATCCCTCAAAGGATAGCTACCTATCTAAATCATGGACCGATCCCATGAAATAAAGCCATTCAAATTCATCAAAAATTTAGACCATACCTTCGAAGGATGGCTACTCATATATAATGCTTCCTGCATTGATCAACCTTAAAAATACAAAGCATCCAAGAAAGCTTCCTGTATTGATCAGATTTCCCATCATAAAGAAAACTTCCCGTATTGATCACTTTGCTTCAAAATATTATAGAATTTGGGGCATCAATTATCTATAAACCCGTTAAAAAGGAGAACCTTTTCCCTTCTAATGGCATGTATCTACATGGCCTCCTTCTTTATCCCAACAAAAACATGTTTTTTTCCAAATCCATTGTGATTTACCTGAACTATTGATTGATGGTCTTATTTAACATTGTGAAAGGCTACAAGTGCAAGCATTATCAAAAACCATTATGCACATTAAAATTTAGTGGGGCGCTCTTTCCAATTTTAATTTGTTCTATTTAATCACATTTTTATTTGATACATTCTAAGTTGCTCACATTTTCCAAAGTTAGTTGGACATCAAAAATAATAATCAAAACATAAACATTTCTAGATATCAATATCATACAACACGCACATATCAAAACCAAAGAAAATAACACATTATCATCATATATAAATCCTGAGTACAAAATCCATGTAACATTATAGGCTTCAACAAGCCTATCAACATGAGTATAGAAAGCATCATCATATATATATCAAAATCCACTATAAGAATGTCCATATAATCAAAATGACATCATACATAAGAAAAATGGGCTTCCACGAGTCTATATACAATCATATGGTAAAATCTATCAAACTAGGATCAGGAGTGCCTCCCACTACATGACCACCACCACCAGCTCCTCCCTTGCCGTCACCTCCTCTAGGTGGTCTCCAAGTTGGGTGCCCCACACTTGTTGCACTATCACTAGGCCTAGTCGTTGTTGTGACATCCCCTTGGGAAGCTACATGATCAACATATAACGTGGTGTCGGGGTAGTTATTGATGATCATATCCACATAGTAGTCCCTCTTTTCTCACACATCCTCATAATGAGACACCGTAATCATTCCAAGATAAGGTGTTGCAGATTCCCCTCTTTGTCTAACCATCACCGAGCGGTCAAAGCATACAAGTGTGTCCCACTTTGTGGCCATAAATATTTTAAAATCTGGCTAGTAAATAAATAATTTAAAAATACTATAAAAATTTAAAAAATCAGGTAAATTCTGGATGCCCTTCACCTTGGTATTTATAGCCTCTTAAAAATGCGTGTTTGGTCATTTTATATGTGTTTAGTCATGTTTTGGTTGTCAGACATAGTTTGCTGAAAGTACAAAAAACTACAAAAAAGTGGGACACAGTTATATGCTTTGACCCCACTAGCTTGTGCCAGAAATATGAGGCCTCATGATCCCCAAGGCCTTCTTGAAGGTATCTCTTTGACCCTTGTACCTATCTCTATCAGAAGAGACCTATACAAGTTGTTCCTAGAGGCTATCTCACTCTACTACCAATTCATATCTCTCTATAATGAGAGTATCTCAAACTCTCGTAAGATCATCTGGCTCTCTCCAAGAGGTATCTCTCTCTACCTCCATTGTGGCCTTCTCAGCCATCACTATCACAACATCTAAAGCTGTAACATCTATAACATCTTTGACCTAGTTGTTACGGAGATGACTTCCACTCTTGAATTTGTAAATATTGAAAGGTGATTTATTTTGAAGGAAGTACTCTTATGATTTTAGGAAATAATGTTTGCAATGGATAATTCATTATTTGTTGAGAAGAATCATTTCTGGTTGTGAATTTTGCTTACTTGAAAATAATGCCATTCGTCTCTTTGCACAACTTAAAATTCACCTTTATGAAGGTGATGAACTTGTTATTTGTATACTTAATTTGTTACGTGTAAACAAAAAAACCTTGGATCAATTCCATTGATCTAAGGTATGCCTCAATCTTTTTATCTACTCACCTTAATGGTTTGGCATTCAGAAATGGATAGTGTGCTTGATTGTGACTTGTCTTGTTTACCCAGGTGAAGAACTCTTTATCTTAGAGATTCTTGACTGGCATCATACTTAAGGGAGATAGGATTTGCCTTCTTATATCTGTTTAAATGTTGTATAGCGTATAGGAATCATAGACCTAATAATAAGATTACTAAAGTGATACCCTAACCGAAGTTGTAATGTTCTATACTAAGTTAGATTATAACCTAAGGTAATTGAGACCTACCTAATAACTAAGGTTGATTTCTAACCTAATAAATATTTAACCTAAACTATTTCTAACCTAATAAGACACCTATGGACCACTTGGAAAATGGAAAATTCAGTGGCGTCGGTTTTCAAGGCATTAATGGGAATTGATTTTGGTTTTTAATAGCATACGACTGCCAATTTTGGCGGAGGCATTAGGATTTAGGGGATGTCTAGTTGGCATCGCCACTAAATAGAAATTTTCATGTAAATTTTAAATGGAAGGCTTGCCAAATTTGGATGGTGATAGCATGGAGAATTAGGAGGGGAAACTGACATTCCTTCGCATTAATTTATCTTGGTTATGGTGAAGAAACCACCTAAGAGAAAGGCATGAAGGATTTTGGAAAGGTTGATTAATCTTTAGTTATTTTGATTTTTCTCTACATGGGGTTTTCGATTCTTCAAACCAGTAGTTCTATTTTTGATCTTGTTGTATTCTTGGCATACATGAGCTGTTTTTGGATCCTATGGAAGTATAAGAAGAAGTAGAAATATTTGGAGTTGTCAAGGTCACTTGGAAAAAGAAGAAACTATTGAGGCTCGGCTAGGAAATAATCTGCACATCGAAAGGAAGCTCTATCAGGCATGATAGGCTCTACCCATTAAGTTGTTCTACTTTTTCCCAAATGTCTTCATTAAAAGAACTATGTTCTTGGGAAAAAAATGAGTTTGTATTTGGTTTAGTATTGTTTTCAAAACTTATTTTCTCTGCATTTTATTTATATGGACTGTACTAAAAATGGGTAGTATGATATACGGCTATGCTAGAAAAATGTTTTGGGATTCGTTCTTGTTTGAAAATAATAGTAAAAATGCTTTACTTTTGTTGAGCTTGAGATTTTTTTGAATCTGAGAGCTCTTGTTGGACTGTACTGAAGCTAGATAGTAGAAGCCACTTATATGAAAGAAATATGATTCAGGTTTTGTTCTTCCTTACTATAAAAATGATAGAATCATGTTTAGCTTCTGCATGAACTTAAATGTACTATAATCTTTGCTTACACCTGTAAGTTGCGAGAAGTCTTGCTTGTGACTTGTCTGATTTCGGGACTAAATGAATCTCTTTGAATAAATCTACTTAATAGCACAGTTGATAGTTATCCTATTGGCATGATCCATGTAAAGGTATAATAAATGTAATTGCATCTTCCTCAAGTGAGTTTAAGTTCTTATGAGTCACCTTATCAGTTCATCTTGTTGGGATTAACTATTTGTTCCAGTTCTTTTCTATTTCGGTACATATATATTTTATTGTTATTATCCTTTCTCTCTATTCTGAGTTAAGGTATTCACAATATCATTCTTTTTGAACTCGGAAGGTAGATATAGATTGATCCTTTCTCTCTTTTTGATCATTCTCTCATTTGTATTGCTCTTGTGTATAGATCTGACCTGTTCAGTTAGTATTATGTTGATGGATTTACAGGGTGGGTAGTTAGTGGATAAATCCCTACTTTCTTCTCCTTGACTGATACATTGGTAGGGATGTAATTGTTATGATGTGTGACTAATTCCATGTGCATAAAAATTAAATCTACCCTTTGTCAAACATGTTAATGCTAATCCTAAATTTAGGCTAGAGTTTGACTTTGAACTTGGATTTAGTTTCTCAAATAAGAAACTCTTACTTTAAGATGTTGTTGGTTCATCCCAATTTTTGTCATAAAGTTGATTGAGCTTGACATTAAATATCCTAGGATGGAGTAGGTTAATGTTGTGTAATTTGAAGCATTGTTCCTTTAAGGTAATTCTATTTATATGAATTATTAGAGTTAGTATCTTTTTCTTTTGGGTTAATGAATCTAGATATGAATCATAAATAATAGTATTTGGAATGCACTTGGTGATATTATCTAAAAAAATTCTTGTATGAAATCATATGTTGAACATTGATTTTGATTACTCCATGATCTTCTCTTAATGTGGATATGGATTATCTTTGTTTCCCCCTTTTATGTCTGTTATTTCTTTGATGTGTCTTTCTTTAATGCTTTAACTGTTTCATGAAAACAAAGTTATTTTTATGAAATAGTTAGTTGAAAGAATATCGTTTTAATGCTTAGTGTTTATCATGCTCAGTTCACTAAACTGACCCATGCTAGAAAATTTGCAGATGGAATTTATAAGTGGTAAAAAGGGAGACAAGATCTTTTATGATGTTACTTTTGTTTACCAAAATACTGGCTCTCTTATGGGAAATATGATTCATTGTTTAAATGTATTTTTGGAAGGGAAATTTGTAATTTTATAGGTTTTATTGTTGTTATTTGACATTGAGGATGTCGAAAGTATTGGTACTTGCAATGTATGAATTCCTCCTTAAGAAATGGAAAAGATTGTGGGTTTATATGTACTTGATGTGTCGTCTTTTTACATAATCAGTGATTATTAGTGATATGATTATCTCTATTATTTTCTTTATATACTTTTGAATTGAACCCCTTTTAGGTTGAAAAAAAATGAACTAGGTGGTAAGGGAATTAGATATCGATCCCTTTATTTAAATGCAACTTATCCAGTTGGCATTCTTGGCTGATCATTTAATTAAATCTCTATGGTTATTTAAAATGATGTAAATGGAAGAGAAAATCCATTATGATAACTTGTATAATGTTAAGAGGTTACACTGAACTTTAATTCTTAATAAGAACAAGAAAGACAACAATTCTGAAATGATAATCATTTTGTTTAGAATCCTTGGGAATTTAAACCTAATGTCATCTTAGAAAGAGGAAGAGGTACTTACTCTTGTCTTATACCTTAAAATGAATAAAACAAAAGATAGGTATATACAAATATAAAATAGTAGACTTCATTTCAATGAAGTCTATTAAAAAGAATCTAATTTGGAACTTAAACAAGTTAAGTCATGGTTAAGTTAAGTAAGTGAACCATTTTGATAGTATGTTGTTTTTTGTTTTGTAAACAGTATCCTAAATTAGGAAGTTAATGAATAAAAGGTAAACTTGATGTTTCTGCAAAGCATTTACAATTCATTTATTGTTGGCAACCTTAATGGTTAATGAAACTAGGAATTCAGCATGGCTGTTGTAATTAGACTTTAATTAAGGAAAATAATTAAGTAATTAACTTCTTTCTTGGGTATGTACATCCAGAGGGGATGACTTTGTCGGATGTTGGCACACGTCAACTACAGCACCGTACCTCCATGAAGACTTAGGTCTTCATGATGTTACTATGTTGCAATTGACATGTTACAACACCCTTTAGAGTTGAATCATCTAGGTCTACGTAAACTAGGACTTGATCTTAGTTATATCCTAGGTTAGGTTAAAAGTATGATCTAGTGTCGGGGGAAACTCACGACGACTTAGGATAACTAGACACACGTAAAATAATTAGGTCGATTGATTATGTATATGCACCCTTAGTCATCACGAGTAGCCTTCTACCCTAGACTATGTTGCTAACCTTGGTTAGGGTTTAACCTTGAGCAAGTCGATTGACAGGAGTCAGTGAAAACCATTCTAGATAATAGATGAAGTGGGGTGAAGGACGTATTTCGTTCGACGAGTATGCCATCTAGGAATATTAACATGGACAGTATGTTGTAAATATTTGGCCAAAGTATCACAAGTTGTTGGCTGTGTTGTCCTACTTCACCTAGTTTTAAGATGCAAGATTTCAGATGAATATTGGTAACAAGTATTTAGATATGCCTCTAAAGCATAACACTTAGCATCCAAAAAAGGATATGAGAACCAAGTATGCCTAGCATACAATTCAATGAGTTAACATGAGATATCAGTGTTTCACCTAGTCATGAAATGAGAGATCGGTGTTTCACTGAGTCATTACAACTGCATATGGTTATCTGTTATGAGATTGATTGGCATGGAATGTGTGTTCTAAATTATGATTATTTAGAACAGAGAACATTATTTTAAAAAAAATCCCCTTGTTTCTAAAGTCTTAAAATGGGAATGTTACAACATCTAGAGCTATAGTAATATCAGGCTCAATGCTCTCCTCGTTAGCCTCACCTCCCTCCTCTGCTCCTCCCTCTACTGTCAAGATCCTATACTTGTATAACTAATCAGGCTTCCCTCTTTACCACCCTCATTCTCTAAAAATACCCTCAATAAATGAGTACCACCATGTAGTAAAGTCTAGGAGTCACCCCTGAATCATCAATCATAACTATATGTCCATCCTCATCTGCACACATTCACACCTAGCTACTCAATGATGACTGCAGAACCTAACACAATATCTTGTGGGGTCTCAGTATCCCCATCCTCTTGCCTGTATAAAACCATATCCTCAGGTATACACTGAGCTAGGCCAAATTGTCTCATGACCTGACTAAAATGTATCAATTCATCCTCCCCCATATTTGTAGTCCTTGAACCCATATGTCCTACTGTAGATATAATAAATCCTTGAAAAACTCAAGCCAATCCTGAAATCCTACATACATTCGTCAGATCACATCTCCCAACTGTAACCCTGATATCAAGTCTATGTAATAGGTATGCCTATTGGCCTTCCTAGCCAGCTGTAAACTCTGGCTCTACCTCATAAAACTTGGATGTATCACCTCAATAATACTAGGCAACCCCAAAGGACAAAAAATAGAAATGTTCTCATGTACCCAACATTGTAGTAGAAAACCAACATCAATCTCATAGCGCTTTGTGGGCATTCCAAGCCCACAACTCTCTGTATGTCTGTGTAAACAAGGTAGGGGCCCACTCAAAAACCATATGCTACTCCATCATCTTCACAACTACCCCTATCATCATCCATGGGAACTGCCCACCCTCCTGAATCTAGCAATGCAAAACATGAAATGCCCAACATCAGCATGCTCATACACAAACAACCATCTCTCTCAGCATCATATAAGGCCTGGTAATCAAAATCTCTGGATGAATATCTAACACCCAGAGCATCCTCTCTATATACTTGCCACATCGTATCTACCCTCTCTCCCTCTGAAATACAATAAACAGACTCCCCCTAACATGAATTCTTCTAATCTGTATGAACATCCTCGAGAGTTATGGTCATCTCTCCTGTGGGTAATCAGAAAGTATTGGTGGAAGAATTCCACCTCTCTATCAAAGTCAAAATCAAGTTACGGCATATATGGAATCTCCTATAAAATATCATCCCACCAAATCCCATAGCCTCCAAGTGTTCCCAATCATCATCAGATAAGTCATCTCTGACCTGGTCTAGCATCAAGGGGATGTGATCTTGAATGGTCAACTGGGCATCCACCTGCAAAACACACACACCACAGTAAACATTAATAACGTCGTAAAGTTTTGAAAAAGAAAAATTTGAAATCAAAAAATACCCTCATACCATGAGTCCAACATTCAAACATGTATAATATAACTCTAAACATTCCACAAAGTCAAAAACATTTATAAAAAAGAATAGCTTTTTACTTAAAAAAAAACTATGTTTTGTTTACACGTGAATCGTTGGCGATTCACCTCAATTGTTAGCGATTGAAGGAATTTCCAATGATTCCTGTAAATCTAACCTAGGGCATCCGTATGCCTCATTACGGATTTGAATCCTCAAAAATTGCAAAAAAAAACTAGAAAAAACAAAACAAAACAAGTTAAAATCCTACCTATACTAGAACGTGCCTCTGTTTGTGACTCCAGGAGGCCATTTGGACAATCTTTTTCTCTCCAAATAAGTTTTTCCCACCCTCTGACAGGTCATTGTCATATATAGTTCCAAAGTGACAAATAAACAATGCATTTGGGTATTTATACCCCCAATTTTCCACACGATACATTTGTCAGTGATTGAGGAAATCACCGACAATTTTCCAAATCACCGAAAAATTCCCTTGTTTTAGGGATTATATGCCTACATTACCCAAAAACATGTCATTCTTACCCTTTGCACAAGTGTGACATGCTTCTAAAAAATGTCTTAGCCCTTAGGATATTTCGTCAAAACAACATAAACACAACATCGGGATTTTCCATACGTCTATGGGAGATGAGCCCTTTGGCCCCCATCACTTGGTTTTCCCACTCAATAACTTTACCTGGTAAGGGTCATATGTCTACAAATTTCAAGCCCTTTGGCCACCCTATCAATTGATTATCTAGCATTTTTATTTTCACCCCCTCCACAATTAAAGCAACCCTTTTTGAAACAAAACACACTAGTGTTCACTATATGGTGCTACAGTAGACTCACCCATGCCAACATAACCCTTCATCATTTTTGTCTAACTATTTTCCAAAAATTGCAAGACAAAAATGGGAAAATGTAGACACCAAAAATTCTACATCCCATGTCTGAAACTCACTTGTGACCAAAGGTGACACATTTACGACCGTTCATGCCATTAGAATCACCCTATCGATCATTTTAATATACTCACATACATCATACCCCTCATATCCCTAAAATTATAGATTAATTATTTAATTAAAATAAGTTAGTTATCCTCCTCACCCTCACACCTCACTATGACACCTCTCTAACTACCTAACCTCCTCTAAAACTACCTTCTAAAAATCACTAACATATCCCTAACCACCTCTAAAACTGCCTTCTAAAAAGCTAACCCCCTCACCCTAACAAAATTAATTCATTTCATGCTTTTTTAACCTCCTCCCATCCCAACAACTTAAAAATATGATTGAATCTAGTTCAAAGTGGAAGGCAAATCACTTGTTTAACCGACTAAGTCATATTTTTTACAATCGCTTGGCGATTTTCCCCAATCACCAACAATCTATATAAGCTTGCATTTAGCCCCTCTTTAGGAGAGATAAGAAATGGAGTATTCTCATGTATCACAGGTAAAATTTTCTCTTATTTAGAGTTCCCATAGATCATTTATCTTCCAAGAGGCTTCATCATTTTCAAGCCACTCCAGAATCATCAAATTCATTATCATACTATTCTATCAAATACACAAGGTAACCAATGTTATTTTTGTCTTTGATATCAGGTAATATCACTCATATTTTATTTATCGTGTCATATACACTCTGAAATTCTTCTTTAGATCTTAATCTAATAAAATTTATCTCTGATTTTCTTGACTGTACAAATTTACTGCAATCGCCAGCGATTTACCCAATTGTCGGGGATTCTTGTGTAATAATTCACTTTTTGTAAATATACCTAATTTTGCTTTCTTTTTCATGTTGTTTGTTGACTCTTTATCCAATATGGCAATTTCATATGGCATTAGATGGTAATAACTTCTCCATTATTGATTCTTTCCCTGTGGTTCAACATCATCTCTATCAGTAGCAATATGAACTCCTTCACAACCTAGAGCTCTTTGTAGTCTTGAATGTACCCTTCGACCGTCTTGAAGCTATCTTTGCCCAAAAACCCAGCGCATTCGTGAGGCTACTGAAGCATTTTGGAACACATACAATGAAACTATAAGGCTCCATAAATATCTAATATAATACGAGCACAACTACGAGGCCAGCTTACATCTCCTAGACAAAGACTACCGTACGGCTTCTGAATTTGATACTGCTGGTCACATCAACATCCCTGATATTGACACTACATTAGCCCATCTTTATGACACTCTGGAGGAAGTGTCTGAGTTCTTCGCTGAAGAGTTCATTTCTGTACCTAAATTTGACTTCACTGAAGAGGAAGGATTTGTTGACTTTGTAGGATCTAATGTGTTTGAGAACATATATCCTGACCAAGAATTTGATTTTTGGATCTAAGTCATGTCATTAGTATCTATGTATATATCTATCTAAATAAGTGATGTTAGTTTGTCATGTTTTCATTTCATCACATTGTATCACAATCTTAATATCAATAAAAAGCTTAATTATTTCTGAGATGGTTGATAACTGCGAAGGAAAGTCATTGGGATTTTTGGGGATTGGATTTTACCAGATAACCTTCCCATTTATTTACTGAATATCATCTTGTTTAAATGCTTTGACCTTGTAGGCTTACTAACAGGAGAATTATCCTTGTTTTCTGTCTACACGATGTGTAATATCACATAATCCACATTGCGGGTATCCTAGAAATCCCATCATATTGAGGTTGAGTTAGGTAGTTACCCTCTTAAATGAAAAGAAAACCCAAGGTAAAAATTGTTCTCGACACAAACCCATGGGAATCTAGAAGGTGTTGTTTCATTGTGAGAGTGAGTTTATAGGGCTTTCTAAAGTTTGATAAGAATGCACTGAAGGTATACATTAGGGATTTCAGCCCTAAAGGTGGTTGACAATCTATGTATGATAGAAATAAGAAAGGTTTCGTAATTTATACTTTATCAATAGATATTGATCAAGAAGAAGGTAAGAATGGGTTTCTCATGTTGATTTATGCTTGGATTAATTATTGTCATGAGTTATGCTTCTATCCAGGGGGAGCTACAATGTCTCCATGATGTAAAAGATGTCAAAATCATAGATAGGCGTAGAAGAGGTTGGGATCAAACCATGATAGATTCTTACTGTGTGGATCAAAGGCTTTGGTAGAATGAAGTGTGATGGTGAAAATTTGAAGCAAGTATTAAAGGATCTCCACATATGATTCAACCAAGGTATTAGGAGATACCTTGTCTTTGTAAGGAGTTTTGGATTTAGAAGAGAAAGTGGATGTTTGACATATGGATGTGCGAGATGACTTGGATGTTGAAGGTTGGATTCTAGTGTTTTGAGGTTTTGATGTTTTGGATTCAGGTCTAGTGATGGTCGGGGTTCTAGGAGAATAAGTGTTGGATGATTTTGGTTTGTTTAATTGATCGATTGTGATGTTTTAGATGAAGGGACTGGCCCTAGAAGAGATGGATGTGGTCCTAAGATAGATGATGTGATATTGGTTTGTTTAATCTTAGGTGGGGGGGTGTCTATCCTTTTATGGGGATGTGAAAGATATCTTTGAGGAAAGGTGCCAAGGGTCTTATATCTTTCTTATGAAGGTGTAACCTTTGGAGGAATGACAATGATCTCAACTAGAGGATCAAAAGGTTGTGTGGTTGGTATTGGTGGAGGAAGTAAATTATGTTTGATGAGATCTAAATAAGGTATATATTAGCTTGATGTGGGGATGTATAATTTTGTGGATGAAATAGGACATCATTTGAAGTTATTGTGAGTTTTAGTGCTTTCAAAAATTCTTCAAAGGATGAGAGTGATATGGGAGGAGTAGATGGTGTAGATGTGGTCACAATAGTCAGTGTGGCTAGTATGGGTAAAAGTGAAGAAAGAGAGGTTGGGGTTGATTCTAAGGATGGTATAATGGGTAAAGCTAGAATGGATATGGGTGAAGTAGTATGTATGATCATATCTGATGAAGTAGATATGACAAATGGTAAAGTAGGTGTTCTATATGTGTAGGTTTTGGATTGGCTAATGTGAAAGTAGTTTGTTTTATAGATGAAACATGAACACCCTTAGTGTTTGTCTTAGGTGCAGGTGTTTGTGTCATAAATGTCTCAAGGGGTATCATTGATATACTTGAAAATCGAGAAGATGTAATTGGTGTGATAGTGGATTAAGTGTAGAAGGTTGAAGATGTAATAGATGTGGAAATGGTATTTGTTGAAGGATTAAGTGTAGAAGGTTGAGATAAAATAGGTGATGTGGCCATGGGAAAAGATGTGGGTATATGTGATGAAGATGTCAAAATAGATGTGAGTGAATTTTCTAATGTGGTAGATATAAGGGTGGCTGGGATTGATGGGGAGATGGGTATTGTTGAGGATAATCCTCACGGATGAACCGTCAGAGTCATAGGAAACCTTAGGTTAGTGGGACGTGTGCCCTAAGGTGACCTCTAGATTTTAAAGAAGTTGGCTCTTCTCTAAATGCGAGATGAGGGTCAGAGAAAATGAAACAAAACATAAAACTTAACAAGAGCGATACGCCGAAAAGTGAAGGAGTTAACTTCTAGCATAACTACCTGAAATAGAGAAAAGGTGAGCAATGAAAAGGGTGGACAAGATGCACCACAGAATAGAGGCAATTCACATAGAACACTACTCCAAACTACTTAAGCATAGCTTCTGAAGATAGTAATAACATAAAAACATGCACAGTTATCCACGTCGAAATAAAGGCTATCAGAGAAAATATAGATTACACAGACGAATTGTACCACAGGGAATATTATATTACTCCAAACATGTGCACAATATTACAATAGATAAGAGGAAAAGTGCTATTATAAAACTCAGAAAGAAGGCCAGAGCTCCAGCCCCCTACCTTTCACAGAAGAGGAACTGAGACAAAAAGAATCGCTAACTCCTAATTGTTCTTTTGAAACCTTTCCTTTACAATATATATGATGGGAAGAAGATAAGAAGATAATTTTTAACTATTTCCCAATTGCTTGTTCATTATGGTAAATGGTGTGAAGTGACAGAAGTAGATTTCTTGAGATCTGTCTCACACTTCCCTATGATTTGTTTTTAAGGGGTGAGAGCCATACTCATTTAATACATCTCTTAACTATCTTGCAACCGACTCCCTTGGAGTGGACTTATTCTTTCAAATCCTTATTATATATTTGGATCTTTTAATCACTTATGCATTGGGTTTTGGGCTCATGATTCAAGCGGTGCCTATTTTGTCATTCTATTAAAATGACCTTTTGAATGCAGGTGGAAAAATTAAGTATTCACAGGTTCACACTCTTCGCATGGAACTATGCATTAATTTCATCACTGAAAAGACCAGCCAAATGACCCTTTGTCTTTGATCTTTTAAAATATCTGAGCATTTAAAACTTTTAGATAGGCCTCATAATTGCCCTTACATGGTATTTGGCTTATCACCAATCTTTAGCAACCTGCTTCGAACTCAGAGCCAATTTATTGTGAGATCCACGTGGAGGCCAAGTGCTTCTCTAGGGTCTATGTCCTGTTGTAGCTTTTGGAAGCGCGTCGGGTTGACACCTGACATCATTTGCGATCGGGTCACTTTCCTTTGAGTAAGTAATGAGCCTACCACATATTACTATGAAGACTTTTCCTTGGACGAGTCACTTATAGTTGACTCCATGTGTAAGTCCTATGGGGCTTTGAGGCATGTGCTCCTTTTGTATTCTAGAACTCGTGCCAAGCTAACACTTGGCATCATTCATGAGATCGTTGCTTCCCTTTGAGTTGACTTGTCCCGGCTTAGTTTTAATCGTCAATTCATCTAAGCCTTCCTTCCATGTTACCGAAGGCTCAACCCCTAGTGGAATTCAAATCTACATGAACCTTAAAGCTTAATTTGTCAATTCAGCAGGAATTTGCTTTTTATCTAATCTTAGCGGGAAGCAGAATTTAGATAACAGTTTGGTGACTCACGGGTACCATTAGCCTGCTAAATGGAAAGAACCCACAATCTCCCTCTATCCATTAGGTCTAGGACTGTGTTATGAGCTAATCTAAACCTGGTCCATAGTATCTGAAGGGTTGCCAAGCCTCTACAGTTGCTAGTTGATCCTTGCACTTTCCTACTCTCATAAAGAAAACTCTGCAACTTGTTTTGTGAGAGTAGAAAATTGAAGAATCCACAAGGTCACTCCCTTGACTAATTTTAGTTACTTTGTATTTTCTTGAAGTGAAGTTTACAACCATTACAGACAACTACAAATTCCCTTGCTGTGGACATTGGAGAGTCTGGTGCATTTTATGGAGTAATACGAACACAAGCTATATACAAAAGAGACAAATCATACATGCCTCAAATGAGTCATGCAGAGTGTGCACAAGCATTTATTCTGCAGAAAGCAATCTACTCCTACTCCTATGCTAACTAGACTTGGTAGAAGCTAAAAAAATCCTGAAACAGGCAGGGAGAAATAGCTTCCCTTCCTTATAAAGTGCAGCCATACAATTAATTTAGCAATGGATATGGCCTGTAATAAGAGTGAAAATTTACCTTTCACCCTTCCACCCTCAGTATCAAAAAAAAAAAAAATACCTCCGCAAGATGTTCATATTTTGGTTGGAGGCATCGTAGTTGACCCATGGGGCTTTGAAGATCATCCTCATGCTCTGAAATGAGCATGACTGGCACTGGCTTTTCCATTGGCTCTGGTGTGGCCAAAATCTTGGTGGGATGAGTTTTGACCTTCTGTGTTTACCCATTGCTCTGAATTTCATCTTTTGGGATGAGGCTTTTTTACAGATTTCCCTGAATGTTGCCATCCTTATCTTCTTCCTCCTTTTTAACAGCTTCGCCGGAAAATCCAGGCTCTTTGATTGAAAGCAAAAATATTTCAATGATACTTCTTTCTAGAGCCCTTGGATTTGATCCAGAGGAACTATCGTGAGCAGCAGGTTGTTTTTGTTGCGGGTTTGATGAAGCAGAAAAGGTTGTGATTTCCATGGGCTCTTCTTCATCGAGGCATTCCCCCAAATCTGATAAGCAATCCAGCTTATCTTCTTCCTACTCTGTCAAAGTCTCCCCCTCTTGTATGATGGTTTTTTAGTCTATAAATTTTCCATCATGTGTAGCTTCATCTTACAATATGAAGCCCATTGGCCCAAACTCTTCGAGGGGCTCTACTTTATGGGGAGGGAAAATGGAGGTGACATCTGCAGCTATTTGGATGCTTAGCTTATGATACGAACCCCTTGATTTTGTATCACTTCTCACCATATGTTCCTCTTATTTTGGATTTAGATCCGTTACTTTTTCGTATGGGAGGCATAGTTGTTCAAAGGGAAGGGGAGGGTGGAATGGATGGCTTGGAGATGGAGAAGGGAACTCGACATTTGGAGTGGTATGATATGGTGAAACCTAAGGTGGGATGGGAGATGAATAAAGATTCGGTGATTGAATCTCCCATTGACAAGGTTGTCTTGTGCTTCACCCATATATTTCAATACCCTCGATCCACTGCAAGAGTGGAGGCAGTGTTTCTTTTAAAAAATTAAGCTTCTCCTGCAAGCTATAGTGTCTGGGAACAAGGACCAACCCATGGACAAGGTGCCATGCATCCTATTCTGAATGCCTCCATTTGTGCTATAGCCCAAGATTGAACCATTTCTGCCTCTATTTGTGTTATCTTCTCAAGAAGACCAACATCTTCTAATCAATCGTAGTCATCAAATGCGTGCCAGTGTTTTTGATTTCTCTCAAATCCAAACTAGTCTTGACTTTTCTCATCTGGGTCACCATAGTGACTTTGAAACTGGTTATGTTTCTGGTTTAGAGAAGGTGTGGAGCTCATTAGATACTGATGATACTACTGAAAATGTGAATTCCATTGTGGGAATGAAGTCATGACTACACAACTTCTTGGAATGGAGGAAACTGAGGGACGTAGAAAGAAAGATGAATGGAGGTGGATAAAATAAGGCATTGCACTTTCAATGAAGGGGTCATTTGGGCCAAATGGAGTCGCCGAATGTGCTTATACATGCCTCCAAAGGCTGAATTTCACCAAGAACACACTAACTAGATGAAATGAAATAATAAGATCCTTCGAGTCCCACCGGGTGTGCCAGGAAAAATGTTGACAATAATCCTCGCAGATGAACTATCAGAGTCATAGGAAACCTTAGGTTAGTGGGACATGCACCCTAAGGTGACCTCTATATTTTAAAGAAGTTGGCTCTTCTCTTCAATGTGAGATGAGGGTAAGATAAAATGAAACAAAAATGTAAAACTTAACGGGAGTGATATGCCGAAAAGTGAAGGAGTTAACTCATAGTGCAACTGTCTGAAATAGAGAAAGGGTGATAAATGAAAAGGGTAGACAAAATTCACCATAGACTAGAGGCACACATATAACACTACTTCAAACTACTTAAGAACAGATTCTGAAGATAGTAATAACATAAAACATGCACAGTTATCCAATTTCAAATAAAGGCTATCAAAGAAAATATAGATTATGCAAAGGATGGATGAATTGCACCACAAGGCATATTATATTACTCCAAAAATGTGCACAGTATTACAATAGATAAGAGGCAAAGTGCTATTACAAAACTCAGAAAGAAGGCTAGAGCTCCATCCCCCTATACCTTTCACAGAAGAGGAACTGAGACAAAAAGAATCGCTAACTCCCAGTTTTTCCTTTTGAAACCTTTCCTTTACAATATATATGATGGGAAGAAGATAAGAAGATCATTTTTAACTATTTCCCAATTAATTTTTCATTATGGTAAATGGTGTGAAGTGAAAAAATTAGATTGCTTGAGATCTGTCTCACACTTCCCTATGATTTTTTTTTAAGGGGTGAGAGCCATACTCATTTAATACATCTCTTAACTATCTTGCAACTGAATCCCTTGGAGCGAACTTATTCTTTCAAATCCTTATTACATATTTGAATCTTTTAATCGCTTATGCATTGGGTCTTGGGCTCATGATTCAAGCAGCACCTATTTTTGTCATTCTATTAAAATGACCTTTTGAATACAGGTGAACCAATTAAGTATTCACAGGTTCACACTCTTTGCATGGAACTATGCATTAATTTCATCACTAAAAATACCAGCCAAATGACCCTTTGTCTTTGATCTTTTTAAAAGATCTGAGCATTTAAAACTTTTAGATAGGCCTCATAATTTCCCTTACGTGGTATTTGGCTTATCACCAATCTTTAGCAACCTGCTTCAAACTCATATCCAATTTATTGTGAGATCCACATGGAGGCCAAGTGCTTCTCTAGGGTCTTTGTTCCCATTGTAGCTTTTGGAAGCGCGTTGGGTTGACACCTGGCATCATTTGTGATCAGGTCACTTTCCTTTGAGTAAGTAATGAGCCTACCACATATTACTATGAAAAATTTTTCCTTGGACAAGTCACTTATAGTTGACTCCACGTGTAAGTCCCACGGGGATTTGAGGCATGTGCTCCTTTTGCTTTCTGGAACTCGTGCCAAGTTGACACTTGACATCATCCACGAGATCGCTTCTTCCCTTTGAGTTGGCTTGTCTTGGCTTAGTTTTAATCATTGATTCAGCTAAGTCTTCCTTCCATGTTTCCAAAGGCTCGACCCCTGGTGGAATTCAAATCTGCAGGAACCTTAAAGCTTACTTGGTCAATTCAGCAGGAATCTGCTTGTTATCTAATCTTAGCAGGCCAGGGAATTTAGATAATATGTATAATTGGGATGTGTGGTGATGCAAGTGATGTAGTGATAGGTATGTTTGATGTTGATGTGGATAAGGGGTTGGATATGGTAGGTTGGGGTATGATATATGTGGATAAAGTGGTAGTTATAGTCAAATTCAATGTGGATATGTTAAAGGTATGAATAGACATAGATGTAAGACAAGTGGTAGAAGTTAATGTGATAGGTGTGGTATTCATGGATGTAGTTGATGTAGGTCTGGGGGTAGATATTGAAGAAGGCGTAGGCACAATGTCTAGGGTAGGAGTGGATGAAAAATTGGATGAGATAGGTGAAGAAGAAGATATTGGATGTATAGTATTAATTTCATAAGGAGTAAATTTGTAAGGTGTGGAAGGTGTAAACTTATTTATTAGTGGTGGATTATGAAAGGGTTGTTTGAAAATGTTAAGGGGTGGAGATTGCATTTGTTGGGCTAATGTGTGATGTTGGAAAGTATGAACATAATAGGATGGTTGGGGTTGGATGGAAATATTTGATTGTTGAGGCATATGATAATTAGAAATGTGAATGTTAGTAGATTAGGATGGTTGGATGGATAAATAGAGGACAGCATTGATATGAGGTGATGGGGGTGGAATATGATCCATGAATTGTGTGGATTGATAATATTGAGAGATTGTGGAAGATATACAAAATAAGAAGTCATGCATGGGCCTAGAAGGAGGCCCAAGGGTCCTTGAAGGAAAAGGAGATGGAATTATAGGTGGTCTAGATGGGATAGGATGATGATATAATAATTGGTTAGTCTCACCTATGGTAGTAGTTTGAACAAAAGGTCCTTGATGAGGCATGTTGATGATCATAGGTTGGATTCCCATGGAAGAGGTAACCAAGGGCATAGATCAGACAATGGGCATGGGAGATGTTTGAGATGAGATGAAAAAACTATTAGAGGTAAGGTTTTGTTCCATTTTCTTGGCTATCGAATGAGTAACTATGGGCATGAAATGAAAACAAAGTTTATACTAACTAGATCAAGCAAGTCAAGCACACAATTTTTTTGTTTTGATTTATTAAGAAAGTCTGAAAAATAAAAAGGGAATGGATAACAAAGATACCTAGGAAGTGGAAATCTAGGGTTTATTTTAGGTAGTTATGGCTGGGGATTCCTTGATATACCAAAAGTTACGTGAGGCATGAGTCTTTATAGAGTTTAAAATGCAGCCATAACACCACAGAGACTTCCTATTGGGTGATGAAATCTCAATAATTCCATCTGGTAGGAAGATGTCTATATGTGTATATTGATTTGTGAATTTGGTTGTGTATGATAGAATGTGATATGTAACTGATTAACCCCTACTTAAGCTATGTTATCAAGCAAGGATGTAAAAGAGTTCTTTTTAAGCCAAATCCAAAAGTGAAATTTCGATGAGGACAAAAATGTAAGAAAGGGAAAATGTGATGCAAAAGAATAAAATAAGGAAAACAAGAAGAAAACATGGAGAACGTTTTTCCTTTTTATTTTATCTTCAAGAAGACGCAAGCAAAGAGTGATCCAAGCAATCAAGTGCAAAACAAACAAGCAAAAAGTGAAGCTTTTACCTACAGTATTAGTAGAATATGGAAGAAATACATAAAATAACAAGAAATTAAAAAGAATCACCTAAAAGGGTGGTCTGACCGGGCGTGCCAGAATGTTGATCCAATTTTCTCATTCCTTTTCAAGTTAATGAAGTAGCTACTAAATAAAATTGAATAAATCCAAAATATGATGGTTTAAGGTACCTTGATGTATGATGAATGTAAATGGAGGGGCACAAAGTAGATGACCTCATTGCAAACTGGATAAACATGTAAAACAAGAATGACTAGAAAGAAAATGGATTAGATGGTATATGCAGGGGCTTCCTGACAAATTCGGTTCCTAGAAGTGTTAACTTCCTTATGTCGATGCCAACCCTCATTTGATAAAAGAAAATGAATTAAATGATAGATAATTGGATATCATGTAGAAACTAATACAGAATAGAATATGGAAATGAAAAAAATGGATGAAAATTACTAATATAATCTAAATAAACATAAAGTAAGTTATACCTGGTTGGGTCGATGGTGACCCAGACTGTAGAGGGGTAGGTCGATGGTGACTTGAGTAAGTAGATCTAGAAAAAGAGCCTGAAATGTAGATATAAATGGATCTAAATGCAAATAAGGTGATCATAGAAGCCTAAGAACACTAGAAATAGCTTGTAGAAGGATATATGAGATAGAAAAGTAGAAAGGATGGAAAAAAATAGGGATTATGATAGATTAGATGAAAAATAGAACTCAGGTCGATGGCAACTAGGATGGGTTGGTGGCAATTGGAGTGTATAAAAAATAGTTTTGGGGTGAAAGAAAACCAGGATGGTAGATCTGAGAACTGGAAACATTAATAACATAGAATAAGACACTAAAAGAGACCTATAAACAGGAAGTATGATGACACAAGATTGGGTCGATAGAAACATAGGTGGAACGACAGTAACCTTGATAGTGCAAAACAAATCCGAAGGTGGATGAGCTGAATGAGAAACCTGTAAATAGAACAATTTGAAAAACATGTTGAGGATGGAATTATGAAAGTAACTGAACCTAAAAGACATTAGATTCTAACAAATAAAAACAACGATAGCATATGATAACATGAAATAACATAGAATCAGGAATTCTCCGCAATTGATGAAATACAAGCTTCAATGGACTCCAAGAGGGTTAACAAAGATACAAGGATGCTCATATTCAAAGATAAGTTCACATAGTGAAAGAAATCTTGGGTTGTGTCTCAATTTGAAAGGGGGGTGAAATCAGTCTTATAGGGTCGACAACAACCCGGCTGGGTCACCTCCAATTACAAGAAACCATTCCTTAGAGTGGTGGATGATCGATTTATTCATGGTATGGGGATTATAAGGATTGGGATAAGTGCTTTAAAGCATGTAGGTGGGTAAGGGTTTCCTAGGGAATTTTTATGCGTAGGTAGGAGATAAATATGGGTTAGATAAAAGCTAGAAAAAGCGTAGGGATGTGGATTTTGGTGGTTAAGGATAAAATCATCCTAAAAAGAAAGCTAATTAAATATAATTAGCTAATGGAAATTAATTAAGATAATTAATGAATATGAATTACGAATTAAAAGTGTTAGGCTAATAGATGGGAATTTAAATAAAATAAGTGAATTAAATTAAAATGGGTCTAGATAGGACCATGGTAAAAGATGTGCACGCGAGCAATTAAGGGTATCGATACAAAATTTTGGTTTCTACAATGGGAATACTTTTTACATGGGTAGCCATCCTTTTAGGGAGTGGTCTACAATTTTTAATTTTGATTTATATAGATAGTCATCCTTTGAGGGAGTGGTCTATGATTTTAACTAGTGGTTGTCCTTTGGGGGATCGGTCTACTTTTTCTTTTTCTTTTAAAAATATGATTTTAATTTTTTGGTAACTGTCCTTCAAGGGACCAGCCTCTTTATTTTTCTTTTTGATAGGAAGCATCCATAGATATTTTTTACTTTATTTTGAGCTGAGGGAAAGACCCTAATAGACTGTTTCAAGGAGGGGGAAATAAATGTGTACACAAACTACACATATATGCCCCATGACATGTCTTTTGTCAGTAAACAAGGTAGATGGAAGTAATGATTGCAGGGTTACTACTAAGGAGGAAATTTTCCATGTGAAATATGTGATGAACAGAGCCATGGTGCTCATCATAAGGCTAATTAAGGGTAGTGACAAAGGAAGACACATACTTTCAAATCATTACAATGAGAAGATGATTGGTTGATTTTGGAACAATATATTTTATGTGACTATTGTCATGAAGGTCAATGTGTTAATAGTAGAAAGGCTGCAAGTGCAAGGCATTCAAAGGTTGACCCATACTATATGGACCGATCTAGTTAAGGGAAAACTTTCCACATTTACTCCTTTCCAAAGTAGTGACATTTTGATTGGATTAATAAGATAGGTTTAGTGAAGATGAGCTAGGGGAATATGCAAGGTAATACTTTCAAAGTATCAATAGAGAGGAGTCCCCCTAGCATGACATTATGGATAGAGATGACATGCGCTGAAAGGAAAGAAAAGTTTCAGATTAGGATGATGGAAGTTTCAATTTTTGATTGATTTAATATATGGTAAATAAATGATTCCTTAACAAATGAATCGTTGAAAACTTGGATGGGATATGAGAGGACAATTAATAAGAAGGGGTAGATGATGAAGATTTCATTGTACTTTTTCTTCATATATGACACTTTTGGGATTTTATAGGTGGGTGAACTGTACTCATTTGAGATGAGGGACCTTCACTGGAATGTGATGAGAAGACACATGAGAATTTTTTTTCGAGATCTGATTGAGGATGGCCCCTTTGTCCTATAGATGTCGGTGAGGACACTATCAATGACTTGGGTGTAGATGTTGAGGAGATTGAAAGACCTTCAATGGGAGATGTGGATATTGACAAGATTGAGAGACCTTCAATGGAAGGTGCTAACGTTGATAATATTGAGATACCTTTAATGGAAGGTGTTGAGAATATGTCTGACAAAGGTTTGATAATACGAGATTGAGGATATCCCCCTTGTCCTGCAGACATCAGGGGTTGAGGTGTAGATGATATCAATGATGGTTTGGGATGGTATTCTTCTGGAAGAATGTCACTGATGAGGAAGATTCATTGGATTATGCCTTTAAGTGCTTTACAACTCTTTGTGTTATGACCTAGGCTTCTATGGTAGGCACATGTTTCCAAGTATGTGGATTGGATGTTTCTATGGGTGGTAATGTGATAAGAGAAGCCTTCTTGAGCCTCTTGAGGATGTCAATGTAAGTCCCTTTTGGGGGATTTGGATTAATTGATTTTTATTTTTATTTTTATTTACGATAACGCTTGGTAGGACACGTCTTATTTTTGGATGGGGGTGGATTCATAGATTTTGTATGGTGTTCAAACATCATATGGACATTATGAGGTTGATAAGAGATAGGGTATGATGTTGGATTGATATAATTGGATGATGTATGAGGTCCCAAAATTAACAAGGAGATCTAGATTATGGATGAGATAGGGTACAAATGTGTGATGTGATATTGAAATAAAGGATGGGTTCCCAAAATTCAAGGTAAGGGTGGAATCGTATATTTGATATATTTAGATTATGTTAAAGGATGAGATCCCAAACTGGATGGTAAGGTTGATACCTTAGATGATGTGTGTTTTGATTTTGCAATGTTGATTTTAGGTAAAGGAGGGGGTTTTACGACAAATGATGAGGATGTGGTCGTGGATGTGATAGGTGTCAATTTTGTAACATTTTATTTAGATAAAGGAGAGGTTCTCATGTTAGATGATGTGGGGGAGGCCATGGATGTGATGGTATTTGATTATGTAGTGTTTGATTCAGTACAGGGTTCCAGAATATATGACAAGCAAAGATAAGGGGATAGGATTGAGTCTAGTTTGAATGAGGGAGATGTTGTTTCTAGACATGATTGAAGTGGGTTATATTTATGTGAGTTGTCTAATTATTTGATTAGTTTTAAAGTTTTTTGGATGTAGATATCATTGATTATGAATGCCTCCTTAGTAATGGTATCCAAGGTAGATTCTAAGGGTTTCAAGGAGGTAATGGATGAATGGACAATGGACATAGGCAATATCGATGTGTGGGAATCATCGAAAAGAGGATCCAAGGGTTCTAAGTTTTCAAGAGGAAGCATTGGTGATGAATAGGTCTCCTCATGGGGAATATCAAATGTAATAGTGTTGATGATGTAACTCAAGGGATGTGCAATACCTATATAGATTTAATCTATCGAGGGTGTTTGACTAGAAGTATAAGAGATGGAAACATGTGTGGTAGTCTCATCGGGTTCATAAGAAGACCTATGAGAATCAGATGAGACATGTGTATATTATGGATTGAGATGACCTTCTTCGAGGGCTTAGATTTCTAATTTCCTGACCATGGTGAAGGCTTCATCAAATCTCTAGAATGTGTGGATTTGGAGGATAAATGATATGTGATGGGAACATTATCAAGGAAACAACTCAATCAATTTTTCTTGAGGAAGTGATAAGATTAATTGATTGATAATGGTTTTCCACTAAGAGAAAAAGTCGATAAGGGATTCATTTTTAGATTGTTTGATCGTAGAGAGTGATTAACTGAAATTGACTAAGTAGGGGACATTTAATCTAAGTTATGAACAGTTTTAATAAAGTAAATAAATTCAGTAAAGAAATTATGTAAATGATCTAAATAATTAGGTAAAATGAAATTCTAACCCTAATGTGTAAGAAGGAAAAGGAAAGAACTCATCTGAATAGAAAATACATGTTAGACAGTGTTGCAGACGTGACTGGAGAAATCAGGAGCAGGAATAATTATGGATAAGTCCTAAGAAGGACAAAGCTGGAGGATCTATATGAACTGGAGCACCTAGTGGAGGACTAGGGCACTTGTGGGAACTCTGGTCTGCAAACTGGACGCCTTGGTTTGTGCAAAATCTCTAAATCTGATCTTCACATCACCAAAAGGTGATCCCAAACCCTCGATGTCTATCACATCAAATTATTTGTCCCGTGCTAGATGTCGCCAATAAATCAAGATGGAAGAAAGACCTACAAGACCCCAAAATAAACATCAAACCCTAAAAAAGATAAATTCATATGAAGAGGTCGGACTGACCTCGGCTACCACAATGGTGGACTTACTAACTGAGTGTCACACTACATCTCATACCCAATGTAGTTCTATGTGAAAGTGTGTGTGAACATGCCCTAGGTTTTTCTTGTGTTAATCACACTTTGTGAATTACCGAGGAATAACTATGTGTAGAAAATGTAATAGAATGTGTGCATGGAATAGAATAGAATCCCTCCCCCTATGAAGTGTGATGTAGATATCCTAGCCTTGTGGCTTGATGATGGAGTTATGTGTATGCAAGTAATCTCCAATGCAATAGATGAATGTAACTATAGATGGAGTGATAGTAGTAAGTGATGCTAGGTCCCTCATTATGGTCTCATAACTTTATATTTATAGGTTTCTCTTGGTCTAATTTCGTAATTAACCACAAAATGGCTGACCACCAAAAAGATAAGAAGGATAAATAGCTTGAAAGAGCCTAAAAAGTGGTAGGAAATATCTAGAAGGATTGAGGCACCCGTGGTGGGACGAGGGTACCCACGGGTGCCCCAATACTAATCTAGGTTCCCAAGTCGAGGATAAAAATACGTGGGATGACAAAAGCTGACTTGGCATATGGGTGTAAGAGGTTGGTAATGGCGAATTAAAATAAAAAAAATATGGCCAAAATATGGGGGTTAATTAGTACTTTCTTCACTTAAGAACCTTCTAAATAGTAGTATGAGACCCAGCTAAATAATGTCTAAAGTGCATGATTTTGTGACTACATTTTCCCCCCACTAATTAGTACTTTCTTCACTTAAGAACATTTTAAATAGTAGTATGAGACCCAGATAAATAATGTCTAAAGTGCATGATTTTGTGACTACATTTATGTTGGTGAGCGGAAAGCTCAGTAACATAAAGTAGATAGAGATGTGTACCTGATGCCGATAAAGAGTGTAGTAGGAGTGTACCAAAGGACTAGACAAAGCATGGAATGATTAAAAAAAAGATGGAGGAGCATGTAAATTAAAGATGAAAAATGCATAAATAAAAAGTGACGAGAGTGAACCTAGGGTAGAACACATGTGTAAATGATGCGGTGTGTAATGTACCTTCATTGGTTAGTAAAGCATGTGTGTTGTTGCGGAGTGTTGTTGTTAATGTTTTTTTTTTGTTGCCCACATTTGACTTCTTGTTTCTCATAAGGCCGTACCTGCAAGGAGAAAATGATCAAGTAGTCAAATATGTATGTATGTAAGTGTAAAAAATTTATGTAAAAGACGCATGTATATGAAAGCATGTAAATGTAAAATATGCAAATGTAAATGGAAAATGTAAATGTAAATGGAACATATGCACCTAATCCATGTCGAGAGAGAGAATGTAGAAGGATATCTAGTAGTGCGAGTTTTTTGGGTTATCTCACTCTAAAGGCCAAAGAAGTGTAGGGAGGAAATGTTATGTGTCCTCCAAGCTCTAACTGCTTCCCTGAATGTATGTAGAGATCTCTGTATCATCCTAGTTTTTTTAGGGATCCGACGCCACCGATCAAAGTAGTGCAGAGAGGCACACCCACTATAACCTCCAAGTCTATAACTACTTCCCATAATGTTGAGGACACGAATGTCCTATAAAATATGTTATGTATGTGGTTTGTAGATTGGTCTGAACCCACTCGTTGAATATAACTAAACTGAACCGGTGTAGAATCTTTGTGTTAGTATGTAAAAACCCCAAATGATTACCCCCCTTAGGGACACATGTGATGTCACTAATAGGAGAAATGTGGCCCCAAAATAGGACCAACCGCATGTATGTTGTAACCCTAAAAATTGCCTTGTAGAAACAAAGGTACACACCAACAAGAAGGCTAGCCAAAGATAAGTGTAAACATGCATGTATATACAAAACAATGTGTAAGCTACACAAACAATGTGTAAGCCATGCAAACAATGTACAAGCTACCAAACAAAGTAATGTAAACACACAAGAAGACAACTAAGTCACACAAAGTGGGATGCAAACATGGGACATCACTCACGATGTCGTAAGACATGCAAGGCCATTATGGCCGCAAACAACAAATAAATGTACACACCAAACAAAGGTCAAGGCCTACAAACAATAGCAGACAATGTAACAAACAAGTGTGGAGACAAAATATCCCTGCATAAAAGATGTTGCACATGAAGCACCTGTTAGCATGTTAGAAAGATAACTAGTATGTCAAAAGTGTGCATAACCAAGTAATGTAAAGTGCTAAGTACAAAATGAAACAATATTACCTCGAAGAGATGAATGTGTGGATTCCCCCAGCGACTAGTGTAGGAATGGTAGAAGGTGAAAATCCATGTTGCATGTAAGAGACTTGTGCCTGCGATCATAAGTAGAAAAAGGTTTGAATGCACATGTGTGTGATATAGATAAATGACATATAAGTAAGCTAACTAGTATGTGTAATAAAGTTACCATAAACAAGAAAAAGTAAGCAAGAATAAAAGCAACCAAAATATGTAGTATATTGTGGATGGATGGAATGGAATACAATATGGAGTGATAGGAGCCGCATGCCCCCCGAGTGGATGGAAATGTATGTAGTGAGGTTCATTTTGTTTCCCCCCCTCAGCAGTAAAGAATGAATCGTAAATGAGAGTGTGTCATTAGGAAATGGTCGAGCAGTGTGTGTTGTGTCTAACACGTTGTGATAAATATGTAAGTGTAGTGATAAGATGTGACCTAGCGATGGGGCGTACATGAACCCTATACCCGAAGAATATATCACAAGTAGATTAATGTATAGGTGATGATTTATCCTAAGTGTATATCACTATAAGATGAATGGATGAGTGATGATTAGCACTAAATGTATATCACTACAAAATGTAAGGACAGAGTGGTGATGTAACCTAAGGTGTATACTACTATAAAATGATAGAATAGGTGAAGATTTAGCCTAAATCATATATCACTACTCAATGAATAGTAGGGATTAGTGGTGTAACCTAAGGTGTATACCACTACAAAATGATGGAATAAGTGATAATGGTGTGATGAGTGTAAGGTCCATTTTATTTTTAACCTTCGGTAGTTGAGTATGGATTGAGGAACTAAAGTGCATCATCAGGTACTGAGTGCAACGCGTAAAAGATAATGTGATATGTGTGATAAGGAATGACCATATAATGGGTAGAATGTGTAAATATGTTGTGTTGAATGAAAATGCAAGATGTCTAGAATGTGTAAAATGACATATATGTAGATGGACTAGGAATGTATTATGTAAGATGATGTAATGCTAGAATCATATGTGATGAATACTAGGATGATATATGATGTGTGAATGCAAAAATGTCAAAATAATGTAGAGAAAATGTATAATGTATGGTGCATGATGTGTAATGTATGAATATATGCAGTGTGTAGTACCTATTGTGCATTGTGTGGGGTTCATGTGTAGTAATACCTCAACAGTCAAGTGTGAACCAAAGAACAAGAGTGTGGCATTGGGTAATGATGCTAGAATGTATGATAAGTATGCCTAATGTGAGGATATGAATGTATAAGAATGTAAAATATGATGAGTGTTAGTACGCTAAGACGAGGTGGGGGGATGTAAAGTGATATGCCCCTCAAGTATGTGTGAATGAATGAAATATCAAATGATTGTGAAGGAAGGAGGTCCTTTATCTAATGTATAAGATGGAAGCATATGACCATGCTCTAATAGTGGAGGTATGGTAGACAGACATTGTAGTGGTGGATGAAGTGTGCGCATGCAAGGAATGAATGTGTGAAGAAGGTCGTGGCATTACGAAATACTTTGGTGATGGAGATCTATGTGACATGGAATGCGAAGGTGAAGAAGATCCGCATGGAATAAAATGAGGTGGTGATCTATGCCAAGATGCAGTAATTGTCTGAGGAATAGGCCTATACCAATGTGTAGGACTAGTCGAACAATGTGGTCATGTAGCAGATGCTTGAGTAGGTGAGCTAGAGGTAAATTGTGATTTGAGCAACATAAAATGTGATGTGCTAGAAGGAGTAGGTGGTTTCTTAGGATTCTCTTACAAAGCCAAAGAGGGCACACTAGAAATGTAACACCTCTAACATGGTTGATCTCTATGATGAATTATGTTTTGAAGTTGTAAACGTTGACATCTGATTCTTGTTGAAGATGGTGTAATCTTGTGAATCAAGAAATCATGTTTTTTGTAGATAATATGTTATCTGTTGGAATAGATACCATTGTAACATGTTTATGCTGAGTTTTAAATGAATTATTTCATTCCTTCTTATAGTGAATAATTCACTTAAAGTGGAAATAAGAAATTGATTCAGTTAAACTCATTCATAATTTGTTGCACTCGAGTTTATACTTCGGTATTCATAACCTCTGTTACAGGATAGCTATACCTTGGATCAATTTCAGTGATCTAAGGCATGCTTTTAATTTCATGACAATGTGGTCATCTTGACTGAGCTAGAAAGATCATGGGATCTCTGAACTCTAGTTGTCTTGGAGTCAGGTGAACTTTGTTGCTCCCTTCTTCGAACTGATCTTGGATGGTATTTGGATCCTTCCTTAGTAAGTTGTATGATGCAATTCCTAGCTATTGCTAAAGGGACCTAATTAATCTATGTTCCTAAGTTGAAATACTATCCTAAGTTACTAAGTTCTTTTATTAATGTGAATGTTAATAAAAAATGGGGAAAAGGGACCTAATACTAAACCTTAAACATTACCTAAGGACCTATGTTTGTTCCTAAACTAATGTTGAACCTAACCTAAAGTTTGGCTAACCTAAAGGGGATGGATGGGATGACATGTTAGGGAAGGTTGGTGGCACGAACCTCAAGGTATTTATGATGGTTTAGTGGGCATTAAAAATTTTGTTTAAGCCAAATTTGGCAAATGCATGGGAAAATATAAGGGGTTGAGTTGACACCTCTACCAATGTGATAGTTGCTTGGTGATTTAAATTTGGTTCTAGCAAAATACAAGTTAGTGGTGGCGGGAGTTATGGAAGGACTGTCAGTCCTGTTTGACATTAATGTTTTTGGTAATGGCAAAAAAACCACCTAGGAAGAAGGAAAGTTGGGAAAAGATGAATGGTTTTGGTTTTTTTTGTCATTTGGTTTTTGATGATCTTTAGCTCTACATGTGGTTTTACTCTTCAAACCACAATTTAAATCCCTTACATGTTGTTTTTCCTTACATGACGGTGTTAGAGATGAAAATACTATAGTGAAGTTATAAGAGGGAAGTGAAGAAGGTTTTAAGGAGTTTGTTGGCATTTTTCATGGAAAGGAATAAGCTATAGAAGATCTGCTTGAAGATTTACAGCGAGAAAGTGAAGGCAGGAGCTCTATCAGGTATGATAGGCCCTATCCATTAAGTCTTTTTCTTTTACTTAAATGCTTCATAAAAACAACTCTGCTCTTTGTGGAAACCTTCTGGTTCTAATTTTATGTTTGATTATTCTTGCTTCAATGGTGTTTGTTTTGTTTCTTTGGATGCTACTAGTTATTCATTATTGAAAAACAAAATTTGGAAGTGTGAATTGTGATTGCAATGCTAGGTTATTTGTAAATTCAGACCTTCTTGCTATTGAAACAAGTATGTGTGGTTATCTGACTGATTGAAAACTTATGTAGAGGTTTTAAATGCTTCAACAATAGCTTGGTCTTGAAAAATCCATAGATATTTACACCTGCATGTTCTCATTACTATTGTCATTGGGAAACTAGCTTGAAGGAGTCTTCATTTGGCATTACGCCATTGTTCAGGTTAAAGTGGATTCTTCGTTTTGGGTTGTTTTCTTGATAATAGAAGTGGAGACCATTATTCTGTCCAACTTGGTTTAGTGATTGTATTTTTTTTATTGGAATACCCATCTTGTGTTAGATTTGGTACATTTATTTTAGGGATTTGAATTTGTCTTTTCTCATTTCTTATTGATTACCATTCTACATATGTTGTATAAGGAATGACTGCAGAAGCTTTAAAATTTCCATTATGTTGTATTTATTCTTATTTTTTTTGTAAACCCACTCTGGGCTTTTGGTTTCCTTAGGAGATCTTTTTGATCTTATAAGTTTCTCCTTGAATCATTGGTTGTTGATGAACTTTTGTGAAAGGAGGTTTTTCAAATGATCTTTCTCTCCTTCTCATTTTGTTAATTGATAGTTCTTTGGGGAACTAGCTAGAATTGGGTCTGTTTGTTACTGTCTTCTTCCTTTCATCATTTTGTTTTCTAAGAACTGAATCAGTTCTTTTGTTAATCAGTCGAATCGTGTATGGTGATTTTGATTTTGTGGAAAAAGGACAGACTACTCTAATCTTTGGATGTTATGGTTTTCTATTCTTCACTTGGTTCATTGTTGTTATCCAATTATGGGCTACAATGATGTTTCAAGTTTGAGCTTGATGATATTTTTAAGACATTCAAGTTGTTCCCACTTTTCTCTTATGGGGGTTTATTCTCTTTTTTTTTGATCCATATTTACATGGGGTGGCTGATTAGACAATGTGGTATGGGAAATAGTTGTGGATTCCTCCTTATCGTATGTGTTAATGCGTTATGGGTTTTGTATCAAAGGAAGGTTTTTTCAATTTATTGTTTCTCTTGATGAGTTGTTTCCAATATTGGAGTTGGGGAAATTGGATCTACATGGTGTATATCTGCATTCCTTTTTTGTAACAGTTATACTATCTTGAATCCTTAGTTATTATGATGACTATAAGACTATGGTACTCAGATGAGTCTATTAAGAACGTCCCTAGTTTGATTGGAGTTTGTTTCGATTCTGAATTGTTGTTACATTTTCTTTTAATCTTTCCATTCTGGATGAACTTAAACTTATGATAAAACTAGGAGTGATATTGTACTAGTATGGTTTTGAACTTTTAGTTCCATGTTCTTTACTTGAAATAGGAATGAGGATTGAGTTGATAATTACCCAAATATAGTTCGTGGTTCCTTGTTTGAGAATTAATGAACCTTGAGTTGTTGATATCTTAAGGATTACATGATGTTATTAGGATTGGTATGTATGAGTTTGGAGTTGGATATGAATGCAGTACGGTGTGAATGTGAGCTGTATGGAATGGTAAATTAATTTGATTGTTTCTATTGATTAAGTTATCCTTACCTGTGGTATTTGGATTTATTTGTGATTAATGTACTTCTTAGGCACTAGGATGAGTCTGAGATAGTATGATATTTAGCTGGAATGTAATTTTTAATTATTTTCCAAACAATATAATTAATCTGAAAGATAGTTTTATATATCTTGTATTACTTATTGAAAACTTAGAACTAGTTGTTTGGAGGAACTTAATTTGAATACATGAATGAGAAGGTAAAGCTAGGATGAAATATGAATTTCCTTTCTTTAATTCTGTTGTTTTATTTCCAACATGTTGAAAGTAGTTTTATGATGAAAAGTTAGGGTTGATATGTTGATTAATTAAACCTTACTTACACATTAGAAAATTTAATCTCTTCTCTCCTTCTTGGTTGTAATCTTTTAGAGAAAAGTCTTTTTTTTCTTATTGTCGTTTTTGCAAAATGTTTCATAAACAACAGGGTTCTTTTTATGAAACAGTTAGATAAAATCACAACGTTTTAATGATTTAGTGCTTATCATGCTCAGTTCAAATGAAATAAACTATGCTAACAATTGTGCATATGGATTTCGTAAAAGATGAAAGGAGAAAGACATATAGAAATTTATATCTATTTTACTAATAAGAAATTGTATCTTATTTATGATAAATATGTGGCGTCATTACTAGAGATGTACTTTGTCAGAAAATAAATTTGTAATAAAACTAACTTTAAATTTCTGTTATGACACTTTGTAATATCTGAGATAATTTTTTAATTAGTGAATGGATTACTTCTTTTGATGAACAAATGATTTGTTGATTGTTGAATATTACTTGATTGTGTTACCTTCTTGGCATAATTTGGATGTATTATTGAGTAATATCCTAAATGTAGGAGGGTAGTTTGTATACTTAAGTGTTATGGGATTTGGTTTGAGGATCTGAAATATTAGTTGGTTTAATTTCACATAAAGGAGATGCAACTAATAAGTTGACACTCTCATATAGATCCTTAAAACAATGGAAAGGAATTATGATTGAATGATATATGATGTGTATGTGTATATGTATATGTGTATATGTATACATATACATATGTATGTATATATATGTATGTATGATGTATTCTTGATGTATATGAAACATATCTAATCTATTTTCATTATTGAACATCAGACCTTGATTAAGGAAAAAATATATTTTCCTTGAAATCAATCATAGATACTTAATGAAAGATCTTGATAAAGTGTTATGAATATAATAGGAGAATGGTTGACTGTGTTCTTCATTAGGAAAATTTATTTAATCAAATTATGGAATGCTTAGAAAGGAAATAAAAGAGATTTAGACTTCATCTTCATGAAGTCTAAAATAAAGGTTTATAATGAACTTGTTTAAGTGGCTAAGGCTGAAATAAGAAGGGACCTAATGAACACACCTTCATAACTTTAAGATTAATCATGTCGTTATATGATACAAGTTGTCTCATTATAAAAAAACTTAAACATGTAATTAATAGGTTAGGAAGTAGACTTTACCTACATACCTACCTCACATGTGATTTCAACTTGTAACCTTAAAGGTTAAATGATGTTATCTAAATCTTTAAGCGATGTTGTAATTAATCTTTAAGAAAATGATTAAATGGGATAATAAACTTATAATCTAAGGTATGTTAGTCACATTGAGGAAACTCAGTTAGATGTAGGTATACATCAACTATAGCTTAGTACCTTCATAATGACATGAGTCATTACAAGGATACTATGATGTAGTTGATATGTCCCAACACCTCACATAGTTATTTAACTTGATTGACATAAGTGCAAGATTGGATCATGATTCTACCCTATACGGGGATATGAACATGATCTAGTGTTGAGGTCAACTCATGTTGACTTAGGATAACTATACACACCCAATCGACGTAAGTCGATTGAGTATGTCTATGTACCCTTAGTCACCATGAATATTCTTCCACACTAGGGCATGTTTCTAACCTTGTCTAGTGTGAAACCTTGAATCGGATTGGACTGACAGAATGCCAGGAAAGACCACTCTAGATAACAAAAAAAGTGTGGTGAGGGACTTATTTCTTTTGATGAGTATTCTGTCTAGGAATGTAAACATGATAAACATGTTTAAAATCTTTGGCCAAAGTATCACAAGTTGTTGGTTGCATTGTCCTATGTCACATAGTCTAAGATGTAGGATTTCAAATGAGTATCAGTAACAGATATTCAAATAGGCACCTTAGACAAAACAAACTTGGGTGCCCCTAAAAGGGTAAAGGAAACCAAGTATACGTAGTATACACATTATTGAGTTAACATGAGAGATCAGTTAAATAATGAGTCATGAAATGAGAGATCAATGTTTCACCGAGTCATTTATAGTTGCATATGGTTTTCTATTATGAGATGGATTGGCATTGGAATGTTTGTTCTAAATTATTTTAATTTAGAACAGAGAACATTATATATGATAAAAATAAATTAAAATTTCCCTTATTTCTAGAGTCTTAAATGGGAATGTTACAAGAAATAGTGGTATGATGCTCAATAGATGCAAGAGTAGTCTTTGGATCCCATTTGGATGTAGCATTTGGAGATGGGCATGCAATAGAATGTTGTGTAGTGAATGAGATAAATCCCTAAGGCAAAGTAGGTAGGCATTCATAAGTAACTTGAGGGCCATTATTGAGGATAAAACGATGTAGGAAAGCATCCTTCATGTCATATTAAGTACTGATGGACCCAAAGGGGAGATGAGTGTACCATTGTAATGCCTCAGCGGTAAGACTATGTCAAAGGCCTTGAGTAATAATCTATCATTAAAATGAGAGGTTATAACCATGCAGAAATGTAGAATATGAGCATGAGGATAACTAGTACCATGGAACAAAGTGAATGTAGGAAATGTCAAATTATGAATATTCTTAGGAATAGGGTTACCATGTAATGAGTTATTGTCAATATAAGCATAATAAGTCGTATTCTCTAGAGTAAGAAATTGGACCTGAGATTGTAACTGACCTTCGACATGTATGAGAGAGATAATATCATGTGAAGGAATAGTGAAAGATGGCAATAATGTATTAATAGGTTGCAACCTGTCATCTTGAGTGATCATGGGAATAACAAGAGATGATATAGGATATTTTGATGTTAAAGTCACACTGGGTGTAGGTTTTGGAGAAGCTATAGTAGACGATGTAGGTGGAATATCCATAGTGATGGTAGGACTAGCATCATAAACATCCTTATGCAATGAAGTGAGTGATGTAGATATAACTATGGGAGAATATGAACTAATAGGCATGGATGATGGAATAAGAGGAGATTAAATAGTAGTATAAGAATCATTGATAGATGCTAGTGACTCATGCACAATGCTAGGAAAAATTTCATGTGGAGTAAAGGTGGAGAAGAAATCCCTCCATCATCTAGATGAGAAGAAAGTGAAACATCAGTAGCTTGTGGCTCTACAGTATTAGATGAAGATGTAGGAACAAAGATTGCATCAAGAGGATCATCAATATGCAATGTTGGAGAACTAACAGGTGAGGCAAAATGAGAAGCATCTGGAAATTTAGTAAGAGTTGGAGATGTAAGTATGTGATCAACTTACATAACTTGTTCTTATGTAGCCTCATCTAGTACTTGTGCTAAAGCAGTAGAATCGATAGTACACATATAAGTAATGACAACATCTTCTAGAACTTTAGGATCTATATCAAAAGATGGAATATGAATAAATGAAGGGAAATGCCTATAACCAGATAGATTAGCCAAAGTGTCAACATCAACTAAACAAGAACTATCAAATTAAACAGTGAGTTGAGAATCATCCTTAGCCATGAGGGTTTGTAGTGGATCTTAAGGAAAAATATTTGAAAGGTTGGGTTCACCGAAAATGATTAACTAAAATTAACTAAGTGGGGGATAGTTAATCTAAGCTATGAATAACTGTAATAAAGAAAATAAATGTAGTAAAGAAAGTATGTAAATGATCTAAAAAATTATGTAAAAGGAAATGTTAACCCTAATGTGCAAGAAGGAAAAGGAAAGAACTCAGCTGAATAACAAATTCCTATCGGACAGTGTCACAGGGGTTACTGGAGAAATCAAGAGCAAGAATGATTGTGTGGAAGTCTCGAGAAGGAAGGATTTGGAGGATCTAGCTGGACTAGAGCACCTGGAAGAGGACTAGGGCACATGCGAGCACTCTAGTCTGAAAATTGGGAACCCTGCTTTACACAAAAGCTCTAAATATGATCTTTATAGGACCAAAAGGTGATCCAAAACCCTCATTGTCTATCGCATCAACTTTTTTTCCCATGTCATATGTCACCAATAATTAAAGATGGAAGAAAGACCTACAAGACCCCAAAATAAGCATCAAACCCTAAAAAATAAAAATTCATATGAAAGGGTCGGACTGACCTCAACTACCACAATGGTGGACTTACCAACTAAGCACTTCACTACATCTCAAACCCGATGTAGTTCTATGTGCAAGTGTGTGTGAACATGCCCTATGTTTCTCTTGTGTTAGTTGCACTTTGTGAAGTAGCGAGCAATAACTATGTGTAGAAAATGTAATAGAATATGTGCATGGAATAAAATATAATCCCTCCCCCTATGAAGTATGATGCAGATGTCCTAGCCTTGTGCCTTGATGATGGAGTTATGTTGATGCAAGTGATCTCAAATGCAATAGATGGATGCAACTCTAGATGGAGTGATAGTAGTAAGTGATGCTAGGTCCCTCATTATGGTCTCATAACTTTATATTTATAGGGTTCTCTTGGTCTAATTTCGTAATTAACCCCGAAATGGCCGACCACCAAAAGATAAGAAGGATAAATGGCTAAAAAGATCCCAAAAAGTGGTGGGAAATCTCTAGAAGGATCAGGGCACCCCTGGCAAGACGAGGGCACCCAAAGATGCCCCATAACTAATCTGAGTGCCCCAGTTGAGACTAAAATGATGTTAGATGATAGAAGATGACTGTGTATATGGGTGCAAGAGGTTGGTAATGACAAAATAAAATAAAACAAGACGGCAAAAAGATGGTGGTTAATTATTAATTTCTTCACTTAAGAACCTTATAAATAGTAGTATGAGACTGAGATAAATAATGTCTAAAGTGCATGAATTTTTTACCACAAATAGGTCAGGGATGGTGATTTACTGAGTAATGTTTATAGAAAAGTGATCAAGAAATAACATGGCTAGCTGAGTAAAAGAGAGAAAAGAGTGTCGAGGGAGGGAGTTATACCAATCCAATGCAGGTCCTTCCAGCAACATAGGAAAGGTTCTAAGAAGGAGATCTTTATCATGGATGATGAGATAACACAAATGTCTAAAGGATAGTATGTGTTGTTGAGGATCCTCCTGGACATGGAACATGGTAAACTCAGGCAATTCCCACTGCGAAGGATATGATTTATACGATACTGGTGGATGGATGGGTTCATTACAAACATGATCATAAGTGAGGACATGTGTGGGTCCCTTAGTAGTGGCTTCCAAATTATCTAATCTATTCAACAGAGGTTTCACGAGATCATTTGTAGGACTAAGCATGAGGGAATTAACATGTGAGTGTGGCTGATAATGTGGTTGATTTTATTGATGAAAATGTGGAGTAGTATGGTTTTGTTGTGCATGGGATTGATGTAGGGGTTTATAACGGGTATCTTGAGAAGATATTATTTGTAGAGAAGGTTGTGATAAAGGGATGTGGGGAGATGTGTAGAGGTATTGGATAGGTTGTTGTTGCTGGATGAGAGCGGTTGATTGGGCTTGAGTAGGGATGTGTGTATAGATTTGGGATGTCTGAGGTAGAGACGAAGAGAGAGAGATATTTAAGTCAAGATAGGTTAATTGGATGAAGTATGGGGGATGTTAATATTATGATGGGATTATGATGAAGGAGGGGTGTGGAAAGGACCGATTGATGGGATACACTCTACATGGGTTAAGGAGTGATAGTTTGGAAATATTCTGGAAGTAAAGAATAGTCATAGGGTTTTTTGATGTGGTTTTTATAGGGTTGTATGATTTCCTGAAAGGTAGAGGTTCCATAAGAGAAAAAATATGGTCTAGACTGATCTGGAAAAATGTCAGAGCTAAATGAGGTTGATTGGGATATGATATGTTAAATAAGATTGACAAGGACTAGATCCTGTGTAGGGGATATTTTGAAATTGATTGGGATAAAAATATGTAGAGGTAGTAGTCGAAGATGGTTGTAAAGATGAAGCATAAGGTATAAAATCATATGCTGATGGAGAGGGTTAATCCATATTAAATATAGTTAACAGATGATGATACAAAAAATCCCTAAGAGAGATATAGATGTAATAGACAAGTCAAGTAGAAGAAATTTAATTATCTTTATTAAAATTTAGATGTGGAGGAAGAGGCTCAGAGGGAACCTAATGATATGGTTGTTCTAAATTTGGTTTTAATTTTGTTAAACGTTGGAGTCCCCGATATACCCAAAGGTACGTGAGGCCAAAATATGTGCTAGTGTTGGTACAAGGCCCGGTATTGGGGCCTACCCCCTCACTTCACAGTCCTGTAGTGATAAGGGAGTCGGGTGCTTAGCCAATATACCAACAACCAATTATTTATACTCAGCCAAAACACCAAGTCGATTTCCCTATTGGGTGATGAAACCCCAATAGTTAACACCTGGGTAGGAGTGTTTGATGCAAATTCTATGTTCAATGTGATTGGTTGTGTGTGAGGGTAGCTCAAGTGAATGCAATAAATTAATCCTTTAATTAACCTATGTGGTCAAGCAGGATGCAAGGTTCATTTTAAGCCCAAAGGAATGATTGACTTCGATGAGGATAAAAAGAAAAATGTGATGCGGAAAAGTAAAAAGAAAGAGAAAGGACTCACCTCATAAATGCTTCCTTTTTTAAATTTTTAACTTTTTTATTTTTTTAGCAATAATGCAACAAGCAAAAGCCTCCTAAAGCAAAAACTTGCAAATATGTTAGCAGAAGGTAGAAAATAGAAAATGGGGTTAGAGGCTAACTGGCTGAGTAATCAAAATCAATCATAGAGATCGTAGGTGATTGAAAAAATCGCTAACGATTCATAAAATTGTTGGTGATTTAACTAGATTGCTAGTGATTACAGAGCAAAAGGCCTAAAATGAAAAAAAATAAGAGAAACAGGGACTACTATCCCACTACACGTGCTAGAATGTTCATAGATTTTTTTACCTTTCTACTTTAAATTAATGAAGTGAAACAATAAAAACAAAACCGACCTCAGAAGACACAAGGTTTACTGATACTCATAGAGATGGATGTTGTAGTTGATGGATGAAAGCTCCTTCCTTCTTTTGTTGATGGAGGGACCTACAGATCACATACACTAAGAAGAAAATGGGATTAGATAGATATATGGCATTTTTCCTAGCAAAGGCCAGTATTCGGAAGTCAATGGAATTCCTTGCAAGGATGTCAATCCACGTTCAAGAAATCAATCTAATAATGATATGATAAAATTATAAAACATACAATATAATAAACAATGCAAAGGAAAAGGGATGGACGTGGTCCATGGCTATATGATGGTCTGATGGTGATAACTTGATCCAATGGGATTTTAGGGATCATAAAATGGCTCAAAGGAGCAAAGATTTAGATGGTTGTGTACTCACAAAGGTGAGAAAAATGATAGATTTGATTTAGATAACTGATAGAGTGTTAAATATGGCTCAAAGGAGCTTGATAGGGTTTGACAGGTACCTACAAAGGAAAAGTATTAACAAGTGATGGGATCTGAATGTCAGAATGGAAATATGATATGTTAAATTCTCTATTAGATAGGAATTGTTGGTGATCAGGTTCGATCATCGGCGATTGGACCGAATCGTCGGTGATTAGGAGAATCATCGACGATTGTTGAAGTAGTGTGCATGTTGATAATAAATATGATAATATTATTTGAATCTATCAAATGATGAATAAACTGGACAATGATGTAAAGGGGAAGTCACTTACCTTGTTCCAGTTGATGAATAAATCTAAGAGGATGATATTACCAAAGAGAAGAATATTTTAGATGTTGGCAGATTGTTGGACTTGATTACTAGATGCTTGAATGACCTTCAAAGGAAGGATAAAAGATATCTGATGTCTTAAGTGATGTTGTGATGAAATATAGCTTTGTGAGAAGATTATGATACATGAATGTTACACTGCGAGAGGAACTTCTAGCTAGTAAGTCAAGATAAGATAAGATAAATTGAAATGAAGGCCTGAGACACGTTTATATAGGTTTACTATCAACAAGAGGGAAGTGCAAGCAATCGGTATAATCACCGACAATGCAAGAAGTACAGGAAAATGGTTAAAATAGCTTCCCAAATCGATTCATTTGTTTGTTTTTAAAGAAGGATGTATGTTGAAATAAGTTATACATGTTAGGAATGTTGTTAAATGGTAGAGAAGGTGTTTATTTTATTTTGTTTTATTTGATTTTGGTTTGTAAGTGGTTTGAGTGGTTTAGGGGAGGATAAAATAAGATTTTACAGTTATAGAATATTATTTATGGGGAGTAAATATAAAGGGGGGAGGAATAAGACTTAGGATAATGTTTTAATGTATAATATGATAGTGATTTTATAATGGATTTAATGTATAATATGATGGTGATGTGATAATGAAGGGGAGCTGGTGGACGTGGACACGGGGATAGCACTACTAATTTTAGGTGTCTACAAATAGTTTAACTATAACACAATGGGTGGTGCATATACCACACAACACCACATCTTGTTCTTATATCTTTCATGGAAGTCTTAATTCTCTACATGAAGTTATCATCACTCTATGGAAGTCAAACTATAAGGTAATTTAACCTTGCATTAATTTCATGCACGCCACCAATAATATTGTGTCATGTGCACACTTTTCACTTTAGTTAACTAGAGTGAACTATCAGTCTCCTTAGTGCATTGATTTTTATCTTGTGTGAAAATTCCTTATGTGTTTTACCTATTGCATGTGCTTCATGAATCCCTATGTATTAAAATCCTAGTACCACCCTTTTATTCTTGTGAATGTGTGTGTTTAGTTCAACATAGGGCACTCAAATTTATCACAACATTACAAAAGGTGTACGCACTCACAAATTATGTCTTATTAGTACTTTGCCAAAACTTGTATATATCCTTATAAAAAATTGGGATCAACAATTTTGTAAATCATAGAAGGATCGTTTGAATTTTGATATGGTTTCACAATAAAAAATTTCCACACTTGTTTGAAGGTGGGGAAACTACAAAATGTTTTAGGATAATTATAAATAATACTAAGGTTGGTAGGGGATAAAACAAAATTTAATGATAAGAGTGTATGATGACACACATAAATAAACTTTTTGCAAGGCTAGGGTATGTTGAATATGTATTCATATATCAAATTATGTAGTTTGTGATATGGAGCCTTTTTGTGAGGGAAAAAGAAAAGTTAAGCGTATAAGACTCATACTACTCTTAGAAAGGCCAATGGGTTCAAGGATTTCATTTGTGGAATTAGGGGAATGATTTGGACACAAAATTAGTTATTAAGGCCACATGCTCTCCTTGATTTATTTTTCTCAATTTTTGCATACCTCAAATCCTAATTCAAGAAGGGATCTTAAACTAAGTGATATTAGATTATCTTCTTATGTTGGAGCTTGTGTCAAAACAAGCATAAACAAAAATCTAGCTCAATATCAAAGAGACATGTGATAGAAACCTTAATTTTAATGATATCAAAAAATAATCCATGTAAACAAACCTCTGATAAAGCCTTTGGCATCAATGGATTTCCTTTTTATTTCTACCAAGTCCTATGGGATATTATGAGAACTAATATCTATAAGTGTATTATGGATCTATTTTATCAAACTCTTTGGGAGATCTTATCAATGAAGGTAATATTGATTTCATCTGCAAAGGTAGATACCTTAAATAGATTTCCAATTGGAGACCTATTACTCTTCTTAATTTCTTTAGAAAAATCATTTCCAAAGCCCTCACTCTAAGGTTGTGTCATGTTCTTCCCCTCATTTTCACAAGTGAGCACATTGGTTTCATTCAACATAAATACATTATTTATAATGTTAAATTTTTATTTGAGAAGGTATGTAATGAGCATGGTTTTATAATAAAAAATTCCTATTTATGAATATTTCTTTTTAAAATACTTATAATTGGATTTAGTGGCCTATAATAATTGTTATTATTTAAGGCATATGATATATACCATGCTTTGTACATATTATCAAAACTTTATTTCAAAATTGTGGAGCACTTATGACAATGAATTGTGCTCAATCTACTAGGTTTTGGTTATTTAATTTTATCAATAAAGAATTTCATTTTTCTCCCTCCCACTATGTGCTCATTTAGAAAGGATTCAATTATCTTCTCTCCAACTAATATTATCTAGACTTTATGAAAGGGACATCTCTCCCCTATTTGGATCAATACCTCAGTAATATCCATTTTGTGTATGACTCTTTTCTCACTCTTTTAAATGAGGAAGAATCTATCAATGATGTCATAGAATGGTTAAACATTGTTTACCTTGGCTTAGGGTCCTCTAACCAATAAAAAAAATACAAAATTTTATAGACAACCCCTTTCCCCCAAACCTTTTTGGATTAATGGATTTCAATGTAAATGGATTCATCCAAGTGTGAAATTCATGTTTCTTAGAATACCATTTTCTTTAAATGCTTCTCCATGTGAACTTTAGTCATATGTTATCCAAAGGATTGATAAAAAAATGCATTGTGTTACCAAGCCTCTCTCTCATAGAGAAATTCCTGAATATGTTTTGAAGTGTTAGTTTGCACTTATGTATATTATTCCTCGTGTGGGGATTTCTTTGAGGATACCTATGATAAATTTGAAAATAATCGCACAAACTTTCTTTAGGCTAATTTTTATTGGAATAAGTATTTTAAAGGGTTTCTTTGGAGATCTATTGCAATCCTAAAAAAGAAAGAAGTGTGGAAATTTCATCTGTCAAACTCCAAGTGCATACTCTTAGTTTCAAATGGATAATTGAAAGCTTGGAAAGTTTTTCTTTACCACTATATCACTGAAGGAGCTCCTATGGGTAGAAGAGCTTGGAGCATTTTGGGATTTAAGAGTCTCCTTCTCACTTATTCCTATGAAGATAAATGGTAAGTTTTTATATTTATTTATCATTTAGAAAGCAATGGAGCTTACGAAACCTAATTTCATATGGGTTGGGGATGGTTTAAGAATAGGGCTTTGTTTCAATTGTATTTCTTTTTAGTGGTCTCTCATTGCTAACTTTTGTAATGTCCCATTTTCTTTGATATTTTTTAGATTAAAGACCTCCATATTTTAAAAATGGAAATCAATTTTTTTAATTAGCTTAAATGATAAAGGTTTTGAATAAGACTCATAATTGTTTACAAGGACCAAAAGATATAACAAAAAGAAACAAACCAAAACAAAAAAGTCAAAGGATCTATTTTTTAAATTTAAAACTCCGTAAATGATAGCTTCCTATAACAAATAGTTATTTCTTTTCATTTACCCTAGCGGAGAGATTGGCATTGTCCATTTGTTACTCCCTTTTTTCCCATACAAAACTCAGATTGGTTATCAACTTCTTCTTCCCCCCCCCCCCACCACAATGTGTTGGGAGAATCTCTCAATCATCATTAGAATCTTATATCTTGGAATGTTGTTTGAGCTCTATGGAAATCCTACATTAATATTTAAAATTCCCATTTATTTTGGTGTATTATATTTCGAGCCTCTCTCAGCCCACCACACCTATAATACAAGGCAAAGAGAAGGATGAACAGAAGTGTGTCGATGGCATCATTACTAGTGAGCTGACAAAGCTCTATTTGTTAGGTCTGTCTCAGTGGGGAATGGAGGCTTGTTTAGAGATGAAATTTGGGGATGTTTCTAGTGGAATATCCCCTGTTGACCAATCAAATCAGTTTGATTGGAATACCATTGAGTACCCTCCACTCAATATGCACCACTAGGGTGCATCACAGGCGTCCATTTTATGAACCTATTGCAATAATGATGAAGTTAATAAGGGATAGTAAGGGACACGTTGCAGACTATGTGTAGACGGTGGAAGGAGGTGGAATCATTCCGGTGGAAGGTGCATGCCTTGGGCCTTAGTGAGGGGACAGGTGGCCTCTCTAGGAGGAACAAATAAAATTTCTTACCTTTGAGTGGGTTTGATTTTAATGAACCTAGCCTTGTGATTGATGGATGCAGAAGGTCAATGGATTCCTTTACAGAAGGTCCAACATCATAAATGTAAAGTTGTAAAGTTTGATCGTGTTTTGTAGAGTCGTTCCTTAAGGGCTCCCGATAGAGAGTCCTAATATTTTAGCCCTATCTTCAGACCAGTTCAAGTCTCCTTGACTGGTCTTTAGATATGACTTTCATTAGTTCTAGTTTTTCTTCTCTGAACACTGGTGGAGGTCATTTTTGTGATCCTTCGTTGCTTTATTTGTCTCCTCTTTGTCTCTAATGATTTATTTGTTGTTGTAAGGCTTCTAGGAGCCATAATCCTTGTTTTTATTACCCTATCTAATAAAAAAATTACCAAAGTCTCGTGGTTGGGGATATGCTTAAGAAAATGGGGTTGATGAATCCCTCCTTTCTTACTCGCCATCAACATGAGAATTTGTGAACACCTTTTCTGGTTTTATCCGCGTACTTAGTCAACATGGAAATGGATTCACACCCATGTCCAACCCCTCACTCTAAAAATATTTACTTTGAAAATAGTTCTGCTTGGGGACTCAACCATGATTCCTAACAAATACAATGATAATTAACAATTTTTTTGTGTTGATATTATTTTTCAAATTTGGAAAGATAGAAATCATGATATTAATAATAGTATTGTTATGGAAAGAAATTTCTCTATGACTAATAAAGTTAATTTGATCTCCGATGTGTTGCTTCAAATCTAGGTTCGAGAAAAAAAAAATCATTTACAATTGGAAAATTTATAATCCATGTTTTCTTATTGGGGAATGTTCTTTCTACATTCAGTTGGGTGCCTCCAAAATCACCTCACCATCACTCTCCTTCTTAAGGTCGTGATCTGGGTTCCTACAAGTGTTTCCCTAGAAACATGTGGAGTTTATCTCCCCATAATTATTAGCCTTCACCCAAATTTGGTTTTCCTTCACCTTCCTATGACCATGGTGTTTTTACTACCTCATTGGAGGTGGTGGAAGTGGTTGGGATGCTCCCCTCATGAGAAATTCTTTGGATTGGTCCCTTCTATTTATCATACTCAACTGAATGAAGAAGAAAAGAATCCAAATGATGGATGTGACTCCATCATGAATATGACACACTCCTATAAAACTAGTGACTAAGGTACACACCTGATAGTCCACCTCTACCTCCACCTCTACCATGTGTCATGTTCATTTTTTTTGTATAATAGGATTGTGTTTTGTGGTGTTCTGGTTGAATCACCTTTTTTAACTAAAACCCATACTTTTATTATAGGTATGTTTCTACAGCCTAAATGTTGTTGCTTTTATGTGAGTTGGTGTCCTTCTCAAGACTTGTTTCAGATTGATGTGACTTGAATTTTGGGGCATGACTCTCCCCACCCACCTTGTTTGTATGGTCAACATTGTACTATATATTTCTATATTTTTACGCTTTTCAATCAAAATAGTTTTATTAAAAAAGGAAAATAATATTAAATCACATTTAATATAAATATGTTTTTAAAAAATATAAAATACATGTTTGATGATAGATTTGGTATAAAATCACACTCCCAACCAAAATACATATACACCAAAAGTCAAATCAGTTTCAACTAACTCCAAGGAAGAGCAAGTCCCAAGGAAAATATCAAAAAACTATATATATTATTGTTATTATTAAATTATTCCAATAAAATTACATGTTTTTTAATGAAATTTTAATGTAATACAATGGGATACTGTGGGAATTTCATTTATTTTTCTTTCTCTGAGTTAAATAACAATGATCTGGCTACATCTCTCAACGACATTGATTCAAATGGTTGTGGACGATTCTTGTATGCATTGATGAAACTTGATCCCCCATTATCATCTTCAGACGTAATATTGACCTTGAAAAATACCTTGTGGATGACATTCAAAGTCATAAACATTCAAATGCAATAAGCCAATGGAAACTTTGATAGCATGTGACATGTTTCCTGCACCTCAACATCACCCTCTACAATTGTTTCTACAAGAAACCTTCAGTAGATGCATAGTGAAGTATTTTGATTCTATATCATCTAATACCCTTGTTAGCATAACATGAAATCTCTCAGACCTTCTTTATACCTTACAAGCATATTTTGCTATGTATTTTAATACGGTGTGTCTAGAAACACCTGACTGTCAATCTACATTGCTGCGCCAAATAAACAATTTTTCAGAGTTATGAAGGTTGAGTCTCTCATCATAGTGGGAAGGTTCAAATTTCTTGTGTCCATCTTTATCTATACACAACTCTAACTCATCCTTGAGATTCCACAAAGCATTGTAACAACAAACCAATAGAGTTGATCCTTTCTTTCACAAGCAAGACATCTCACTACATTTTGTGTGTCTTGGACATGATTGACAAGTTCTTCGTGATCATAAAATTAAATCAGAAAATATCTAAATATGTTTATAAATATATATAAATTATAAATACATGATTGATGAAAGGAGTTGCTATAAAATAACACTCCAAACTAAAATGTATAAACACCAAAAGTCAAATCAGTTTCAATGAACTCATGAAAGCAAGCATGAGGAAAATATGAAAGACCCATATTAAAATTAATATTATTATTATTATTTAATTATTCCAATAAATTACTTAGTTTTTTAATGAAAATTTAATGTATTCCAAGTGGATACTATCGGGTGTCGATGATGAAAAAATTAAAATAAAAAATCAGCTTCACCACCTTCATTGGAGAAGGATGACCACATTCTGAACAATTTTAAAACCTCTGTCACTTAGAAAGACGATGCCAAATTAGATTATTCAAAAAGAGTGGAAATTTGAGAGTTCTTTTTAAAAGGGTGGGGGAAATGAGCTTTTGTTACCAATGGTTTTAAATTGAAATTGGATTTCATTATCATAACATTCCTTTAACATTCTCTTTGTCCATAAAAAATTTTCCTTTTACAGATATTTGAAGATTGTAGCGAATTGATTTTGAATTTAGGAGAATATTATATACAACTGATTATTATACCTACTAAATCATAGGGTATAGTGAGAAATTGTTTGCTTTTAAATGGCAGGTCGCGGGTTCGATCCATAACTAAGGCAGCGGTCCCATGTGGGGGGCAACCGCATTCTTTCTCTGCAGCCAGGTGGTCCCATGCAGTTGTGCAGTTAAAGCCACATGATAAAATAGAATCTTGCCCTGAAAATGTGGAGCAGCACCTGCAAAGGAGAGAATTTTTCAGCGATGCAATTTGGTGGGGGGCTGAAACTGTCCACAACCTGCATTCCACATTTTTTGGCCAGGTGTCTTCAAATAATTGCACTGAGTGTTTTCCCTCCAAATGTTTCCCTCCACAAATTTGTTTCAATGCATGAGAGGCTTTATTTATATGTTTGAATCATTTTTTATTACTCACTGCAAGTCTGCAACAAGGATCTACTACTGCACTTCAAGGGGGTCTGACAAATCTACTGCTGCACTTCAAGGGGGAAATCTGGAACTTGCAGAATTAGGTACTTCTAGTCTATTGTGTGTTGTGCTTTTATTTGTGTTTTCTTTACCAGTCCTGTTGCTTGTGCTGCTTTAATTAAACTAGGTTTGGAGATCTCTGTCCAAGTTGTGTTGCAATGTTTCATACACATTAAGATAAAATTACAGCTTGTGATAGCTAGACAGGCACCTTAATGCACATGTATATTATCTATAATGTGCATTTCGTTCTAGTGATATTTGTTAATTCCTGTACATAAATTTGTGTTTATATTGATGTCTATTAATTTTGTGATGGAATGATAAACATCTTTTTTGTGTGTGAAATTTTCAATTTTTCTTTGATCTGTTAAAGTTTACAGTACAAGTTGTTTTCCTCTTTGGCATGGCCATGTCCTTTTGCTTTCTCCAGCATATCTCACATCTCCTTTTGTTTGCATGCAACTTGTTTTTCCTCATTAGCTCTTTTGTAAAGTCCTCTGGATTCTCCAGCTTATCTAAAATCTCCTTTTGTTAGGTGGTTCTTAGCATCTGAGCAAGACCAGCTTCAATCCAGGGTCCATCCATGGAGAACTTCTACAGTAGCCACATGAGAATTTGGACAGCTGATGAGCACAGATTTGTATTAAAACCAGAACCTTACCAGCTCAAAATCAAACTATGGCTGTGGTGTGCCCTATATGCCAGACTAAGCATAGAATAACCTTAAACATAATCAGGTAATTCCAAACCACCCAATTCTGCTATATTGTAAACCTACCGAGTGCCAACCAATAAAATATGTCTTTTTATTCAAACCTAGAAAGAATCTTTCCAGATTTTAAGTGATTGCAGCCATGTGTATTGAAGTTTCCTGTCATATCAAATTCCCTTAAGCTAAATCTGCTTCTAAATTTCCTGTCATATCAAATTCCCATAAACTAAATTTGCTTCCAGCATGAATTAAAGCGTTTTAAGCATGGTGCAAATATCTATCTCTATTTTCTCACTTCTTAAATAAATCTGAAATAGAATCGTAGCCAATGATTTATGCCTGTGAATGACGGAAATAAATCTGAAACAGAATTATAGTCATTGAATTGGATTGCAATTATTGAAATTATTGGTCAGAACCCTGAAGACGTCATTAGTTATGAAATTTATCATACTACCTTTTCTCTTAGTTGGGTATTGAAATCTTTTCGAGATGATCCTTTTGTTTGGGTTTCCGTGATGATTTGTATTCTGTGCTTTTAGTATTTTGCAAAACTAAGTGTGGAAAATAAATTTGAATTATAGGCCATAAATGTGAACTGTTTTTAACAACGAATTTGGTTGGGGGAAGATGCATTACATATATCAGCTTTGTTTCTAAAAATTGGGAGGCATTGTTTTTTATCTGCAAATCTTCTCTGTGTTTTTAGTTATATTTCTATCTCAGGTATCTGTATGATTCATTCGATTATTGATATCATGAACCACTAAAGTGTGACTTCTCTGAAAAAAATAGTCAGAAATTTTAACCATCTAAGTAAATGAATGATTGTTGGCCACATCATATTCATATATATTCTGCCTTGCAAGAGTTTGCTCAGGTATTATGTTGCTAACAATTTGATTTATGGTTTCTGCATTTCCAACCACACCAGTCAAAGGGCATTCTTCATTTAACTTGTAAATCAAACAAAGAAAAACAATGCAATATTTTTAGAAATATATTAAAATAGTTGTTTTACATTTTACTAAAGCTTGTTGCTTTTTTTTAGTTTATGGTTAAAAATATGTTTTAAAAATACAAAAAAAAATTATCGTAGGGCTTAAAAACCATATCTATGGATAAACATGTGCATCGCCCAACTTCTATGAAGCCTGGATTCATAAGATATACATCATTACTTTCTGATAATGAAATTATACAAGATGATGATTTCTACTTCACTAATTCATCTATACCTGATTTTATTCCAAGTACGCAAGAACACAATGCAGAAGTTGTTTATCCTCCTACAGGCAATATTTTTAGTGATGGGATCAATTATCCAGAGCATTCTATAGTGGATGTTGATGATTCTCAATTACCTCAGGGGATATGGCTTCCAAACAAGCAGAGATATTAAAACACCAATCAACTGTCCTTCCCCCACAAAAGGGTAGAACCCGTTGGAGCACTACAGACACACTTGTTCTAATTGAAGCTAAACGAAATGAGAGAGACACTCTCTTCAATGGTGGTCCAAGGAGTAAAGCCATATCATCTACAGAAAAATGGAAAATTGTGCAAAATTATTGTGCCAATCATGGTGTTGTTCGCACAGTCAACCAATGTCATGATCGATGGGAACATCTCCAACTTGATTATAAAAGGATTAGAGACTATGAAAAAAACATTCCATCTAGACATAATAGTTACTGGACTATGACAACCCGAGAAAGAACTGAGAAGAAGCTTCCTACAAAATACTCTGAAGAACTTTTTGATGCAATGGAGCTAAACTTTGGACATGATCGAGGTATCAATCCTGGGAATATTACCATCAACACTTTTGAGACAAACCATACAAATTACGAAAATTCTTTTGCTCTAAATGAAAATGATCCATCCAATGAATCTGAAACACCCAAAGCAGCGTGTGGAAGTCAATCCACAGGAAAAGAAAAAGAAAAACATCACATAAAACATTAGATATCAAAGACACTATTGTTGAAAACAATAAGTTGGTTATTTCTACTCTACAAATTGTTGAGGAGGGGCGAATGAAGCGTCATGAAAAAGATTGTGCTCTGGTTGAACAACGACATGCAAAATATTGTACTCTCATTGAACAACGCATGCAAAGGGATGATTTGAATGAAGAGAAGATGATCAAGATTGAAGAGCAAAAGATAAATGTCCAATTGAATTTGGTTTCAGCTCTAAATTCTATTGGGCAGACCATGTTGAAGATTAGTGAATCATTTAGTAATGATAAATGATTTATTTATTGCACTACTTAGGTTAGGTCTAATGTTACCAATCATATATTTTTGTAACCAATCAAATCTTTTTGTATGACATTTTGTATTAAAGTAAAGGTCACTATGACCAAAGGTCCAAAGACCAAAGTTTCCAAAGTTTTCAAGATTGTTCAAGTTTACAAATATTATCAAGTTTCGTTCTTGTTTCAAAACATTGTCATGTTGAATTTGAATAATGTATGAGAGCAGTCCAAGTTATTAAGTATATCTTCTTTTGTGCACTTTTTACTATTCTACTTGTTTTACCATATATGGATTCCGTAATAGTCCAAGAGATATGCCATGACTTGTGACTTGATCAGTCTTATGTATATTTCTTTGTTTTATGTATCTAGTCCATTCCTATTTGTAGCATCCACTTCTCTCATTTCGTATCTAGTCCATTGTTATTTGTAGCATCATGTTTTGTTCTTGTTTCCAAACATTGTCATGTTGAATTTCAATAATGTATGAGAGCAGTCCAAGTTCAGGAAGCTTATATCCAGTTAGATATCCTATTGTAATTAACCTGGTTGCAATTTACAAAAATAAAAAAAAATTCAAAATGTCTCTAGATACATCTTAGAATTGCTTCTACCACCTAATTGCTCTTATTCTTATAAGGCCAAACAAGTAAACACTTACATATATAAACTATGTTTGTTGGTAGTTTATAAAATCTCCTTCTTATAGACTCAACCTGTTTTTGGGACATCTCTATTGCCATACATATTTTGAACATTTTGACAGAAAAGATACTGATTTTTTTGGTGATTGTCTCTACTTTTTTTAATGGTGTATGTTAAATGACAAATTAGTGGGATACCAATATCTCAGCTGGCTTCGAAAGAGAAGACATTTAGAACAAGTATGTCATAGCCATGGAATCCAATTATAAAGAATGGGTCTCTTGCTTTGCCCCACTCCTCGTTGGAGCAGATGTGCCTGTTGCAGCTAAGAGAATTGAGCATCACGAATCCTTTCAACATGAGGCTTGATTGGCTTTTTATGTTGCCAAAATTGTCCTTTGAGAGTGACAACTATTGCCATAGAAGCATTCTCAAACAAGTCAAGGTCCCCTGTTGTGTTTCTTTTTAACTGATAGCAAATTGGATTTCAAGGCAGTCTTGATGATTGTGTTATTCATTACCTTAACTTAAGACATGGCATTCCATCTGCAATCTCAATCCAACCTTCTAAGATGATTCAGTAGGACTTCTAAATCAGGCTGCATACTACAGCCGGCTAATGCTTCTATTAGCATGTATTTCAGAACACTCACAACTGAAACTTATGTAGACTACTTTTGTCACACTTTAGCATTTGAGTGTATGGGCATTTTATAGTTACTATACTAAGGTATACCATCTTTTGAAAACTTTTTTGTTCTTTTACAATTGGATTCCGTATAGTTGCTTTCAAGAGATATGCCATTTTTCTTACCATGATCAGTCTTATGTATAAATTCTTTCAAGATTTTCACCACTAGAATGTGATTTCAAGGATGGTCTTGTCATTGTTTACCCTCCATTACTTGACTAAGCTTCTCTATATTCTACCTGCACCTGCAAACATATGAATTATTAAAGGAGTTCAAAAATTTATACATTTTGGTTTTGGACCTTCAATTTTCTTTAAAATTAGACTGCATATATTCTTTCACTCACATGAGAATTTGTGACGCTTCCTACACTTTTTCACACACCTTAGCATTTGATGTACAATGGTTTTATGTTCTTAAAACTACTGTACCATCATCTGAATACCCCTATCAAATTTTGTCACATGTTTTTTATGGACAACTTCTCTATACCTTCTTTCACACACTCTCTTGGAGACCTCTTACTTGATGCATTCAAACTTATGACAAATTTGAAATTCTTAAAATAGGTTTCATAAAACCTTTGAATTTTCAACAAACATCAGTGTTCTTGAAGAGAATTCAAAAGTAACTGTTCATATTAGCTTAACCATTTCAAATGTGGAGGAAGAAATTTTTGAATTTTTAAATGATCAAAGGCTCTTCACTTTCTTCATGGACCCATATTCTTTAAATTAAGAACTAGAAGACAATTGAGAGACTCTTTAACTCCATTAGAAGACCAACCAACTTCTTAACACCTCTAGAAGCAATACAATGGTTTTGTGCAACACACTGGATTTGTCCTGGTCAATGCATTTATTAATAGTTTTTAGAATCAGTTATGTAGCATATGGAAAGATTATAACCAAAGTCCATCTTGATGTGCATTTCGATCTAATTCTGTTGTTTCTGCTTTTTCAATGGAATTACTATGCTAACTTGTGCTTTGGATTATTTACTTATTAATTAGATATTGTTGAAAACGAATAAGGGTGGTCTTAAGCTCTGCCACATTTTTCAGGTTTTGGGTCTGCGGAATGGATATCTACCTCTGTTTGTACCACTTATGATAATGCCCTTGAGATCTTTGATTGTTTTTCTTCTTTTATTGTGAAAGTTTAAATTGACCATAAGAATTTTATGCCATGTTTTATACCATTATTATTTCCTAGACTGTTTTGATCTTGACATCGATACTAATTTAACATTCAATTGTGGTGTTGTGTTTTATTTTGCAGGGATCAATTTACAATGAATAATAATTCAAGAGAAGCAATAAAAGTCCTCTTAGCATGTGCATCTACAACTGTTCAATTAACATTGCAAATTTGGGTTGATCTACAAGATTCAACTAGTATGTGGCATGTATCAAAGAAGCATAAAATACATTCAACTAAAAGTGTGGCGTGTTCAAATGTTCAAATTGAGGATGACATGAATGTAGAGCTCTATGCCATCACTTCTCAACAAGAAAACATGATCCTTGAAACAGAATTATCAAATTTGCCATGGGGGGTAAGAAATCAAGGCGAATGGTATGTCAAACCACGTTCATTGCATTGGTGGAACCACTACATTTTTAAAGTTAAATATGATGATGAACGTTTTCACAGCATTTTTAGGTTGCCATATGCATTATTTGAATCTTTGTGTGACTCCTTGCGTGAAGACCTTAGTCAAGGTGACATACCATTTTCATTGGCAAATTCAATAAAGGGTAGGGTGTTCCAGTGGAGAAACAAGTGGCTATCGCGGTTTTACGATTAGCTTCTGGGATGGCAATGATTAATATTAGTGAACTATTTGGTTGTGGAAAGTCAACAGTGGTCAGAGTTGTAAATAAGTTTATTAATGCCATGCATATTCGTTTTCGTAGTCATGTCCAATGGCCAAAGGATAATTATGAAATTGAGCATGTAAAAGAAGGTTTTTGCCAGAAACGAGGCTTTCCAAATTGTTGTGGGGCTATAGATGTAACACATATTGAATTTCAACTTCCACCGAACGAGTGCTCTTCAGATTCGTATGATAGAGATCACAACTACAACACGTCTATCCAAGTCATTGTTGAAAGTAATATGCGTTTCATAGATGTCTTCGTTGGGTGACCTGGTTCTGTTAATGATTCCAAATTCTTGCGGAATTCTTCTTTTTATAAATTATGTGAAGGTGGTGAGAGGTTAAATGGTCGCTCAGTTTCCCTTGGTTTGACACACATGAGAGAGTATATTATTGGTGATGGAGGCTACCCACTACTACCATGGTTAATCACACCATTTTCAGGTGCTCTAACAAATGAGAAAAGAGAATTTAACTTCAAGTTGTCTTCGACACGTATTGTTGTTGAGTGTGCATTTGGAAGGCTAAAGAGTACATGGCAAATTTTGCACTCTATGATATGTCAACCTAATCTGAAAATGCTACCAAAAACTATTCTGGTATGTTGCATTTTACATAATATGTTGTTGGCATTTGATGAGGGCTGCGTTGATCCAATTGACGTCGATGAGAATGAATACAATGTGCCAAACATTGAGGAGGTTCTAGGTGATCCTGTTGCAACACAAGCTCGAGTGGCTTTAATGGAATTTGTCAATGGAAGGAATGACATAACTGAACCAGATGCATAGTTGATGTGTCTGTAGCTCCTCTATGTTAGAGATACTTCATATATATTTGGTTAGTAAAGAATTTTTCGTTGTGTGCTTCTGATGAGCATTATTGTAAAGGTTCAACACAATTTCTTTTTGGCAATTTTTTTGATCAAATTTGTAGAAGGTAACACTGTCAATCCAGAACCAATTTTCCCATTAAAAGGTGTAGATTTTTTAATGCTCTGGTAAGTTACTTGTGTGTTTCATATTTAAAATATTCTTCTGCAATAATATGTGTGAAGCCTAGATTAATAATTATAAGAAAAATACTGAGTTTTTGATGCATGAATATTGTCCATCTTAATAAAAACAAATACAATGCAGGACATAGTATGCACACAACTTATTTTGATTAATTGGGTTCTTCTTTCATGTTAATGTTTTCTTTTGTGGAATGCATTTTCCTATCACTACAAAAGATTGAGTGTTATAAGGTCTAACACTTAACAAATTTCTGGAAACAAATTCTAATGGAAGTTGGCATCTTTCAAGTAACATTCAGAGTTCAACTGCTGGTTGTGGTGATGGAGGACCATACTAACAGAGCACCAACTAGAAACATGTCATATGTATGTTATATCTTGCAATATCAATAACATCTACATCTTATAAGTAATGAAGTGATGTTTTTCATTTAGTTTTGAACCATGCACATCTTATAAGTAACTCAAAAACCTTTACACTCGAGGAGTAGTTCAACTACACAGTCTACCACTAAAGAAGACCACATGATTTGTGAATCTATAACTGGTCCAGTGATGTAGAAGTCATACTTCATATATAATGTAGGCATCAACATAATCTAGATTAACACTTAATCTTAATTACCATTTAACTAAGAATATGAAGGAGTTGCTTTTCTTGTAAGTTCTGGCTTACAACCAAATTTCTCAATGTTGTGGTTTTGCTGTCCAAACTCTGCTAATAGTGCATTTTACAGTTCTTTGATTCTTTGAGAAGATGCTCAAGCTTGATTTTACTTTTTTCTGCATCAAATGGGAGATTTAAACTTTTTAATTACTTTTTTCCACATCAGAGTAAAGATGTCACTAGACTCGAGACCGATAATAGAACTTCGAAAACATCTTGCTAACACCCTTGCTCATTTTGTTCTTGATTCGGACAAAGGATGGAAAATCCAAGGGTAATCACTCCAACCAATGCTTAATCCCACCTACACCCATACAGTAAGCAAACACATGAATATCAATAACATCTACATCTTATAAGTAATGAAGTGATGTTTTTCATTTAGTTCTGAACCATGCACATGAATAACATTTGCAATTTCCTCACATTACATGATTTCAATAAGTGCTAATTGAATTTGTACAAGAACTCAAAAACGCGTGATAGTTTCTTAATAGTGCATAGTAACTCAAAAACCAGAACTATTACATCAATTTCAATGTTGCTTTGATGGGTACTATATTTTGACTATTTTGATTCAGGCCTGGAGTAGTCCATCTGCAAACTTATTCAAGAATTACTACCAACCCATGGCAGTTGTATTCTTCAATTCAACAACACTGATTGCAAATTGTTTGAACTCAAAAACCAGAACATGGTTTCTCTCTGCAGCACCTGCAAAAAAATTATGCATTCCATGGGACCGCTGCACTGCTAATTGCTTCTATTTTTTCTCTGCAGCACCTGCTAAAAACTTTGCATTCCATAGGACCGCTACGCTGCAAATTTCTCCTATTTTTACTCTTGCAACACCTGCTAAACACATTTGCATTTCCCCCTGCATGGGACCGCTAATCCAAGGGTAATCACTTTCAACCAATGCTTAATCCCACCTACACCCATACAGTAAGCAAACACATGAATATCAATAACATCTACATATTATAAGTAATGAAGTGATGTTTTTCATTTAGTTCTGAACCATGCACATGAATAACATTTGCAATTTCCTCACATTACACGATTTCAATAAGTGTTGATTGAATTTGTACAAGAACTCAAATAGTTGCACAAGAACTCAAAAATGCATGATAGTTGCATAATAGTGTGTAGTAACTCAAAAACTAGAACTATTACATCAATTTCAATGTTGCTTTGATGGGTACTATATTTTGACTATTTTGATTCAGGCCTGGATGTTTTGGTCCATCTGTAAACTTATGAGGGTCATTGAATGTTTAACTTCAACTCCCTGGCAGTTGTATTCTTCAATTCAACGGACACTTCGTTGCAAACTTTTCTCAAAAACACTGATTTCTCCTCCCGGCTTATGCAAGCTATAGTTTTTATTTTGGGCCCGAATTTTATGGAATGGACGTGGATGTTTCGGGTTGTATTTCAGGTACAAGGTGTATAGGGAAACTCCAACTTCCCCTGGACAAATGTGAAATTCACGAGATTTCTTCAAGATTCAGTTTCCTTTCAGGTTCTTTTCGGAGCTCCAATGTTATATATTATTTTATGTGGGATTTTAGATATGTTCAAATTTTTGGGGCAATTTTAAAGAAGAAAAAGGGAATATTTTTATTTTATGGCAATGATATAAAAGGGGATTTAGAGGAGATTTTTTTAGTGAGTTCGTGCAGCAACACAGAGAAAAAAAAGGGAGAAAAATACAAAGATAAGAGAGCAGCAACAAGAAAGAAAGAAGAAGAATATAGAAAAAGAAAAATACAAAAAAAGAGAATTTTTGCAAATAGAATGGTGCAGTAGCACAAACGAATTTTTTTTGTAAGAAGAAGAAAACAAAGCAGCAACTTTGTGATTGTATGAAATTTTCGTATTAATCTAATATATATTTTGTGTGTGTGTTTTATTTTTTTTCTGGCTGTGTCTTTCCCTTACTGGTTGCATTTGGCACTAAATTTTTCCAACAAATTGGTATCAGAGCAAAAAAAAAATCTCATTATTTTGTGGGTTTATATTTTATATTTTGTGGGTTGAGTTGTAATGGCTTCCAGCATCAACTCTTGGCAACAACCCCAATATTTGATGGGAAAATTTATGATATCTAGTGTATTAAAATGAAGACGATATTCAATTCTCAAGAGTTATGGGAATTTGTTGAAGGTGGATATACATAGGTAGCAGACTAGGCTGCATTTAATGCATTGACACAAGCACAGAAAAATGCTTTGAAGGAAAATAGAAGAAAGGATGTAAAATCTTTGAGCTATATATAGAATGTTGTCACATATTCATTATTTCCAAGGATAGCAGCAACTATTAACTCCAAGCAAGCTTGGGATATATTGCAAAATTCATATCAAGGCAGTGATAAAGTAAAAGTTGTAAGACTGTAGATGCTAAGTAGAGAGTCTGAAACTCTTCTCATGAAAGACTTGGAGTCTGTAAATCATTTCTTTACAGGGACAATGACCATAGTCAATCAGATGAGGACTAATCGTGATATTGTTGAAAATCATAGGATTATAGAGAAGGTATTGAGGAGGCTTCCAGTCAGATTTGACCCATTTGTGGTAGCTATAGAAGAGTCCAAGGACTTAAAACAAATGAGTGTTGATGACTAATGGGTTCTTTGCAAACCCATGAACAAAGAATAAGTAGATCACCCAGCTCCTCCAATGAACAAGCCTTCAAAACAAATACAAATGTTAGAGGCAATGGGAGAGGAGCATACAACAGAGGAAGAGGAAGAATTAACAACCAGCAAGGTGGAAGACATGACCACCAACAAGAGCCACAAACAAGAGGAAGAGGTAGAGGAATGAGTAGCAGCACTTCTAGAGGTGGTTCTTAACAAAGGTATGACAAATCCAATGTGCAATGCCATTACTGTAAAAAAAATTGAGCATCATGCCAGTGAATGCAAAAAGAAGGAATATGATATGAGAAATCATAATCATAATGCAAGCTTCTCTAATGCAAAAGAAGTTGAACCTGAGAAGAATGAAAAGGGTATAAATTTCTTTCTTACAATGCAGCTAAGCAAGGAAACAAACAAGTATGGTACTTGGATAGTGCTTGCAACAACCACATGTGTGGAAATAATGATATGCTTAATAATATAGATGAAGCAATTAGATCTGAAGTGAAAATGGGAACAAACAATAAATTTTCTGTGATGGGTAAAGGTATTGTATCCATTCTCACCAAGCAAAGAGACAAGAAACATATCAATAAAGTTTTCTATGTGCCAGGATTAAAGTATAATCTTCTAAGCATTGGGCAGCTTGTCTAAAATGGATATAAGGTGAGGTTTGAAAATGGAGAATGTGGTATATACGATAAATGTTGAAGCAATAATCTGATTGCAACAGTGTAGATGACACAGAATAGAATTTTTCCTTTGAGGATGCAAAGCGTAGTAGGCGCAGCAATGTTCAAAACAATAACCATTGATTAATCTACCTTGCGGTATCTCAGGTATCGGCACTTGAGTTTTGGTCGATTGCATGTTCTTTATAAAAATAAAATGGTTAAAGGATTGCCTCCTATTGAACAACCAGACAAGGTTTGTGAGGAATGTATATTAGGGAAACAACATAGAAATTCTTTTCCATCTGGTAAATCATGGAGAGAAAGATCACCTCTTAAGCTAGTACATTCAGATTTGTATGGTCCCATGAATACTCCCTCCTTATCCAAGAATGTTTATTTTCTTACTTTTATTGATGACTTCAGTAGATGGGCATGGATTTATTTCTTGAAAAATAAATCAGAGACATTTGAATTTTTCAAACAGTTTAAGGCCATGGTTGAGAAGCATAGTGGCCATTATATAAAAACATTGAGAACATATAGAGGGGGAGAGTATATATCAAATGATTTTTTAAACTTCTGTAAGGAGCATGGGATCAAGAAACAATTCACAACTAGGTATACACCGGAGTAGAATGGTGTGGCTGAAAGAAAGAACATAACCATTCAAGAAATGACAATAAGTATGCTAAAAGCAAGAGGATTGTCCAATGATTTCTGGGCAGAAGCAGTTGCGACAACAGTATATCTGTTGAATTAATGTCCTACAAATAGTGTGGGGAATAAAATACCTCAAGAAGCATGGAGTGGAAGAAAAACAAGTGTTAAAAACTTGAGAGTTTTTGAATGTGTGGCATATACACATGTGCCAAAGAAAAGAATATCAAAGTGGGATAACAAAGGAGAGAAGTCTATTTTCATTAGGTATAGTGAGCAATCAAAAGCTTACAGATTGTATAATCCAGTTACAAAGGAACTGATTATTAACAGAGATGTTCAATTCATTTAGGAAGCATCTTTGGAAGATACACAAGAAGTGGAGCAGCCATAAAAAATTGTAAATGCACCTATCATTGTGCCTGAACCAGCAGAAGGAAGAGCAAACAATGTACCAAGTTGGACACTCATTTCTCAAAGGGGTGAATCATCAAATGACAACATCCAACAAAGCATGCAAGGACCAACTAATGAATCATCTTCATCATCATCAGACTCATTTTAGTAGCAAGTAAGAATGAGGAATGCACAAGATATTTATGACCAATTAAGGTATGAAGAAAATGAAGATGAAATGATTAATTTTTCTTTATTTTCAGTAGCAGTTGATCCTATTTATTTTGAAGAAACAATTAAAGAAAATAAATGGTGCGAAGTCATGGATGAAGAAATGCATGTAATAGAAAAGAATGGAACATGGGAGTTAGTAGATGTTCCTTAAGGAAAGCAAGTCATTGTTGTCAAGTGGGTTTATAAAACCAAGACTACTCCCGAAGGAAAAATTGAAAGACATAAGGCAAGATTAGTTGTCAAAGGCTACAAACAAAATCCAGGATGTGATTATAATGAGACATTTGCTCCAGTAGTAAGACTAGAAATTGTGAGAACAATAACTACCATATTTTCTCATCATAATTGGAAGGTCCATCAAATGGATGTAAAATCAACATTCCTGAATGGAGTGTTAGCAGAAGAAGTGTATCTGGGACAGACACCTGGTTATGAAATCGCAAGGCATGAAAGAAAAGTGTACAAGCTGAAGAAAGATTTATATGGACTAAAACAAGCACTAAGGGCTTGGTATAGTAGGATTGATTCCTATATGTTAAGAAATAAATTTAGCAAAAGCAATAGTGAGCCCACACTCTACATCAAATCAGATAATTGTAATATGCTTTCTTCTGCCATGAAAAACCGTTTTCAAAGGAAAGATTTGAGTATTTGAGAGAAAATTTGGGCATTATAAATGGACCGCCTAACTCCAGAAATCAAAATTTAGTTTGGCTTGAGATTAAGGGGGAGTGCCAAAATTAAATAATTTCTACGGGAGGTAATCTCGAGCCCCTCCCAAGAAAAATTCAAAAAGTTATTTTTTGTCGCTCATCCAACCAACATTTCTGTCAGGCCATTAATTTTTATTTTGGCCATTGAAAATTTATGAGGGTCATTGAATATTTAACTTCCTCCCTGCTTTTTTTTTCACATGGAACTTCATGAAACTTTTCCCATTTCTCCTCCCCACTTGTGCAAGCTACGGTTTTTATTCCAGGCCCGACTTTTATAGAATGGAGGTGGATGGTCCGAGTTGTATTTCAAGTCCGGGTCTTCGAGGAAACTCCAACTTCCTACGGACATGAAATTCTCGAGATTGCTTCTGGATCTAATTTCCTTTTGGGTCGTTACTTTTCGGAGCTCCAATGTTATATATAATCTTATGTGGGATTTTATATATGTTCAGATCCAAATTTTTGGGGCAATTTTAAAGCAGCAAAAGGGAATATGTTTATTTTATGGCAATGATATAAAAGGGGATTTAGAGGAGATTTTTTTTTAGTGAGTTCATGTAGCATCACAGAGAAACAAAAGGGAGAAAAATACAAAGATAAGAGAGCAACAACTCAAGGAAGAAAGAAGAAGAATAGAGAAGAAGAAAAATACAGAAAAGAGAAATTTTGCAAATAGAACTGTGTAGCAGCACAAAGGATTTTTTTTGTAAGAAGAAGAAAACAAAGCGGCAACTTTGTGATTGTATGAAATTTTTGATATTAATATAATATATATATTCTTTGTGTGTGTTTTATTTATTTTTCTGGTTGTGCCTTTCCCTCACTGGTTGCATTTGGTACCAAATTTTTCCAACATCGATTTCGTATTAAAATGCAGGAAATATACACAATCTGAGGAATAACACAAATGGTTGTTTAACTTCAAAATAATTCCACAAGTGTTAAACTCCTTAACATGAGCTTTGAACCTATACTGCACTAAAAATGGTTGTAAATATGAGAATATTCAGAGTGGTGACAATTATTTGAATCCTAAGTCCACTAAATAACAGGAAGCTCCTCCCTCGTCTTCTTCTTTCAAGAAAATGTATTGTCGAACAACCAATGCAAATAGATTCCCTTTAAACCACTAAGCAATGGGCTGTGCAATGTTGTCTTTTAATTTAGATTTGTTTTATTTCATTTTTTTAGTAAAAACCCTTTTTCTTGATTGCTTATATTCCTAACGGCTATCGAATCTAATTCAGCCAAGATTATAGTACAAAATATAAAATTCATTGACATTTATATTTACATTTACCATTCTCTTTAGTAAAGAACTCATGATTTTTGGAAGTTCACAACTTTGAATCATATACATGAATCTATTACCTTATATATTAGAAGCATGATGCGGGAGCCTTTGGTGTGAATCCCTTGAGAGGAGACAAATGCCACTACTTCAACTACTATCAAATACCAAAATATGCATATCCTAAACTAGACGGAAGGAAGAAGACCATAAGGTGAACTATCAAAGGTACATTAGGCCATCACCTTGAAAATATTTCCAAATTTGTGTTGCAGTAGATTGTCTTCTATCAAAATTATTTATTGAGAAGTTGAGGAAATAACAATACAAGAGGAGCATTGATTATCAATCTCACTAAACCAACTCCTTGTGAACTAAACTCTTGTTTAAAATCCACTTGTTTAGAACTCCATATTCAAAATATGTAACTTCAAAACCCCCACTTCATAACCCCCTATTTAGAACCCACCCATTAATAATCCCTCATTTGTGTCTATGCAACCTTGCTTTTATGACCAATCCATGAAGATCCCATAATACAAGGAGTCGGCTATCCTGGCGATAAAACCGCATGCCCCCCATGATGCCATACATGCCACGTGTGTGCGGGCGGGACCCACAAATCCCATGCCTTAGATTTTTTTTGGGTTTTTGGTATACACACAACATGTGTGTATACCACCAACCACAAAAATGCATGGGATTGAAACCCATGACCTCTTGGTTGAAAACACACATGCCTGCCAGTCCACCTACAACCTATTGCATGCCATACATCCTTTTCATTCACATATAATGTGTATACCATGAAAATCCAACAACTTAGCAGTGGCGGGTCCCACCCCACGCACGCATGGCATGTATGGTATGTGGGGCATCATGGGGGGCATGTGATTTTGTAACTAGCTTAGCCACATGCATAATACAAAGGGGTTGATAATGAAAAATACCATGTGCATTCATGTAAAATTATAAAAAGGGCCAAGGGAATCATGTCCGTTTAGAGGGACGAAATCCAATTTACTATCATACTTATGAACTGTACGTATGCATGGTACTGAAAGTATGACCCCCTATTACAATTGAGTGACAATGAATTGATAAAGAAGATGTTATTGGAAGAGTTCAACATCCCAAAGTTTGGATAATAAATTTTAGCACTCCCGAAGTAAATAAAATAAGACCGCATAGAATGTTCATGTGCATATGATGCAAGGTTCAAAACTTTAATATCAAATATATCGTAGGAGATCCACTCATTCTAAAACATGCAATGGTTCGTTGGTAGTTTTTTAATGCACTTTAGGTGCAGATTGTCATTGAACACAATTGTGGATCTACATGGAGGAGCTTTAAAGTTGGCATTGCATGTAGAAGAGACACTAAATGTGGACACTAGAGTTAGCCCCTTCTTAGATTTGTAAATATCAAATATGTCCAAGGTTTATCATGTATCTTAGTTTCATCATTCTCTTTTAATGCAATTTTGAAAACTTTATTCCCAACACAAAATAATACAAATATTATATTGTATTGAAATGAAAATAATTTCTAGAAACACATTCTTTGTCTCCATATATAATTTGAGATATATTTTACAACATAATTTACAATTTAAAATATTTTTAAATAAATGATTTCCAATTTATATTTGGATGACACGATTAAAATACACAATAATATCTATCTACCATGTTCTATTTTAATTTATATTCTTTATATATGCACTCCCTATTCACTATAAAGTTGTAATTTGTGATGTTATTTCTTTCTTTGAAGAGTTACAACTAATAATTCTTTTATGGGATGAGGCAATGCTTTAGTGACCTTTTTATTTTTAAATTGGTATTTATTTTCAATTTGAATCTTATTGTCTTTTTTCTTTATTTTTTCCGATTTTCTCATATATTCTCGTGTTCCCTTTTATTTCTTCTTGATTGGATAGTTTATCTTGTTATAAGGATTTTAAAGATCCATAAAAAAAAATTAGAATTATAGAAGAAATTTATTTGATTTAAGGTAGGATTTTTTTCCTAAAATTAAAAATTTGAATGAACATTATTTTCATAAAATATAAAAAACAATTTTAAAATATATTAAAAAAACCTTTAAAAAAAGTACATAATAAATTTCAAAAAATCATCTCATATATATTCATATTCCGTAACATTTATTAAAAAAGAAGTTACATTTAATGCAGCAGGCTAGATAAAAAATCAATGTAATAAAAATATTTATTATTATAAACTGTAAAAATAATTAGCGATGAAAATTTTAAAATAAGAAATCCCCTTGACCATGTTAGTAAGGATGGATGACCCCGCTTTAGAACATTAAAAAAAAACCAAGAAAAACGTGTGTGTGCGGTTAATTTGTACACAATTGAGATCTGTATACAAAAAAATCTCCAAAAATAAGGCAGATTGCATTCACGTATCTCATTACATTACAGGGAGACGAAAGGAGGCATTGATTTTGTATTAAAATGCAACATTACATTCGATTTCAGTATTAAATGCGTAAAACAATGTGAAGAGTATAATGAAAAACAGAAAGTTGTTGTCGAATTCAGTACAATCGCTTCTTTACATTGAAATAGATAAAGAACTCCTCAATCGCTGAAACCAACTCAAAAATTGTTATAATATGGCAGAAACATGAGAACAATTATTTAGCAGGTAATGGTGGCATGTTGAAATCATTAAAGAAATAAGAGCCTGATGCGTCGAACTCCCTGTCATACACAGGCAATCATTTTGGCCCTACCCTATATGCTTGCAAAATGTAAATTGTTCAACCAACTTCTTGAAAGATATGTAGTCTCATGGATTGCAATGATTGTGGATATGGGAATAACTGTTTGTTGAAAATAACTTCCAAATTTTAGAAAAAAATAATCTGCAAGTGTAAAGTTAAAGTCCACAACCTTTGTCAGCATCATGTTAGCTTTTGTCAAAATAGTAACTTTAAATTAAGGCATTGTCTTCTTCCAGAGCCAGTAGGTATTGTGAAATGCATGGTAGCACTTAAATATGGAGAAAGTGGCGTGTTTTGTATTACTTCTTCAAGTTTGCATGATATTTTTCAAATGATTGGCACTGTTTTTCTGAGAAGAATGTTTTTTCTCATACAAAGATGAATATCAAGAGAGGAACTTCCCATTTGCAAAATGTGGTGCTAAAAAATATTATTATACTTCTCTACAAAAAAATTATTAGAAAACTAAAGATCTCAATTCATATAATCTACACATGCCCACATATGTACATTTAACCAACCTGTATCTTAAAGCATCCAATACTTAGTATTGGCTATGTCTCATAAATGTGTTTTATTTTTTAGTAGTTTAGTTTGAAATAAGGCTTTAATACAAATAAAAGTAATATTTTTGTTCAACATTTAAGTTATTAAAACATATAATAGTATAATATTATTAATTAAAAAAATTACATCACTTTCTGAAATGATAGAGAAGATGGCTAGGGCAATGGAGCATGTCATACCAAAATATCTCATATGTTTTTACATATTGTATTAATATTTAATTAATCTAATATTTAATGTTATTCAATTTATGGTACACTTGAGATTCACTTTTAAAAACATTACAATAGTATTTTTTATCTGCAACATTGAAATAAATTTATTTCAAAGGTTGTGTCGAAAACTATACTTAATATACCAATATTTTTTTTGTTATCGAGTATTATCTATTTCATTGTGTTTACAACAATTTTTTTAATTAGTTCGACCTATTTTAACATATGGGACCAATAGTTAATTGGTAGTATGTAAAGTTATCAACTTTGTACTACACTGGATATTCACTTTCATAAACATTGCTATGGGATTTCACTTCTGCAACATTGATACTAATTTCTTATAAAGATTGGGTTTCAGAAATTATTCTTAATATACCAATATTTTTCATGCTCTTAAACATTATCGATTTTCATTGCATTTATAGATTTATTATGTTTTATTAGTTCAACGCTTATTTTATTAAAACATGTAATAATTTAATCACGATAATCCAAATATTTACTAAGGAAAATGAACATTGCATTTTGATGTATGTTTCCTATATTTTTTATAGTAGTATTTATATTTATCCATCTAGCGTTATACTAGAGATTCGATTTTGGAAATGTTATGCTAGAATTTTCACTTATGCATCAACCTTACCATTTTTTTAATGGTTGTGTTAGGAGTTGTTGTCTCTTGTGTTTCACTTTCAACCCATGCAACCCTTATTTTATTAATAATGTTTAAAGTTGTCAGGTTTTTCCTATTCTTGGGTATTTTCTATTTTCATTGTATTTATGTATTTTTTCATTGTATTAGTTCAATCTTTACATTATTAAAAAAAGTAGTAATGTATTAGCAATAATATAAAAATTTAACTCTTGTATTATGTTTAGCATGGCTTCACTCCATACTCTATGCCCTAAAGCAAAAGGAAATAGATCTGTAAATGGAGGTAGCGGGTCTGGTAAAGGAATTCCTCATGGGTAGAAGGAGGATCCACACAGACATAAGGAAAATATAAACCTAAATTCATTTAATAGAAAAAGCATTGAGGCTAAGAATGGAGGTGAACTGGTGTATGCAGGAAGCTCCAAAGGGAAAATCAACGGATCCATTCTTGGCAATGTCGATCCTATTGGTTCCTATGGAGGCGACAACCATTTTCAGGGCAGTGGCGGCTCAACTGGAGAAGATTCGGAGCTTTAGGAGATCACACAGATAAAGAAACCAGGGGAAAATATAGGGGTATTATCATGGATTGACCAAGCCTTCATGAGGAATCTTGGAAAATCTAAAAATAGAGGTGGCATTCCAACAAGTGAACCTAAAGTTGACCCTATTTTTTTGGCCAAGGATCTGGAAATGCAGGGGATAATAGAGGTGGAAATTCCCTGTCCTTTGGACGACCTATAGCTGTTGAACTCCTTTATCCTGAAATCACAATTGCTCGTGGTTTTTTAGGTGGTGAATCCAACAGATCTGATGGTGGCTCTTTCAAAGAAGCACTGAATGGAAAGAAATATGTCATATCCCCTGTTGAAACTCCCCCTAATATTAATTTTGGTGAGGAGGTCATTGAATCTGAATATTTCTAGCAGAAACATGTTTTGATCTATAGATTTGGAGGTTTTTGGCCTACCCTACTAGTACTGCATACTTGGATATCCAAACACTGGATCCCACTTCTTGATGGAAGGTTAGACCTTTACCCCTGTGTAAAAGGTTTTTTTATTGTGGTTTTCTCTTCAATGCATGATGAGGAAATCATAGCGTCCAAACTATGGGTTTTTCAATCACGCTACCTCATTATAAAACTATGGTTTCCCTCTTTTAATTTGTTCACCGAATCCTTTTCTTGTAAACCTTTTTGGATTAGATTTCCCCATCTACCCCTGCAATTTTGGTCTACCAAATGTCTGATCTCCATTGGAAATGTCTTAGGACATATTATTTACATTGATTCTCAAACCACCGGCTATAACCATACTACCTATGTCAGGATCTTAGTTGAATTAAATACCTCTATAAACCTCCCTGCAAGCATAGATCTTAAAGTTCAGAATAGAACTTGGTCACAACCGTTAGATTACAAAGGTATACCTTTCAGATGTAGAAAGTTCTTTGGTTTAGGTCACATTGCTGCTAATTGTGGGATAGAAAAGTGCACTAAAAGAAAAAACTGGTGGAAAGATGCCCTACCAGAACATATGGTTATTGATGCCAAGGAGGATCTGGATTCAAATGTTGATTCTAACGTTGGTTCTTAATCAGTTACAGGAAATCCTGTCTTAGAAATACCAGTTGTTAACAACAACAAATTAGTTGTTCCAACTAAAAGCGTGGCAAATAAGGAAAATACCCCTCCTACCTCTTTTGCGGAAAAAGTGCATATCTGCCGATTCATTCTATTGAAGTGGTTCTTCCTATTGAGGAGGACTTGGAAGGTTGGAAAATGGTGAACAAAAAGAAGAAACCTGCTGGCAAAAATACCGGTTCTCCACCTAGATGATTGTTGTTTTGTTGTTGTGGTGCAGTTGTTTCGCTACAGATTTGTTGTTTTTTGCTCTACTGCTTTGATGTTGGTATGTCATTGCAGTTTGTTTGATGTGCATCAGTTGTTTTTAAGATGATTTGTTGTTGGTTTGGTTCTATTTTGGGCATTCATGTTCTATCTTGATTTTGATCATTTTGTTATGCTTTCATTGTTAAATTCTCGCTATTTGAGCCTTCTTGTACAAGGGTATAGTCCCTTACCAAAAACTATTTACTCATAATAAATAATAATAATCTAAAAAGTTTCAAGGGCATATGTTCGGGTTGTGTTTTGATGTATGCAGCCTGAATTTTATTAATTGTATTTAAAGTTATGATTTTTATGTGACCCTTAAAATATCTTATGAAATTTATTCTTTATATACCATGTTGTTTGTTCTTAAATAATTTATAGTATAATTGTGTTTACAAAAAAAAATTCTTGGTTCAATGCTTATGTTATTAAAACACAATAATATAATTGTTGTAGTCCAAAAAATTATCTCATGGTCATTGTAGGGGTGATAGAAAAGATCACTTAGTGCATCCACATCACTAGCAAAAGTTACGATAGTGGTAGATTGTTTTTGCCTCGGTGACCTAAGCAAAAATGCATCATATCAAAATGTGATGTTCTATGCAAGACATTCATATGGAGCAACCATTCTAAGAACCTTCCAAATAACTATCACTTGCAAACTATCTCTTGTCAACAGGGTTCTAGCCTAGCATAGGCTTTTGTTTCCAACTACTTCTCAATATTTGCTATGCTTAAGCACATTTCAATGGCTTGGAAATAATCATGGCTCATACCAACTCATTTAAATCCCATGAAGAATTTATTTTACTTTCATCTCCCCATTTACTTACCACTAATGACCTCATTAACCACCATAACAAGGCATTCTCAGTTGCCAAAATATACATATTCTCAATACAAATAAGGTTTCAAGTCTTGAAATATTGTTCAACAAAACAAAACTTAACTAATTTTTTTTCTATGCCAGAAACATGTTCATTGGCTCTTATACCTATGGAACATCCCATCTCTCTAGTATATAATACCCCACAAGAAGAATCAACTTTGTATATTCAACTTTTGAGAGTTGGATCTAAGATGTCCTTAGATGATTTGATCATTCTCCTAGGATTTTATGAGGTATAATTTTTTCTTGGATGTTCTTTGTAACGCCAACAATTTCGACATTCAAAACCACACCAAAGTCTATTAATTTACTAGGGAAAATATTGCAGGTTTTTTTTTGTTTTAAAGGTTGTAAGGGTTATAAATATCAACTACGTTTAGTTAATTCTCGTTAATAATCTCTAATCATTCATAAGGTAGTCGTAACTAAAATTAAATAATTAAATATTATTAGTTTATTTTCTAAATCCTTTTCGAAATATAGACCCCTTCTAAGGTTTGCTTTGATTTTTATTTAAATAATGACAACATTAATCGTATTGGGTTACCCATTCAAATTCTTCTTAAGCTCGTGATTTAATCATTTCCTAAGTTGATTTAAATTTACTTCCCCTAACCACTTAACACCCTTATCCATTATTTAGTTATCTAACTATATATTTAAATTCTAACTAATTTAATTCCTTTGTATTATTATTTAATTGTCCATGCACAATATTATTAAATTAATCCATAAATCAAGGTCATGTATTTATTAATCAAACTATAATAAAAAGGGGGTCACATCCTATACTAACCCACTAAAAGCCCCTTTCACTTAATCCCCATACTATAATTTAAATCACTCTATCCCACAAAAATCCCATCACATAAAAAGGGGGAGGATTTAATCTCCACCCTTGGATCAAGCCTATCTGAGCCATTGGATTAATAATGCCATAAAAATCCTTATGAGTTTCCTTTCATTTTTTCTTGCCCTATTATTATCATTTTCACTATTTTGTTTTGCAGGTTAAGGAAGAATGGAGGCCATGAAGCCAAAGAGATATTGTGGAGGATTTTGCTTGGTTTAGAAGGATATACACACAATTTGGGTGTTTGTTTTATTTGTATCCCTCTCCTAGGGTTTTCCATGAATGTTATTTGTTATTTGCATTTTTATGGAGAGTTTACCCTATTTGGGTATGGGTTTTTTTTCTCATTTTATTGTTGGTTTGAAATGAGGCATATACATAGATCTAGGGTTGCACACACACACACACACACACACACACTCACACACACACTCATATGTATATAGCTTATTATTATTTTAATTTATTTTTAAAATATCAAGTTGAAATGTCGGATTTATATATATTGCGGTCGGGTTAACTATATATGTATATGTATACTACATATATACACATATATGTGTACATATATACATATATATGTACATATGTATATACATATATATGTACATATGTACATATATGTATATACCTACATATATACATATATATATGTACATACATATATATATATATATATATATATATATATATGTATGTTATATGTATGTATATATGGTACATATGTATATATATGTATGTACATATGTACATATATATGTACACACACACACACACACACACACACACACACACACACACACACACACACATATATATGTATATATGTGCATATATATGTATATATGTATGTACATATACATATACACATATATATGTACATGTACATATATACATATATATGTACATATGTATGTACATATATATACATACATATATGTATATATACATACATATATGTAATATATACATATACATATATATATATACACATATACATACATATATATACATATACATACATACATATATATATATATATATATATACATATATATATTATATATATATATATATATATATATATATATATATGTATATATATATACATATATGTGTGTGTATATGTGGGTGTGTGTGTGTGTGTGTGTGTGTGTGTGTGTATGTTGGGGTGGGGGCGGTGACCTCCCTCAAACCTAAACCCTGCAATAAACCATGGTCGCAACCACTTTATTATTTGCGTCGTGGCTATATATAAATGGTTTGACCGACATATAAATATAATAGGCTATATATAAATGGTTCGGCCGATTATTAAAAAAGACACGACGCAAATAATAAAGCGGTTGCGGCCATGGTTTATTGCAGGGTTTAGGTTTGAGGGGGGAGGTCGCCGCCCACACCCCACCCGCATATTATTAATAATATGGGGTGGGGTGGGAATGACACCCTCCCCCCCAACCCACTTTTCATTTTAGCAGGTTACAGCCCATTCAGCCCAACCCTTTATAAAAAAAAATAAAGATTTATCAATATAAACTAAGGTTTTATAAACCTCACTCGAGCGAATTATTTTCTATATCCAAATTTTAATTATAATATATAAAAGACTCAATTTAGGTATAAAAGTATAATATATATAAGTATATATATATATATATATATATATATATATATATATATATATATATATATATATATATATATATATATATGATTTGTTGTTGCTTAATTTTAAGCATTCCACTACTCAAGTTTATTTGTATAACAAAAATATAAAGCTTGTATAATTTATATAAAATTATATATTTCTATATAAGTGTGATAGTTCTTCCAATATCCTTTCCATTCAACTAAGATCAAGTAGAGGAGTGAATATATTTCTTGGGTTGATAAAGATTATTGAAATGTCTATATTGTCTAGTTTACAATAATGAGAGAAATTTAGCAACCATAATAACATACTTAAATGAAACTCTTTTTTTCCCTTTTCAATTCAAGTTTACCAATAATACTAAAAATGGAAATGAACATATACTTTCCATACAAGAACACTATTCTTTTAAATTGAATCCATAATACAACTTTTGAGTTGAATTTTAAATTTGAAAATAAATTTTTTTATTCCAAATAAGGATAGTTTTCTATTGACAAATCAAATGCACTCTTGGTATAATTTACAAGTTGAAGGAGATGTAATAACAACAAGATGCAACTTCACATACCTCCTTTCTAAAATATACATTTTTTGGATAATCAATACAAATCAATCTTACATAATACATTTACAAGAAGTTGAAACTTTAAGATGCAAGTTACAAAAACCCTCCACTTAGGTGGAGACAACATGGCAAAAATTTTACAAAAGTAGGATTTGTCTTGTCTTCTACAATATGCAACTATTCCTAAGACTTCAAATTTAGCTCCACAATTCTCTTAAACTTCAAGACACAACAACGAGGAAGGGGGAGTAGGCAACACTCTCCTCCCAACCTATATTCCAATGATGAGAAGAAGTCATCCTCCTCATTGGACCCCGAGCCCCAACCATAGAGAAATAAGGAATGGATACAACCAATGACAACTTTCACAAATGCTTCCACATTACAACACGCATGCCAATAATATTTTAACACACATACAATCACAAAACAACAATATCAAAAGAATGCAACTTTTTCAAAACAAGGCTTGAAACTCTAAGCCAAGGGAGCAAGGAAATATTGGGAAATCACTTATGCCTCCCAATGGGTTAAGTGCCTACCTTAAAGGCCTCCAAAAATATTCATCCACACAACAACCAAACTCTTATCCCTCTCTAAAACTCTTATCACTCCCTCGTACTCTTATCACTCCCTCAAGTATTTTCATACAAAGATAAGTAATAATCACTTATCTCAAAAAGGTGGGACACTAAACCCAAACTCCCTTCATTATATGCAAACAATAATTTTATCCCTCCCTCAAAATATCCCCATATTCCTTCTCCTACACCATCCTTAAGGCCATACTACCCAAGTCCCAAACATGTGCATACAAACATTCATTTTATATACAACATACATATAATAAAATAAAATTGCAAGGTAAAAGTCCCTACCTTTCCATTGTAAGAACCTTTGATCCAAAATCACAACTCTAAGCTCCTTCCAAGCTCAAGCCCAAACCCAAACAAGCTCCAAGACTCCAAGCAAGAAACTCAAGCCAAAATCTCTAAAATGTAAGTGCACAACTAAATCAAGTAACCCCCAAAATATAAAAATTACTTGTATAAATAGAAAAAGAGGAGAGGAGGGTGAGGTAGCTCCATGTAGAATGCCACATCACTTCTCCTCAACTCCACATCACCAAGTCAAACATCAAAACCAAGGCTAATAAATTGGTGGGTAAGGATATGACAAATTCCTTCCACACAAAAATTCTCACTCCATACCTCTAAGGACAAAAATAAAAGCAAATGTAAGAAAGTGCAACAATTTCACGTTTTTACCTTCCAAATCACATGATGGGGTCTAATTTTGACCACTTACCCCATAGGTATAGTTGGTAGGTGAATTTAAGAGGCGTGGAAAAATCTTAACTTGTCCCACAAACCTCCAAAAATGGAACTAAAGTCAAATTTCGGGATTTGAGGGATGGGTTGAGTGCACAACATCCTAATTAATTAAAATCCAACTCAAATAAAAAAATAACAAGGAGAATATACCCCAATTAAATGCCCCTTTGTCACATCCAAACAATTTAATTAATAATATTAAAGTGAAATACACTACAATAATAAATCACATACTCCACAAATAATTAAAAAGGAAAAGGGAAAAGCACACATAGCCCATGGTCACATTTTGAGGTCATCCCCCCATGGGGACCTCCTAACAATCTAACAACACACAACAATATAAATGAACATAAAGATGTCATGGTGACCTTCATTGAATCCATCTGATGTGCCACTATGGTTATTCTCCTAACCCCCTCTTGTTTGTTGTGATACAATAACCTGCAACCATAAAACAATACCTCTTTGGCCTCAAGGCCACATCAAATACATCAATAATAAAATACATGCACATCCGTCAATAAACATCATCATATCACTATTCATTATTATGTGTTTTATCTGTTACCAACAACCTTATTGAAATTAAAATTCTTGAGATAATGGTTAGAACTCGTTTGAACCCTAGCCCTAATCCCTGTGGTGATAACACTAGAAATCTATCTGCACTCAGCGGCGTTAGTACACAGATGCAAATACAGGGTTATCCGATCCAACTGGTTTACAAAGGTGGGAGTCACCTTGGCAATGGCGTGGGAGCTAAAGGGAGGGGAGCCTATGCCCCTCCCTTTCACTTTGTTAGAGATCTTGGCGGTGGCGACTCGAACTATAATCAAACTCTGCTCTCTCTCCTTTGATAGATGAGAATGGTCGAGATTTTGGGGAGGATATACGAGATTCGAATCTGAGGTGGCCAATTGGGATCATGAATGCATGCCTTGGTAATACCATAAATGTTAATAACAAATTTCCTTGGACTTCCTTTGGGCTTGGTAGCGGTGGAAATGGAGATGAGGAAAATGACCCAAAAAACATATATGTACCCCCTACATGCGGAGGCAAAATGAATGAATCTGCACAACAGCATTCCTTTATTGATGTTATCTGCAAGCAGACAAAGATCTATACAAGGAATTCTGATATGCTCTTGAAATCCTCTCAAGAGACCCCGACGTTGAAGCTTGAGGCGGATATGCTTCTAAAGGTGCTCAAAGAGGAAGAAAATATTTCCCATATGGGTCTCATATGTAGATTTCACAAATTTTAGCCAAAACTTTCTCAGGTCCATGACTGGATTGCGTAGAGATGGAGAGAAAAGGTTCAAGGTAAGATTGAACTTTATACTTGTGCCAAATCATATTTCATTGTTTTTTTTAAACCATTGAAAATAGGGATTTAATTATTACACAGCACTGGGTTTGGGGTGAACATGGACTCATGGCTAAGCCATGGTTCCATATTTTGATGTTGGGGTTAGCACACCGGTTGTATAGACAATATATCATATCTAAGCATACATGTAAATAAAAGCGGATATTGTACCAGAAGAAATATACAAACCAAGAGACATAAATCAACACTAGATTTAACATGGTTCACCCAGTGTGGGCTACGTCCACTAAGAAACAAACCAATCTATTATCCAAAGCTTTGACAAGATATGCAATGAAGATTTACAATCTTCCACACCTCTCAGATGTGTAGTACTTTCTTTCCTCAAGCTTTTTATTCATCACCAAGAATTTTCTCTCTCACCAACCTTTTCAAGTTCTTTTTAATTATTGTTAATCTCTTCTCTTCTAAACCCTAGCTTTTATGCTTATATAGTCATTTATAGACTTAGGACACTTAGCCATGCAATTACAATCAATAGATATACTTTAATGCTAAAAATAGATCTAATTCCCAAGAGTTAATTAAAACATCCTCGCACAGCTAACCGATTCCAGTTAACCCTAACCGATGCCGATTCCTTCCTTCCTTGACAGATGTCAGTCCTGGGTGACTGATGTCAGTTACCCCCTAAGCAATGATAGTTACTGTATTTTCCAGCAAGTTTTTATTACATGCTAAACTGAAGTAATTGAGCTCCACAACTCAACAATCTCCCACTTGGAGATTAATTATTGCACCATACATATACAACATCATTCTTGGATCCTTCCTTAGCTTTGTTTCTTCCTCTTCAAGTCTCAAACTCGAAGACCAACAAAAGTAGAGTGTAACTCCAACTTCTTCTTTGTTAATGGCTTCATTAGCATATCCGTAGGGTTCTTGCTCGCATGAATCTTTTCCAGATTCAACTATCCATCCTCCAATACTTGTCGTATGAAGTGATACCTCAATGGATGGTGTTTCGTTATCGAATGAAACGTTGAGTTCTTTGCCAAGTGAATTACACTCTGACTGTCACTAAACAGTTTACAATCACCTTGCTTCTTTCCCAACTCTTCCATGAACCTACTCATCCATATAATCTCCTTGCTAGCCTCTGTAGCTGCAACATACTCTGCCTCTGTAGTATACAAAGCCACAACCTTCTGCAATCTTGAAATCTAGCTAACTATCATTCCACCTACTATGAAAATATATCCAGTAGTGTTCCTTCTACCATCCAGATCTCAAGCCATATCTGAATCAACATATCCACATAATGAAATATCTAAACCTTCATAGCATAATTGCATGCTAGATGTCCCTTTCAAATACCTGAGTAACCATTGGACTGCTTTCCAATGCTCTTTACATGGATTGGCCATATATCTACTCATAACTCCCATTGCCTGTGCAATGTCTGGTCTGGTACAAACCATAACATACATGAGACTCCCAACTGCTGAAGCATATGGCACTTGTGTCATGTATTTGACCTCCTCATGTGATGATGGACACTGATCTTTGCTTAATTTGAAGTGTCCAGCCATAGGTGTGCTAATAGGTTTTGCATTCTACATGTTGAACCTTTCTAACACCTTGTAGATATAATCCTCCTGAGACAAATACAATTTCTTATTTTTCATGTCTCTATGTATTTGCATGCTAAGGATTCTTTTTTCAACTCCTAAATCCTTCATAGAAAATGTGTGAGCTAGCTTTCTCTTAAGCTCACCAATGTCTTGCATACTAGATCCTGCAATAAGCATATCATCCACATACAGTAACAAAATAATATAGCTCCCATTTTCAAGCCTTTTGAAATAAACACAATGGTCAAATTCACATCTCAAGTAACCATGCTCTTTCATAAACTTATCAAACCTCATGTACCATTGCCTTGAAGCTTGCTTGAGCCCATATAGACTCTTTTTCAACCTGCACACTAATTTCTCCTTACCCTTGACTTCATACCCAAGCAGTTGCTATATATAAATCTCTTCATCCAAATCACCATGAAGGAAATCCGTCTTCACATCTAGTTGCTCTAAATGCAAGTCTTCTATTGCACTAAGCTCAATACAGTACGAATAGAATTCATCTTAACAATAGGAAAAAATATTTCACCAAAGTCGATACATACTTTCTATGTAAAACCATTTACTACAAGACTTGCCTTATACCTTTTATTTCCACCCTCTTCTTCCTTAATCCCGTAAACCCACTTTTCTACAATGTTCTCTTACTTGCTGGCAACTTAACCAAATCACATGTCTGGTTCTATTCCAAGGAGTCCATCTCCTCATCCATGTCATGCTCCCACTGGACGTGAGTCTTATCCTACATTGCTTCTTCAAAGCTCTCTGGTTCACCATTATCAGTCAATAATAAATAAAATAGAGAAGGTGTAAATATTTCTGGAGGTTTAATTACCCTTTGTGACCTTCTCACAAGAGTTTGGGGTACCAGAGGCTCAATCTAGACCTCCTGGACATTCCTATCCAAATCTGATAGTGACCGAGACCAGTTACTTCTAACCGACGTCAGTTCTGCTAATCGATGCCGGTTTGGATCTTCTGTAACCAATACCAGTTCATCTGACAGGTGATGGTCAGGGGTCAACTAACACTGGTTACTGTGTAACCCTGTTGGTAATTATTTTAAATTCAAGAGTTCATTTTCATTCAAAACTTCTCAACTGGTTCATCATTGGGTACCAAAATTTGATCCCTATACATTCTCTGTTCATTCCATTCAACACCACGAATTCTAATAATTTTAGAATTCTCTAAATCCCAAAAACAGAAACTGAAATCACCAGATCCATAACCAATGAAAGTACATCTCTTGGATTTTACATCCAAGTTTTTTCTATTTTCCTTATCAACATGCACAAAAGCTTCTGAACCAAAAAATTTAATAAAATAAATATCTACCTCTTTTCCAGTCCAAGCTTCCTCTGGTATTCCTCCATCTAGTGAACTTGAAGGACCACAGTTAATCAAATAAACCGTTGTATCAACTACTTCTGCCCAAAACTGTAAGGGTAATCCAGAATGTATCATTATACTTCTAGCACGTTCCATGATTGTCCTATTCATTATTTCTACAAGACCATTATCCTGTGGTGTTCTTGGAACCGTTCTTTTTCTACGTATTCCATTTATTGAACAATAATCATTGAAAGCCTTGTTACATTATTCACCACCATTGTCATATCTAAGGCACTTTAACTTAGAATTTGATTCATTCTCAACATGGCATTTCCATCTTTTAAAAGTCTCAAAAACATCATATTTATGTTTAATACAATAAACCCATACCTTTCTTGTAGCATCATCAATGAAAGTAACATAATACTAGGATCCTCCATGAGAAGCTACCTGAGCTGGTCTCCACACATCTAAGTGTACAAGCTCCAATTTATGCTCCTTCTTAGTTGCCCCAACTTTGATAAATCTCACTCTCTTTTACTTTCCAAAGATATAATGCTCACAGAAATCAAGATCTAAATATTTCAAATCTGATAACTTACCCTTAGCCTTTAAGATCTGAATTCCTTTTTGATTCATATGGCCCAACCAGTTATGCCACATGCATGCATCTGAATCTGAAGTAGATAATGTAAAAAAGGAATCAGTAATACAGGTAGATAAATATAATGTTCCTACCTTCTTACCTCTTACCACAACAAAAGCACCCTTGGTGACTTTCCAAGAGTCTCCTGTAAAAATAACCATGTAACCAGATTCACCTAGTTGCCTTGTAGAAATAAGATTTCTCCTAAGGCTTGGCACATGCCTCACATCTTTCAATACACATGCATTTCCATTCTGCAATTTTAGATGAGCTTCCCCTTTACCAGTAATACTGCAAGGTTCATCATCACCCAAATAAACATGCCCAAAATTGCCCTGGACATAATTTCTGAAATAACCCTTATTAGGGGTTGCATGGAAAGAAGCGTCTGAATCTAAAACCCATGATTCAATTCTATTATCTAAAGAAATAATAAGAGCATCTTGCATTACCTCTAATGTAGCAAGATTTTCTTCTTTACCTTTTTCTGGTTATTGGTTCTCTTTATCCTTTGACCAACAATATTTCTTTGCATGTCCTTTTTTTCCACATTGCCAACAAGTAATTCCCTTACTTCTGGATTTAAATCTGCAATCCCTTGACTTTGATTTCCCATTACTCTTACTCTTGTATCTCTCCTTTTGCCTACCCCTACTTTCTACATTCAAATCATTTCCAGATGATGATTCCTTTGTACTCTTCCTACGAATTTTTTCATTCAAGATTATACTAACCACATCATCAAACTTCAAAATATTATTAGTAGATGTTGTATTACTAAAAACCATTACCAAGTTATCCCAACTATAAGGTAAAGAACATAAGAGTAAAATTTCTCTTACTTCATCATCAAACGGTATTGCAAATGATTTTAACTGATTTACAATAGATCAGAAATCATTCAAATGACTAGATGCATATCCATCTTCATACATCTTTGAACTAAATAGTTTCTTCATCAAATAAAATTTATTTGAAGCACTAGGTTTTTCATATAAATTAGCAATAGATTTCATTAACTCTACCGTAGAATCCATGGATGCTGCTAGACTCAATATTATAGATCCCAAATCCTTTCTATCAAGAATCTTCCATTATTCATCAGTCATCTTCGTAGGTCTAGGCTTCTCATCCAATGGTAAATACAAATCTATTTGATACAGATTATTCTCAATCTGCATCTTCCATAATTGATAATTTTGGTCATCGAATTTCTCTACCTTGTATTTGTTTTCTTCTGCCATTGTTGTAGCTCCCACTCAATCAAAAAACCCTTTGTGAGTAAATTTGTCAACACACAAATCTCTCAAACAAATCTCTGATACTATTTGTTGGAGTTAGCACACCGGTTGTATAGATAATATATTAGATCTAAGCATACATGTAAATAAAAGTGGATATTATACCAGAATAAATATACAAACCAAGATACATAAATCAACACCAGATTTAACGTTGTTCACCTAGTGTGGGCTATGTCCACCAAGAAACAAGCCAATCTATTATCCAAAGCTTTGACAAGATATACAATAAAGATTTACAATCTTCCACGCCTCTCAGATGTATAATACTTTCTTTCCTCAAGTTTTTCCTTCACCAAGAATTCTCTCTCTCACCAACATTTTCAAGTTCTTTCTAATTCTTGTTAATCTCCTCTCTTCTAAACCCTGTCTTTTATGCTTATATAGTCGTTTATAGACTTAGGGCACTTAGCCATGCAATTGCAATCAATAGATATACTTTAATGCTAAAAATAGATCTAATTCCTGAGAGTTAATTAAAACATCCTTGCACAGGTAACTGATTCTAGTTAGCCCTAACCGATGTTGGTTCTTTCCTTTCCTGACCGATGTTGGTTACTCCCTAACCGATGATGGTTACTGTATTTTCTAGAAAGTTTCTATTGCATGCTAAACTGAAGTAATTGAGCTCCACAACTCAACAATCTCCCACTTAGAGATTAATTATTGTACTATACATGTACAATATCATTCTTGGATCCTTCCTTAGCTTTGTTTCTTCCTCTTAAAGTCTCAAACTTGAAGACCAACAAAATTGGAGTGTAGCTGCAACTTCTCCTTTGCTAATGACTTTGTTAGCATATCCACAGGGTTCTTGCTCGTATGAATATTTTCCAGATTCAAGTATCCATCCTTCAATACATGTCGTATGAAGTGATACCTCAATTGATGGTGTTTCATTATCAAATGAAATGCTAAGTTATTTGCCAAGTGAATTGCACTTTGACTAGCAGAAATTAATCTACAGATTGGTGAAAGACTATGGATACAGAGGTTAGACTACGAAGGACTTGCTTTCAAATGTTGGCGTTGCTTCAAAACTAGTCATATTACAAAATATTGTGAACATTCCCAATGAAATATTAAACCTACATGGTGGAAATATTCTCTACCAGAACATCTAACAATCAATCCCCAGGAATATCCAGTTACGAAATCTAGCGCCCACATGTAAGTTGACTCACTCATCATAGAAGTCTCTTCAAATAATATAGAGAAGTTACCCCCGGAGTCTACTTTTTAGGACACTAATTCAGTAATAAAATCTTCTTTGAATCTCCTTTCTGAGGATCACATTCCTTTCAAATCAATTGAAGTGGTTCTTCCAATCTCGTTGGAAGAAAGAAACAAAGAATGGAAGGTGGTGGATAGGAAAAAGAAAGGATACGTGAAACCTAAATTCCCCATCATCTTGGAAAAGGCATGACTCTTGTCATTTTGTTATATCTTATCATTATATCTTGGATGTTGGCCCGTTATGCAGCTGTTGGGCAGATTTTTTGATGTTTAGTTGTTATTTTTTAGCTATTTTCAGCTGCTAGATTGTTGGTTGCATGTATTTCTCTTGGAAAGTTGTTTTCTGCTGTTGGGATTTTTGATCATATTTGGATTTTGATCCCTTTTGATCATATCTAGATACTAATATGGTTATATTTGGATTTTGAGCCTTATTGTACAAGGGTATAGTCCCTTTCAAAAAACTATTTACCCTTAATAAAAAAACAACATCATATCACGTAGTTAAATCATCATCAAACTAAGAAATGATATGAATTATTTATAATTTTCTAAGCATTTCAACTTTACCATTTTCACCAGCATCAATGAGATCACAAGGATAATCCTAACATCAAAACATAATCAATATGTCAAGAATAGTGAGTGTCATTACATAGATAAGGTAACAACACCTCATCATCGTCAATATTGAAATATCTATCCATGCCTCTAAGAGTCCATAAAAACCACAACATGAGTCACAACATATAGATAATCAAAATACCTCTATTGTCTTACATCATGCTAATCAAAACATAATAACAATTTCCATTTATCAATTTCTACTGATCAATATGATAACAATGTCCATTTCCCTAGTCCATAGTAAGTAAAATCATAGCAAGATAAATGTCGAAGAGGAGTGGGCACTACATCCCCTTCCCTTTTGACTCAACTTCCTCCTGTAAGTCATTGGAACAAATGTGGGAGCTGTGCTCTCAGCAAAGTGGCATCCTCCCATATAGCTGATGTCTCATCATATTGACCCCACTGGACACGCACCTGATTAATATCTCACCCTCAAAGGCCCAGGCTCCTATGCTCTATAATGCGCATAGGCTCCACCTTCACCTTTCCCTACTCTTGTACCTACAATGTGGTCCAATCCAATACATGATATGGATCTGAAAAATATCTCTGAAGAACTAATACTTGGAAAACATCATGGACGCAAGATAAGCTAGCTGGCAAGGCTAAGTGGTAGGCTACGAGGCCGATCCACTCCAATATCTCAAATGGACCCATAAACCTCAGAGCTAGCTTAGAGCCTTTTTCATAATGGATAGGGCTCTTATGAGTCCTGACACGAAGAAACACCTTCGTCCTGACCTTAAAACTATGGTTTGTCCTCCTTTGATTTGCATACTTCTTCTACCTATCCTGAGCCTCCTGCAATCTCTGTCTAATCATGGTAACATGTTGCTCCATGTCCTGTAACATAGTTGGCCCAAGTGATACCCTATCCTCAAACCTGTCCCAACTCAATGGTGTCTTACACTCCCTGTCATAAAGTGCTTGAAATGGCACCATGCTGATGGAACTCTGAAAGTTGTTGTTATATGTAAACTCAACCAAGTATAAATAATCCTCTGAACGTGACTAATGATCCATGGCGTACATCCGAAGCATGTACTATAGAATCTAGATCACCTACTCAATCTAACCATCTATCTCAGGGTGATAGGTTGTACTAAAACTGATGTTCTTCCCAAGATCAAATTGCATAGTAGTCCAAAAATGCAAGGTGTACAAGGGATCACAATCACTAATGATCTTCCACAGAATCCCATGAAGCCTGACTATCTCATCCAAGTAAATTCCCACCACTGTACTAGTTGTATAGGTGGTCTTCACTGAATAAAAATGAGCCACCTTCGTCAATCCATCCACCATGACCATGATGGTGTCGCGGTGATATCTCAACGTAGGTATCCCTACTATGAAATCCATGTAAATGGTGTCCCACTTCCACTCCGGTATAGCATGTGGGTAAAGAAGGCCAACTAGATTCTGATGCTTGGCCTTCACCCTCTGACACTCCAAACATCAAGACACAAAATGGGCTACATCCCTCTAAAGTCCTCTCCAATGATACAATTTTCTCAATGTGGCGTGTATCTTCTTCACCCCTGGATGGGTTAAATATGGTGCACAATGAGCCTTTGCCAATATATCCTATCGTAATCGACCATCTCTAGGTATATATATCTAACCTTCTATGTCTGAGAATTCCATATGTCTCGAGTGTTAATCCCTCAAATTTCCCCTCAAGGAGTCTCTGAGACTCAATCTCTGCTCTAGCTGATGGGTAGAAGCTGTCATGAGGAAGTTGCAAGATCCTGCTCCGTAAGTCTGTATCTACTGAAGTAGCCATAGCCAAATGCCTCTGATGGCTCAAATCATCTACAACCACATTCTCCTTCCCCTTCACACGCTCAATCTCCATGTCATACTCGTAAAGAAGCTCCATCTAATGCCATTAACAGGCGTTGAGATTGGGTTGTGTGAAGAAATGTCGTAGGCTCAAGTCATTTGTCCTGAGAATGAACCTCTTGCCTAATAGGAAGTGGTGCCACCACACTAAATCATATACCATTGTTGTAAGATCAAGGTCATGAGTCATATATTTGAGCTCATAATCCTTGAGTTTTCAAGACTCAAAAGTAACCACACAGCCATATTGCATCAAAACTCCTCCTATCCTTTCCAACAAAGCATTTTGAAAACAAATAAGTCCCTCTATGGATTCAACACTGCTAAAGGAGGAGTTGTAGTGAGGAACTCCTTCAGAGTCTTGAATTCTTCCTCACATTTGTCTAACAAAATAAACTTCTTCCCTTTCCACTGAAGGGAAGTGATGGGATGAGTAATGTGTGAGAAGTCCTGAACAAATCTCCTGTAGTACCCTACCAATCCTATGAAGCTATGTACCTCGTTCACACTTGTCGGCACTAGCCAATCATTAATAGCTCTAATATTAGAAGGATTGACTATGATACCTTCCCTAGATATGATGTGACCTAAATACTGAACCTCTATCTGAAAGAATGCACACTTCTCTAGGTTCTCATATAGTTGTTTCTCTCGAAGACACTGCAAAACCTGTCGAATGTGCTCCTCATGCTCCTCACTTGTGTGTGAGTATATCAATATGTCATTTAGAGACACGAGCATGAAGTGGTCCAAGAATTTCTTGAATACCCCATTCATCAAACTCATGAATATTGTGGGGGCATTCGTCAAACTGAATGGTGCCACTGTAAACTCATAGTGGGCATATCTCATGTGGAAGGTTGTCTTATGAATATCTTCCTATGTGATCTTTATCTGATGGTATCCCAACTTAAGATTTATCTTAGAAAATAGTGTGGCCCCCTTCATCTGATCAAACAATTCATCAATGCGTGGAAGGGGGTAACAATTTTTTATCGTTACTTTGTTCAAATTTCGGTAATCAATACACAATCTCAAGGATCTGTCCTTCTTTACAAAAATAATCAATGCACCCCAAGGGGATACACTAGGACAGATTAGACCCTTCTCAAGAAGACCCTCCAGTTATAACTTGAACTCACAAAGCTTAGGGGTAGTCATCCTATATGGTGCGCGTGAGATAATATCTGCTCTAGAAACCAAATCTATATGAAAATCTATCTCACGTGGGGGTGGTAGACCAGGTATCTCACTGGGAAAAATGTCTAAAAACTTCTATAAAATGGGGTGATCATCAAGTGAAGGTCCACTAGTCTCACCCTCTGACTTGTCACTAATAGTAATAGCATACATCTGCCATCCCCGATGCGCACACCAGTTCAACTGCATAGTGGATATAGTGAGAATAGAAATAGGCCTCCTAACTCCAACTATCACCAAATCGACCCCCAAATTGTCTACATAAGATATCACTTTTCTATAACAATATACTCTAGCTCTGTGTGCTGAGAGCCAATCCATATCCAAAATAACTCCATAAGAACCCAAAGGAAGGATGCGAATATCCAAATTCATAGTGAAGGGTCCTAGGTCAACTACACACTCCTTAACTAAGGAGTCTACTGAGAGCTTGGCTCCAGAATCCATCTCAACATCCAAACTAAGATGCTTCCTAACTACCACCAGCCTGCATCTCTCTACTAATGATGGAGAAATAAAGGAATCAGAAGAGCCTGAATTAAACAAGATAGAGGTAGAAATACCACCAATGCTACCTGAAGTCTTAATCATTGTACCCTATGTCCTTCTTGATGGTTCTCGACCACTCCATAAATCTTGTGACTACGTGTCATGTCACCAACTATGGGCTCTGAAATAGGTCACTTACCCTTTTTATTAGGGTTTTGTGGACACTCTCTCCAATGGTGTCCATGTACACCGCATCCATAACAACTATTAGGCTCTCTCCAATGAGAAGTGACTCCCCCTGGTGCTCTAGTGGTCTTTGGAGTAGATCTTGATGATCCTACCATGGACTATTGTGGTTGTTACTAACGAGCTCCAGCTGACTGAGCTCTAAGTGCTCCATGTGTCCTAACGGGTCCTTTAGGAGGATACCTCATACTCCATCCCCTTTGTACATCAAATATCTGTGGATTTCTAGATGATGGATGAGTCTGTTGCTTCTATTAATGTGGTTACTATGGTGGCCTGAAAGAAGACTATGTTGAACCGTGTCCACCACGAGGAGCAGGAGCTGACCCTCTTGACCAACTATCCTGCATCTACTAAATACAGCTCCTCACTCTATCTCTAGTATGTTGTGTCTTCCCCTTGTTCTCCTCTGCAATGTAAGCCTTCTCAATGGCCTCAGCTAAGGTCTGCAGACAATGAATGCATACTACCCCTCCCAAATCTAAGTTCAAGCCCCTGATGAACCTGTGAATCCTAACTTGCTCATCATGCATGTAGTTAACATACTGAAGCAAGTCCAAAAACTGACTCTCATACCCAGCAACTGTCATAGATCCATGTCACAGATCATGAAACTCATCGATCCTCTACTGAATAAACCACTTGTCCAAATATACCAGCTACAGAAACACTCCTCAAAGAGCTCCCATGTAACAGTCTTTGAATCCACGTAGATCTTTTTCTCCTCTGTCCTCCACCAAACACCTACTTTGTCTCTTAGAATATGAATCACAACATAAGCCTTCATGTTGTTGGTACACAGACATAGCTTAAAGCATCCTCTCAAGCTCACCAACCATGCCTCTACCTAAAATCCCCCTATATCACTAGCATAATCGGATGGATGAAGATTTAGGATCTCCCGAATGTGATCAGTCATTTTCGTCTATCTACCTCTAGGTATCTCTTCATGGTCGTCTCTCTATCTAGGGCTCCTAGATCTCTCCATATGTCTTGTAGCCCTATCTCCATGTCCTCTCTGAGGTGAATCCCATCTAGCTTACTCCATGTGGGATTTCTCTGCCCTATGCTCATCATTGTGTCATGGAGGGTTTTGGGCCTCATGTGATGGCTCTTTATCATGTTGGCTAGGTCCTCCCTGTACTGATCCTCCATGTATAGCAGCATTGACCTCCTGTAAGGTCTATAAAATATGTGGTAGTAGAATGCCAACTACCTACTTTGGGGGTGGTATATATAACTCGACATGCAATAACTCCTCATCTGATCCGCACCTCCTGCACAAACCAAGGTGAGAGTTAGTTTATCATCATCTAGGTTTATTTCAGTTTTCTAAGTTTTCTACGTTTTTAGTTATCAACAGTATCATGTGTTCTAAGTTAGAGTTGCGCTAAAATTATTGTTTGTGTTTCTATATGTGCCCAGGGTCCAACCGTTGAACTACGGCTCTGATACCAAGTGTAACACCCAAAATTCCGATGTTCAAAACCACACCAAAGTCTATTAATTTATTAGGGAAAATTTTGCGGGATTTTTTTTTAATTTAAAGGTTGAAAGGGTTATAAATATCAACTACATTTAGTTAATTCTCGTTAATAATCTCTACTCGTTCATAAGGTAGTTGTAACTAAAATTAAATAATTAAATATTATATTTAATTTTCCAAATCCTTTTCGAAATATAAACCCCTTCTAAGGTTTGCTTTGATTTTTATTTAAATAATGGAAACATTAATCGTATTGGTTTACCCATTCAAATTCTTCTTAAGTTCATGATTTAATCATTTCCTAAGTCGATTTAAATTTACTTCCCCTAACCACTTAACACCCATATCCATTATTTAGTTATCTAATTATATATTTAAATTCTAACTAATTTAATTCCTTTGTATCATTATCTAATTGTCCATGCACAATATAATTGAATTAATCCCTAAATCAAGGTCACGTATTTATTTATCAAACTATAATAAAAAGGGGGGGTCACATCCTATACTAACCCACTAAAATCCCCTTTCACTTAATACCCATACTAAAAGGACACGGAAACCATGATGAACAGAAAGAGTTGTGGCAAAATGAAGAAAAGGAATGATATGGCTCCATCCACAACCTGCATACATCACAACCTCAGGTTTTGTTCTACTAACTTGCTCCATCAGTAAAAACCATGGACAACAGAAATGATTAACAGGGTTTCTTCTTCAACTCTCTGTTCCACTAAATCTCAAAACTTATGAATAAATGGAAGGCATCTCCCTTGCCAATAAGGGTCATCCCTTGTCATAATATTTCAAGAAACAATATTGCAAATAGATTCTTTTAAAACAACTAAACAACCGGTCATGCAACACTATCTTTTAATATCCATTTGGCCAATAGATCAAATTTGTGTCATAGAAGGTTTTCGTTTTCTCCATAAAAGGTTTTCTAGAGTAGAATATCTATGTGGATTATGGTATCAAATGATGATTTCTTTTTTTCCTTTAAAAGCTTTTATACAAATTTGGAAGTTGTGTTAGTTTGTGTTCTATTGCAATGTGTGGTTTTATGTGACTATTTTTTTCAACATAGTTTACACCCATTAGTTTAACAAGTGCTTGTGGGAAAGGTCACTTGGTTTGCTTCAAAGAATATATTCCCACAAAGAAGTGAAAGATTTAAAATGAGAATAATATCTTGTTGTCATGATGAGGAGACCTGTACAGTTGAAGAAGGGTTCCGCAAATTGGAGGAGGATGTTACAAGTATTTTTCTTTCAATGAATAAATTGGATAGGTTCATGGAGAAGCTTGTTTTTTGTACGGAGGCATTAAATGAAAATGACTCCAAGGATGCTCCTAAATGTGAGAGGATTGAAGAACGATCTTTTTCCAACCAAGCTCCACCTCCATTAAAAGATGAGGAAACAATTAAAATTCGACCGTGTGAAGGAGAGGTGAAATCAGAGAGGCTAGAACATTGGCTAGATCAACTTGGGGTATACTTTACTTTACATCAAATTAATGAAAGTTATCAACTCTCATTTGCAAGGTTGAAGTAATCCAAACATGTGTTAGATTAGTTTGAGAGTTGTATTCATTCTTTGGTTGTGAAGAAGCTACCATCCCTTAGTAAGTTGGAGGAATTTAGATTTTTAATTATTAAGAAATAATTATATCCTATTTGCTGTGAAGAAGAAAAAATTAATTTATGGAAGTATTTTAGTCAACAACAATAACAAATTGTGTAGGATTATATGAGTGTTTCTTGTAAGATGCCAGTGCAAATAGGTCAAAGAACCTTTGATCATGCCATTTTAATGAAGTATATTGGGGGATCATAAAGTCACTTGATGGTAATGGTGTGCTAGCGAAGCCCAAATATCTCAATGAGGATTGTTCTCAAGGTCATTCTTTAGAGATGGATGAAGACAGGGGTTTGTGTACCTATTCAAAAAATATAAGGAATTTGAGTTGAATGTTATTTATGTTACTAATAGAGAGTCATGTGTAAATTATTACAGGAATTGTGATGTGAATGGTCATACTAAGGAGACTTTTTGGAAGTTACATTATAATTGCATCATTTTAGGAACAAGAGAAAAAATAAAGTTATGGTGTTGATTCTAGAAAAAATGATGGGTGAAACTAAGATGGAGAAAAGAGAAATTATTTCATCTCCTTTCAAGATTAGGTATGTTTGTATAGTTTCAATGATAGATATATTGAATAGAAAGGTGATCTTTCTAATATTTTCCATGTAAAAATTTAAATTACAAAACAAAAAAGTTAGATGTAATTTTTGATTCAATCTCTTAAGAAAATTTTAATCAGTACAGAGTTGGTAGATAGATTGGACTTGGAGGTGATAAATCATCCTAATCCTTACACATACGGTTGGGTGAAGAAATAAGAAGTTATTGAGGTTTAGAAGCAAAGTAATGCCAATTCTTCTATGAATGAACATTTTATTGACAATATTATTGAGGATATATTTCTTATGGATGGTTGTGGCATAGCCTTAACAACCTAAAGACTATGGGAACTGGAAAATTATTAGAAAATATGGAAACCGAATGATCTTGAATTGAACAAAAATACGCTTTGATGTGTCATTCTCATGGCCCTTGGAAAAATTTACTCTCCAAAAGTGTTGGACTAATATCTTTGAATTCCTTGTATGATGATACTTTAACAAAATTGGTAATGTTTTCCCAGTTGTAGGAACTATGTATCAAATAAAATAGCCTTGTACGATTGATTTCATATTCTATCATGAAATATTTAGAGCTAAGAATAGCGATCCTATCTTAAAATAAACAAGTAGTAATAATTATATAAAATATATGTAATAAGATATCCAAATTAGAATTGATGGAAATATACAAGAATTGTCTAAGCAGAGACCTTCCAAAATGCAAACTATATAGATAACCACTTAAAAGACATTATACCTTGGGATTTCGGGATGTTGACTAGCCTAAAAAAATTTATATGCTTGGTTATAACCACTTTGAGAGAGATGTTCATTCATTTTTCATAAATTACACACACTTTCATATCATTGGATTGTAAATCAATAAGATTGTGGGTTGTATTCCTACTGAGATTTGTTCTTGTAAATTGTGAAAAAATTAATCAAGATTTTGTGTATTAAGAGAGAAAATAGAACCCCTGTGGGTGCACACAATAGATGTTGGAATAGTAGTAGACATTGTAGAAAATTTAAGGGGTATTGCTTACTCCTAAAGATATAAGCAATATGGATGTGGAAATAGTAGAGGTAACTTTAATGGATGATGTGGGATGAAGCACCCCAAAAAGAGACCTCTCATTAGATTTTTATCAAGTGAAATCTTAGAGGCAAAGAGGCTCTTGATAAAGTGATCAAGATAATGATCATGGTGTTCACGGAGTTGTATGAGGAATTTAAAAAATATTGACTTGATCCTCATCCACTTCATTAGTTTTATGATCAGAAAAAAAAATGAGGTTTTCTTTTTAATTCATTCGGATCAAAGGAGCATCATGGTCAATTTTATCAAGAGTGGAATGGATTCCCTGCATAAGAAATGGTGAGTAAGCCATGGGAAGTTGGTGTTTGCGAGTAGACGTAGGAGAAATCTTGATATTCTTAGTGGCAATATGATTAAGTCAATTATTCGGCCAAAAGGTTGTAGAAGAACAATCATAAGGCTAACATTGAATCCTAGAGAATCTAGGGTTTAAGAAATGTGAGAAATTCTAGTAAGGGTCAGGTTCACCAAATTTTTACACCATAGATAAGTAAATAAGATTTTGGTATTAGATGAATCTCTTATTTAATTAAAGGCATAATGGTAGTACATGGTATATATTCTAAATTATATTCTAAATTAATTGAATAATAGTTACTTATAAAATAAAATATAACTTCCAAATTAAAGTGCAAGATAGAACAATAAAAACAATTGTATAAGAACACAAGGAGAAATTAATTAGTTGATTAAAATAGTAGAGGTGTGATTTGGGAGTGTAAAGTGACTAAGAAAGCTGGAAATAACTTGGAAGTGCTTCATCTCTAAAATTGTGATGAAAAACTATGCTTGTATGGAGTTGTATGACTTGTCATAAAGTGTGGTATGGTTGTTCCCTTAATGTGTGGCTTTGAATTAGACGCCCTATATTTCTATCGTATCGTTTGACACAAATATATTGGGGATAACTATAGATAAAATATAATGTACCCTTTTTATTGTGATATAAAGTGATTTTCTTTCAAATGTTATATTTATCCCTTTTCCCTAAGAAATTTGGCAATGCTTGGTATTGGCCTATTCTTACTTGACTTGGCATGGCTTGGCTAATAGGTATATAGGATAAGAGAGATGGTTCTTGAATCTTCTTTATCTTGCTTCATACTTGTGCATATGTGTTCTCTTATGTTGTGTTTCTATTTATAAGAGTTTTAGGAGATCTTGGACTGCTTTAGGAATGTATTTTACAATGGTTTCCCTTGAAAGTGCCAAGTTACCAAAATGATTGTAATATTATTATTTGTATAGGTTCTCATAAGTTAAGTGTCAAATTACAGATAACCTATAGGATATTAAATGATCCAAGAAGAGATAAATATTGGAAAAGACACCATTGAGTGGTGAGAGAGGGGACTATTTGATTCGGGACCATACTGTGGGATGGTTTTCTCCTAGTTAAATGATTCCACATAGGCAATTCATGGGGACTATCTTATATTTTTAGCAAGATACTTGGGAGTGATATACTACTTTAGATAAATACAACTATGTATATGAATGAATGACAATTATCTATGATAGATATATTGATACAATAGAGTTATACATAGGTCATTTGGGCTTAGGATGTGTACGTAAGTCATGTTTAAGGTGCAAGTCCAAATATGTATGTTTGGAATGATAAATTTATAAATTTAGGTGTCTGATTGAGGGTACTCAAAAAAGATTTTCCTTACACCTCACAAGACTTAGAATACATCAAAAATAAAATCAAATAGAATTTAAAATAGGTGTTGGTTGGAAAGATCCAAAGAACATATATTTTAACACTTAAATAGAAACATGAATTTTATTCATATACTCATAAAAATTAACCACTCAACTTGATTACAATAATATAGTTATTTCATCATACTCATCCTACTTACACCTTCACCCAATCAAGTTATATCATATCACTTAACGAAATATCATACTTAGCTTCAAGCCTTAAGCTCACATCCACGCTCCTCTATTAATGAAAGCTTTTAGTGAACACTTTATATTTATATAAACTCTCCTCCTTAGGTAACTTTTATTTGTTTATATATCTATCCATACCACACTCTAAGACTCATAAACTTACAAAATTGATCTACAATGTCCAAATCACCCATGAACAAACCCAAATTAGCACAACTAGCAATACTTCTTAAATATTATGGGTTTAAATATCTTAGTATTATGATGCTCCCAAACATGTTCCTAGAACTTATCACATTGAGACAACCTTGCATAAGACTAAAATACCAAAAACTTGACTTGCACAACTTGAGCAAAATTTTATAGACAATGTTGTGCATTGAAACAATTGTATGATATACCTCTTCTTTTAACTCATGAAAACATTATGAAATGGACTCGTAAACTCCGTAGAATTAAAAATTATACCCACATCCCTTTGATGACAAAATTATTTACCATGCAACCCACCAATAACACTCCTCTTCACTACACAGCCCACCAACAGCACACAATACATAATAACATAATGCAAAAGATAACTAACTCCATCTATTCAACTTTTTTATTGATACATGATTACCTTTGAATGCATTTGTTCCCAAATCAATTTTTATAACCATATATTCTTTCAGAGACTCTTTCAAATTAACATATGTGGTTTGGATGAAAAAAATTAAACTTGATTTTCTACTTTCTTTTCTTTTGAAGAATAAACATGGCTATGTTATAGGTTGGAAGAGCGTATGTGTTTCCTTTGACATGCCCCAATATTACCACAAAAAGAACCCATATTAATCACTCGACATTCAAACCCACTAATTTTTCTTTTCTCTCTAAGAGTGCGTGTTTTATATTATATACATACAACTGATGATCTTACTAACCTATAATTTCATGATAAGAAATTGTTTATATCATCAAAGCACATATATTTGCTGATGAAAATGGAGTATATGGCTTCTATGACAATGATGAGGTCTTATTTTATTGTGTCCCTTCAAGTCTTAAATACCTTTCAGTGCTACACACATGTAGAGATTAAGATCATATTAATTGATGAAGTGCAGATTTGAGTTTTAGATAATATCCTGTCCCTGACCGTGTATTTACTTGCAGTCACAAATAAATCTAGATACTTGTATTTTATGAGGGGATAATTTTGACATTTTTCAAAACACGAATAAGCAAAATAGAATTGGTTGTTGATGTGCACCCAGTTTTATCACTGTCCACATGGAAAAAAGATTTAGTGTTATTAATTGTCATGTACTATAATGAGAGTGGCAATCGTAATGGCCAGGTGATTGGAACGATGTTTTTGACTATGCCAAAGATGGATCTTTGTAATAGGACATGTCCGTCTATCGCAAGATCATGAAGAAGACACTTTCGGATGATGTTTAAGTTGCAAGTACCCCAACAGATATATCTACAAAATGTGGAAGCATGTGAAGTGTTTAGAAAAATACCTAAAATATATGTGGTCTCAGAGTCTACCATGATTTTGGGATATAAAAAAATGGGTTTGTTGAAAAGATCTTGGAAATTTTCAAGAAAATGTAATTGACAAGTGTAAAGCCAGATTTTGCAACCTTTCTATCATCATTTCAATATATAACAAAAAGGGAGATTTGGACCATGGAATTTTCATCCTCCTCGAGAGCCAGCATCTCCTTGTGATATGAAATCCATCCAGCAGCAATTAAACATGGTAGAAATGGAATGTTTTTTGTTACTTCTTTGGGTTTTAGTGGCATCCCAAACTGTCTTCTGAAAAATAAATTAAAAAAAAAAAAACAAAAATGTAATATGAAACTAATTTTAGAGTATGGCCAAAGGAGGTTTAAGAAAATGTAAAAGGAAAATAAAAGTGAAGGCTTAAAATCTTAAATAGTTATCAGCAACAGTGATATATTTTCAACAGTAATAGCTCGAAATGGCTTCTTCAAAGTTTTCGTCTTTACCCAAACCACATTACACATGTCAATGGAGTGTTCTTGAACACATAATTTCGTTGTGTTTATAGTATTTTTGCATCAATTCCACACTTATGTTATAGAAACACATTATAATATAATTACATAAATCCCAAACAATTACAAATCCAGTAACAAGTAAGGATTTTTATGCTGGTCACTCTTAAGAAAGATTGAATACTTAACAAACATTTCCTTAAATATGCTAATCATTTGTATCACTTATTAATATCTCAGTTCATAATTGTGCAATTACAATTTAATTTTAGTCTAAATATTAGTATGCACATGAGGCTAACATGAGGTTTTTTAGAGTGCATTAAGTTTTAGGCGTGGCATGATGTTTTTAGGTCTCTGACATGCACCAATAAAAAGAAGGGTGTATATTTTCACTTCGCACATGCATTGATTACAGACGAATATTCACCATCCATGTGGCTTCACATGTGGCAAAGATATTTATGACAAGTAAATGTAGGCCTGTTTTGGTTGTTGATGTGGGCAGAAGCCATAACCCTAAAATAAATCTTATGTAGAAACTAACCGTAAAATTAAAATAAGAGATATGTAGAAGTCTTGCTCCTAATGGCACTATGTAGAAGGAAAGGCGGGCACATTTCTTACATACCATGGTGGCTATAGGGGTGAAGGATTTCCCTATCTCACAAAGAGGACCCAATCAATGGATTCCAAGTATTAAACACTAGCTCAGCCACAAAACCCAACAGCATGTCCTTCAATGTCAGTTTTGAAAGGAATCCAATATCTCGCTCCAAATGACTCATATTTTCTAATATTAATTTTGAACATCAAACTTTTAATGATATTCCATTTTCTCTAGAGAACTCTAGAGTAGCCACTTATCTTTCGTAGTTTTTCAATGGTATATTTGAACTAAATCTACATATCATACAATAATAAAGATATAATAAGATTGGAAAATAATTTGAGAACACTTGAGACATATATGAATTGCTCAGAGTATGAATTGAGTATCCCAAACCTCCCCAACGTAGTGTAGAAACATTGGCATAATTAAATTGAATGGAACAACGTCAATTTACATTAACAGTTACATTGATTGCATGTATGCCTTCAATTATTCCATGTTTCCATTCATATGATCTTTCCCTTCCACAAAAGGTCCCAAATTATGGATGCCTTTTGGTTGTGCTGATAGATCCATCTGGAAAGGGTTTAGTTCATGTCTAATTGCTTCATTAAAGTGGTCTTCATTTCCCAAATAGACAACATCATCGTCTTGGCCTATATATTTTAGGGTGGCCACATGGGAATCATCATTGAGCTCCAATACATAATATATTTTACATTTGAGTTCAGAGAAATATATGTCAAGATTCTTAAGGTAAATTTATCTCATTTACCTTAAGAAATGATTGCATTTGAGTTGATGGCAGAGGTCAAAGAAATGATTGCCTGGTGTGAACTCCCTCCCACTTCCGTCACATCCATCGCCGGCATACTCAATATAACCATTCTGGCCGCTCTTGTTATCCCTTCCTCGCCAACATCTCTCCACTTATTTACCGCTCACCACTCCCTTCTTCGCTTCCATCGCCACCTTCATTTCTCTGACCAGGACCAGAGCGTTGAGCTGCAATGGAGGAAAGCCCAGGTACCCCACTCACTCCGAGGTCGCCCTGGTGCAGTTTCTCCTTGAGAAGTGCGAGGCAGAGGAAAGAGGTGGGGTGGGCGAAGAATATGTAAGTGGGTATTCGGATTCCCATCCCTGACGCCATCTTCAGATGATAGCTTGCTGTTTCGGGAGAATTTGTCCACATGCTGTCAAGCGCAGTCAGGGAATAAGTTGAGATAGGAAGCAATTTGTCATCGCGGGCACAACAGTGATGGCGTCATTGGCGCAGGAAGAGACCACCATCTGAATGTATTCCATTTTGTCGAAATGGAAACCGTGATGAACAGAAAGAGTTGTGGCGAAATGAAGAAAAGGAATGAGATCGCTCCATCCACGACCTGCATACATCACAACCTCAGCCTTTGCCCTACTTTCGTCCATCACAAAAACGATTAACAGACTTTCTTCTTCGACTCTCTTTTCCACTAAAATCTCGAATCATATGAAATACGAAGAGGGTTCAAATATTATAAGTTGCATTTCTTACACTACATTTGGTAAGCATAATTACTAGCAATCGCATGTGTTTCATGAGATGTGAACGCCGAACGGTATATGTTATTTGATTTAGAGGTATAGTTATTATTGATCCACTTAATCTGAAGGTTGTTTCTACATTTCAAACTTGTTATAAATTCGTACATGATTACTTGTGATATCGTTTTCGATAGTTAATCAATTTTATAGTTGATGTTGTTAGTTGTGCATTGGTTGTTCAGTTGGTGTTTTGTTGGAGAAACATTTATTATACAATTGATAATGTGTGTGATTGATAGTTGTAGTGTAGGACTTTAGTTGAAACATTACATTGTAATGTTGTATGTGTACATTTAATTATGTTACAGGTTTGTACTTTTAAAGTTGCATACCATATTTGCAAACAAAAAATAAATGTAGGTATACGTACACGTAATGAGACATGTATACGTTTGCAGTATTTATATCATGAGTGGTAGCATTTAGTGGGCAATTTTAGTTTCAATAAACTTGATTACATTTGATATCCCTTGAACGACCTTGCCGCTTTCGATAGAAGAAATGTTGAGTATAGTAGTATTTGAGGTGCTATGAAAGCAGAAGCTAGTATTTACGATGGGTTGAGTGATAGTAGTCTTGCTTCCTCCTTTCTTCTTGCTTCGAGTGCTGGTACGTGCGCCATATTTGAGTATCTCTCGAATGAAAAAGCAGGTGAAATGCGTAGATTTGCAAGCGAGGGTACTCTGGAGAAAGCTGTGAATGTCAGACCCTGCCTTTCAGTGGTTCCAATGTCGACGGTTGCTCTGTGCAAAGTAAGTCCCTGCGACTTGTGGATAGTTAATCCCCAGGCCATTTTAATCGGCAACTGTCTTCAATTCCCTCTGGAAATAGGGGGTATGGGAATATGTAAGGGGTTGGAGGGATCCCAACATGGGCCGTTGTATCTATCAAATTTTACAACAACAAATAAAGGTAATGCTAGTGGTTGCATTGATGCGTCGTAGACAATGTCTGTGATTGTTCCTGTGGCACCATTCACGAGGCCTGCATCAACCCATAGATTTTTTGTTGTTTGCATAACAGAACGTTGTGTTGCAACTGATCATCATTAGGATTTCCTGGTCCAGTCTGCCTGTTACTTTCAGCAATGGATTGGGCGATCGGAACGTTCAATGCCTTCAACATCTATAGGTTGTGGCATGCCACTTGATCATTTTTTGCAAACAAATGTGGTGCATCCTTAAAAATGTTGAGCTCCTGCTGAGTTAGGTGTGTGTCTGTGCGAGACATCAAGAGTTCTCAATCCTCAATTAGAGGGGTTGAATCTCGCATGTGGAGCAGTAAATTCCAGAATGATACATGTGCATTGGTTGTTCCTTGTTGCCGAAATATTGTTTGCAATGTAATGGAAGATTGAAATCCCTTCCAAAGGGTTGCTCCGTAGGAATTACTTACGTAAAGAGGACTGTCCAAAACTGGCGGTAATTGCCCGAGGTCACCGAGGAGGATGACTGATCTGTTCCCAAATTCAGATGTTCTTGAGTGTGGGAAAGCTTCGCGGAGCCTACTGTCAATTTTGCTTAGCAACTTTGGTCCGATGAAACTCATTTTATCAATAAGAACGTATTCTATATGTTTCAGCGATTCTTGAAAAGACGATAATGCACTACCTTTAAGGGGTTTTAGTTCTTTGATTGGAATACGCATGGCTGCGTGGATTGTGGATGCAGAGATGATGAATGCTGAAACACCGGTAGGGGCGAGCACAAGTAGAGGAGAGGGAGATATGGTTGATGCTGTGAATGAATTCCAGATTTTATTTATTAGAAATGATTTTCCTGTGCCAACCGTTCCTTGAATTATCAATCTTAGTGGAAGTAGAAGGGATTTGTTTGTTGAATGGTGTAGTATGGTATCAAGAGCTATTTGTTGTTCTGGAGACAAAGGAAGTGTGGAAGATGGTGGTGTGGCATGTATGTTGTTGTTAATTGTGTCTGCCTTCTCTCTCTCAATGAATGATGAACCAGTTATCTGTAAATCATGGGGAACGTCGTGTATGGTCCAATTATTGTGTATGTCAAAATCTCGTTTCCCCAACATTTCAAGATTGTCTAGAGCCGTGTTGTTTATGGGGCGAAGTTGTGCAAAGACTTGTCATTCTTGTAATGGTTCTTGTTGAATACTGCATTCGGGCTCTGAGTCAGAACTAACATCTGTTGCAAGTCCTGTATCTGCGGTAGTGCGTAGAACATGCCACGGTCTGTAGTTGTGCTTGTACATGTCCTAAGTGACATTGATGTCATGTGGGGTTGAGCCAAATTCAAACGTGATATTTCTGAAAGGCTTGTATAATAGGAGTTCTGACCAACAGAAAAGGTCATATGACGTTGATTCTTGAGCAGGGACATCCACAAATCTCGGGTGGACCCGTACAATTGCTTGTATCGGTCGTTTTTTTCCATTTATCACCTTTATGGTGCTTGTTGTAGCTCCAATCTCGAGCAACTTGAATAAGTGGTAGGTGTTCCATGGTTGTTGGACGAACTTTATATGCATCCAAGAAAGCGGTGGTTTGTTGTGCATCGGCGTCACTTTCAACAACACGTCTCAGAATCTTTTTTCCAACATTTAATGATACGAATGGACGGCTGCACATAACAAGTGGCATTTTTTGCAGCATGTGGCATGTTTCTTGTGCGCTTATGTCATGTTCAACAACGCTATCTGTGAGCATTTTACGGATCGCGATATGTGCTGGAGAATCTGCGTCTGCATCTCTTGAAACTCTGGATAGCATTTGGTGATATGTTTCTGAACGTTGCTCGACTTTTGAAGCATATTTTGCAATATACTTAAGAACGGCATGGCGGGAAAGTACTGGTTGGCAATCGACATTTGCTCTCCATATGTATATCATTGTTCGATTGTGGATGTTCAATCTGTCATCGTTTCTGGAAGGGAGGTACTTTATTTCCCTGTCACCTTCAATGTGTAAGGAAGAAGTAGGTTGCATGGCCCAAGGAGCATTGTACCTGCACTGTAGCTGTGATTGCTTTCTACGCAAGCATGTCTGCTCTGAACATTTAGTGTGGCGCTGAACTCGATTAAGTAGTTCTTCAAGGTCCGCATGCGGGGAGGTGGATAGAATTTGTGTTGTATCTAGCAAGCAAGGGTCATCTAGGAGTGACCTACGAACAAAATCCAAGCAGTTGCAAGCCGGGCGGGGGTTCCAGGCAGATACGAACTTATCAAAGTATTGTTTTGTCGCCTCAATAACTGTTGTGTCCTCCCAGTCCAGTTTGTTTACCTTTAGTGCATTCTCGAGCCACAATAAACTGTGGACATGTGCAGAGCCTCTATGTTGCCATTCGTACCTGCGAGACGAGGGAACATAAATATTAGATATGTAGTTTGGGAAAAACTTTAAAATAAGTAGATTTGATTACATGTACCAAAAGTCTACTGCTTCAAGTTCCTTCTACAATATTTCTTCCCGAAATATTGTGAATCTGTGATGCAGGTATGCTGATACTCGATGAGGGTTAGAGACAATGTTGAGGGTTAGAGACAGTGTTCTCCAACGTTGGGCGGCTCGAGGATCTGTTGGGCATTCACCAGACATAATATTGTGGAGATCTGGCCATTTAGTGTCTGCAACACTTAGAGTGAAGAATAAGGTTGGTGTCCCTAATTGTTCCACCATATCTGAAAGCTCGCTTCTACTTTTTGCCCAGAATGAACGTGTCCCTCGAAGGCTCGATCCAAAGCGCATTAAGCTATCTGGGAGGTTGTCTTTGGGGCATTCCAGTAGTTGTCTTCGTAGCTCTCTAATTTTTGGAGGGATTCCAGATTCGGTGTTCTGTTTCATAAAAACTGCTGTCGTGGACTGGCTTGTGTGTCGCATTATGAGGTTTAGAAGGAAGTAACGAAATCTTGGGTGGGAACCGAAACGCCCATCATGGTAACGCATCAAATGAAGTGTGTATTCATGCATTGGAACTTCTTTAATGCGGGGTTGTTGCCACATTGCTTTTCCTATCGGAAATAAAGTTGGGAAAGCCATTGAGAATAGGCCTTCCGTATTATATTCATTTATTGGCAAAAGCCCAAGCTCTGGCCATGGCATGGTAAATGGAGTGTTACCATCGTGGTTGAGCAAGAACTGTTCGATTTCCTCTTCTTCTGTTCCTGTATTGTGAGGTGTTGGCACGAAAGACGATGAGTGTTCATATGTTTCATCAAAGTGGGTGGGAACACCACTACCATGAGTTGTAGAGCAATTTTGCATTTGGGGCAGTTCCATTGTGGCTGTGTTGAGAGAGGAGGAAAAATTTGACGACTCAGATGGTAGTGAGGAAAGGGCATCATCGTCGATTAAGACATCTTTGTAATAGGGATCATGTTAGATTTTATATTGCAAGGCTACACAAACACAAGATCTACCGACGTATAAATCATAATTTTTAAAATTAGATCCTTCCCTTTGTAGGAGAACTATGTCCAAATCTCCAAGGCGGCGTAGGGTAGGGTATTTGCTATTGAAGTAATGTTTTGCGGGAAGCTTATGGTGTGTCCTGAGTATTTGTATTGCTCCGCCACGTACTTGAGTGACTTGCATGAATGGATTAACTCGTGTGATAAGCATCTCCTTGATTTGGGTTAAAGACGCAAGAACGATAGGTTATTTTTCAGGGTCCATGTTGTTCTATGATTGAGAAACGGTGGCCTTGTTTTTCACTTTTGCATCTGTTACACAAGGGAAAGCCTTCGGAAGGAAATTGTTTTAATTCTTGGGTAATTTTCCAAACAGATTTAATAAGTTTAAATGTTCACCAACAAATCTATTCTTTTGTGAAACTGATGTTGGGCTTCTAAATTCAGCGAAGAGAGTGGGTATATGGGAAGTCTCTGTGTATTGGAATGGGTGGGGTGTTCTATTTCAGTCGTTTGTGGATTGCAAGGTGGAAATTAGTCTAAAGGAGAGGAGAAACTGGTTGTATATGTGGGATGAACTGAACAGAGGTCAGTACTTGAGACAGTTTCATGTGGCATTCTAGACATTTGGGGGGAAAGTGACAGTTGTTAGCAAAGATGGGTTCGTATGGAAGGAAGAGTGGTATACTCTTGAAAGGTTTTTTCCATGGAAGTTACATACGGAATGTTGGTTGGAAATTCTTCAGTAGTTGTATTTGATGGCAAGATTGGAATGTCAGGGGATCATAGGTTGTTGGTCGTTGTAAGTTGAAAGATATTAGATATTTTCATTGTTCTATGCTCTAATTTACGATGTCGTTGCTCAACAGTTATGTGTACTTTATTTTTTACGTAGTTCTCTCTTCGTTGGGCTCATTTTACAGGAGTCGACATGATTACGAAGTTGCATAGGATTATGGACTACCACTTGTTGGATAAAGATCATTTTGGGTTAGCAAGGAGCGATACATAGTTTGATTACAAACAAATGTAGAAATAAGTGAAAATGTAAAACTAAATTCAATTGTAATGCATGTGGAGTTCTAATGGGAAATACGCATAAGAGGTAAAAATTTGAGTTTTGAGAAACCAATTTTTTTTATTAAGGAAAAGAGTATTAGATATATAGAAACATAAAATATTTTCACATACTACAGAAGGATGTAAATATGTACATAACAAAATTGAATTTTTTTTATATTTATTTTTCTTAAAAGTACTAACAATCCGCATAATAGAAGGAGACAATAGTATGTCAGTGTATAAGGGAATTCAACGGTTTGCTTTTGAAGCAGGGGAAAAAAGTGAAACACAGATATGAAATATGAAACATAGTAGTGATAGTTCAAAGTATAGAATGGGATGAGTGAGGGTGTAACGTTTGAAGGGACGGGTGGGTTGGAAATCCTTGCATAAAGGTTATGGAGGAGTTGCACTATTTTCTACTTTCTTTGAACTAAGGATGACACATTTCAATATGTTGTTTCTACACGATATGTCTCTTTTTTTGGTGAAAGTGTGAAGCAACATTCGTTGCCAATGACATTACTTATAATTTCACTAGTCGCATCTTTGTCTATAGAAAATATATGGAGGTCACTAGCTGCAACAACCATGATTAACTCAGCTGTCTCATCAAAAGTGGTAACTGATTGAAGTTCTCATGTTGGGTCCTTTAGATTGATTTTGAGTGCATATCTATAATCATAGTTTTGAACTTTTTTTATTGCAACTCGAACATAAACATGAACCATTACCACTCTCTCTCACCTTTTTCCTTGCAATTGTTTGTCACCTTTTAGAAGAGGACATGCCTTGTAGAAAAAGTTGTCCATGTTGATATTTGTGATTTCTACAGAAACCATGGCCCATTCATTTCTCTTTGTGCTCCCCACATGTAGTACCTTTGAAATCGTCGTTACAGAGGTTAGGCTTTTTGCAAGGCCCAGAAATTGGCTTGTGATAGAGGGAACCGGGAAGGGAGTAGTCATCGGAATCAACCCAGCCATGAAGTGTATTTGTTTCTGAAATTTGAGGGTTGACGTAACATTTGGTTCTTGAAACAGTGTCCACTGAGCTTCCATTTAACTTGGAGACATGGGCAGCTTTCAAGGTCAGGACTAGAAGAGGCAGTATAGAAAGTATGTCTTCAAGTTCATTGCTTATATCATCTAAGTGTTGTTCCCATAATGTGACACTTACACTGAAACCCGACATGTCCTTTAATTACGGTTTTCTTCTCTTTGTTTCAGACTTGTCATACCGACAAATTGTTGAGCATGGTGACATCATAACAACAATGCCAATCAAATCAACTGTAGAACCTTCAGCGCTTGTAGGTAATTCATTGATTTTGGTGAAGTGAAAGTTATGGGAACGTATTGTATCTTCATTTGCTATGAGTGGAGATATGGTTGAAGAAGGGTGAAGGAAAATCTCCAAAGCATTGCTCAAATGGTTATAACATAGCTTTGCATCATCAATGCTCGCAATCCTCCCATTGGAAATTATATATAGCTTCTCACTCTCAATATTCTCATAGAATGCTTCCGTGGCCTTGTTGAAACAAGTGATGTGGATTTCTCCTTCCTTCCTGATCAACAAAATCAAAACCAGACATGAATCCATTTCCCCTTACATTGTGATATTGGCGAAGGGTTGTTTTTACTAGGGCATGGCCCTCTATGGACCACATGTGCATAGATGTATTCAAAGCACATATTTTAGTTGGTGTTCTCACAAAAAATTTGTTAACCCGATTTGCACTTGCATCTGTTTGTGGCAACTGACTGTGTTCAAGAAAATTTGTTGGTAGTCAGATTGGAGCACCAATTAGCAAATGTGTTTCAACAACAACATCTATTTCAATGATAAGAATAGTGCTGCAATGGAAATGAAAAATAGGATAGAATTAGAAATGAGAAATGGATGGAAAAAACAAATAGAAAGAAATTTTAATTGATATAGGGAGTTTATGTACATTGGTAATTGAGCAAGAGATGAAGCTTATAGTTCACTTTTGATCATTCTAATGAGGCATTTGTGTAAGCACACGATGGAGCCTTCTTGTATTGATTTGTTCGGTTATATGACTTGCAAATTTGGAGGGTAGAAGTGCTGTCTGAAAATGTATTCCATTTGAAAGGTCAACATGATGTTGGGCTCCTATGTTGAGAATGGACCTTAGAGAGCTCAACTGTAGTATCTGAAATGTGGGGTCAACATTGGAACCAGCCTCAATCAATTGAGAAATTCCTTCGTGTATCAAAGTTATCTCCATGGTAGCTAAAAGATGCTCGAGATTGTGGGAATTCTACAAATATATGGTGGAAAATGTAAACTTGTAGGGAAATCAATCATGAAATGAAGGATGTGTTCAGGAAATCATGTATTTGTAAAGAATGAGAACCTTTAAAGTTGGCTTCCTTATTATTTTATATTTTCTAAAAAGTACAAACATGAAGTCTAACCCTTTAACAATTCAATATGCAAAAAAAGTGATATAATGCACAAAGCTTTGGTTGAAAACAACTAAAATTTGTATGGTTGTTTGTTGGAATTTTAAAACTATATGTATATGTGTGCAAATATTATGAAGTACACATTAAAAATGCATCGTTGGTTTACATAAACAAGCGAGCAATTGTATGAAGGAAAGATATAATGAATAACACATTAAAAATGTGTTGTTGTTGTTGTTGTTTGTTGACAAGTTAGATTCTGTGATCCATATATTCCGTTGCAATATATACATGAATTTGTTTGAAATGAATTATAGATTATTATGTTAAGAAAATAATAAGAACAATATGTACACTTGAAGTGAGAAGACTATAGGTATTTGTATGGAAACACAATGATAAAGAAATTAGGAAAGCATAGTTGTTGGATAACAAAAAATGAACATGTGTTTGATAAGTTTGATTCTTTGTCGGATATATACTACCACAATACATACATGGAATATTTGGAACGAGTTACAATTTATTTCAAAAAAACTTATAAATTAACCACTACAAGCTATTTTTTAAAATCAAATTTCCTGCTTTTTTCTTGTGTAATTTTCTTTTCATGTTTATTGTAGTTTTGTCCAATTGCAGATGCCTTGATTAGAAATTCCCATTCTCCTCAATTTGTGGGGTGGTTCATATTTTAGTGCATCTTCGTTCGAATCATAAATCAAGCAGAAGCCTTGTGAATGATCTCCAATCGTTTGGATTTTGGAGAGAAAATTTGGGGATGCTGGCATCAGGTGGAGGCGATCTCTGATCATTTCACCTATCACTGTTTTAGGTGGTTTCGGTTGCCTACAATGCAAAACATTAACAACACATTGAATACGCTTAAAATTTTCCTCCCTCTATAAGTGAAGCATAATTAATGTCAATCCCATTGTGGGGAGGGGAATTTTGTTTCTAATCTGCATCATATTAAATTGGAGAGGGAAAATAAGTATGTTAGTCCACCAAGATGTTCTTAGGTATGACGGGAAGCTTTAAAAGTCTTGTTGCTAATCAGTCTAACATCCAACTTGGGACGCTTCGAAATGGACTCATTGAGGAATGAATCCCTTCACCACATAATGAATCCTGTCATTGACAAAGGCACGTGCCCCCACATGTCACTTCGGAAAGAAGGATTGGAGCCAACTACAAATATAAATGGAACAATCAAACCAATATAACATGAAAATTATCTGCAATAATTTTTTAGTCCATAACATGCAATAAACGAGAACAATTGAATAAATACTTCAATCAATATTGAAACCCACCTGAAGTTCGTCTAGAGACAACACTCTTTTCTTTACAGTCAGGAGAAATGAGAATCACAAATATCCTGCAAAAAAATGAAATAGGAAGTTAATAAAACTAAATATATCTACATTGCCAATGTCATATTCACTACATAATGCTACCACTCATGATATTAAATCTGCACATATATAGAAATCTTCATGTATTAATCAACTGTTCCTAGTTCAAATAAACAAATATCCCACATTGATTAGTTTGCACTCAAAATATAATATATAGCTGGGGAATTTCTCTATGCAAACTCAAAATTTCACAAGGAACTGAACAACCTCAAATTTCCCCATTACAAGCTATCATAATGTCTAACCCTTCTTGATATTATATGAAGGTATATACTTTCAAGCCTATCTCCATCTATATCCAAGAAAATCCTATGCATGAACAATAAAACACATTTTTTAATCATAGTTGTTAACATTTATATATGTACAGGGCCATAAGTGCAAGACCCTTCACTATGTTGTTTCCCATCACATAATGCATCAAATCTAGTAAAAAAGCAATCATATCCACGTGTTGCAGCCCTTCTCTGACCGAAGGTTTTGAAAAACATATAAATTCACTTTAAAAGTCAATATCAAATGACACATCATGTGCATAAACATAACTTTAACAGCTTTCAACTCATTAGCCAGTAGTCAAGCATATATCAATATATCTATGCAGAGATATCGACATCTAGTTGCAATATGAAGCCACTGAAGGTCATGAGCACATGCTCAACATGTACACCGTTGTGTCTAAAGATGTCACTCACATGCTATCAATACATGTGAAATAAAATTAAGAACAAAACTGGTTGCACTCCTCGAAGTGTATACACTCATCATTGACTACAACTCATTCCATGATCCCAGCATCTAGTCCTCGTAAGCCCACCTTTTTGTAAGAAACATATCAAATATTAGTATATGGTCCTATTAACCTCGTCAAACCGTCATCTGGAAAATCATTAAAGTCATATGTCGTATAGGACCTATGAACCATTTAGTAAGTTCCCCTATCACTTGACTTCCCCAGACACGTAAGCCGTATATTCATGTGGAAACATCAATTTTTTTAGTCTTTTGACCTCATCAAACCATCATCTTTCCGCCGTTACGTCATATGTCTATAGGACAAAAACCCATTGGTTACCCTATAACTTGACTTCCAAGCCTCGTAAGTCCACCTTTGTGAATTTTTTTTTGGTCCTTTGACCTCGTCAAACCATCATCTTTTGTGCCATTAAGTCATATGTCTATAGGACACGAACCCATTGGTTCCTGTATCACTTGAAGTTCTATTGGCCTCGTAACCCCACCTTTATGGAAACATCAATCTTTGGTCCTTTGACCTCGTCAATTTACATCCTTGCGTTTATCCATCATTTTTTATTATTATAATTATACATCTACTAGGACATGATACCCTTGTGCAATCCCAAGGCTATCACTATGATAAGTCTACACGTGATGCCATCTTAGTTGTCTATACCTCGTCATGGGGCATCATTTCTCACTAGATCCTTTCATACTTTTGGAGGCTTTCCATCTATCAATCTTTCAAACTCGTGTATCGACATATATCCTTTTAGAAGTCTGTATATATCCCTATGCATTGAGGGGGGTTCACCTCATCATATCAATTTTTCATCTTTTACATCCTTATTTTTCACATCTCATTTTTGCAATGTTGCAGCTTGCTTACACTAAACCATTCAACAAAAAGGGAAAAATGTAGACACCTAAAAAATAGCACCGTTAATCCCCATGTCTGCATCTGCTATCTCCGCTTCATTATAACATTTTGCTGGATCATATTATACATTAAATACATTAATGTCCGGATCCACCCAGGTAGAAATCATGTTGGGTACGATCCCTTCAAGGTCCTTTATCGGTAAGTGGTGGGTATTCCATCCCCATTATAGTTACTCCCTATAAATTATTCTCAATGGTGGCAGACTTTGCAAAATCGGCTAATTTATCCTCTCGCTAGCGACCTGGTGGCAAACCAAAAAAATGGAGGTGGCATCAAAATTACATTTTAAAACCAAAATCAAATAAAAAAAACGCATTTTACTCTTCCCAAAACCACTTACAAAAAAAGAAATAAAGACAAAACAAAAAATGGGTGGGGTCTCGTCAACCATCCGGTTAAAAACATTCGATCAACAGCGTATAACCACTTTCCAACATATAGGACTTATAGTTATATAGAATAGACATTACACTATCATTTTGGGAAGTGGTTAGCTAAACCTTTGCATTCCACAATCTGTCAGTGATTCCCAGAATCACCACTAATTCTCCCTGGTTATTGAGGGGCTTGATAAATATAAATGAGCTTTTTTTCTCTTCATTTGACGTTAAGGATTTTCCCAAAAATGGGCATTTTCCTCAAGACATCATTGTTGTAGGCCTATTTATCCAAAGAGGTATGGCACTAAGGACGAGGACACATAGAATATTCGCATGCGAGAGCTAAGGAACATTTGAAAATTGTACGACCAAGGATAGGGAAGCCCTAAACATGCACACGAACAGAGTCGTTAAAACAGTGATTTCGAGACTTAAAAATAGCATCGCTAATCCCCATGTCTACCATATGCTTATCGATCCCCTTCATGATCACAGTCGCTATCATATTATACATTGAAATACATTAATGCATAATTAGCATTTTGTCCATTACAAGATCCTTATCCTAAGTCTATGAAAATTCCTCCCCATGTATAGTCTATATCGCCGTATAAATATTCTTCTTCAGCTGTAAAATCCTAATTTATCCTCTCCTAATACCCTTCAAATTCACAAACAAAAAAATCATACCATTCTTATAAATAACCTACTCAAGGATCAAATAAAATAACCATTTTACTCTTCCCAAATTCCTTGTACTCACAAACAATTAAAATGAAGGATAATAATAGTGGCAAAATGGCATATCCTTTCCCTCAACCATTTAAAAACATTCCCTAACTGGTATTTGAACCATTTTCCAACATATCATCACTTCATGTAAAACAAACAAAGTATTCATTTTGCAAGGTGGTTGCAACCTTTTTCCACAATCTCACATGTGATTCCCAGAATCACCACTATATTCTCCATGGTTATTAGGAACTCTATATAAATGAGCTCCTATGACCTCCATTTGGTACGGGGATATTTCATCAAGTGGATTACAATTTTCTCTCTTGTAGACATGGCCCATTGTTGAGAAGACAAGAGTATGGCACTAAGGAGAGGAAACATAGAATATTCACACGCGAGTAGCAAGGAACATATGTGAAGGTACGAGAAAGGATAGGGAAGGAAACGCGCATGAAAGACAAAGAGTGAATTCAGGACTTAGCCATTTTCATGGTTACGATGCTATTTTTAGAGATAGCGTACGAGAGCACACAACCATGGGATGGAGACTTGCGCGACACTCAAGTACTATTTTTGGAAGAGCATCTACTAAGCGCCATGCACGACTTTGAGTTAATAATAGGATTACTACTGCCATTTAATTGTAAGAGATCTATTATTAGTGTACTTGCATGTGTGCATGTTATTGTAAAGGCGCTTGGCTATTTTCAACATGCGACCTATTTTGGGAAGTGCGTAAGTGGTGAAGGGTAATTCGTCACCCTTATAAATATGTATTGAACTATGTAGTAGATTAAGGAGATACATATAGATATATAGATCCAAATAGAGAGACACAATATAGATCTAGATAGTTATAAAGATATATATAGAGAGAGACACTGTGTATGATCTATGGATCTGCTACGCGCATAAACTTACGGTGATGAAATACTGATTATAAGAAGATTCTGTACTTACTGTGTTTTAATATAATGGAGTGTATTGGCTGAAGTAATGGTGTTAAACATAACTATAACTTGGTTCTTGCATGGATGATTTCGTTATGGTTAATGTTATTGTTTAATTCATTGATTCTTTTAGAACCTAGATCTAGGATATACTCTGTGGAATGTTTATGCTATTTATAGATATGAATGCATTATATCTTAATCATGTTTGCATCTTGCACAAACAACTCTAAGGAGGGGCCTGGTACCTTTGCGTGCTTTGGGTGAGCGCTCAGCTCAGGCTGGGTGATGTGCTAGTGCACCTGGGTTATTCATGGTAAATTCTAGGCTGCATCATTGGTTCTATTTTTTGGGACCTCTTTTTAAGTTGTTTTCAGGATGGTTCGCGATGAAGACGTGCCGGTTAACTTTAGCAAGTTTTGAGGAATGGATAAAAGATCTAGAAGAAGAGTACACACGGAGGTTTAACTCTGAATCTAAGTTTGACGCACATGCATGGGTGGAAAAGAATTTGTATTATTGTTTGTATGAGATCTTCTTTATCTATATTTTCTGGTAGAGTTGTATGAGTGGTTGGTTGCTATATGCGTCTAAACGGAACTGGAGGTATCACATACTTGTCTGGACATGGGAAGAATTTCAGTGCTCTTATATGATGCTGATTTGATTTAGACATGCATGTTGTGGACACTTGGTTCTATGGTGTTTTGAACAACTATATCTTGGAGTACTCAATTTCCAATTATTTTTGTCCAGAGGTAGCTGAGTTCCAGTTTTTACGATATCCCAAGGGAACTTACTTACAAGGGAATTCCACTAGCAATCAAGATCTCGATGGTGACCTTAAACTTAGAAAGAAAAACCGATGGCTAACTAAACCCCGCCTACGTGTGGGGGTAAGAGCAAGTTTGGTGAAAGATGGTAGACTTAGCGTGACAGAGAGGTAGAGAGAAGAAATGAGTGTCTTAAATACAATGAGGTACATGCAAGAGGCGGATATAGAGAAGCAACATGACATTGCAAAGTGGATGGCGTTTAGGAGAGAGATGGCTCGTGAAGGATTTGGAGCTCACACAGAAGGCATGGAACCAGAGCATCAGGAAATACCCATCTTGGGAAAGTATGATAGGGAACCCTCCTCGGCCTCATATGGGATCGCCCCTGTAGAGATGACTTGGGTCACAGGCGCGCATCTGAATCTACCTAGACAACCTATCCCTTGTGCTTGGTTTTCTAGTATCTAGTACATCTGATAGTTAACAAACTACTTTGGGAAGTAGGGAAGCATGAGTAAGTCACATAAAAAGTACATCTATGGAAGGGATAACATATCTTCATTGTTGTTTGGAGGCACCTTTTCAGGTGCATCATCTGCACAAAATTCGAGCACAGCAGAATTTGGGACTCACTTCTGGGAGTAGTACCACCACATCAGACTATAGGAATTCAGTTCAGTACTACTTATTGGGACACAAGGAAGTACATATTCTAGTCTGACTTCTGGCTACATGTAGAGGATCAGGTGGTATGTAGGTGGCTCCTAGTTCTAGTGGATATGGTGGTTCTGGAGGCAGAGGTTACACATGAGGTTCTGGATCAGGAGGGTAGGGTCCGCACCAACCCCAGAATATTTATAGGGAGATGTCTCTTCGTATTCCAGAGTATAGGGGTATAGAGGATGTTATTGAACATGTACACATGTGTGAGATATTATGGTAGTGTGAAAAAGGAATCATGGATTCTGAGTGTAAGGAAAGTCAATTCGCAACTACATTGTAGGTATGTGCACATAGTTGGTATAGGAAGTTTGACCCTAATCAAACTTACATAGATTATGCAGCATTAAAAGATGCTTTCCTATAAAATAATTCTATATCCCTGAATTTGAGCAGAAGAGTATAAGTGCGCTCAAGGATATTACACAAGGCACTATTGAGAGTATCTGGGAGTATGATGCACTATTTTAAAACATCTTTTGTCTAATCTTTCTTATGATATTCACGCAAACCAACATGCACAATGGTTTTTTGGGGGTCTGATCACACCTTTAGAATGAGCGCATGTTCACATAAGACCTACACTGATCCAAGTGCGAAGCACTTGAAGCATCTTTACGCGCTAAGGCAATCGAGAGTATAGACACTGGAGTAATCCCATTCCTGGAAGCACAAATTGTCAGCCACGGACAAAGCATTTGGAGGAAACTATCAGTGAAATTCGGCACATGAGATGTGCATTGGGATTTTGTGTATATATTTTGAAGTAGAAGGGCAACACCAAGGATAGTTTTCCATGCAGTAACAGTGTGATTCATTATTACTAGACTATGAGATATGCCATTTGAACCATGATACTAATGCCATTGCCCATTATTACAATATGCGCAATAAGGAAGAAATTTATCCTTCTATTATAAGATTTTTTGGTCCACAACTCACAGATACAGAAGAACTATAGATTGATTGGTCAAATCCCTGATGCTATATATATTGGCATACGACAGAAAGGAGTATCAGATAATTCTATAGGATAAAGGTGAAAGCAACATGACTGGGAATCACAATCAAGCGCATGCTATGGAGAAGAATGAGGGGTGCTATGATGAAGGACGTGGCAGAGGACAAGTGGATACCATGGTGGATTTAGAGGCCAAGGCCGTGGTGGTGGACGAGTTGAATTCCCTCGCGGAAAATGCTTTACATACGGATCTCCTGACCACTACAGGTGTGAATGTCCACTTAGAATATTACATGTTCTTTTCTGCAAGAAGAATCATATCTATGAGGAATGCCTGAATCTTATACGAGTCATCTTAGCAAGTAACTTAAACAATAAGAACAAGGGCACCCGGATGGTTAGAATACAACATGCATTGTAGAAAATTAGTGGATGCCAAAGTTGGCACCCGTGAAACCTGAAGTATTACATGTGAAGATTACTACATGAGCCAAAGCTGCGCGTGCTAGGGAGGCGTTACCAGCAGAAGCCTACAATCACAAAAGAAGAGGTCCTGCATGCAAGGTACCCATGGATCCTATGCATCAGAAGGAGGTTTATCAGGAGACCATGGAGGTACTCAGAATATCTTCAAGGGTGAAATACAATGTTTAAAAGAACAATCATGAAAGATGGAACAAAAGAAGGCAGTAGAGATGGTCTAGTCGGATATTGATGACTTGAAAGAGGTATGCAAAATGTTACACCAAAAGAATATCATTCCATTACTAGGGGATTAGGCTAAAGAGGAAACACTCCGCACGTGAGATACTGGAAAATGGACACCATATACTACATGCAAATATTCCCCCTCATAGCTTAGATTACGACAAGGAGATCACTCTAAATGTTGTTTGTGGATGGATGTCTCTTGAGTAATATATTGATTGATATAAGCGTGCGGAAGTCAATGTGCTTACTTTAGACGCATGGGTACAGATGGGAAGACCTCCATTGCAACCATCATCTAATGTGTTATTCATGGCTAATTGAGACTAAGGCCACTCCCATCAGAGTTTTGAAAGATGCAATCCATTACTAAACAAGGGGCCAAGTTCATTAGGGTACTTTGAGGTTTTAGCACTTGCAGAAGTAGATAGTTTCCCAGCTCTGCTTGGGCGCCCTTGGTGCTACGCACGAATAATGTTGATCTACAGTTCAACAAGGGATATATAAGTTTTGAGGACATAAGGAGGAAAGATTTATTATCCCTGTTAACAGATGGGAAATATGTGCCCTATGTTGATCCTTTGAGTGAGGAAGATCTGAACAAGATTTATGTACGCGTCATTTGGGGACCCAGACGTAGTTGAGCCATCTAAGGGAGGAATCCTCCAATAGGAAGATGCACAGTCTATTAGTGACACTCGCAAGTATTGCTTGTGACAATTGGGCTCATGGCACTTATGAGATGGTAGGGTGTGAATGTGAGGAGCAGTGTTTTATCGAGAGAAGCACAATCTCGCTGCATTAGGAGGATAGGTAATAGCTTTGTACCTCGGTACACTGGAGAAGGAGACCCTACGATATTCCTGTTGGTGTGTGGGATCCTATGTGTCCTCCACTCACATATAGAGGTTCATCTCACATGGGTAAGGTTTAGGGTTAGGTTTAGGGTTTTCTTGTGTGTCATGCACTAGGGTTACTCAGAACCCTATATGTATCCCTTCATTTGACATTTATGAGTATGCCAAGACACTTTGTTATCTTTCTCTATGTGCAATCTTTGTTCTATTATGCAAGTTCTTCTATTGATTGATCGATTCCTCTTTGTGATTACGCTGGAGCTATTACATTTCTTTTGGAGTGCAACTTCATCGTAGTGCACAGTTTTCTATATGATTCTCGCAAACTCTTTCATGGTATCAGAGCTGCACGACTTTCCATCACACCAAAAGCTCGAACTGATGGTGGAGAGGGATCTCATCATGTTAATCAACTGCTACGCCAACACCCTCATGCACGATAGAGCCGGATACACACCTAATCAGGCCCAACAGCTCTGATATGTTGTTAATTGTGGTTTGTAGTTTTTTTTTTGTATGTTGTTGGCCGTGAGTCCTTCACCTACGAGCTCCTCCCTAAGCTCTCCATCTACCCCAATGGTTACCACCTCCAAAGCACGCAACACGTCTCTAACACTCGGCTGTTACACGGTTTCCCTCCATGACTGCACTCAAACTCCAACTCATTTTTTGGGTAAGTTTATTACATTCCATTTTGATGGGTGCGTTTTAAAATAAAGGTAACCTTTTTTAATCTATTTCTATTCATATATATTAATAGAAATTAGTCTCATTTAATTTTAATATATCTTAATAGATCTTAGTTAGTGTAATGCCCCGCCTTGGGACACCGAAACCACACTAAATTTGACTAGAAAATTTTGCATTTTTTATTTTAAGAGACTAATTAATATTATTCCTTTTTGAACCCTTTCCCATTAATAATTTAATATATACATCTTTAGTTTACCCAAGACAAAGTAATTATTTATTTCTAATTAGCTTACTAAGGTCCCCAAATAAATCCACACACCTTTTTAAATTACTTGTTTTCCCCCTTTTGTTTATTAGTTTTGCCCACACCTCCCCTTTAAATTTATTTCTCAAACCCATAAAAATTCCCATTACTTAAAGTGTGTAGGATTGATTTTGGGCCCTAGGATGGATCTAATCTTAACCATTGATTTCGAATTTTACCCTAAAGTTGCCCTAAACATCTTTATGTTTTCCTTTCTCTTCTTGGTTTACATTTTGTTTTCTTTTGTCTTTTGCAGGTGCAGGTTAAGGAGATAATGGAAGAGATGGATCCAACAGGATTGCGTAGAGGGGGTGAGGTTTTGGAGTGGCGGTGACAGGGGAGGGGGAAGTGGTGGCGATAGGTGGGGGTAGTGGTGGCGACAAGTGGGGGCAATGGTGGTGCGATGGGTTGAGCGCAGGGTTGGGGAGTGGGTGGGGCAGCGTGGGTGTGGGGTCTGTGCAGCGTCAAAGGTGAGGAGAGCTGGGGCTACTACTTGGTGGGTACGCAGGTGTGGGGGAGGGCTCGGCCCCTCCCCCTGTTCCTTTGTTTTTTTTTAAGTTTTAAAACATTCAAAACTTTTTTTTTTGTTATCACAATTTGTTTTTGTTTTATTTTATTGACATTGATTATATATATATAATATTAAGAAATATAACTAAAATAACATATTAAGTAGTAAATAAATATGTGGGAATGTATTATACTTATATTATATAATATAACTATGTTAATTTTTATTTTAATATATTTATAAGTACACATTATATTCAAAAGAATTACCAAGTTGCAAATGGTAGATTTTATTTATAATTAGACATATATATACTAGGTTTAATTAATTATAAATCAACATCACAAACTGATAATTTTTTAAAAATCTAAAAACATCTATGAGGAATAGATTTTAATCACACAAATTTTAACTATATAATATTCACAAAAGATTCTTAAATTATAGATAATTCCATTGGGAAGTAATACTCAATTAATTTTTTTTTATTTTTTTTTATTTTTTATTTTACAACTTGTATGCAAGTAAGAACTAATTTAAACCCGGCTTCCTTATAACTTTTATCTAACAAAAATTTGCATTATTATCAATTAGTGAAACATAGTAATATCCTTCTTCAACAACAATTTTTTTTTATTGCAAACAAAAGTTCTTTTCAAACATAATAGATAGTAGGAGAGATCTCTACATTACAATAAACTCTTTTGCAAGGGAAAATCTTCTTCATGAAGGAAAACTTTCATTTAAACAAAGAAGACTAGTTACTCCATTCGACATTAAAAGCTAAAATCTAAATATATGTTTTATTTTCAAACCAACCATGAAGAACATCACTTCTTACTGCAACAAAACTCTTCCACTCATGGAGAGTAACAAGTTTTACAAATTACACACAACTTTAAACTATATTCAAAGACAGGAATAAACACGACTTTGAAACATGCATGCTTCCACGCACTATACATATATCCCAAATGGAAGGCTTACAAAGGAGCTCATTTCAATATTTTTACAAAGAACATATGCTTATCAAGAAGCTAAATATTTCCAAAATAAAACGAGAATCATAAAATACCATGCCACCTAAGATACTCCAATAACCCTCAATCTTAAGGCTCCAACTATTTTCCACTTGAGCTCCAACTTTGAATGCTTCTAAAAGACCAACATAAGGAGAAAAAGCTTGTTTAACCACCCAACCTTTAGGCATCATTACATGCCTTTCCAAGGTTGGAAGACATGCTAGCCTCCCCCAAGCCCATGGGAGAGAGGACTAGCTTCCACAAACTTTGCACAAGATTAATGGAGACAATCCTACATTATTTTCACATATAAGACAATCCAAATACTAAGAAAAAACATCAAATTTTGTGAGGAAGGAAAGGAGGAGAAACCATATTCTACCTCCAAAATGGGGAAGAGAAGAAAGAGATCTCCAAGTACCAAAAGTGTAGCCAACATTGGTTGCACATAAACAATAATCTCCACAACCTCTTTATTCCTCCAAAGTCATCAAACCCTCCTTATTTCTCCACCCATTCACCAAAATCCTTCTTGGAAGGATTTTCAAACCCAATGGGTTTTCTCTCCAAGAATGGGGAAGGGGGTTCAAACCATATGAGCCACCTTCCCCACCTCAAACCATTTGAGGGGAGTAATAAAAATCATACATGGCTTTCCCATCAAGCCATGAGGTTTAAGAGGGAAAAATCCCTCTCTCTTCCCCCACAAACTCCAAAATCTATCATGCCATATGATGGATGGAGACAAATAAAACAACAAACATAAACAACAAATAGCCACACACAAAAAGCAACAAACATTTTTAAACAAAGATAGACTAAGATCTAACATAATATAAAACATAAAAATGAGCTCATGGAGCCTACCTCCAAAAGCTCTCCAACACTCTAACTTTTCCTCTTCTTTATCCAAGCAAGCTCTAGCTCCAAACTCCACAAGCCTCCAACCAAAAGCTCCCAAAAAAAAGTTCTTGTCTTTCCCCATGAGGGATAATTTGAAGAGAAGCCAACAAAAATCCTCACAAATGAAGGGGTGACATGTGTCACCCCTCTCTTCCCTCAAGGTCAAAAATTCTCAAAATAAAAGAGAGAAAAGATAAAATAGTTTTTAACCCTCTTCTCCCAAATTACCCAAAATGAAAAACAAAACAAACTTGTGCAACTTTTAACAAAACACACATACCCACCCATCTTACATGGATGTGACCAAAGGGAGACAAAATGGGAGGGAAACTCCCTCTATGCTTTGGAATTAAGCCCCCTACCTATTAGGTAGGGTCCAAAGGCCCATTTTCATGCTAAGGGAACTCCCAAACTAAAAGGGGTCACTTAAAATGCCTAAAATAGCCAAATTTCGGGTTTGGGACATTTGGGCACAAGTTTAGAGGATGTGGGGCCCACCCAAGGCTTCACATGTGACCCTAATCTCCTCTAATTAAATACACCTTTACCCAAACACAAAACTTAATGCAAGTGGGGACCATTAAGTCCCCAAATCAAGTTTACAAAGCAACTAAACATCCTAAACAAGATTAATATTATATGACATACTACATTACAAATGAGGGTCACTCATGGTGCCCAAAATAATGAAATCTAATACTAAGGCCTCATACAATAAACCTGGTTAGGACTTAGCCCCGTGGTATGCTTGTGCAAAATTTGTGTAGCTTCCCTGAATCCCACGTTCTCTTGTGACCTGTTACCTACACACTCATTGCACACATTAAATGCACCTGTCTGATACAATGTAAATCAACTACTCAATAAGCAATCAATAAAATTTATGCTAGCATATCATCATCCTGAAATCAAAAATGTGACAACATACATATTATACACAATTTACCATGAGTTAGCCATAACTATAAATAAAAGTGACATACATCCATAAAATCCAAACACGCAACTAAACTGAGTATCCATCATATATAAATAAGGTCCAAACAACATCATATCAATTAGTATCCATAACATCATAAGATAAGGTGTCAACATAGTAATCAAGCCAAATTGGCGCTATACACCCAAATCTCCATACATGTCTAAGAAGGTCAAATATCCTAATATAATGTCCAAAATATATCAAATCCTTGTCAAAACATGTCTATGAGAAAAGAGAACAACAAATAATTGAGTCTATAAAATGTGGGCACTACAGTTAGTTTCCTTTAATAGATCTTAACCAATTTTTTTAAAATTATAAGTGGGAAACAATTTAAATTTGATTTCTTTTAAAAAGGAAAGTATTTAAAAATTAATTAGGATTTAATATGTATTAGATCTTAATTAGTTTTTCGTAATTAATTAGATTTAATTAAATCTATTTCTATTAATTACGACTCTAAATTGACCTTATCATTTACAATTAGTAAATAATTAAAATCATCCTTTGCTTAAAGCCTTAATGTCATTTCTTAAAAACTCCAAATAGCTCTAAAATTAGCCAGATTGGACATTTCAAAATGGTAATTTTTTAGGCGTTATTGTCGATTTTTTTTACTAATCATGTGCTCAAGTGTGCAGTAACACTCTGAGCTCCTATTTGTCTTCTGCATGCTTTTTCAGCATTCTGAAGATCTTTCAGACTCATCTTGAGTTCGTTTAAAACATTGTATTTTACCCTTATTATTGCTTGCGACTAGTGAGCGCATCTGCCATAGTTTGTAGCAAGGGGGTATCCTTTGAAATGTGAGACACTTTTTCTCACAACTAGGATTCGATTTCGCCTCCTTCCTAGTTTTTTGCAATTGTACTTGTGTACGGTGTCACTTTGCTGCGCTCCACGAAACACGATTATGGTCTCCTCTCTTGCATGTTATTACGCTGATTGCAAGGTGAGTTACCAAGTGTTTCAAGACACACACTCAGACCCGATTGTATTCAACACACTAAACTATAAAGTGCCGAAAGCAGGGGGTTATTATATTGTCCTGGGTGGTTGTGATTCTTGTGTTTCTTTTCTGCATTCTTTCTCTCTCTTCACTATGGATGCACTTTCAATTCCTTTGCTTACGCCATTCAACTTCTTCGAATGGAGATTGAAAATAATTATGAAACTAAGGGGTAAAGGGTTATTCCGCATCACCATGGGAACTGAGACTGAACCAGACGACGACCCTGAAAAATATAAGTGGTTAAACTGTAGTGATGAAGCTTTAGGTTTTCTTTGCATGTTTGTTTCTCCTGACTTGCTCTTCCACATTGAGTCGTCTAAAACACCTAATTCTGCGTGGAAAACATTAGATGGAATGTTTGGACAACAAGATGACATGAGAGCGCATGAGTTGGAAAATGAACTACTAGGGTTAAATCCTAGTGATTTTGAAAACCTACAAGCATTCTTCTCTAAGTTTGTCCACACTAGATTGTTGTTAAAGGAATGTCAAGTAGAGAAGAAAGATTCTCAACTAATCTTGTCGATTCTCTCTAAGTTAGGTCCTGAATATTTTGTCTTTGTGTCAACTTTTTACGCTACAAAATCTGCCTTGGGCAAGGATTGGAATATGCCCTCCTTTGACTATTTTTCATCCCAACTCATTTGAGAACATGACAAACTCATTCAAATGGGGTCTCTCAAGTCCAAGTCACATGCCCTTGTAGCAAGTACTAGTAAGGAAAAGAAGACTGAAAAGAACAAAGAAAAAAAGGATCAACCTAAGAAGGAAACCAAGACCAAAAATAAATTTAACACAAACAATTCGACTTCTGAGCCTAGAGCACATAAAGACAAGTATTTGTGTTCCTATTGCAAGAAGCCTGGTCATAAAGAGCATATGCGTATGAGAAAACAAATTGATCACCTTACTCATTTACTTGAGAAAAATCAAATAGGTGTTCCTGAGTCTATCAAACAAAATGCTCCTGAAGGCCGAGTCTTCTACTGCAAAAGGTTCTAAATCTGATAAGAAGAAAGGAAAGGCCCTTGTAGCCAAAGTTTCTCCTTCATCAATGTGGATTATAGATTCTGGTGCCTCGCACCACATGGCTTCTTCACATGTTGAGTTCTCCAACATCGAGCCTTGTGGTATGTCCCAAATCAAGATGGGTAATGACACGACAGTGTTAGTTTCCGGTAGTGGATCGGTAGAGATGGATGGGGGAACATTCAACCAAGTGTTGATTGTTCCTGATGTCTCTACCAATCTCCTATCGGTTTACCAAATTACTCACCTTGGTGAAGGAATGCGAGTGGAATTTGGTCCTAACTCGGTGATTATTTGTGAGCTTAATGATGACACTACAGTGGCTGAGGGAAAGGCGGATCACCGTTCACAGTTGTATACCTTTTCCCACTTTACTTCTGATTCTATGCCCACTACCTTGCTCACTCATGCAAATGAGGTTAGTAAGCTATGGCATGAGCAGTTTCAGACATCTAAATTATCACTACCTTGAACAATTGAGCCAAAACGAAATGGTCAATGGGTTACCCTGCATCAAGTTTTCTAAGGGTCTTTGTGAGGGTTGTACCCTTGGAAAGCATCTTGAAAAGAACTTTGACAAAGGAAAATCCTGGAGAGCTACTCGTCCTTTGGATCTTGTTCACAATGATATTTCTGGTCCATTTCTGTCTCCTTTGTTTACTAGAGCTCTTTATGTGCTAACCTTCATTGATGACTATTTATGATATACTTGGGTATATTTTCTTAAGCTTAAGTTTGAAGTCTTTGAACATTTTCAGGACTTTAAGGCTCTTGCTGAGAAACAGGCAGAACAGTCTATTAAGGTTCTTTGAACTGACAATGGAGGTGAATATGTAAACAATAGGCTCATGGATTTTTGTACTTCTAAAGGGATCTCCTTTCAGCATACAATTGCTTATAGCCCTTCGTAAAATGGAGTAGTAGAAAGAAAGAATCGTACTATTAAGGAGATGGCCACTTGTATGATTCACTCAAAGTCTCTTCCTCTGCACAGTATTGGGCTGAAGTCAATGAATTGTGCTAATTACATTCCAGAACCGTGTTCCACATAAGGTAGTAAGAGGGATGACACCCTTTGAATCCTAGTTTGGACACAAGCTTGATGTTGAGCACTTTCAAGTCTTTGGATCCAAGGCTATGGCTTGGATTCCCAAGAAGAAATGCAAGGCATTGGAACCACAATCCAAACCTTGTATCTTTGTAGGGTATCCTGATGGCGTGAAGGGATATTGATTGTTGAATCCTACTTCTCATGAGATTTATATTGAGAGAAGTGTTAAGTTCGATGAGTCTTCTTCGACTTCTACTTCTCTACCTATTGAGGTTCTTCAACTTGCTGATTCTAGATTCTGACTCATCAGATGATGATGTTGTTGAGCATGCTCCTCTTCCTGATCATCTTGACCATCAGACCCTTGAGTCTTCCGATTGTGACAGTAGTGATGATGAGGACTATGTCCCTTCTCACTCAAGTGACGAATCTTCCAACTCAGAGCACGATCCTCTTGGTCCTCTTTAGTCTAGGAAAACTTTGTAAAGTGCTGGAGATTTAGTTAGAGATACTTCAGATATGAGACGTACTCACTCAGATTTCATTGGACCCCACTCTTTCTTCACCTCTGCCTGTAATCCACAGTCTTTTTACGGGAGGCTTATGGTATTCCTGAGTGGGATTCTTCCATGGATGAGGAGTATTCCTCTCTCATGAAGAACGATACTTGGGATCTCACCCCTCTTCCGAAAGGAAGAAAAATCATTCGGTGTAAGTGGGTGTTCTGAAAAAAGTATGGGGTAGATGGAGATGTCAAAAAGTTTAAAGCGCGATTAGTAGCTAAGGGTTTCTCCCAGATAGCTGGGGTTGATTATACTGAAACCTTTGCTCCGGTTGCAAAGATGACTTCTATTCGACTGACCCTTGCCATTGCCACAACAAACAGATGGAAAGTCCATCAAATGGACGTTAAGAGTGCCTTCCTTCATGGTGACCTAGAGGAAGAGATCTACATGGAACAACCTCTAGGTTATGTCCATGATCCCTCCCTCATTTGTAAGTTAAAGAAGTTCTCTTCATGGCCTTAAACAAGCCCCTCGGGCTTGGTATGCCAAGATGGACTCCTTTTTACTTACATCAGGGTTTACTAGGTGTCACTTCTGATCCAAATGTTTACATTCTATGGCAAGATCACTCCATACTCATTCTTGTTCTCTATGTTGATGACTTTTTTTTTATCACAGGAAACTCTTCCTCTATCATTGATTCTGTGAAGATTTCCTTGGCCAACAGGTTTTCCATGACTGACTTAGGTTTGCTTCATTACTTTCTTGGGATCCATATTTCACAATCTGACTCAAGAATTTTGATTTCGTAACCTAAGTATGCTCTTGACTTGCTTGCTTGTTTTCAGATGTCCGATTGCAAGTCTTCTCCTACTCCTTTTCTTTTTAGGGTTAAGTTGGTTTCTGATTTCTCTACTCCCTTGGTTGATGGTACCCTTTATCAATAGTTGGTGGGGAGCTTGATTTACTTGACTCACACTCGACCAAATTTATCTTATGTTGTTGGGATCATGTCCAAATTCATGCAGGAGCCACATGAGCTGCATTGGAAAGTAGCTAAGCGGATCCTTCATTATGTTCATGGCACCTATACTGATGGCATTCACTATTATGGAGGGGTGGATATTGAATTGATTGGGTTCACAGATTCTGATTGGGCCGGTGACTTAGATCATCAGAAATCTACCTCTAGCTACAGTTTCTCTCTTGGTTCGAGTCCTATTAGTTGGTCTAGCAAGAAGTAGAATGAAATTGTGATATCTTCTACAGAGGCAGAATACAAAGCCTGAGCAGTTAACACTGCCATAGAGGTTTATTTGGCTACAGGGTATTCTGACAGAGTTTGACATCCACTTTTGGTGGCCTACCATTATCTATTATGATAACACGAGCACTATTTCAATTTGCAGAAATCCAGTTCAACATTAGTGGATGAAGCACATTGAGATCCATATGCACTTCATATGAGAGCTTATTCATGATGGTATCATTGACATTCAGTACATTCAGATAGCTGATCAGATTGTAGATATATTCACCAAGCCCTTCACTGAGGTGAAGTTTCTTCACTTGCGGTCTCTTCTTGGGGTGAGGTCTTATGCAGCTGCTCATCTTCTTCAGGCTATATAGTCCTTCTCTTCTTCTTCTTCTAGGAATATGTTGTTTGTATATGGGCACATTATCAGGCCTTTAGTTGTCGGGCCCCATTTAAACATATTTCTTAGTTGTTTAGGAGTGTCTTCTTGTTCTGTCTGACTCATCATAGCCTCTACCCCAGCTTCGATGAAGGGGGGGTGTTGGTGTGTGAGATCCTATATGTCCTCCACTCACATATGGAGGGTCATCTCACATGGGTTAGGTTTAGGGTTTGCTTGTGTGTCATGCACTAGGGTTACTCAACACCCTATATGTATCCCTTCATTTGACATTTATGAGTATGTCAAGACACTCCATTATCTTTCTCTATATGTGCAAGATTTGTTCTATTATGCAAGTTCTTCCATTGATTGATCGATTCCTCCTTATGATTACGCTGGAGCTATTACATTTCCTTTGGAGTGAAACTTCATCGTAGTGCATAGTTTTCGATATGATTCTCGCAAACTATTTCAATTCCTGCACACCATGGAGGAACAATGGATATACTAGTTGGAAAGAAGAAATATGTTAGCATATACCCTGTATGAGATAGCAGCACACTGGTGGGTGGTTCACAGGGATAATATTATAGAATGGAATGAATTCAAGATTGCTCTTACAACTCATTTTTCCAAGAGCAATACACCTACTCAAATCTACACATATCATGGTAATCAACATGTTCAGCACCACATTCAGCAGTGTGAGAGGCTTTGGATAGAGGGGCAGGAAGCTTTACCACCTTCTCTATGGGTGCACAAAATTTCTTCTAATTTACAAGGTTGTGTACGTGCTTCAGGGATAATTTTAGCGGTGAATATTCGTAATATGGCAAAAATTTCATTTTAGGAAATTTTGAAAAGGTGAATTATTCGGAGTGGGTCGGTGTCTTATTCGCCTAAAATATATAGTATATTTTTTTTGGGGGGTCGGCTTCGCCTTCATTTGAAAACATCTATAAAAACCTAGGTGATTCGCCGGGTAGTATACCTCAAGTAGCTTACCAAATTACCAATACTGTGAAAATTGAACTCACATACCCTTAAGCACCATAGATTACTACTAGCCTGTGAGGGTTCGTTGTTTAAACGCAACAGGGACATTGTTGACGCGTGACAAGGGAAGTGTTAATGTGCGACAATAACTTCAGACAGTGGACGTGCTACAGGGAAAAGTCTGTTGACGTGCGACAAGTGCAAAGTTGACGCGCGACAGAGACCTCAGACAGGGGACGCGCAACAGAGACCTCAGACAGTGGACAGAGTCGCTACTTGGTTCTTTTGTTGACGCAGGACTCTCTTCAGAATAATGGAAGGTGCCATCTCAAAGAATGCGAATAACCTAAAAGTGAGTAAGAAATCTCAGAAATTACTCTTCAAGTATTTTGGAAACTCTGTGGATACAGATATTAAAAATACCAACCATATAGATGCCACCACAAAGAATCAGAATACTGACTGTGTGGAAGGTATTATTGAGGTGGACATGCATTCTGCACAGTATCAAAGTCAAACAAATGAAACCTACGATAATATGCTAGATCTTGAAGATATTGTTCCTTTTGGGGTGCAACCAGAAGTGCATCAAGATATCACACATACAAATACTCAGCAAAATGGAACACATAAATCAAATTCAAACTCCGGTCCAAGAAAGAGGAAACCAAGTGATTGTGATATTGCTCAAAATTCTACTCAAAAAAGTAAAGCATTGAAAACGAACAAGAATATGTGGACCATTGGCAGGACATACAAGTTTGATTGGGTAGCTAAATTTCCGTTTATTGAACCTATACAATCATCTAATTCTGAAGAGATCCCATCTGAATGTACATGTACAACTATGTACGTGGAAATTAGGAAAGCAACAAAAAATGCAACTGAAGCTGGACACTATAGAAAAACATTGTGGAAAACAATATTTGACTGTAACGGGGGCGGATTGGCCAGAAAATCAAAACACACAGGTGGAAAACTGAAAAAGAATGCATGCATGTTAGATACGCAATGGAATATGAGGCAGAGCAGAAAAAACACAGACATTTCTTGGAAAAGGGAGGAATGATCACATCGCATATTGGTAAGATGAAAGAAACAAATCGACATGCAAAATTCATACAATTCTCTACTCTTTTTCAAATACTAAAAAAAGGAAGAGCGATTTCAGATTTCCTCGATTTCAAAGTTTTGTATCAATTTAACGGAATGCTGAATGTACCTCAGTCACATTGGTCTGAAAGTAGTGGATGGGAAATGGCAAAATGCCTCTCGATGATAGAGAAGGAAGATTTGAAAGAGAATGTAAAAAAAGCAAACTTTATCTCTCTTTCAATTGATAAAGTGACAGTAGTCGACAACACCGCATGGGTATGTATCCACGTCTATACTTTAGAAAATCATATAAGGACACCTCATCTGTTGGGTGTTATGAAAATGGTTGAAAACTGCAATGCTGAAAACCTACATAAAATAGTTGTTTCTCATTTGAAAGATATTGCTGGAATGACTGATTATGAAATTGCTACGAAGTTGGTATGCGTTGGCGCAGATGGTGCATCTGTCATGCAGGGTCACCGAACAGGGCTGTGTGTTAGATTACAAACAATAGTGGCCCCATATATGCTACCAATTCACTGTATGGCTCACAAAATGAATTTAACATATAAAATGGTAAGCAACCACGAAAATGTTGCTAAATTAGAAGACCTTATAAGAGAACTTCATGCCTATATGTCAAGTAGCCCAAAGTGATTTCTCGAGTTCCAAAAATTTGCAATTGGAATTACAGATGGCAAAAAACTTCTGAAGGATGTGGAGACTAGATGGATCTCTTTGTATGAACCTGCATGCAGAGTTCGTGAGGAGTATCCTTCATTGGTTGGTTTCATGCACAAATACCGTCATGAAGTTGATAGGGCGAGGGACTTGTTGTTCCGTTTAACTGATTTGGAGACATTGCTTACATTGGTTGGTATTCTTCCAATGTTAAAGGAGATCAATACACTGATGAAGCATGCATAGGGTAGATTAATCTATATTGTGGATTTTATACGGATGAGAAAAATGGTATGTCAAAGTCCTGATATATTGTATTGTTCCCAAGATAGTTTTGATGCACCTACTTTTGAGAATTGGAAAACTTTATTAGATCTTTAAAATCCTAACGCCTTTTTGAGATTTAATATCCACGATCACCTTTGCATCATTGTTAATGGGAGGGAAATACCACTGCAAATTTTGCAAAAACATCAAGATATTACAGGATCGGAACGAGAAGATGTTCCCATGACACGTAATCTGTTTGAGTCTGTTATAGTTGAAACAAGAATAAAGCTTAAAAATTTTCAGAAACCTTGTCATCAGAAATTAGGGAACGTTTCTGTAAAGATAAAATTCTGGAAGCCATGGGTGTGATGAATCCTAATTTTTGGAATACTGAAGGTGGCCATGCAGACTTTGTCAAAAAGCATTTCCATAAATCCATGGGTACAATAATGGAACAATTTACAAAGACTTCAGAGCTCAAGGGTATGGAAATCAAAGGTATACTGAATGCCGATTTATTAAAGTTTCAATCAATAAATTTTGCAACAACAATGAGGAACCAATATAAGAATTTAGACCAACCTTCTGATAGTGGTGTTATTACAAGGCTGTGGCGAGGAATCTATCAAAGTTATATCTTACAAGAAGATATCAGTGAATATTTCAGATTATATGAGTTATGCCAAACAATGATTTTGGGGTCTGTGGAGGACGAAAGGGTTTTCAGTGCATTATCATTTATAAAATCAAAACTGAGAAACATGTTGGATAAAAATATGGAAAGTTACATGAGGTGTTATGTTTCTCGATACTCCATCAAAACCTTTCCGTTTGACAGAGCAATTGTGCATTGGAATTCCCTTTGCGAAAGAAGAGGTGTGAATAATACAGCTACAAATACAAATATTCCCAACCTTGAGAGTGTAATTGGCTCATCGTCACATTCTACATAAGACAACATCGAGTTTGATGAAGCTATTGATAATTGATTGTTTCAACTTTAAATAGGTATCTTCTTTATCTTTATCTTAATCTTATTGTTTGTCACTTTACATTTTTTTCAGCTCTTTTTATCATTAAAGATGTTACAGGTCTATATATTTAAATTTATTTAACTACAATCTTTTTATTGGTACTTCTCGGGACTGAAAATGTCAGGCAATTCACCCATCTATCTACTAATCCATTTCTCGTGTTGGGTTTTCTTAAAACACAGATCTAGCACATTACCAGTGGCAGTGATGATTTCAACTTTAAAGAGGTATCTTCTTCACCTTAATCTTATTGTTTGTTACTATTCATTTTTTTCAGCTCTTGTTATCATTAAAGATGTTACAGGTCTATATATTTACATTTATTTAAATACAATCTTTTTATTTTTTGAAAACGTGGGTTGACATCCATCCGAGGAAGCTGTTACTTCTCGGGACTGACAATGTCAGGCAACTCACCCATCTATCTACTAATCCATTTCTTGTGTTGATTTTTTTTAAAACAAAGATCTCACACATTACCAGTGATGATTTCAATTTTGAATAGGTTTCTTCTTCAACTTAATCTTATTGTTTGTTACTTTACATTTTTTCAGCTCTTGTTATCATTAAAGATGTTACAGGTCTATATATTTACATTTATTCAAATACAATCTTTTATTTTTTTGGAAAATGTGGGTTGACATCCATCCGAGGAAGCTGGTACTTCTCAGGAATGACAATGTCAGGTAACTCACCCCTCTATCTACTAATCCATTTCTCGTGTTGAGTTTTTTTTAAAACAAAGATCTAGCACATTACCATTGATGATTTCACAGCAATCTAATACACAAGAGGTAAGTTAAACCCTATCATATTTGCAATTATGTTTAATTTCTTACTAGTGATGATTCTTTCCCGATTTCTTAAAATTATGTTTAATTTATTTTTTATATGTGCAAAAATGCTTTGATATATTTTTTTAACTGTGGGATAAAATGACAATTGAATTTTACAGAGGAAGATATTTCTATACTATACAATTCATAATCCATGATACATTATACAATTTTAAATATACGTCCAGTCCTGACACTACAATTATTATTAAAACAATTATTTATCCTGAATTTAAATTTATTAAAACAATTATTTATCATGTTTTTAAAACAATTCATAATCATATCATTACAAGTATATCCGTTCTAATTTCATCTATATCCATTCTAATCATTAATGTCATATATATCCATTATAACACATTCCATTTATTTATCATCTATATCCATTCTAATGACATTATGATCATATCGTTACAAGTATAGGGAAGAATTATCTTAAAACAAGTTCAAATGTCTAGAGAAGAAGAATTATTGTGCTTGAAGATAAATCTACGTCCACATTAAATTGATCATCGTCCATATATATCATATCATTATCGTCATTCATCATCTTTCATCATCATCTATCATCATTCCATGTTTGTAAAACAATTATCCATTATCATCATTCATCATCTACGTCCACATACAATTCATGACAATCCAAGTAAACAAGAAACATACATATAATTCATGATAATTCATGATAATCCCCATCTAATGCAATCAAAATTAAAGATTATATATTATTTAAAATTTTAAAAGGCTATAAATCCATATAATTAAATTCAAATACCATACTCAATATTAAAAGTTTCCAAACTCAATATTTAAAGTTTCCACAATAATAAAAGTTTCAAGTTTTCCCCTCTTTTATTTATCCATTTCTACTCCTCTGCTCCTTTCCCCAATGGCTTCTTCCAATGTGGTTGTACCCCTTTCCCCAACAACTGAAATAACCCCAGAACTTATAAGATCTTTCGCAGCACTGTCTAGATGTTTTAAAATTCTTTCTTCTTGATTTGTCACATCTCCATGTGACAACAAATTTGGATTAGTTGTTGCCTTAGCTTTGAATAATATGTCAGGGTCGAAGTCGTGCTCTTTAATTATCCGCTTTAGTGTATTGTTTTGTTTGTTAACCAAAACAATATTTTGCTTCAAATTCTTTGCTGCGGATAAACTGTTCTTCGTTGTTTCCAAGTGAACTTGCAATACCTTCGCCTGACTCTTCAAATTTTCATATTTCAACTGCACAAAAAGAGTAATGTCAATTCAAAATATTACTAAAAAATGAAAATTTCAAATTAACAAGAATGATTGTTTGAAAGTGATAGTACTTACAACCGCTCTATCTCTTTCGGCATTTGCAATTGCTACCAAATCCTTGTCCTTGGACCATTTGTTAAAATATGCCTGGGCCTCGGCACTAATATTTTCCAATTTGTTTAATGACTTATCTAAAATGTCGTCTTTATAGTTGTTATACTTGACAGTCCCACTTCTTACTTGGGTAAGTAAGGAATCCATCTTTGTAGGTTGATTCTGGACTGCAGCGTATAAACTATCCCTTTGCCAATAATTTTCATAACGACTAATAATCTCATTGATAAGAACTTTATCCCTTCTCTCCCATTCTATAAGCTGATTGATATGAGGTAGAATAAACTCACTGACATGGGATTGACAATAATAACCAATTAAGTTCTCCAAAGAAAAAGGTAGCAACTGTTCACTATCTGAATTTGATGAAGATGATCTTGTTGGAGAAGTATGGGGGCTTTCAGCAAAATCAACTGCTACTTGTTTTTGCCTTTGGGTGGGTTGATCCTATTTGTGATAAAATTAATCAAGATTTAGATAAATAAATTTAAATCGAAATGTAATTCAAAATTGTAAAGCATATTTAAATTGAAGTATACCTGCTGGCCTTGAATCATCTCGCGGGTATTGAAAAAACCAGTTGGGTCATTGCTATCAATGCCCAAATAATCTTCATCTAAATTTATATTGGTCAAAACTGATATGCCCGTTGTATTGGGCAAGCCACCAAGTGAGAGAGTTGGAATTCGAAAGGAGGCAATGTTTAGTGTCCCGCTAGGGGCCGGAGCAAGTGGCATACGTTTACCAATGTTCTTTTTCACTGTTCCTCTAGTTGGCATTTTAAAAAATATTGGTTGAGTGGGTGTCGGTGCCGTGGTTTGATCAGGACTGACATGTGCTGAAAAGTACATGAAAAAAATGAAAAATAGGAAAACAATTAAAAAAGGCAAAAACTACGAAATTAAACGTAGTATCGAAAAGTTGTACCTTGTTGTCGAGGGGTAGTTTTTCTCGGTGCTAAGGGTGGCCTTGTAGGAGTTGTATTCAGTGTTTGTTCAGAAGATACAAATGCATGCGACTGTATAGAGTGAGTTGGGGAAGAAGGTTGAGTTTTTGAAACAAGTGTATGTTCCAAAGTCCCTGCAATGTCATCAATATTAAATATTGTGTCAATTCATTTGGTTGAAATTTAAATTGAAAAATAAATATGCAAATTTGGAATTTGTAAATTATATATGAGAAGGTATTACTTCTCTGGCGTTTAACGAGTTCAAACTGTTGAGGGTTTGGAGAGGAGTGAGCTTCCATTTCAGATTGGGAGTCTCTCGAAGCCTCAGCGTGTTGTTGGCCTCTTCCTCTCGATAACGCCTTTTTTCGGGGAAGGGCTTCAATAAACCTTCTCTGCAAAACATTAAAATTTAAGTGTTAATAACTGTGTAGTGCAATGTCGAAAATTGAAATACAAACTAAATAGTTTATACCTGTTGTTCTTCAAATGGAATTGACAACTTCATCAACTCCTCATCAGTGCAAGTAGGATTTTTTTTATCTTTTAAATTTAAAAGTGCCTCACAATAAAGGTCGAGGAGATAGTTTGTTGAATAAATGACAGGTTTTTCTGAAAGATTTGAATTTGTTATGTCAGTTCTTATTTTTTTTTATAGATAGGTGCACCAATCAAAATTTTGTTTTGAGATAGTGGCAACTATGTATGCAATGGCCCAATTTGGTATATCTGTTTGGCGACCCTGCAAAACAATTCTGGATTGAAAAAATGAAATAACTGCAGCAAGAAAGTGGTGTGCAATTGATTGCGTATCCACACCACACCTGGATTTATTGACATGGGCTGCAAATGCCAAACAATGAAAAATACTATAAATTTATAACACCAAATTGTATTAGAATAAAAAACAGAATAAAAAATATGAATTAAAATGAATTATACTTACAATCAACATGGAAACCGAACGTTGATTCGAGAAATTTCTTGTCTTCTTCCAGGAGTGTTGCCTTGGTTGTAACAATTGGTAAATTTCTGAACGGAAGGCCCGTAAATCGATGGATGTCATTTGCTTCGATACTGAATTGGAACATTCGGTTGTCGTTCAGAGTCACATAAAAAAGACCGTCCTTCGAATTGTAGGACAACAGAAGGTAATTCAAAATATCCAAATCTGTTTCAAAATGGGGTATATTAACGAGCCCTGTAAACTCACACGCATCCATCAAATATTTATATTCTGAAGACATCTTTAAAACCGTATGGATGTGAGGGCACAAGGGATTCCTGTAGATCTTGGCCATGGATTGGATTGGATTCTCTTCTTGATTTTTTTCCTGAGCTTGCAGTTGGGAAGCATGTGAAGTCGACATTATAGTTGTGCTTGTGTCTTTGACAACAAGGGGCATCTGCGAAAAATCAAGAGCCAAAAAGTGTAAATGAGAAAATGACCGGCTAAAGGGTATTTATAGGCTAAATCACGTGTCAATGGCTCCAGTTGACGCGCGTCAATGGAGTCTGTTGACGCACGTCAATAGACTCAGTTGACGCGCGTCAATGGCTTGAGTTGATGTGCGTCACTGACCTCTGTTGATGCGTGTCAACAGAACCTATTGACGACGTCAATAGATCCATTGACGCGCGTCAACTGAGTTGATTGACGTGCGTCAACTGCAAGCTGAGTTGCACGTCAACATGATTGACGCTGCATGTGTGTCAACTCAAGCCATTGACACACATCAACTGAGTCCATTGACGTGCGTCAACTTTGAAGCCATTGACCAATGCGCATCGTTGACTCCATTGATGCGCATCAACAGACTCCATTGACGCGCGTCAACAGACTCCATTGACGCGCGTCAACTAGAGCCATTGACGCACGTTAATGGAGTTTGTTGATGCGCGTAAATGGGGGCCATTGACGTTGCCTTGACGTGTGTCAAGAATGATTATTGACGTCTTGTTGTCGCGTGTCAATGATGCAACCATGTCTTGAACTCTTATTTCTCCGGCTCAAAAACCCAGGTGAAAATTTGGTTTTGGAATACTATCAAATTCACCTTTCGCTAAAACTGGTTCCGGGGATATTCGCCAGGTATTTTCCACCTACAATTTTATAGAGGTGTCTTAAAATGAACCTTGGATATGAGTAGCCGACTTGTGGCTTATCATATCATTTTATTATATCATTTATATTTTATCATGCTTAATAAGTTGGCCTTGGTAATGGCCATAACATATGAATAGTATATATAGGGGATTGTAGGTAGTAGTTCATTATCATTTGAGCATTTGAGTCTTATTATATGGTTTGGAGGTTGCCCCCTCGAAGTGGTGAAGCTATTATAATTGCATATTGAGATCATTATTCTGAAATATTGTGTTATTTGGTGTTCTATTGCTGCTCATAATTTGAATTATACTAGTGATTTTATTACAGGTGTCCCATGTTTGTAGGCATTTAGCCTTTTTGCGTGACATTGTTTATACCGTTACATTTTTACTTACATCATCATTGATACTAGTTTTCTTGTTTACGTTGTTGTTATTCTTCTTCTTATTGTTATCGTTGCTTTTGATTACACATCATGGTCTCCACCATGTGCATCCCCTTTTGTAGGTACATGTTCTTCTTGGTGGCCACCACATTAGCCCTTTATGTGTTTTCCACGCAGATTATTAGGCTTATCAAACTTGGTTGCACATCTATTCTTTTGAGCCGCTTGCTCAAATTCTTTATCACACGTGACTCAAAAAAGGGGAATTCATCTAGGTATATTCTACACCTACAATAGACACAAACATGTTTTTGAACTCAGTCATAAGCACAAAATAGGTAAAATTACTTAGACACAACACCATACACAAAAAACCAATAAAGAAAGCACAAGGTAAAAAATATATATAGTAGGGTCAGGAGTGTACTTACGTTCCTAACCCATTCCTACATTTTTACCCTAGGGGTAGTTGTAACAATTTTCTTAGCAGTTTCAAATTTTTACCTATAAGTACAAGTTTCGGTACAATTTCTGATTCTGATGACTTAGTTGAGATCAATTTCAAGGGGGCATGAAAGTTTTCATTCTTTCTTGTTCACAACACTCAGTTTCAGTTCCAATTTTAGGAATATTAGGGGCATGGGTATCCTTTCTCCAACTACATTTTAGCACATTTCATTTCTACTTAGTCTCCACTCAATTGTGTGACACATGGGGAGAGTCTGGAGGCAATTCATTCTCTTTTGTAACGTGTCTCCTAATTTGCAAATTGGGCATAAATTTGTTTGCAATGACATTGTCTGTGGGGTTAAGGAAGGTAGTGAAGTAACTAAGTTCTTCACAGGAAGTCCTTACTCTCCCATTACACCTATAATAGAAGATATCAGAGTTGTTGAATGACTTTGATACGTGGTCTTCGTTCTTCACAGGATGTTTGGACTCCTCATTCTTCTTATCTCTCTTTGACATTCGCGTGTTGGGTTACATACACCCAATAATCCAACATCACATCGTCACAATTGAGGGCTGATCATCCCCAATCCTTTGGCAAAGTTCAACAATCCAAATCTCTAAGCACAAGTAAAGAAGGGGAAACCTTCCCTTCACAAAATAAATAGGTGTATTCCTCCCACGTTCTACATCTCTTTATTTCACTCTTACAATTTCAAATTTCATCACATTGCATCTTTACATTTGAGTTAAAGTTCAATTATTTATCATGGGCAATGAATACACTTTGTGTTGCAGGTTTCATCATAGAGCGTGTCAACACCAATACAATGAGATCTTGCAAAATAAGCATCGAGCAAAGACAAATTGTGTTTACACACTCAAGTATCTTTTCCTTTAAGCATGTAATTTCATTTCATACTTAAAGGGGGGAAAATATAGAGACTCAAATTTGGTAATCATACTCTTTGACACTATTGTTCTTGACATTACTCTCTCATTCAAACAAGCGCACTTTACCCCCTCCCTCTTATCCAGTACATCCCTAGGTCTCTTGTCTAGTTTGCTTACTCTTACACACTCATCTATCGATAGTTTCTAAGAATTGAATGCATGAAACACACTAAAAAACTCCACTTGTCAGCTCCTAAACTACACATTCTAGATTGCAACCCTTGGGTGAAAAACGTACAGTAGGGGTAAGAACATCTGTATGATCCTGACCCTATTGCACAGTCTTAACCCATCTTACTTTAGTCCCTAACTTCCCATAACACATTGTTCTTTGGGTCACTTACTTCCCCTTAGTTAGCCTTTCTAACTTAAATTACGTTTGGAAACATATAAACAACACAAACTCATCTCATTTAGTACCTATCACTCTCAAGCACTCTTATGGACTCGTATTGCAAAAGCTAACACAAAAGGAACCCAAAGCTCTCTTCGCTCTACAAATACCTCTATACATTCAATAGGGCAATACTATCTACATGTATGAAGCTTCTTATTAGGTTTAGGGGACTTCATCCATGGTTAGGGTTTCAAACGATTGAGAAGAGTATTCAGAGACCCTCTCAGTGCGATCGAGAGTGACCGACAAACAACGACGATGACAATCAAACAAGCGATAAACCCAGAAAGTCACATGTTGTAGTTATGAACAAGTGCAAAACCGTACAAAGGGGAAAAATTGTATATCCGTTCTTGACCCTATTATACGATCCTGCCCCAAGAGATTCTCAACTTACAACTCCAATTCTGAAGCTCTATCAGGTCTAGAAACCCCCATTTCATCCTTCAAAACACCCAAATTAATCTAGAATCACGTGTAATCTGCTAAGTGTACTGAATCCCATGTATTTGTGAGTTTGTATTGCACCATGTACATTTATTGCAAGTATTAATGCATTATTCTAATATTAAATGGTTAATGTTGGAAGTTAATAAATCCGAATAACCCCCCTGTAGCTCCTCTTTCATTCTTTGTTTGATTATTGTTGTAAATCCCTAGTCAAACTTAAAAAGGGTGAAAATAATGGCTTTCCAATGCAATTTACACGAAGGAAGTTGATGGAGCCAATACATTCGAAAAACTTGTGCGATTCATATGATTTTGTTCAAAACATAGAACAAGGGACATGTAGGATGAAACATAGGGCTTGCTTGATGTTAATCTTAAAGATTAAAGGGTTTTCTGTCAATTTCCATGGTGCCGACAATAGTTAAGATTTGTAGCCACATTGTATCTATATATTAATTTTGTTGATATGACATTCTACATTGACACTTTCAAATTTCGCTCTTCAATTACCGTATCTGCAAATAAATTGAGATTAATGAAATATTAATACTTAATTGGTAATGGTAATAGTAATGGATAGAAAAATGGACATGATATGTCTAACATATATTGAGATATATTTCTATGTATCTTAAACATACATAGGTGCATTTAGTTGCCCCATAATATTAATATTGCATTGTTTATATAAAGCCATTTTATCTTCTTAAAAAATGAATAAAGTAAATATTTTAATAACGTCCACGAGACCAAACAATCTATAAAACCCGCTCGGCATCAGCAGCGCGCCATCGGCTACCTATATACATCGGGGACGACAACTTTGACTGTCCCTCGATGGAACAAAAATACACTCACTTTCCAGCTCTCTTTCTCTCTCCTAGAATTGTTTTCCCCTTCCTTCCTCTTCGGGTTCTGCTTTGCGGGGTTTTACCGACCCGATGTCTAGGCATCGGGAAATCGTCCCCAACAAAACCCTTTTTTAAGAAATTCAAAATTTCACGATTATCGTTTGTTTAGGGCAACACACTGTTCACGATTCACTTGATGCCCATGCCCGTCCTCCACTGAAAGAAACACTCCCATTTGCAGTTTTGAACTATTTTGTAAAGCATAAAATCGAGTACAGGAAGAGGGATCGGGGTTTGGAAGAAATGTTGAAATTGAAATGGGTGGAAATGGAGCATCTTTCTGCTTCTGGACTTGGGAAAAAGGCGGATATTTTTTGTTTATAATCCTTTTAATCTTTTGGGAGTTTTTTTAGAGGGGTTCTCGGTGCAGTCCTCCATTTCCAATCGGCTCTTCCTGGAAAATCTTGTGATATGGAGCAATGGTTCTGGTTTTGCATGGTGGCAATCTGAACAGATTAGTCACGAGGTCTGAGGTTCTCAAGTAAAAGCCAGCGTTTTTATCATGCACTGGACACAACGCATCAGGGCTGATCAGAAGGCAGCGCCTCAAAAACGAGTTGCATTTCACTCTCCAGGTAAGGATTGATGCATATTTTCTGTTTGTTTGATTTCGAGGTGAAATACTGTTAACGAGATAATAACGTTAAGCTTCCACAGTCCATAATCTGTAGAAAAACGCCTCCGGAAAAAGCTTTGTACGATGTGAAATGCTGTAAAGCAGTTGGAGTTCAATCTGGGTTGTCTCCTGTAATGACTTGCAAGGCAGAGAGTTTGAAGAAGGAAGCAGGAGGATCTGTAGAGGAGGAGGCTGAAGAAGACAGAGGAAAGCTAGTAGAAAGGACCATGGTAGGGGAAGCAGTAGCAGCAGATGTAGTGAGGGATAAGGATAGTTTGGGGGACTGCCAATTTCCTAATGTTCGCAAGACTTTCTGGAGATCGTCATCATGGTCCTCCACACGCTCTGCACCGCCAAGCCCTACCGCTCTCAATATTGGAAAGGTGCAGTCTTCTTCTTCTATTGGAATACCCAGTGGTGGGCCTCCTCTTACTCCTCGGTCACAGCAACTCAGCAAGGTGCGGTCGGCACTTCCACCATTGCAGCCTCTCAATATTACTAGGAGAAGCTTGGAAGAGTGGCCCAAAGCTGGTTCGGACGATATTGGGGAATGGTTAACTCCCGCGACACCCAGGGAGAAGAAAGATGCTCGTAATTTGAGAAATGGGGTAGATGGGAAGCTTGATTTGTGCTCTGTTTCGAGGAATGAAGACCTAACAGAAATGCAGCTCAAGCGTGACAAGTTTGCATTCTTTGATAAGGACTGTTCAAGGGTTGCTGAACATGTTTATCTGGGTAGTGATGCAGTCGCGAGGAACAGAGAGATTCTTGAAGAGAATGGCATCACACATGTTTTAAACTGTGTTGGATTTGTCTGCCCAGAATACTTCAAGAAGGATTTAGTGTACAAGACACTGTGGTTGCAAGATACTCCTTGTGAAGATATCACTAGTATATTATATGATGTATTCGATTATTTTGAAGAGGTAAGAGAGCAAGGTGGCAAGGTATTTGTCCATTGTTACCAGGGTGTATCCCGGTCAACATCCTTGGTTATTGCTTATCTCATGTGGTGCAAAGGTCAGAGCTTTGAAGATGCCTTTCAGTACGTCAAAGCTGCACGGGGCATTACAAATCCAAACATGGGTTTTGCTTGCCAGTTGTTGCAGTGTCAAAAGAGGGTGCATGCAGACCCACTGAGTCCAAGCTCTGTTCTAAGTATGTATAGAATGGCACCACATTCACCATATGCTCCATTGCATTTAGTTCCGAAGATTTTGAATAATCCTGGTCCAGATGCATTGGATTCTAGAGGCGCATTCATTGTTCATGTGCCTTTGGCAATATATGTATGGATTGGACACATTTGCGAAGATACAATGACTTTAGCAGCACAGGCTTCTGCTTTCCAAGTAGTAAGGTATGAGAGAGCTCAGGGTCCAATTATTACTGTCTTGGAAGGAGAGGATAAGCCTGATTTTTGGGACGCTATCTGCAAGGTCCCTTTAGAAAATGCTGAAATGGACACACTGGAAGCTGAGAACCCTATAAAAAGTCATCAGCTTGGAAAACAATTCAAGCGCGGTGTTGCAAATAAGAGGGTAGAATCGTATGATGTAGACTTTGAGTTATTTCGGAGAGCAAGTGTGGGAGGTGTGGTCCCCCCGGTTCCATCTTCAGGAGCTGGCTCAGAAACTCATCTTCCTACCAGGGAAAATGGCTGGGGAATTTTGCGCCGCAAGTTCACGGCAGGCAACATGAAGGAATGTTCTGCAGCAGGCAACTTGCAAGGATTTGTTGCTGCTTCCTTGCAGACAGTTTGCCAGGCAGTTGTGCAAAAAGAAGTAGAATGTGCCAAGCAGGATGCTCAACTCTTATCAATGGACCTTTCAACACCTTTACTTTCTCCTCACAATTCTCCAAGTTCTGTTTCCACAGATTATAAATTTAGTTCAAAATCTCCTTCACCTTCTCCATCATCTCTTCCATTTACTCCCTCTTCCAGTTCCTCTGTCTCCTGGTCCCCATCCTCTTCTTGTCATTCACAATCTTCACTAATCGACACCATGGAAAGCTTTGACAGACCTTTGAATCTTTCTAAAGACATTACAAAGAATTATTTTCTTCCTTCAAAAGCATCTTCAGTATCTTTGGCACAAAGAAGGGGGAGCGTTTCTCCTTCTTTACAACTACCAGTGATAGGAGATGATCCTTTATGTGGTTCTAGACGTCTGTCAAAGGGAAATCATGTTCCTACCTCTGCTATTGTGAAGGAGACGTTTGGGAGGGGACAAATTGGACGGTCAGGCTCTAGGTACATTCTTCCTGATGAACTTTACAATGAATCATGTTGTGAGAGAGAAGACCACCCATTGGACAGCAACAAAATTATTGAAAATGGAACTCTGCAGTTTGGTGAACAATGTGGATGCAAAGAACAATCTCCTAGTGTGAGCTTTCTGACGTCTCCTCTAAATACAGATGCTACCTGGGATGGAAATCCAAGTAGTCTTAGTGATGGTACAGACGACGAATTGTGTTCACCTAGGCTGAAGGGGAAGAATAGCTGCAAATGGACATGTGCGATGCTGTATGACTGGCCCAAGTTAGAAAGTATAGATATGTTTGATGTAAATGATCTTGATTCTGCTTCTGTTTTTATTTTGCTAGTACCAAGCCAAATACATGATGATCCAGCATACGTGGATGAAGTCTATGTATGGGTGGGTAGTGAGCTGATTGCTGATAAAGAAAACATTCAAGCTAATGGCAGTGATGATGGAGTTGAAACTAGGGAGTTGGATTGGAAAAAAATTGGACTCAACTTCCTTGAGCAAATGGATTTGCAGGACACCGTTATCAGGGTATGCACGAAAATTCTCAAACTATTGTTGGTGTTTTCATAGTCAAATGATGTTTGAGTGTTGCGAGTTAGATTCTGTGCTTTAGAACAACTTGGGATGTTTGATCATGGTATTTTAAGTATCCAATGTCTTCCCATGCTCTATTTTTTATTCATAGAAGCATCCAGGAGTTTTTTAATGTTCTTGTATGAATCCACCATTTATAGCTTATATTAATTGTGGAATGCTTTCCCAGTATTTCATGCATTGTTTGCATTTGCTCCTCACCTCTCTTCCTGCTCAAATAAACCATATTATGACTAACTAGCTAAATGATTTTTGCATCAGCTAATCTCCACAGATACACATACATCGGGGAGGGCTAATATTGATGCCCACTATTGACAGGGTTTGGCAATTTGTCAAAAAGCTACCAAAATTTTAATGAGTTGAAGCATAAGTAATTTTCGTGTTACTTTGGAAGGCTGTTCCATTAGGGAGCTGATAATCAGTAGGTTTCATACGGGAGAATAAATGGAAATGGCAGTCAAAAAGCATGTGCTACAAGTAGCTATGTAGCGTCTTTAGTAGTGGATAGTAAATAGGCTCATGGACCATCTTTAATGCCAAGTATGATGTACGTTCATGTACCACCTTTAGTAAGGAGTAGATGCATGTTTGGGCTGTAGAACCAGTAACATTAAAAAATGCCGTACTTATTCATCTTAAAGTTTTGGAATGACAATTTCACAAAATAGAAGTCTGAAAAGTATTTTTGATTTAATATGTTATATAGACAATTCATTTTAAAATAGCCAAAACTGCGCCTATAAAAAAGCTGGACTGGTGCAGTGCCAAGAGCAGGGACTCGAGTTAACAAGTGCCCAAACAAACAGCATTACAGAGATGCAACAAACTTATCTATAGACACTCATTGAGACCAAAACAGAGACCCACTAACAACTAACTGCATATATGAGAGGCCACATGGCATCTACGTTGACACACTGAAATGCAGAGACTCTTTCTACAATGATGGGACTCTTCATATTCTCTAAGAGTCTCAAGGGCTTTACAAATGCTTATTACAGACTCTGCAATCACCGGGCTCTCTCTATACTGTGTGGAGCCTTCTCCTTGCTTTGTGAGCACCTATGTATTCTATGTTCAGCATGCGCTGCATTCGCTTGAGCTCTCTTAACACTTTCAGCCTCTTCCTTGCGCTCTCTGTATCTTTTCTTGAGATCTTTTAATGCTTCCCTACTTCCTGGCACTCTCTTCACTTTCTGCTCCTGCGAGTTTTGGTTTCTTGGTGCTCCTGCTCCCTTTGTGACATCAATCTCTATTTCTACGTTACTTGGCGTTCTCTTCCTCAATTTTCTGATTTATTTGGATTCCCCTAATTCTCTGTGCTCTCTCCAAGCCATCTAGAAGGTCTTAGATATTTCCTCTTGTGTTAGCGTGGCTTACATGCCTGCAGATAGCGGGATTTACCATTTTCTCTGTGCTCTATATGTCCCATGCATTTTTGTGCTCATTAGAATCACTTTGAAATGTTTTAAATGACTCCCTGGGTCTTTGAATGCTTTCAAGGTCCCACACAAGCGTCTAATGACTATGAGCTCACCACCATTGGAGCTTAAATAGCTTTCCAGCGAGTCCAAGTTCGTGCTCATTTGTTCCCTATGATTAAAGTTATGCCCATTTGAGTTTTCATTGTGTCGCCACCGCCTTTGATGCGCACAGTTAAATTTGGGCCCCCTTGTGACCACCTGTGATCATGACACGTGTCAAGATCATGGGGTGCTCGGACTCAACAGGCTCTTCGTGACCAAGGCTCCAACCTGTAACTTTATAGTCCGTGGCTTAATGCGTCCCTTGAGTCTGCCTTTTGACTGTACCTCGCAACCAAAAGAATGGGCTGCACATTTAATTTGCCATGTGTCCCGTTTTCGTAGTACTCGGGCTCACGCACTTCATTTAGGTTCCATGGTTTCTACATACAAAGAATGGGCGCAGAGTACACCAAGTGGGCACAGTCTGAGTGTGACACTTGTCACATTTGGACTAATGTGGCCTCTGTAGACTCTGTGGGCTTGAATATTAAGTGGGCTCAATGTATTATATGGGCCCCGTAGACTTAAAGTGACTTGCGATTTTTTAATGTATGAAGTGACCCCCAAATTTAATATTTAAGTGATCCCCTGAGTCTCAAGTAATATGTGACCTTGTGACTTAGTATAATAGTGACCTATTAGCCTTAGGTGATAACAAGTCTTCGAGTTAATTTTGGGTCCCGTGAACTTTAATATATAAAGAGACCCTGCAAAACTTAGTAATAAGTGACTCCCAAGGATTCTATTTAAAATTCTTCTTTATGCTTGTTTAACTTGGAGTCTTTGGGCTCCCCTTTAGAACACTAACAAAAACCTGGGAACCCTATGTGTTTTAAAGAGCTCAAAGTGCCCGCCATTAAACTTGCAACTGCTGTGACTCCACATGAGCAAAACGAAAACTATTTTTGGTGATGCAAGATTGCTTGGGCCCTTGGATGCTTCTGCATCAGCAGTGAATATAAAATAGGCTCATGGACCATCTTTAGTAGTGAGTATGATGTAGGTTTATGCACCATCTTTAGTGATGAGTTGATGTATGTTTGGGCTGTAGAACTAGTAAGTTTAAAAACTGCTGTACTTATTCTTCTAAAAGTTCTGGGATGGCATGTTTTGCAAACTAGAAGTCTGTTTTTTTTTGACATGTTATATGGACAATTCATTTTATAATAGCTAAATCTGTACCCATATAAGAAGCTGGATTTCATACTAGTGTTTCTTCAAAAACAATGGATGAAGGCTGGAATGCCTGGTATAGGAAGAGATGCACCCAGAACAAAAGAATTCCTCAAGAATGTACAACCTTCTCATGCCTGGCGCATGAGCTCTACATCTCTGCAAGTGAGATATGCATACTACCAAACAAGTGTCATATCTCTGCAATCACCTGAGGCCAATTCAAATTTTGCCTTATTACCTGATAGAAAAGTTTGAACAGCCCAAGAATAACCTTCTTATACCCTGCTAAACAAAATGATCTTGAAATCATCAAATTGTGCCTTCAATCTGAGTCATTTCGTGGTAAAAGACTGGCAACGCGAGTTTATGTTTTTAGTTCAAAAGAATAATAATACAAAACTCGTAGCTAAATTTTTATGAATGGAAACATTTCTAGGATGCATTATGAATATCTTTTTCCATATACAATTGTCTCAGGGTTTTGGAGTTGTCATTTATGAACTCTTCCACCAACATGGTCAACATGGATATTTCACCTGTACTAATTGTCAACCCACTGAACGCCGTTCCTTGTAAGATTCTCCACCCTATTGTTGGCAATGAGGTTTGTTATTGTTTGCTATTTTAATTTTTAAATTTTTGAAGAGTCCTCATTACCCCATGACCTTTTTGAGCTTCTTGTTCTACATTCTCCTATGCCACCAATGGTATTCGTATTGACAATCATAATTTTTTTTTGTGTCTACTGAGATGACATTATTTGGAAAAGGCTCTGCTTCTAATACTAATTGCATCTGGACTCCAAGTTCGGGATCTGTGAAAATCCTGCATGTATGTTTAGGTAAAGCCACCCCCTGCATGAGAAGGTCTAGCCAGAAGTTTGAGCCTTTGCCAGCTTGAGTAAGAGGTGGTACGTTGTCCAATGAAACACAGTTTCCTTTGGTAAACCTTGGTCAATGTAGGGGATTCCAGGTATCCATGGTCAAATGATGCATAGGATGTCTCAGGAAACAGTTACATGCCTAAGTAGTTATCTGGATACAAAGTTTTTATTTTGCACTACCATTATGGCCGACCTAAGCCTATGGAACTTTTAGTTGTTGGAGATTAACATTAATAAAAAAGCATTGAAAGGGTCTTGTGGAAGTTGATAAATAGACCCGAGACCTTCCTCATGAATCACACTTAAAGTAATATCCTTACAGTTCGGTAAATGAGGACTTCTTCCACCATTACTTGTCCCAGAAGGAACGTGTCATCCACATGACTGTCTGTAATGCTACATGATGTGAGCACCCTTAGCCTATTAGCGTGACTTCAGATATGCCTTTGAGGGCTGACCCATGTGTCATAGCTCTCTGACAAAATATGGAAAGGGTTTCTAGCGAAAATCAGGATATTTTGTCAAAGGGGGAGAGCAGGGGTCTCACTGACGAAGGCCCTCTCAGCTTTATGACAGAACCGGCAAACTGGGGTTTACCATTGATCAAGAGCAAACCCCAATCTGGTGGAAAAGCAGACTAGTATTTACTCCTTGAAATCAGCTTTAGTAAAACAAACGGGTCTAAAGCCCAATCTTTCTAAATATCAGATTCAAAAACTCCCAAGGCCAGTTGTTACCTGATGACGGGGGGACGGCGGGACGGGTTTCCGGGCACGGCAAAAAATAGTCTAAATTTTACGGGGGGACGGGGGGGGGACGGCTGATTAAAAAATATATAAATATTTAAAATAAAAAGATATAGTGACTAAATTATATAAATAAGCTGAAATAAAACCATTTGAGATTTAAATAAGGTGAAACTTGAACTCATAAACATCAAATACATTCCTATAATAGTCCTAATATCAATATGTTAATGTCATAAAATTGAAAATTCATAATACATATTTGAATTTTGATTCTTGAATATGAGACAAGCTGAAATTTGAAATTTCCAATATATTATAAAATAGAAAAGTAAAACCATTCTAAAATATGATTGATCAAGTGACAATAGCTAATATTCATATCATTATTCTCATAGCCAAATACACCAACAATTGTCTATTGTCAATATTACAAAAAAAGAGGACAACTACAAGTATCAGCCTAAAAATCAGAATCTCCAGTACTGAAGCAATATCCATGAACTCCTCCTCGCTGGTACTAGTATCCTCGTCCTCAAAGGTAAGCCCAATCAATCCTTGCTGCACAGTGTTGTCCTCTTCAACCTGCCTCGGCTCCTCTGGATCTACATCCCACCGTAATGCTGGAGTCTGTTTGTACTCAGGTGTCTTGCGATCTATAAGATGCAAAGCACTATGTACAGCTACAGGCTTCACCGCTCTCGCAGAGGTAAGCCTATTTCTCTTAACAGAGTGTATCCAACCATACGTAGACCAGTTCCTCTCAGAGGCAAAGGAGCTAGAAACCTGGGAAAGGAGGCGAATGGCAAGTGGTCGCAGCAATCCTGGAAGCCCATACAGTCGCCACCAACTCACTGGTTTCTCCTGTGCTAATGCTACCCTGTCTGTCTTTGCTGATGTTTTGTACCCTTCGAGTTCAGTGAAGTCAAGCCACTCCATTCTGATCTGTGAAGCCTCCTGTGGAGTGTACATTTTTTTTAAAAGCCTTTATAAGGCCCTTCTTCACCTCATCATCATCCAATGGGACAACTCTGCCTGGCCTCTGCACATACCATTTGGGATTTAGTGCATACGCAGCGATATAAAGAGGAGTGTTCAACTTCTCCCATCTCCGCTGAATAATGGGCTGTATATGTTCATTATAGAACTCCAAAGTGGGGTCCCTCACCCGAATAGCTGGCCTTCATTTGCCCAAGCATGCTATCAATGCACTCGTAGATCTCACCAAGATTGGGGCTGTTAGAATCCCCATATTTGATGACACTAAAAACTGGAGCTATAATTGATATGATGTATTTCATATCAACCCAAAATGTTTCCCGCAACACCACTTCCTTCACATCTTTTCCCTTGATCTGTCTTGGACTCATGCCACCTAGTCCAATCGCTGTGTCATAATCATAATTTGCAGGGGCTCCTGCAACTCGGACATCCTCTCCAACAAAATAAAATAGGATGCAAAACGAGTGTCAACTGGTTTCAAAAATTCCTTCTTCGAAAAATTTCGAAAAAGTGCCAGTGATGTGTGGTGATTACATATGAACTTCTGCACATCTCTGGCCTCAGTCACTATCTGGTATTTTATTCCACTTCTGCTTCAATTAAAATATAAAAGTACCCTTGCATCACTTCAATTAATTTATTTCCCTCTTTAATTCCTCTTAGCCTATGGGAAATGAAAAGAATAGGCTTTGGGTATCTAGAATCAATCAATTTTGAAAAGGGGATATTACATCGTGGCTAGTATAAACTCTAATTAAGTCATATAATCATTTCCAATGCTTTATATTGGTTGTAGGTTTAGCGTAGATGGTTTCCATAGCATAAGTTGGTATATATAGGAGGTAGTAGTTAATAGTTTGTAGTGCCCCTCTTGTTTGTCAGTTGCTGTCTTAGGGACCTTGACTTCTTGTTGCCTTCTCAACGTCAATGCGACTCTCTGTTGCTTGCAACTTGATGTGTAATGTTATTGAATAATTAAATTTTAGGGGGGGCAATGTTCATATTGAGAAGGATGCCCACTTGACTGGTCATAAGGAGTTAATCCCTTTTGGCGAGGTTCACTAGAAAATTATAATATCTTGGCGATTCGGTGGATGTACAGCCTCTTGAAAGTAGTTGATCAGTGTGGTTGGCAAAAAATTCGGGAACCGTGAGTTGTCGCTTTTTGTGCTCAGATAAAAATTTTAGGGGGGGCAATGTTCATATTGAGAAGGATGCCCACTTGACTGTTCGTAAGAAGTTAATCCCTTTTGGCGAGGTCCACTAGAAAATCGTAATATCTTGGCGATTTGGTGGATGTACAGCCTCTTGAAAGTAGTTGATCAGTGTGGTTGGCAAAAAATTCGGGAACCGTGAGTTGTCGCTTTTTGTGCTTAGATAAACATATTTAAAATAATTGTCTTTATATATAGACTTTTGTTCATAAACTTGTATATCGTGAATCAATGCTTAAATGTTATTAGGGTCATAAAATTATCATATATATATGAAATATTTAATAAATAGATAAATAATATATATTTACGTATATCCGTAAAATAATGGAAATCTAATCATAACGAAATAGAACAAAATAGTTACTTAACTGCAATCAATAACAAAAAGAAGTAATTCATTTTTTTCAATTAAATGAAAATTTAAAACTAAATATTTATTATTTATGTAAATAAGTAAAAGAGTAATAAAATAGATAAATAAATTGATTAAATGAAGGAAAAAGGTGAGGAAGATGGGCGATGGAGTGTTTTGTGTGGGTGGAGGTGTTTAGCAGAGATTGTGTGAGGGAATTGACGGGGCAGGGGACGGTATGGGCAATCCCTGACAAGCGTTGTCACCCTTATAAGATACACAGCCTGTTTGACTAAATGGCTCAAAGAACTGTGCGTGTGGGCTTTGCTGGCTGAAGGATTTGCACAAAATGGGTTCGTTGACACGGCCCTGGAATCTTTCAAGCATATGCAATTGTTAGGTTTGAAACCAGACCCAACCACTTTGCCAGCGTCCTTTCAGCCTGTGGCAAATGGGAGCTTAAGTGCAGGCATGGACGCCCATCAAAGCATAATGGAAATCAGATTTTTGTTTGATGTGGTGGTTTCATGTGCCCAAGCAGGTATGGATGCCTGTCAAAGCATTTTGGAAAGTGGCTTTTTGTCAGTTGTAGTTGCAGTGCCCCAGTAGGTTTTATGCAAAATGTGGAAGAAGATGCATAGCATGTGAACTGTTCGACAAAATGCCTCAAAGCATTGTGGTTTCATGCAATGCCATGTTTGCAGGATCTACACAAGATGGATTAGCTGCCACTGTTGCGAGCATCCTTCCAATGCTGCCAAATTGAAGTAGGGTTTGAACATTCATGGAAGCATAATGGGAATAAGATCCTTGTCTGGTGTTGTAAATGCGAGTACATTGTTAGACATGTATGTTAAATGTAGAAATGTAGGGGAAGCTTGGCAGCTGTTTGTTAAAATACCTGAAAGAAATTTGGTCTCATTGAATGAGATGATGGTAGGGTATGCGCAAATAGCACTCTTGACATAGCTCGAAGGATTTTCAGAAATGCCTCAACCAAGTGTGGTGTCATGGAATTCCACCATTACTGGTTATGGACAAAATGAGCTTGTTGAAAAGGCCTTGGGGGCTTTTTAATTAAATGCTGTTGGCTGGTGTAGAGCCCAACGCAGCAACCTTTGCATAGCATATGCCCAACATGTACAAGATAAGAGCTGGAGAGTGGGGTATGAAGATTCATCAAATTTTCTTGAGAGTGGATTATGGTAGGATATTATTGTTTCAAATACCCCTTTGAGCTGTATATACAAATGTGGAAAATTTCCTAAAGCACGTGAATTGGTTGACAAAATGCCTCAACAAATGTGGTCTCTTGAAATGTGTGGATTGCTGGTTATGTGCTACATGGGCGCTTTGGACCAGTTTTTGGACTTCTCTCCTTGCCCACCTCCTTGTCAAACATGCATGGGCTCCTTCTCTTTGTCAAGCTACTATATATATGATTTTTTTTGGGATATATGTGTATAAAACATGATAGGAATATGTATTCATTTGTTGCTTGAAAGCTGTATACCATAAGGATATAGTGCTAAGGAAGTCTTTGGCATTGGTTGACTCTTTTTGCTACTCTGGTTTTCCTGCAGAAGCCTTAACCTTATCAATAAAATGCATAATAACCATAATGGGAGAGCACACTTTTGTCTGCTTGGAATGTGTATCGTGTTCAATCTTCGTGTTAACCTGTGCATTCTATTTCAAGTGGGATTTGTATGGCTAAAATGCCCTTTTGTCGCGCGAAAACAACTCCTTTGACCTAGTAAAACCGATATGCAATAAACAACCGTGGTCAGTCTTTTTGCAACTTGATGACTCAAATGCCTTTTCTTTAGCTTTAAATTGGCAGATCGTCGGTTAACTAAATTTTATTCTGTAGGCGGATATTTTTCTTGGGCTGTTTTCAAACCCACTTTTGTAAGCAGTTTGTAAAAATGCCCTTCTAACCCTGCACTTGCCTTTTAGAATGGTATGGCTAAAATGAGTGTACCTTGGTAGAGATTTTTCTGTTGATTTCCCTTCCTTTTTTTTAGCTAAGAAAATGCTCCGGAAGTGACAAATTTGAACTTAACTTATCTGGTGATTTATTTTGGTGGTCATTTCATAGGTGTTTAAATTGCATGGAATTGGAAATTTTCCTAAGATGTTTGAATTGACTTCCAACGCCACGACTCGAAGTTTGTAGGGACTATTGATCTGACCTGTGGGAGTTGTCCTTGGTATGTTGTTAGTGTTGGGATCACATTAGAACTATTTATTCTGATGTACATGGTTACCTTTAGTGGTCACATGGTAAACGATTGTCGTTTTAGGTCGCAACAATGTAGTGTGTGCTACTTGTTATAAGATCACTTCAAGAATGTAAATAAATCTTTCCATAAACACTGCTGTGCGGCCATGATGGCACTAGTCTTAATGCTTGATTGGGAGTGTTATGATGTTTTCTATCTTAGACCCACCTTGCTTGAATGAGATGATGCTTGCATGAAAGAAAATATTTCTATTTATCTGCCTGTCTCTCTCTCAAACTTAAATGTTTAAATGATTAGAGAACTTTTATGAAGAAATATCATTTTCTCTCTCCCTCTTCTCTCTAGGCATTTGATGTTGAGATACAATTCCTTTATTGGTGAAGTGAACTCCATGCCAATGTTTACCCTGACCCATGGTATTGTAGATTTGTAGCATGCTAAGAGCGAATATTGCAAATATTTGAATTCCCATGAAGATCTCTTTATCTATAATTGTACTTGTATTTAATATTTTTCTATGTGAAAGGAAGGATGAAATTTGTTTATAATATGAACTTGATAACGTGAATAATGCTTACATGAGTAGCCTTGTTTTAGAATAATGATTTGTGTTTGTAGTACATGAATCTTGAAAGAACATGTTTGATTGTATTGAAAAATTGAAAATGTGCATTTCCATTTAGCTAGTTTTATTTTAAACATTCCATACATGTTTTAAGTTTAGTCTAAATCTTAAACCGGAAACTCTACTCTTTAAGTTGTAGTTTTATGTGGTTATATTTGTAATAAGAAACTTATTGGTATCAAGCCTAAGGTCAAGACTCACTACCCTACCCTTTCCTTTGAAGCCTTAGTTGAATTTAAAATTTATAACTTCTTTGAGCCTTGTGTTTAGTTGTTCATGCTTTTGCCAATCCTTTGGATGCCCTCTAACTAATAGGGCCTCTCACCCTTTGAATGCGTTGAAATGGATGCACTTGTCTAACATGCACAATGCTTCCTCAAATAGTGACTTGTACTAGATCTTGAAACGAGTACCTGTTGCATAGATGAGCTATGTTGCGTCCATGTGTAATGTGTCTTAGGGGTTGGTGCGTGGTGTCCAATTACACAAGTTGACTCTAAATGCTTTGTGTGAGAACTACATTTGGGGTGTAATCAAATGTTGTGTAAGGCAGTGTATGATGTTAGATCACTAAAGCACAAATAACCTTCTTATTGAAATGGTTGCTAGGGCCTTGTGACACTTCTTAGGCTGGCTTTGTTTATAACTCTATATGAGGGTCGAAGCGTGTTTAACCTTAACAACCAATGGAAGGATGTTTATGATAATTGTGTTGGTAAGAGTTAACCTTAGGTTCAAATTGAATACCGATATCATTCTGTTTTGGTAATGTATTCAACATAGTCCTTAATGAATTGTTCTTATCTGTACCTCGTAAAAAAAAACAGCTTTAACTTCATTCCCTTGCAAGATCAACCTTAGTTGTAGTATCTTGGCTGTTGGCCTTTTGGGGACTCCTTGTTCATTGTTGTTTGGGTATTTCCTCTTGATAACATGTGTTAGGGGATGTAGCGTTCCCCTTAAGCGGGTGACCATAAAAACACGTCTAATTTTTTTTGACATATATTAATAAAAATGGACTCCATAATCACCCCTCATCCAAGGAAGGGAAAACAATAGTCCCATTTTCCTAGACTCACTTAATTATACATTCACGTTAAGAGGCATATACATGACAATATTGGCGCACATAAATACCAAGTTCATATTTGTCTTAGTTCAACACAGTGAGTTCCTCATTAACTTGCATAATTTACTTCTAAATGAAATAGGTGAAATAAGCGTACAATCCCTAGGAGTTAATTTAAGTGAGTTCTCATTTATTAAATCATCTATTAATATATAAAGCATTTTGTTTTACTTTAAGCAAGTGAATCCGTAATTCTATTTCAATACCACCATACATAAAAATCAAGTATAATTTGAGTGTCAATTTTATTAAGTTCATTAAATTATCCATTTACCTATCTATTTTCAATATACTACATAACACAAATCCATCACACAAATATTAGCCACGTGATATCTCTTTGTAGCTAGTGTTCTACTAGAATAAATTCTTCATCCATAAACATAAATACATTTTGTCAGTTACAACTAACTTATTGGCTATGATCTATTTTCACCATGTTGACAAATTTGCTTAAGAAAACCATTCTTCATATATAATACAACCATCGGATCTTTTTCATAGTTTATACAATGTATAAATCAACTTTCCATTAATAAGGTTTACAACTTCATTCACGTAAATTTTACATAAATCTCAATAATAATACAATGATACAATTTTTTTAAACCATAAAATACCATGACATGGGTCAAGTAGAGAACCGTTTTGTTGTCCAATTGCAGTGAGAGAAAGAGCATCATCGGAGCGCTTTACCTCCAACCACGAGCCATACGGATCCCACCACACCTCTCAAATCTTGAGAGTGGCCCTACCCTTCACGAGAAGGAAGATGTGGTAATCAATGAGGAAAGAGAGAGTCTCATGTGTAAGTAGTTACCCGATCAACTGGTAAACATCTACCGGGTAGGAATAATATACATCCTAAAATCATAACCTGATGATTTTGCTTTTGGCCAAAAGTCTATGGATATCAGTAGGTACCCACCTAATCCCTGAAATCCATATGAATGCTAGAGCATGAATAATCTAAAGTGATAATTCAAGAGGGTAGCCTGAGTGTCAATCCACAACCTACCCTGTGTCCCCTCTTAGCATTCGTCATATGTGATTCTATGCACTAGGTTATCTATCACCTTAGTACTATCACCCCCTAAGCTTAACACATCTCTCAACTATACTCTCTTCTCAACTGGAAATTTTACAACAAAACATTCTCTATCCCTAAGTTACAAATGGTCAATTAATGTTAGAACATAGACAACCCTAATCCTTTAGAGTGCCAAACAATTGTGACCTTCTTAGGTGTTCTCATACCAGTTTTCTTAGCCATGGTTGCAATGCACCCTAACCACCGTTTACTCTGTATGACAAGGAGTAAATAATTTTCCTAAGTGTCCCATACTTTAGGAAAAGTCATACATGCTGCTGGTTATTGCTTTTATATAGGGTTAAAAACAATGTTATCCAATAAAATTGGTGTTTAAACGAACTATGGAAGGTTTAATAGAAACCACTTATATTTATTATAAGATGCCGCAACTTGCTCTATTAATTACTATGTTGTGGTAGATTTCTAAATGCGTGATAGGAATTTCTATAATTTTTCTTCAACAATCTGTATTAAATTTTAATTCCTTCAGAGAAAACTTTGTGTCTTGTATATATAATCCCCTCTACTGTAAATGTCTAATTATCTGTAATCCTAGAGTAATCTACCTTAGTATCTATTTACCAGGAAAATTTAATCCCTTATGTCATGATGCTTTACTTCCACACCATCACTTTACTTGGATATAACCTCTTATGTTTGACCATATTTAAAGAAACTTTTCAAGGCTCACAATTCTTAAATCAGATGCTCCCAAAAATTTTAATTAAGCTGTCGATTCTATTGCTTACCCTTTTATTATAGTTATAAATATGTAATTAGCAATAGTTAATTTCCAAATTCAAATGACAATTATAAGCCTTAGATGCTCCCAAACATTTTTATTTAAGGTATCGGCTATTGCTTACCCTTTTATTATAGTTATAAATCTTTAATTAGCTATATTAATTTCCAAAGGAAAAGTAAGTGGTTTTCATAGGATCGTAACCTGCTTGCTCCTGGAGCTTCATGATATGGGCTCACCTTGTTCGAGCCATGAATCGGTTATAGATTCACATATGAATGTTCTCTCTTTTTATACATATCTATTTATTCCTTGTAGTGCCTAAATGCGTTTGGTAACGGATTCAAGCCTATTATGTTTTGGTGTGATTCAACTCGTAGAATTCCTGTGGTTTAAATTCAGACCCTATAGGTTCAAGACTAACAATTCACCACAATGCCCGTTTTCATTCCAGCTTATTTTTTAAGCAGAGTTATACATATTTATCTTGTTTTTAAAAGGAAGAAAACAATAGAGAAGAATGTAACCTGGATCTGATGCTAAAACCGATCCTTCTCCCTAATAATGAGGTTCTTTCATTCACTAACTCCCCCAGACACTCAGCTCATACTATACGTCTTTGCTGTGCATTTCTTGCTGCACCCCTACTGTCTGTATTCTCCTACATGTCCCTCTGTCTGCATCTATTTTACAATAAGTTATTTCCTTCCTACACATCCTTGCTGCCTCCTCTCATACTATGTCCTGTCTTCCTTTATTTGCATCCAAATCTGCTGTGCATTTTCCTCTTCTCTTAATACTAATTCCTCTCCCCTCCAATTGCGTTCAACTCCCCCTTTCCCTTCCTGTAGAAGGATTCTTTTTGTTTTCTTTTGCTGTAGAACTTCTCTTCTGCCTTCTGATCGGCCCAGCTTTTAAAATCTGCTAAAAGTTTTTCCTTGCTGTGACGTTATTCTTTCTTTCCTCTGCTACTGTTGTGCACTCCTCCCTTGATTATTCCCTCCTCTCTCCAGATACTGTCACCTCTCCTACGTCTCTCTTCCCTTTAAGAAACTTCATTAATTTTCTATATTCTCCGCTAATCTTGGATTACGGCTTTTATCTTTCCCTTACTCACCATGCTAAGTCTAGTCATGGGTAGAGGACTTCTAGTTTTTCTTTTAAATTACTCCAAATTTTATCTTTCAAATCCTTACTCTCCCCCTAATCAGGGAAAAGCGGCGGTCAGCTTGAGTTCCCCTAGGTGTAAGCTTTTAGTGGTTTTCAGCTCGCCAAACATCATGCTAGTTTGCCACAATAAGGGGAAGTCAAAGTTAATTCTATGTGGCGGTTTGAATTTAGATCTTTCCCCCTATATATATATATATATAATATATGGCTTTGATCTCAAAAACTGCCAAAAGATGCTAAACTCTTATTTTGCGAAAACTTACCTATTCTTTTTTTAAGTAACGATTCTTCTAATCCATCCATTATATCCATTTCCTATAGCATCTGATGAGAATATACGCTGGATCACATTTCTAAGGAAGACTAAAGTTGTTCCAATTTGCTTTTATGAGAAATTTTTAATTGTCCACAATGATTTCAAGGTTCTTTAACCCTCTATAGCTATATTATGGGTGACTGTCCTTCCTATGACAAGCAGAAACACAAAGAAACCTCTTTCATGAATACCATGAGGATGGTGGCTGGATTCATATATGAGCTCGATTTCAAATCATAAGGTAATTAATGCAAGTTCGGTTAGTCCAGATTGATCTTGAATTCAAAATTAGCTCGCCGGAAATGTATGCAGAGCAAGATATTCATTGGGTTGGGTTGTCATGCGATCTTGATCATGAATAATAATGTAATGCATTGAAATTCATCTTGGCCCTAGAGTTGAATTATGATAACGAGTCCTTGGCATAAACAATGTCGATATTGTATTCGCAAGCAAACGACTATTACTGATTTATAATAGTCCTCTCATATTTCACATTAGTGACATCACACTACTCATAATGAGAACACACACCAATATCATATTGTCGCTAGGTACTCCAACAATATCATCACAGGATGCGACACACTTAAGCAAAACTGAAATAAGCGAAAAGGTTCTATTGACCAACTTACGGTTTGACCCAGTTTCGAGCACTATCATACACATGTAACTCTCTCTCGCGATACCCATTACTGCATCTTTTCTTCTCTCTCCGATGACGCCCTTTCTCATATTCCGAGATCGCCTGCACATGCACAAACAACAATACCCAGTGCATTATATGTTGAATATAATAAATCAACTTTCAATAAATCATAAACGACATGTTATTATTAATAGTAGTCCATAACTGTATTTCAACATTTAATAACCATCTAACAATATTTAATTAATGAAAAATTATCTTTTTATCCAAAACATATCGTAATGCTAATGAAGCAAAATCAATCAACAATAAAATACTATCTCTATGGCGGCCATTGCCACCCAGTTTTCGATTATATCAAAATAATAAATGCTCAGTTTCGGGATGTGACATCCTTTCCCTCTAAGAGGAAGCATCGTCCTAATGATTATTAATACTATAAAAACAAAGCAACTAATGAAACAAATGTGGATATGCACTGCGGACTTCACAGTCGTCCCAGGTAGTGCTCTCTTCTGCTCATTGGTTCCATTCGACCTTGCATTGAGAGACTTTCCTATTTCGCCATTGTGGTCCGTAGGGGTTCGACTAGAAGAACTCCCAGATCCTCTACCTGCAGATATTTCCAATCGATAACATGAGACACATCAGAATGATATCTTTCCAATAAAGACACATGAAAAACATTGTGCAATTGGGACAAAGTTGGAGGTATTGCAAGTCTATACGCCACTGGGTTGACCACTTCGAGAACATTGAATGACCCAACATAGCGAAGTGCTAGTTTGGAAGACTTCCGAAACTTGATTAAACTCTTCTTTGGTCTAACTCTTAGAAAAACCTTATCACCTGCTACAAACTGTCTAAGCGTCCGTTTTTTATCCGCATAACTTTTCTGCTTGTATGTGGCCTCAAATAAGCAGTGCCTAATCAATTTTACCTGCTCTTCCATGTCCCTAAGCATGTCAAGGCCTATAGCCACCCTATCTTCAACACGATCCCAACTGATAGGTGTTCGACATTTTCTTCCATATAGAGTCTAAAAGGGGCAAACTCAACCAATGGCAATTGATCTTCCCATTTGTACTGTTGATCCATACAATACATCTTGAGCATGTCTTCTAGAACCTGATTCACACTTTATGTTTGACCATTAGTCTTTGGGTGATAAGCAATGCTGAAAATCAATTTGGTTCCTAAGGCAGAGTGCAAGGTTTGCCAAATCCTTGATGTCATACGAGTATCTATATTAAAGATAATCTTCTTTGATACTCAATGCAACCAAAAAACCTCTTGTACAAACGTCGTCGCCAAAATGGGCGAATCATCTTTCAAATTCCCCAGAATGAAATGGGCTACTTTGGTGAGTTTATCCACAACCACCAATATAACATCATGCTTGTTCTTGGACATTGGAAGTCCTTGAACAAAATCCATACTTATGACCTGCCATTTCCATTCGAGAGGTTCATGTGGATATAACAACCCAACTGGATGTGCGTGTTCAACTTTCACTCGCTGACACTCCAAACATCTAGAAGCAAAATTTGCAACATCCTTTTTAATCCCTAGCCAAAAATACGTCTTGAGATCAGCCAACATCTTGTCACTCCAGGGTGACCTGAATAAGGAGCATTGTGTGCCTCCTCCAATACTAGGGTCCTCAATCCATCGAGGTTAGGTACATATATTCTGTCGTGGAAACGAAGAAGTCCATCTCTATCAAATTGATAACCCTCATATCTACGATCTTGACTATCAGTCTCCAATGCAGATTTGACCTTCCCGTAAAAAGTATATGAAGATAGCTTACTCAAAATCTGTTGTTTGAAAGTGGTCCTCGTCGAGGCCATGACTGCAATGTGTCATCTTCTACTAAGGGCATCTGCAACTTGGTTTTTCTTGCCCTTTATATAGCTTATATCAAAATCATATTCACTCAAAAATTCTAACCAATGTCGCCGCCGTGCATTCAAGTTTGGTTGAGTGAAGATATATTGCAATCTTGAATGATCTATCTTGAGCACAAAAGGCTTACCCAAAAGGTAATGCCTCCACATCTACAAAGCATTTACTATAGCTGCAAGCTCAAGATCGTGTGGGGTATAATTCAACTCTTCTTGCCTAATCTTCCATGACTCGTAAGCCACTACTTGATTAATGTGCATTAATACTCCTCCAAAACCTTCACCTGATGCATTTGTGACCACTATGAATTCTCCATTAGGATCTGCAACTTTCAGAATTGGTGCATTAGTCAACTTTTCCTTTAGGAGTTGAAAGGTTTTTTCACATTTTTTTGTCCATAGTTCCCTTTCTTTTGCAATGATGTAATAGGACTGCCAATTCTAGAGAATCAATCAACAAATTTCCTGTAATATCTTGCAAGTCCCATAAAACTAGGTACCTTGTGTACATTTTTTAGGTGCTGGCCATTCCATGATAGCCTTTATTTGGTTGGATCAATTGCAATTCCATCAACTGATATCACATGACCCAAATAATGCACTTTCCTTTGGAAGAAAGTACATTTCAACAACTTGGCATATAGCTTATGTTGTCTTAACCTTAGTAACACTAGTTGTAAATGATGAATGTGCTCCTCTTCTGTTTGAGAGTAAATCAATATATCATCCAAAAAAACTAGCACAAACCCATCTAGATAATCTCTAAACACGCTATTCATTAAATTCATGAAGGCTGCTGGTGCGTTCGTGAGTCCAAAAGGAAGAACAATGAATTCATAATGGCTATACCTTGTACGGAAATCCGTCTTAGGTATGTCACTTTCCTTGATTCTCAACTGATGGTACCCAAATCTCAAATCAATCTTAGAAAACACTGTAGCTCCTCGCATTTGATCAAATACATCATTAATGCGTGGTAAAGGGTACCTATTCTTAATTGTTGCCTTATTCAACATTCTGTAATCAATGCAAAGCCTAAGGGTTCCATCCTTATTTTTCACAAAAATAACCGGTGCTCCCCATGGCGAGACACTAGGGCGGATCAATCCCTTAGATAACAACTCTTGCAACTATACTTTTTAATTCAAACAACTTTGTTGTGGTCATTTGATAAGGTGCTTTTGATTTTGCTTCAGACCCTTTAATTAAGTCTATAGAGAAATCAAATTCCCTACGAGGAGGAAGCCGTGACAATTCTTCTGGAAAAATATCTTTAAAATCTTGAAGAAAAGAGTAGTCCTCTTATGTAGGTTCTTTTTCCTCACCAACATCGTCAATATGAACTGCATACATCACAAGACCTTTCCTTCGTGCCTTCTTCAACTGCATAGCGGAGATTTGCCTTAACTTAGTAGCCTTGTGAATCCCTGTGAAACTTTGATGCTCACTACTATCGTCTTGGCATGTCACGGTTTTTGCATAACAATCTCCCTTAGCACAATGTTGGCATAACCAATTCACACCTAGAATGACATCATAGGATCCCAAGGGTGCAACATATAAGTTCACCTCAATTGTGAAACCTGATAGCTTTAATTCTGCTGCAAATAGACATTGCTCTACTCTCATTTCCATCCTATTGCCATAATGTACTGACCAAGTTTTATCCATATAACTAGCCTGCCTAGAGATTTTACTTAAAAATTCCGGCGCAACAAAACATTCAATAGCTCCAATGTCAATTAGAATAGAAACAAAAACCCCAAAAAGTTTACCTGGCACTTATACTGGAGTGGTCTGAAAATCAGCTTGGCGATTGTCAATTGTGGCGTGAATGTGTTGCCGACTCTGATATTGTGAAGGAGGTCCTCTAGTAGTGTTTTGGGGACAATTGATGGCACAATGATACCCTCCGCATTTATAACATCTTGTGACTGACCCTTTCCTTCGTGGAAACTTCTCTCCTGCACTCCTATTCTGACCATTGCCACTGTTCCCCGCTTGGTCGGTTCCTCTGATTATTGTCTGGCTTGGGTGAATTACCAAACTTATTCGGTTTCCAAGTATTACCATTTTTATTTCCTCCATTCTTTTTGAACTGTTATAAGCAAGGTAAGATATTCATTTGGTTGGGTTGTTATGCGATCTCAATCATGAATAATAATGCAATGCATTGAAATGCATCTCGGCCCTAGAATTGAAGTATTAGATTTATAATAGTCCGCTCGTATTTCACATGTAGCAACATCATGCTACTCATAATGAGAACGCACACCAATATCATATTGTCACTTGGTACTCCAACAATCTCATCACACAATGCGGCATACTAAAGCAAAACTGAAATAAATGATAAGGTTCTATTGACCAACTTACTGTTTTATCTAGTTTTGAGCACTATCATACACATGTAACTCTCTCTCGTTATACCCATTATTGCATCTTTTCTTCTCTTTGATGATGACCTTTTTCATTTCCCGAGAGCGCCTACACATAGACAAACAACAATACCCGGTGCATTATATGTCCAAAAATAATAAATCAATTTTCTATAAATCATAAACGACATGTTATTATTAGCTGTAGTCTATAACTGTATTTCAACATTTAATAACCATCTAACAATTATTTAATTAATGAAAATTAACGCTTTTATCCAGAACATATTGTAATGCTAATCAAGCAAATTCAATCAACAATAAAATATTGTCTCTATGGCGGCCACAATCTCTCAGTTCTCAAATATTTCAAAATAATAAATGCTCAATTTTGGGATGTGACAGGGGAAGTTGTGGGACTTATTCTTTTAGAACCCTTTGGATATGGAGTGGATTGATTTCTGGTTAACACTTGGGTAACAATTGATTGTAGGATAAAGTAATGAAATATGTGTCTAAAAACCACGTGTAGAGTATGTAGGTACCTAGGGTCATATTGCTTCTATCTAGAGAACCACCTTGAAGCTTGTAATTGTTGTTAGTGCATCGGATAAGAATCGGTGAAATGCATTACCTTGCTCCCGTGACTTGGGCCTAGCTTCGACTGCAATTCACATTCCCTTTGTTTACTAATAATTTAAAACAAGAAAAAGTTAGCCGGACTTGCTTAAGAACATATAATGGAATTTGAGAACTGTATTTGTGTAATGTTTGTGTAATCAAATCAAGATGTGTTTCGAAAAAGAAAAAGAATGCCGTGGTTTTTGCTTGGTTATTGGGTTGAAATTTCTTTGGGCATGACAATTGATCTTTATATTGCACTTTTGGTTCTTATTGTAAGGTTGTGGAGGTTGCCCCCTTGAAGTGGCTAAGTCATATATACTTAAAGATTCTGCTCTTATTTCCATCATTTGGTGTTCTGTTGTTATTCTACTTATTTATCCAAGTAATGTCATTACAAGTGGTATCAGATCTTTGATTTGGGCAAAAGCTGGGTTGAAGCCCTAATTTTGAAGAATTGCCTATATCTCGCAATTCGTTGCCCTTTTTTCTGCAATTTTTAAAAACTGAAGTTGGAGAATTATTGAGGGAAGTTACAATCCAAATTTCAGCTGTTTGTGATCTATTGAGGCAGTTATTGCAGTTCTAGTGTTTTTCATAAATTTGTTCCATAGGCTACAATTTCTGTTTTTTTAGATTTCTTTATATTTTTGGAAAGCTCGCACAAATTTAGGTGGCATATGTTCTTTGTATATTTGAATCCAAGGTTGGCAACATTCCGGAATTATTCAGTCAATGTTTGGTCAAAGGTGAAAATCAAATTCTACATGGTCAAGCATTAATATGACAAGGCTACACACGAAAGACAGTGGCAAGGGTACCATCACCTAACGAAAAACTCCTAATGATGAGGATATGGAGTTGAAGACAAGACTCGGGGAAATTTCTGTTCTAGGGTTTTCTTTAACAAATCACAAAGTGAGCTAGGTTGACTAATTTGCAAAACATACAATTTGATATGGCTGGTAAGGGAGATGTGGACAACATCAATTTTGAATTGAGCACATTGCAAGGAGATGCGAACATAGTGAAAGGAGATTTGAGCACATTGTAAGGAGGTGGGCATAATGAAAGGCGATTTGAGCGGCATTAAGGCACAATTGGAAACATTTATGTTGCAAATCAATTAGAAAAATCCGCCACCAGTCATCAATTCCCACCCTGACCACATGGAATCTCCCAACCAGAACAGTCCAAGTCTAAATGTGATGCAGCCTTAGGCCACACCTTACTTCAATTAAAATCCTCGAATCATGTTACCAAAAGTGGAAATGTGCAAGTTTGATGGGAAGGACCCAGTCACATGAATCAACCAAATGGAGATTTTTTTTGAGCTACATCAATCACTATGTGCATAGAAGGCGGTCATGGCATTCTTATACCTAGAATCAGAGCGATTCATTTGGTATAGATGGTTTTGTTTGCAAAAGAAGAAGCAGGGCCTTACTGTTACTTGGTCAATATTTACAGATGAATTCTATGGACTATCGAAACAGTATGACAGATAATTACTTTAGCTAGCTACCCAAACTGTAATAAACATGTCCTTTCAAGGAGTATATCCAGTAAGATGTTAGCGTGGAAGCAAATGACTTGCAGGTTGCTCGGTAGTGACTTGAGGAAGTTTGCACTTCTCTTGAAGAGGATTTGCACAACATTTCTCTTAAAGAAGAAGCTGCAAGGTTGGAGACGGTTGTTTGTCATTGTGAGGACTGTATTGCCAGGGGTGCTTGAATTCACTCTTTTCTTTAGTGGATCTAGGAGGCGGAGGACGAGCGTTTCAAATTTTACTTTGACTTCCTAAAGAGGAAGGTGGCTGATGAGAGAGTGCTTGGTTTACGTCAGGAGGATGGCTCCCTTGCTGAAGATCCAACATAGATTAGAGTTCATTTTAGTCAACACTTCCAAAACATTTTTAGTCCTTACCATAGGTTGGATGCAGTTGGGGCTGTTAGGGATGCTTGTTATAAAGCCGTCCCTAGTTGAATTTCCAGTTGTGACTAAGACAAAATAGATCGAGACTTAACCAAGGAGGAGCTAGATTTTGCCTTTTTGTCCATGTAGAACGGTAAGTCTCCTAGCTTGGATGGACTCACTTATGGAATTTTTCAAGTCCATGTGGGGGATACAATTGGTGATGATCTTTGCTCTTTGGCTTTTGAGGTTTTCTATTCTGGGTATCTCTTTAAGTTTCTCATCAAGGTATGATCAAACATATTCTTAAGAATGCAGTCAAAGACACTATTGGGGGTTGGAGGCCCATCACTTCACTCACTGTTGCTTACAAACTTTTAGCTAAGGCCCTAGCCCCGAGGATTCAGGCAATTGCTTCATATGTGGTGAGATAGGAGCAGACTGGATTTGTTCAAGGAAGGTTCATTCTGCATATTGTTGTTTCAGCCTGGGAGGCTATGGAGTGGGCTAGAGAAATTGCTTGACAAACTTGTGTGGTGAAAACTGACTTTGACAAGGCATATGATCAGATTGATTGGACATTTATTTTGGAGATGTTGACATGCCTGGGATTTGGCCTTCACTGTGTTGCTATGGGCTCTACCCTCTTCTCAAATGCTTCAGCCTTTGTCTCTGTGAATAACACCCTTTCTCTACAGATTTTTCTCCACTTCTCTAATTTGCCAGGGTTGCCCCCTATGTTGCTAGGAAACAGAAACAGGTACAGGTACAAAACAAGGAAACACTAATTTTTAAAAAACCTTCAGTACGAAACGTTATGGGAAACGTCCGTACAATATATGTGTGTGTGTGTGTGTGTGTGTGTGTGTGTGTGTGTGTGTGTGTGATAGTACTCATTTTATAATTGTACTTCATGGACCATAAGAGATAATTGATAAAACACTCAAAATATTTTGTATTCATTGAAATTTGAAGTTCTAAACATTCATCATTCAACATATAAAAACCACATTAAAATAAAAACATTAAATTAAATTTATATAATAAAAACTATTGAATAAAATTATAAGAAGTGAATCATACTCTAAAGTTATAAAATAAAATAAAATAAACTATAATATCTAACTTATAAAAACTATCAAAAAACTATAGTCATTTTCGTGAAGGCTTGTTGAAGAAGACTCACGAGAAGGAAGAATTCACACTTAGAGAAATAAAATTCGACAATTGCAAAGACATTTGGTGCATTTCTTACTTGCCTGAACTACAAGCCGCAAATACAAAAAAACCCTAGTCGTGAGGGCAAAAGTACTTGCTTTTTCTCCTGTCGAGAGGGCAAATACAAAGGAGATGTCTTTTTCCACAGTTGCGAGGGCATTTTCCACCGATTTTTTATCAGTCGTGACCGGGGCACATAGTAGTTTTATGATACTTTGTTATTTGGTACATTTGAATAATGAAACTCATTGTTTGAGCAGGCCAGACGAACCAAAACAAAAAAAGGCAAAAAAAAGTGGAAGATAGAGACGTTTCAATGGCGTTTCGACCCACGTTTCCGTACCAGAAATGTTTCTGAGTTGAAACGACAGGGTCTCAGGCATTTCCTGGTAACAGAGGTTGCCCCCAAGCCCCCTAGCTATATTTTTTGACAGTAGATACCTGGGGCTATTTGTTAGAAGCTGCCCGTGTGGCAGGACAAATCCATGGCATTCAATTCCCTGATGGCTTAGAGATGATTAATAATCACTTTGTGGACGACTCTCTTCTTTAAGTTAGAACTGATTGTGATTCAGTCAATGGATCCATTGCTTGTTTGGATACATTTTCCTCTGCTTTTGGTGCTGTGGTTAGTGCCCGCAAAACTGTTTTTTGGTTGGTCGTGTGTACATGTAAAACTAACTATGCTAATTGAAATGAAACTAACACCTAGTAGCTTTAAAGCAAAGTTAATCAAACAAGAACATCATGATAAGAGCTTAAGGGAAAATAACTTCTTCAATGCATAAACATGATAAAACAACTAAATGCTAAGCCATTCCTACTCTTTGTGATTGCTACTTAAAGTATGAACCTAATTAGATCACCTAGCAATCAAATTGGTGTTGTTTGCCTCAAGAATTGAGGATGAGATCTCACCAAGAAATGGCTACAAGGCCATCTTTAGATCTTCCCATGCTCCTCAATTTGAGAGAATGGATGCAAGATGGAGAAGCTATTTCCAACAATGGAGAATGGCTCAAATCAAAATGCCTATAGTTTTCACTAATGAAAATGAGGTGTAAGTTTGAGAGGAAGGAGCTTGGTCCCTTAAATAGCTTTCCACTTTGGGAGAAGCTTGCAAATTAGTGGATGTGGGATAAATGATAAAGTGCATTTAGAAATGGGTAAAAAAGCTTGATTAGAGGAATTAAAAAGTGATTAACACTTTATGGGAGTTGAGATGATTTAATTAATCAACTGTGATTAATTAATAGGTAGGGATAAGCTTGTAGAAGCTATTTAGAGGTGATTTAGAGGAAAATTAAATATACATGATTCAGGGGGATGTTAAGAATAGCTCTCAACCTAATTAAATACAAGGTTTTATTGCTTTAGAAAAGGAATTAACTAATCAATAGTTAATTAATTGACTCGAGGAGATTATAACAAAAAAAATGTCATTAATTTGGATCATTGCTACAAATAGGATCCTGCCAATTAACCTTAATGTCCAATTAATTAAAAACCAAAGTAACAAGGTTTATGTAGCTACATCAATAGTTAAAAAGTGTCAATCCAACGAAAAGCCAAGGTAACTAATGCAATTCTTTCACTTAATTTGAGTGAAGAATGCAGGTATCAAGCACCATAATTTTATTAATGCCATGTTGTTGGAAAGGGTGGAGGGAACTATTTAGTAATTAGCAGTTAAAAATTATTACTGAAACTGACAAAAAACACTGGTTCATTAGTGGGATCCGTATTAAATGATACGTAACATGGATAAAAGGTGTCGATGGTATTTGCCCCTCTTTGGGCTCTCAGACAAGTAAGACAGATACACTTCAAAGCTATATAGAAAAATGTACAAACAAGAAAATTTTTTTAAGGGATAGGAGAATAATTATAGAAAGTGGATGCCCACTCGAGTGTTAAATGTGTGGAAAGCCATGACACTTGAAAATCCTCTGAAAAAACTGGATATCAGAAACAATCTGAGGGGAGGATTAGGATAAATATAATCCCTATTGCCCTAGGTGCAGTTGAAGATAAATGATAATCAAGGAATGAATGATATGATTTGGTGAAAATGGATACAGCTTGGGTGCATGCAAACTTAGTTGAAGAATGTTTTGTCAGGTTGATCATGTTGGCAGCTAAAATCTCAAGTTTCTCAAGCCTTAGTTAAGGTTCTGAACAACATGTATTGCTGTATAAATGAAATGAAAATGCTATAACCAGTAATGTTGTTCCTTGCTAAGAACACTTAATGCTAATCAAACACCACATATTACGATGAAAGTAAACAATTCGCCATGATGCTTTACAAGTACAAACACACTTACTCAAACAAACAATGAGTCAAGCAGTTATTGGATATTATTATGGAGCTCAATTTAAATGTTTGAGTTAATGACAATGGTCAAAATGACACCTTAAATAGGATACATGTGAGGTAATTAATGTAAGAACCATTTGGTCTTAGAAAAAGATATTGTCAATGAACTAGTATCAAAGAACTAATTGTCAAGGATGATAGTTTAGTAAGCATTCCAGTCTGACATTAAATAGGTATAGTCTCTTCCCATTAGATCATTTGTGAGAACTATTGATACCATAGATCAATGGTTTGGATTTTGAATTATAGGACCTAACAACTAGATGGGTATGCTCCTTATTCAAATAAGATTGATCGAAATTTCCAATGTTTTGGATTTTTGAATGTTTTAATACAATGGATTTTAATAATATTTTTGACCTAGGTTTTTAAGGTTTTTTGAATATTGTTATTTGTCACAGGACTTGTACCCATGTCTTGGCTCTGGAAGAACCAATAAAAGGGGTTTATTGATTAAAACAAGAATCTAAAAAGGCTGTAATTAATTAATAATGTATAATTAATCACTTAGAACTGGATTATAACTAAGGTAAGGTCATTAATTAGCATCCAGAGTGGGGGAAGTTAATTAATTAACCAAAAGGTCATTAATTAACAAAAGATAGAAGGAAACATTAGAATTAGCAGGGAAAGTGCTAATTATTACAGGAAATGAGGGGAAAGTGGGTAATTAGTGCAATTTTAGTATTAAAACTGCATAAGTGGATTTTAGGTGTCTACATTTGCCCCTCTTTGGGGTGGTGTAAGCGACGCCACTTCAAAGATAGTAGACAAGTACAAACAAGCAAATTTTGAAGGAGTGGAAGAAAATTTAGTAGAATGAAGGATGCCCCCTCGAGTGTTGATGGGGTGATGGAAGAGGTCGATCGACGATTGAAAAAGATGAAGAAATTTGATAGAAGAAACAAAGGTGAGGGGGATAACTATAATCCCTGTTGTCCCAGGTGTTTTTGAAGAAAAATTGTGATAGAAGAAAATGATAAGCAAGAAAAACAAATATGGAGAGAATGGAAATAACTTTCATTTAGCTGATGTAAAAATAACTTTATTTCATCATTTTTCTCACATGATCTACAAATCATCGGCTCTTTATTATATATATAAGAATAACAAAAGTGTAAAATAACATGAAAAGCTATAATATTAACATTTGTTCATTTCCAAAACACTAACACAATGCAACATACATAATGTAATGAAATATGAGAAAGTAAACAAGCTAACCTGACATAGAAACAAGTACAAACACACATACTCAAATGTAAACAATGTTCAAGACAGTTGCACCAATGTTTTTGTTATCGAACTTTAGTCCCCAAATGTTCGAGTTAACAACATGGATTAAAATGGCACCCCAATCAAGGATACATGCGAGGTGAATACATGGAGGACACATGGGTCCTATGAAAAATCAATCGTGCACTATGAAACAGTACCATGCAACTCGTTGTGCAAGGGAGTACAAACATAGTAAGCAAACCAACTTTGTTAATGGAGGTAGATCCAGATGATTCACAAGTCATTTGTGAGAACAATTGAGGACCAAAGAAAGATGTTTTGTAGGACAAATTTCTATGTTTGAGGATGATGCATCCAATAAATGCTTCAGCTGAGTGCATGCTTCTTACCAATGCTTTTTGATTGCACCAATGTTTTGAATTTTTGAATGTTTTGGATTTTTTTCCCAGAATTTTTGTTGTTTTACCATTTTTTGGATTTTTGGAATGTTTTACCAATGTTTTAGGATTTTTGACTGTTTTACCAATTTTTTGGATTTTTTGAATTTTACCAATTTTTTTGAAGTTTTTGGAATTATACCAATTTTGTGGATTTTTAATGATTTTTGACGATGTTTTAAGTTTCTTTTTGAAATTTTTCCAAAGCTATGTACAAGAAAAACGAAGATGCAAAGACGCCCCTAGCGAGAGGTGAGAATTTACAAGGGAAAATCTTTACGCATATATACAAGAAGAAGATATGTTGGATCAAGGCCAAGAAGGATAGGTTCAACATGATGATGAACTCAAACCAGTGAAGTGCTAAGAAGAGCGAGCATGCCCCCAGTGCAAGCTGGCCAGGAAACATATGATAGAAAAGAAGTAGAAGATTGTTAATTGAAAGGGGAAAAAGTTCCCCTCAAACATGGTAAAAAGGCAATCTTATACACATGGATGTTCTGAACGAAACAGAAGAATACTGTGAATGTTATGGAAGGATATGGAAAATGTAGCTAGAAGAGTGGCAATGAAAAGGTGATTAGCCAAAGGCACAAATCATGAGACAAAATAAGGACTAAAGTAAGAGTTTGAACAAGGTCCAAACAACACTTGGTAACATACTAATCTTGTTTTCTCATAGAGACCCAGTGTGTGCACGTGGAAATTAATTACTTCTTGAAGGGAAGATTTGATAGACAAGTGTAGACACTAGCCAATGTGTAGGAATGATTTATTTGGATAGGTGATTTGTGAATGGAGGGTGAAAGGAGAGTCATACATTGCTCCACTATCAGTTAGGCATCCATAGCCCCGATGAAGATGTATTTGATTCTAGTCACAACATTGCTCTACTGCCAGCCAAGCATCCATAGCCCCAATAGAGATACTAGAAATACCCCAAGAGAGAGTTATATATTGCTTTTCTTTTGATTTTTGATGTTTTGATTGATTTTGTTTGCTTTCTGAAAATTATTTCAGCTCTCTCGATTGTTTTGATAAGGGGTTAAGAACCACCAATGGCTTGATGGAAGGATGTGGAAGTGATTGTGATGATGACATTGGCTAGTGTCAACAAATACGCCCAAAATTTCTTCACAACAAGTTTATTAGATGTAGATAGTGATAGGATCTCTAAGAGGTCAGTCATTCTTTAATTTACCAAGGTGATAAAAGACCAAGGTCAAATGGATACTATAGAGATAAATGTCACAAAATGAGTGCGAATAAACTAACCAAAATATCATCAAAGGGATGAAAATGGTGGGTGACTTGTAGAGGAATGGAAAGAAAGGGAAGAAAGAACATCCATGTGTATGCAATACCTGATTACAATGTTTGATCTTTGTACCTTTGATTTTTTTGTAATATTTTAATGTTTTTCTCATTTTTGATTTTTGATTTTGGATGGTTTTGCAAAGGGAAAACCATGAAGGGAGAAGACAATGAAGATGAATGATTTAGAAGTTGGGACCAACAATGTCACTCCACATGATAGGATCCAACAACAATGTTTGTGATTTCTTTAATGAGGGAGACTAGAGTTTTTTGCTTATCAAGAGTGATATTATCTCCAATCTTGATGACCGTAGTGAGATCATATTCGATAAGTGACTGTGACTTATCTTTCAACATGGATTTTGTATGTGGGATCTTGAGTTCCCTATCCATAGGTTTATGCACTTTTTTCCATACTTGATGTTTGCATTGGTGTGCATTCTTGAATCACATTTAATTTTTATATTTGTGAGTGTTGGATTTTCTTGGATCTTTAGAGATCTTCAGATTTTTGATCTTAGCTTGATGAAGAAACTGTTGGCATTTCCTACAAGCTAATGTATGATTTTGTTGATCTTGAGAAGTGGGAGAAGAAAGTGGATGTTTGGGATTGATGATAGGAATGTTAGGAATGATGGTGGGCTTACCACCGTTGTTGATAGAAGGATGATATGATGGACAAAGAAGATATGGTCCAAGAATTGAAGAGGATGGGCTACTGGGAGGTGAGCCACAGATAGAAGATGAAGGGCTACTAGGACGTGGCCCCGAGATGGAAGAAAATGGGCTACTAGGAGGTGAGCCATAGATAGAAGATGGAGGGCTATTAGGATGTGGCCCAAGTATAGAAAATAAAATGGGCTACCAAGAATAGGATGTGGGCCATGACCCAGATGGAAGGGGCTAAAGACTACCCTAGAGGTGACCTATAAATAGAAGATGAAGGGCTACTAGGAGGTGGCCCACATATAGAAGAAGATGATGGGCTACCAGGAGGTGACCCAAGGAGAGATTGTGATTGAGGAATTGTGATATGTAAGGAATGATTGGGTGATGAGAAGATAGGCCAAGGATCAATGATAGACCCAGGTGTTTCTCCATGTAATGGGGAATGTGAAAATGGAAGAACAAGAAGAGGATCAAGTTTGATGATCTTAGGATCTTCCTCTATTTTGTGACAAAAGGAATCAACTTCTTCCCCATAATACATGAATGCATCAGAGGTCAAAAGATAATCCTTGCTCATGATCCTCTAGAGGAATTTCATCTTGTAGCCTCATGAATTCTTTGATTACTTCTTCATTCTGAAATAAATCAATCGATATGGGTCATTGTTGGTCGATGATAGTGGGTTTATTGGAAGAAAGAGATCCAACAAGTGTGGAAGATCTAGAATATGTTTGATGATGTAGATGAGGAGAAAGTTTGACCTTATTGTTCCCACAAAGGTATTTTATAGTGCTTCGAAAATATATCTTAACATTTAGTTTCTTGTGAATTGTTCTTTGTGGACACAAACATTGGTCTTTAGAAGATTGATAAGGATATGGTAAGGATATGTTGAAATGACCCAAGGGCCAAAGAGGGATTGGATTTTTATTAATAGAAGAAGATGACTCAAGAGATGAAGTAGATTTGGATTTAGATGTCTCACGAGTGGAAGAAGATTTGGATTTAGAATAGGTTGGTATAGGTTTTCCTAGAAGATGGCATAGTGCAGGTAGACAAAGAGGATCATGTAGCCAGTCAATGGATTGTGACGTAGGGGTCAACTTGGATGATTGATTAGAGGAATTTTGAGTCGTACAAATCTTCAATGGAGGAAGATGTCGTTGAGGTGACTGATAAAGGGGGTCCTGCAAAGAAAGGGAGGACCGCGACTCAAGAGTTGAATTAGAAGTTTGATTGGAGGAACTTGGAGTCACACAGATCTTCAAAGGAGGAAGACGCCATTGAGGTGACTTATAAAGGGGGTCCTGTGAAGAAAGGGAGGACCGTGACTCAGGAGTCAAATTAGAAGAATGATGGGGAGAATTTGTGGCACACAAATCCTTAGAGGAGGAAAATGTCATTTAGGTGACTGGTTATTCCTTAGAAGAAATTTAATCAGATGAGGCTCAGGAGATTGAGGGGAATCTGAATAATAGCATGGATCAAAATAATTAGGAGACTGAGGGGAATCCAAAGAATAACATGGATTAGAATCATCAAAATACTAAGGGGAATCAGAATAATAACATGGATTAGAATCATAAGAATCATACCACCGAAGAGATGAAGGTGGGGAAAGGGAATAACCTGAATTAGAATTATCATAATCATACCATCGACTGTGAGATGAAGGTGAGGAAAGGGGTAGCCTAATGAGTTCTCTAGTGTGAAGAAACCAATCAAGGTGTATTGTTGTGATGAGGAATAGTTCAATGTGATATATTTCATGGTTGGAATTTTTGGGTCCAAATGCCTAGACCTAGATTGTATGATTGAACTCCTTCAAATGCAAGGAAGTTTCACATGTGATTCAGGTAGCGTAATGAAGACCAACTAATTTTTTTTCAAACAAATAGGGGATGTTTGTGTGATTTTCCATAGGGGATCTAAGGAAAAAAAAACATATTGATGACACAATTTTGACAATCCAACAAGGTCCAGACAATAATTTGCAAGTGTAAATGTTGAAATGGTTGATAAAAAATTAAGCAACATAATGGTTGTAAAGGAAACCTTTCTAATGTTCATATTGTCTAAAGAGTTGCTTGATAGGAAATATTTTTTCTAAGGTTTGAAAAATGTGTATAAGTACTACAATGAACCTAGGAAAAAATCAAGCAACGTGCCGACTGTGAAGGTCACAAAGAATGTCAAATAAGGAATTACAAAGAATAAGTAACCAAAGGATTGTCCTAGGAAAAACAACTATACAAGATGAATGATCACAAAGAACAATCATGTAAGTTTGGAAAACCAATCTAGTCTACAAGAAACTACTCCCTAGCTAAAATGTATCTCAATGGTAGTTTGACACAAGATGATCAACACAATGTTGACACTTAAGTCAAGTTTAAGATAAACAAGGCGTAAGTATTAACAAAGGGTTGAAGCGATATTCCAATTCAAATTATACTATAATTAATATAGATACAAATAAGGCCTAAATCCCAAAAAGTTGAAGTTACGAATGCAAATAACACAATAATGCTACTTAGATACATTAATCAAGCTTTATGGAAAAGCAAGATATTAGTATCAAAATGATATTGATGCAAACAACATAACAATGAAACTTTTCAAGGTTGAGGCAATGTTTGGAAGGAAACAAGGTCAAATTATACCAAGGAGTTGTTAAGGTGCCAAATGTGAACATAATAAACTTGCAAAGCTAATTGAAATAGACTAACACCTAGTAATCTAAAAGCTAATCCAAATCTACTATAGAACCATCAAGATAAGAGCTTATGGAAAATAACTTCTTTAATGCATGAACATGAATCAAATAAATCAAACTAAATTGCTAAGCCATTCCTACTCTTTAAGATTGCTAATCAAAACATGAACCTAATTAGATCATTTAACAATCAAATTTGATTGTTGTTTTCCTCAAGAATTGAGGATGAGATCTCACCAAGAAATGGCTACAAGGCCATTTTTGGATCTTCACATACTACTCAAATTTGAGTGAATGGATGCAAGATGAAGAAGCTAATCCAAATTAATGGTGAATGCTCTAAGAAATGCCTATAGTTTTCACTAGTGCAAATGAGGTGTGTAAGTTTGAGAGGAAGGAGCTTGGTCATTTATATAGCTTTCATTTTTGGCAAAGGCTTGCAAATTAGTGGATGTGGGACAAAGCCCAAAGAAGAAATACAAATGATATGCATCTTTAGAAGATTTAATAAAGGATGTGCACTTTATGGGAGTTGAGAGGGGTTTAATTAATCAAATGTGATTAATTAATAGGTAGGGATAAGCTTGTAGAAGCTATTTAGAGGGTATTTAGAAGAAATTAGCATGATTCGGGGGATGTAAGAGGGGATTTTAACCAATAAAAGGGGTTTATTGATTAAAATAGAAGGCGTAATTAACTAATAATATTTAATTAATCACTTAGAGGTGAATCATAACTAATGCAAGGTCGTTAATTGGCATCCAGAATGGGGGAAGGGTTAATTAATTAACGAAAGGTTGTTAATTAATGAATTAGAAGGGGAATGTTAGCTAATTTTAGGTGTTTACAGGTCAAATTCAATGTTTTAAAAATTGTAACCGGACTCAGAACTGACCGAGGGTCAGACTGGAACCGAACTGGAATCGGACCGGAACCAGACCGGTTCAAAACTTATGAACCAGATTACCAAAAAATACATAAAATATTACAATTTTAATAAAAGCAAGAAATTTTAACAATTCCAAACCATGATTACAAACCACTAGAGACAAAAAATGCAAAGTTTCCTCATGTATATACTATGTAAGGGTAAATATAGCAAAACAACACTGAGTGCACTACATATCCGAAACAAAATACATAAACAATGAGGTTTTAAATGGCCAATAGAGTCCAAAAAACAATATGCTACAAGCTACTACATATTTGATATCACTTATCAAACTCAACACCATTGCTAAGAATGGGATCCTCATCCTTATCAATGTCATCATGTTCCTTTGGCTCAGACACATTGAACTCCTCAGGGACATCTGCAGTAGTTGTAGTAACACGGCTAGTGTTTGCCATGTCTGGTGCTACTAGTGGTTCATCATCCAAAGCTATCCACCCCAAGTCATCGGGATCAAACTCTGCTAGGTGACTCTACCCATTCCAAGGTTGAATCAATATCATCCAAGACAATGGGACCTGTATTAGGTACTCCAGTCAGTAATTGGTTGCACCTTAACCGGAGGTTGTATTGCACGAAGACGGGATCATTTAACTGTTGTTCTAAACGGGGTCTATATAACATCATTTTAGGGTTGGAAAAAGGTACATTAAAAGCTAAAATTGGGAAAAAAATGTTTGAAGGCAAAACCTGCCCCTTAACTAGTTCAGACTGGTCCACTACGGAACTGATCGGTTTGACCGGTTCAATACTGAATCGGCTGGTTCCTTATGAAACCGGTCATTGGTTCGGTTTTTCGAATGGTTTGCAATTTTTTTTAATGAACCGTTCAAACCGAACCGGAACCAGAATGGTTTTTAAAACACTGGACTTGGATCAGACTCCTTCGGACTGGATTCACTCAGTATAGACTTTTATCTGACCTGAGGCTATTGTGCACTACTTGGGTATTCCCTTTGGTCTCAGTGTGTCTCTTGTTGCCATGTGCGATTGGTGTCTGCAAAGACCTTGGAGTAAGCTGCATGTCTGGCATCATATGGACCTTCCTTTGGTTGGCAAATTTATTGTTGTTGGCCGCATCCTTCAGGCTTCACACATTTATATGTCTCTTGTTAGTTCCCCAATAGAGCTCAGCTCTGATCTCTTGAGTAGATTATGAGGGCTTATTTGTGGTCTAAATTTGGTGGGGAGAGAGGTCTTCCGTTAGCGCCATAGAATGTGTGCATCATGCCCAAGAGTGAGGTGGGCTGGGCCTGATTGATGTTGCCACACAAGGGAGCATTCTTTTGGCCAATTGGTTGGTTTGTTGTGTTGAGGGCTCGACCCCTTGGCAGATTCTGTTTTGGCATCGGATGATGAATGTTAAGAATTCTGGCTGAGTTTTAGGGACCCTTAGGTTATGCAATATTCTTTTGTCATCTCATCTTTTCATTGTGATGGGCTCTCACATTGTCAGGAGTATTTGATTTTCTTGGAAAGCAGTCGCTGGTTTGATTCGTTGGCACTAGGAGGGTAGTAGCGCAGGATGGGACCTTCTGTGTCATTCTATTTGGAGGGACCAGGGTTCGTGTATTGTGGAGTTGCCTCATTTTCAGGCATGTAGATTGAGTAGGAAGGGTATATTTTTGGGGAGATCTATGGGGATTCCACTACTCATGCTTGGAAGGAGTGGTGTCCTCTTTCCTGGGAATTTGGTCTTTTGGCCTTAGATCGCCCTTGGATTGCTAATTTGAAGAAATTTATTCCAGAAGAAGAGCTCTTCAAGATGAATATTGGTATACTAGGCCCTCGATGGAGGGACTGGAGATGATGTTTTGATCGTCCAGTCCCTCAATATGATGCGAGACGTACGTACTCGCTCCTTCATCAGAGACATTCTCTAACTCCAGTTCTGAATGCTTGCTGGCTCTCCAATGATTCTGTGGAGAAGTGGATTTGTTGACTTCATAGTGTTTTTGCCATTCCGGCTTTCCTACAAGCAAAGAGTGTTCACTTGGCTTGTGATCTATCAGGGGATCCCTTCCAAAGCCAAATTTGCTAAGAGTGGCTTCAGACGGCCTTTGTTGTGTTTGCCACTGTTCAAAAACAGTAAAGCACATTTTTTTAGAGTGTCCTTTTGCTAGGAAATGCTGGAGACTCCTTGAAGGTCATATAGTTGGGACGCTTCGGGGAACTATTCATTGGCATTCGGCACTTCCGGGAGAGTGTTGCTTCCAAATTAGCTTTGCGTTTTTGGGACTTCGGCATTGTTCGCTCTTTGGAAGATTAGGTGTAAGTCTCTTTTTGCTTGAGAGGACAGCTCACCATCCTCTTTTTACTCTGTGGAAAGAGGAAGTGCATCATCAACTCTTTGCCATGGGGCCCCTTTTGGTCAAGGACACTCAGGGTTTGAACCCCATGTTGCACTCTGATTTCATTGCTGCTCTTGTTGCTCTTAGGATGAGGATTTGATCGTCATTGTTTATACCCATCCTTTCCTGTAAATATTTTTCTGTTAATCTATGAAGTATCTTTCAAAAAAATAAATAAAAAAGTTCCAGAATTTGTTGCTGCCGTGGAAAACATCATAAAGGAAAACTTGAATAACTTGTTTCTATGTGGGTTCAAGGATAGCATCCAACTTGATGCTCGCATGTTTAATCCAAGTTCGATATCCGAGTCCTTTGTCTTTGCATGCAAAGTAGAGGAAAGAGAAATGGCGAACACCAATGGAAACACATTCACTAGCATAAGAGATAATAGCTCCTCTACACAGTCATTCCCACAGCCTACTAGGTTAACACAACAACAAATTGAAGAGAAGATAAAAGGGTTACGATTTAACTGTGTCAGTAGATACAGTTGAGGACATAAATGTGTTGAAAGGAAGTTGTTCTACATTGAGGGCATCAGTGATGAATAAGAGTGAACAAAAAGTAGTAGTGGTTGTTGAGGATCTCGAGTTAGGAGAATCTCAACCATCTCAGGCTATGAGCTTTAGGTGTTAGCACCCCACAAGATCTCAAGTAGTGGGTTTCTTGACAAAATAGAAGGTGACTATTGATTGACTTGGCAAGTGCTCACAATTTCCTCATTGGTAAGTTAGCCTCATGATTGAACTGCTTTGTTTATCTAGCACGAAAATTTCAGGGCATGGTTGCAGATTGGAGTACTGTTAAGCATTCAGGAAAATGCCATAATTGTAAACTCACTATGGGGGACTACTTGTTTAATAGCCCTATGTTTGCCATTCCCCAGGGAGGAGCTGATATTGTATTGGAAGTTCAATGGCTCACAACCTCGGGAAGATCGAGATGCACTTCCAGGATTTGTTCATGCGTTTTCATGTGGAAGGCAAGATGTTTGAGTTGAGAAGGTTGCACACAAAGTCACTGCATATGGTAAGCTCTCATCAAATGCAAATGATTCTCAAAAAGGAATCAATAGGGTCTATAACACAATTTTTTCAGGAGAAAAGTCATCAGTGCAATTAACATCAGACTGTCAGAAAGGGGTGAAAAGGTATTTAGTAGTGGTTGAGGATAAGCCACCTATAACAGACTTCTTCCAAAAGATCTCCAACCAGGCAATGAAGCAATATCAAGGCATGGTTATAATAATAGAGTTGACTTTTTTAATCAGAAAGAACTTCTGGAAAGTGAAGGGAAAATATGCTTTTCTGAGAGTATTATAATAGAGAGAAGATTATTACTAGTTTTAATTATACACTTTAAATATGACTTGCAGATACCATTTTGCATTTGTCCGCATTCATGTTTTATCCTTTGTTTGTTATCTCTTTGCCTTTCAGCTTCTAAAGGAGCACTGCAACATGGTCTCTTTCCTGTTATTAACTTATTTCTATTTCTTTGTAGTGATTTTAACTAGGATTTATTATCTTTGTTCTACTAAAGAACATAACATGACTTGGACTAGGTTGTTAATATTCTACAATCATTATCAAAGAGAAATACTGGCTAAATTTTTTATTGTGGCTGACAGGTTGTTAGGGAGGGTGAGGAGCCAGATGAGTTCTGGGAAAATTTTGTTAATGGTTGAGGACCGGTTCACTGTAATATCTTTGTTCTAGGCAAGTGGCAGATAATGAATGAAAATGTCTCGTTAGAAAATCCTTTCTTCAGTGTAATTTCATTTAAATCGAAAGGCAAAACAGCTTCTTTTCTCAAGGTAAGATTTTGATTTCTTTGTAAGCCTTTTGGCATATCATTTCATGCTATAAATTTCCTCACATTTCAATTAATCTTGTATTGTGTATGTAATGTTGGATGCTAATATGAATTTGGATATATCAGGGATCTAGAAATATGAATTTACAGTACCAGGTTCATCGTTGACATTTACGTTGTAAAACTGAACATTTTTCAGACTCTTTGGCAACAATCTAGTCTTGGGATTGATACTGAGGGAGGGATCCGGCACGGTTCTTGTATTATTTTGCAAAGCAATTTTGGTCTATAATATTGGCAATTGCAGACTGACCAAACTATACCAGCAACCACTGGAAAGAGGTTGTGTTGACCTGTTTTTAAGGATACTGCTGCTGTTAGAATTCTACCCATGCATCTGTTAGGGAGGCAGTGGTCCTTGGACCTTTATTCAATTAGTAAATTCTGCCTGGAAATGGTTATTGCAACACCTAAAGTGTTCTCATTGAAATATCCTTTGTTGTTCCCCTTTATTGCAAAAAAAACACAATTGAAACAAATGAGTTTCTCTTTTTATTCTAGAAAAGTGCTCAACTCTGATGACTTAAGTTATAGAGACGGAGACTCAATAAATAGCAGAAGCTTGATCCCATAGTTGACACAGATTATGGTGGGTCTAACTAGTGCTTATATTTGCTCGATGTCTTATTTTTTTTGAATTTGTGCCATTAGTGGGTACGGAGCATCCTTGCCTTAGATGCCATGACTAAGGAAAACCATTGTGCCAAATTCATCCATGACTTGGACTTGGCCTCTCTACTGTTATCTGTAATCATTAGATATTTTCTTAGATACAATAATATGAGACTCTGGCTGACAGGCAGTTCAAATTACTGGAATGTAAAAATGTTTGGGGCTCACTCAACTCTCATTAGGGTTGGAGTTAACATGCATTCAAATCAATCACGTTTGCAGTGACATTGGAACATTGGAATTAAAAGTTCAGGGTCTTTCCAATCTCGTGTAAGTATGAATATTTAAAGATTTCAAACATTCTGTATGTTTTGGCCATTTATGCATTTCTGGGTTATCTCAGTGGCATTTCTTGCCTTCATGTTAATATTTGGGTTTTATCTGGGTTCTCCGAATTCCTTGTTTGAGTTGCTCATGCGTTTGGCCTGATCTACATTTCATTTTCCCTTCCAAATTTTGATTCCAGAAGTAATTTTATACTCAACATATTAAAAATTCCATGATTTTATATCATGTGATGAAATATCCCTCGAGTACCTGCTCTAAACCAGTCACATGAAGGAAACTTCTATAAACTGAAATTGCACGAAGGAAATCTCATGGTTCATAATATTTTGGATCCCACTTAGCAGTTTATACCTGCATTTATCTGCACGATACTGATTGGTGATGGCAGGACTGTAGCAGTCAACCATCTTTTTCTATGAAATCATAGCTAAAGTAGCACACGGAAACCCAGGGAAATCTGTTCTCAAATTGATAAATATTTGGGCCACATGTTAAGTTTTAACCTTTCCTGGTTGCAGTTTCATGGCATTCTTTGCATACTGCTGAGGGGCAGATATGTCAAAAGTCAATGATTTGCAGCAGCAATTAGTTGGACTATCTACTGGTATGATAACAGATGCTGGGTTTTATCAGTGAGAGCCAGTCATTAAAGGAAATTTATATGAAATTGCTAATCAACACAATTAGACAGTAAAATGTGGGAAGAATGGAGGCTTACTGGAATTTCAGTCACGAACAAAGTTGAGAATAGAAGGATTTTTCAGGTCAAGAAGTATTAAATGCTGTCGGTTGCAACGCTCTTTTCAGATGAAGATTTCCAAATCAAAAGCATTTTCTGTGTTTTAATGCCTGGGTATGCACACAAAGACACAAAACATGTGGCCCATGGAAAATTGCAGAAAGAGGCCTTTTCAGGGATATAGGAGTTGTTCCATTTGTGCAGTGGTTAGTGATCAATTTATATGTACACAATCTGGTATGATGGTCAATTTAGATGGTCATGATCATTTGCTTGTATATATTAATTCCTGGTAATACACACGATGATGTTTACACTATGGCGGTTGTACATGTCAGGGCAGGAATAATGGACTGTGAAAAAGAGAATGAAAATGAAATGAAATTTGCAAACCAGACTTGCTATTCTTATTCAGCATGAACAAATGATGGGATTTACAAATATAAAGCCATTGGAATGGCTGTTACAATTCATATTCACCATGACCGTTTAACTACTCTACAAGAACTCTTCAAGTTCCAACTACAAGACACAAACTCTCGTAACACATAGGATTATCTAATTTTATGCACAATAATATTACATCCCCCACTCCCTTAATCCGCAGGGGTTATGGTGAGACCAAACATGCCTATGAACTTCTCAAAATTTTCTTTTCCAAGTGCTTTTGTCAAAATATCTGCTGGTTGCTCTGCAAGAGGGCAATGGAGCAATTTGACATTGCCTTCTTGCACATGATGCTGAATCAAGTGGAATTTTGTATTGATTTGTTTGGTTAGGTCACGAAAGATTGGATTCTTTGCCATTTGAATTGTCGATGTGTTGTCAACCAGCAATGGTGTTAACGAAACTTCTTGTTCTTGCAAGTTTGAAAGAACCTCTGCAAGCCACAAAATCTCTCTTTTAGACTTTGAAGCGGCCATGTATTCTGCTTCCACTCAAATTGCTGGCATTAATGGCTTCTTGATTTTCAACTGACAACTGTTCCTAAATTCATTAGAAACCCTGATGTAGATTTCCTATCTTCAAAATGACAACATAGTCAAAATCTGAATTGCCAACCAATTTGAATTTGAGCCCAAAATTGTGTTCCTTGAGATATTGAAGGACTTTTTTTGATGTTGCCCAGTAACTTTCTTTGGGCTGTTGCATGAATCTAAATAGAACATCAACAATGAAATAAATATCTGGTCTAGTTGTGATCACATAGATAAGGCTTCCAATGAGTTGTATGTATTTGGTTGCATTGACCAAATAAGTGGTATCTTCTGATGTCGATTTTAGATTTCGTTCAATGGGTGTATTGAGAGGTTGACAACATGTCATTATGAGTTTGCCCAAATTTTTAAAATATACTTTTGTTGAGTTATGAAAATGTACTTTGATTTATGAAGCACTTCAATACCCAAATAGTAATGAAGATAGCCTAAATTTGTCATTTCAAACCCTTTCAACTCTGCGTTGATTTTTTTGTAGTATTTCTCATTATTCCTTATTATGACCAGATCATCCACACACACCACTAGAAATACAGTTGTTTTGTCAACTATTTTGACAAAAAGAGTTGCATCTTCAAACTCAAATTTCTTGAAATTCATGTTTAGGGGGTGCTCAATAATTTTTTCATACTATGCACATGGGGCTTGTTTCAAACCATTCAGCGAATTTTCAAGTTTGCACACTTTGTGCTCTTGGCTGTTCACCACAAACTTTTTTGGTAGTCATGTAGATTGTTTCTTTTAGATCACCATTGAGAAATGTAGTCTTCACGTCCATTTGATAAACTTTCCATTTGTTGTGTTGTCAAAACCAAAAAAATTTGAATAATAGTCCACACTACTATAGGTGCAAAGGTCTCATGGCAGTCTATTCCTTCCTTTTGAGCTTAACCTTTTGTGACAAGCCTTGCTTTATGTTTATTACACAAACCATCAAACTTGTATTTGCTATGGAGACCTACTTGCAACCAATTGGTTTACGGTCGAGTGGAGAATCAGCGAATCTAATTTCATTTTTCACCCTTGCATTATACTCGTTTTTCATGGATTTTCTTTGGGACTCTTTATCATTTTGTTTGAAAGAGGTTGGTTATGAATCAAATGCAACGTTGAGTTCTTTTGGAGAATCATTCAAGTCGAGCTTTTCATTGTTTTTTTGAATTTCTTCTACGCCATTTTTTGTTGGTTGTGTGATTGTATGTGCACTTTGCATGCCAATTTTTCCAACTTCATAAGGATGACCATCTTTGAATATTTGAGTTGCCCATTTAGGTATCTTCTTTTGTGCTTTTGGTGCCACAATCTTGTGATTTGAATCTCCTTCACTTTATGTTCTTTGTTCTTGCGCCACTTGTTCATTTTCTTGTGAAGTTTCATTTTTTTTATTCAGGGGTAGTTTAAATCTTTACTATTGGAATTTTCAAATCACTCTCCATATGGACATTAAACTTTGCATATTTGTTAAGTTGACTTGATAGCCAATAAATGTTGGCTTTTTCCTTTGTAGTTTCACAAAAGGCCATATCTCGTGACAAGAAACTTCTTGTTTTGCTCATTGTATAACTTGAATGCCTTGGAGGGTTTCAGAGTATCCCAAGTGAATGCATTTGTGACTCTTGTGGCCCAACCTTTCTCCTTAGGAATCAATGCTCAACAAGTGGATCCAAAAACCTTAAGATGATGCACTAAAAGAAGATGACCACTCCACATTTCAAATGAAGTCTTTAATTGAAGAGCTGTTGATGGTGATATGTTTCGGAGGTATATTGCTGATTGCGTTGCATAAGCCTAGAAGTGTAGATTTACCCCCTTGAAATATAATGTTGCATGAACTATATTTATCATGATTTTGGGCATCATCTCAACTATTACATTTTGTTGAGTGCGAGGAACTATGAGATGTTGTTTGATCCTATTTTGTTTAAGATATGATTCAAATGCCTTTGAAGTGTACTCACCACCATTATTAGTCACGAGTGTCCCAATGCAAATTTGAGATTCATTTTCCACCATTAGCTCAAAACTTTTGAAACATTTTGAAGGCTTTTAATTTTTGTTTGAGGAAATAGATCCATGTCATTCTGCTGTAGTGGTTGATGAACAACATGAAATACTCATGACAACTAGCTGACATAATTGAACACAAGTTATAGTGGATTAATTGCAACTTTATGTTGGCTTTACATTTTGACTTCTGATAAGGTCCTCTCGAGTATTTAGCCAAAATATAGACTACACACTCCTTAGATTTTGTGGATAGGGTGGGCAATCTTGATGCACCATTCTTTTGTAACACACAAATGTAGTCATGATTAAGTGCCTAAATTTCAAATGGCACAACATACTTAGAGACATTACATCTTCAATGAGATGAGCAAAATTAAATGAAATTGATGGTTCACAGAGTTTTCTTAATTTGGCTTCCTTTCATTTAGTTAATACAATTGCATTGCCACTTTTTCTTCCAATTGTGACTTCCCCATTGTCTAGTAAAATGGAGTGCTCCTGTTGACCAATGAACACGAAAAACATGTTTTCTCTTCAATTGAGGAAGGTATATGACATTATTAAGAACAAAATTTGGAAACCCTAGACACTTCATTTGGATTGTATACTTCCTTTAGGTTGCAAACTAGATCTATCTAGCAGATATGCCAGGCCACATATTCCTCATGAAATTCTTCAAAGTCATCTTTTCGGTGTCAAGGACTTAATGTCACATTGTTTGCTTCTCCATCTATACTTGAGAGCACATATTCACTTGTGAATTGAGAGGAGTTTGGTTCTTTAGTGGGCTTCTTTTCATCTTTTTATTTGCTGTAAGCTTCTATTTTCTTGTACAAAGTTTTACATTCATGATCCTCACGACTCTCTTTTCTGCCACACCTTTTGCAAACCAAAATTTGTTTGTCATTATGCTTCTACCCATTGTTATTGTTTTTTTTGCTTCCTTGACCCTTATTCCTCTGTTTGTTTTTTTGACTTCATTTTTGGAAAATAAGGCCTTGGAGAAAGAACCTTGAAAGAATTGTCTTTTTTATTGACATTACAAATTCTCTCTTGATGAATATTTTTCCTTCCAAATGCGTTTTCTCTTTTGGCCATCTTTTCAACCAATTGATCAAAATTTCGAGTCTTCAATTGATTGCTCACTTACAAGGACTTCAAACATGTTGAGTAAGTAGGAGAAGAGCCTTTATGAAAGCAATCATATATATGTCAATTTGTACACCCAAATCTTTTGCATCATGTTTGATTGCATGAATTTTCGATCCCAAACTCGAGACATCATCATTCTTCAACTCAAGATTGAACAATTTAACTGCAACTATATGAAGTATCACACTCTTGAATTTGAGGAAAAACTTCTGTTTTCAAATTCTTTTGCTCATAGATATTGACTTCTTTTGTATTTGTAGGCGGTGTTGGTTAATTATTCCCATCACAAATGTCAAACTATAGATCATTGAAGATAAGTGTGTTTTCCTTTTGCTAAAACCACTATAACTAGGTATTTTTGTTGCTAAAAAATTGTGCCAACAAATGATTTTATTCAAGTAATTTTGTACCAGGGAGATGGAGGGGTTCATTATCATTACAACATGTTCACTTTTTGATATACCACTAATCGATATACCGGATATATGACGGGCAAAGATAAATTCCCAACCTAGCTTTAAAATGTAAGAATCAAATCTAAGTTTGAACACATAATGTAGATACCAAAGGTGTTCAGGGAGCGTTAGTGTTGTAATTCTCGAGGATAATGATCCTAACCCTAAGATATCTATAGGTTTCTATAACCTACACCGAAGTTAAAGGTTGATATCCTACTAAGATTCAGAATATGGACGAGTCAAGAGATGGATAAAGCCAAGGGGCGTATTATAATTAGACAATGCAATAGATTAAAGCAAATATACATCTACTTAAGTCTATAATTAATGAATGACCAACCATCCACACAATAACAACAATATACAAGCAACAAAGGAACTAAGAAAGGTTAGAAATACTTTCTTGCAATGTGGTGGTTGATCCATGACCCTTCCCAGAGACAAAAACACCAAGAGAGAATCACTATGGGTAGAGAAGGGGAAACCTCAAATAGAAAACCTCCAATCCTAGCTCACCATGGTGACCCAAATGCAAAATGACAAACCCTAAAACCTCAACTTTGTGAATCATATGCAAAAATATGTGCAAATGTCAATGTGCATGCAAATGACATGTCTTGGGAGTGTGAAAATTCTAAATAATGGAGGAAGGGTATATATTCTCAAAGCCATCACCCGTGGTCAATGGTTTCAATGATGGAAGAAAGAACCAAACTCGACACCACTGCTCATGGGTGATGGCGTCGACTTTGGGGCAACCCTAAAGTCAAAGGGTGCAAAATAAGGAGGGATGGAAACCAGAGCATAAATGGAGATAATGATGAAGGTCAAGGGTGATCAAAATTAGGGATAATAATGTGTAATAAGCATAATCAAACAAGCATAATGAGACAAGTAGGCATAATGGATGTAATATGTGAACAAAGAAAAGAAACGAGGCAAGGGTAAGGAAAGTATGACATAGTAACAACATCTCTTAAATGTTGTGGTCTAGTCCACGTGATCAAGTTTGATCACACCCCAATTTCGGTAGGCCCTTTGAGGCACTTGTTAAAGAGAAAAATGCACCACCAACCCTTTCACAAGAGAAATGGTTTGAAAACGTAAAAAATGAAGTGTATATATATGCCCCAATCAAAGATCAACATGTGCCACAATAGTGAAACATGAGATGACTTTCGGAAAAAGATCTCTGCAACATCTGGAATCAAAAGTAAATGCTGAAAGTAAAGCAATAATGAAAGTGTTGTAAAGAAATAAATGAACTCCACCAAACGAAATATACCTACCTCCACTGCTACATATAATGTTAAAATGTTGAAAATGAGGTGAATTTTGCATTGATTCATGAATGATCCCCATTTCTATTTTGTTTTTTGATTACCAATGGAAATTTAGACGCAATTTTGATGCGATTATGCTGGTGCAAAAGTGATGCAAATAGTGTCACATTTGCGTCACTTTTGTGCCACTATCATCCCTTAACTTAAAAACTAAAAATGGATGGGCCCATCCAAATCCATTTTTTATTTTACCCTATTATGTATTCACAAAAGATCATAAATACAAGAAGGTAGATGGAAGGAGATAGAGGGTGAGTGGGAGGATAATAATAGATCATGTGGCATAGAAGGGAACATGGCTATGTAAAACATTATTGTAAAGCCATTGGGTGATTGTGGGAAGGAATGCAAAATAATGGAATGCATGAAACCTCTGTACAGATTTGGGAAAATGACTAGAGAAGGTGGGGAACAAATTTCTGAAAGGAATTCATCCGGGGTTTAACCAAATTAGTAAATTCTCTTTCATTCTTTTTTATTATTGAAATCTACATTTTTAGATGACTTATAATTATTGAAAGTAATATTTTCATGCCTAGGGTTTGTAGAGAAAAGTAGCTAAATTTGGAAAGATATTGCCAGATTTAGAGCCATTCTTTAATGGAAAACCACAAAGCAATCCTTAGATAAGATTATGGGGTTGAAATAAAAAAATTAGTAAGAAAATACGGTTGTTACATGTTCCATGTCATTTTGCCTCCTATGCAAAACATAGATTTTTTTATATGGGTTTAATAGATTTGATTTTAAAAGGAGAAAATTGTGAAATTTTGGTTGTTAAATGAGTGTAGTCATCCCGAATTCATGTACATACGTAAAACTTATTATTTGATCATTTTCATGGAATTTTATAAGTCAAATTGTAGAAATTGGGGTACTTTTCAAGTGTTTGACCAAATTTACAAATACTAAGATCTCTCCGGTTAACCCTAGGATGACTGTTTTTAATGTTTTATAATATTTTAAAAGCTTTACAAGAACTGTTATGATCATTAAATTGATGGAAAAAGAGAGTAGGATTTAGAAAAATAACTTCAAAAATAACTTTTGCATAACTCCCTGTGTATGAACACCAATTTTTTTTGTAACTTTTGATATGTTTTGTGTGCATCTATTAAGACATGTTGTGAAGGTATTACTTTGACTGGGGCTTCAAGGGTAGTTTCCTTACTCTAGTTTGTAACCCAACCATAGTTAAGCAAGTTCCTAGACATGCATTTAGGTTGAGGCAAAAGCAACATGGGTACATATATCATCTCCTTGCATCGGGAACAATAGAGGAAGAGAAGTATGAAATGACAATCTAGAAGCACTGCTCATCAACATTAGTTTTTGGTTCTCCAAAAGAGGGAGCATATGTATATGCTGCACACATACCATACACTATGAAGATAAATCCTTGATAAACTTGTGGAATTGGGCAGAGAGACCAAGGCATTCCTTACTATTTTTGAACACAATGAGTTAAAAGGGAAGAGAAACCCAAGGTTGGAGTGCTTTAAGGAGTATCATAACTTAAAAGATAAGTTCCATATATTTGTTTGTTAGTGATTGACCATATTGCCATAGAGAAAATAAGGGTTATGTGATGTCATATATGCCCTTGTCCCATATGCTCAAGTATATGAAACATGTTCAAGGCAAAGCTTTGTTACACACAAGAACAAGATATAATGAGTCAATATGTGATCACAATATATACTTGAATCATATAAGCATATTAGTAATTTTCAAGGTAAAGTTTTGTTACAGAAACAATAACAAAACATAACAAGAATAACATCCAATGAGTACATATAATAATTTTAATACAACTCTTGTTATATGAGAAAATTTCAAGCGAAGTAACATAAATAGTAACAAAACATTACATGAACAACATCCAATGAGTCCATATGAGAAGACGATTCTTTGCATGAGTTGGCTTATTCAAGAAAAAGAGTTTTTTGAATAATGATTTCGAGGAGCAAGATGATTAATAGAATTTGAGATTAACATGCATCTTTTTGTTGACATCTTAACATACAAATACATTATGTTTTTACATAGAAAAGTCACATAAATTTAATTATATTTACGAATTTTCATATTTAAGAAGTCATAATTCTTTTCTACGGAATATAACATGGAATGCAAGGTCATTGTCCTATAGAGGCAAGGACAACAATGCTCTTAAGGCTTAAATGGGTTGCCAAAACCTTCTAATAAAAATAAACTCTAATACGATGCCATGTTTTGAGAATTTTCACAAAATAACACTTAACTGTTAAAATAAAAAATGATAACATGAAATTTGAGTTTCAGTCACAATCAACTGTATCTGTATCCCTTTGCCTTCATCCTAACAAGTTTATGCCCTTTCTGAATTATGGATTGTGAGCAAGTATTCTTAATTAGGCTCGGTTTCTTAGCAATCCAAGGCTTCATCTACTTTACTGTATTTATTTTCCAAATTCAATCATAATGCCCATGTTGTTTTTGACAATTGTCGTGGTACTCATCCAATCATGTATTTTCTAATATATAAATCACAATTTTTTGTTGTGACTGGCATGGTTTTTGTGGCCAATGCTTTCTAGGATAAATGTGTGTTAAGTCACCCTCTTGTGTGTGTGCGTGCGTGCGTGCGCACAGTTGTGTGCGTGTGCTTGCTTGCTTGCTTGCTTGTGTGTGTGTGTGCGCGAGCGCGCGTGTGCGTGTTATGAGCGTGCACGTGCGTGCGTGCATGCGCGTGCGTTTGTGTGTTCGCGCTCACGAATATGCATTTAATTGTTTTTATATCATTTATCTGGGTTCTGGAACATGTGCCTTTTGCTTATACTTGAGATGTTCATTAATGGATATTGATGGTGATGGGATACTCATATATAGGTGTTGTGGATTGATGGAGCCTAAAATTTGGCATGATGGGTCATTCCCTCTTAATTCGATGAGGACACCCATATCATTGCTAGAATTGACGGCCATGTATATGGTGGACTACTCTTTACTTCGAATATTAGAGTTCGAATTAGTAACCACACATATGTGTTGAGCATTCTGTATTACGGGTGTTTTAAAACTTTTATGACCAATGTATGCTCATTTACTGTGGGTGTGGATGCTAATGACCCAAATGCATTTAGGACATTTTAAGAGTTTACCCTTCCTAGTAACTACTCAAATTTGCATCTGCATAAATTCTTGTTTTAAGTACACACAGGGTCTTGTGAAGTAAGTGTTGATAAAAAATAACAACTGTGCCCTCGATCTAAGTATATAAATGAATGAAATGAAATCAAGACCATCTAAGCTTGTGGGCGCTAGTCCTTAACTGAGCAATGATAATTTCTTCCCTTCATTTAGTTTCAATTCCTACATATGTTTTTTTAATTTCATTTATATTTATTGTATAATTTAATAATTTTATGATTATGGAATGAGATTTAAACATTAGGGTGTTGTGTGAGTGTGTCATGTTAGGGCGTTGCATTACCTCTACAAATTGTAATTGATTCATCTGTTAACAACGTGCATTGGATTATTTGTGATTGTCACAGAGTTATGGGGAACAATAATTTCAACGTTCTAATTCCCCAACAAGTATTAGATTGATCCTACTTGGAAATCAAGTATTTTTAATTTTAGCTCCAATTCTTTTTTGTCCTATATTTCCATTATAAATAAACTAATTGTACATTGTTCAAAATTTCTATTACATTTACAATTTTGGAATATATATGTTGACAATTACTACATTTGTATGAATAAGGGGGAATGCCTCCACTCCTCCCATACAAAGGGACATAAATGAGGGTTATTCTCCATAAGGTATTTTACTAAATATTAATTTTATTAAGTGAACTGGTTTGTTTATGTTACTATTGAGGTGTATATAATTTGTTTGTAACCCTCCTCTATGGTTTTTCGCTATGTCATAACTACTTTCCAATGGAAACTATAACTTTTCTTTTTATTTTGCTGTATTAGAAACATCTAATTTATAAGCTTTAAATTGATTAACTATTAAATTGTTGACATTTATTTTGCAAAATGCTTTCGAGTTTGCATTTTTCTTTTATTTGTGGGTGAACATTTCCTTTAATTGATTATTAAATTATATATATATTTTCACGTTATATTGTTACATCTTTTATGTTCATACAATTAATGCAGTACGACCTCAAATATTTCTTTTATGGAAGTACATAATATATTGTAAGTACATTAGGCATGGGTAAGTAGTTATAATTTTTGGACCCATACAGATTCTCTGAATTCCATTATTTGAATACAAATACAATTTTTGCACTTATTTCCTAATAAAATTAGAGATTGAGGATAATATATGGTAGCCTAACCAAGGGTATTTATTACTAAATTTTAGGACTATTGTTCAAATCATGTACAACTATGTGAATATGCCCCTTTACATTCTTTTGACATAAGTATAGTTGTCACCTTAGCCCAAATTAAAACCAATTTCTATTTATATATTTTTATAATAATACGTTTCAAGGAAAGAAAAAATTAAATTGTGTTATTGTTGTACTTGCAGATAGGAAAAAACATGAAAACAAACATATTTGATGAACAAGTGGATGAGTCTTCAAATATGTGGCACCATGACAAAAAGAGAAACCTAAGGTGTAATAAGAGAAAATCAAGCACATGCAATGTTAATTTAACAAGTGCAAGTCGAAATACTACCGATCTAGTAGAGGGATCTTCGTTCAAGGTAGTAGAAGTAGGTACAACAAGAGGTTATCTTCAATCAACCATGCAGATTGAATTTAGAAAAATGAAATCCCCGCCCCACCTCCAAGGGACCCACAAAAAGATAGCCATGCTAGACCTCTGATTTGGCAGATTTGATTGAGATAAACTAGGCACAAGAAATTTGGAAATAGATCGATCAAGCAAGTGTAAACACTCCTTACCATCTCTATCCTCGAAATTCCAACCCACTTGCTTCTCATAACAAGCAAATAGGCCATGTTTTGGTGAATTTAACAAAAAAAGACAAGAAAGGCATATAGCACCAAAAATATCACTCGAAAAAATTACTAAAAAAGACTAGGAAAGTTGTGATCTTAACAACTAATTCTTCCCCATTAAACAACTTAGAGATATTCTAGAATGGGATTAAATGACAACCGTAATCCTCAAAAGATGCCAACAAGGGAGAGGTAAGAAGTGCACTGAGATAAGGGCCATATCTATATTTATATCTATATAAGTGCTCGCCCCACCTACCACCTCAGTTATGAATAACTGATAACTAGACCTACCCTTACATTTACGTGTCTCAAAGTAGCCTCCTTCCACTTGATGAAGCATGGACCAAATTTCAAGTTTGGCACTAATTTGAGGAGGGGTAGGGCTCATATTTATATATGGCAAAGCATAACAAACCACTTAAGAGAGTTAAGATTGACTTCACTGGTTGCCCTATCTATATAGTTAATTAGATAGCTCCATGCTTGTAAAGTATGCACTCATCCATAATAGGATGCTACCCTGATTCTAAGATGAAGTTAAGGCTTCAACTCCATGCTCATGGAGAAAACCACGAGTCCATATATTCAAGTAAGTGTCATAATATTTTGGAGTTGTGAGGTTTGTAAAATCTAATATTGACACATCCAAAACTCCTACAAATGTCAGCAACTGATCCAGAAGACCCTAAAACCTACAAAACGACTATATGTTTTCTTAAAATAGACAATTGTTGCAAAATTTACACCTTAAAAGTGCCACACCCTTAACCCTAGTTCATATATCGGTATATAGATGGCTGACTTGTGGCTAACATAATCTCTTATCATGTCATATCATATTAATTTATTCTTTCATATGTTTAGTGGGTTGGCCTTAATGCTTTGCATAGTATAGTAGGGTATATATAGGGGTTAGAGAGTAGGATATGATCTTCATATTGAGCACTTGAGTCTTATTGTATGGTTTGGAGGTTTCCCCCGTGAAGTGGCCAAGTCATTCTACTTGCATATTTTGATCATTTATCTCTCTTTTGGTGTTCTTTGGTGTTCTAGTTTTGCAAATATTCAGATCTATATAAGTAATTTAATTACATGTGGTATCAGAGCTTTGATCTAGGCTAGAATTGGGTCAAAACCTTAATTGTGAAGATTCAACTATATCTCCAAAACGATAGTGATTTTTTGACTTGTTTTGCACAATTTATATCAGTTTTAGGGGTTTTCATAAATTCGTTACCTAGTCTACAATTTTGGGAATTTTCCTAAGTTTCTTATATTTTCGGAAAGCTTGCTAAAAATCAGTTAGAGTTTGTCTGTGTTTTTCTCTATTCATTCAATAAATTTATGACACCGAAACCCTAATTCTCTATCATATTCCTTTTATCCCAAGACCCAAACCCTACATCATGAATGAGAGATCAACTAGAGGCCAAGGGAAGGGTCAAGCTACTCCAGGAATGACTCCCAATAAAGAAGATATGTATTTTGAGTCCTCATCCTTTGATGCATCAAAGGCAATTGCCCAATTTCAGGAAAAGGTTAATAAAATGGCAAGTGTTGACGACCTTAACCGCAATCTTCAAGCACTGGAGAGTAACCTCAACCTCATAATCTAGTGTGAATCAAAGACAATGTTTGAATGAATGAGGAAATATTTTATGCTCACTTTTTCAAGCATGAATAATGACATGAATTCCCTTTCAATTCACATGGGTTCCTCAAGTAATGTAGCCTCAAATCCAAATCATACCAACCAAGGGGGGTCGTCTGTAAAAACTGGTTGAGCTTCTAGCCAAAGGCGGAACATGATTCCAAAAGTAGAAATGTGCAAGTTCAATGGTAATGATCCGGTCACATGGATCAACCAAATGAATATTTTTTCTATTTTCATTCTAAGTGGAAAAAAGGTTGTAATGTTATCCTTGTATTTGGAACCAAAACACTTCATTTGGTGTAGATGGATGTGTGAGAAAAAGAAAAAGAAGGGTCTCCCCATTACTTGGTCTATGTTCATTGTTGATCTCTACACTCATTATAGTAATAGTGGTAGAGGACTATTTTAGCTGGATAGCCAAACTATGATAGATAGGGACAATCAAGGATTATATCCAATAGTTCCAAAATCTATCATTATGAGTGAATGAAATTTCAAAGGACCATCTAAATGATCTCTTCTTGGGTGGACTCAAGCATAACACTGAACTTGATGTTTTCCATCTTAATCCTGGTTCGATATCGGAATCCTAGTTTGATATTGGAATCCATGATAGTTTCTCGTGTTGTGGAGGAAAGAGATTTGGTCAAATGAAGGGGTCTTAATAATCAAAAGGAACACATGATGCCAACATCATCACTTTCCCAACTGATATGGTTGATTCCTCAACAAATTGAAGATATGAGAGAAAAATGTCTTTGTTACAATTGTGATATCAAGTGGAGCAAGGGACATAAGTGTCTTGAGAAGAAGTTATTCTAAATTGAGGATTCAAATGAGGAAGAAGAGGAGGAAGCAATTGATGAAGAGGAAGAGGTTCTTGTAATTGAGGCGGAAGAATTTGAACCCATTATCTCTTGCCATGAAATTTCAAGGATCAACACCCCACAATCCCTCAAGGTTATTGAGTTCATAAAAAAATGGTGATAATACTAATTGACTTTGGTAGTACTCAAAACTTCATCAATCATAAGTTGGCCTTAAACTTAAATTGTTTCGTTTATCCAACCCCTGAGTTTTAGGTAATGGCTGCATATGGAGGTAAATTTAGTTGTTTAGGATAGTGCCATAAGATCAAGCTATCCATGGGTTATTACCTACTAGAGGGCCCCATGTATGCCATTTTTATGGGGGGAACAAATATTGTGTTAGGGGTCTAATGGCTCACTACATTGGGCACTGTTGAGATGAACTTCCAGGATTTGTTCACAAGGTTCCCTTCTGAAGGGAGGACTTTTGAGCTACATGGGATGAAGGAAAAAGCTCCATAATTTATAAGTTTTCATCAAATGCATAAAATTCTTAATAAGTGTGTAAATGGATTTACAACACAACTATTTTCACTAGAAGCTCAACCATCAAAATGTTCTATACCATTAGTTCTACAAAGAATTATTAATACGCACTCATTCATTTTTGGGGATATGTCGAAAGGGTTACCTCCCAAAAGAGATCATGATCATGCTATTCAGCCAGTACCAGGAAGCCAACCACCCAAAATTCAACCTTATAGGTACCCTTATCTATAGAAGAGATAGATTGAAAATATGGTAAAAGAGATGTCAAAAGAATGTATTATTTTCCATAGTCAGAGTGATTACTCATCTCCAATGGTGATGGTTAGAAACAAGGATGAATATTGGCGCATGTTCCCAAACTACATGGATCTCAAAAAATACGCAGTGAAAGATAATTATCTTATTACTGTCATTGAAAATTTATTAGATGTATTACATGGTGCTATTTATTTTACAAAATTATATTTTTGATCGAGATACCATCAAATCCAAATTTGTGATGAAGATATTCTTAAAAAATATTTAGTACACATGAGGGCCATTATGGATTTCTAGTAATGCCTTTTGGCCTTACAAATGCACCATCTACTTTCTAGAGTTTGATGAATTCAATCTTTCGGCCATTTTTGCAGAATTTTTTCCTAGTATTCTTTGATGATATATTAATCTACAACAAGACTTGGGAGGAACATTTACATCATGTCGATAAGGTATTGGACACTCTTGAACAACAAAACCTTTATGCCAAGCCCTCTAAGTATGATTTTGTGCTAAGGGAGCTAGAATACTTGGGTCATATTGTGTCTCATGAAGGGGTAAAAGTGGATCCTCATAAGATCCAAGCCATGGTGGATTGGTCGATTTCTAAAAATTTAAAAAACCTCAAGATATTTTTAGGGCTTACATGTTATTATTGCAAGTTTGTGACGAATTATGGTATAATTGCAGCTCCACTAATAACGTTATTGAAGAAATACTCTTTTCATTGGAATAAGGAGGCAACACATGCACTTGAATCACTAAAGAAAACCATGTGTACTACTCTAGTTCTAGCTACACTATATTTCTCCAAAACCCATATTGTTTAATGAAATGATTTTGGGTGTGGCATAGGTGTAGTAATTATGCATGAGGGCCATCCCATTGCATTTGAGAGTCATCAAATAAAAGGTAAGAACCCAAAAAAACAACTTATGAGAAGGAAATGATGGCTATTCTTCATGTAGTCAAACAATGGAGACCATAACTCATTGGTCGTCACTTTAAGGTAAATACATAGTATGAAAACTTGAAATATTTCTTAGAGAAAAGACTATCATTGAAAGAAAAATAAAAATGGGTCACTAAGATGTTGTGCTATGAATTTGAGATCATTTACAAAATAGGAAAAGAAAATGTGGTAGTTGATGCACTATCTAGGAGAGATGAGTCCAAGAAGGCATTGTTAAATGCCTTGTCCGTATTATAGGTAGATTGGGTAGATCAGGAAAGATCAAAATGGCAGATTGACATAGAAACACATACTCTCATTCAAAATCTCTAACAAGATATAAGAATTTCAGAAAAAAAATGTATGAAAGGGGGATGCATTGTGGTACAAGGACCAATTATACTTATGCAAAAACTCCACCCTTAAAATTTAGGCTCTCTTAGAGATCCATGCTTCTCCAGTGGGTGGCCATTCAGGATTCTTAAAAACTTACCATAAAATTAAGCAAGATTTCTTCTATGAAGGGTTGAAAGGAAATGTCTAGAAATTTGTGGCAAAATTCTTGGTGTTTTAGTGTGACAAGGGTGAAACTATTAAGTCTTTAGGAATTTTACAACCTCCATCTAATTCTAGTGAGTAGTGGGAAGTGGTTTCCATGGATTTCATCACAAGATTTCCAAAATCTATAGGGAAAATTGTAATTATGGTGGTTGTAGATAGAATCACCAAGTATGCTCATTTTGTGCTTATCATATCCATTTATAGCAAGTAAAATTGCCTTATCTTGTATGAATATAGTTAAGAAGATACATGAAACACCCAAGATTATAGTCAGTGACCGTGATCCTATATTGACTATCAATTTTTGGACTAATTTATTCTCATGTTTGGGTACTCGATTGGTTTGTGGTTCACCATATTATCCCCAATCTGACAGACAAACAAAGGTCGTAAATAAATTTTTGCAAGGGAATCTACGATACTTTGTTTCATATAAGCATGAGAGATGGGTTAAATGGATGATGGTGGTATAACACTTCATTTCATACTTCATCCGAAATGTCTCCATTCTTGGTTTTAAATGGTTACCATCCATCATGCATCACTTCCAACTTAAGGGTCAACCTAAAGCAAGAGAAGTTGAAGAACACATTCAACACCAATTATAGTATGTTTTTCTTGCTTAAACCCTCTACACACTGATACATCACTCAGACAGTTTTGAGCGCTCACCCGAAGTGCGCAAAGGTACCAAGTCCCTCTTTTTTACTGTCTTACCATGGAGTTAGCATGTATTTTCATAATAACCAAATCCCAAGGTACATAATCCATTTTAACAATCAGATTCATGAACTCAAATTGGAAACACACATAATAAAATAAACATACATATCACATAACAATTAGGATTAGATTCACCATATAATCACCAGTAACAGATAAATTAACAACCAATATCCAACGATAGCGATCCATTATATTATTCCATCAAAACATAGTAGTTGAATACACCATAAGAAACATCACAAATTTATGCACACATTATACCAACAACATAACTCTGTTACAACTTAAAGCACATCATGTCTCCCTCTAAACTGTGCAAATCAACACATATATATAGGGGGTGGGGAACTTTCCCTTCACCGCCCATGCACTTCTCAAAATAGGTTGCATGCTCAATATAGCCATACACCACTTATAAAGGTAGTCAAGAAGAATGCAAGCTTATCCTAACAATAAATCATCTATAATTAACTCTAGTTCTATTCCTATTATTAGCTCCATGCACATGTTTGAACTGCAAGTTCTTTCCTTAAAAATAGACTCTTCTTGATTGCCCAATCCTCCTATTGTGTTGCATACTCCAAGTCTATATTTTGTGTTGCATACTCCAATGGTATGAGAAGTTGCAGTACTTCCAGATGTGTTCCCAATATTTTGCGCACCCACACTTTGTCCTAATGACGCGCAAGAAAATATTCCTCCAGTTGGTCCTCCAAACAACAAAGATGTTGTCACTTGTGATGCCATAGATTTTTTCTGATGTACTTATGTATTTAACAGAAAATGATGACTACCTAAAAACACTGGATTACCTATAATATCTTGTTTATCAATAATTACTTTGGGAACTTGAACACTAAGCACAAGGGCTAGGTCGCTAGGTGGGATCAGATGCACACCCACGGTCCTTAATCTTTCTTCATTAGACACGCTTAGAATCCGGAGGGGATTCTCTATTGAGCTTTCCTAAGTGGGGGAGAGCCTGATGCTCTGGCTCCACGTCTTCAACATGAGCTTCAAATCCTTCACGAGACATCATCCTCCAAAACTCCAAAGAATCCTCAATATCACGCTTCTTCGCCAATTCCACCTCCCGCACCTCATTATACTCAAGCCGCCTTTCCTCTCTCTTCCTTTTTATCGCAAGGTCCACCATCTTTGATCACACCCGACCCTGCCTCTGCGTGTGGTGGGGTGTTTAAATAGCCATAGGAAGGTGTACCAAGCTCAACACCACCATCAAAATCTCAATAGAGAAAGGGACGACGTGAAGGTAAGATCCTCTCGGTTCGCGCAAGAATTCAAACTCAACAATTTCCTGACAATATATGTTGACACTGCGCACTTAAAAGTATAACTGCGCATAAAACCAACCCACCAATGATCTACAACATGTGTCTAGGGTTCATCTGCATCAAACAAAACCTGATACTCTTCCTGCATCCAAGTCCTTGGTCTATAATACCAAATTTTATTTGATGCATACACCGAAGACCACTCGTACAAATCTATTGGAAAGCAACAAAAGAACGAATCATAAAGCTCATGATAAATATGTTCTTCAACCCACTTGCTCTCATTAAAATTAGGTCCAGTACTATATCTCTGTGCAAACTAATCTTATCCGTCAATCACCCAATCTTCAATGGATGCAAGAGTCAAACGATACACCACCATTATGCAATATTGTGGTAAACTGTTTGAAAAGAGGTCCTGGAAAAGAAACCAAAATGTAGTCTATTTTTCTCACTTAAACCATATATGCGCTAAAACATCACTCAGACAGATCTGAGTGCTCACCTGAAGCACACGAAGGTATGAGGTCCTGTTAGTGCAAAATCACAGCACCCCTGGACGCTGATCAGATTTCTAGGTTGATCACTCTAGCATCCAGTGTGATTGCACAACATTGAAACCTTCCTCCAAGTGTGGGACTTGCAAGAATGAGGAAGGAATCTCCAGAGAAGGCTGGTTCCTGCTCCTAAACTACCTGCCACAAGCTATTCTAGTGCAGGCAAACTAATCTAATCCTAATCTAACCATGCCAAGGGGACAGGGAGAGAGAGAGAGAAGGGAAAAAGAACAAAAAGCCTACACTAAAACGGTGATACACCAGAGAAGGAGAATGTTAAACATCTATCAAAACTGCCACGGAACAAATAGAGGTGAGCAATGGGAAGGATCGACAGATGCATCATAGGCCCAAGGATAGATTTCACACAGAAAATGTCCCAAAACTCCATGAACACAGCTCCAGACCTGTAATGAACATTAGAATATGCACAAATACCTACAATGAAGAGAGGCAAGAAGAGAACAAACAAAAGACGAGCAAGGATGGACAGATGCATCACGAAACACGTTTTTTATTGCTTCAGAAGTTTGCACAGAACATCATTTCAATAGTAAAAGGCAAAAATGCCATTACAGAGCAAGGGGAGGAGGTTCGAACTCCATTTTCAACCCTAGAGAAGAAAAGAAGGGAGGGCAGAGCCGAAAAGATAAACAACTTGTAATCCTAACTCTTTGAAAGAAGCCCCTCTTTTCAATATATAGGAAGAATGAGAGAGGGAAGAGAGAGGAAATTCAAATCTACCACAACCACTTCTGGGTTGCATTTAACTCATCTTATTATGGCGGCAGGTGAGAACCCTGGCAAAATGGCGGATTGTCTGTTGTATTAAAGCTGGTCGCTGAAACGCCACTTCTGGCATTACCACGCATCAGAGACGTTTTCTCAATTTTCTCTCTCCAAACTGAACCAAAATGCAAGATTGACCCTGGAATCGTGCAGAGAATTTCATAAGATTTCCAATGATATAAAGAACGTGCAAATCCGAGCTCTGGATCAAAAGATATGGCGATCTGAAGGTTTAGGGCACAAAACAGGCCGGAACAAATATTTGAATTTTTTCCCGCGCTTCGCCACCTAGATGACACGTGTCAGGCGCTGATTGGATGAGAAATTCTCTCTCCTTCCTTTACCCACGAGTTTTCCCTTGCAATTTGACCTTTCTAATTTTTTGGAAAATTTTCCATTTTTTCCCCACGTGCCCCTGCCACTTGGGACACGTGGCATGATCTGGTTGGAGGACAGGGGCCGCGGGGTCATCCTTTACCTTTTAATTTTTTGGCCAAAGTTTTGCCAAATTTTCCTAAGTCTTTCCCTGGCTCCGAACTCGCCTGCTCCTTAGGACACGTGTCTTGTTCTGATTCGTCCGCGGGTCTCCCAGCTCTTCGTGTCTTTCGCGTCCATTTGTTCCAACTGTCCCGGACCGTCTGGGACAAATTCTTCCGAACCGCCCGATTCGGGCTTCCCTGTCCCTCTTTGAGGTGAAGATGTGGCACGCTTTCATTGGCTCTCGGCTTTCTCGGCTCTCCGCATCCCGCGCGTCCCTTTGTCCCAACTGTCCCAGTGCGAAAGTTCTCTGTTCCGGTCGATCCAGGCGGTTCACGTCCTTCGCGTCTTTTGCATCCATTTGTTCCAATTGTCTCGGCCTTATCTGCATAACAGTTAGTCATTTTTTTCATCTTCGGCTGGTTCACCTTTTCACGTCCCGCGCGTCCCCACGGCCCGGATGTCCCAAGTGCTGCGCAGACCGCCTGGCGGCCTTTCGGCCGATTCGCGCCCCGATGCCCCAACTGTCCCAAGGGCCGCCTGGACCAAGACTTAGCCAATTTTCATGATTTTTTTTGCCCCAAGCCTGCAAACCCGAAATGCCTTAAAACAATCCTGCAACCATATTTTTTTGCATTTCTTCCATTTTCTCAACCTGTTGGGATTTCTTCTTGGACAGGAGAGTTAGAGAGAAACCGAGGGGACCCCAGAAACATGATTTTTTGCCTTGAATCAATCTATTTTCATGGGACTGAATAATCTGATGCATGTTATCAAAATTACCCTGGGGGGTGAATTTTGGATAACAGGTCCCTCTTTGTTACTGTCTTGCAACACAGTTAGCATGCATGTTCATAATAACCAAATTCCAAGGCGCATAATTAATTTTAACAATCAGATTCATGAACTCAAATTGGAAACACACATAATAAAATAAACATACATATCACATAATAATTAGGATCAAATTCACCATATAATCACTAGTAACAGATACATTAACAATCAATATCCAACCATAACGATACATTATATTATTCCATGAAAACATAGTAGCTCAATACACCATAAGAAACATCACAAAGTTATGCACGCATTATACCAACAACATAACTCTATTACAACTCAAATCACATCATGTATCCCTCTAAGCCATGAAAATAAACACACACACACACAAATATAGGGTGTGGGGAACTTACCATTCACTTCCCATGAACTTCTCAAAATAGGCTGCATGATCAAAATATCCACGCACCGCTTACAAAGGTAGTCAAGAAGCATGTAAGCATCACCTAACAATAGATCATCTATAATTAACTCTAGTTCTATTCCTATTATTAGCTCCATGGACATGTTTGAACTACAAGTTATTTCCTTAAAAATAGACGCTTATTGATTGCCAAATCCTCCTAGCATGTCACATATTCCAAGTCTATATTGAGCCCTATATACCAAAAATTCACTAAGTCTTCTGCCATCCTGCTGTGATCCTCACCCGCATCTCCTTCCCTATTATGTGCAAAAATTCTATCCTCCAACGTGCTCATCTCCCGTGCATCTCTTCTATATGCTATCCGTGAACTTGTGTATCATTGCATACTTCAATACTTAGACATTTTCCCATACCCAACACCAATAGGAGGTGCTCTTTAGCCTTAAAGAGAACTTGGTCATGGTATAAAACTGCATGAAGCAACAAGCCGATCAACACTATAGTGAGCAAAGATTTGAAGCTGGAGATTGTCTTTTTGTATGATTGCAGTCATACAAGTAACTCTTTTTGAAACAAAAGAAAAAAATAACAAGACGTCACCCAAATACTATGGCCCTTATCAAGTGTTAGAAAAAATTGGTAGTGTGACATATAAACTAGAGCTTCCTTAGTCAACTAAAATACATCCATTTTTTCATGTTTGTTTCTTAAATAAGGTCACTAGGAAAAACATGTCTTCTCAGTTAGTGTTTCTAGAGATTGAAGAGGAGGGACAACATCATATTGGAGCCTAAAGGAATCCTGCAGACATACACTAAGAAGTTGAGGAAAAGGATCATCACCAAGTATCTGATCAAATGGACGAATTTGGACATTAAAGATGCAACATTTCAACAGTGACATACAATATTATCAACATTGGGGACAATATTTATTTTAAGGGGAGGGGCCTGCTACACCCTTAACCCTATTTCATATATCAGGATATGGATAGCCAACCTGTGACTAACATAATCTCTTATCATATCATATCATATTAATTATGCTTTCATATGCTTAGTGGGCCGACCTTGGTGCTTCACATAGTATAATAGGGTATATATAAGGGTTATAGAGTAAGGGATATGATCATCATATTGAGCACTTGAGTCTTATTGTATGGTTTGGAGGTTGCCCCCTTGAAGTGGATAAGTTATTCTACTTGTATATTGTGATCATTTATCTCTATTTTGGCGTTCTTTGGTGTTCTATTTCTATTAATATTCAGGTCTATATAAGTAATTCATTACAAAAAGATTTAGATTCAATCTTGAAATCCTGAAAAATAACTAATTGTTGACCAGATTGAATTATGAAAGCTATTTTCTAGAATGTGACTCTTGGAGCTATGTGACTAGTTCTATCATGTGTAGTGTTACCCTAATCTCTTATATTTACTAAAATAAATTTAAAGTAGAAATTATTTTAGTAAATATGGCCCCTTTATATAATATTAATGTCTTATATATATATTTAACAACACTAATGTAATATAATTACTTGATATATAAAATTTAATTATATTACATTTTTTAATTTATTGAACAATTTTTGCGTCAGTTTTGCGCCACATGATAAATTTATCGAATGAAATCAATAGTGCAAACGTGATGCAAATGGTGGTGCAAAATCGACATAAATGTGGCACAATTAATTTTTTTAGTTATTTCAAGTTTGCATCGCAATTTGCGTCACATCCACGATGTAAATTCCATAAAAAAAACACAACTGAGAACCTAAAAAAGGTGGATTTATGATGCAAAATTGACCCGAATGATGGTGCTATTTGCATAAAATGTAGTAGTTCTCATACTTGTCAGTGTTTCTCAGCTTCCTTTTGGCTAGCACAATAGCTTCTTCTAACCCTGAAGAAGCAAGTCTGTAAAGAAACATTGAAAGATAATAAGACAAATCACCTTGCTAGGGGGTCATGGGATGATGTGACTAAGTGTCAAAATATTGAAAATGTGAAATTTTAGTGGGATTTGGTAGAGATATGTTTAATGTGTCAAAATGATCATCTCGTTACTAGGATCATGACATAATTTATGAAATGTTCATAGGTTTTGTCATTTGAAAGATACAAAGGTTTGAAGATAAGGAGAGATCATGATGAAATCAAGTATAAAAATTGCTATAAATAATAAAGGAATGAATTCATTTCTTAACTTTTCTAATTGAGATTGAGATATATTGAGCTTTGAATTATCAACTTAAGAGTAATTTTAGGGATGATTGCGAGAGTGCAAGGTGGTCAAGACGGGGCACGCAGTGGTGTGAATCCCATGGTAGGTTTTTTTTTATTGTGAAAGGATGGCTAGGTGAAAAATGGAAAAATGTATGCTAGAATAAATTTCACTAGCCAAAATTGCCTTAAAGATAGTTAAAATGTAGACCTGGTCGATGTCTAGGTAGGTTTGGGAGCATTTTGGTTTTTAGAGTCTTTAGGTCAGGTCTTTGAATTTATTTTTTGGAAAGGTCACATACCACTGAGAAAGACACAATTTTACATGCTAGAATAATCCATCACATCATGGCCAATGGTGTATGATGTGCCAAACATGACCTATGGTGTTGATCCTTGGGGAGGGGGCAATGCCAATTATATAGGAAAATTTTCCACAGTGGCTAATGATGTTAAGCTAGAGTGGTTGATGTAGTAGGAACGCTTGATTTTTTTCTCAGTAGTCGGTCCAGTAAGGACTTGCAGGGCCGATGGTGGTTGAAAATATTTATTGTTTTGATTTTTGGTAATTTGAGTTGTATTTTTTATGAGTATTTTGGGATGGAGATTTGATGAAGTTTTTGACATTTTGTAGGTTGCATAGAGGATCCAGTTGTGGAGATCAGTGGATGTATCATGGATTCCAAAGTTATTGAGGGGGTTATCGACAAATTATATTGCACATTTATAAGGCCTCATTTTGGAGGCATTATGTAGATGGTGTGGATTCGATTGGATCCATATTTGATTTAGATGTTTTTGGGACATTGATACATGTCCAACCCATTTAGTTGGAAGGAAAAATAATAGACTATAGATTCCATAATAACATTACAAGATGTGCATTCAATTATTAAGCTGCCAATTTAGGGTGTCAGAAAATGTTTCATAATGTGCCGATGAGAACCTAAGAGAGGAGGACCTTAACATGGTGAGTGATAGACAATGAGAAGTATCATCCAAGTTCACTAATGGTTCGGTAAAGTGTCATATTTGTTGCACAATTTTTGGAAATTTTGAAGGCTATTATTGGTATGGTTGTGGCATAACTATTCTGCCACAAGGAAGATGGAACAATAATGTTTTTTGTGATCGTGTACATTTGTCTGGAATTATAATTTAGCTAGGGGAGTGCCACGTGGGTGAAGTTGGTAAACTATTTGAACATGATTCATGTGTGGAAATAGAGGGCAATGGGGCCCATTATAATTTTGGCATATGGATATATGGGTGTTTCCCTATGTATAGATCTATAGGGACAATACTACATATAACAAGGGTGCCCCAAGGATTCTATAATGGGAGATAATACTAAAAATTATGGTAACAATGAGATACAAACGATTGATATAGGTCACAAAAAATCAAGTGGTATGGGAAAACTATAGAGGGAAAATGGACCAATGGTCTATTTGGTCGATGAAAATGCTAGCTGAGGGGACCCTAAACATTACTAGAAATTACGTGTGGTGGGTGGAGTCACACCTAGTTGATAGATTACTTGTGTAGTTTGAGTTCCCAACTCATATGGTGGCCCCACCTCTCTTGGACTATCGACGACAACATGCCAAAGAGAGAGGATGGAGAGCAAGGTTAAATGTATTTGTGCCATCATTAAGGCCAAACCAAGTGAGGCATGCCCCATAACTAGGTGCTAGAAGGTAGTGATGAATGGGAATATGATGAGTGGAGGGACCTCGTGTGATAGAGGTGGGGGATAGCCCTAAGAAAAAAAGATATTGAGGAGAGAGTAGAGAGACACATGTGATGGCATCATGAGTGATGGTTGAAAATGCATGGGGGATAATATATATTAGATATGGGTTCCCAAATAATAGCGTGTATGATGTAAAATCTAAGGAAAAGAGAAGAAGCTTAGAGGATACTAGAAATGATATTGGTGCCTTGAGATACACAGGCCCGATTGGTAGGTGCTCATATGTCAAGGTATGATGGTCCTGGGTTACTTTTGGGAGGATAAGAGACAAATTCGTCATGGTTGATAAATCCAATGAATTAGGTGAGCCTCAAAGTTTGTTGTTAGGATATATGATGATGTTGAATAGATGTTGGATAAATTTCTAATGAGGTATGTGGTTTTTGTGTTTTGTATAGAAGACTATGGATGAGTGACATGCCTTGATTGAGGGTGAAAATCATGACATCTTAGGTGAAATACTGGATGTGAAATATACTTTAGTTACTAGTGATACAATGTCAGCTATGACTGAAGATGAGATGGTTGCATTTATAATTATGGGGGAGGAAACTCACGAACTCCAGTGATATAGGGATGATCAAGCAAAAAATATCACAAACAATATAACTTCATTGAGGTCCTCCTTTAGGCATTAGCGACATTGATATGTGAACAAAAAATTAGGCTATCTGATGCATAGGTGATAATTTCATGTTGGGGGAGACTAATGTGGCTCATATTAACACGCTAGAGGTTCAAGAAAGTTAAAGTGAAAGGAGTGGCTGTAAGGGCTTAGTATGTAGACACATCACTAGCATGATCCTTATGTGCTGTTAGTTATGTGCTATCATATCAAAGCATCATACGTCCTCCTACTGAGGGAGGAGGTGCTTGAGGGATGGATGTATTTTGTTGAGATGTATATTGTATTGTATAAAATTATTCATTTTGAATGATAGACATGAGATAGTAATTTTGGTGATGTTTTGTGTATTTGATGTTTGATGTATGATGTATGCATACTTTTATGATTCCATTTTCGTATTTGTACACACATGTAGGAACATTCATGGATAAGAAAAACGAAATAATAAAAGGTTTATTGTTATAGGATTGGATAGGATGGGTACCTTTGAGGTCCAACCCAAGTGATAGGAGGTAGGCTCAAATGGGAGATGATAGGAAAATTACCAAAGTATCTAAGAAAGGAAACAATGGCCATAAAAATCCAAGCAAAGGTGGTATATCAATTATCAAAGTATCCATGATAGAAGGAATATACATAGAAATATAAGTGGGAGAGATAAACCCAAGTAGATGATAAGTAAAATTATCAAAGTATCTAAGATAGGAAGAAATGGATGTAGAAATCCAAGTGGGAAGAGGTAAATAGTGATATGCCAAGAAAAATTGAGTAAATCAAGACAAAACTTGAAAGATTGACATGCATGATTTATGATGTTAGTTATGTTGCGTATTATTTTACGTTGAGTATGAATCATGAGGACCTCAAGGTTGTCCTGAATGATGTTGATACTAAAATGGAATTATGATACTGTGGAAAAGAGACAATTGTCAATCTATTTATATATCTGAGTGAGAACATCATGAGATATATGATCAAGGTAGGGATGATGGGGGGAAGGATAATCAGGGTGAGATCGAGATGATGACATGGAAGGTTTTTTCATGATGGATGGTATCAAGCCCTATGCTTAGGTGTACAAGGGGAAGGTTCCCATACATGGTGCTTGTGAGATATGAACTGACAAGTATCATTTGTATGCATGAAAAAGTCATGATGAGAAAAAAAGAGTGGTGTAGAAGAATCTTGCATGAATTTATTTTGTTGATCTTATTTAACCTTTGCTTTGAGTTTCTTCATATGTTGTTATTAGGATCTACAATCTGAAACATCATGCCCAGGAGCCTCATACCATGTGTAATATGGTTCAATCACAAGTGGGCTAGGATCCATGACGACGAGATGGGTTGAAGGTAATATCAAGGAGGGTAAATTTGTAATATTTGGAAAAGTAGGAGAAGGAGGAGATGTAAAAACAAGTGTCATACATGGGTTATCTGAGGGAGAAAGAAAAGTATCAGGAATCAGATTGCTAATCAGAGGAGTGTAGATCATGAGGAGTGTAGATCATGAGCTCATCTTTAGATTAAAATTTAAATAAAACATCCTCATAATCCATGAATTCATTGGTCTCAGGGTCAAATTCAGTATATGTGATTTGTGAGGAGACTGTGATGGTGTTGATGTTGTTATGATGAGATTGTAATGATTTTGGATAACGAAGAATTTTTGCATTCTTAGCTTGGGAATAACCTGCTAAGAAGGGATTTTTAAGAGAATAACCATCATCATAATAAGGTGTAATGAGATTAATATCACATGATTCAATGATTTTATTGGGTTGAATGAGATGCTCTATAAGAGGAAACTTAGTACGAGTAATGGTGATAGGGACTCGGTCCACATCGTTCTTACGCTAGTGAGTTCGTTGAGTGGGAGTGAAATATAATATAATGGCATAGGGGAGATTAGAGGTATTGTTCTTAAGGTTTATTTCATTAGGGTCATCATCATATGAATCAATAAGGTTGGGCAGAGTATGTCCAGAAACCTCAGGATGACCACTATATCCATGAAGGGAATCTACATGATAGTTAAAGCATTGATATTATTGAAATGGGATGGTAAGGAGTTCTTCAAGGGTTGAGATTTTTAATGTCCCACATTGTTAGTAGAGGTTAAATTTACAAGGATAAATGTGAATTTGTACTATATATATATATATATATATATATCCCATAGGCATGTGAACTTAACACTTTGGAAGACGGATGATGTGATTACGTGCATGTGATGAGTCCATAGTTTACCTAAGAGGATATTATGAAATAAGGGAAAGTTGATAATTATGACTTTGACATAGAAGATGCAAGGAGGCACAATGATAGGGAGACGTATGCAACCCATAGGGGGCATATGTCTATGATCATAACTTTTCCATACAATCATACTGGATTTTAAGTTGTCAATATAATAGCCAAGTGTTTTAATGAAGTCAAAAGAAACAAAAATTGTACCTGAAACTTCATCTACGAGGGATCTCTTAACCACAGTGTGGCCAATATAGACAAAAATAAAGAGGGGAGGGTCATTTGAAAAAAAGAGAAGCTCATAAAGAAGCATTGAATATAGAGGGAAACATATGCAAGAAGAACACACAATAGAAAGGTTAGTAGAAATTGATAGTTCTTCTCATTAATTTATGATGCTCTCTTTCAAACCATGTAGGGAAGGTTCCTACACCAAAGTGGGTGGAAAATTGATGCTCATAGCAAAGATTACTGACGTAAGACTCTCATGATGTTTATTTGAGGTATAATAAGTTCTAGAAATGAGATTTGACTTGGGATCTGAGAGAGTTCCTAAAAAGGGTCCCAATATTTAGGGTTGAATTGTGTAGCAGTCTCAACCTGGGGGTGTTAATTTGAAAAGGTTCTAAAGGAGGGCTTATAGATAGATCTAGATTTTTTTTTTGCCATATCTATGGTATATTCTATGGTGGAAAAATTCTCACATATGCTAATGGCATAGGAATTAGTAAAATATATTGCAAATGAGATCATCCGTGAAGGAATGTTCATGTAGGGGATGATGATATTTGAATGGGATGACTAAATCATAGATAAGATAGAACATGATTGAATGTTTGCATAGGGGCTGATGATGCTTATCTCAATTGGGGAATTTGGAGTTGAGGCTTGTTATGTGAGGTTTACACAAGGGAACATGAATAAATGGCTCCGTAAGATTTTATTTGAGTAAAATATGGATTTAATGGCTCAATACATGAAACAATAAGTTTGACACCATACATATTGACCACATTCTCTATAGATGTACTAATAGAGGGATATGAAGTATCAACTATATTGGTGGTTATATTTTTATTTTGAGTAAGAATATCATTATGTTGTTTATGGTTGGAGTGATCATGGAGGGGATCATTGTAAACTTTCAGACGTTCATTAGCTTGATGAATTGTTTCATGTCGATCATACTTTTGAAATTTTTCACTTGCCTTGGTGGCCTCATCTAACCTTTCTTGAATGATTCCTTCATGGCCAAAGTTATGAATTAGTAAGAATGACCCCAATTAGGGTAATGTCAACAAAATTTAATTTCATTGTTCCATTGAGGAAGAGGTTAAGAAGGGTCTACAACCATAATGAATGGTCAGGGTAGAATTTGTCTCAATTCATCCTTAGACAAAGGTTGGTGATAGTTAGTATGTGAGGAAGAAAGGGATTTACAATAGATAGTTCTATTAGAATACATGTGTTGAGGAAGAGTGTTTGTGACTTATTCATCAATGAAATTATTATTTCTAGGATGCATGAGGACTTGGATGTTCTTAGGTGGTTTCTTAGAGGAAGGATCTTCAAATTCCTTCATGTGATAATATTAATTTTTTTCTTTCCTGAATGCTTCTTCCAAGGAGGTAGGAGAAAAGGATCTCACCTTGTGTTGAAGGTGAGGTTTAAGGGATCTAAGAAATAGTTAAATTATAATTTTATAAGGTAGTTTGTGTTCAACCTTAGTGGACAAAGTCTTTCAACGTTTGATGAAATATTGAGCAGGTTCATTGTCACCTTGGTTGCAATTGCTGAAAGCATTGATGCTATTTTCAAGAAGGTGGTGATATTGAAATTCCTTTACCAAGTCAGCTACCAATCCTTCGTGTTTGAGAATACAAGTGGTTGGAAGGGTATGATAAAAATTTAACCTAAATTGGTTAATATATTACGGGGTAGTCAATCGATGATAGATTATCTTAATCAATTAGTTTCTAAAGATAATTACAACAATATCAGGAATAACCATTAAGTAATGATACAAAATGATAAGTAATGATAAATAACGATAGATAAAATCACTTGCAATGAGAGAGTTAAAATTACTTAGTTGATATACTACTCTGTGCACTGATCTGAGTTGACCTAACAGTTAAAACAATCTTGAAATGAACTTAATTATCTCTGAATGTGAAACGATATCCCACAGAGTTTCCTATACTAAAGCGGATGTGGTGGTCCAAGGTATACAAACTCTTTAGAAATGTCTATATGATTTCGTCCCTCTATGGTTTCTGCTCTTGCAACTTCTTTTGTATGAATATTGCTTCCTTTTCCACTCTTGTTTGGAATCTGGACCTTCGATGCCTTATGATGCTCCATGTGCAACTAATTTGATATTCAAAACTCTAGATAGCCAATAAGTCTTGAAAAATAACATTAGGTGGGTATTGGGAACCCCCTATGCACCACAAAAGTCACCACTACTATGAAAAGGGCTCAAGCTACACGTCGTTCTCACCTAACATGTGATATCAAGATTGCATGCAACCAAATGTATAATTATGATGTTGCAACAATATGATTATACTTGCAGCTTTTCCCTACCTTGACTTGGAGTGATGATATGTTCCTTGTATAGAGCTCAAGATAGTCTTGGAATGACCTTGGTTTTGCTTGTTTTTAATGTATGCTCATGAGGATCTTTGGGTGTCAAGTATGTATCATATCCTATTTAATAATGGATGAATGACTAGCTTATATATTTTTTATAGATATGGAAAACTTATCTAAGTATGACTAGAAGTGTCCTAAAGGAATTTGAATTAAGAAATGTGTAGTTGGAGGAAAAAGAGCCAAAATATATGGGAATGTCCATAACGTATGAATGCCATGGCCCATTCTAGGTGCCTTGGTTTGGGATGTATGTGTGAATGATTTAAAAACCTGATTTCTTACTGCATGAGGGTTTAGGCTGATTCTATGGATTAATATGACCGTTGTGTGAATAAATGAGCTATGTGTGCAAGAAATAATGAATGGGATATAGCTAGGAATATCATGATTGACCAAATTGAATAAGAGTGGACTAGTATAAATGCATTATACAAATTGTGCTGTTGTAAGACATGAAATATCGAAATGAGTATCTACATTTTCCCCCATTTACATATTAAAAATTGTGTGATTAAAGGAAAGGTTACTTGAGTGTGTAGACATACTTTTTCTTTACTAGGAGTGCCTTGTGCTTGAGCTAATAATTTTTCTTTGTTTCGATTATGTTTGTTTTTCTAGGATGTGTACTTGTAGAGAAAAGAGTGTAGTCAACGTCCATAAAATAATAAATCAATCTTTAATTTGAAAATTTTGAACTTGTGAAAACAACAATATATAAGAATTGAAAAGCAAAGTAAAGGAAAGTTTACACTTGATTGTTTTGTGAGAAAGGGGAGAGAATACTCCCGTTACCATTGCCATGAATATTTGTTGAACTTTATGTTGGAGCTGGTTAGAAGGACTTGGGGGTGATTAGTCCCCAAGTGGAATGTGCTAATTACAATAGAAAGAAGTGAAAATGCACTCCACATAGTGAAGATAACTATATGGGGATCATTCTAGATACTCCACATCACTCCACAAAAAATGAGAAACAAGAATTCTATCCTACAAGGACATTAGTCACCTTGATACTTCTCAAGACCCATGGATAAGTGATGCTATTTACTAAGTAAAATATAGAATTTATAAATGCCTAAATCTGATTACAATATATCAGTAAATGAATAAACAATTAAGTACAAAATAGACCCAAGCAAAATAAGATAAAAAGTATGAAACCCTAGTTACAAAGAGGAGATAAAAGGACTTAGTTGTTTCACAATTAAATTTGGATTGTGCTGTAGTGACAAACTAATGAAAATAAAGGTAGAAGTTTCGTACAAGAGCCTGGAAAATTGTGTGATTGCATGATCTACCTAGACTGGGGTGCTTAGGATGGGTCAGGGGCGCTTGCAGGTGTTGTAGACTAGTTTTGGGTGCCTATTTCTGTCCAAAACCTCATAAAACCTCCTTCAGAGGATTGCGATATGTTTTTTTTCCTCTTCTCTTGGTTTCTAGTATGTTGCACGATGATCGCCGATGTCGTTAATAACATATAATAAATAATTCACCTATAAAACCCTCAAAAGCGCATAAAATCCGAAAAAGAAAATAATTCTAATGAGGGGTCAGAATGTCCTCAACTATCAAACAAGTGATCTTATGAATGAGAACTACACCACATTTTAGACCCAATGTAGTTCTTGATGTGTGTGTATGTGTGTGGAATTGTGCCCTAGGTGGCTCTTGTTCGTGTCATACTTGATAACGAGCAATAACTAGATGTAGAAAATATAAGTAGATGTGTGCATGAAATAAAATGAACTTGCCCTCCTATGAAGTGTATGTAGAAGAATGCAATCCCTTTCCCTTCAATGGATGCTAGAACGTTTTCTTGAATGCTCTTGAATAGCCTTTGGATGCAACCTTAGGTGGTGATAGCTACTGCTTAGTGCTTGGTCCTTTATTATTTCCACATAACTTTATATTTATATGATTTCCTTACTTAAATTTCGTAATTAACCCTGAATAGTCTGACTACCAAAAATATAAGATGGACAAATGGCTAGAAAGGACCCAAAAGATGTGAACAAAGTAAAAAGAGGTCAGGGGCCCCCAAAGGGGGTAGGGGCACCTGACGCTGACATCTTGGCTAGGTGCTAGTGTCCAGACTCAGAGATGCTGAAGGGTCGGAGGTCAGACTGGGAAAGAACACGTGTAAAACCAAAAGTGGAAACAAAAAAACAAGCAAAGATGATCAAAGACATGGGTTAATTAGTACTTTTATTACTTAGCAATCATATGAATAGTAGTATGTGACCAAGACTAAATAGATACCCAAAGCGCATGATTTTGTGTCTATATTTTCCCCCACTTTATGTTGTTGAGAAAATGCTTGATAACATAAAGTAGATAAGAGACACGTACCTGATAACGATGTATATCGATGGAGAAAAGTGTGCCAAGAGATAAGAAAAATCGTGGAGTGATACAAAATGTGAAATGTGGAAACTAAAGAAGAGGAAGTGTAAAAAGTGATGGAGATAATGATGACCCTAGGGTGAGAGTGTATGTGTCGATGTAGAGATATGCCTCTTGTTGATGCCGATTGTTTTTTGGTGTATTGATTGCGATTGATGTGTGTTGATGTTGATGTGACTACCGCTTTCCATAAGGAAGGACCTGCAAAAGAGAAGAACAAACAAGTAATCAAACACGCGTGTATGTGATAAAAATGTTTAAAAAAACATGTAAGAAACTATGTAAAGTGCAAAAAAGGAACATGTGCTCCTAATCCGTGATGAGTAAAGAGTGTACAAAGGATCTTGAAGATGATGTAGAAGAACAAGTTTTTTTGGGTGATCTCACGCCAGTTGCACTGATTGCGAGTTTTTTAGGTAACCTCATTCCAAGAACGAAATAAGTGTAGGGAGAAAAGTATGGTGTCATCATTCAACCTTTAACTACTTCCAAAAATGTAGAACACCACTGCAGATGGTGTGTGAAAATATGATCTAGTTTGAATAGTTCCAATCCAACACAAAACTAGAAAATGATGTGTAGTGCATGCATGCCAAGTGCTAAGGACAATGTGCCCTATAAAATCCGTTGTGTGAAGTGTTGAGAAATGTGCTGAAATGATAAATGTTGTGTAACTTGCCCCTGGTCACAAGCATCCAAGAAGGGTTAGGGGTGCATAGGCACTACTGTTCAAGTTTGGGCACCGGTCTCTGTGTTGTGCTAAGGACCCAAGTTAGATTTTAAGCCCCGTATGAGTCTGAAAACTATGCTTTAGTGGTATTGTGTTGTGTTGAACTGTGTCTATAGACTACTATATGGGGTGAATGATTCACCCAAATGATGCCCCCCTCATTTGGGGTGTATGTGACGTCGCTGAGGAGTATGTGGCTTAAAGGAAGACCGACCGCTGTGATGAAACGAATGCCCTGTAGGAGAGATAGTGTTCTCGGTAGAAACTAGGGCACACACAAATAAAGTGGATAAGAAACAAGTGTTAGTGCAAGAAAAGACAAACACACATGTAGAAGATAAAATGTAAGCTAAGAAGATGTGTAAGTTAAGACGTAAGAAGACAATGTAGACTGTGAAAAGTGGGTTGCAAACATGGGACACCATTCACGATGTCGTAAGACAATTGAGACTGAGATGGCTGAAAGTAGAAAATGTGCACACAAGACAAATGGGAAAACCTGAAAAATAATGGCATACAATGGAAGACAAGAGTGAACAATGTCAAACAATTTAGCATAAAACCATGGATGAAAATAGACCTGCATAAAAAATTCTACACATAAAGCACCTATTAATATGTTAGAAAGATAAAAAGTATGTCAAAACATGTATAATCTGATAAAGTAAGGTGATATAAAAAAATGAAACAATAACACCTGTAGTGTGTATGAAAGTGGATGCCCCAAGAGCCATTGTGGGACTAGTAATAGGTACTGTGCCAAGCATCCATGCTGCATGTAGAGATATGTGTAAAGCCTATGATCATAACTAGAAGGAAAATGAACACACATGTGTATATGATAAAGATAATGACATACAAGATATCTGTCTAGCATGTGTAATAAAGTGTACATGTAAGCTTAATAAAGTAAGAGTAAATGTGACCAAGATAGTAATATGATATGAATGAGATGGAATTGAATGTAGTATGAGTGTGACAAGATCCACGTGCCCCCCCGAGTGTATGTGAATGTATGATATGAGGTTTATTTATATATGCCCCCTCAGCAATCAATAATGAGCCTTAGAACAAGAGTGCATCATCGGGAAATGGCTAGAATTGTGTGCATTAGAAAGATATGATCGTCAAAGCGTAAAGTGTAGAGAGTGCGTGAGTGATTGAGTTAATGTGCGAGTTTGGTGAGGTTCATTTTAGATTGTGACCCTCAACAATTGAGTATCAACTGTGGAACTAGAGTGCGTTATTAGGTAATGAGCGCAAAACGTAAAAGTAGATGTAAGAAAGATGTAGCATGAATGTGTATTGTTAATAATGTACCTAGTGTGTGATAGAAGTTGCGAGAGGAATATGTTGCACATGTTGTATGAGGTGTGATGTGTACTGTGACAAGAAATTATAGATGTATGTGTTGTAAATTTGCCAAATGTAAAATGTGTTATTCTAGTAAAGTACTGAGATTTTGTGCTACGAATGTGTCCAATGTGTGAGAATGTGTAGTGTATAATGTGTAATGTGTATAGGTTCATGTGTATAGCATGCCCTCAATAGTGAAGTGTGAACCAAAGGACGAGAGTGTGTGATCAGGGAGTGACGATACAAATGTATCAAGATGTGTATAATAAACGAGGAAGACTAGGTGTGACATGTGTAAGATGTAAGACAACTGATAATGTTAGAAGGTAGGGGGGGTAAATATGATGCCCCTAAGTGTATGATGATGAAGATACTATCTGATAACGATGAAAGAAAAGGGTCCTCCACTCGATGCTTAGTGAAAATGAAAGTGTGTGGTCATGATCTAAGAAAAGTAGTATATGAGATAGATGTTGTGCGTGTGAAAGTTAAGCCTATATGCATGCGATCAGTGAGTATAATGTGGAAGTGATGGACACCTATGTGTAAGTGAAAAATGTGGAGGTGATGGACTCCTATGGTAAGGAATGCAATGGTGTGGAAACTATAGATGAATATTGTAGAGGTGATATTATCGATGTGAAGGATCTATTCAAGTAATGGACCTATACTAATGTGATGGAATAGAAGAACGATGAGACCGTGTAGGCTGAGTGTGAGTAGGCGAGCTAGGAGTATATTGTGATTTATATTCTAGAGGCCACAGGGACCTAGATGCTCTAGTGAGTGCAATGGAAACCTCAAGAGGAGGCTGTGGCCATGGTGTGGATGGTGACACACCATTGATAGTGATAACTTGTTGTGAATGAAATTTAGACACAAATAATTCATGGAGATGATAGCCTCAGTTGTGCGAAGCCAGGAGAGACCTAAGAGCATGTAACACCCTGTGAATGATGGTTCCAAAATAAAGGGCATGAGTATGGTGAGATGAATGAAAATAACCAAAATATTGGAAAGATCATATGATTTAGTAACTAGATATGATATTTGCGAGAGTGGAAAGATGAATCCACAAGAATAATAACATGTCAATGGAACATGCACTTACATGAAATGATGGATCGAAAGATAGTATTATTGGAATAAGGAGAAGTGGATCTGAATAGAAGCAGTGATATGTGCAAGAAATCAAAAGGATAATGTAGCATGATAGTCATGATTGGAGAAATTAATGATTGGTGGGGATGCCTCACCATGAAAAATTAGAAAATAAAGAGCCCCCGATATAGGAGGAGGCACTGCAAGATATGTATGATTGGCTAATGAGTCAGCAACTTGATTGTCATGCTTCAAGAGAGGATTTTTGAAGATTTTGGGCATGTGATTCTCATTGAATGGTGCAGAATTTTTTAGGCTCTGGAAGCTTAAGTTATTATTGTCAATAAGATTCTTAAATCAGATTGCAAAGTTTGAAACATCGATTTGTAGAGTGACCAAATACATTAATGATATTCACATCTAATATTTTTGTTGTAATTACTAACCTTTAGGATGAGATGGATCAAAATTGAGTGGAGGATGAAAAAAACTAATAAGATTTCTTAACTTTCGATAATTTGTGGCAAGAGAAGATGTTGAAGTGATACTCAAATTTGTATATATATGCTTAGATGGTTTCTCACATGAATCCAACTTTAGTGTTAGATACAAAAATTTATCATGGATTTAGCTTCAGTAGGTTTTGTGGATGGCTTAAAAGCTGATTTACTTTGAAAGCACATAGAAGATGAAGCCTATTCCTGATACTTAAACTTGCATATAGATAAGATTTTAGTTTTACGTAGCTTAAGAGTGTGACACAAATGATCAAATGACAGAGAGGCCTCAAAGGTAAGACTCTCCTAAAGAGGCAGTAATAGACTTTGGACAAATAAATCTCGAAGCTCAGAGTCCGGAAGCACATTAGACATATTAGCTAAGTTGTTTTTGTATCACAAGACATAATCCACTAGATGTTTGAAATTAGGTCCTTGTTTAATTTGTACAATTTGAACATACTGATATCTTGGAGCCATATTTATAGAGAAATGAGCATAGGAAAGCATCCCATCATATATGTGTAAAAGGTATGTTATTGAGTGTACAAGTAGGTCATAAAACCAATGCATCGACATAATCTTGGAGACTGTGAGGAAAAATATTTACAAGTAAAGTGTGATCATTTGCATATAGTCTAGGCATGCTCACATGAAATGCTTGAATATGTTCTTGTTCTCCTCAGGGCATCACCACATGTCCTTTTTTTCTTCTTTCCTCTCTCAAATTGGGTGAATATTATGGGTGATGAAATTGAGAGGGATCAGAATAAGTGGAGATAGTGGGTACAAAAAGGAGTGTGAAGGAGTGAAGTGGATTCCAAAGATAGGGATGCACGAAGGTAGCCAACTAAAGTTGGTGAATTTACATCTATGCAGATCCTGATATAAAGAAGTTAAATCAGGAGTATTTGATGAAGATTCAATGGCCTTGTACATTAGAAGCATTAGGTTGAATGATGATCCGGTAGTAGTAGTAATAGAAGTGGGAATATGAAGGGGTTGAGTGGAAAGCCATGACAATATCTATTTTGAAGGACCGATAAGAGGTGCCGAAGCAACATCACAGGTGTTTTTAGCAAAAATCAAAGCATGAAGAATATACCGAAGATGAGTGGGATTATTAGGAAAAGCTTGTCAAAAATTTGTGAGCTTGTCTAGTTGTTCTTGATTGACATTTTTTTCCTCATCGTATGATTGTTCACTATTAGATGTTTTGATTTTTTGAAGAGGAGTATTTTGAGAGGTTGTAAAGTGGTTTTTTAGTTTCAGTCATTAATGCAGAAACCTTAGCCATTGATTTAGAAACCCTACGGGAAGATGAAGGAAGCTCTAGTCATGTTTGGATTAAAGAGTCAAGTTTACCATTATGAGTCTTTTGGAATTCAAATAAGAGTGTATATTATGTGGATTAAAGCGATTGGAGAATAAGGAGGATTATTTAAGAAAAATATTGAATATATTTATGACTAATCTATAATTGCAGTAGTCACATACGCAAATGAATAAAACACTAAGTACATATCTAGACCTAAGCAAATAAAGCAAATAGAAATTTGAAACCCTAGGTGCAAGAGAGGAGAATAATAGGACTTAGATAATTTTGCAATAATCCTAAAGATGGACTATGTCACAGATGGACATAACTTCTGAACATAGGAGGTATAAGATTCACATCGCAGACTGCACCCAAAAATGTATGACCACACGATCTGTCGGAAACTGTCGGGCACCCAGGGTGTTTGGATTAGGTCACTTGTGGGCATTGCTAAGCGCTGTAGACCTCTATTGGTGCACCCATAACTGGGGAAAATGTTCAGAAAACTAATTTCTTCTAGTGGGTCACTTTAGATCTTCGCTAACCCTCATTACTTGGTCTCTAGTATGAGTTGACACTGATGATGCGCATAATGTCACTTGATAACCTGCAATAGAGAAGGATTCACCTACAAAACCATCAAAAATGAATCAAATACTAAAAATAAAATATATGTAAATGACGGAGTCAAGACTGACCCCAGAGGTCACTCGAACAGAGTGAACTTACGATCGGGCATTGCACTACATTTCATACTACATGTAGTTCTGCACGCGCGATGTAGTTGTGTGTGTGTGTGTGTGTGTGTGTGTGTGTGTGTGTGTGTGTGTGTGTGTGTGTGTGTGTGTGTGTGTGTGTGTGTGTGTGTGTGAAGAATCTTTCCCTAGGTGGATCTTGTGTCGTGACGCACTTGAGTAGCGAGCAATAACTAGATGTAGCAAATGTAAGTAGATGTGTGGAATGTCATAGAATGAACTTCCCATCCTATGAAGTGTATGAAGAAAAATGTAGTCTCTTGTCCCTTGTATAAATGCTAGATGGATGCTTTGATGCTCTTAGAATAGCCTTTGGATGTAACCTTAGGTCTTGATAGCTAATGCTTATTGCTTGGTCCTTTATTATTGGCACATAACTTTATATTTATATGATATCCTTGCTTGAATTTCATTATTAACCTCGAAAATTATGACTACCAAAAATATAAGATGCCCAAATAAGGATTCAAAAGTTGTGAAAAAAGAAAAAAGAGGTAAAGGGCACCCAGAGGGGATGGGGGTGCCTGACATTGACGTCCTAGCTGGGTGCTAGTGTCCAGACTCAGAGAAGATGAAGGGTCGGAGGTAAAACTAGGAAAGAAGGTGTGTAAGACCAAAAGTGGCAACAAAAAGTAAGCAAATATAAATAGTAGTATATGATTAGGACTAAATAGATACCCAAAGTGCATGATTTTATGTCTACAACTACAGATGAAAATGAACCCAATTTATTTATAAATGGTGACACAATGTATCAAGGCAATGCTAGATTGCATGTACCCTTGGTGCCACCATAAGCTGATCTGTACAAAAAATTAGGTAATTGAACCCGAGTAGAAAGCTTGTCGATGTTACTAATAAACTGTACCAATTGATAAATTTATTGAATCTCCCCCCAAGAGAGAAGCATAAGGAATGGGCCATAATGTCCATACGCTATGGTCCCTTCTGTAAGTTTTTACCCATGTGTGTTTTATATCCTAATTATATTTCTGAGCCATTTTATGAGCCTTTGACCTGATATATTTTGTACATGTTATTTTGTTTCTAAATTTTGATTTGTTATGAGGCCGAAGTATCACCCGATAGTTCCCCCCCTTGTTTGGGGCGTGTAAGAAAGAGAAAATTGAATACAAACCAAAAAAGAGGATATGTAGCTGATGTACACATGTGCTGAAGGATTCATATAGGGGAAATATGGGAGTGCACATGGTGTATACCATGATGCAAAAATAATAAAATAACAAAAAATCTAGCAAAGTGTTAGTGATAAGTAATATAATATAATATAACATAGTAGATGTAAGCAAAAGCATGCAAGGACACACAAATGGAATAGTCATGGAAAATAATATGCCACATACATTGGGCACCACTTAGGATTTCGTAAGACAATCAAGGCACTAAAGGCCAAAAAACAACAAGAAAGTAACATAAGGTGTTGCCCACAAACAAATGAAAACATAGATCAAACACGTAACACAATAGACAAGCCATAATATGAAATGATCCTTGTTTTGGAAGTGACCTATGAAACAAATAATACACATGAAGCACCCATTAGCATGTTATAACAATAAATAGTATGAGTATTGAGTAAAATGAGGTAAGATAAAGTAAAGTAACAAAGATTTGAACAAGATAACTTTTATGTAAGAAAATCTTAAGTGGATGTTCCCAAGTGGCACATAATAAATGGTAAAGAGTAGTATGAAACTATGTATGTAATGAGTAAAATGAGGTAAGATAAAGTAAAATAACAAATATTTGAACAATAACACATGTATGTGAGAAAATGTATAGTGGATGCCCCTAGTTGGTGTAAAACAACTAGTAAAGAGTAGTGTCAAACATCCTGCATTGTGTAATCATCTTTGTGTAGCCTGTTTTAAACACAATGTACCACATGAACACACATGTGTATAGAAAAAGGTTATAACATACTATGTATCAAGATAACATAATAAGTAAAGTGCAACATGAAGAGTATAATCATGTAATATAAATAACCAAATAAGAGAAATGTAATTATTTTTGAATTTTTAGCATATTTGAATGTTTTTAGATTTTAATATATTTGATTTTTTTTGGATTTTTAGGTCCCCTAGGGGCATAGATAAAAAACCTATTCTCTGAAGAGAAGGAAGGGTGATATAATAACCCATGGAGGGGAATATATATATTTTAAGTGCTTTTGATGAACAAAGAGTATGTAATGAGAGATGAGAAGTGAGGTTTCTCGTGTGTGTGTGTGTGTGTGTGTGTGTGTGTGTGTGTGTGTGTGTGTGTGTGTGTGTGTGTGTGTGTGTGTGTGTGTGTGTGTGTGTGTGTGTGTGTGTGTGTGTGTGTGTGTGTGTGTGCGTGTGTGCGTGTTTGCGTGCGTGCGTGCGTGCGTGCATGCATGTGCACTTGTGCAAAGTGAGGTTCGGGTGTATAATATCTCCTTAAAAAATCATGTTTAACTTATAAACATAGTGTGTCATTGGGAAATAAGGGGGAGATGGATGCCCCCTATTGTGAGTAACATAAGAAGTAGCCAATGAGTTCCTGAGTGAGGGACACTCTCTACCATTGCAAATAAAGGAAGCATGTGATCATGAATCAAGGGGTGAGTGTCATGTGAGAATGAATGCATGAGTGTGTGTAGTGAAGTTATGTCCTAAAGAAATGCACTGTGTATGAGGTGAAATAAACCTATTGGAATACTGCGATGTGCAGTGTGTATGATGAACCTAATGTGATGACCTAGTCCGATGTGGTGGAATATGAGACCTAGAGATATGTGAAGGGTGGGTGATATGAGATGAAGGTTGGGGAGAACTATGAAGGCTAAGAACTGGTGGTGAAAGTGTGAGACTATTTCTAGGAGTGTGTAACAAAAATGTAAGAGGAACTTTGCCGATTGTAGGAGTGGATATGATAACAGGAAGACTAGGAGTAATGCTAAATGTAGTAAGAGGTTCACTAGTGGTAGGGACCTATGAAGCATGAAAGGTAATATGTAATGAGGTATGAGGTGGGATAACTTGAATAATGGTGACTTGATGCTCATGTATGAATTTGATACATTGGTGTACAATATATCGGGTGGCCTTAACAGATTTAAGCCAAGGAAGACCTAAGACCATGTAAAAATGCTTGATTCTGGATGCTACAAGAAATGACAGGAAAATAGTGAGATGCCCAATTGTGATGGGAAGAGTAATTAACCCATAGGAAGTAAGATATTTACGCTTGATTTGATATAAAGGGAAACCCATATCATGCAAGAGAGGAAGTGAACATGCGTTATGCTTGAAAGTGGGAGTGATCATGATACTATTAAGAGCTTGAGGAACTTTGCCGATTGTAGGAGTTGGAGGATTACTGGGATGTAGTGGTGGAACTGCGTGGTAAGCATGATTAGCAGTTGCTTCAAATGTAGCATTGTCGTGCTTAGGAAGTGGGGAATTGAATATTTTAAGCTTATCATTCTCATTGGTAGGTTTGGATACAACGTACTCATCCCATTCAATTACATCAAAGTCCATTACATCTTTAATTACATGTGAAAGCTTAAAGAATTGATTGTTGGAGTGTCCAAAACATCATTTATAATCATAATATGCTTTTTATCAATTTTTGTGTGTGTTTAGGATGACTATAATCCAACTTGCGAGGTGGAGGAAGAGAGATAAGGTTACTATCAAGGTGCTACTACACCATTACTCGAGGTGGGATTGAAAATTTAGTAAAATGTTGGTGAGAAGGTTGGGTTTGGAGCTTCGTTAGTTAGGAAACTACGTTAACATTGAATTTAGCCTTAACTCGAGGCTCAGTAGGCTTATGCTTGAAACTCATATGAGATTGATTGGAATCTTGGTCACCATATTTGAGTTTTCCTATGGAAATTAACTTTCCCTCATGAGCTTTGAGGATATGACACAAGTGATCAAATGAGAGAAAGGTGTCAAAGATGAATGAATATTAGATAAGAGGCAAAAGGATTTGTAGAAATAGATCTTGTAATTCAGAATCCATTAGGATATTGTTCATTTTAGTAATATTAATATTACAACATAGAACATAGTCACTAAGGTGCTCATTGGGGCCTTGTTGCATTTTATCCATTTTTCCATAAGATATTTTAGTTCTAATATTAATAGAGAAATGTGCTAAAAAATAATTTGCTATGTAAATGATTATACATAATGAATAGGAAAATGATAAAACCATTGCAATGCATAATCTTGTAAGCTTCTAGGAAACAATTTCATTAACAATGTATCATCAAAAGCATAATATAAGAAAGCAACATGAAATAATATAAGATGCTATTGGTGATCCTCTTTACTAGTGAAAACGGGAGTCTTAGATGAAACAAAACTAGAGGAAAGAGGATAAAAAAAACCTCAGGTGTAAGAGGAATGTGTAGAAGTGAAGAATCAATAGAATAATTTATGGCTATACCTTGTGTAGACACGTAAAATAGCATAAGCAGTTTTAATACTAAGATTGCACTAATTACCCTCTTTACCATCTTTTCCGTTATAATTAGTGATTTCCCGCTAATTAGCTAACGTTTCTCTCCATTTTGGTCAATTAACGACACTTTGTTAATTAACTAGCCTTTACCCCACTCTGGATGCCAATTAACAACACTTCGTTAGTTATAATCCTCCTTCGATCAATTAATTAAATACCATTAGTTAATTAAGCTGTTAGAACCTTGTATCTAGTCAATAAACCCTCTTATTGGTTAAATCCCCCTTTCAAACCATCCAAATCCTACCTATTTCCCTCTAATATATTTCTAATCTTATCCTATCCTATTAATTAATTCTAGATGATTAACTAAATCATCTCCAACTCCCATGAGTCGCTAATCATTTGTTAATTTCTCGAATCAGGCTTATTTCTTCTAAATCTACTTTATCCTTTATGCCACATGCACTAGTTTGCAAGCTTCTCCCAAATTGGAAAGCTATATAAAGGACCCTCTTACATTCTTTCACACCTACACCACACTTTTTCTAGTGAAATCTATACGCTAATGATAAGAGCCTTCTCCATTCTTGGAATAACTACTTCATCTTTGCATCCATTTCTCTTATTGTGGAGTAGAAAGGAAGATCTAAGTATGGCCTTATAGCCATTTCTTGGTGAGATCCTTCCTTCTCTTTGGAGATCAACACAAATTTTATTGCTCATGATCTAAAGAGGTTCATGTTTAGAAGTAATCATACATTACAAGAGTAGGAATGGTTAGCATTAGGTGATTTCATTCATGTTTATGCAATTAGAATAGTTATTTCCTTTAAGATCTTATAGTGATTTTATGGTAGATTTTGCTTTGCTTTGAGACTACTTAGTATTAGTCTCTTTCAATTAGCATAGTAGGTTTAACATGTACACACATTGTTGTAATTTAATAACTTGGGCTTGAAGGTCACACACTAAGGACTCTAAGGCATGGGCATCAGAAGAGGAACTAGGTTGAATATAAGATATTAGAGGAGAATAAAAATGAATTGTAGACATTGAAATGGAAATATTGAGACTATATGCCCCCATAGAGGTGTGGGGAGAGAAACAAGAATGGAAGATGTAGGTACCATGGAGGTGACAAGATTAGAAATGAGAATAATATAATCCTAGAGCCAATGTGATTCCTCATGAGAAACATAAGCGAGGAGATCCAAATTTTGAGTGTTGGCGGTGAGGTATTCGTGAGATCATTGGAATGCTTAGTAGTAAATATCTCAAGAGAAGCTTCAGACATGATGAGGGTTTTATAGAAACCATATAAGAATATGGTTCCGATGCATAATATATAACACCCGAGTTCACAAAATGATTTAACCTAAATTGGTTAATATCTCAGGGGTAGTCAACTGATGGTGGATTATCCTAATCAGTTAGTTTCTAAATAAAAATGTAAAAATATAAGGAATAACCATCAAGCAATGATGAGAAATGATATATAACAATATATAAAAGTAATTGTAATGAGAGAGACAAGATTTCTTAGTTGATATCTTGCCTTTTGCACTGATACGAGTTGAAATGATAGCTGAAACAGGCTAGAAATTACCTAAATTATCTTTGACTTTGAAAATGTATCCTTTAGAGTTTCCTGGACCAAAGAGAATGTGGAGGGACAAGGTGTATGGCCGCTATGAACATGTTCATACACTTTCATTGCTTCATGGTTTCTTCTCCTGTAACATCTTGTGTTTGATTAATACTTCATGTTACACTCTTGTTTGGAATCTGGTCCTTTGATGCCTTATGATGCTTGTGGTGAAATTGATTTGATATTCAAAACCCTATATGGCCAAAAAGTTCTATAAAAAAAACATTAGTTGGGTTGTGGGCATCCTTGTGCACTGCTGACATTGTCACTATTCTGAAGAGGGATCAAACCACACATCAGTCTCACCTAGCACGTGATTTATAGAATGTAAGAAACAAAATTGATAGTCATGATCTTACAACCATATTGTACTTGCACCTGATTTCCCTGATTGTACTTGCACCTTTTCCCTAGCTTGACTTTGAGTGATTATATGTTCCTTATATTTGTAGATGTGACTGGATGACTGCCTTATAAAGAGTATGTAGAGTATATGGAGCTCAAGGGAGTCTTGGAATGGCCTTAGTTGTGATTTCTCTTAATCTATGCTCATGAGGATATTTGGGTGTCAAGTATGTATCATATCCTCTTTGATAATGGATGAATGAATAACTTATATATGCGTTATGAATCTAGAAAACTTAGATATTGCTGATTAGAAGTGTCCCAAAGGAATTTGAATTAAGAAATGTGGCGTTGGAAAGAAAGGGACCAAAGTGGATGGTAAATGCCATTACACATGACACTATGGATCATTTTGGGTACTTTGGTCCATGATGCATGTGTGAATGCTTTGAAAACTAGGATTGTACTATGCGAGGGTTTAACTTGATTATATGGATTAATATGACCATTATGTGAATAAATGAGTTGTGTGTGTAAGAAAAAATGAATGAGATATAGCTAGGGATAACATGATTGAAAAAATTGGATAAGTGTGGACTAGTGCAAAGGAGTTGTATAATTTGTGTTGTTGCAAGTCACAAATTAATAAAATGAGTGTTTACAAATACTAATTCAGGGAATCTCCCATAAGTGTCTTAGCCAAGATTTTGGTGGAAAGATAGGAATTAGATTTGACCCAATCTTTGTAGAGATTTCCAAAGGTTTTGATACAAAGGTAGGGTCAGTAGAAATGTTGGAGCTCAAAATTGCACCCGTCCCAAATCATGATGATTTAGGGATTTGAGGAAACATGGGACTTTCTCCAAGTTTTGGGACCTTGTGCTTGGGACAAACCTCTAGAGAATACTAGATTCCTTTGCTTATGTCTATTGTTACAACTACTCATAGGAAGGGAAATACAACTATCTAACTCTGCTCTATGATTCTAAGGGACCAGAGTGAGAAGGAGATGCATAAAATGAAATCCTAAGCTAAAGGGAGAGGATAACACCAAAAATAAGGGGATGAACAGTCTTAGGTGAGTGAAAATAAGGGAAAATGGAGAAAGGAAGGGAAAACATGCGTGCCATAGTCCAAAACCGCACTCACACTCTCATTTCCATGTATCACATTAGAAAAGAAACCCTACACGAGATGTGAAACATGCAAACATACCAATATTGAAAAGGAAAGGCAAGTAAATGAAATAAAACATGAACTAGGGTATAATATATCCATAAAACATAACTTCTATTGCTTCTAAAGAATGCACAATCGATTACAATAGGGGAAGGAGGCAAGAATCCACACACAATGAGCCAGATTTGAGGCCTGTAACTCAAAATGTAAAGAATACAGTACTATGAATAATGCTCTTGCAATCCAAGAGAGTCCAACCCTTTTAAAATGAGCATTATTAACCAAATAAATAGAATAATAAGAGATTACATGAGGGAAAAGATAAGGAAAAATCATATTTCCAATCACAACCACTAATAACATGCAATAAATGCTTGTAAATCCACATGTAGCTTTGTCAAATATGGCTACCCACGTCAGTTTGTTTGAGGAAGAAGGAAAAAATTCAAATCCTATGAAATCTAAGTGGTTGAGTCAACTAGAAGTGTGTATTAATTCCTTGATTCACGTTTTCCCATTTTAACCTACCAAATCCTACCAAAATCTGATTTTGAAGAGCCTATAATGTAGCCCACGTCAGCAACTTTCCAATGAGACTAGGTGTGCATGATTTTGAGGTTTGTGGAAGAAGTTATAACGTTTTGAAGTTTTATAGTGCAAAAGGAACACAAAAGACACATGGCATGATCTGATTGGTCATGGGAGTTAGATGATTTTTGGTTGGTTCTATTTTTGCCACATGTCATGTGTTCATTCTTCATAAGGATTCGGAACACAAATGTCACATTTCTATTTTTCGTGTGAGATGCACTTATCTTAAAAATTCCTAGAAATGGAAACGTGGCACATTAGGATAGACACAAACGTTACAACCTTGGGTGTATGCATGGGAGCAAGAGGTAAGGAGAAAAAATAAGTCTACCGACATGCACAAAGGGATGCAAAAATACTTAGAGAAAGGATGAAAATTTGATAAGGCATACAAGTGTGCAAGGATGCAAAAAGATCCGACAAACGAGTGCACAAAAATTCTAAAGAAGGTGGCACACAGAGCATGCCAAGGGGAACATCAAATGTGCAGTGTGTAGGTGCATGAAAGGAAATGTGAGTGTGTGAAAGGAAATGAAAGTGCACGAGGAAGGGATTGCGAGGGAAAAATACTTGAGGGAAGAAAAATAAGGAAATGAGTGTGCATGTAACAATGAGCGGGACTTGGGAAGAAAGGCATACTCACAAGAGCTTGGATGTCAGGGATTTGTAAAAATAGAAGGCAAGTCCATAGGTACGTGTGATGGAATGTGAAATGACTAGAACATGAAAGTGGATGCATGAAGAGTGTGCATGAAGGGATAATGGAGGGAGATAGTATATTATGTATGGTGGGAGAAAATGTAACTAGAGACTGTGCACTCTTATCATCCATTCAACCAGGGTATCGATCAAACGAGTGAGGGACATACCAAGAATGAAACATAAATAGATAAAATTAAAGGAGGTACAAGGAACGTTATGATCACATACCCCAAGAGAAGTAACTCTTACACTAGGACAACCTAAAGTTTCCAAGGCCCTAGGTCTAAGAAGAGGAAGGAACCCTATGGAGGTATCGACACTATGGGGGGTAATGAAATATGAAATGAACATACAAAGTCTATGCTAACCGAAGTAAAGCATGTAACATGAAATAAGGAAATGAAATACAATATGCTAACCTAGTATGTCCACATAATACTAAGCTAACATAGAGTATGTAAAAACTGTAGGAAAATACTTTATACAAAATGAAAAAGTGAGTTAGAGCACTTATTTATTGGGTAGAGGTCACTAATGCATCTATCTCCCAAAGGACCATACACCAAGAGAGAACAAATTTCAGGTAGAGAAGGGGAAAAAATCCAATCCTAGCTCACTATAGTTGACCCAAAAGTTAAAGCAAACTAATAAGAGCAAGAAGAATCTCCAAGCCAAGAGTCAAGATGTAAGAAATCCAGAAGCTAAACGAGAAGGTGCAAGTTGGCGCAAGAGAGTAAAGCTAATGTTGAGTTCTTGTTGATCTCATCTGATTATTCTGATGTGAAAATGAGATTTGGGGTATTTATATAGATGTCATTACTCGTAGGAGAAGCCGTCAGTAGGGAATTTGAATTTACATCGACGCAATAGCCTACGGGTGATGGCATCGGCTAGGGAGGGAATGCAAATGGGAGTGTGCAAAATGTAATGAAAAATGGAGATCATGCAAGGTAGAAGAAACGGGGCCATGAGAAAGTAAGATGTTGGAAGAATAGGAAACAACACAAGAAAATAAGAGGCAAAAGAAAGACATAAATGGGATAAAAAGTTCTTCTCTCTCCATGTATCATCCATGACCCAATGGTTACTGGAATTACCACACTTGTATCTTAGAATGAGTCCCTTAAGGCACCCATTCTAGAGATAGATGCATTAGCGACCTTTAACCTAAAAAGAGAATTATTAGTAATAATTATGAAAATAGAAAGCGTAAAAAATTAGGTGTATACATATGCCCTAACCATTGATTACCATATGTAATAATAGCAAAACATGGGGTAGTTAGTGGAAAGAATGATATATAAAACCGAAACTGAAATAAATGCAGAAACCATGGAAGGACTAACTAAAATGAAATAGACCCATCGATGCGTACCTGATAGTTTTGTTTGTCCTACTACACATAGGCGCAATCCATGCTACTAGAACCCTAGAGAAGAAAAAATGAAAGGAAACACTAGATGATCATTAGTAAAATAAGACATAAATCACCTAGCTAGGGGCATATGGGTTGGATGTCGTGTCATGAGATCATGGAGGTAAAGTTTCATTAGAATAAAAGAGATAAATAGATCCAAGCAAGACTATGAGCCTAAGCAAAGATGTACAAGACCATGATATTATAATGGTAGGAGATTTCATGGAAAAAGAAGCTAAGATAGGCGGAAGAAAGACTACAACATTCCAAAAATAGGAGATTTCAGGGAAAAAGAAGACAAGATAGGTAAAATAAAGACCGTGACATCCCAAATGTAGGAGATGTTAGGGAAAAATAAACCAAGATAGGTGGAATCAAGAATGTGACATTCCAATGGTAGGAAATGTCAAGGAAAAAGAGAGGTGATTATAAACCCAAGTAGGGTAGAGAGCCAGAGAAGAGGTGAGAGTTTAGGTCAAAGAAAGATTAATGAGATTAAGAATGGGGTTATGGTTCATATGTAGATTGAGGCTGAGGACGGAGAGAGGAAGACTGACTATTGTGAGAGGATTAGGTCATATATTTCTTAGTGCGTGAAGGGGTTTTGTGAATGGGATGCTTTCCATGTAAAACCCAATAGCCAACATCAGTATGCATGTAATACCCGTGATGAGAGTAGAAAAAAGGAGCTGAAGAGAAAGGTTGTGTAGCCTTTTTGGTTTGGTCATGTTCGACCTTGACTTCAAGATTCTTCATATAGAATTGATAGGATCTATAGTCAGATACATCATTCCCTAGAGCCTCATGCCATGTATAATATGGATTTTCCCCAAAGGACTGAGGATCTGTAAGGGAAAGAGGTAGGAGGAGAGGTCTCATAGGTTATAGAGGGCTAGTGGGAGTGTCTGATAAAAGAACTGATGTAATGGGTAAGTATGGTGTCGATGGAGCAATGTGTCACTTAGTCATCGAGGCATGATAAATAAGATCATCACCCATGAGGTCATCAACATCGTAGTCAAATTTAGAAACCTGATCTTTTGCTAAGGAGAAAGGGTCAACTAATTCAATGTTGGTATGTGAGATTATAATCAGTGGAGCAATCTGAGGCTCATGCACCAGTTAGGAAGAAGTGTCAATAACGTTCGGGGTTTCCTCTACACTATCAGCTCTGCAAGTTGTTTTTTCACTGGAGACAATGTATTTTGCAAAGACATTGTCATATTTAGACATCATCGGCATTGGAAAATATGTTTCACAGGGCCTGATGTAGTCTATAGAGGCATTATCAGATCTAGACAGCATCATACCTGCAAAATATGTTCCACAGGGGGCGATGTTGTCTATAGAGGCATTATCATCTCTAGACACCATTGGCCCTACAAAATATGTTCCATAGGGGCCGATGTAGTTTATAGGAGGTTTTTTGTCTTAGGAATCCTGTTGTTGAGATACAGAAGGGTATTGAGGTGTTTTTAGGTTGTAATACCTGTCAATGGTATTGGTTTCAAATCTGGAAGATCTCATTTGAGAAAAGGCATGTTGACAGTATGAAGACTCTATGGTGCCCATGATATTTTTCATGGGGCTTGTATGATTATGAATTTGATAGTTGGAATGAGATCCTTCTAAGGATTGATATTTTTCATTTTGGACCTTTTGTTATATCTCACTTCGGATTGGTGGAGGAGGAATAGGATTCCCATGCACACCCATTAGTGGGGGAGGTGCATGAGAAAGAATGCTAGGAACCACATTATAATATATTAAATGTAACATCTGATCATGCATCTGAATCATGTCAGGTGTGGTTTTATCTTGGGATAAGGCCATCTACTCCAGGAGTTTGATTATCACTACATTAAGGTCTATAGAAGAAGAGTTTCCTTGAGAGGTGGGTGCTTGTTTGTGATTATTATGCTCATTAGTGGGAGTTTTAGGGGACTCATCCTGATGAGTTTTTCAGGGAGAATCCTGATCATGAATGAGTGCTTCTTGATTAGAATGAGGCCTTGTTATTTCTATGGTTATGGTAGGTATCCTTCATAAACATCCATCTTTGTTGGGAGTAAAAAATTCATTTCTATTAAGGTTGTTAATTATGGATATGGGATCTATATGCTCAACCTCAACCATGTTACATTCTACTGAGTGACCCTACTCTAAGTGATTAGAGGGACATGGTTGGGAAAAAAAAGTTTCAAAAGTGGGATCGAGGAATTGGGAAGATTGGTGCTTGTAGGATTAGATAATTTTGGAGTATGAAGAGGAGATGTAGGCACAAAGGGATATCCCCTAGAAAATTTCAGGGTGTTTATCTGTGCAAAAAAGAGCCTGAGAGGAGACATTGGTATAACCTGGAAATTAAAAAATAAGATTATGGAAAACTGTGATTTATACATAATCAACCTTGTAAAGATTTTACACAGGGTCCGATAGTGTTGGAAATTAAAATGAGCTAAGACAGACACACTCAACCATGCACAAATTTTACATTGGGGCCAATGGCGTATGGAATGAAAATGAGCTAAGAAAAACACACTCGAACCTTCACAGATTTTACATAGGGGCCAATGGTGTCTGGAATGAAAATGAGCAAAGATAGACACACTTGGCCCTGCACATATTTTACACAGGGACTGATGGTGTCTCGAAAAATTGATTTTTAGGGTTTTTTTTAAATTTTAAGGACTTGAAACAAAACAAAAATGAAAATGGGTTCTTTTAATGAGATGTGATCGATTAGAAGGGATAAAAAAGGTTTCATGCTGGGTTCACCAATTATGTATGGTGGGAAAAAATTCATCTAGACACCGTGCACTCTTATCACCTATTCTACCAGGGTATTTAAGGCAATAAGTAAGGGACACACCAAGACCAACACAAAAAAATAGAATTAAAGGGGGTAAATGGACCTCTATGATCATATACCATAAGGGAAGTAACCCTTACACTAAGAAAACCTAAGGTTTCTAAGGCCTTAGGTGGAAGAAGATGAAGGTGGGTGGCTATGAGAAGAGTCGACTCTACGATTGATTCCTCACGAAGAGGACTCAAGAACTGGGTGCTTGTTGTGCATAACCTAACAGTCTGTGCCAGTATGTGAGAAATAACCATGTTGTGAAAAATATAATGGAGTTGAGATAGAAGGTCATGTGGCCTTTCAAGATTGATCTCTCCTAACCTCAACTTCAAGATTTTTCAAGTGTTTCCTATAATATCTACTATCAGACACATCATGCCACGAGACCTCATGCCATGTGTAGTATGGCTCTACCCCAGAAGGTTGAGGAGCCATAAGGGAAATATGTAAATGAGTGGTATGGGATGACATGGATGATATCAGAACATCTAGTTCTTTTTATCCATAAGGTCATCGACCTCGTAGTCAAAGCCAAATATACTCTTCCCTTCTTTTATAAGAGGTGTGTTATGTGATCTACTAATATTGTGAGAAGAGGATGAGGTCATCGAATCTATTTGAGGATCAAACATTGATTTGTTAGGAGTCTTGGCCAAATGTGAGGAGTATTATTATATAATAATTACATTCACATCGCAAAAAAGTGTGATTTGGAGGGATATTTGGTAACATCGGACCTATATGTCCCAAATTTGGGTGTAGCTAGCAAAATGGGGATCATCCAGAGCGTAACCATAATCATAGTTAGGATTAGAGGTGTCTATCATTCAAGAATCAATTGTGGTTTCAAGTTGAACCTTTTTTGGGGGCAGAGGTTATGGTATTCATGAAATAGTAGCAGGAGTAGATGACTCCTTGCGAGGTCGCAAGTTAGGAGGAAATTGTGAAATGAAAAGATCCAATAGGTCAGAAATGTTGATTATAACGATAATCTCATCAGGTTCATCATCATCATAATCTAAGAGGATGGGAGGCATGTGCCCGACCAACTCTAGGTGACCCACATTATCGCAAAGAGACTCAACTGGATAGTTAAAGTGTTGATATTCACAAAATTGGATTGGTGATAGCTTTTGAAGGGTTGGGAATTTATACATCCCATTCTTTCAGAGATTACAGTAATTCTAGGGATTTGGGTCACTTTATATTTTATAGATTTCCCATTGATGTACAAAGTTAACACATTTATACACAGAAGAGGTGATATCATGCATGCGGTGGGTCCAAGGTCGACCAAGGAGAATGTTGTAAGATAAAGGAAAGTTGAAGACCATAACCTTCATACGCAATGTCCTGAGAGGAATAGTGATAGGAAGCCAAATGCAACCCATGGGTGACATTTTCTGATGATCATACCCTTGAAAAGTAGTATGCATGGTCTTGAGATTATCTATTGAGTATCCTAGGGATTTAATGAAGTCTAAAGAGGCCAAAAAATTTCCAACACCCTCTTCATTGAGAGAACACTTGACCATGTTTTGTAAACTTTGTACAAAAATAAAGAGTGGAGGATCGTACTCATGTAGTAAGAGTTTGTTTGGAATCATGATTATTATAGGAAAATAGATGCAAGTTTGGATATTAGTGGTTTGGGTCATACAAATGAAGAGTTCATCACATTGACGATATATAATTTCTTCAAAATCATGCAACGTAGGACACTGCCACAAAGTAGGAGTGAAGGGTACGCTAATGTAAAATAGCGCAGTCATAAGACGCTCATGATGGTGAGGTAATGTGCACATAAGATCTAAAAAGGGATTTGGACCCAAAATCTAAGAAAGTGATTCCAAAGGATCTTTCTTGTCATGGTTGGACTGAGTAACATGCAAAGAGTATTTAGAATCCTAAAAAAAAAGAGCATAAGGATCAGAAGTGGTCAGAGATACTTTAGAAATCGTTGTTTACTTATGCTTGACGCCATCGACCCAACCAAAGGCATTTGTAGTTGGAGAAATAGTTTCAGAAACCTTCAACCCTGTAACAACTTTGTCATAGGGGCCGATGACATTTGCATAAGATGGAATTTTGGCCTTAAGATTTTGATTTTGGAACACACATGGGTAAATGAATTTGTGAGTTCTAGGATGAACTAATGGAGGGTATTTTGGCTCTATATATGCTAACACACGCCTCACATCATTTATGGCCACTATATTTTTAGGGGAATAGTAATGATCAACCACGTTCTCGGTGGCGTTTCTAGTTTCTTAGAGGTTTCTCCTGAACTATGATTAAGCATAGGGTTAGAGAAAAAAATTAAGTTCTTCAATAAATTGATTAAGGTCATTATGGTGATATTTTTATCTTTGAGCGTCACGAGCCTTGAATTACTTAGTCAAGCACTCTCTAGAGATGGCCTCATGGTCAAATTGAGGGCTTGAAAAGAAATTGATGGAATTTGTGCGAAGGGAACGACAATTATCATGAAAATGGACCCAATTGGCATGCCACCAACATAATTTGTTCTCATCATGCCACTGTGGGATAGGTTAAGAAGGATCAAGGATCTGGCTAAATGGTTTAGGAATACACTTTCTTAACTCATACTTAGTTGATGGATGATAACATGTAGACTGATTGTTATTATTATTATTCTTTTGATTAACAACAAAGACATTCCTATTTACAAAAGCCATAAGAGGAAGGGAATCTAATACCCCGTCATTTGTGGCATTATTGTTCTTTGATTTTTGAAGGATTTGTATCTATTTAGCTGCTTGAGTCTTAGGGGGACCCTTCTCAAAGTCCCTCGTAAGATAATATTATCTTTTGGCTTGTTCGAAAGCTTCATCTAGGGAAGTAGGAGAAAAATACCTAACCTTATACTAAAGGCGAGGTTATAAGGCTTGGATGACAAGTTAGAAAAGGATATCATTCGGCATATTGTGTTCTACCTTAGTAGATAAGGTTTTCCAATGCTCGATGAATACTTGAGTTGATTCATTCTCATGTTGTTTGCAATTGATGAAAGCATAGATGTTATTTTTGGGTAAATCATGGTATTGGAATTCATTAACTAAGGCTATCACTAGAGATTATAACTCCACTGTAGAGTTACGGAGTAAAGTGTGATACCGGTCCAAAGCGTCTCCAATAAGAGTATTAGCTAAGAGCTTAGTGGTGGCATACAAATTGAATTTGATCCATTCTTAATAAAGATTGTGAAAGGCCTTGATGTGTAAAGTAGGATTGGTTGAACATTCATATGAAATAGAAGGGGCAATACCTCCAATATCCATACTACCAATGTATGGTGCTAGTGGGTCTTATTGGAACACCCTTAAGAGTTTGTTGTGAATGGGAGGTTGGGAAATAGGTGCCCCATTAGGTCCATTGGGTAAGGGTGGGGGAATTGCACCCCCAGATCTTGGGTTAGGAAGGTTGACCATTTGGACCAAATTGGTTTGCATTTAAAGGACTTGGGCCAAAGTGGCAGTTTGTTGCTGACTCATTTTATCTATGAGATGTAGGAAAATGTTAGTGGGATCAGATCTAGAGGCACTCCATGATGATCCTACCATAATAGTCTTCCCACTATCCACCCTATTGTCAAGTTTCTCGGAGACAAAGTCAAGGAGATGTTTATGCATTATTGAATTAGGTTACCATTTTTATTTTAAGGAAACTTATCAAGGGATTTTGGATTTCAGGTGGAAGATAAAAAATGTCCTCAAAACTCTTATTTCACTAAATTGGGACATATTCTAGTGAATTGAGACTCCAATATTTCAATTATTGGAAGAAATCCATCTCCATTTTTGCATATATCGGATTCCATTATTACTATTATTGGAATCTAATAGTAGCAGTATTGGATTCCAATATTGTCATTATTGGAATTATTCTAGTTCCAATTTCACTATTATTGGATTCCAATATTGCTATTATTGGATTCCAATTTGGCTATTATTGGATTCCAATTTCGTCATTTTTTAGATTCTCAATGTTGAGAGTATGTAAGGATAGCAACTACGGTCACTAACTCTTATAAGTCACAAGCATCAATGTAAGGTGAGTGGTCGCTAACTCTTATATGTCATGAGCATCAATCTAGGGTGAGTGGTTGCTAACTATTATAAGTTATGAGCATCGATCTAAGGTGAGTGGATGTTAACTCTTATAAGTCATGAGCCTATTGTATTAAATGAAAGTGAAAAAGACTTGATGTAAGATTAGTTTCTGGTAACTATTTTAAGTCATGATCTCGTTGTATTAAGTGTGATCCCTGCACTCTGAAAGTACGAGCCTCACACACTGAAATTGAGGGGATCACACCTATAAGTTCCAAGATCCTCGTAGTTTCAAAGTGTGAGCCCCACGCTGTTGAAAATTTGAGAGCCCCACAAATTTCAAAGGTTGAGCCCCATAGTATGAAAAGTCTGAGCCTCGTAATTTCAAAGTAAGCACTCTAACGAATCCGAGCTTCGCACTCTGAAAGTGTGAGCCTCACCTGCTGAAAGTGCCACCCCCACACTTTTAAAGTTTGTGATTCACACCTTGAAAGTGTGAATTCTAGCAATCACACTTTTAGAGTGCGAATCTCAAACTTTGAAAGTGTGAGGCACACACTTTCAATGTTTAGTATGCACATAATCCTTAAATTTGACACAGGTCGTAAATGCTAGTGGTGTTATTTTGACTTCTAGTGGAACTCATAATAAAATTACGTTCTCACCCCGAAATATACCTTGTAACAAATCAATTATTGTTTTTTAGATTACACAAGTTCACTAGTGTTTAATATTATAAACTATATCTATGAGTAATCATTAAAATCAAATAGCAAAGTTGGGAGTTTATGTATATCACAAATTCTATTACTTTGAAATATAGTAGAATTTATGCTTGTAAATTGTTACATTCTCCATATAAAAAATGAGTCACTTCTGTGAGAAATAAAATGAAATAATCCTTGAAACAATGCAAGAAAAATGTTTGTGAGAAACATTGTCGTACACCCTTGGAGATACATTGAACCATTATTTTATAGTTTACATCAATCAAAACACTCATTGTGTCACAATTGTATTTTTTTGAGTCAAGAAATAATAAAACTGCTATGTCATCATCTTTTCATTGAAAGGTTCTATTTGTACATTTTAAATTTGTTACAAATTCATACATATATAGTTGTATATCTTATATGAGAAGTTGTCACCTTTTGTGGACAATTTTATTTGCACAAAACATGAATACATTTGTTGCCTCTAAAACAAAAATACAAGTAGTGTTGAGTAAAGTAGTAGTGGAGGTACTATCAAAGTAGAGACCAATATTTATGAGCAGGCAACAACAAAAGAGTGTACTACACATTTCTTATTCAGGCTTGATGTTCTTGCATATTCTGGGTCAATGTAACAAATGGTATCCATAACATAGGTAGAGGTGTGGTGTTTAGATGAGGAAATGTAATTGACAAATACCGAACTCTGAAAAACTTGTGTCAAAATTATAATCCAAAAGAATGTTAGAAGTCTTCACATCCTTGTAAAAAATGTGTGGGTTACAGTCCTACTAAAGATATGGCTATCCTTCTTCAGCACCACAAACAATCTTTAGTCGATTGATCCACTCTAGCTTAATCTTCTTTGATGATCCTATACGAAAATAAAAATTAATAAAAAACTTGTTAGATTTTCCAAATATCCATTTTACTATGAAGGTTAGAGATTGATTGGACACTTCTATTTCAAAAATTGAATCTATAATGTACAAATTCATTTTTCTTCATAACATAATCATTTTACTCACCATGTAGGATGTCTCACAACCTTTTGTTTCCAAGTGGAGAAAGTGAACATCCATAAAGACTCTTAAGATTCTGATGTTTTATGCTTCCAACTATTTCCACATCAATTTTAAATGCAAACAAGCTTAGTGGGTAGTGATTGTACATTCTCTTTATAACAATTTCCTTAGAATTCTTTAGATCACATTTATAAAGATTGCTTGTAGCACCATAGCCAATTACATATTTCTCTTTAAGATTTTTTGTGATTGTCATTATGTCATCGTACATGTAAAGAGGCATGTTCATGTGCAATATGACCAACCATGGAGAGCCTAAATGTAACAAATAGATGTGTTAATAAATAAATTGTAATATGATATTACTTTCTGATTTTTCGTCTGATAATCTATACAATACGAAACCATGTCTTTCCATGTTATTTTTAACAACTTTCTCCATGTTGTTTGTAGAGCCTTTTTAAAATACCTTTGGATGATTTGAACGGTACATAGCTATAATTATGCACAATAGTAGTATTGAACCCTAACTGATGCAAAAAATTGTTAGTTTTGAGATGGATGTTGTTCATTATATTGGGCCACAATTTTGTTAGACAACAACACACATATCCAAGTTTGCCATTTTTTTGATAACAATGTAGATCAAGAATTTTTGCACTTGTTACCTGTCCAAGTTAATGCACCAAACTAAACACAAAAACCCTGAAAAACTAAAATGAAATCGATACCTGATAGATTGGATAAGATTTGAAGACGTAGATGGAGAGAATGCCAATGGAGAAAATATGGGCACACACGAACAATCCCATAAAGTAGATCCAAGAAACCTGTGATGCACAAATCCTAGGCAAAAAAAGATGATGTTTGACAATATATGGGTGAACTACCCAAAAAGTGGGTTCGAGAAGCAACGAGCTTCCTTGGCGGATGTCAGTTCACGTCTTCAATTAATAATAAAGACATACATGATTAAAAATGTAAGAAAATATTTAGATTTTCTGATTAAAAATAGTGGACAGAATGTAAAAACTGCAATAGAAACTGAAAGAAAGCAGGAAACTGTAAAAACAAAGCTGAAATTGTGTTACCTGAATTCTGTATCTTTTTGCAGACTGGTCGGCGTCAATTAGACAGTGATCGGTGTCATTTGTTTGGGTTGACAGAGATTAGACAGTGATCAACATCGATTGTTTGGGTCAGAGTTAATTAGGCAGTGATTGAAGTCGATTGGACACATAGGTAGACAAAAGGCTAGAAATTAAAAGAAGAAAGCGAACTAAGCAAAATGGATTAGACGTAAGACCATATTACTAAAGATTGATCAGAAAGAAGAGATTGAAGATGGAAAAAAGGGGATCCGAGGTAGAAATTGATGGATTCTAACCCAGAAACCAAAGAAAGGCCCGATCCGTGCCGATTTGGATAAACCAACGTTGATTAAAGACTAATCAGATTCAACTAGACTGGATCGATGTTGATCGAAAGGAGATTACCAAAACTAACAAAAAAGAATACCTAAAAAATGCTTGATTGATGATTGATGATGACCAGGGTAGCTGTGGAGACCCGCAAGAGCTGCAGACATGTAGACAGAGTAACAATACACCTCTCAATGATTAAACTGTGCAAAACTCACTTTCTTTCTCTGATAATCTCTTTAATCACTTAAAAAAAAGTAATCTCTAGGCAACCAGCTCTTTTGAATCTAACTAGAGAGGATTTCCAGTCGTAAATTTATAATCGATGCCGACTGAGATAAAATCGGTGCCATTCTGAAAAATTGGCACCACTCAGAAAAATTGGCGTTGATTGAGAAACGGTCGGTGCTGATCAGGGAATAGACTCCCAAAGTGGCAAAAAATGAATTGTGGGGATAATAAATGTATCCCTCCTACTCAAATATGGGAAGAATCTCACTACACGGTTCCAGGAGAGGAGAAATAGGTGGGAATAATGATACGGGAAGTTGGAAATTGATACGGGGTAGATAAGTAGTTGAAATAAATGTAAAAAGAATAATTAAATAGTTAATATTTAATTTTCCATGAGTGAAATATAATGGAGTGAAATAAACTTAGAATAGGTGTATAAATTAAATATTTAAGTAATACCCTAAGGGAGAAGTGGTGATATAAAGGTGCCCCGGGTTACCCGAGAGGATAAACGAACCCGGGGGACACCAAATTGGGTAACCAATTTTAGGTGTCTACATTTTCCCCTTTTTGTCGAGTAACTTGTGATAAGCAATGCCATGAGACAAAATCAAGGAGTTGGAAGAAATGAAGAACAATAATGATGTGATCCCCCTCAAACTAGGGATGGGGTGGCCCGAAACAGGCCAACCAATCCTGAGTTTGAAAAAGGTAGATGAGAAAGAAGGATGCCCCAGTGAGATGTTTGGGGTAGATTTGATCATTGATGACGCACGTAAAGAACAAAAAAGGTAGCGACCTAAGGAACTCACATTGGTAGGGCAGATTAGACGGTCTTCATATGAGACGATGTAAGTGGCTACAGACGGGTGAGTTAAAGGTGACTGCAACATAGCAACAACTAAAGAGTGACACATTGGTAGGGACAACTAGACGGCCTTCGAATGAGACAATGTTAGTTCCTACATACCCGCTATCTTTAGGTTGCAAAAAAAATGTGAGTTACCCATGTACAGGGAAGAAATCAGAATGGGTGATAACACCGAAAATATGTGCCGAAAGGTGAAAATAAGGTCATAACAACGATCAAATAAACAAGTCAAGCATCAACGCTTAGACAAGAAGGATGAAGCGACGACCTTGAGAGGATAACCACTGCGGAAATCGACATATGGCCACTATAGTGGACTTTGTAATAGAATCACTGTGAGACTAGGTAGAACAGGTGTTCTATGGGTGGCACATGCATAAGACAGGAGAACAAATGAGGACGAAGCACGTCCTGGTGGGACTAGAGGATGAAATATATCAAAATATCCCCGATCAGTGATGATGGGATCCAATCGGTGTCGATTACCCATAATCGACGTCGACCACAAAAAATGGTGCCGATCAAAATAATTGGCGCCGACCGCTCCGAAAACCTATAAGTATAGAAAAGATGAACGGTAACGATTCATTTGCACTGCGACGATTGATTTAGAAAGAGTCAAAAATTGAATTTGAGCAACATGGAAGCCTCCAAAAGTGGTCAAAAGAGGAAGAGGACACGACCAGGGGTAAGTGAGCCTTCCTTAGCTTCGTACATTATTGTTTTGTTTTTTTTCTTTTTTTTTATGTTTCTTTGTAGTGTGAGGCAAGAGGGATTTTTTAGCACTCTACCTCGTAATTGGTGTCGATTGAAAAAATCGGTGTCGATTATAAATCAATCGGCGCCGATTGTAACACAATCGGCGTCGATTGTCAAGTAAACGGTGCCAATTGGAAAAAGTGACATTTTTTTATTTTTGAGAAAGATTTTGATGAAAATTTAATGATGTGGATTTTGATATCATGCAGGCACGAGAGGTCTTACACATGCGGGATGCTATTCCCGAGCTACTGGAGACCATACTTCCAGATGTGACAGATGTTGAGTGGCGCCATCTAGAGTTATCCGGACTAGGGGGTTTCCATTATTATAGGTGGCTACCCCGAGATGTGGAGCTCATGTGAGCATTGGTGCAATAGTGGAATAGCCAGACCTGCACATTTTAGTTTCGGACGGGTGAGATGACCATCACCTATGAGGACATCTATAGGATCCTCAGGTTACCGATTACAGGGGACCTGAAAGAGATCACCCCACGAGAGCAGCAGAGGAGGGCCCTGGTATGATTATATGGGGACAGGGTAGATGATGCAAAGATAGTGTCCGGGGCTGTGAGGACAGCCTCACAGTACCAGCAGGATGACCCCAGGAGCAGATTGATAGCCCTGATCCAGATGGCTATCTCCTACTATGCATTACTAGATTATGGAGGTGGACGATTCCCACTACTCCTGTTTGATTGTGTCTGCGATATCCTAGATTTCATGCAGGTGTTTGCATTTGCTGACACATTACTAGCACAAATATATAACGAGATGTGGATGTATACCACAAGCAGGTGGACTGGGATAGACGTGAGTTTTGTGCTCCATTGTTGGGCATATGAGCATATATCAGTGATCAAGCCATCTAGGCTTCCATGGATGCCAGAAGCAGAGAGATCCCTTGAGTATGGATTTCGACGATGGTGGGCAGACATGGCCCCAGGAGATACAGGGAGATCCACATAGTGGTATTCAGAGAGATTCAGGACTCTGACACTAGCACAAGTGATATGGAGACCATACCGGGTCTATCTGATATGGGTCGGACATGACGCCCATCTAGTGGAGCTGAGACGTAGTAGGGTGATCAGGGGCCGTAGGCTAGAGCTCTTAGAGTGAGTCCCGTTTATATGGGTGATGAGGTAGTCTGGTTTAATTTAGATCATCCCTACCATATACACACCATACATTGTTTCACTCGGAATGTTTCGTTCCTTTTAGAAACAGATAAGGGTTGGGGCTAGGAGGAATACCTGTAGAATGTCGAGATGGTGTGCGCGTACCGTAGAAAAAGATCAGGCTGACTGCGAAGAACTCCTTTTTGTCTTGGAAGGACTACCTGCAAAATAAGAACACAAGACCACAAGATTTTAATTAGATAATAAATGAGGAAACTGCCTTGGGCCCAGGAAATATAAAACTTCCTTTCGAAGGTGGTCAGTTCCCCTGCTAATATGAATTAACACAAAAGACTATAAGATATTAATTAAATTGCTTTGTTGAACTGGGTAGGGGAAAGGCTGGTTATTGGTTATAGTCAGTATAACCGATGCCGGTTACTGATAACCGATGGCGGTTACTGATGACCGATATCGGTAGAGTCTAGGATCTGAAGGTTAGTTGTTTTGTGGGGTGGTGGTGTTATTTGGTAGTTGTGTTATTTGTAGGGCTGTATATAGGTGATATTAGGAAATAGGGTGATGAGAGGTAGATGAATGACAGTTAGATGCAATGATACGTTGGGTAGTGGATCCAAGAATGGATTTGTGGGGACATATGATTTAAAAAGTCGAAGAAATGTTATTAAAGAGGACATGCAAGAAGTAACTTACTGATTATTCGCGGAGATGCAGGTCCAAGAGCTCTGATGGCAAAGGCAGAACTGAGGTAGGATGGTCTGGCACACAGCAGATCAAATCAGCTGAGTATCACAGGGCTCTGGTATCCAGTTGCAGTCCTTGGCTTACTCTCCTTGTCTCTTCACTTGTCTCTGCTCGGTCAAGTGAAGATCTGGACTCTCTTGATCACTCCCAAATGATCTCTGTTGATTCAAAAATCCTTCGACCTTGATCCAAAAATGAAATTCCGATCCTTTGTTTTTGGTTTGGGGAGGCCATTTACAGGGAACCGATGGCGGTTACGTAACCGACGGCGGTCGAGTAGGAACCGGCATCGGTAAGGAAAAAGTAGGCTATTTTTAGTAAAATAGCCCACCTTCCCTGCTTTTCTCCCGAGAGATTAGTTGCGGGCTTGGTCAAGTGACTAGAAGGTCGGTTTTGGGTGCGAGAAAGGGGTCATTAGTCATGGGTGTAGGTATAGACCAAGTTTTAGGTCTTAATTAGGTTAGTTTAGGATTAGGGCTAGGTCATGATGAGGTGGCAAAATGAGGTGGTAGGTGAGGTGATGGGGATTTATCAATTACAAGGTAATTAATAAATAATTGTGTAAGGTTTAGGTAATGAGGTTAGGTTGCGAAATGGGATGCGGGTCACAAGGGGTCGTAAGACACGAATTTGGTGTCTACATTAGCCCCTTATTGTCGTGTAGCTTGTGTTGTAAAGCTGCGCGGACAATAATATGAAGTGGTTTCTCCTGTTAAGGATATAGGTAATCCCCCTCAAATCTAGCACAGATTGAGCGAACGGGAAATCAGGGATAGGGTTGATAAAGGGTGAATGTTGTAGAGGGGATGGTAAGGTGGTGGGGTAGGTCCAAGGAAGCAGACGCATGTTGAAATGCAATCGTACGACTAGGGTACATGATTTGACTAGCAAACCAGCAATGTATAGGCAAAGGTCGATAGTTTATCCAAACAAGGGTGATATAATCCTGGTATCCAAGGCATAGGAAGTAGCTCCAGGGTATATAACAGGTAAGGTACAGGAACGTTTAGGCGTGTTCGGCAGTACCAAATGGTTGGTTTGGTTGAGATAAACGTCACGGTCTAGGTCTAGGCAAAGTTGGTCGACAGATCAAGTCAAGGACCCTAATCATGCTAAAACACGAACAGGTGAGCTCGATTGAACAAAAGGTACAGGATGGATGGATAAAATAAAATGTTGATTGTGGGTATGGTATTGAAGTGATACGGCCGTGGGTCGGGCCAAGTTGTTAGGTTACAGCCTTGGGTCGGGCCGGATGGTTAGGGTGAGGCCTTGGGTCGGGCCAAGTTGTTGGGTGGCGGCTTTGGGTCGGGTCGGATGGGTAGGGTGAGGCCTTGGGTCGGGCCAAATGGGTAGGTTGGCCTTGGGTCGGGCCAGGCCTTGGGTCGGGCCAAATGGGTAGGTTGAGGCCTTGGGTCGGGCCAAATGGGTAGGTTGAGGCCTTGGGTCGGGCCGAATAGGTAGGTTGAGGCCTTGGGTCGGGCCAAATGGGTAGGTTGAGGCCTTGGGTCGGGCCGAATGGGTAGGTTGAGGCCTTGGGTCGGGCCAAATGGGTAGGTTGAGGCCTTGGGTCGGGCCAAATGGGTAGGTTGAGGCCTTGGGTCGGGCCAAATGGGTAGGGCGAGGCCTTGGGTCGGGCCAAATGGTAGTTGAGGCCTTGGGTGGGCCGAATGGGTAGGTTGAGGCCTTGGGTCGGGCCAAATGGGTAGGTTGAGGCCTTGGGTCGGGCCGAATGGGTAGGGCGAGGCCTTGGTTAGGTAGGTTGAGGCCTTGGGTCAGGCCAAATAGGTAGGTTGAGGCCTTGGGTCGGGCCGAATAGGTAAACAAGTGGTGTTCAGCAAAAGTGGATATAGGCGATATATGGTTAAAAAGGGGCAAATGGTGATATCTGTTGGTGGCCTTACGATTGCTATATGGTAACAGAGAATATAGCTGAGGAGTTGAGGGGTGTAGAGCGATTGAGGTGGATCGCAGGGCACAGTTGGTGAGTATGAGAGGATTCCTCTAGGCGTGCGGCGATCAATTTGGATTTGTGCAGGATATACCCCAGGCTTATAGACCCTATATGAGGATCGATGCAGAGGCAGTTTCTCACCTCCCCAGCCAACACCCCCAGAAGGGTCTGAAGAGGTAGCAGCTAATCGCAGGGTAATGGATGCAGGAACGACAGAGGCCTATAGATTATGGTGGGTAGCAGAACTGTGAGGTGTACATGATCGTCCTGACATAGCGGTGATTACAGCAGAGAGGGATCGTCTGCAGCGTTTGGTTCAGCAGCTCCAAACGCAGGTGAATGAGACAAGAGGATTGTTAATGGTTGCAGAGTCATGGGCGGAGAGACTAGAGGCTGGAGTCCTCCATGCGAGAGGGCGTATTCATATGTTACAGGAGAGATTGGCAGATCAGTGGGCGGTACCAATAGCCGTGGTACCTTTGAGGACAGAGAGGCCTGGCGAGAGGGGTCGACGATCACGATCATCACCTGGTTCGGGATGAGGCGTGAGGGTCTAAGTAAATGTTATAGAGGTATAAGAATAAATAAGATGTCCGACCTGCGTGTCGATGATAGAGAAGATGTATTTGTTTAACATCTAAATAAAACTGAATATGTATGTTGATTTGAGTTACGATAATAATAAGAATGTTTTGTTTTGATTTTCGGTGTTTTGAAAAAAGGATAAAGAGGAATGTGATTAAATAGAAATACACAAAAATATTTATATTTACCACACATGATAGGTTATGGTAGGGGATGGTCGAGCTAACCTTGGGAGACCCCATGTCTCCGAAGTGCTGCCTACATAGCCCATTGCACAAAGCAAGGAGGGGCCTCAGACCGATGTAGTTCTCCCTTAGGATCAGGGAGAGGCGAATTCAGGCAATTTGGTACGGTTTAGGCAATTGGTTGGTTGGTAAGAATATTGATATTAATATTGGTAAGGTAAGGTTGTTGGTGTCGGTAATGAATTGGTGATGTTGTAAAAGGTATAAGGGAAGCGAAAGTGAGCCTACCCAAGTAGAAGGGAACCATGTCCTGATTAAGATCAACACACAATCCTAGATGCGAGGCAAAGTGGAAAGAGTGCTCCGTAGGTGAAAAGAGCTAAACAAACCACACAACGTAGAACGAGCTTGAAGCCCTAGGTACCGTGCATAGACGAGAAGTCAATAGGTGAAAAGAGTTGTATGATCACAATATATCGGGTGTACGTTACGTCCCTTGAGTTGAAACAAATGGTGAGGTGAGGTGGATGATATAGCTGAGGTACAGAGAACTTGTTACAAAGTGAGTGTTCTGACGAAAGAGAACCTACCCTAAATAGACAAGTCCATGACCCAAAAAGTTCTTTTTGAATGAGGCTTTTATTTGACTGAATGTAGACTGATCGATGCGGGAAGTCTACAAGGGATATTGATTGTACTATTCTTGAGGTCTTCACGAAGCTGATCAATGCGAGAAGCTTCTGATAAAGGCTGACTGTGTATAGCTGTCCTTCGAGGGAGCAGTCTATTTATAGTAGCAGATATGATTTTAATGCATAGCTGTCCTTCGGGGGAGCAGTCTATTGATAATAGCAGCAATAGTTCGGCACATAGCTGTCCTTCGAGGGAGTAGTCTATATTTAATTTAGATGACTAGATGTTCTTTTGGCATGAAGCATCTAGTTTAGTAGGAAGTTTGACTCAAGAAAATCCCATAAGAATACGGCTTATTTTAATACTTTGAAGTCATGGACTAGACTAAAAAGGGGAAGGCATCGTTTAGGTGAGGTGAGAATCAAACTATGTGAGCTTGATTTTCATTATGAGGTGTAGGAAACGAAGTGCATGTAGCGGTAAATGAGCTCAAGGGACGAGCGGCAGGTAGATAAGAAGTGATATAACACTAAATTCAACAGTAGAATGGTCGAAGATGCAAGGCATTAAGGGGTTCAGGCTCAGGTTTACCATTAAGCGAAGCTAAACGATAAGTGCCTGATCCATAGGTGTGAGTGATTATATAAGGCCCAATCCAATTGGGAGAAAATTTTCCACGTTTGCTCTTTTCTAGTTTGGTGACATGTTGATTCTCTTTGAGGACAAGATCACCAACCTTAAAGGTACGCTCATGAAGTCGCTTATCATAAGCACGTTTGATACGTTTTTGATAGATTTGAAGGTGATCAAGAGCTGTAAGACGACGTTCGTCAAGAAGCTCCAATTGGGCTAACCGCTCTTGGCGGAAATCATCGTTGGTGAGAATATCCTGAAGGGATATTCTAAGGGAGGGTATTTGTATTTCGAGAGGCAAAACAGCCTCGGTACCGTATACCAAAGAAAAAGGTGTGGCATTAGTGGAGGTACGAATACTAGTACGATAAGCCCAAAGGGCAAAGGGGATGTGATCATGCCAATTTCTGCCGGATTCATTGACAACTTTCATGAGGATTTTGGTTAGTGTTTTATTAGAGGATTCGGCTTGTCCATTTGCTTGTGGATAGTAGGGTGATGAGAAGCTAAGTTTGATGCCAAAGTTGTCGCAAAGGTCTTGCAACAACTTGTTTTTGAAAGATTTTCCATTATCTGTTATCAGGCGATGAGGAACACCAAAACGACAAATAATGTGGTGGTTAATGAACTCTACAATTTTTTCTTTTTTAGTTGAAATGAGTGGAATAGCCTCCACCCATTTTGTGTAATATTCGGTTGCTGTGATAATCCATCGGTGACGTTGCGAAGAGGACGGATGAATCTCACCAATAAGGTCTAAACCCCATTGTGAGAAAGGCCAAAGATCTTGTGCGACCTGCAGCGGATGGCTAGGAGTATGTTGAAGGTTAGCATGTTGTTGACACATAACACAACGCTTAACATATTCGTAGCAGTCATTATTGAGAGTAGGCCAATAATAACCAAGGCGAAGGATTCGTTTGGCCACGGCAAGGCCACTAAAATGCCCGCCACAAATACCGTCATGTACTTGTTGGATGGTATGGGTGACCTCCGCGCCGGTGAGACATCGAAGGAGGATGCCATCAAAGCCACGTTTATAAAGGAGTCCCCCCATAACTACATAACGAGAAACGCGTTTAAGAAAAGCACGTTTACCAGTACTAGTAAGGTCAGATGGGAGAACAGAGGTTGTAAGGTAGTCGTGAAATTGGTGATACCAAGTATCCTGTGAATTAGCAGACACAGTATTTATCATACAAACTACCGGGGTTGAGTAGGATGGGGCAAAAAGTTGTTGGACCACGACGAATAATTCAGAGTCAGTTGATGAAGCTGGAATTTGCGAGGCTAAGCAAGCCATAGTATCCGCAAATTTGTTAGTGGAGCGGGGAATGGTTTGGATAGAATAGTGAGTAAATAAGGCTAAAAGTGAGTCCACGTAGTATTTGTACTTTTGAAGTTCCTCATTTTTACATTGGTAGATGCCCATAACTTGATTGACTACCAATTGAGAGTCGCCAAAAATATTGATAGATTTGATACCTAAGTGTATCGCAACTTGGAGACCCAGAACAAGGGCCTCGTATTCCGCTGTATTATTGGTGCAGGGGAAATCAAGCCGGAATGAAAGAGGCATAGGTTCAGCGTCAAGAGGGATGAGAACAACGCCGGCTCCTCCGCCGCGCTGGCATTTAGATCCATCGAAGAAGAGGGTCATTTGATACGACTCTTCCCCGAGTGAAAGAGTGGCGATGAGTTCGTCGGGGAATGTAAAATTGGTAAATTGTTCCCCAGGTAAAGGGGCTTCCGCAAGTTGGTCTGCGATGGTTTGTCCTTTGATTGATTTCTGGTGGACGAACTCAAGGTCGAGGTCGGCGAGGAGCATGAGCCATCGGGCGATGCGTTGGTTTAGATGAGGTTTGGCATACATGTAATGGATGGGGTCCGTGTTGGTGATGACGAAAGTTTTGTGATTCAGAAGGTAGTGTCGGAGTTTGGTAGCCACGAATGATAGGGCTAGGCACAACCTTTCTACATGTGTATACCTAGTCTCATAGTCCACCAAAGTACGACTTATATAATAAACGGCTTGTTCTCGATTTTCAGAGTCACGATGTGCAAGCATGGCCCCTACAGCGTGGTCAGTGGCGGAAAGGTAAAGGTAGAAAGGGCGGTCGTCTTGAGGTGGGATAAGCACGGGTGGCTGCAAGAGATAAGTTTTGAGAGCTTCAAAGGCTTGGTGGCACTCTTTGCTCCATTGAAAATCAATGTCCTTCTTAAGGAGGTGATGGAAAGGTTGACATCGATCCGAGAGTTGGGAGATGAAACGTCGGATAGATTGAAGCTTACCTTGTAAACTACGCAATTGTTTGAGATTAGTAGGTGGGGGCATTTCTAGAATAGCTTTGACTTTAGATGGGTCGACCTCAATGCCACGCAAAGAGACGATAAAGCCAAGAAGTTTTCCCGAAAGGACACCAAAGACACATTTCTTTGGTTGAAGGCGGACAGAATATTGTAACAGGCGATCAAAGATAATGGTTAAAACATCGAGATGTTCACTGCGATGTTTAGACTTGCCAAGAAGATCGTCGACGTAATCTTCAAGGATTGTGTGCATAATGTCATGAAAAATGTAGGTCATAGCCCGCTGATAGGTGGCACCAGCATTCTTAAGGCCGAATGGCATTACACGGTAACAGAAGGTTCCCCAAGGAGTTATGAAGGTAGTTTTGTGTTGATCGGCAGGGGCAACCAAAATTTGGTTGTATCCTGAAAAGCCATCCATGAGAGAAAGCATTTCATGACCCGCAGTGAGATCAACAAGTTGATCAATGCTTGGTAGGGGGAAGTCATCCTTAGGGCAAGCGAGGTTAAGATCCCAGAAATCCGTGCATATCCGAAGTCCCCCCGTCGCTTTAGTGACAGGTACGATGTTAGAAATCCATTGAGGATAGTCAATAGGCAGAATGAAGGAAACAGAAAGGAGTCGTTGGAGCTCCTCTTTGACCAAGAGGGCAATGCGTGGATGCATTTTTCTCAATTTCTGTTTAATTGGCTTGGAATCGGGTTTCAGTGTAATGTTATGGACAGCAATGTCAGGATCAATTCCTGGCATGTCAGCGTAGGACCAAGCGAAAGCTTGGTTGCGAGCACGGAGGAAAGTAGTAAAGGCGACTTGTTCTGATGCGTTAAGGGATTGTCCGATCTTCACAATGTGAGGATCCTCCTCCGTGTGGATGTTGATTTCTATAGTAGACTCGTTCAGCATGGTTTGGGTTTCAGATGGTAAGGCTCGTTGAATATAAGAGTCATCCGCGCCAAGGTAAGTGAGGATGGAGCCATCATCCTGGCACTCAACAACGTTAATTGAAGGGGAGTCCTCTTCAATCATGTCTGGATATAGAAGGGGAATAGAAGAGGGGTGCTCATTATCGCGTTGATAAGTGAGGGGACCTAGGAAGATAGCATTTATGAAAAAAAAAAGTTAGGAGGGATAGATTCAGGATCTATCGACTCTGTGGGAGACGAAGGCAAAATGGGTGATGATGGTTTGGTAGGGGTAACGTCATCGTCTTCTAGAAGACAACTGACGCGAGGTTCCGTCGATGTAAGTGTTTCCGGAAATCCGAGACCACTACGATCATTATGTTTGCGTGTGGTGATGGGGATGAGCGTATGTCGGCCTTGTTCATAAAGACCAAAACCAAAGCCTTTCCAAGCACAGCGAGTCAAGAAGGTGAGGGCGAAGCGACGATTTGTCAGGTATTGAAAATCGGATTGGAAGGGAACCACACCAAGAGGAGGTTCAGGGGTAATGGAGGATGCGTCAACACCCCCATACGTTAGGTTGGTGCGGCAATGGGGTGGTCCGTAAGAGATTACCTCCCCCACGCGACGGTCGTAGGTGGGATGTGCATGTAATTGTCCGTACTCCTGCGGGGTAGGGAAAGAACTAACGTTATATAGGCGGTACTCCCCCAGCGTAAGGCGTTGAAAAACATCTACTAAGGGGTCGGAGGTTGGGATGTTAGCTGCGGGAAGGGAAGTGGTTTTTGCGACGGTGGTTTCATCAGTTGAAGGCGTAGGCGCGGTTGAGGTGGATGGTTGAGGTACATTTGAAGAGGATGGTTGGGTTGAATGTATGGGTGTCTTGATTGGTATAAGCACATCGTTAGGGCGGTATAACATATTGCAGGTTTTAAAGGGGGGAGGATCAGCTTTTACGGTGTAGGACTTCCCCTCGTACTCAAATTTTATGCATCTATGTAATGTTGAGGGAACGCATCCCATAGCCCGGATCCAAGGACGACCCAGCAATATATTATATTGGAACTCTCCCTCAAGGACATAGAAGAGTTCGGGTAAAGTACGTGGTCCTACCCGAATGTTGAGGATCACGGTGCCTAAGGTAGAGGTAATAGCATCATTGAATGATCGCAACATGATGGGGTTGGCGCACATGCAACTGGAAGGGATATTCATTTGTTGGAAGGCTTTTGAAGAGATGATGTTTAGGCTAGCGCCCCCGTCAATCATAACACGACGTACCCGAATGTCCCGAACGTACGCTGAGATAAAAAGAGCAGGGTCAGGATCTTCGGTACCAAAGTCGATAATTTCATCTTCAGAGAAACTGACTGCAGCAGCTTGTGGTACAGAGACGGAAGTGGTTGGGGCGGTGGGTTGTTTGGTGAGAGAGGCAACGTGATTGGGTGTCAGAATGGAGGCAACGGGAAGGGTTTCATTAGGTAAGACCTCGATCCCCTGAAGAATTTCAACGAGAGCTTGTCGATGAGATTCAGAAGTCTGAATGAGATCATATAGTGTCATTTTTACGGGTGATTGGTGAAGCTGTTTAATCATGGCTCGATGGGCAGCTCCATTAGAGACGGGGTAAGCGGGTCCACGAATAACCACTTTGGGTGGTGGTGCAATCGGGATGCTGGACGGAGAAGGAGAGGACGCAGGTGTGCTTTCTTTCGCTTTCTCATTGTTTTTCTGCGCTCGAGTAGCAACACTAATCATATTAATCTCGTAGACCGGAGATGAAGAAGATGATTGGGATAAATCATGGTCTTCAAGAGGTGGGGTTGTAATAATGACAGATCTTGGTGAGGCGGGGACAGATGGTATAGGAGAGGGAATGGAAACTAAAGGTCTCTCCCTTCGTAAGTTGTCTTTCTTAACCTTTCTATCTGGGAGAGGTGACTGACGAAGGATGGTTTTTAAAGCTTTGCATCCCTCCACATCATGTCCTGGTGTGCGGTGATAAGCGCAGATCTTAGACTCATCATAACCTATAGGTCGAGGTTTAGACGGGTCATAAGGTCTAAGTGGGGGTAGGGAAATGGTCGCATTCTCTACTAACATAGCAAGGATTTTGGCGTAAGATCCTTTGAGTGGGTCAAAATCAGAAGAGGATGAGGGTATTGATTGCGCGGGTTTTGGTAATGTTTGGGCGTGGTTGGTTCGTATGGGTGGTGGTTTAGCCGAGGGGTGTTGATACGTGTTTTTCACTAAACGTGGTTTCTTTGGTGCAGAAGCTATATTGGATGATGAGGCCACAGATGGTGTGGTATCAGAAAACAACCACGGGGAAATAGGAGTGACCGAAAACAAATCTTTTGATGATGGAATTTGTTTAGGGTTGATAGGTGGACAGGATACGCGGAGTGACGGTGTTGCTATACCCTGGGATCTCTGTATGTGTGCAGAAGGCGTAGGTCGCTTTAAAGGAAACGCAGGAGGTATGATATATTGATGTAGGGTAGAGGGATGGGGTCCCAATATGGAAGGTAGGTGTGACGATGATGGTTTTAGTTGTGATAGAGGCATAGGTTGAGGAGATTGAGTCTGTCTCTTAATGGGGTGGACGGCTTTATTTTTAGATAAATCAAGCCGCTTAGGTGGGTGTGTTAGACTGGGTATGGGTAAGGTCCCAAGCGTAGGGGAAGATTTGGCTAAGTTAATAGAAGTGGACGGGGCATTTGGTAGAGGTGAGAGGGGTGAAGGTGAGAACATGGGCATTTTAAGCTTCTGTAAACACTTCGGGTATATGGTGGAGGCCTCAGGATCGGTCATTTGCATTTGAGTAGAATATGGCGTACTCAAACGTTCCCATAGGGCCTGTCTATCTTCTGTGGAATGACAGTCCTCACGTGTGAATGTGAACTTTTGTACGGAAGAAAGGTGGGTTGTGATTCCGGTCCACTGTGGGTGTGATACAGGGGGTAAATGAGGCACTGTATCAATAGATGTCAAGAGGTCGACCGGTTGTTGAAAAGATTTAGGTGATGAAGGACTAATAGGCAGGAGGGCATGTTCGAGAGGATCCGTCATGGTTAAAGAATTTGGTGATGTCGGTGCAAGAGATTCCTCGTCTAAGGATGTCAAAAGGAGTGGCGTACCTTCCTCTTGTGCAGCAAGAGGGGTAGAAGGGGAAATCTGGGAAATAGATAGGTTAGATAACATCCGTTCGCAATCTTGTAGGGATGTGGTATAAGAAGACTCATCGATGGGAAGAGAAGTCTGGGCAGTTAACTCCTTTATGGGTAAAGGAATGATTTCGCTTTGGTTCGATGGAGGTAAAGGAGGTTCGGGCTCCTGTGTTAGTGAAGAGGCTTGATTCAAAATTTTCTCGATAGAGGCTTTGGGCTGGGTATCAAAGACTGCATGGATCTCATGAACACTCTCCTCGGCTAAGATATCCTGGTTTACGTTGCTGTTGGAAGAGTGATTCGGGAATGGTTTGTTAAAGATTTTCAAATTTCGGTTGGCAGGGGCATTAGGATTATCGAGGGTTATATCCCCTGCGTCAACCATTTCCTGTACTATGTTTTTCAACATCTTGCAGTTTTCATGACTATGTCCTTTTACGCGGTGAAAGTTACAGAAGTCATTTTCTTTGTACCAGGAAGGTATGGCGCGAGTGGAATCAAACCCGGAATTAGGTTTAACAGGAGGTAATGTAATGGCTCCTGCTTTGAGCAATTTTTCCAATATGACACCATATGTTTCTCCCAAGGGAGTGTAGTTGATGGGCTCGGCTTTGTACTTATAGGTGGTTTTTGGTGGAGCATTGGACGGCGCTTGAGATTTGACCATCACCGCGTGGACAGCTCCTTTTGATTTAGAAGAAGTGGACGCGTGAGGAGTGGTGGTATTTGGTTTATTGGTAGAATCAGGAGTTCGGAAATTGGGGTTTTTGTTGCGCAACCGCAATTTCTCTTCTTCTAAGGCTCGAATTTCTAGTTTCCGAGCCATGGTAAAGGCTTCATCGAATGTACGGAAAGTTTGAATTTGGAGGGTAGGGGAGATGTGCTTAGCGCAAGCCCGCGTAAACAGTTCGATAAGTTCGGTTTGAGGCAAGGCATATGTAAGTTGGTTGATAAGGCCCCGCCATCGTCCAACGAAATCTGCGATAGATTCGTCCTCAAATTGTCGGATGGCATAGAGGTCGGTGATAGATACTTTCTTGGCAATGTTAATGGAGAAATGATCCAAGAAAGATTGGGCTAGTTGGTTAAAAGAGAAGATTGAGTGCTGGGTTAAAGCACTGTACCACTCCAAGGCAGGTCCTGATAAGGACATGGGAAAGGTGCGGAGTAACAAGGCATCATCATGGGCAATCAAATAACAAGCATGTCTAAATGATCGCAAGTGTTGTTGAGGGTCCTCTTTACTGTTAAAACGGGTAAATTTTGGTAACTCCCATTGAGGAGGATATGAATGAAGGGGGACAGAAGGGTGAATGGGCTCCCGAAAAACTTGCTCGTATGTCAAGGCGCTACGACTTCCTGAAACAGAAGCCTCCAGGTTTTGCATTTTGTCCATCATTTGTTTAATTAGATCAGTAGTTGGATGAGATGATGGTGTGGTTGTGGTAAACGGAGGCAAATTGGGCCAAGGACCACCGCTAGACCCTGGTGGGGTTAAGTGTTGATAAGGTGTGGAGGATGAATATGTTGAGGCAACCGAATAGGGATGTCCCATATAGGATGTTGAGGTCACTGGATACGTGTATGGGAATGAAAAGGTAGGCGGAGCTTGAGAAGGAAAGCTCGTGTGGATAGGTGGCAGAGAGCAAGTCATGAACGGAGCAGTCTGCAAGAGAGATGAGGTAGGGGCAGTCGGTGGTAATGATATGTGGGGTCCGAGGTTAACCAACGGAAAGCCAATCTGAGTCGTATGAACCTCTGAAGCCGTCGGATTGGGAGACGGGGCTAGAGATGCAGGAAGCAAGGCGGTATTATCAGGCGGAGTGGGAGCTAAATGAGCAGCTATACTAATAGGCATACCCACAAGGAGCTGACCATCAGGCGTACGGTCAGGGGTATGAGACAAATAGTATTGTACAGCACTAGGATTAGCATCCAGAAATTTGGCAAAGTCCTTATCTCCCACAGGAATTTTAGGAACCTCGCTGGTATCCGTAGGATTCCCCACAGAATGTGAAGGGGGTGATTCAGGCAAAGAAACAGAGCAAGCATGTGAAACCATGGCGGCAGCTTGCTTTCGAGTGATAACAACCATGGACAGGAGTTCACAGTAGGGTTTCAATCTGTCAGGAACAGAAACAAACTCAGACTGGTAAAATTGGTAGGTTGCTGGTTTGTCAGGAATTGGAAAAGAGAGTAACCGATATCGGTCTAGTAACCGATGTCGGTTACACTATAGCCGACGTCGGTCAGGTAACCGATGTCGGTGTAAGAAGTCTGGGCTAACAAGATATAAAAAGGCTGCTAATTTGATTTTTAACAACGTTTAGTATACTTGTCCAATTATTGATCACAGAAGACAGAGTATGAGAAAGAAAACAGAACTAAAAACAAGCAAGATGCACACACAAATCCAGAGATTAACCCTAGGGTTAATTTTAATTATCGTGGGCTTATGCCTTTAGACGTAGAATGATGTCAGAATCCTAAACAAGAGACTTAGGGGAAATGTCAAGTTGTTTTGGCTTATAAGGTTACCTCAATCGGGCGGAGGAATACCGCGGAAAAGGGGGGATGTTTGAGCTGTTGTGTTAATTGTGAAGTGATTCGGTATGTGTTGTGCAGTGAATGTAAGATTAATTTCCTGTCAATACCGTGGATATCACCCCCACGTGTACGACCTGTTACTTAATCTACGTTCACTAGAATTGAAAAACAACAAGCAGGAATGCAATGCACGTGTTTTAAACCCAAATCGAAAATTATGTTCGATGAAGCAAGAGAGATGACTTTCACTAATGCGAAACTAGGAAAGCAAGACAAATTCTTTACGAAATATATAACAAAAGCAGCAACAGCAAGTATGCTTCCTAAAATGAAAATAAGCAAGAGAAACAGAAACCCAAAATGGGTCCCACCGGGCGTGCCAAAATGTTTCACTCGGAATGTTTCGTTCCTTTTAGAAACAGATAAGGGTTGGGGCTAGGAGGAATACCTGTAGAATGTCGAGATGGTGTGCGCGTACCGTAGAAAAAGATCAGGCTGACTGCGAAGAACTCCTTTTTGTCTTGGAAGGACTACCTGCAAAATAAGAACACAAGACCACAAGATTTTAATTAGATAATAAATGAGGAAACTGCCTTGGGCCCAGGAAATATAAAACTTCCTTTCGAAGGTGGTCAGTTCCCCTGCTAATATGAATTAACACAAAAGACTATAAGATATTAATTAAATTGCTTTGTTGAACTGGGTAGGGGAAAGGCTGGTTATTGGTTATAGTCAGTATAACCGATGCCGGTTACTGATAACCGATGGCGGTTACTGATGACCGATATCGGTAGAGTCTAGGATCTGAAGGTTAGTTGTTTTGTGGGGTGGTGGTGTTATTTGGTAGTTGTGTTATTTGTAGGGCTGTATATAGGTGATATTAGGAAATAGGGTGATGAGAGGTAGATGAATGACAGTTAGATGCAATGATACGTTGGGTAGTGGATCCAAGAATGGATTTGTGGGGACTTATGATTCAAAAAGTCGAAGAAATGTTATTAAAGAGGACATGCAAGATGTAACTTACTGATTATTCACGGAGATGCAAGTCCAAGAGCTCTGATGGCAAAGGCAGAACTGAGGTAGGATGGTCTGGCACACAGCAGATCAAATCAGCTGAGTATCACAGGGCTCTGGTATCCAGTTGCAGTCCTTGGCTTACTCTCCTTGTCTCTTCACTTGTCTCTGCTCGGTCAAGTGAAGATCTGGACTCTCTTGATCACTCCCAAATGATCTTTGTTGATTCAAAAATCCTTCGACCTTGATCCAAAAATGAAATTCCGATCCTTTGTTTTTGGTTTGGGGAGGCCATTTACAGGGAACCGATGGCGGTTACGTAACCGATGGCGGTCGAGTAGGAACCGACATCGGTAAGGAAAAAGTAGGCTATTTTTAGTAAAATAGCCCACCTTCCCTGCTTTTCTCCCGAGAGATTAGTTGCGGGCTTGGTCAAGTGACTAGAAGGTCGGTTTTGGGTGCGAGAAAGGGGTCATTAGTCATGGGTGTAGGTATAGACCAAGTTTTAGGTCTTAATTAGGTTAGTTTAGGATTAGGGCTAGGTCATGATGAGGTGGCAAAATGAGGTGGTAGGTGAGGTGATGGGGATTTATCAATTACAAGGTAATTAATAAATAATTGTGTAAGGTTTAGGTAATGAGGTTAGGTTGCGAAATGGGATGCGGGTCACAAGGGGTCGTAAGACACGAATTTGGTGTCTACACAGCCCCGGATGTGCCTTAGTATGGAGCAAGGAGGAGGACTGCGACAACTACTGCTGGTGGTGCCTCGGAGGGTGCGAGCAATAGAGGAGATTGAGGAGGTGGCAGGGCCATGATAACAAGCATCTCCATCTCTGTAGGAGTTGGTTAGGAGAGACAACCTAGACCTGAGGAGGGAGGAGGAGATAGTGTTTTCCACCTATCAGATTTTAACATATAGATGTGATATTTTGTAGAGATATACTGATGTAGCCTCGAGCTGAAGGCACTTTTTGGATACGATATATATACGGCTTGATTGGAAGCTACACATTATTTTGTATAGATAGATATATGTATATATATTCATCATTTTGTGTTATGTGGTTGGATTCATGCATTTAATTTCAATAGATATGGATATATGTTTTGTAATTTTGATGGATATAGATGAATGTTATAAATGATAGATGAATAGATGTGATTTGATTGATTTGTCATGGTGGATTAAATAAACATGTTTAAGATGTTAATTCAATTAAATGAGATAGATAGATGGATTCACATGTGTTTTTAATACATGTTTTTGATGACATTATATGAGATGAATAAGATGAGCATAGATAGATGATAAACTTGATTGAGTAAATTAACATGTTAAATGTCAATTTAACTGGATGAACAACAAATAAATATGGGAAATATCTTTTGTGAAAGAAAGTGATGTAATGATTTTATCCCTTAGAGATAAAAAGCACTACACCTAGATAGGAAAAAAATGACAATCTAGGCCCCTAACCGACCATAAATAGAGACCTTGATGGTAAATTGAAAGAAAATGCACACAAGGCCATAGATGCGGATAAAACAAACCTGACACTAGTTAGTCGCAAACCAGATCTAGGAAGTAGATAAGGATGAGAGATAAGTATACATCTCATCAGAACACATGAAGGATTAAATATGTGCCCATATGGAGAAAACATGATCTCCATATGATCAAAAAGGTCTCATATCACAACTTCATGATTTTTTTTCTTTTGATAGAAAAGCAAATTGATCGATGCGGGAAGTTTGCTAGATATAGAAAGACTGATCGATACGGGGAGTCTTTCAGAGATGTTAAAAAATGAACAAAGTGGCCAATAGAGGAAGTTTGTTACTGCAAAGGCTGAAAATTCCATAAAACAAACAACCTTCCTTCAAGGGAGCAGTCTATATTTTGATTTTGATGATAGCCATCCTTCAAGGAATGGTCTACATTTTTTATTTTATTTGATGAGGCACAGATAGCTGTCCTTCGAGGGATCGGTCTATCTTTTGGGACTAGGATAACATCTCCTCTTTTTTTTTGAGCTTTGGAATAAGCTAAGTTTAGACTAGAGAGATCAGATAGAGGGGAAGAAAATGTATATAAGCAGGTATTCATGCCCCCAAGTAGATTTGATCAAGATGAATACCTATGGTAGATGAAGTAGTGATTAAATTATTCCTACCATGAGAAGGAACAAATCCATAAGGAAAATGCCATGAGTAGAGCTGCGGTACTCATATTTAAGGTATAAAAGAAATAACGCAATGAACCACATAGTTCCGAATCACTATGAAATGCACGACTGGTTGTAGATGGGTTGGAAGATCTGTTTTGCGACTAAAATTGTGTAAGATAGATTTTAACAGTAGAAGGGCCTTAGATGCAAATCATTAAGAAGCTCCATTTCAGGTATACCATCCATGTAAGACAGGTGATAAGCCATGGACCCGTACTTATGAGTGATAATGTACGGTCCCATCTAGTTAGGAGTAAACTTACCACGTTGACTCCGTTCCAGAGTAGTGACATTTTGGTTTTCTTTAAGAACAAGATCACCAACTTGAAAGTCACGCTACTGCAAATGCTTGTTATAAGCATGCTTGATACACTCAAGATAGACTTGATGATGTTCAAGAGTGTTAAGATGATGTTCATCTAACAACTCAAGCTGTGTTAGACGATTTTGACAATATTCTTCATCAGAGACAAACTCTCTGAGAGAGACACGAAGAGAGGGAATCTGGACTTCCAAAGGAAGGACAACCTCAGACCCATAGATGAGAGAGAATGGAGTAGTGCCAGTAGGGATATGAATGCTATTCTGATAAGCCCAAAGAGTAAAAGGTGTGTGTAAGTGCCAATCCCTACCAGCTCGACTAGTTACCTTTGCGAGGATATTACGTAAAGTTTTATTAGAAGCCTCAGCTTGGCCGTTAGATTGTGGATAGTATGGAGAAGAAAATCTGAGTTTAATATTGAATGTGTTGCAAAGGTTTTGTAAATATTTGTTTTTGAAGGACTTGACATTGTTTGTAATGAGTTTATGAGGAACACCAAAGTGACAAATGATGTGCTGATAGACAAAATCAACAATAGGTTTAGCTTTGGTCGATGAAAGAGGAATAGCCTCTACCCATTTAGTGAAGTATTCTGTGGCAGTAATGATAGAGTGATGTCGCTACGAAGAGCGTGGATTGATGAGACCAATGAGATCAAGACCCCATTGTGAAAAAGGCCACAAATACCCTGCGGGTTGCAAGGCCTGACTAGGGATATGTGTGAGATTAGCGTGTTGTTGACACTTGACACATTTCTTGACATAGTCATAATAATATTGATTAAGAGAAGGCCAGTGATAGCCTAAACGTAGGATGCACTTAGCCACAGCCAAACCACCAAAGTGTCCACCAAAGATACCGTCATGTACCTCCTGAATGGCTTTAGATGATTCAAGGGTTTTGAGGCACCGAAGCAAAATACCATCAAAGCCACGTTTGTAAAGGATTCCACCCAGAATAGTATAGTGGTTTGCGCGTTGGATAAAAGATATTCTACCATTGGAAGTCAGATCTAGAGGAAGCACTAAATGGGATAGATAATAAAAAATGTACTAATACCACTCATCTTGAGTGTCGGTTGTGACGACGTTGATTGAAGTCAACTTCTTGAGATGAGATGGTTGGTATAAACGTTGAACAACCACATAAAGTCGTGAGTCTTTAGTAAAAGGTAGAATAAGTGAGGCTAAATAAGCCATCGTATCTATGAATCAATTTGTAGTGCGAGGAATATCCTGGATAGTAAATTTATTGAAAGATTAAAGCTAAAAGAGAATGATATCACGATATTTTTAAAGGATATCATTTTTGCACTGATAAACTCCAGTGACTTGATTAACGATGAGCTCAGAGTCACCGAAGATGTCGATATGGTGAGCGTTGAGATTAATGGCATTTTGGAGACCTAAAATTAGAGCCTCATATTTGGCCATATTATTGGTACATTCAAAGTTAAGCTTGTGTGCAACAAGGATAGGTGCACCCCAAGGAGGAATCATGACAAAACTTGCACCTCCCCCTTGCTGACACTTGGACCCATCAAAGAAGAGTTTTACTTTAAATGGAGACAGACTAAAATTGATTTGTTGGATGTACTCATCTAGGAATTGAGTGAGGGGGACTTGAGTGTCTGGAAGAGGAGTATCAGCTAATTGATTTGCAATGACTTGACCCTTGATATATTTCTGCGAGATGAACTCGAGGTCAAACTACGTCATGAGCATGAGCCAACGAGTGATACGATCATTGTGATAAGGTTTTGCATGCATTGTCTTGAGTGGATTGACACTTGTAACAATGTAGGTTTTGTGATTAAGGAGGTAATGATGAAGTTTAGAAGTCGTGAAGAAGAGAGTACAACACAGTTTTTCAGCTTCAGAATAACGTGTTTCATACTCATGAAGAGTGCGAATGATATAATAGATGGCCTATTCTTTACCATTAGAATCTCGATGCGAGATCATGGCTTCCAGAGCATGGTCAGTCACAGAAACATAAAGATAGAATGGCTCCCCCTCACGTGGAGGTATAAGCACAAGTGGAGAAAGAAGATAAACTTTGAGATCATCAAAGGCTTTTTGGCAACGCTCAGCCCATTCAAAATGAACATTTTTACAGAGGAGATGATGAAAAGGTTGACAACGGTCCGAAAGATGTGAGATAAAATGACGAATTGATTGAAGGTGTCCTTGAAGACCATAAATCTACTTTAAGTTGGAAGGGGGAGGCATCTCAAGGATAGCCTTTATTTTTGCAGGATCAAATTCAATGCCCCTAATAGAAATGATAAAGCCTAAGAGTTTACCAGTGAGAATGCCAAAAACGCATTTAGATGGATTTAGGTGAAGGAAAAAATGAATGAGTCTCTCAAAGAGAGGCACACAGATGAGAAGATGATCATGGTGGCATTTGGACTTACCAAGGAGGTCGTCGACGTAATCTTCTACAGTTTAGTGTAAGAGGTCATGGAAGATGTAGGTCATTACACGTTGATAAGTTGCTCCCACGTTCTTAAGACCGAAGGGCATGATGCGATAAAAAAAAGTCCCCCAAGGAGTTATGAAGGAATTCATATGCTGGTCCTCTAGTGTGATGAGGATTTGATTATACCCAAAGAAACCATCCATCAGAGAAATCATCTCGTGACTTGCAGTTAAATCCACGAGTTGATCGATATTAGGTAGAGGGAAATCATCTTTTGGACAAGCAAGATTAAGATCCTGGAAGTCAGTGCAAATTCAAATTTTCCCAGTAGCTTTGGTTACTGGTACTACATTTGAAACCCATTGTGGATAGTCAATGGGTTGGATGAAGTTGGCAGAAAGCAAGTGCTGCAACTCTTCTTTGACAAGTAGAGCTATACGAGGATGCATCTTACGTAGTTTTTGTTTAACTAGTTTGATGTCTGGAAGAGTAATGATATTGTGGACCACGATATTAGGATCGAGGCCTGGCATATCTTCATATGACCAAGCAAACACTTGGTGATGGTGGGAAAGAAAGGTGGTGAAGTCTCCTAACTCCTGTGGGTTAAGAGATTGGCCGACCTTAATGATGCGAGGGTCTTCAGAAGTCCCTATATTAAGGTCGATAGTGGCTTCATTGAGAAGTGTAGATGTGTCAAGAGCAATGGTTTTAGGAAGATAAGAATCCTCTTCCCCTAGATAGGTAAGGACAAAATCATCATCTACACAGTGGATAATATTGATAGTGGGAGAGTCATCTCCAACTATTTCGGGGAAGACTAATGGTATGGAAGTGGATTTGCCATTAGTCTTATAGGTCAGTGGACCTAAGGAAATGGTATTGACTAAAAAAAAGTTAGGCGGGATGGAAATGGTGTCATCCACATCAAGTGATGCTTCCGAACTGACGGGAGAAGATGGTTCCTCAATGGAAAGAGGCTCATCGAGAATGGTGACAGTGGCTTTCGAGAGAGGTTTGAACCCTAAACAAAATTTTTGATGTGGTTAAGAGTTAGAATGGATGCAAATTCATGCACACCCTGTTCATACTTTCCCAGGCCAAAGCATTTACACGCACATCGATATAGATAATTTTTTGTGAACATGGGATTTTGTAGACAATCAAACCATGCCGAGTAGGGGTTGGCCCTAAGAGGAGAATCCAGACGATAGTGAGGTGTATCAAGACCACCGTAGATGAAGTTATTCTGTTGATTGGGCAGTCCAATGGTGACAATGTGGCCAAGATCTGGCTAATATTCAGGTTGTTTATCTGGCCTACCATACTCATTAGGTTTGAGATGGGCATCAAAAGAGAGAAGAGGAAGCTCTCCTAGTGAAAAATGTTGCAACGTTTCTTCCAGATTTTGTAGATCTGGTAGTTTTTTTACAGGTATGGAAGAGGATGAAGCCTTGTTAGGAGAACAAGCATTCTCCTTTGGAGGGACAGACCCTGTGGTCATGTCACATTGTGTGGATGGAAAAGGGTCTCCTGGATGAGTATAGATTTTTCCCTCATACTGATATTTTATGCATCGATGGAGGGTTGATGGGACGTAGTGCATTGTACAAATCCAAGAGCATCCAAGGATCATATTGTAGTGGAATTTCCCTTCAACAATGTAAAAAATCTTGTGAAGCAGTTTCTTGCCTACCCAAATGGGCAGGACCACAGTTCCTAAAGTAACCGCCAGCTGATCATTAAATGATCGAAGGGTGAAAGGCAGTGGGGACACTACGTTATTTGGTAACTTAAGTTGCTCAAATGTGTGGGAGGAAATGACATTGAGTGCAGCACCACTGTCGATCATAGTGCGTTTTAACGTAGTGTTATTGATTTGAACTGTGATAAAGAGAGGAGCCTCTAAATCCTCAGAAGAAAGGGGAGGAATTTCAAAATCCTTGAAGGAGATGGTGGTTGATAGTCTATTCAATCCAGCAACCATCTCGAAAGATTGGGGCTCATCCGAATTCACCGTGATACGACGTAGATTATCAATCAGAGCCTGGCGATGCTGTGGAGATGATTGAATGAGGTCAAAAAGAGACATTTTGACTGGAGCATGGGTGAGTTGTTTCATAACACTCTCCTCAACTGACACGGGAATCTGAGCCTAAGGTGAAGCACGAATAGAGACCTGAGGTCTTGGGGCTGATGAGGAAGGAGGAACTCCTTCGGGGGCTACAAAAATGATGATCTGTGGTCGAGAGGCTGTAGAAGATGATGGATTATCATACTGTTGTGCTCTAGTGGTGATACAAATTGTGTTGATTTGAGAAGGTGGAAGATTATCTGGAGTGGTATAAATATAATTATAGGCCTAAGTAGACCGTTCAGGCTCAGATGTAGTTGGGATGACAGGAGACACTTGTTCCTCCTCTTCTTCCAGCAGAAGATCACTTTCTTCCAAGAGGCTGTTAACAACAAATTGAAGGGCTTTACATCCCTCAGTGTCATGACCTGGAGTGCGATGGTAAGCACAAATCAAATCAGAATTAAACCATGAAGGTTTTACTCCTTTGGGATTATAGGGTTTGATTGGAGGAAGAGATATAGATGAATATTGGATAAGTTGGCGAAGGATTTTAGTATAGATTCATGTAGACGAAGATGTGGACAGAGGTGATGAAGGCACCTCTTTATTCTTAATAGACTACCAAGGTAAAAGAACCTGCATATCTGGTTTGACAGTCTTTTTAGAGACTATTTTGCTTTTCTGGACATTGGGAGAAGCAACCTTAGGTGCTTGAGATGGAAGCAAGTGAGGCAAGATTGATTTTGGTGGAGGAGGAGCTCCTAAGATAGATTTTGAAGATGACAAAGATGTGACAAATGTTTTGGTATTCGGAGATGAAGAAGGCTACTTGGCTGAAACAGACGATGATTTAGATAAGACTGATTTAGATGGGGGAGGAGCTCCCAAAATAGATTTGATAGGAGGCACAAAGGGTGCCTTGGATTTTGGTGATGAAGATGATGGTTCTGATAAAAGAGGTGACGCCTTTCCAGTAGGTAAATCCACTTTATGAGGCACCGGTGAAGATGGTGTTGTAGAAGAAGACACCTTTTTAGTGGATAAATCCAATATTTTATGAGGCGCAAAGAGGGATTTTTGAGGGAAAGCACCAAGAGTCTTGATGGTCTGAAATATTGGTTTTCCCTTTTCAGGGATGGTGACCGATGATACCGATGATGTAACCCTAGACTTAAACTCCAATTGTTTATGTCTGAGTCCAGGAGTCGGAAGTATAGGTGTCGATGCTATCTCTTTAGATGTTTCCTTAATAGGCAAGGAAGCACTGATAGTGGAAGAGATAGGTAATGAAGAAGTAGCTTCTTGTGAGGAAGGTACTTCAGATGCAGTAATTGTGGGTGTAAATACTGTAGGAAAAGTGATAGGAAGGGTTAAGATCAAGGACAATTATGAAGGCATAGAAGTTGTTATAACTATGGGTATGTTAACCAAAGGCATGGTCGCAGAAAAAATGGGAGCGACAGAAGTAGAAGTATCCATAGTGGGAATTTGAAGGGATGTAAATGACTCAAGCACTAAAAGAATATCTGATGATGAGACAGATGAAGATGACACTATCTCAGGTATAGGTGGAAGATCAGATGGCAAGACAAAGGGAGATGAATCTATTTCTAATAAAGGAAGACTCAAAGATGGACCATCTGAGGATGGTGGAATCTCAAAATTTGAAGGAGTGGAGGAGAGTCCCGATTCAGTCGACATGTTTGTAGATGATTTAGAATTAGGAGAAGAACCATTAGTAGAAATGAAGTTGATAGTATGAGTGTTTGGTCTTTGAGACCCTGAAGCGTCATTATTTGGGGAATGATTTGGAAAAGGCTGTTTAAAAACATCAAGTGCTTGATTTGGGGGAGCATTTGGGTTATCTAGAATGAGCTCACCTTTATCAATGAATTTTTGGACAATATTTTTGAAGGTCTGACATCGTTCAATATCATGGCCTTTGCTTCTATGATAACGAAAAAATATATTTTCACGATACCAGAATGGCCATTCTTGGCTCTCATCAAAATTCCTAATAGGGGGAAGTTTGATCATGTGCAATTCCAACATTTTTTCTAAGATAGAAGCATATGATTCCCCCAACGAAGTAAAATATCAAGATGACGAGGGTTCTTTTCGAGAATATGAAGAGTCTCTCCGAGGTGTTTGATTATAAGTGCTATTAGATCGTGATGTTTTTAATACGATAGCGTTGGTGGACCCCTGATTTTTGTCTTTGTTAAAAGTGGAAGAGTTTGATTTCGTAAACCGAGAAAAAATTGGTTTAGACTTAGAACAAAGTTTTAGTTTCCCTTGTTCAACAGCACGAGACTAAATTTTGTGTGCCATTGTAAAGGATTCTTCAAATGTATGAAAGGTTTGAATCCTTAAAGTGGAAGAAATATGATTGGTGCAAGATCGAGTAAACAAATCGATTTGTTGAGATTGAGGGAGGGAGAAGGAAAAATGATTTATTATTCCTCTCCAATGAGTGACAAAGTCTACAATAGACTCATCATCAAATTGATGAATATTATAAAGATTTGTAATCGAGATCTTATGTGCAATGTTTATTGAGAAATTTTCAACAAACATCTGAGCTAATTGAGAGAAAGAAAACAAAGAATGTTGGGGTATGTTATTATACCAGTCTAAAGCAGGCCATGCTAAAGACATAGGAAAGGTATGGAGCATAAGCTCCTGATCCTGGACTATAAGGTAGTAAGCATGCTTGAATGCTCGCAGGTGTTGTTGAGGATCCTCCCGGCTATGAAATTTTGAGAAGTTAGGAAGTTCCCATTAGGGAGGATAAGGCTTAAAAGCCACTAATGGATGAATCGGTTCATTACATACTTCTTCAAAAGAGTATGAAGGGCGAGCCCCTTTGGTGGAGGCTTCTAGGTCTACGATTTTCTTGAAAAGAAGTTGGACGACGTCAGATTGAGGAGGGGGCATGTTGGTATGTCCTGTATAAGAAGCAAATGGTATGTTCTGCTGAGGTGTTAATGGGGGATTCATCTGCTGATTAACAGGATGATAAGAGGAATAACCAGGCATTCTGGGTGATGCCTAGCGAGGTTTTTGTTGTGAAGGATCCTGAGTATAAGCAGGCTGTGAGATGACAAGTGGTTGAGAGAAAGGTGGTTGAATGAAAGATGGAGCCTGTGATTGGTGGGTTCCTACACTTTCTGATTGAATCGGAATGGATTGAGGAATGTGGGTGTTGATTTGATTTGATATGGTGGGAAACAAAATCTGAATGAAGGCTTTTGACTGCCGGATTGGTTATTAGGGGTGCTGACGCCAAAGGATGGGTAAAGGTCACTATCGTTGGAGCACTAGAAGAAAGACCAGCTAGAGGACGGGAAGGAGGAACCGATTGAATCGTAGGAGGGGGTTGGTTCATAGAGAGATACTGACCCTAAGACGCAATAGACAACATAGAAGAATTAACAATAATTTGCAGGAGCGTGGATGCACTCATCATAGCTGAAGAAGAGGGCCTCTCGAAAGTAGGCTGTGGGGTAGCCGAGGTAGCCACGGCACTAGGGATAGGTAGGGTCATTTGAGAACTAGTCGACATGGTCGGTGGAAGAGAAAAAGGAGGCATAGATGCACCACCTTCTTTCATGGTTCGAGGTGAGAAAAAGCATGCTAACTGCTCTATAAAATCCTGGGATGGCTCATGAGAATAATCATAAACTTGCTGGATCGGTGGTCCCTGATCAGATATGCGAGTAGATTTATGCACTAGGTAGTCCATAAGGCCTACCGGGTTGTGGTCAAGGAGTGTCTAAAATTCAGGATCTCCATGAGGAACATACTCTATATCAGAAGCAGATGACACCTCTGAAGGACTGGGGGAAGCTGGTCATGATGGGATCACTTTAGGATGATAGAAAGGATTATATGACCAAGATGGGGAACCAACTAACAGTGGTCCCGAAGAAGACCTGAGGGGTGCCGAAACATCCACATTAGTGGTGGTCTCGGATGAAGAAGAGGCCAGTTGAGCCATTTTTCTAGATTGTGACTGGATGATGACCGTCATAAACAAGCAAAAACACAGAAAAAGATTGACCTAACTGATGCACAGACAATTCAAGCAGCATAGGTGATTATCTCTTTTAAATTTTCATGCCTTTTAAGAAAGAAAATGTTTGGGATGGTTTTTTAGAACGGGGACTACTCAATTGGCCAAACTAAGGATGGTTTGGGGAATGTTTTGGTGAGGAGTCCCAAAGGCACTTCAGTAAAAGACTGGTACGTGGCTTGATATAGGGGCCTACCCCTGCACTTCACACACCATTGCGATAAGGGAGTCAGGTGCTTTGCCAATATATACCAGAACTTCCGTGAATTTATAGCGCAACCTGAGTATCACGTAGGCTCTTCCTCTTAGATGTCACTTACAAGTAGGTAAGGCCAGGGAAGGAGTTTTTGTTTAAATGCTTTATACCTAGTGATTTTGGCTTTGTGTGCAAGGGTGAAAAATAAAAATCAAATAGTGTCACTACCAATTTTGATCAATTTTCCAACCTATTTAGAAAACTAGATGAAGAACATACAACAGAAATGAAAAAGAAAAATGTTCTTTTTAAGCACTAAAACTGAAGTGTTTGATTTCAATGAAGACAAGTCAAACAAGTTCTTTCCCAATGCGATTAATTATTTTTAAGCACCAAACTGAAGTGTTTGAGTGTGATAAAAACAAAAAAATAAGTTCATTTTTAGTTCTTAAAAAGGAGAAAACACCGCAAAAGAGAAATACCTATAGATTTACCTCTCCAAGGTGTGTGGAATTCAAAAAGCACGTTGTTGAGCTCTTCCCCTTGACCAATCCCGCGAACAAGCAAATCGCTCTGCAGAACAGGGTTAAGCAGAACACACAAACAAATCCAACAAGATACTAGTGGAAAGGAAATTTCTATTTTAAGAAACTAGAAAACTTTCAAGCAAATGAAAATTTTGCACAAAGAGATAAATCAAAAAGTGAAACTTTGAAATCAAATGAAAGGTTTACTAATCTTAGAAATAGAAATCGGAATCTAGATATGCAAGAAATAAATAATTTTGATTTTGCAAATTATAAATGAAAGAAACAAGACCAAAATAAAGAAAGGAAATGCTTAAAGAAAACTGATGACAATCAGTGAAGAAAAAGAACAAAAGCTCAAAACTGGAAAAGAAATGAACTTACCAATAAGGGACTTTGGTGTAGGTCCCACCAGGTGTGCCAAAATGTAGATCAAGAATTTCCGTGCTTGTTACCTGTCCAAGTTAATGCACCAAACTAAACACAAAAACCCTGAAAAACTCAAATGAAATCGATACCTGATAGATTGGATAAGATCTGAAGACGTAGATGGAGAGAATGCCGATGGAGACAAGATGGGCACACACAAATAATCCCACAAAGTAGATCCAAGAAACCTGCGATGCACAAATCCTTGGCAGAAAAAGATGACGTTAGACGATATATGGGTGAACTACCCAGAAAGCGGGTCCGGGAAGTAATGAGCTTCCTTGGTGGATGTCAGTTCACATTTTCAATCAAGAATAAAGACTTACATGATAAAATATGTAAGAAAATATTTAGGTTTTTTGATTAAAAATAGCGGACAGAATGTAAAAAACCGCAGCAAAAATTGAAAGAAAGTAGGAAACTGTAAAAACAAAGTTGAAATTGTGTTACCTGAATTCTGTATCTTTCTGCAGACTGGTCGGCATCGATCAAATAGTGATTGGCATCATTTGTTTGGGTTAGCATTGATCAGACAATGATCGGCGTCGATCAGGAAGTGATCAGTGTCGATTGGACACACAGGCAGACAAAAGGCCAGAAAGTAAAAGAAGAAAGAAAACTAAGCAAAACGGATTAGACGTAAGACCATATTACTAAAGATTGATCAGAAAGCAGAGATTGAAGATGGAAAAAGGGGATCTGAGGTAGAAATTGATGGATTCTAACCCAGAAACCAAAGAAAGGTCCGGTCCGTGCCGATTTGGATAAACCGACGTTGATTAAAGACTAATTAGATTCGACTGGATTGGATCGGTGTTGATCGAAAGGAGATTACTAAAACTAACAAAGAAGAATACCTGAAAAATTCTTGATTGATGATTGATGATGATCAGGGTAGTTGTGTAGACCCGTAAGAGCTGTAGACATGTGGATAGAGTAACAATACACCTCTCAGGGATTAAACTTCACAAAACTCACTTTATTTCTCTGATAATATCTTTAATCGCTTAAAAAAAAGTAATCTCTAGGAAACCAACTCTTCTGAATCTAACCAGAGAGGATCTCAGGTTGTAAATTTATAATCAGCACCGACCAAGATAAAATCGACGTCGTTTCGAAAAATTGGCACCGCTCAGAAAAATCAGTGTTGATCGAGAAACAATCGGCGCCGATCAGGGAACAGACTCCCAAAGCGGCGAAAATGAATTGTGGGGATAATAAACATATCCCTCCTACTCAAATACAGGAAGAATCCCACTGCACGGTTCCAGGAGAGGAGAAATAGGTGGGAATAATGATATGGGAAGTTGGAAATTGATATGGGGTAGATAAGTAGTTGAAATAAATGTAAAAAGAATAATTAAATAGTTAATATTTAATTATCCATGAGTGAAATATAATGGAGTGAAATAAACTTAGGATAGGTATCTATATTAAATATTTAAGTAATACCCTAAGGGAGAAGTGGTGATATAAAGGTGCCCCAGGTTACCCGAGAGGATAAACGAACCTAGGGGACACCAAATTGGGTAACCAATTTTAGGTGTCTACAAACAATATAAGAATGTCTTTAGAACCCGAGCTATTTAAAAGGAAAATACTATTTCTTGCATCAGTTAATTGGTGACATCCAAAAACCATAAGAAATAAAACTGAATTGGTACGCAAAGAAAATTTGTGTTTATATCTACAACTGTATGGAGGAAAACATGAAAAGTTTTTAATGAACAGAATTTCCCCAGACATATTGTTGTAGGAAAGGTTTCTATAAAATAAATAGAGCCATTTACAATATCTTCTATTATTATTGTAAGAGAATTAAATTTATTCCTTTCTCAAAAACCTCCATAGCTTTCGAAAGTGAAGACCTCTAGGTTTCCACAATGATGTAGTGTAACTCATTTTGTTTTTAAAGTGATGGGAAGATAGCCATCAATCCACTATTAGCTCCTATATCCTAAAGCTATACAAATTGATTTTTATGTTGATGGAAAGATATTCTATAATATATTGATGCTAGCGGCCGCTAGTCTACACTTCTAGCAAAAAAATGACATCTTCAAACAAACCAAATTTAATAGTGATTAATTGTTGAAATTTCATAGTGTAATGCACAACAAAAATTTTTATTAATGGTTTCTTGATTTTAATAATTGAAGGAAGGTTGAAGGGTCCCTTTCCCTTTACATTACAGATACAAGGAGAGGATCAGTCAAAAAAACCTGAATGATCCAACAATACTGTAGACACCAAATTTTGGTATCACTCTGCATTCTCTCTCTCTCTCTCTCAACAAACTTATTCCATTTCCCATCAAACCTACATGTTTGATTAATCCATTAATCTCATGTGAATCCCTAAACATAATTTATGTGCTAATAATGTCCAAATATTCCAATTAAATCACATCACCCCACTCAATCAAATTGTGTTCCTCACCATCCAAATCATGAACCCCACTCAATCAAATCAAATCAATTATCTCACCTAACCAGTAAAATCATGTCCCCCCCACTCACATGACCAAGGTTACATTATCAAACCCCAGTTACCTTTTAACCCCAATCTAACCTCACCTACAAGCTATAAATATGGGTCTTTCCCCCTCTTTCAAAAAATAAAGAATCACTTAGCATTTTGTATTTTCGTTATTTCTACATGATATCTACTGTTCATCATTTATTGCTATCTTTTTAGACACAGGAGTTGATATCCTCCAAGGGATTTCATAACCTCTTGGAACCAGCATTGTCTGGGAAACCCCCACATATTGGTATCTAATCACATATGTTTTAGTTTTGCAGATATTATCAGAGATCTATCATCTTTTATTAGCGATCTATCTTCCTTGCGCCCATAGATTCATATCCGCATCCGAGGTCCTAATCCCTCCATCATTCAAAGTTGGTGGTGGCTTCCAGTATCGACATTTACTTGCACAAGAATGAGGTTTCATGTACAACATTTTGGCACGCCCTGTGGGACCAAATCCAAGATCTGGTCATTTCATTTGTTTTGTTCCTTTTCTCAACTTGTACAAGTGTCGTGAGTATAATGGGTGTTCGGTTTCATACTTCTCGCCACTTTAGATATCGCTTGTGAAGATTTTGTTTTTTGATTGACTTGTTTGCAGGGTGTTAGTTTAGCCTTCACTAGTCTGGTATGACATTTTCATATTGTAGTTTTTCTTCGTCATGAGGTAAGTGGTTTTGTTGTTTTGAAAGGGATTAGTTGTTTATAATTGATATAAAGTTTTATTGTTGTTTTTATTAAAAAAACAACAACAAAAATAATAATAATAATAAATAAATAAATGAATGTAATATATATCTAAGAAAAGAAAGGAAAAAGAAATAAATGAAAAAAATTACTATTGCTATTATCCCACATCTCCTTTCTACTCCCACCTCACACACAGCTCGGCTCTGCCCCGAGACCGACTCTCCCCACTCCCAACTCCTCATTCAACTCCATATTGATCTCTCACCTATCTCCCCTGCCAATTTCCTTACCCACCTATCCCCCTCTCCATAAATTTGCTTCTTCAAAACTCCCATACTCCCTTCTCGCTGAACCACCCACGAGCTCATACCCTACACCAACTCCCACTACCCACTCAGCTCGCCATCCCTCCCTACCTAAGCTACCATGACTTGTCCACCACCTCTCTCCACTCCCCTCGGCTTCAACCCATCCACCACCTCTCTCCATTTTGAATCCCCTCGGTTCACCATGCACACACCAACTCCTACGAGCTCCCATCTCCAACTTGATTTCCCTCTCCACCAATCCCACCTCGGTTCATCCCAATATCCCTCCACTTTATCCACTTCTCAATGCATACATCCTCCAACTTACAACTCATCCCACACCTCAGATAATCTCACATAGCTCCCTTTCCTCCTACCAAGCTATCTACTAACCCAACCCATGCATTTCACCCAATCCTGTTAACCTCTCCACCACGTCCCGAACTTCCATCTTACCTCTCCACTGCCCCATCTCTCTTCCACTCGTCTCATCCAATTCCCAGATTTTAAACTCCACATAGCTCGGCCACCTCTCTCCCTTCCTCTCAATGAATACATCCCAGCTCAAGCCACTCTCTTCATCCATTTCTTGGTCGTGCTTTTATCCGTTTCTATCCATCGGCCAATACATCTGTGTCGGTCATGTTTTTGAGGCAAAAGCATGTGGAGAAAGTAAAAATCCAACTCACAAAATCCCAATGCTTAATGCTTCTAGTTGTTTCCATCTCATTTTTGAATTCACATAGCTTTATGGGTAGTGACTATACAGTCACTTCATAGAAATAGGCTCACAATTCTCTACAACACAATTTTAAACAACAGATGCATCACGATTGGCTTACAATTCTTTAAACAACGATTGAATTGCTTTCTAACAATTGTTTCCATCTCAGTTTCAAATTCACATAAGATTTTTGGGTATTGATAAGAAAGGAATATCCATGTAGACTCATAAACCTCTGATGCTTGGTGCTTCCAACTATTTCCAGTTTCGTTTCAAATTCATGTAGGATTTGTGGTAGTGACTGTAAAGTTTCTTCACAACGTTTGGTTTACAATTCTTTACTACATGTTTTCTAGCACCATAGACAATTATATATTTTCTATGATTCTCATTACATCATAAAATATGAGAAAATCCATGTTCGGTTTAACTGTATAGTCCAATTCGTATTCCATATAATTATTTGACATAATCATACAACAAACGATCAACATCCATTATTCATAGCACCATAGTCAATTGTGTATTTTTGTGATTCTTTTTATGTCATCGTACATGTGTAAAGCCATGTCCATATGCAATTGAACTGTTTATGTCGATGACTTATCGCATTGGATTTGGTATATCCTCCCATCTCCCTAGACTTTCACATTCATTTTTCATTACACCAACCTATCTCTTCCTTCCTTTATTCAACTAAGTCCACAACTTCGGTCGACTATTTTCACCACCCTAACCTATTTCTCCCATCTCTGTTACAAATTTCAACTCACATTGCTTTCATCCTCCCCAAAGTCTTCATTTTCAACATATCAGTCCACATTTCCCCCACCCACTTTTCATCTTGTCCTCGTAAAGTCCACATTGCCATCCTAAAATTCCACTCTCCCCACTCAATTTTCATCTTTGCATCTTAAAGTCCACATTCAGTCATTTTCTAGTTTATTTTGTTTATGGTTATTCTTATTTATAGTTCATGTAAAGAAATGAAACAAAATCAAAATTCACACGTTAATGTCTTGTCATTTATAGGTTATCTTATTTATCATAACTTAATTCATTTAATAGTTTCGCATCGCCGCGTCATTAATAATTTGTGTCACATATTCTCATAATTTTATTTCATAATCTATTTCATCACTTATTTAATTGTTTATTTCATAGTTTATTTTATAGTCAATAAGTTTTCTTTACCCTAATTGAATGCGAATGTTGAATTTCAACTTTTATTAATCCATTAGATTAATTGCTTTTATTTTTATTTTTATGAAAGTATTTTTTGTACACAAAATATTTACGACAGTTATATCAGTTTAACCATATCAAATAATTAAAATTATTTTCTTTTTAAAGGGTAACATCTACGACCTTGCGGCCACTAAATTATGCTGTCGAAGATAAATATTGAAACAAAAACATGCCTAAACTCTCTTTCACCAGACCCCTCCTACAGTCATAAACGGTGCAATTTTAGGTTACCCGGACGTTCTGGGCCATTGATTGGCACTTTCAAAATACATCACTATCATGACCAATCAAATAAAAGGGAAAAGCGTTCTCCAGGTTTTATTCGTTTTTCTCTATTTTCTCTTTTCTGCATTGTAATTTCCCTTTTTTGAGCAATTGTCTGCATCAAAATTCACATTTTGAATTTGGTCTAAAACAAACCTTGTGCATCCTAATTGCTCACATATCCTAAATAGGGGTTCAAACTTTTGCATCCCACATTATCACACACAACCTAAAACTTCATAAACTAAATCAACACATCGAAACATTCCTTTCACCTGGTTCATTGATTGAGACTTGAACACCCAACAGGAAACCATTTCAGACATTTTCCTAGCCAAAGCTATCTAAAACCAGCCTTAGAATTCCATTCTTTAGGCACCTTCATCATCCATTTTTTTTCACATCTCGTAATTAATCATGATGATAAAAAATATGCTCCTTGATTTGTTTGTCAACAAATTACATAAACAAATATTTCTCTATTTCACACCTATTGTCACTCTCTCTCAAATAAAAAAAACAATAATGTCATCCACCCAATAATATTACTTCCTCTAAGGATCTCGCCCAATAAGATTCTAAACTCAAAACCATACCTTCAGTTACCCAACCCCCTATCTCCATGGACTCGCTTCATGAGGACCGTGTCATCCACAATCATTCCTATCTTAAAACTAATCAAGTCGATCTTCCTAATCCAACTGCACCACCATCTCCCACTCCTTTAGGGACATTTAGGCCTCCTCCTAACCCCATAAATGATTTCATATTTTAAAAATCCCCCACAATATCTTAATCCTCCCAAACTCCTCAATTGGTGGATCACATTCCACCCACATCCCTTTTTATTAATCCTATTTCATCCACTACTAATATGTCTGTCCAACTATCTCAACCTCTTCACACTTACATTATTACCCATCGTATGCTCAAACCGTCTCAACCCCTTAACACTTATATCCCCACTTAACATTTACCACAACAACCTACCCAACTTCAATGAAAAAATCATGTCCCTATTGTTTAAAGTCAACCTATGTAACAATCTCAACCCATGACACATGTTAATCCTTACTAAACAGTTCCCCATACACCTACACACCCACAATTTTATCAATCATCTTATCAAATTATTTCACAAACATCTCACCCATAAATTTATCAACCACCTTATCAAACAATTCCCCAAATACCCACACATCCACAAACGTATCATTTACCTAATCAAACTAAATTTCAAACAACACAACTAATCCAATCTCAACCTAACAACACATTGAGTGATCCAATTCATGCCTTAATAAATCGGTTGGCTAGATTAGAGGATGCTACCTTGGCACCCAAGGATACATTATCCTATGAACAAATCTATAATGAACCAATTCATACATCAGTTCCAATCAAACCCTACCCTCCTCATTGGAAACTTCCTGAGTTTACTCAATTCAATAACAAGGAAGATCCCCAACTACATCGCTATGTATTTAAACATGCATGTTGTCTTATTGCACATGATCACGATCTATTCCCCAATACTCGATATTTTCCTTCACTCAACTCGCGTAGTTGTTCTTAGAACACTTTTCAATTAACATTGTATGCAAAACTACTATCGCTGACCTATACACCATCCAACAGTTTAATGACAAGTCCATTGCTAACTTTTTCACATGATGACATGGCATTATAAACCAACTATCCTTCTCTCTTCCACAAATTGAACTCATCAAAATCTTCTCACATTTGTGTGTAAAACATATATCATCTACTTTGCAAATCCAATCATTATGAACCTTTGACGAAGCTTTCACAATGGCTCACAAACTCAAAACCCGTGCTATTGAACAAGATCATCTTGAAATCAGATTGGCCAAACCTAAAGTTGAATCTACTAAACCACCCATACATGACAACACATTTAAATGTGCGGTCAATGTCGTGGTTAGTAATCCCTCATTCACATCTACATCCAGCACATGGCCTCAACAATGAGACCCTCAACCAACAATCAACTATAACCCCTTGGGATAATCCTATAGCTCTGTATTTGACAAATTGATGATCGTAAACTCCATCCAACTTCCTCCCATATGACTCGTGGACAATTCTCAAGCCCAGTGTATTTGGTATCACGAAGCCCACTATTATAAATATCATCAAGTCAAAGGTCACGACGTTGAGAAATTTTGTTCCTTCAAAGATCATGTACAACAAATCATAAATCAAGGGGATATCCAAATCGATAGCTCCACTACTCAAGCTTTACGTAATCAACCACCAACAAATCAAGTCATGCCCTTTACATCTCAACTATCAAATGCTTATATGATTGACACCATTAATCAAGATCTCATCTTATCACCAACTCAGCATGTTCCTACCTTAGACATTATGCCCACTCTTTATGTAGAACCTATTACACCCACAACTATCACACCTATGTCAACTTTTATTACTTGTCATGAACCTACACCTTCTTATAACTTTACCACATATGCATCAAATTTGACTATAACATATACTTTATCCACTTCAATCATGCCCTAATCCACTATATCAGATTCATCCATTGCACCTATTTCAACTCCATCGATATCCACACATATTCCTACATCTCTCACATCTATGCCTTCAACCACCTCTTCATCAAACACACCTATGACTACACTTACATTACTCACAACCATCTCAACTAAACTCATTTCTACTCATGTACCTTTACAACCCCACCTATGAAATCGACCCCATTAGCAAACATATCATTCTTACCCCTCAAATTATTTATGAAGCAACCAATCTCACCTTCTTCTACACCCAATAATACTCTTGCATTTGGTACATTACCTATAATGTCTACTCCATTGGTTACCACATCACCCACATGTCCAAATATCCCAGATATGCCTACATCCTTATCTATCCCAACTACCCCTATATCAAAAAATCCACCTATCCCTACCTTGACATCTTTACCTATATCCTTGCCCATGGCCACATCACCTGATCTATCCCAATACTCTTTACTTAATCCTTTTATCACAACAACCAAATCTTCTCGATCTGCAACCCTATCAAAGATACCCTTTAAAACATCTATTGAACAAACACCTCCACCTAAATCAAATAAAGATGGTATGCATTCTCCAAAATTAAATCTCCAAATCCTAAACAATCCACATCTCACATAGATCTCATTAATCGCATCATACAAACACCTATTTCTCCATTAACATCCTCCTCTTGTTTTATAACATTGTCTCCATTAATAACCACACTAACATTGTTAGATCCTCCAATTGATATTATTATCCTTGCTAAGAGTAAGTCTTCTCGATTAAATTTTAAGGATCATTGAAAAAATCCTTGACAGTCCCCTAAGCATCCTTTTAAACATTCAGATTTTCTCTCTTTTCAACAATCCAATGCCACAACATCTATTTTAGGATCAGTCCTTCCATCTACGACATCTCGCAATGATAAATTTATAGCCAAACAATCCAATCCTCCAATAAAATTTGGTTTGTCATCCAAGACATATAATCTACCCATCCAATATACGTCCTCACCTAAATTTGAATCCAAACAATACAATCCTTCAACCAAATTTAATTTTTCTTCCAAAACACATAATTTACCCATTCGATCTACATCCAAATACAAGCCAAAAAATCATGAGAGTTATCTTCCTCATGACACTCCAATGGGGTCCTACGCAGATATCCTTCAAAATTTAACTCGAATTTCCACCATCACGCTTCCTCCCATTAAAGAATTTAATCCCTATGGTCCAAATTCATCATGGTTCAATCCTAATTATAGCTGCACTTACCATCGTACTCTAGGCCATGACATTGAACATTGCAAGGCATTTTAAAAAATCATCCATAACCTCATTGAGAAAGATGATTTCCACATTCAAGGGGAATATCCTTCTCCATCTACAGCTAATCCAATTTGTATCTCATCCGTTGGGATTCCAAAGATTCCTCCATCCATATCATCCCTTAACATCCCTCCTACATATGACATTCCTCCTAAGGAAGGTTCTCCATTGTTCATCAATACGACTTATCTTTCCAAGCACACTTGTGGTCTCCAACTGTTTATCCCATCCAAATATAACATACTCTCATCTAAACTCTTTCGAATTCCTTTAACTGCTTTGTATTTAATTCATTGGGGGAGCAACCTTCCCTCACTCTTGAGCATATCATTTGTACAACTCCCTTGACACTAGGGGACTTCAATCCTTGACATTATTTTATTTACCTCCTCCAAATTCATCCAATCTAAAATAATTCTATTCAAATCCTCATCTCATTCTAAGTCCACCATTGTGTCCATATTTGTGTCTCTTTTGGGGCACCATCTATTTCATCAAGTCCAAATTTGTGGCCATTTTTACCCTGCCATATTTGTGTCTCTCTTAGGGAATCATTTATTTTCATCCAAATCCAACGTTGTGGTCATATTTTTGCTTCCTTAAGGACACAGTTTTATTTCTCACTTGTCTATCACATCTAATCCTTTGCAAAATATCATCTCATCCTATCACAACTTAATGTCTTTGCTCTCTTAGTGGTAAACTAGAGATATAACCTCTTAATGCATTGTACTTGCAATCAGTCTACTGTTAGCATATCTACCAATGAGCACTTAGTTATATCATTAGATCACTCCTCCACCATTAGCCCCTTCCGTCTATCATGGTAATGATATGAATTATGTGGTCTACCATCACTACTTTGATATGACCTTAAATATGAGTACCACGACTCTACTCATAACATATTCATTATGGATAAGTTCTCCCATTTGGTGAGAGATCCACGATCGTTACATCCATCACCCTCTCATTCACCTGTTGGAGCCATGCAAAGGGTCCATGGGGTGTCACTTGTATAATCATTGTTCCCTCCTAAGTGGTCTACTTAGATATTCCCAACTCTCCCCCATGTGAAGCTAAAATTCATGTATTCAAAAGGAAAAATCAAAGTTATCAAAAAAAGACTTATTCCTCGAAGGACAGCTTTTCGTGTAAAAAAGAAAGAAAGAGAAAAAGGAAACTAAAAGGAGAAGCATACAAATCAAAATCAAAGAAAAATAAAAAGAAATAGACCAATCCCTCGAAGGATGGCTATCATATATATTATTCTTCCCATCCATATTATGTATAAATTAGACCATACCATCGAAGGATGGCTACTCTTTTATGGAATTTAGAAAGCTTCCTACTTTGATCAACTTTCGTCTATTATTCTTTCCCTTTCCCAAAGTTGGGGCATAGACATAAGGAACACCACCTTTGGAGAACCCTCTTCCCACATACAAGTTACATCTCAAATCCCTTGTCATGTCAACATTAGGTTAATGAGAATCTTTCATCCATATTTCCTCATGGTATTTTGGTATAACTAACTATTTTTGGTTATGTGTTAACACCTGCTATTGGCTACAAGTGCAATGCATTGAGTGGTAACCTTTCTTGTTTATCTCCAATCCAGTTTGAAACATAGTTTCCATATACTCCCTTGCTACAACTATATTTAATTCATCTCATCAAGGTCATATTTTATCAAAATCACAATCAAATTTCACACTATTAATTCTATATCTATTCATAATATCCATGAATGCACTTGCAAATACGCTTTTCAGTTTGTGAATTCTACTTGATCTCTGTTGTAGTTTGTGAATCCTACTTGAGGATCCTTCTCAAGGAAATTTTGTTATCCTACAACTTCTTATGCCCCAACATGTTCAATAATGTATTTGATCCATTTCTCTTCACTCCCCATTTCCACTCATCACCATTTGTCTCCACATCATCATTCACACCTTTCTGTCCCCTTTCACCACGCCGGATAGCTTACTTTCCTTTCCTCTTGAGTTTCCCTTTCACTCTTCTGCTTTCAATTTGACAATATTACTTAATCATCCATACAACCATATAATATTAGTTAAGGTATATCTTCTTCCTTGGATCCTCCCGCTGTAGAAGTTTCTCCATCATTTCCTCTTTCAATGGACGACAATCACCACCACAAACGTCTCTCCGCTCCTCCTTTTTCGCTTGACACTCTTACATCATCACTCCCATCATGTGTGCATCCCCATTAAGGATTTCCATTACACTCTCCATCTATATTGAATAAATTTCTCCATCCACTCATGTCACGCTCCTTTTTTTCTTATTATCACCTCCTTTCAGCTCTTGTTCCATTTTGATATACACCGCTCAGTCTTTCACCATTCTTATTCTTCTTCGGCTAGGTGATCCTACTTAACCATCCCCATCGCATGGAAATATTACTTAAGAGTCCCTCTTAAGAATTGTTTTCCATCTGACCCTTCCACAACCCATCATATTTCCCTCATCTTTTGTCTCCCATATCTCATCGTAATCATCTACTCCAACCAACCATTCCACACCTATACTATATACAATGTTGTATTTCTCCTTCCATATCATCACTGCCGGTTTAGTGATCTTACTTAACTCCTCCTGTGGCCTAAAGATCTTAATTAAGAGTCCCTCTTAAGGATGATCTATCATCTTGCACTCACCCACCACTCCAAATTATCATCATCTACATTTTATCGCCATTCCCCATCATCACATCCTCTCACCTCCTCTTCCATTCTCATAAACACCACTTCCTACTTGCCCCCTTTTCATCTCCATCATCCCTCTCTTGGTAATATTACTTAACCATTGCTTCCTCATTCATTTCGTGTCTTGTTTTTGCATCTTTCTCTCATTCATTCTCATCCACTGCGTCCTCTCCTCGTCTTCATCTTTATACACATTGTTATCCCTCATTTCTTTACTCTTTCCACTCCATCTTCTAGAGTTCTCCCACATAACTACCCCCGCACTTACCCGTCATTGTCATTAATCATCTCCAAATATTATTTCATCATCATCTTATGTTTCTGTGCTAATAATTATTGGTGTACTTTTCCTAAAAATCACTCATCCCCATTCTACACAGCTTGGATCCTTCTCTTTGGCCTCCTCAATTCTATCTTCATTCCTTCCTTCCTCCATGCCCTCTAATCATTATTGGGGGAATTCTCATAACATCCCTTTATTGGCGTTCCCTCTTCCATTCCTTGTTTACTTTCCCCCTCTTCTCACCTTTTGTCCCATCCTTACCTACCAATTATCATCAGTGGATTTCTCTTAACATCCCCTCACTGACATTGCCTATCCTATCCCTTCCTCTCTTTTTCTTCGCCACCTCTCTATCTTCGATTCTTCCTTTCCAATTTCTTCACTATCTTCATCATACACCCTCTCTCTATTTTCTTGTCATCAAATCATCCTCATCTCATGCATCTCTGCATCTTTTCCAATATGTGTCATTCCTCCTCTCTAGTTTCTCTTTACGTTCCTTATGTTATTCACTCTTTATCGAACATCTCTGCTCTTGCTTCCCTTCTACATAATTTTCTCAGTTGTCCTCTCCTCCTTTCTGATCCTCATCTTATTTCAATTCCTCTATATCATCTTCTTCCCCATTTTACCTCACGCTTCCTTCTTACTTCCCCATTGATAACCTGACTCTTCAGTGTTGTCCCATATTTTTTACCATCCCACTGTCCACATACATGTCCATACAGTCATCTCCATATTCTTTCCCTTGGATTTCTTCACCATGATATGGTGCCTTCAATTTTATTTTCTCTATCATCTATTTCGTTTTCCATTGCCTCTCTCCCTTCATCTACTTCACCCTCTTTCATGTCTTTCATTTTAAATAACTCTCTCCCTTTTTCATAATTTCATCCTCTACTCTGTCATTTTCTTGTCTTCTCATTTCATGTTCATCCTTCCTTCTTTGTTATCTTCTTCCTCCTCTTTCATTCCTTCTTTTCTTCTCCTCCATCTCCATCCATCACTTTCTATGTCTTTTTCACCTTCACCTGCGACCTTTCTTTCTCTTCTCATAATCAACCACTCTTCATTTCCATTCCCTTTTCTCTTTCTCATTACATCCTTCAACACATCCCTCACACCTAACATTCACAATTTCCCTATTTATGCATTATCGCCGACCCCTTTCATTACATCCCGCTCTGCAGTATTGACCTTTTCTCTTTTTGAGAACTTTGTCGCATATTTTATCTTCGTCAGTCCTCTCGCAGGGGAATCATCATATTAATTTCTAAGAATTTATTAACATAATATTTTCATCTTCGAGGATACCAGGATAACCAACACCTATCACCTTTTCCTCTCACTAGTGCCAGCTCTAGTTTTTTCTTGGCAAACGTCGATCGTAATCTTTCCCCCATTTCCATGAATAAAACTTTGTTCTACTTTCTTCTCCCAGTATTTTCTTGTCAATGACACACATTCCTTATGAAACATGTTTTCATCACCATATTTATCACCCTTTTAGGGCATTTTATCTCACTCTTCTATCATATTTGTTCATCATGTCCACATTTATGATTACATTCATTACCCATGGGGCATTTTATTTACATATCTACCTTCTATATCATGCCTTGTGTTGGGGCATCATTATTTCCATCCTCGTCACACGTGATTTTTTCACTCGATTCCTTGCGTACGAAGGATTTGACATACTCTTCACATTTATTTACACATATTTTGATGTTTGCTTATGATCCATTGGTCATCATGGTTTGCATCCATACTATAGTGGTCTCCATCCACTCACTGGTTTGTAGAACGTTATCGCCCATCTCCGTTGAGACCACAATTGTCCTCTTCTGATGTGATATTGGAGTCACCACCATATTTTTCATTGTTATTTTGATCCTTTTTCACCTGGGGCATCTTGCCTTTGGTCATGTTTTTATCTATCCCCATCACTTTTACAAACACATGATTTCATCCAACCCTTTTTATTTTTTTTCTTGTGGCTTGCTATCGCAAGCCACTCAACAAAAAGGGGAAAATGTAGACACCAAATTTTGGTATCACCCCACATTTTATCTCTCTCTCTCTCTCTCAGTAGACTTATTCCATTTCCCACCAAATCTACATGTTTGATTAATCAATTAATCTCTTATAAATCCCTGAACATCATTTATGTGCTAATAATGTCAAAATATTCCAATTAAATCACATCACCCCACTCAATCAAATAGTGTTCCCCACCATCCAAATCATGAACCCCACTCAATAAAATCAAATCTATTATCTCACATAACCAATCAAATCATGTCCCCCCTACTCACCTGACCATGGTTACATTATCAAACCTCGATTACCCGTTAACCATAGTCTAACCTCACCTCCAAGCTATAAATATGGGTCATCCCCCCTCTTTCAAAAAAAGGAAGAATCAATATGAAATATTTGTTTTTTGAAGTTTTTAGGAGAGGAGAAGAAAGTGCTGAATTAGGTTATGCAATTTTGAGGTCAAGGCAAACCTTTGCCATTGTTATAAGTTAGAGGTGAGGAGTGTTGGAGAAATCTTTGACATTGCTCATCATCTTACCATCCTGATGCCCATTTCATCTTCATACCAGAGCACCAGCTAAGTCCCCCGATCATTCCAGGTACTTGACATTTTGTATTTTCATTATTTCTACATGATATCTATTATTCATCATTTATTGCTATCTTTCTAGACATGGGAGTTGATATCCTCAAAGGGAGTTCATAACCTCTTAGAACTGGAATTGTTTGGGAAACCCCTGAATATTGTTATCTAATCACATCTATTTTAATTTTGTAGATATTATCAGAGATCTATAATCTTTTATAACATATCTATCTTCCTTGCGCCTATAGATTCATATCCGCATCTGAGGTCCTAAGCCCTCCATCATTCAAATTTGCTATTAGATTATATTATCGGCATTCACCCATGTGAGAATGAGGTTTACTTTACAAAAAATACTTTGGTGAAAATACACTTATAGGCATATGCCAAAAACACAAGTGATTGGGAATACAAAAAAAACCCCAGACCAGTAAGACAAACATGATGATTTGGTAACATTACAACTGAAAAGACTATATAACAACCACAACAAAGTTACAACCTGACGGATTTTAGAAGCACTTATTTATTTTAATTAGATGACACCTCCGTAACATCCACCATAATGGGCCTTAAATGGTTTCCACGAGTAGTTCTTAAAAATGATGCTCTTTTCCAGCAGCAACCCGACTCTTTAATCAATCCTATGCCTCACGAACTTCCTGGTGAATAAGACCCCAACATCCCAATTGCTCTTGTAGGAGAGAAAACATATCATCTAGGTAAGGAAAGGGGAGAAAAATATCTCCCACCCTCGGTGTCTCATCCCATTTGGACACACCAGACATGAATCACATTAGGATGTCATACCGTTTGTAGAACTCTTAAAAAATGGCCACGTCCAGATAACCTTCCTATTTATAATGAGCCTCAGATAGCAAGGGCCATGACACACTCATGGTTTTTTCCATTTTTTCTTTCATGCCAACCCTATACGCTAAATTGATCCAGTGACAACCCATCTTCAAAGCCCAATCCTTCGTCGGGTATATGATAAGAAGATAACAAATGAATGTTGAAGAAACTTCCACATTTACCCTCGAATGTCCCTCTAGAGAAAGATAATCATCTCCAAGAACTCCCTCAATAGCAACCAGGTCTTGCTCTGTTTCAATTCAAAAAATGAATTTTGAACGATGACACAAAATTTTGGTATAAAATTCCATTTCACTCACTGACGCAGAAAATTGCATGAAAGGAAACATTAGAAAGGCCATGGCAGACGAAATGAAATCCAGTGAAAAAAAGATGAAAGGTGTGAAAATAAGGAGGAGAGGATCGAGAAATATGTGGCGTGACTATGCCAACACATGCTTGTAATTAATACAAGCTTGCTAGGGTCTTTAATATTGACCTTTATTGGAAAAGGTGATGAGTCCGGGAGATGAACATATTTATTTCCAATCTTATCATGTCTATAAAATACACCTTTTTAGTAGCCTCCCCATATATAACATTTAAGGTCCAATCTGTAATTAATGAAAGAGTTTAAAAGGATTTTTATTCACACAAGTTTTTTGATGGCGACATTAGCAATAATATGAGATTCTCCTCCAATAATTAAATCATTATTATTCAATTCAATAACAATGAACCAACAATGTACCAGCACTTTAATTTATCGATTCATACATTTATTAATTTACATTGGGTGGGATCATGGTCCATAATCTATAGTTGGGGAGAACCTTGGTAATCATTATCTTGATACTTCACAATTTAATTTTCAAACTATTATTAATCATTAAAAAATGAAAAATTTGATATTCGGTACTTTGAGTAATCTCAATAATTTTTAAATTTACTTTTATTTAGTAATTTGGGGTTGATGGTGTGTTTTAGTTATGAATAAAATTTAATATTCTATTAACAAGTAAAATGATATAAGAATATTCACCAAAAAAATTGGTAGTATGGAAGCACGCCCGAAAGCCACGAGTTCAAACTAGGTAGACAAAAATCCTAGGAGTACATTTGATTACAAAACATCACAAGCCAAAAAAGTAAAAAAATAAAGTGTCAACTATGAATTATTGACCAATAGTGTGCATAACTTGATCATGCTATAAAGAGCTAGACAAGTCTCGAGGATAGATAATTCCCTTTTGTTGCTTTCCTTTGAAATAAAAAATATCAGTGTGGTCTTGAACCAAAAAAAATGCATTGCTTAAAATTTAATGAAAATAGTTTAAAACTTCAATACTTCATCTTGTTTCATAATCCAAATCACATAGCTAGGAAATACGAACCAATATATTGGAAAAAAATTGATTGATACAATATTGTATCGATAGGGTTGGTTAAAGACAATTCCTTCTACACAAATTATATACAACATGCTTTCCACTAACATTCTTTTCTCAATACCCTCTTCAACATTATTTGTAATAACACCTTCCACATTTGTGAAATAACTTCTTGAAATTTACTACATATCTACATAACCACATTTCTCTTACATCAATCAACATTATCAACTTTTATCAATCCAACAAACACATTCCAATTAAAATTCTAGTCATTAGTCATGTTATTAATTATGCAATTAGTATCTGGAAGCAAGTCACCCTTTTTTTCGCTACTATCTTGCCAAACTATCTTCGAGGATTGGAGAGAGTTTGACACACTCATATAGCACTTAGACCCAATTTTTTAATTTTCCTTGGCCCACAAAAGTATGTTTATTTTATCAAACACACTATTGGGCATACTATATCAGAAAGCTTTGATCAATGCAACAGAAGTCTATCATTTAATACTACACCAATATCTTGTTCACCTTCACCCTGAGTATGTGGTTGATCCTTTAGGTATATTTTCTTTGAAGGATGATTTTAAGAAAATATGCAAGGCCAAGAAAAACAAAACATGTCGTCAGGTTTAATTGATGTACATCTATTACGATGATCTAACATTGCCACACTATGTGGCTATGTTAATTACAAGAAATTATTGATCATAGCAATAACAAATCCTTCCCTTTCACTAACTAAGGGTGCTTATTGGTTACAAAAAATTTAGTCGTTATTCATCCTTCTCAAAGGTTAGTATTCAAAGATAGTCCATTGAATATAATATAATTACAAATAATGACTTCAAACCTATTGAGATTGTTTTTTTGCATGGTTGAAATAGATTCGTCGACAATATATAGGATAGAGGCTGATAGCCTTCTCATCAATGAATAATTGACAAACATAGAAGATGCATTGCTATTTAAGGACTCAAATCAGTCATTCTTGAGCAAGACCCGTGTTCATCTTTTTCTTAAATTTTTAGTAAAACATTTAGGACTATTTTGTTTAACGGGTTGTTTCTGGAAATGCGTAGGGCCAAAATGATCAGGATGTGTTGACATTTTAATTATGTACTTCTATTATTATTCTCTAACTCTTATCTTTTTTGTAAAGACAGACATTGATTTTTATTAGCTCAATATTTTTTTAAAATAGAAACAGTAGAGCCTAGTGAGTGCCAAGCCACTCCTTTCAGTAAGTAATATATATTAGCGATCACTATGCATTTTCTTTGATATGAATCGACATGAAAAATGTCTTGTGATGCCATTTCATCCATTCATATGATCTGTTATCTGAGCGCTATGTTTTGTAAGTATCATAGCTTAGACGATCATTAATCATTTTTTGGAATACAAACTTTTTTTTATTTCTATATTCTTAGTTAAGAAACAGTTTAGCATAGAGGCCACTAATATATTCCTTTCTCATTTAACAATAAAAAATAAGTGTATAACATTATGTTTTGTTAGTATTTAAGCTCATTACTCACTAGGCATTTATTTCATACGAAACAGTTTAGCCTAGAGGCCGCTAATTTATTCCTTTCTCATTTAACAATAAACAATAAGTGTAGAGCGCTATGTTCTGTAAGTATTCGAGCTTAGCGGTCGCTAGGCATTTATTTTATACAAAAAAAATTTGATCTCTATTTTGGAAATTAATAAATAATTTAGAATTGAGGCTGCTAATCTATTACTTTCTCAAAAGACCTCCGTAGCTTTTGACAGTAAATAATTCCACACCTATACTATATATGATGTTGTATTTCTCCTTCCATATCATCACTGTCGGTTTGGTGATCTTACTTAACTTCTCCTGCGGCATGATTATCTTACTTAAGAGTCCCTCTTAAGGATGATCTATCATCCTGCATTCACCCACCACTCCACATTATCATCATCTACATTTTATCATCATTCCCCATCATCACATCCTCTCTCCTCCTCTTCTATTCTCATAAACACCACTTCTTACTTGCCCCCTTTTCATCTCAATCATCCCTCTCTTGGTAATATTACTTAACCATTGCTTCCTCATTCATTTCGTGTCTTGTTTCTCTATCTTTCTCTCATTCATTCTCATCCACTGCGTCCTCTCCTCGCCTTCATCTTCGCACACATTGTTATCCCTCCTTTCTTTACTCTTTCCACTCCATCTTCTAGAGTTCTCCCACATAACTACCCCCAAACTTACCCGTCATTGTCATTAATCATCTCCTAATATTATTTCATCATCATCTTCTATTTCTGTGCTAATAATTATCGATGTAATTTTCCTAAAAATCACTCATCCCCATTCTACACAGCATGGATCCTTCTCTTTGACCTCCTCCATTCTATCTTCATTCCTTCCTTTATGCCCTCTGATCATTATCGGGGGACTTCTCATAACATCCCTTCATTGGCATTCCCTCTTCCATTCCTCGTTTACTTTCCCCCTCTTCTCACCTTTTGTCCCATCCTTACCTACCGATTATTATCGGTGGATTTCTCTTAACATCCCCTCACTGACATTGCCTATCCTATCCCTTCCTCTCTTTTTCTTCACCCCCTCTCTATCTTCCATTCTTCATTTCCAATTTCTTCACTATCTTCATCATACACCCTCTCTCTATTTTTTTTTCATAAAATCATCCTCATCTCACGCATCTCTGCATCTTTTCCAATATGTTTCATTCCTCCTCTCCAGTTTCTCTTTACGTTCCTTATGCTATTCACTCTTTATCAAATATCTCTGATCTTGCTTCCCTTCCTTCTACATAATTTTCTCAGTTGTCCTCTCCTCCTTTCTGATCCTCATCTTATTTCAATTCCTCTATATCATCTTCTTCCCCATTTTACCTCGCGCTTCCTTCTTACTTCCCCATTGATAACCTGACTCTTCAGTGTTGTCCCATCTTTTTTACCATCCCACTGTCCACATGCATGTCCATGCGGTCAGCTCCATATTCTTTGCCTTGGATTTATTCACCATGATCTGGTTCCTTCAATTTTATTTTCTCTATCATCTATTTCATTTTCCATTACCTCTCTCCCTTCATCTACTTCACCCTCTTTCATGTCTTTCATTTTAAATAACTCTCTCCCTTTTTCATAGTTTCATCCTCTACTATGTCATTTTCTTGTCTTCTCCTTTCATTTTCATCCTTCCTTCTTTGTTATCTTCTTCCTCCTCTTTCATTCCTTCTTTTCTCCTTCTCCATCTCCATCCATCACTTTCTATGTCTTTTTCACCTTCACCTGCGACCTTTCTTTCTCTTCTCATAATCAACCACTCTTCATTTCCATTCCCTTTTCTCTTTCTCATTACATCATTTAACACATCCCTCGCACCTAACATTCACAATTTCTCCATTTATGCATTATCGCTGACCCCTTTCATTACATCCCACTCTGCAGTATTGACCTTTTCTCTTTTTGAGAACTATGTCGTATATTTTATCTTCACCAGTTCTCTCACAGGGGAATCATCATATTCATTTCTAAGAATTTATTACCATAATATTTTCATCTTCGAGGATACCATGATAACCATCACCTATCACCTTTTCCCCTCGCCAGTTCCTACTCTAGTTTTTTCTTGGCAAACGTCGATCGTAATCTTTCCCCCATTTCCATGAATAAAAATTTGTTCTACTTTCTTCTCCCAATATTTTCTTGTCAATGACACACATTCCTTATGAAACATGTTTTCATCACCATATTTATCACCCTTTTAGGGAATTTTATCTCACTCTTCTATCATATTTGTTCATCATGTCCACATTTATGATTACATTCATTACCCATGGGGAATTTTATTTACATATCCACCTTCTATATCATGCCCTGTGCTGGGGCATCATTATTTTCATCCTTGTCACGCATGATTTTTTCACTCGATTCCTTACATACGAAGGATTTCACATACTCTTCGCATTTATTTGCACATATTTTGATGTTTTCCTATGATCCATTGGTCATCGTGGTTTACATCCATACTATAGTGGTCTCCATCCACTCACTGGTTTGTAGAACGTTATCACCCATCTCCATTGAGACCACAATTGTCCTCTTCTGATGTGATATTGGAGTCACCACCATATTTTTCATTGTTATTTTGATCCTTTTTCACCTGGGGCATCTTGCCTTTGGTCATGTTTTTATCTATCCCCATCACTTTTACAAACACATGACTTCATCCAACCCTTTTCATTTTTTTCTCGTGGCTTGCTATCGCAAGCCACTCAACAAAAAGGGGAAAATGTAGACACCAAATTTTGGTATCACCCCAAATTTTATCTCTCTCTCTCTCTCTCTCTCTCAGTAGACTTATTCCATTTCCCACCAAACCTACATGTTTGATTAATCAATTAATCTCCTATAAATACTTGAACATCATTTATGTGCTAATAATGTCCAAATATTCCAATTAAATCACATCACCCCACTCAATAAAATCATGAACCCCACTCAATAAAATCAAATCTATTATCTCACCTAACCAATCAAATCATGGCCCCCCTACTCACCTGACCAGGGTTACATTATCAAACCCCGGTTACCCATTAACCCTATTCTAACCTCACCTCCAAGCTATAAATATGGGTCTTCCCCCCTCTTTCAAAAAAATGAAGAATCGATATGAAATATTTGTTTTTTGAAGTTTTTAGGATAGGAGAAGAAAGTGTTGAATTAGGTTATGCAATTTTGAGGTCAAGGCAAACCTTTTCCATTGTTATAAGTTAAAGGTCAGGAGTGTTGGAGAAAGATTTGACATTTTTCATCATCTTACCATCCTGATGCCCATTTCATCTTCATACCAGAGCACCAGCTAAGTCCCCCAATCATTCCAGTTACTTGACATTTTGTATTTTCATTATTTCTACATGATATCTTCTATTCATCATTTATTGTTATCTTTCTAGACATGGGAGTTGATATCCTCCAAGGGAGTTCATAACCTCTTAGAACTAGAATTGTGTGGGAAACCCCTGGACATTTTTATCTAATCACATTTATTTCAATTTTGTAGATATAATCAGAGATCTATAATCTTTTATCACATATCTATCTTCCTTGCGCATGTAGATTCATATCTGCATCTGAGGTCCTAAGCCCTCCATCATTCGAAGTTGCTAGTGGATTATAGTATCGGCATTCACCCATGTGAGAATGAGGTTTACTTTACAACAAATACTTTGGTGAAAATACGCTTATAGGCACATGCCAAAAACACAAGTGATTGGGAATACAAAAAAAACCCTAGACCAATAATACAAACATGATGATTTGGTAACATTGCAACTGAAAAGGCTATATAACATCCAAAAAAAATTTACAACCTGATGGATTTTAGAAGCACTTATTTATTTGAATTAGATGACACCTCTGTAACCTCCACCTTAATGGGCCTTAAATGGTTTCCACAAGTAGTTATTAAAAACGATGCTCTTTTTCAGCAGCAACCTGACTCTTTAACCAATCCTATGCCTCATGACCTTTCTGGTGAATAAGATCCCAACATCCTGGTTCCTCTTGTAGGAGAGAAAACATATCATCCAGGTAAGGCAAGGGGAGAAAAATATCTCCCACCCTCGGTGCCTCACCCCATTCTGACACACCGGACATGAATCAAATTAGGACGTCATACCATTTGTACAACTCTTAAAAAATGGCCACGTCCAGAAAACCTTCCTATTTATAATGAGCCTCAGATAGCAAGGGCTATGACACACTCATGGTTTTTTCCATTTCCGCTTTCATGCCAACCCTATACGCTAAATTGATCCAGTGACGACCCATCTTCAAAGCCCAATCCTTTGCCGGGTATATGATAAGAAGATGACAAATGAATGTTGAAGAAACTTCCACATTTACCCTCAGCCATCCCTCTAGAGAAAGATAATCATCTCCAAGAACTCCCTCGATAGAAACCAGGTCTTGCTTTGTTTCAATTCCAAAAATGATTTTTGAATGATGACACAAAATTTTGGTATAAAATTCCATTTCACTCACTGAAGCAGAAAATTGCATGAAAGAAAACATTAGAAAGGCCATGGCAGACGAAATGAAATCCAGTGAAATAAAGATGAAAGGTGTGAAAATGAGGAGGAGAGGATTAGGAAATATGTGGCGTGACTATGCCATCACATGCTTGTAATTAATACAAGCTTGCTAGGGTCTTTAATATTGACCTTTATTGGAAAAGGTGATGATTCCAGGATATGAACATATTTATTTCCAATCTTATCACGTCTATAAAATACACCTTTTTAGTAGCCTCCCCATATATAACATTTAAGGTCCAATCTATAATTAATGAAAGATTTTAAAAGGATTTTTATTCACACAAGTTTTTTGATGGCGACATTAGCAATAATATGAGATTCTCCTCCAATAATTAAATCATTATTATTCAATTCAATAACAACGAACCAACAATGTACCAGCACTTTAATTTATCGATTCATACATTTATTAATTTACATTGGGTGGGATCATGGTCCATAATCTATAGTTGGGGAGAACCTTGGTAATCAATATCTTGATACTTCACAATTTAATCTTCAAACTATTATTAATCATTAAAAATGAAAAAATTGATATTCGGTACTTCGAGTAATCTCAATAATTTTTACATTTACTTTTAATTTAGTAATTTGGGGTTGATGGTGTGTTTTAGTTATGAATAAAATTTAATATTCTATTAACAAGTAAAATGATATAAGAATATTCACCAAAAAAATTGGTAGTATGGAAGCACGCCCGAAAGCCACGAGTTCAAACTAGGTAGACAAAAATCCTAGGAGTACATCTGATTACAAAACATCACAAGCCAAAAAAGAAAAAAATTAAAGTGTCAACTATGAATTATTGACCAACAATGTGCATAACTTTATCATGCCATAAAGAGCTAGACAAGTCTCGAGGATAGATAATTCCCTTTTGTTGCTTTCCTTTGAAATAAAAAATATCGGTGTGGTCTTGAACCAAAAAAAATGCATTACTTAAAATTTAATGAAAATAGTCTAAAACTTCAATACTTCATCTTGTTTCATAATCCAAATCACATAGCTGGGAAATACGAACCAATATATTGGAAAAAAATTGATTGATACAATATTGTATCAATAGGGTTGGTTAAAGACAATTCCTTCTACACAAATTATATACAACATGCTTTCCACTAACATTATTTTCTCAATACCCTCTTCAACATTCTTTGTAATAACACCTTCCACATTTACGAAATAACTTCTTGAAATTTACTACATATCTACATAACCACATTTCTCTTACATCAATCAACATTATCAACTTTTATCAATCCAACAAACACATTCCAATTAAAATTCTAGTCATTAGTCATGTTATTAATTATGCGATTAGTATCTGGAAGCAAGTCACCCTTTTTTTCGCTGCTATCTTGCCAAAATAGCTTCAAGGATTGGAGAGAGTCTGACACACTTATATAGTACTTAGACACAATTTTTTTATTTTCCTTGTCCCACAAAAGTATGTTTATTTTATCAAACACACTATTGGGCATACTATATCAGAAAGATTTGATCAATGCAATAGAAGTCCGTCATTTAATACTACACCAATATCTTGTTCACCTTCACCCTGCATATGTGGTTGATCCTTTAGGTATATTTTCTTTGAAGGATGATTTTAAGAAAATATGCAAGGCCAAGACAAACAAAACATGTCGTCAGGTTTAATTGATGTACATTTGTTACGATGATCTAACATTGCCACACTACGTGGCTATGTTAATTACAAGAAATTATCGATCGTAGCAATAACAAATCCTTCCCTTTCACTAACTAAGGGTGCTTATTGGTTATAAAAAATTTAGTCGTTATTCATCCTTCTCAAAGGTTAGTATTCAAGGATAGTCCGTTGAATATAATATAATTACAAATAATGACTTCAAATCTGTTGAGATTGTTTTTTTGCATGGTTGAAATAGATTTGTTGACAATATATAGGATAGAGGCCGATAGCCTTCTCATCAATGAATAATTGAAAAACATAGAAGATGCATTGCTATTTACGAACTCAGATCAGTCATTCTTGAGCAAGACTCGTGTTCATCTTTTCCTTAAATTTTTAGTAAAACATTTAGGACTATTTTGTTTAACGGGTTGTTTCTGGAAATGTGTAGGGCCATAATGATCAGGATGTGTTGATGTTTTAATTATGCACTTCTATTATTATGCTCTAACTCTTATCTTTGTTGTAAAGACAGACATTGAATTTTATTAGCTCAATATTTTTTAAAAATAGAAATAATAGATCCTAGTGAGTGCCAAGCCACTCCTTTCAGTAAGTAATATATATTAGCGATCACTATGCATTTTCTTTGATATGAATCGACATGAAAAATTTCTTGCGATGCCATTTCATCCATTCATATGATCTGTTATCCGAGCGCTATGTTTTGTAAGTATCGTAGCTTAGACGATCACTAAGCATTTTTTGGAATACGAACTTTTTTTATTTCTATTTTCTTAGTTAAGAAACAATTTAGCATAGAGACCACTAATATATTCCTTTCTCATTTAACAATAAAAAATAAGCATAGAGCACTATGTTTTGTTAGTATTCAAGCTTAGTAGTCACTAGGCATTTATTTCATACGAAATAGTTTAGCCTAGAGGCCACTAATTATTCCTTTCTCATTTAACAATAAACAATAAGTGTAGAGCGCTATGTTCTGTAAGTATTTGAGCTTAGCGGTCGCTAGGCATTTATTTTATACGAAATGTTTTTGATCTCTATTTTGGAAATTAATAAAGAATTTAGACTTGAGGCTGCTAATCTATTACTTTCTCAAAAGACCTCTATAGCTTTTGATAGTAAACAATTTTTATATCTCACAAATTTTGCATCTAAAAATTTCACAAAAAATGCCTAGCGCCCAAGAATATCTATTACTATGATATTTTGTTAGAGCACTATGTTTGAAATAAGATATTTTATATCCTAGCTATCGGCATATCATTCCTTCCTAAAAGAAATATAGCCTAGCGGTCGCTAAGCATTTTCCTTAATACGAACTGTTTCATCTCTATATTCAAATTAAAAAATCAGTTGAGCCTAGTGGCCGCTAATATAATCCTTCTGAGGAGTAGCAAAGGATAATGGTCACTAATCATTTTCATCAATGCACACTAATGTGTTAAAAAAGAAAAGATGCAAAGGTGTGTTCCTGGTTGTCCCTATGGTGTTATATGAGCACCCCTAAAAACATTTTTTGTAATCATCTTTCTTCCCAACTATGTAAAGTCCTCCATAACTTTTGACATTAAAAATTGTCCATATCTCACTTATCTGCCATAAAAACATATTATGGAAAATGCCTAGCAACCACTAATATCTATTACTATGATTTGTTCATAAAACATCTATGTTATCAAGAAATTATTTAGCCTATTTTCCGCATAATCATACCGTTTGGTAAGTATTGAAGCTTAGCAGCCGCTAAGCATTTTATTTCACACCCACTATTTCTTTTGATCTTGTTCAAATAACGGAGCTTAGCGGTCGTTAAGTATTTTACTTAATATGAACAAATATAAATTATGCGTTAGACACAAAATAACTTATGAGTAATATAGAAGTTGAGAAATCCTTCAATTGTATGTAGTTCCACACTTGGTTGTGGAAGGAATGTATTGTAAATAAGATAAGATTATTGTTAATGAAAATACTAGTGATCAAAAAATGTAAAGATATTTATGTATATTGCTCGAAATGAAACAAAGTTGTTCATTAACACGTGCTGAAGAGAATACCCTGATTCCCTATAAAATGTTTTTTTTTTTTGAATTCGGTGTTGCAAAAATATCATTCTAATGGAGCTTAAAGGTCACTATTTTCTTTCCTATCTATACAGTACTCTCAAATTCTAGTGAAGCATAAAATTAAGTTTTAGTTTGTCTAGAGTAAAGCGTTAATAACTCCAAAATATCGTCGATCACTAGATTTATTAGAAATTTCATGCCACGTGGCAACATTTTAATGGATTACAGTTACAACTTAATAATGTGAATTTTTATAGGTAAAAAATATTTGCTAATTCTATCGCTAATTAAAATTTTCTTAATAAATGTGTCAATTATATAACTGTGTAATTAACTGGTTCAAACTTGCAAGATGGCACATTTTATTGGATTTTTTTTTAATTAACGTAAACGATGGCTAAAAAATATTGAATTTGCACTTGATAAAAATTAATAATAAACGAGGCGTATATCGTTCTCTTAAAATTTAATTTTTTTGCTTCGTAACATTCACTTTTATTTTTTAAATGGTTTTTTATCATGCTGAAATTATTATTTGTCGTTTTCCCGCGAGTTCACAAAGAAACTTTTGACATTGTCCCAACAGTTTCTAAAGTAGGTAGTATTAATAAATTTGATTTCCCCATATCCCACCCTATTCTCCAACTTAACGCGCATTATATTTATAAAATACCAAATTCTCTTTAGATTAAATATCACTCTCTTAAATTTTTATTTTTTTTTTCCTAATGTTTGTTTTTGTTTTCTAAGTGGTTTTTTATTATGCTGAAATTAACAATTGTCGTTTTGCCACGAGTCCACATAGAAACTTTTGTCAATGTCCCACTTGTTTCTAAAGTAGGTAGTATTATTAAATTTGATTTCCCCGAATCCCACGCTATCCCCTAATTTAATGCACATTATATTTGAAAAATATCGAAATCACACTCGATAAAAATTAATAATTAACGAGGCGTATATCGCTCTATTAATTTTCTTTTTAATTTCCTAATGCTCACTTATATTTTCTAAATGGTTTTTTATTATGTTTAAATTAATATTTTTGGTTTTCCCAAGTGATCACAAAGAAAATGTTGTCGTTGTCCCACTTGTTTCTAAAGTAGGTAAAATTAATCAATTTGATTTCCCCGTATCTCGTCATATGGCCCAAATTAAATGCAAATATTAATGACGGGTTAGTTCAAGGTACAATATGTGGAATCCCCCACATTAAATGACAATATTTGAAATATCAAAATCTGACACTTTTGCTTTAAGAAGGGAAAATTAAAATTTTGAAATTTACTATTCCCACTTTTATTTTTTAGTTTTCAGAATTTCTTTCATTGAATGCATTTAGAAAAAAAAAATCAGAGAAATATATATTAGGGTTTCTATTTTATTTTGTAAGCGTAGAAAAGGAGCTCTTGAAATCAGAATACAACACATGCAAGAACTAATTTACTGGTCCGAGTGCTCGATTCCTGGAGATTTTTTTGAATGCTAAGTTGAGGCAGCGATCATAATCACGTTTGGGGGCACACAAACAAGATAGAAAATAGTGATAGTAGATAGATCACATGTGCGAGTGTAGATAATGAGGCTGACAAAGGATAGAATCAAAAGAGACAAGCAAAATAGGTTGCAGATAGAATCTCGTTGATACTGTGTTTCAGAGAGAATACGAAGCTTTAACATACATAATCAATTACATCAAAATATGAAATAAAACTAAAACATGTATTTATCAAAATCATCTATGTTATTGTATGTGTATTGTAGTTGATGGCGAGCACTTACAGTAGCTCTGTATTCGTCTAGTTCTTGTGTTTTGTACCGCAATCCGTCCATGCCTTTCCCTTTAGCGCCTTTGCAGTTCTGTTCCATATTCTTGTAAAAAATAGGTTGCTCTCTCTGAAACCACATTTTTTCCCACCCATGACTGAAGATTTTGTAATCCCTTTTAAAGTATTTATTCCTTCCAAAAACCCATTTTTTATGTTCAGTCGTAGCTCAAGTATTCGTGTCTGTTAAATGGGTTCCCTTTTCAGCCCTTCTACTTGTCTCTCTGGTTTTTTTTACTGATTTTGCGTTCTTCTTCATCAATTTAATTTTTCATGTAAGCGCTGACATCTATCTCTAGCAGCAAAACAAAAATCACATATTCCTTTTTTTATAAATCGTAATGGTTTGATTTTCTAGAGTTTAGGTAATCATTTTGACTTTCTTTAATGATTTTTTTAATATGAAATAAATAGTCATGACTAATTCTTCAATATTTGATTCTCTCTTGATTTCCATGTTGTTATACATAGTTTTTTATATTCGTTTCTCCACGTAGAAATAATTAAATGCAATGTCTTTACAAAAAAAATATGTTTTGTAAAAGGTAAGCACATTATATGTTCTCATAAACACTATTAAATATAAATTTTAACCATTATATTTATAAACATATATGTCACTTACAGTTAGTAATGACTTACTTGATAAACGAGCCAATACAAAGTAATATTTTTTAAATTCTAAATTAACATATTCCAAGACTAGAGGCATCTATGCTAGATGTTTACAACATTTCCTAGCTATTACAAGACAACACAAGGCAACAAACATTCATATACAAGACAATTATTAAAGAGTTTCCTAAATACATTTTTCAAACAAGATTCTAGTTAACTGACATACAATATAACTAGGATTACTCACCTGAAAACCAAGCTAAGCACCATTATTATATTTAGAGTTACGTATTAATTTATCAGAATTATGTCATGATATTCTAAGCCTAGCGGCCACTAGGTTTCGAAGAATAGTAAATAATATTGTTGGAACATAACAAAAACATGAGATTATCGATCACTAGGATATCTGCTACCTTGCATACAAGACAATTAATAATGATCCGACTGAAAAATTAACTAGCTCCTTTATTATATTTGAATGTTACATTTCTACCTTCTAAGACTAGTGACCGCTAGGGTGGATGTTTATTTTTTGTGTAATGTAATAAAGAATTAAGAATATCAGCTGCAATGGTAATTCTTATCTTTCCATTCAAGATATTGATTAACGACCATACTAAAAACTCAAAATTGAACTAAACTCCAACACCAATTGTTTAGCCAGGCAGACTCTGAGTACAACATACTATTCATAGTTTATTACATGATATTCCTAGCAACCGCTAGGATATTTTATGTCTTGCATTCAGGCATTCAAGATAATGTATAACAACTCGATTGAAAATCTAACTTTGCTCTCCAAAATTATAATTCAATTTTAAAATACTTTTTTAAATGAATGGTGAAAACTAGGGTGGTTGTGCACTACATTTATTTCCTGGATAATCATGATTGTAAGAAAAAATTTAGGCCTAGCGGCTGCTGAGCTCAATAGTATATTCGTAGTCTATCATATGATTGCCAAACGAAAATATAAGCCTAATGACCACTAGGTTCAATATGGTTGCAACATCATAGAGACTTGAGGTTAGCATCCGCTAGGATAGTTGTTGTCTTGCATACATGACAATTAGTAATGAATTGATGGATATCTAAATACACGACTCCATTTCATATCTCTGGTATAATAGAAATGTTTACCATAAAAAATTACAATCAGAACATAGTGGGGCACTTAGAATGCTCCTTGTAGTTATATTTCAATTTTAAAATACTATTTTTAAGGACTGGCCAACACTAGGGTGGTTTCTCACTACATTTATTTCCTGAGTACTCATGATTCCAAACTAAAATTTAAGCGTATCGGCCACTAAGCTCAATATAATGCTCGAATTCTATCACATGAATTCCAAATGAAAAATTTAAGGCTAGCAGTCATTATGTTCAATTTTAAGTCTAGTGGTTACTGGGTTCAAAATGTTATTCGAATCAATGTTGTTGCAACATCAAAAATGCTCGAGGTTTGTGGCCATTATGATAGTTGTTTTCTTTCATATAGGACAATTAGTAATGACTTGACGGATATTAAAATACACAACTAGATAACAAATATTCGAAGACAAGATGAACTCAAGTTCTTAGGCTATTGGTGAGCTACACGTAGTTTGTAATCATCAACCCAAGTTCCATTCCCATTGAGTTCATTTGATGATTTCAGTAAGTGGCCATGGGGACACCTTGAGGTAGGGGTCAAACTTCTCCGTATGGACCAAGTGGAACATATCAGGGCATTTCGAATGCGGATCACTCGGTAGACATTAAGGACCCAAGCCCACCCCAACGTCCCACTAAGAGAAAGTGCTCCTCCACCACTCCAATTCAAAGCTTTGGTATAATAAAAGAGTTTACCATCTAAAATTTACAAGTATTTTGCAATCATCAACCAAACTTCCATTCCCATTGAGTTCATTAGATGCTTTCAATAAGAGGCCATGTGGAAACCTTGAGGTAGGGGTCTAACTTCTCCATATGGACCAAACGGAACATGTCGGGGCACTTCGAATGCTCCCCGCAATTATATTTCAATTTTAAAAGACTATTTTTAATGATTGACGAATGTGAGGGTGGTTACTCACTACATTTATTTCCTGAGTACTCGTGATTCCAAACAAAAATTTAAGCGTATTGGTCGATGATCTCAATAGAATGCTCGAAGTCTATTGCAAGAATTCTAATCGAAAATTTAAGGCTAGTGGCCTTTATGTTCAATTTTAAGCCTAGTGGTTGTTGGCTTCAAAATGTTATTCAAATCAGTGTTGCAACATCACAGAGGCTTAAGTTTAATGGCCGTCAGGATAGCTTTTGTCTTCCATACAAGACAATTAGTAATGACTTGAAGAATATTCAATACACGACTAGACAAAAAATATTTGAAGATAGGATGAGCTCAAGTTCTTGTGCTATTGGTGAGTTATGAGTAGTTTGTAATCATTAACCCAAGTTCCATTCCATTGACTTCGTTGGATACTTTCAATAAGTGGCCATGGGGAAACCTTGAGGTAGGGGTTGAACTTATCCATATGGACCAAGCGGAACATAATGGGGTGCTTCGAATGCGGATCACTCGGTGGAAATTAAGGACCCAAGCCCAACCCCATGTCCCACTTAGAGAAAGTGCCCCTCCACCACTCCAGTTCATAGCTGTGGTATAATGGAAGTGTTTACCATCCAAAATTTACAAGTAGTTTGTACTCATCAACCCAAGTTCCATTCCCATTGATTTCATTGGATGCTTTTAATAAGTGGCCATGGGGACACCTTGAGGTAGGGGTAAAAATTCTCCATATGGACCAAGTGGAACATAACGGGGTGCTTCAAATGTTCCCTGCAATTATATTTCAATTTTAAAAGACTATTTTTAACGACTGGAGAACACGAGGGTGGTTTCTCACTACATTTATTTCCTGAGTACTCATGATTCCAAACAAAAAATTTAAGCCTATCGGCCACTGAGCTCAATAGAATGCTTGAAGTCTATCACATGAATTGCAAACAAAAATTTCAGGCTAGCGGCCGCTATGTTCAATTTTAATCCTAGTGGCCACTGGGTTCAAAATGTTATTTGAATCAGCGTTGTCACATCATCATAGAGGCTTGAGGTTTACGACCGCTAGGATAGTTATTGTCTTGCATACATGACAATTAGTAATGACTTGATGGATATTCAAATACATGACTAGACAACAAATATTCGAAGATAGGATGAACTCAAGTTCTTGGGCTATTGGTGAGTTACAAGTAGTTTGTAATCATCAACCCAAGTTCCATTCCCATTAAGTTCATTGGAAGCTTTCAATAAGTGGCCATGGGGACACCTTGAGGTAGGGTTCGAACTTCTCCATATGGACCAAGTGGAACATAGTAGGGCATTTCGAATGCGGATCACTTGGTGGAAATTAAGTACCCAGGCCCACCCCAACGTCCCACTAAGAGAAATTGCTCCTCCCCCACTCCAATTCATAGGTCTGGTATAATAGAAGCGTTTACCATCCAAAATATGCAAGTAGTTTAAATCCATTAAAAAATGTTCCATTCCCCTTGAGTTTATTGTATTCTTTCAATAAGAGGCCATGGGGACACCTTTAGGTAGGGGTCAAACTTCTCCATATGGAACAAGAAGAACATAACGGGGCACTTCAATTGTTCCCTGCAATTATATTTCAATTTTAAAGGATTATTTTTAACGACTGGTGAACGCTAGGGTGGTTGCTCACTAATTTTCTTTCTTGAGTACTCGTGAGTCCAAACAAAAATTTAAGCCTATTGGCCACTGAGCTCAATAGAATACTTGAGTCCTAACACATGAATTCAAAACAAAAATTTAAGGCTAACAGCTGCTGTGTTCAATTTTAAGCCTAGTGGTTGTTGGGTTCAAAATTTTATTCGAATCAACATTGTTGCAACATCATAGAGGCTTGAGGTTTGCGGATGCTAGGATAGTTATTGTCTTGCATACATGACAATTAGTAATGACTTGAGGGATATTCAAATACATGACTAGACAAAAAATATTTGAAGACAAGATGAAGTAGCAGAAGAAGGTCTCGTACAGATCATGGTAGAGGTTCTCTTCTACCCATCTACGTGTATTAAACTCAGGTCTAGTGTTATATCTCTGAGTAAATTCATCCTCCGTGCTCTCAAACCATGATTCAACAATTTCCAATGTCAACCACTTTGTCATTCCTCATTACATAGATCATGATGTGTGCTATATCCCACTACAAATTCGAAAAGAGGTCCTGGCAATAGAACCAATATGTAGTTTTTTTTACTCCTATCACAAAAGGAAGGAACCCCATGCGCACCGGCCTATCACCCAGCAGAAGCTGAGCACTCACCCGAGGCATGCACGGGTACCGAGTCTCTCTTTTATGTGAGTTTAGTGGGAAGCATCATCTATGATTAGTGTAAGAGTTCTTAAGGAGGGAAGTTTAAGACAAACAAGAACCATAGGGCTCAGAACGGCCTCTAGATCCTTGTAGTCACTTCAGACCAAGTGCTTTAACAGAATCCAGAACATATATTATAATAGAAAGAATTATACAAGCATTCATACATAGCATGAAAGGAAAGAGAACTTATATGAGAGAAGTGTGCATTAAAATGATTGATATCCATGTCTATTTATAACAGGTAACCTCATTATATTCATTGATTCATTACAGAGTGTCACAGAGAGCAGACCGCAGTCATGCATATCTCTGGATGTATGTAACTAAGCTAACAGAAAAAGAAAAATTACAACTCCATGCTTAGTGCATTCTTTCCTGAATACAAATATCCACTCGTAGTAATTCTGCAGAGCTCCGCTCACTCTCTAACCCGCTATACCTCATACTTCTTCTCCTCTTTTACTCCGTAGGCACTTGTATTTATAATTCTCCTACACTGCCAACTCACCTTCCAGCGTCCTCAGATCTGGTGCCAAGTGTCGAATGTGGTCCATGCGAGCATGCTTCTTCAGGCCTGAGATTTCCACTTTACCTCATGATGTTCTTCTAGAAGATTCCATCCAGGGCATGCTCTTTCCTGGGCCAGCCTATCGCCAGGATGACATCTTATCCACGCGCAACCGATCACACTTTTCACATGTGTTCTTCCCTGGGTGCTCAAATTGACTAAGTCCTGAGCCTCCTTTCACGCGTCACACATGCTATGTGCTTCCCTAAGCCTTTCTCTCACGTGCACTTTTTCCTTGCGCGCCTTTTCATAACTAGGACCCTGCGCGCCCACGCGCCTTCATACTTGGTTAAGATTACAGGGGTCCAACATCACCCCACACTACGTCTATTCTCCGTCCTTAGAAACATTTCATTTGACCAAGATGCATGTTGTCCAGGGAACCAATGAATCATCTTACACTTTACAAAAATAATAAGGAATGAAAGAATCGGGGAAAAGAATGAAGAATGGGGGGGAGCATCAACTCAACAAGCTAGGAAAATATTTTCCGGAGGTCTACCTCTAGCTTATTCCATACTTCGACCTCACCCTGTGCCTTCTGGCAGAGGTCTCCCACCAGGGTGCTCACTTCATCAAAACTCAGGCCAACTCCCTGGGTGCCCAAAACGTCCACAATCTGCTCCATCTCTTTGCCCAGGTCCTCAAGTTTATCCATCCTTCTAGTGATCTGGGGGTATAATTCCTTTAGCTGGGCCTTAATTGAGCTCCTTAAAGCTTCAATTGCCTCTGATTTCTTCTCTACTTTGGCTAGGACCCTGTCTCTCTCCACCATGTTCCCCTTGTTCTTTTCTTGCAACTCTTTTAACTTTGTTTCAAGCGTGGTGACCAAGGAGCTCACCACCTTATCTCTGTTCGTGTATGTATCATATGTGGCTTTTACAGACTGGGAAATGACCTTAACCTCCATGAGTACTTGGTTGTACAACGAGTGCTACCACCTTCAATCGGTCCTCCTCTTTCAAGCATGCGGCCACTTCTTTAGTAGACTCTAGGGCCAAGGGTCATCTCTCCATAGTGAGGATGTGCATTAGGTCTTCCATACACTCCAGGAGGGATGAGTACTTTTGTGTGGTGGCGCTAAGTCCAGGTGCTTCAGGAGGATGGCACCCTTGATAGACTCCATTTTCTTGTATACTTCCTACACCTTTACTTTTTCTTCCTTTAACTCTCTCCTTAACTGTGTGTTGATCAGTTCCTCCTGCTTCAAGCTCTTGGCCTTCTCCACCAGTTCTTCCTCCTTCTTCCCTAACTTCACCTCCAGCATTCTAATCCTATCATTGCACGTAAATAATCTAGCCTCAGTCTCAACCGTGACCTTGTTCAGTGCATTGCAGACCTACTCATCTGAGAGCTCCTGAGCATTCACTAAGGGATTGACCCCCTTAGACTCTGGAAATGTGATGAGCACTCCTTGGTAGACTTTGAAGTCTGGCTCATCAACATGGGACTCAAACGCCCAAGAGAGCATCTTCTTGGTTCTAGGGTACGCACCATCCTTCTCAAAAGACCCCATGGCTATGAGCCTTTCCATGGGTACGGTGCTCTGGAATCACATGCATAACACCTTCCTTGTGTCATCAACATAGCCCATTACCTGTCTCTGTTCTGCATCCAGAGTTCTTCTACCCGAGCGCGCACCTTTGGGGAAGCTTACTGTCAGAGTGGGGCCTCCTAGGCTGTCATGTTCTTTTTCAATGTTCTCCTCCTTCCCCTCCTTCAGCACTATGTCCACGCTATGCTCCAACTCTTGGTCTACCAAGACCTCGAGCATTCTTTGTGCTTCTCTCTCTGCCACCTTTGTGATCTACTCTTTTGTAAAACTTATGGCTCCCTCCTTTTCCCTGGCAACCTCCTCATCCTCCATGTCTTTGGCATCTTCCTCATCTTGTGTGCCCTTGCACCATGTGAATACAAACTCTTGCTTCTCATCTCCACTCTCCTCTCCCAAGTCGTAGATGCTAAACACATGTGGATCTTGGTCTTTCTCTATCTCTTCTTCCTTGCCACCATCTTCTTCACTTTCATCCCCTCTTCCGCCCATGTATTTCTCCAAGCTGTCGGTTGCCTCTGAGTCAGCTTCTTCATCAACCCTCTACTTTTTCCTGAGAGGTGGCTCCTGATCAAGGGATTCAGCCTTATCTTCTTCCTCAGGTGATTCTTCCTTGGAGATGGGTTGCCTAGGTGCCTCTACTTCTGGCATCTTCTCCTTCACCAGAGACTTCTTTCTCCACATGTAAGTGCTTGGCTTAGCACTCGTGGATGGCATGCTCACTGTTTGAGTAGTCTGCACAATTGGTGCTTCTTCTTCTCCTCTCCCTCTTTTCTTGGACATTGGCTTCTTCTTCCCCAAGGGTTCTTCAGGTATGGAGACTTCATCCTCCAGATACACACCCTTCTCGAACTTTGGCCTTATGCGCAAGTACACGCGCATCACTGATCCTCCAGCAATGGGTAGCATCATTGGTCTTGTCATTTGAATCTCATGTGACACGTACTTTTCCACATACGCATGCTTGCCACCAGGGTAATTCAGCTTCTTTCTCATCTCCCTGTGTTCCTGGTCTAGCCTACCCAGTTCCAGTCTTAGCTTCTTTGACTCTTTAAACCTGTTCACTCCCACTTGGAAGTATTGGGCAGTAAATGCGAAGGGGAGCTTGCACCAAGGGCTCCATGATTCGTCTATCAGCTTGAATCTTCCCAAGCAGTAGTGTTGGTAGACTACAAATTTAGCTTCTCCCTCAGTGGCTGCTGGGAGTTGTTTAGGGATTCTCCACTCTGCCCTGAATGCATTCCTCAGGCACGTGTACCATTTTTCTAGCTGCGTGCCTTGTGGGGTGTTGTCATTGTATCGCAAGCATATTTTTCAAACCTCTTTGCAGGTGAGGGATCCTCGGCGGAGTACTCCCATACAAATTTGTCTGGTGCGTCAGGCACCCCAATCTCCATGAATACAATGGTGAGCAAGACGTTTCCGAAGAGGATCCTGTCCCCTTCCTTCACGCAACTGACAATTTCCTCTGCAATGTACGTGGATAGGTTATATATAGTTCCCTCTGCAATCTTTCTGCAGACATGTAGCCAAGGTTTGTTGACCTGTGTCCATCTTTCCTGGCCATTCAGCTTAGTCACCAGATGCGCGGCCATTTTCATTACGGGGTCCTTGATGTCTGAAATGTCATAGTACCGTGACCCTTTCTTACAGGCATACTCGGTGATGGTCTCTTGAATAGCTTCCTTGTCACCAAGGTCATCTTCTAGGCTATCTCCCTCACATATGAGGCCTGTAAATTGTGAAATCAGCTGGGGAGTCATGCATCTTGTGCCCTACAAAGTGGAAGTAGTCTTCATGCACCCGTGACATCAACCACTAGTACAGGTGCTCTGGCTTTCCAAAATAAGGCAACTCATAGAGTTGCAACAGCCCTGCCTTCTCCATTTTAACCTTAACGTCATCATCGTATATAGGAAAACCCTCAGGTGTTCATTTGTTGGTGGGGCGTACTAATTCCAATGCCATTTCCTTTTCTATTGTGTTCATGTGGTGATTATAGTCACTAACAGGTATACTTCTCAAGTGGGATTCCCATTCCTTCCCCATCATCACCCCATCTGGGTATTGCATCTCTGCATACCATTCTTCATTTGTGTCTACCACGGGTTCTGGTTGTTTAGCCTTGGATTTTCCCTTTCCTTTCTTGGGTGCCATGGTCGAGGTATTTTTATCACTCCTACCCTCTCCTTGTTATTTTGTCTTACTTCTTCCAATCCTTTGATCTCATATTCGTGATACAACTCTTCTAAACCATGCCCTAGTTTGTCAAACCCTAACTGGGATAAAATCTTCACAAGACAATGTTTCTTCACTCTCTCCATGCCCATGTAACCCCTTCTGGTTCACAAATTCAAACTGGTTGCTTCAATCTCATAGATCTTCCTTCACTCGATCGAATCTGAAAGCCCTAGTTTATGGAACTCACTTATATCTCAAACTCTTCTATTTCGCAAGGTAAAAATGAGAGTGCCCCGACCCTTTACTTATAGTTTTTCTCTTTTCTAAACATTAAATGCTACTTCACCTACCACCATACTTTGTTCATTTAATGTGGCTTTTTCAAACAAAGCCCATCTTCAGCACCTTCCCTCACGAGCCGAACCTGCGTGAAAACTCCTCCAACCTTCTGGCACGCAACCAATCCAACCTGACAGGAGACTCTTGTGTGCACGTAACCCACGCTGAAGGCACTTCTTCTATCCTGATCCTTGCTCTCACCTACCTCATGTTGCTTTCAAATGCACTTTCTCCTCCTTAGTATGTGGGATCTACAAGTAGCTTTACCCTGGCACCAACCATTCTTCCATCTTCCTCTTTATATACCTCTTTCAACCTGGCTACTCAACAAGGCTTTTCAACACAACTTCCTTGGTACTTTGATCACATGCTTCTTCACCTTTCTCCACCCCACACTTAAAGTGATGCACAGTCCTCTGCACACTCACAAATTCTCCAAAAATAGCAATAAGGTTACTGGTGCCCAAGGTGCAAAACAAAACAACAACGCGAAAGGGAAACACAAGAAAGGGAAAATGCATAAAGGAAACTTCTAAACTAACTGGAAAAACTACCTTATTTACAAACACCAAGAAGACTTATTTATAGTAGGGCTTCAGCCTACTGCCATTGAAGTGTCCAGGAAACTTCGTCCCATCCAGCACTTGTAACTGGCATGCGCCCAAATCAAGGATGTACGAGATTGTGTAAGGACCCAACCAATGGACTTTCAACTTCCCAGGATGGCGCAGAAACTTAGAATCATATAATAACACCATCTGCCCAACCTCAAACTTCTTGTTTCTAATATGGTGATCATGCCAAGCCTTTTGCTTTGCCTTTTCCATTGTTTGGCTCCATCGGGCAAGTGATCATCTCTCATCCAGTTTCATTAGCTCATCAATTCTTTCTTCCAGTGCTTGTTCATTGGCTAACCCTCCTACACGCACTATTCACAGAGAAGGCAACATAAATTCAACCAGAAAAATAGCTTCCATGCCAAACACCAATTGAAAAGGTGTGGCTTTGTTTAGTCTTTTATACATTGTCCTGTAAGCCCATAGTACTGTTGATACCTTGTCATCCCAATCAAGTCTTCTGACATCACAAATCTTGGTCAAGGTATGACTCAGTATCTTGTTGAATGCTTCTGCGGTTCCATTTGCTTGTGGGTGATAGGGCGTAGTCTTGTGATGAGCTACCATGAACTCTGATAATAGGATCCTGATGGTCTCATTCAAGAAATGTGTACCCCTATCACTGGTCAAACTCAACGGACATCCATACCTCGTGATAATGTTTTCCCATAAGAACCTTGCCATTGTTGCTACCATGCAATCTTTAGTTGGGGCTTCCTCTGCCCACCTTGTGAGATAATCTGTGCAAGTGATGACATAACGTGACCCAGTCCTACACGTTGCCGGTGCAATAGGTCCTACAAAGTCTATCGCCCACTTTTCAAAAGGCTCCGTGCTAGGAATAGGGTGCAAAGGCATTTCATCTCTCCTTCCTGGTTTGCCAATGCACTGACAATGGTCACACACTTTACAATAATCTCTGTAATCCTTGTACAAGGTTTCCCACCATAAACCTACCATTAATATCTTGCGCATGGTGGCATCACCTGCACTTCCTCCATGTGCTTCCTCCATGATGGCCAGGCGCTCATGCTCTAAGACACACCTGTGCAAAACTTCATCATGTCCCAATTTGTATAAGTCTCCACTGATTAACATGTAGGGCACGGTGCATATGGCCAACTGCTTCTTTTCCAATGTCTTCATTCCATCTAGCACCACACCTTCCTTTAAGAATATTGCAATCTCCTCTAAATCCAAGGGCACACACCACAACCTAAATAGTTGCACATCTGGCATTGCTTCCTCAATACTCTGTGCATCCTCCCCTGAATCAATTCTTGACAGATGATCAGGTCCACAGTTGCTTTTTCCAGGTTTTACTACAATGGTGAATTCAAACTCTTGAAACAACAACACCCATCGACATATGCATCCCTGTAGAACAGGCTTGTTCACTAAATACTTCAATGCCATGTGGTCGGTGTAGAACACAAAGGGTGTTGCCAACAGATACTGCCTAAACTTGAAGAGCACATAGATCATTGACAATGCCTCACGCTCGGTTGTGGTATAATTCTACTCTGCTGGTGTCAGCTTCCTACTTGCAAAATAGAGAGGATGATCAACAATCCCTTCACCTGGTTATGCAAGCACTGCTCCAATGGCAGTCCCTGAGGCATCTACATGAACATGAAAGGGCTTGTCCCAAGAGGGAAACCGTAAAATAGGCACGGTAATAAGCCTATCTTTTAATGTATCAAATGCCCTCTGCTGCACCTCTCCCCAATGGAAGGCACTTTTATGTCTAAGCAGCTCCTCTAACGGCGCGATCTTGGCATATCCCTTAATGAATTTTCTGTAATAGCCCACATGCCCAAGGAATCCGCGTGCACTGCGCTCTGGCTAGTAGGCTCCCTTAACCCCACAATAACTACAACTTTAGTGGGATCTACCAGCAAGCCCTCCTTACATATGATATGCCCCAATAAAGTCCCAAAGGGTGTAGCAAACACACATTTCTTAATGTTGAGGGATATCCTCAACTGCCTACACCTCTCAAACATTAACCTCAAATTGTCACAATGGTCTTTAACTGGACCATATACTGTCCAGTCATCCAAATAGACCTGAAGAAATTTATGGATGAAGTCCTGGAATGCTTGCACCACTATGCGCGAAAAGATAGCTGGCACATTCTTCAACCCAAAGGGCATGACCGTATATGCAAAACTTCCCCACTCGGTGGTGAAAGTTGTCTTTTCCTGGTCTTCCTTTGCAATCCAGACTTGGTGGTACCCTGAAAATCCATCCGTAAAGGAATAGATTTCGTGCCCAGTGACTCCTAAAATTTCTTCAGTGAAGGGGGTCAGAAATGGATCAATGACACAAACTACATTCAATTCCCTATAATCCACACAAATTCTAATCCACCCATCCTTCTTGATGTTGATTACCATCAGACTTATCCACTCTGATTCTTCCACTGCCTCAATGATCCCAGAAGCTATCATTTTGTCTATCTCCTCCTTGACCTTTACGCACAAGTTGGGATTCATTCGGTAGGGCCTTTTCCTAACCGGGCACACACCATCCTTCAGTTTTATCTTCATCTCCCCCAAGGAATGGTGAACACCTTTGAGCTCATGATACCCGTGGAAATAAATCCTCAAATTCACGCAGTAGATCAATGATTTTTGATACTTCCTTCTCTGTCCAGTAATCCCCAATAATAGCTTCCTTAGGTTCTTCTTCTGAACCAATGTTAACTTTCTTCATCTTTAAAGGCTCATGGTAGGCACGTGCGTGAGCATCTACACTGTCCACTACCTCGCGCGTCCCTACAGAATGGCTAACATCTAAGATTTTCGATTCCTCTCCATCAATCACATATACCAACTTTCCCTTCTCTTTTTCCAAACACGCGCGCTCAAGTTGTAACTCTTCTGTTTCCTTTTCTTCTTCAAAACGCACCTCCAATCCTGGTTCACCTAGTAATTCCAACAGCCTATCTTCCATCCTGGCACTATCCCCCATGGTAAGGCACTTGATACCCTGTAAGGCCTTATCAACCAATGGCTTGGTACTCTGATATTCAAAGGTTTGAATAAGGTCAGCCACGAGTTCTTGCCAATTCCTTGTCTGGTGGCGTGTCTCTGAATGAATGTACCATGCACGCGTGTAAACCCTACAGTGTAGAATACAACTTGTGCACCTAGAGGGATGGTGGAAAAGCTTCCGCACCTTCTCTCCAGACCCGTTCACACTCCTGGATATGGAAAGAGGTGGGCTCCTTCCCATGGTACTCCTTGATGATGGTGGGTACATTGCTCCTAGAAAATCTGACAGAGAGAGAAATTCTTACCTCATGCCACTCTAAAAGGCTCTCTTGATGTGTGGCCCACCACCGAGCTGTTGTGCCAAGCAAGACATAACTTAACATCTCCCTCCATTCCTTCTCATCCTTCCACTGAGCTTCTACCTCCTGTAAAAAGATCTCAGGGAAGGCTCCTCCTGAATACTTGGGTAGTTCTTTTCCTCCAAGGCACCTAACCATGCGCACCTTTGTTACCTTGGTCACCGACCCTCTCAACTACCATCCCATTAATTCATAAGTTCCATGCACCCAATTGTCACATGCCAGACTGGTGGTATCACTCACTGACTGAGCATCTTCAAACTGGATAACCCCGTTAGTAGGGTGTATCATCTCAGGGTCTCTGATTGAGCGCACATAAATCTTGTCCATAACTTCTTCCCCCAATGGTTCAATATAGGGTGTCGACTTCCCATCAACTAGGGGTATAATGACCCATTCCTCCTTGTTCTCAAAGCTGATGTACCCTTTGTTGAACCGAAGGTCCGCATTGTTTTTGTAACACCAAGGATGCCCAAGTAGTGCTGGGAAATTGTCTGCCTCGGTGAGTGCCAAGACTTCGAAGTCCCCAGTAAACTTGGCTCCCTGGATAGTAATAGCCGCATCCTTCAAGACACCGATGGGCATTTCCTTAGTCTTGTTTGCCATATACAGCACATTCGAAGATGGCTGTAATGCAGGTCTTCCCATCTGATGTCATGCATCCAAAGTCAGAACATTAACCTCTGCACCTGTGTCAATGAGGATATTGTTGAGGAGCCATCCATCTACAACTGCATTCAACATAATCTCCTTGTCATAGTCGAGGCTGTGAGGGGGAAGGTTCACGTGCAAGACCTGTCTCTCGTGCTCTTCTCTAGTGCGGGTACCTTCTCTCTCAACCAGGATCCTAGCAAGGGAATGATATTCTCCTACCTTAGCATTTTACACACCTCCTTGACCTCATCTAGGTCATCCTTTTGTGCCTCGACTCTCCTTCCTTGTTCCTCCCTCCTGGATTGCTCCTTTAGACATTGGATCTCCCCTTGTAAGCTTTGAATAACATCCATGGTGTCCTGATATATCTCCTTTTGATGCGTGGGGTCTGGATACTTTCCATGAATGACCTCCTCCCTTGAAACCAAGGTTTTCTATCTTGGTACCTCTCTCTGCATGCGTGGCTTTCTACCCTTGTTGTTACCAAGATAGGCTCCAAACCTTCATCCCATGTTACCCGGGGAATCCACTGTATGTCTTCTTCTTAATACTGACCATTGCAGCACCCTTGTCCTTCCGGTGCTTCTGATTCATGTGCTCAAATAATTCCGGGCACTCCTCATACTTATGCTTCTTTCCACACCATGAGCACTGCAACAGGTCCAAGCACTCACGCTTGTAATGTTTTGTAGATCCATAGTTGAAACATGTTCCACGTGGGAACTCACTCCTTCCTCCTCCATGGTTACCTCGACCACAGAATCCTCCTCGAAAACCTCTTCCATGCGTGCCTCCATCTGCATGCTCCTCATAATGGTGATCATTATCCTTGGAACCACTGGCAACGTTGGTTTGGAGCACCCCATGATCAATGGCCTCATGGATCTGATCAATGAGCCTACAGTCCTTAGTGTCATGGGTTGTAGAGGTGAAAATTTTGCAGTAACAAGATACATTCTTCCTGATCATGCGCTGTAGCAAGGGACATCTACTTGCATCATGGTCCCCATGACAAATTTCACAATCCACTGTCAAAGCGCGTACCATCCTCCGGGGGAAATTATCCTTAACGTGTCCCTCTATTTCACAATATGTGCACCACAAACCACTACAGGTCTCATGGGCTGTGTTCGCAGATAATTTTTCCAACTATTTTTCCATAGCAGCAATCTGAGCCTCCAAGAATGGGCTAACGCCAGTATCAATACTACCAACAGCCTCGGCACGTAAGGCAACTTCCAATGCTTCGCGCGGGTCTGTAAAAGTTTTATGAGACAAGGCCCTTCTAAAAGGGGTGATCAATCCTCCAAAAAACCATTGTGCATGCTGAGAAGGATGGATATCATATGATAATTTAGACAAGAGAGTTTTAAAGCACACATCATACTCCCACACACTCTCTGCCATTCCTTGTTGAATCTCCTTCAAAGCATTGATGCTCTTCTGCTCGAACTCAGGGATGTGGAACTCTACCAAGAATGCATTCTTTAAGGTAGTATAGTCCACCACCATTTGATGAGGGTCATACTTCCTATACCAGCTATGTGCGTGCCCTTACAACATGGTTGCAAACTGACTAGCCTTCCATTCTGGGGTTGTGACACCCTTCACGCACCATAGCAGTTCACACTTGTGAACATGTTCCGCAGCATCCTCAATGCCCCTGTAATCTAGAAAATGTAGAGACATTTCAAAGAATACTTGAGGTGGTGGCTGGGGTCCCTGTCCTCCCGAGCCTGAGCCTTGGTTCCCTCTGGTGTTTCCTCCACCACCTGATCCACCAGGTCCTGTGCCTCCAGAGCCACCAGATCCACCAGAACCACTGGGTCCAATAGGGCCTGTAGGAGCTGTGCCAAGCACCCCCATGGTCCCACTAAACTGTGCGCCGATGGTCTGTGATAGCGCTCCGCTACCACTACTTTGTCCCACACCACTCCCTGATGCGAGACCGAAAGCTTGTACACTTGCTCCTTGTCCAAAGACTCCTCCAAATACTGGAATATGTGCAGCCATAGAAGAAGGGACTGTAAAATTATATCTCCTAGGCACGGATCTGTCTCTTCCACCGATATCAACTGGGTCAATAACACTTCTTCTTGGTTCAGGAAATCCAAGCACCAGGGCTCGGTCACTGGGTGGGTTCAGATATGCGCCAACGACTCTCCTTTCTCTGTGTGACGAACTCTCACCAGAATCTGAAAGGGTCTCCCTCACGCACTTTCCAAGATGGGGTAGCACAGACTGCTCAGGTTCCACGTCCTCCGTATGAACCTCAACTCCTTCCCATAATGTCTGTCTCCATAGATCCATCACACTAGCAGCTTCGCATCATCTAGCAATCTCCCTTTCATGTGCTTCACTATACTTGAGTTGTCTCTCTTCCCTCTCCTTCTCTGTCGTGATATCTTCCATCTTCCTCCACCCAAGATCCCTTACCCAGCACTCAGAATGGTTTAGCTAGCCATTGGGAAAGCCTCTAAACTCATGGTAACCATCAATATCTTCATAGCTAGGGGAATAGCACGTAGAAACGTTCCTCTAGGTTCTCACAGAAATTCAAACTCAGCAACCTCCAGACAAGAATACATGGAAATGGCATATTCCAGAGTGTAACTAGTCAGTACTCTTCTCCACCAATGATCTACAGCATGGGTCCACGTCAGATCTACATCCTGCAACCTTTGGTAGTCTTCTTCGGTCCATACATGTGATCCATAATGCCAACTTGATCTAGATGCATAGGCTGAAATCCATTCATATAGTTCTACTGGGAAGCAGCAGAAGAAGGTCTCGTATAGATCATGGTAGAGGTTCTCTTCTACCCATCTACGTGCATTAAACTCAGGTCCAGTGTTGTATCTCTGAGAAAATTCATCCTCTGTGCTCTTGAACCATGATTCAACAATTTCCAATGTCAACCACTCTGTCATTCCTCATTACACAGATCATGATGTATGTTATATCCCACTACAACTTTGAAAAGAGGTCCCGGCAATGGAACCAAGATGTAGTCATTTTTACTCCTATCACAAAAGGAAGGAACCCCATGCACACCGGCCTATCACCCAGCAGAAGCTGAGCACTCACCCGAGGCACGCGGGTACCGAGTCTCTCTTTTATGTGAGTTTAGTGGGAAGCATCATCTATGATTAGTGTAAGAGTTCTTAGGAGGGAAGTTTAAGACAAACAAGAACCATAGGGCTCAGAACGGCCTCTAGATCCTTGCAGTCGCTTCAGACTGAGTGCTTTAATAGAATCCAAAACATATATTATAACAGAAAGAATTATACAAGCATTCATACATAGCATGAAAGGAAAGAGAACTCATATGAGAGAAAAGTGCATTAAAACCATTGATATCCATGTCTATTTATAACAGGTAACCTCATTATATTCATTGATTCATTACAGAGTGTCACAGAGAGCAGACCGCAGTCATGCATATCACTAGACGTATGTAACTAAGCTAACAGAAAAAGAAAAATTACAACTCCATGCTTAGTGCATTCTTTCCTGAATACAAATATCCACTCACAGTAATTCTGTAGAGCTCCGCTCACTCTCTAACCCGCTATACCTCGTACTTCTTCATATCTCTTTTACTCCACAGGCACTTGTATTTATAATTCTCCTACACTGCCAACTCACCTTCCAGCATCCTCAGATCTGGTGCCAAGTGTCGAATGTGGTCCATGCGAGCATGCTTCTTCAAGCCTGAGCTTTCCACTTTACCTCATGATGTTCTTCTAGAAGATTCCATCTGGGGCATGCTCTTTCCTGGGCCAGCCTATCGCCAGGCTGGCATCTTATCCATGTGCAACTGATCACACTTTTCACATGTTCTACCCTGGGCACTCAAATTGACTAAGTCCCAAGCCTCCTTTCACGCATCATGCATGCTATGTGCTTCCCTAAGCCTTTCTCTCGTGCACTTTTTCCTTGCGTGCCTTTTCATAACTGGGACCCTACATGCCCACGTGCCTTCATACTTGGTTAATAATTAACAATCTGATTTAGCCAATACACTCCATTATATTAAACATGATAAATACACAGAAGCTTCTTACAATACTAGCATCATATGCTCATGCGTGTAACAAATATGATAGTATAATATCACAGTAATTTAGTACTTAAACATCTCATACTTATATTTATCTTTCTATATCTCATACTACACAAACCATTACTTATTCATAAGGGTGGGGACTTTCCCTTCACCACTTATCCAATCCCAAAAATAGGTTGTATGTTATTATTAACCATGCACTATTACAATAATAGCCACACATGCAAGTGCGCTAACAATAGAATTCTTCTATTTAACTGTCAGTAGTAAATATATTCTCATCCTGTACCCATACAAAGCACTTTGTATTACACGCCACAATATTTCACACATGTGCACTTGTTCAACAACATCATTTATGCCCCTATACTCTAGGGGACGAAGGGACATCTCCATGTAAATATTATGGGGTTGGTGCAGACGTTTCCTACCTGATCCAAAACCTCATGTGTTTCCTCTACCTCCAGAATCACTAGATCCACAAGAACTAAAGCCACCTATACCTCTTGATCCTGACCTCATAGCTAGAGTCAGCCCAGAAGATGTACTTCCATGTGTCCCAACAGTAGTACTGAACTAAACCCTGACAGTCTCTGAAGTATTACTACTCCCAAAAGAGAGTCCAAAAGTTTACATGCCTAAATTCTATGTGGATGATACACCTAAAAAGGTACTCCCATATAACAACAAACCATTTGCATTTCCATCATTGTGATTTTTATATGACTCACTCCTACTCTCCCACCGCCTAAATTAGCTTGTTGATTGTTTGTTGTACTAGATACTAGAAAACCAAGTGCAAGGGCAAGGTTGCCATGTGGATTCAGATGCGCACCCGCAACCTAGGTCGTCTCTGCTAGCACGCTTCTACATGAGGCCAAGGAGGGTTCCCTATCATGCTTTCTCAAATGGGGGAGTTCCTAATGCTTGGGTTCCATGAATTATGCATGAACTTCAAACCCTTCCTGAACTATATCTCTCCATAACTCCATTCGCTTTACAACATCGCACTGCTTCTCTATCTCCCTCTTGCACACCTCATTATACTTAAGCCACCTTTCCTCTCTTTGCCTTTCTATCACTAGGTCTACCATCTTTCACCAAACTTGCTCCTGCCCCTACATATGGTGGGGTTTAGTTCACCATTGGTTTGTTCTTAAAGTTTAGGGTTACCATCATAATTTTGATCGCTAGTGGAATGCCTTGCAGGTAAGCTCCCCTGGGATATCGTAAAAATTGGAATTCATCTACCTTTGGGCAAAAATAAGTGGAAATTGAGTACTCCAAGATATAGTTGTTCAAAACACCATGGAACCACGTATCCACATCACGAGTCCAAATCAAATCAGCATCATAAAGCATTTGAAATTCTTCCTACATCCAAACAAGTGTGGGATACCTCCAATTCCATTTAGATGCATAAACAACCAACCACTCATATAGTTCTACTAGAAAGATAGTGAATAATCTCTTGTATAAATAGTCATACATATTCTGCTCCACCCACGTGCATGCGTCCAACTCAGATCCAGTGTTGAACCTCCGTGTGTTGAATTCGAAGGGATGAACCTTAGATTGATGGCATATAGCTAGAATTTTAATTATCTTATTTTCAATTAACGTATGAAACAATTCATGTGGTTATTTTTTTATTTTTATGTGCTTCACTAGTTTTTGTATAAGGAAAGCATCATTTAATACTACATGAGTTTGTAATGTGACAAGTGGAGGAGTAGTTATGTTAACATCTATATGCATAAGTATTTCTATGGATTTTCCTTTCATAATATTTAGAACCTCGGGATCTATCAAGATCCATCAAAGTGTCATAAGTAAGTATAAGGGATTCTATCCACGGAATTTTGGATGCATGTGCATGTGTTATTTTTTAGGAATATTTACTTTAGTGCTCACATTATTGTATAGGTTAGATAGATATCTGAGTGGGATATTAATATTGTGTATATTATTAATAATGAGTTAATGTTAAGAATTAATAGAATCTAATGCGGAATAATTCCTGAGAATCGCAATAATAAAAAGTATGAATAGAATTACAAAAAATAAAAAATGCACAACACAAAGACAATATTTAACATGGTTCACCCAATGTGGCTACATCCACCAAGAACACTTGCTCATATTTTATTACAAGCCAATAGTCTTCACAATTACAATAATCAGATCTTGTTTGGAGTTGTGCTCAACAAACCCTCCTGAATTCGCACTTGAATTTGCACACACTATTCACCTTCACAAAACACACTCATGAATCCTATTGTATGTCCATCTATTTATAAATACATCAATAGGTAGCCAAAGAGGTGGTTTTACAAAACAATGGGTACCGAAAAGCCATGGGCCCAAAAGCAGCCCATAACGGTTTCCCATTACACATGGGTTAATAAACCACCCATGAAAATTTGCTTCGGGGGCTTCGCCTCCGAACCCCCTTGACCCGCTCACCGGTGAGCAGGACTACCGTAAAAATATCCGAGTGTGACACATGGAAGGTGTACCAAAATCTAACTTGAAAACAGGCTCCACAAACATAACAATCTCCCACTTGGAGATTGATTTCCACTGAGCAAGCTTCTCAACCCTTCACTGTCATCCGCGAAGGCCAACCAAAGCTGAACATAGCTTTAGTTTATCCCTTGTGACCACCTTTGTCATCATGTCTGCAAGATTCTGACTGGTATGAATCTTCTCCAACTTCAATTTATCTTCCTCCAAAGTTGTCCTGATGAAGTGATATCTCAACTGTATATGCTTCATCTTGGAGTGGAAAGTAGAGTTCTTAGCTAGGTGTATAGCACTTTGACTATCACTATGCATCTTACATTCCTCCTGCTTATGCCCCAACTCCTCAAGCAATTTTTATAACCAAATCATCTCTTTGCTTGCCTATGTGGCAGCAACATACTCAACCTTTGTGGTTGACAAAGCCACCAACTTCTGTAGTCATGAAATCTAGCTCACTGTTGTCCCACCTACAGTGTAAATATAACCTGTCGTGCTCCTCCTGCAGTCTAAATCTCCAGCCATGTCTGAATCTACATAACCACGTAAAGTGGTGTCTGATCCACTGTAGCACAAAATTGTCCCCATGGTCCCTCTCAAATACCAAAGGATCCACTTTACTGCTTGTCAATGCTCTTTACCTGGATCACTCATAAATTTACTCACAACTCCCACTGCATGGGCAATATTAGGCCTAGTGCACACCATAGCATACATCAAACTGCCAACCGTTGATGAGTAAGGTACCTTGGACATCTGGTTTCTTTCCTGCTCTGTCTTGGGACACTGCTCCTTTGATAACTTAAAATGGCCTACCAAAGGAGTCCCAACCGGTTTAGCATTCTGCATGTTAAACCTATCCAATACCTTCTTAATGTACTCTTCCTGAGATAAAGATAGCTTATGTTCCTTCCTATCCCAAGTTATCCTCATACCAAGGATTTGTCTAGCTGCCCCCAAATCCTTCATATCAAAGGATTCACTTAGCTGTTTCTTGAGTACTTTTATTTCTTGCATGTTTTTACCTACAACCAACATGTCATCAACATACAAACACAGGATAATATAACTTCCATCCTCAAATTTCTTTGTATACACGCAATGGTCAAAATGACATCTAATATAACCGTGCTCCATCATGAAGCTATCAAACTTCTTATACCATTGACGTGGAGCTTGTTTCAGGCCATACAATCTCTTCTTCAGTTTGCACACCATCTCCTCTTTACCTTTGACTTCATATCCTTCTAGCTACTACATATATAGCTCCTCCTCCAAATCACCATGGAGAAATGCAGTCTTTACATCTAACTGTTCTAAGTGCAAGTCTTATGCTGCCACTATTCCAAGAACAGTTCTGATAGAAGTCATTTTTACTACAGGAGAAAAAATCTCATCAAAATCTATACCTTGTTTATGTGCAAACCCCTTGACCACCAACCGGGCCTTATATCTTTTCTTTCCTTCTTCTTCATCTTTAACTGTGTACACCCACTTGTTTTGCAAAGCTCTTTTGCCTTCCGGTAGCTTCACCAAATCCCAAGTTTAGTTATCCATGAGAGACTTATGCTTCTCATCCATGGCTTGCTCCCACTTCTTACTGGCATCTACCTGCATTGCTTCATCAAATCTCTCTGGCTCTCCACTATCAGTGAGTAATAAATAATAAAGGGAAGGAGAAAAATGTTTAGGTTCTTTTCTTACCCTAGAAGACCTCCTCGATGTAGGAGTTTGGGGTTCCTGTTGAGAAGGTTCCTAAACTAATTCATGGGTCACTTTCCCATCCAAAATATCCTCTACCACTGCATATTATTTCTTGGATTCTTCCATTTTTTCCTGCAACTATTGCTTATACATGACTTTCTCATTAAATACCACATCCCTAGACCGAATGATTTTATTTTCCTTAATACTCCAACATTTAAATCCAAAGTCATCACCACCATAACCAATAAAAGTGTATTTTTCTGATTTAACCTCTAGCTTGGTCCTATCATCCTTGTCAATATGAACAAACACCTCACATCCAAAGACTCTAAGAAATGAGTAATTGACTTTCTTACCGTACCAAGCCTCCTTAGGTGTGCCTCCATCCAAGGCAATTGAGGGTCCTCTATTTATCAAGTACACAGTTGTGCTCACCGCTTCTGCCCAAAAATAAAGAGGCAGCCCTACATGTATCCTCATGCTCCTAGCACGTTCCATTATTGTTTTGTTCATCCTTTATGACACCCCATTCTGCTGCGGGGTTCCTAGAACTGTCTTTTGCCTACGGATTCCATTATTAGAAAAATAATCATAAAATTCATTGTTGTAATACTCCCCTCCATTATCTGACCTGAGACATTTTAACTTAAGGCCTGTTTCATTCTCTACCAAGGCTTTCCATTTAAAAAAAGTATCAAATACATCATATTTGTTTCTAATACAATAAACTCAAAATTTCCTTGTTGCATCATCAATAAAAGTAACATAATAACTTTAACCCCCAAGATATGATACCTAAGCCGGCCCCCACACATTAGAATTTACCAACTCTAACTTACTCTAACTTACACATTAGAAACCTTACTCACTTTTATTTCCCATATATGCAGTTCTCACATAAATCCAAACATGTTTCTGTATATCCAGGAAAATTCTTCTTTATGATGTCCATGCCCTTATGGCTCATATGACCGAGCCTATAGTTCCATAATGTTGTATCTGCATCTAAAGCCACAAGATTACAATCATTAGTACTATCAGTGGTTAAATACAAGGTTCCAACCTTCTTACCTCTTGCCACCACAAGAGCACCCTTGGTAACCTTCCGAGAGTCAACTGTAAATATCACAGTACAACCATCACTTCCCAATTGCCCCGCCGATATCAAATTTCTCCTTAATGTAGGCACATGTCTGACATCCTTTAATAGCCATGTATTCCCATTCTGCATCTTAACCTGAACAGAACCTTTTCCAACTATACTGCAAGGTTCATCATCACCAAGAAAAACATGCCCAAAATCCCCTTGAACATAATCAACAAAATAATGCCTATGTGGAGTAGCATGAAAAGAAGCCCCTGAATCTAAAACCCAAGATTCAGTAATATTATGCAAAGAAAGAATAAAAGCATCCTGGCATACATTACCTGATGCCACATTTGCCTCCTTGTTTTCTTCCTATTGTTTGTTGTTATCCCGAAGCTCCCAACAGTCCTTTGTGTGCTCAGACTTTCTACAATTCCAACATACAATCTTGCTCTTGGATTTTGACATTGCCCGACCTTTCAATTTTCCACGGTTTCCTCTATTCTTCTGTCTCCCTCTAGTTTCCAATGTCAAAGCATTCCTTGAAATAGAAGATTCCCTGGAGCTTTTTCTTTGCATTTTCTCGCTTAGAATCACCCCTAAAACATCCTCAAACTTTAACTTCGAGTCAGCTGGAACCGATTTGCTTACTGTCATTACCAGGCTATTCCAACTTTTAGGTAAAGAGCACAGAATTAATAAAGCCCTAACTTCTTCATCAAATTCTATTGTAACTGAAGCTAGCATATTCACAACCGTATTGAAATCATTTAAATGATTTTCTACTGAACTATTCTCAAACATCTTCATATTAAACAACTTTTTCATTAAAAATATCTTGTTAGAGGCAGAGGGTTTTTCATACAACTTTCGTAATGCATCCATTAGATCTTTTGTAGTCTTTTCCTTTGAAACATTAAATAATACCGAAGATGCACAACACAGCCAGATTATCCCAAGTGCCTTCCTATCCAACAAATCCCATTCCACATCTATCATGCTCGAGGGTTTTTTCACCTTCTCAGAAAACGGAGTATAAAGATCCTTCTGATAAAGGTAATCTTCCATCTGCATCTTCCAAGACTGAAATTCTACCCGTTGAATTTATCAACCCTAGATCTTCCATCATCTGCCATAGCTCCCACTCAAGCTAAAAACTTTCCCTACGATTAAACACTTCAGCAAACCAAACCAGGCTTTGATACCAATTGTTAGGAATTAATAGAATCTAATGCGGAATAATTCCTCAGAATCTCAATAATAAGAAGTATGAATAGAATTACAGAAATGAAAAATGCACAACACGAAGACAATATTTAACATGGTTCACCCAATGTGGGCTACATCCACCAAGAACACTTGCTCAGATTTTATTACAAGCCAACAATCTTCACAATTACAATAATCAGATCTTGTTTGGAGCTGCACTCAACAAACCCTCCCGAATTCACACTTGAATTCACACACACTATTCACCTTCACAAAACACACTCATATGAATCCTATTGTGTTTCCATCTATTTATAAGTACATCAATAGGTAGCCGAAGAGGCGGTTTTACAAAACACTGGGTACCGAAAAGCCATGGGCCCAAAAATAGCCCATAACGGTTTCCCATTACCCATGGGTTAATAAACCACCCATGAAAATTTGCTTCAGGGGCTTCACCCCCCCGAACCCCCTCGACCCGCTCATCGACAAGCAGGACCACCATAAAAATATCTAAGTGTAACACAAGGAAGATGTACCAAACTCTAACATGAAAACAGGCTCCACAAACATAACAATTAATATAACTCATATTAATAATATAGCTAGTGTGAGTGTGTGAATGTGCGAGTGAGTTGTAATAACAAGTCACATAGCTATTTAGAGTTGTGTGAGAGATATGTGGATCATGGAGAGATAAAGGGGATTCATGATTGGGGTTGATTCCTCCTTTGTAGGAGATAAAGCTTCTATATATTGTAACCTTTTTACAATAATAAAATGACTTGAATGTATGAAATCATAAAATATTTCTTTTGTGTGTCAAAATTTACGTTTTATATTGTTAGTTTTCTTACATAAATTTTGACCAAATATAGTATTATTTTCTTCCTGCTTGATGACTTCAGCACATTTTTTTAAGGATTTGAATTTAAATTCAAAGAACCAATGCATGAAATGAGGGAGTAAACTCCACCCAAATCAGTATTGTTTGTCTCTATAAATTGGTTGAAAGGAGAGGAGTGGTAAGGATGCTTTGTAGTCAGAAAATTTTTCAATTGGTTTTTTACATAAATCAAGAAGTGAATTGAAGTAAAACTTGCAAGTGTCATGTTTTCTAGGAGTGAATAAAAAATTCTTGTCTCAATCATTTGTATGAATGGGGTGCAGGGTGATGAAAATAACAACTCTAAAGACAATTTCATTAAGGTTATTGAGAAAATTATAAGTAAAACTATGATGTTAACAATATACTATTTTACGAAGGATTTGGATTTCGATCTAAGGATCGATGCTCAATGTTGAGCTCCAATTTTGTATAGGGATCTATACAAGTTTTCGATAAGTCTTAAGAAGATGCAATTTTAGAGCGTGCGCATCTTTTGGAATTTTGAGATAAATTTGTTTGCCCTTATATTGAACCAAAGAGATATATTCATGCGTAAAAAAATATAATAATGAGATCAAGATGTTTTCATGAAAGGATATAGGAAGAACATACAATAGATGAAAATATAGGGAAATTACATGCACGATAAGATCAAAGGCATGAAGGAAACTGACTGTTCACTCTAGTTAATTAAAGTGTAGAGTGAAAACATGATAAGGTAACACTAACGGTGCATGTAATATATATGTATGGTTAGGTTAACTACTAGCTTGACTTCCCCATAGAGATGAGGCATCCATGCAGAGTATTAAGACTTCCATGCAAGACACGAGAGTAAAATGTGGTGACATGTGGCATATGTGTTTCCCTTTATGTAATAGTTAAACTATTGTAAATTGAACTCTTGTTATAACTCTTGTTCAACTATAACTCTTGTTATAACTCTTGTTATGGGCTAATTATAACTCTTGTTCAACTAAGAAAGGGAAACACCCCATTAGTAGATATACCTCCTTAAGGTATGAATTTAAGACACGCTAATATATTGATAGAGTTTTTATGAGAGGTTATATGTAGATGTGATGTATGAAGCTATGATTATGAATGAAGAGTAAGGAATTATGGATTCAATATTCTTTTGCATGATTATTTTTTATTAATAGTATTTATATATTCATAAGTCTAATATTTTTTCCTATAGTTTATTTTTTGTACGAACACTTCATATCCAGCATGAAATGGGACTTGAATTCTCTCGCACCTTCGGTAAGATCACTAAGTTTTTTCCTTAGTGTGATAAGTTGACACAAGGTGGTGTATTTTCTATTGGAACTTTAGGATGGTGTAGGATCACATGTGCACTAATATTGGAAGGTGGTAATCTAGACATGCAATATTCAGTTTAACTAGAATCACAAAACTATAATCATAACCCTCAGGATAATTAATGTAATATATGGCAGGATGAAGAGGGTGACTAAAAGTGATTATTCGATTAGTTAACAATTGGTATGAGTGTTATTTTGAGGGCATCTAAGCAATTTTCTACCCAATAAAATATATATTTGTGGATGAGTTCGATAAAAATTTAAATAATTATCATGTTTTCAATAGCTTGTTTTAATTTAATAGTAAGGTATATTATTACAGGGAAGGTATAATGATCATAAGAATAGTTGATGTTAGCCATAATATATACACAAAGGAAGAGTGGGGTTTTAGAACAAAGGAAAAAGAAAATTTATTTACTACAAATCAAGAAATTTGAAAACTTAGGGGTAAGGCATAAAGTCATAGGTTGCGTGTAACAATAAATAAGTAGGTTCACAAAAATGTAATATCAAAATTAGGTGTTAATCTAATTAATATAAATTTTTATATGTAGATGATGTGGTTCGTAATATAAATGTGTTTCTAAACCATGTCTCGATAAGATATGGGTAAACATGACTCTTGAAAGATAGATAAATTAAAGTCGGATTAGGGTTAAAGAGGTAACACTATTTTGAGAAGTATATTAGTGTGACACAGAGATCTGAAATTGTGAAAATGGGATGTACAATGTCTTCAAAGTATTTTTAAAATTTGAGTGTTGAAAATGTGTGTGGGGAAGGATTGTTTGAACCTGACAAAAATATCTAACATTTTTTACCTTCTATGGTTAACATCTCCCATTGATGTTTTGATTTAAAACTAGGTCTTGAAACCTAGTGTACATATGTCCCTGGATTTGTAATCTATGATGAAAATCCCTCAATCACGCTTCAGTATCTACAAATGGATTGCTCCACATAGAAACCTTAGCTTCTTGTTTTGTGATCTAAAAAGGGGATTTCTCTGATTTGGCTGGACTAACCTCAAAAACTTCCATTATTGAATGTTGCTTACACAACACCACCTTAAAAAGGCCCCATGCCTTTGAGTTCTCCCTCCCAATGCATGTGGATGAGTGTGCATGAACAATGGTTTCAGAAATACCCTAATGAGGCCTCCAACACTTGGCATGATCCTTGAATTTAGTTGTAGCATATGAGAACATTTTAAGGTAGATAAATAGGATGTATTCAAACTTTTAGCTTGTTGGTGTGCTCTAAGGATGTGATACTTGATTTATTTGGTCCCAAAGTCCTTTTTATAGTACTTGAGTGTGAGATCCCTTAGATGTCCAAATATGGCAAGAGATCCCCCTAATGAGTAGGGTGTATTTGTCTATATATCTGACTTATGTGAATGATTTCCTACTTAATTGACCCTAATCTCATTGGGGTATCTTTTAAAAATTTGATCTTTGCAAATATATAGGACAAAAACGTCATCCTAGGTAGAACTGTCAGTTGATTCTACCTAGGTTTAGCTTAGGACCTGATCTAAAACATAAGGTGAATAGATATGATTTTGTAGATGTGTTTAGTGCAGGGTGCATTGGTTCCTGAAGTGCTAAACTATGTGATAAATAATGACCCAGTGGACTCGAGGTGTAGGATTTGAAGAGGATGCCTTTAGGATTAAGTCAATAAAAAATAGCCTAAGTATTAGGTGCGCATATGTAGGGTGTGGGAAGATTGTGTAGTAGTACAGTAAGGTTGAAGCACCCAAGATCAGGACTTAGCCATTTTATTGTTAAGGTTATTTTTGGAGATAGCGTGTTGAGCACACAGTAACGTGGAGACTTACAGATCACACAAGGCTATTTTGAGATGTGCAACAGTTCGAGCGACATGCATAGTTTCGATCTAATAATATGATTTTTTCTTAGACTTAACTATAGGAATTCTATTGTTAGAACACTTACATTTTTTTGTATTTGTTTGTAAAGGCACATGGCTATTATTAGCATGTAGCCTATTTTTGGAAGGTGCATGGGAAGTGAAGGGAAAGTCCCCACCCCTATATATGTGTGTGTGTGTGTGTGTATTTGTGTGGGTGTGTGTGTTATGTGTGTGTGTGTGTATGTGTGTGTGTATGTATGTGTGCTTATGTGTGTGTGTGCATGGTTTGGAGATACTAATTATTGTAGAGTTATGTTGTGGATTTGTTAGTGCACATAACCATGGAAACTGGATCTTGAATGTATGAAGCTTCTATGTTTTGCAATATTTAATATAATGGATCATATTGGCTAGATATTGGTGTTAGATGTGACTGAATATGGTTCTTGCATGGTAAATCTTATTATGATCATTATTTAGTCAATCTTTCATATGGTTTAGATCTAGATCTGGTTCATACACTTGTGGTTTACTTAATTATCTGTTATGGATCTGAATATACACATGCACAATCATGCTAACGTTCTAGAAAAGAAAATCTAAAGAGGGACATGATACCCTTGCGCACTTCAGGTGAGCACTCAGTTCTGGCTGAGTGATGTGTCAGTGCACCTTGGGTTATTTGCAGTGAATTCTAGGCTACATCATTGGTTCCATTTTTGGGACCTCTTTCTCTATTGTTTTTCAGGATGTTGTGTGATGAAGACATACCGATTGACCTTGGCTAGTATTGAGGAGTGGTTAGTAGATCTAAAAGAAGAGTATGCTTGTAGATTCAACACTAGACCTGATTTTAATGCACGCACATGGGTCGAGTAGAATCTGTATGACTACTGTATATGAGATGTTCTTTGTTATCTTCCCATAGAGCTGTATGAGTGGCTGTTTGCTTATGCATCTAAAAGGAATTAGAGGTTTCACATGATTTGTTTGGATGTAGGAAGAATTTCAAGCCTTGTATGATGCAGATCTGATTTGGACGCACTCGATGGATGTTTGGTTCCATGGTGTTTTGAACAGTTATATTCTTGAGTACGCAGTTTTGACTTACTCTTTCCCAGAGGTTGTTGAGTTTTAGTTTTTGTGTGAGCCCAAAGGATCATATTTGTGTGGTATTCCACTGGCGATCAAGATCCTGATTGTAACCCTAGATTTGGAAAATAAGTTGATGGATAACTAAACCCCACCACGCATGGGGGGTAGGATCAGGTTTGGTAAAGATGGTAGACCTGATGGTAGAGAGACAAAGAGAAGAAAGGTGGCTCAAGTTCAATGAGGCACATGAGAGGGATTTAGAGAAGCAATGTGAGGTTGTAAAACAGATGGCATTGTGGAGAGAGATGGCTCATGAAGGATTCAGAGCTCATGTAGAAGACATGGAGCTAAGAGCATCTGGATCTCCCCCATTTGGGAAAGCATGGTAGGGAACCCTCTTCAGCCTCAGATGAGAGTGCATGTTGATAGAGATGACATGGGCCATGGGTGTGCATCTAAATCTACCTAGTGACCTAGCCCTTGTGCTTGGTTTTCTAGTTTCTACGACAGTCAGTAAACAACAAGCTAGTGTGAGTAGTAGAGTTGCAGTAGATAGAGTTAATTTGTAGTCAAGTTCAGGAGTTAATCAGGGAGATTATTCATCTATGGTGTAATTTTCATCTACTTTATTTGGAGGACCTATTGGAGGTATCTTTTCTGGTGCATCATCGGCACAGAACATAGGCATGCACAAAACCTTGGCATCACATCTAGAAGTAGTGCAACTTTGCAGACTATGGGCATTCAGTTTAGCACAACCATCAGGAATAAAGGGCAGTGCATCTTCTGGTCATTTACCTACTAGGGGGTGGATCAGGAGGATCAGGTGGCTTGGGTGCTGGAGGATCTGGTGGATCTAGAGGCGGTGGAAATACAGGAGGAAATATGGAGGCTCTGGATCTAGTGGGAAAGGTCCACACCAACCTCAGAAAATTTACATAGAGATGTATCTTTATCTTTTATAGTATAGAGGTATTGAAGATGTAGTCGAGCACGTGCATATGTGTGATATATTTTGGCACACAAAGGGGATTACAACTCAAGAGCTAAAGGAAATCTAGTTTGTAACTACGTTGCAGGGACGCGCGCATAGCTAATACAAAAAGTTTGATCCTAATCAGACTTGTGTGGATTATACAGTGTTGCAAGATGCTTTCTTAAAGGAATTTTATATCCCTGAGTTTGAGTAGAAAATCATAAGCACGCTCAAGGATATTAAGCAGGGCACTACTGAGAGTGTTTGGGAATATGATGCTCAGTTCAAAACCCTTCTGTCTAAGTTATCTTATGACATACATGCAAGCCAACATGCACAGTTGGTTTGTTGGAGGACTGATCACACTGTTCAGAAGGGCACTTTCACATAAAACTTACACAAATCCACATGAGGCACTTGAAGCAGCTCTATGCACTGAGGTGTTATGAAGTGTGGACACAGGAGTGAGTTCATTCTTGGAAGCTCAGATTGCAGCAATGGAAAAACAATTGGAGAAATTATCTACTAATTCAGCACATGAGACATGCAGTGGGATTTGGTGTATAGATTGTGAAGTAGAGGGGCATACTAAGGATAGTTTCCCTCAGAAATCAATTCACTCCTTGTTACTAGATTGTGAGATATGTCACTTGGACCACAGTTCAAGTCGGTGCCCATTATTGTAGCATGTGATAAGAAAGAATGTGTCTAGTTACTATAAGATTTGTAGGTCCTCGACTCATGATACTGAAGATTGTAGATTGATCAATCAAATCCATGATGTCATTGATATTGGTGTATGATAGACTGGTGTTGCAAATAATTCCAAGGAAAAGGGAAAGCATCATGACTATGATCATAGTGAGGGGCGTTCTGATGGTGGTTGTGGTAGAGGTCGAGGTTACAGAGGTGGATTCAGAGGTCGAGGTCACAGGGGAGGAAGGAGTGATTTCCCTCATGGAACTTGTTATACATGTGGATCTCCTGATCACTATAGGTGCAAATGTCCACAGAATATTGTGTGTTATTTTTGTAGAAAGAATCATAGTTATGAAGAGTGCCCCGACTTGTATGAACACTTAAGCAAGAAACATAAACAGGAAAATAAGGGTGCAGGAATGGTTAGAGTACAGTGCATTATGGAAGACCAATGGATAACAAAGTTAGTGTTGGATCCTGAGTTGGTACCTGTAAATATTACCACACATGCTGAGGTAGCACACCAGGGAGACTCTACAATAGAAGCCTACTATTACTAAGGAGGAAGTCATGCATGCCAAGTATCCAGACCCGATGCATCAGAAAGAGGTTTATCAAGAAACTATGGAGGTAATTCAGAATTTACAGGGTGAGATACAATGTTTGAAGGAACAGTCATGGAAGTTGGAACAAAAGAAAGTAGTTGATCTCCATCAGACAGATGTTGATGATTTGAAAGAATTTTGCAAGATGTTGCACCAAGAGAACATTATTCCTTTGTTAGGGAGTTGGTTGAAGGGAAACACTCCGCGTACTGGGACTGAACATGAGAGACAACTTCTGCATGTTAATCTTCCTCTGGACAGTTTGGATTATGACAAGGAGATTACTCTAAATGTTGTTGTTGATGGTTGGCTTTTGAGTAACATCTTGATTGACACAGGCACAAAAGTAAATGTGCTCACTTTGGATGCATGGGTTCAGATGGGTAGACCTCCATTACAGCCATCTTCTAATGTGTTGTTCATGGAAAACTGAACTAAGGAAACGCCCATTGGAGTTTTAAAAGATGCATCCATTACTATACAGGGGGGCCAAGTTCACTTGGGACTTTGAGGTGTTAGCACTTGCAGAAGTAGACAATTTTCCTGCATTACTTGGGCACCCTTGGTGTTATGCAAACAACGATGACTTATGTTTCAACAAGGGGTATATCAGCTTTGAGAACAAGGAAGAGTGTGTCATCATACCTCTGACAGATGGGAAATCTATGCCTTATGTAGAGCCCTTAAGTGAAGAAGACTTGAACAAAATTTATGTGCACACCATTCAAGATCCAGAAGTTCTTGAGCCATCAAAAGAAGGAGTTCTCCAGTGGGATGATGCACAGTCCATGAGTGATACTACAAGTGTTGCATGTGATAATTGGGCACATGAAACTTATGAAATGGTTGGGCATGAAGTACGAAGTGCAGCTACGTGTGTCAGTAAGCCACATAGTATTAGGCATTTGGGCAGCGGCCAGGTAAAAAAGTATACATGTGAAGATAATCCATAAGTATTCCTTCTTGCTATGGAATTCAATGGGAATGTCAGGTGGAAAGAAGAAACATGTTAGTATATACCTTGCGGGGATGACAACACGTTGGTGGATTGTTCACAGGGATAATCTCTTGGAATGGAGAGAAGTAAGGATTGCTTTATCTACTCAGTTTCTAAGAAGCAATGCACCTACTCAGATATGTGCCTTTCATGGTAATGATCTTGTTCAGCACCATGTTCAGTAGTGTGAGAGACTCTAGATGGTGGGGCAAGAAGCTTTACCACCTTCATTGTGGGTGCACAATTTTTATTTCACCTTGTGAGGCTACGAACACGCATGGTATGTCTATGCAGAGTTGAATAGAGCGACTAGAAATTGGAAAGAACTTGTTGAAGGTATGACTCAGACCTTTGATTAATTTTCTTCTAAACCCCCGGTGAATGAGGTGTTGCAGGTTATGAAGCACTTAACTATGGGAGACAGTGCAAAGGCTGAAGAGTTACTTCAGGAGTTGTTAGGAGAATCAGACCTGGTGGCATGTTTTGAAGAGGAAGAATCAGATGTTGAACAGCTTGAGCGTGCCTGCCTAGAAAGATAAAAGGGTGAGATGATTTACATGGTTGATGATGAAGAGGTAGAGAACCTAGACATTGAGCACACAGAGGGTATGCATGAAGTCTTGGACAGTGCAGATGAGAAGGTGCACGCCTACCATGAGCCTATGAAGACCAAGAAAGTGAACATTGGAACGGATGTTGAACCTAAGGAAGCTATTATAGGAGATTACTGGTCTGACTCTGAAGTTGCTAAAATCATTGAGTTTTTGCGTGACTTTCAGGATTTTTTCCCTAGAGGCTATCATGAATTGAAAGGCGTACATGAATCATTGGGAGAAATGAAGATAAATTTAAAAGAAGGTGCACGCCCAGTCCGAAAGAGGCCTTACAGGATGAGTACGAACTTGTGCATCAAGGTAAAGGAAGAAATTGACAAAATGTTAATTTCTGGAATTATTGTGCCAATTGAGGAGTCAAAATGGGTAAGCCCTATGGTGATCAGCATCAAGAAAGATGGTAGAATCAAGATTTGTGTGGATTACAGGGAGTTAAATGTTGCATGTGTGATTGATCCCTTTCCCACACCATTTACTGAGGAAATCTTGGAAGGCGTTGTAGGGCGCGAAATATACTCCTTCACTGATGGATTCTCTTGGATATCATCAGGTAAGGATAGCTATTGAGGATCAAGAGAAGATGAATTTCACCACCGAGTGGGGAAGTTTTGCATACACAGTTATGCCCTTTGGATTAAAGAATGTGCCTGTAGTATTTTCGTGCATAGTGGTACAAGCATTCCAGGATTTTATTCACAAGTTCTTACAGGTGTATCTGGATGATTGGATAGTCTATGGGCTCATGAAAGATCATTGTGATAATTTGAGGCTGATGTTTGAGAGATGTAGGTAGTTGAGCATCTCCTTGAACATTAAGAAGTGTATATTTGCCACACCCTTTGGAATTTTGTTGGGGCACATCATCTGTAAAGAAGGCTTGCTAGTGGATCCTGCTAAGGTAGCTGTGATTTTGGGATTAGAGGAACCTACTAGCCAAAGTGAGGTGCATGGATTCTTGGGGCACACAGGTTATTACAAAAATTTTATTAAGGGATATGCTAAGATCGCCATGCCCTTAGAAGAATTACTCAAGGGAAAAGGAAAGTTCTATTGGGGTGAGGCACAACAACACATGTTTGACACACTAAAGGAAAGGCTTACTACAACGCCTATTTTGTGCTTTCCTTCATGGTCCAATCCTTTTCACGTTCATGTAGATGCCTCTGGCATGGCCATTGGTGTTGTATTAGCTCATCCTAGAGAAGGGATTGTTGATCATCCTATTTTCTTTGCTAGTAGAAAGTTGACTCCAGCAGAACAGAATTATACAACAATAGAGTGTGAGGCCTTGTCTATGATCTACGTGCTCCATAAGTTTTGATAGTATTTGTTGGCTACACCTTTCATCTTTTATACAAACCACATGGAATTGAATTACTTGGTGAACAAGCCCGTTTTGTAGGGGTGTATATGTCGTTGGGTACTGTTGTTTCAGGAATTCAATTTTACAGTGGTGGTTAAGCCCAAGAAGAGAAATTCTGGTCCAGACCATTTATCAAGGATTCAATAAGGAGAGGACGTGCAGAGAATTGAGGACACAATGCCAGATGCACATCTTTTCAGGTTCAACCACGCACCCTCAAACTTGGAAGATATTGTTGTCTTTTTACGCACAGGTGTGGTGCCCGAAGGAATGAAGGCTTTAGAGAAGAAACAACTTGTTATCTATGTCGTGCCTTACATGTTGATTAGTGGAGACTTATACAAATTAGGTCATGATGAAGTTTTACACCGGTGTGTGCTTGAGCATGAGCGTGATGCAATTATGGAAGAGGCTCATGGCGGTATTGCAGGTGGACACTATGCAGGGGATGCCACCGTGCGTAAGATTCTACTAGTTGGTCTATGGTGGGAAACATTGTACAAGGATTGCAAAGCATATTGTAAGGCATGTGACCATTTTCAATGCCTTGGAAATCCTGGGCAACGAGATGAAATGCCTTTGAGGCCTATTACTAGTGTAGAACCTTTTGAGAAGTGGGAAATTGACTTTGTGGGCCCTATTTCCCCATCTGCACGTGGATAGGATCACGCTATATTATAACTTGTACAGATTATCTTACAAGGTGGGCAGAAGCGGAACCTACAAAGGATTGCACTAAAGCTACAACAACATGGTTTCTGGGGGAAAATATTATTAGCAGGTATGGCTGCCCTTTAAGTTTAACAAGTGATAGGGGTACTCATTTCCTTAATGAGACTATCAGAATATTATTGGATGAATTCATGGTTGCACACCATAGGACAACCCCTTATCACCCTCAGGAAAATGGAACTGTTGAGGCCTTCAACAAGATATTGAGCCATACCTTGACAAAAATTTGTGATGTTGGAAGGCGAGATTGGGATGACAAGGTTTTTGCAGTACTTTGGGCATACAGACAACCTACAAGAGGTTGAATAAAGCAACACCCTTTCAGCTAGTGTTTGGCACAGAAGCATTTCTTCCCATGGAATTTATGTTACCTTCTTTACGTATTGTGTGTGCAGGAGGTCTGGCTGATGAGAAAGCACTGGAAGAACGAATTGACAAGTTGATGCAACTGGATGAGAGGCACGCCATAGCAAGATGGAGTCAAAAGCAAGAAAAATCTAGACAGAAGGCATGGCATGACAAGCACATCAAGGATAAGAAGCTTGAGGTTGGGAAAATGGTACTTCTGTATGATTCAAAGTTTTTGCGCCATCCTGGAAAGCTTAAAGTGCATTGGTTGGGACCATATGTTATCACTCATATACTTGATTCAGGCGCTTTCCAGTTAGAGGCATTGGATGGAACACAGTCGCCCAGTTACTTTAACGGGAGTAGGCTGAAGCCCTACTATAAATAAGTCTTCTTGGTGTTTGTAATAAGGTAGTATTGCCACTTAGATTAGGTTTCCCTTAATGCATTTCCTTTATATGTGTTTCCTTCATCGTTGTTATGCTTTGTCAATTTAGTTTAGTGTTTTGTGTAATAAGCACGCTTGTGCGCCAGAAGCTTATTACTATTGAAGTATTTTACATGTGTGGAGGACCATGCATACCCTTAGTGTGGGGTGGATAAACAAGGATCGAATGGTACATGAGAGAAACAAACTCTCCGGTGACCATAAAAGGGACAGGCTTTTAAAATAAGAAAACTTCGAGAAGATTTCTCAAAATTGAGACCGTGCATAAGGAGATGGGCGCTCAATATAACACAAAGGAGGTTGCAACATTGGAGACTACATAGGATGAGTCACATTGGATAAGTACTTTGGTGCAAGGAAACGCGGGTAGAGGAGATATGTGACAGAAAGGTAGTAGGCGTGCCAGAAATTTATGACTGAGGCGCGAGAATTTGAGGCGCGAGAAAGTTTGAGGCGTAAAAGAAAGAAGCAAAAAATGTGGGGAAGTGCGGAAGTTGAATTAATGCCACGTACGATGGTAGATGGAACAATTAATGAACATTTTTGAAAATTGTTATAAAGCCGATGTTTGTAATGTCATTTGGTACCTTGTGAGAAGTGATAAGTGTGAGGAAGAGATGAAGACTTCAAGAACCCTGCAGATCGACAAAGCCTATTGGGAATTGAAGAACATTATTGAGACGTATTCAGGTGCAAATGGATTTGGTGTGGTGGATGTCATGGAGAAGGGTTTGTGTGTGACTAGGGTTTGAGGAAGTTAGATAGCAATTAGGGTTTCGTTCACACTTACAGAATTAAAAGGAGAAATGGCACCACGAAGGGCTCCAGTTGTGGAGAAAGAGGTCGACAACCCAGTAGAAGAATGGTTGGTAGAAATGTTATACCCAGAAGAAGTGATCAAGGGATGGCCATGGAAATAAAAAATAACATAGTGTAGGGTTTTTGATATCAACTACTAAACCGATAAGTGCTTGAAGAATATTACAGCATGGGTCTACAGGAAGACTAACCAATGGATGGAAGACGAAACAAGGGTTTTGGATGCCTCTATGAAAAAGCTACTCGACAACGTGGGGGTCATGCAGATATTAAAATTACCTTACTTTGGGAAGCCTGAGCAATTATATCAATGGCTTATGTTGCGCGTACACGAGGATTTCTTCTACTTCATGGGAAGAAGGATGCAGATCACCACCAAGTTGATTAGGAAGGTGACAGGGTTGCGTGACTCTGGCTCTAGAGATTTCCAGTGATCTATCAGATGATGAGGGCATTGATGCAACAGCCCCCATGTATAAGTATAAGAAGGGGGGCCAAGATTTTAAAGTAACCAATATTGAAGACATGGCCACTAGGGTTGTAGCACGGCTAGCGAGAAGCAAGTTGGGTGCCACTGAGTGGTGGAATGAGGTGAATATGTGTTGGTTACACATAGCGCACAAGATGGTGAATAAAACATATTATAACATTGTTGGGCATATTATGGAGAGTTTGGTGAATGAAGTGTGTGTCCAGGTAGATAAAGGTGAGAAGATAACTTGGGGCATCATTCTTTTGTTAATTGTATTCAATGAAGTTGGTATGCCTAACGGATCAAGGGAGAATGTTTGGGAGTTTCCTCTGGAAAAAAAATCTCCAACAAAGAAATTTTTGAAGTATACTCTGCATGGAACTATTTCCAATGCATATAAGGAGCATCTAAAGAAGTGGCTTAAGAGGTTGCACAGGGAATTTAAAGGAGAATGGTGCATCCTGCGTAAACTTCCCACAATACTAGATGGAGAAGTAGAGTTCGCGGTATACCGGCATTTTAGCCTAGGGCGATTCCACATGAAGACAAGTGAGAAAATACCTTGGTGTAAGTTACAGTTTTCCTTCACTGCAAGATATTTCAGGGATTCTATAAACAAGTTTCACAACGCACAAACTTTAGTTTGACACGGAAAAAGTAGATGGAGATGTTCACATTCTGTGCAATACTTATGCATGGCCATTCAAAGAGGCATATGTAGAGATGATGGAATCTGATAATGTTGATATTACACCAAAGAGCTTGGCCATAGAAAATATTGAACTAGTGCATGTATATATCTACTTGAGGCCATGGTTCAAGGATGGTAAGGTGGTGAAAGATGAATATATGGCTCTTCAGGTCCTCCGAAGAAGGGGCAGATGGTGGGGACATCAAGGCCAGTTGTAGCTGCGCCCCCCACTCAAGAGGATCTAGTGTCTACGAGCTTAGAGAATGTTCTGGAACATGGGGAACAAGAAGAAAGTGTCAGATTGTATCACACAAAGAGAGTCTTGCGCAAGAGGTGCACATCTAAGGACACAAGTGCTGGGACTTCACATCTGGTGAGGAGATCTCTGTGCGTCACTCTAGTGAAGAATGAGGAAGAACAAAGGAAGAAGCACAGGAAGTATGTTCCAGTGAAGGATAGTGAGGAGGAGAAGTCCCCTTAGCAAAGTGCACGAGACGAGGAGGCCACTCCAAGTGTGGAAGAAGACAAGAAGAGGACACTCTGAGTGTTGAAATGCAAGATGATGAGGACATTGGGGACCAAGTAGTTTATGAGGTCATTGACCAAAGTATAAGTGCCCATGAACAATGCTCGGGTGGGGATGAAAGCAGTGTCGGTGCCGATACAGAGGTCATAGAATGCCCCGCACCTAGAGAAGGAGAGAATGAGGAGGAAGTAGAACAAAATGTGGGTGATGTAGCACAACAAGACACAAGTGTTAAAGGTCAACAAAATGAAGGCACGTCTGTTTAAGAGAACATTGGGGAGCACCTAGGTTAGCATGAGGAAAAAGAGATGGTAAGGACTCAGAACTTGGGCTAGGTGGATGACCAAAATAAGATTATTCACACCCGTTTTCAGGGCACCCTGCTTAATAAGTAATTGTATGGCTAGGATTGGATGGACCTAGACATGGTGAATACATGCACTCGCAAGCAGTTATCATGGAGTTTTGCAGACTCACATGGATGAGCCTGAATTTTGATGTCTGCGAGGAGTCATGTAGTTTGAAGAAGATGAAAAAGGTGCTTCATACCCGCCATATAACCATAAAGCCCACACAGTTCTCAGATGAACAGGTTAGTAATGCACTTGTTAAGGTATCAACTGAGGTTGCCACGGAAACATTGATAAGGCAAAAACTATCAGGGCGCTCCTCGATGATAAAAAGGATAAGGACACTGAAGTCAAGTGACTTGACCAAGGAGTGAGATAAGGTATGTGGCATAAGGCACAAAATGTTAAGAAGATGGCAAGCAGATACCTGATGAGATTATGTAAAAAGGTCCATGATTATCAAGAAAAAGTTGCCAAGGGATTTCCCTTCCGTCCTTCACTATTTGTGCACAACAGTCAAACTTACTTTTAGAAGAAGGACAGTGCATTAGTCGAGACAAAGGATGCTACAGAGGAAGCAGATAGGAATAAGGTTGTAGCTGCAAGGAAGCTTTCCATTTCTATGGCTATTCTGTAAGCCTTGAAGGATGAAATGAAGAAGGCAGATGTGATCTTGACCATGTGTGTGGTGCCTGATAGCATGGTGCAAACAAGAACAAAGGAAGAAGAAAATGAAGTTCTGTAGGCGGCGAAGGACGAAACACTCGGGTGCACATAATCAGATTACATTAGTAGAAACTAAGTGCGACGTGCTTGATGCTGCTGGAAGCAACACATGGATCAAATAAAGGACATTGGGAAGCTTATAGCCAAAAAGATGGATGTAATGGAGGGGATGGTCTCCAGTATGGCCAATATCTATCAAATTCTACAAAATGAGGGAGGTAAGATGACTCTTGACGAGTTAGATGGCGTAGTGGTAGACATCCCTAACAACAAGAAATAAAGCACTAATGACTAGTATGCATTTGAGGTAGAAATTTAGAGTGAATATCCAGAATTAATTCTACCAGAAGAGAAGAAAGATACCAAGTAGGCCTGACTTAGCGCCGGAAGGATTATTCTTTGAATACAATGTATTTATTCTTTCATTCATTATTCTATATTCTTTGGAGTGATAAGATGGGAGTTACCCATTATCGGGGGCAATCCATTTTAGTGTGGGGTAATGTTGGGCTGAAAAAAATAGCCTAAGTGTTGGGCATGCATATGTAGGGTACAGGAAGATTGCACAATAGTATAGTAAGGTTGAAGCGTCCAGGATCAGAACTTAGTTGTTTTGTTGTTAAGGCTATTTTTGGAGATGGTTTATTGAGCACACAGTAACGTGGAGACTTGTAGATCACACAATGTTATTTTGGGATGTGCAGCAGTTTGAATGCCATGATAGTTTCGATCTAATAATAGGATTTCTACTTAGAGTTAACTATAGGAAATCTATTATTAGAGTACTTGCATGCTTTTGTATTCCTTTGTAAAGGCACATGGCTATTATTAGCATGTAGCCTATTTTTGGAAGGTGCATGGGTGGTGAAGGGAAAGTCCCCACCCCTATATATATGTATGTGTGTGTGTGTTGATTTGCACGGTTTGGAGAGACCAATTATTGTAGAGTTATGTTGTGAATTTGTTAGCGCGCATAACCATGGAAATTAGATCTTGAATGTATGAAGCTTCTATGTGTTACAATATTTAATATAATGGAACATATCGGATGGATATTGGTGTTAGATGTGATTGAATATGGTTCCTACATGGTAAATCTTATTGTGATCATTGTTTAGTCCATCTTTCATATGGTTTAGATCTAGATCTGGTTCATACACTGTGGTTTACTTAATTATTTGTTATGAATTTGAACATACACATGCACAATCATGCTAACATTCTGGACAAGCAACTCTAAAGAGGGACCTGGTACCTTTGCACGCTTCGGGTGAGTACATCATGCCTTAGGTCCAAATTTTGGGTACTACAAAAGGTTAAAAGTTATATAAAGATCACAAAATTACAAATGAGATCATGAGGTATTTATAGCATTTTAAGAACTTGATATCCCTTCTAGTTGGTAGTGGAATATACTTTAATGCCTTGTGAATACCTTCAAGGGTGAATTGTCGGTGTTGAGCTCTCACACACTCCAAGTTATCCAAAAGCTTCCCCCAAACTCTTCTAGTAAAAACTCCTCCATCCTTCATGCATTGTTGATTTGTACATGCCTCATTTATGTAACATACTTTGAATATTCTTTAAGCTTTGCTTAAAGCTTGTGATATCTCCTTAGAAAACCCACATTATTGTCAACATGGCCAAGTCAATAGATCTCACACATCTCACTTTCGCAACCTTGATACATTGACCTTTATGTCGATCAAACCTTAGCATTTTTCCCCAAGGTCAAATGTTTTTGTGTTTCATCTAATGAAATTAATTTTACATTTGTAAATGAAGGGGTTTTTTTTTTACTTTGTGCGCTCATTATTTAATAAAGAAGAGTTATATTTCCATTTTTAACTAAATTGTGTTTATTATAATTATGGTCCACCCACTAATAAAAACAAAGCAGTTAGCTCAAGACAACCTTTCCTAAAAAATAGAATTTCAAAATGTTGTAAAATATGAAAAGATGACATCCAAGAGTATTTTTCATAATAGGAATCACAATTACAAAATCAGAATTAGAGGTCATTTTGTATAAAAAAATCATTCATACTTGAAATTTGGTTTTTTCCTTCAAAAAAACTCATTTTATACCACAATGACTTCAATGTGTTGTGGTGAGTGGATCAGGATCACTCCCTTTTGTTGATGTTCTTGTTCCATAATATTCTTAATAATGGCCTTGTTCTTTTTTTAGTGGTCACCTTCATAGTCTTCACATGTGGAAATATTCAATCGATTTTTCTAAACATAGTAAGGGTTACCACAATTTAGCACTCTTTATTTCAAAGAAAATTGGTGCAACCTTCACATACATATGGAATCCTTTGATTCATCCCCGTGCCTCTATCCTTCGGCTTACTCGTGTATTTCGGTGATCATTTTCCTCAACCCCATTACACGAGAATCCTACTGAGAATTAGCCATATAAAAATTAGGTTAGTTTGTGGGCATTTTTGTTGTATACCTCACCAATATATGCCTATCATATTCTATATCCTCTACAGGAGTGGACATTCTATATTCACACGATTGTCATCTTACAAAAAATATCGCATGTGTCATCCCATGGGTGGGGTCTTATGGTGTGATTGATCTTGGTGTGTCCTTCCACTAAGAAGACCACATGTCATAGTCTATGTTTAGGATCTAGGGAATGTACCATAGTAACTTGCTTAGTATTTGGTGGCATGTCGTTGATCTAGGCTTATACACAAGGGTTAAGTCCTAATGACTCTTCCATGTCACTATTACCTCCAAACAAAAAATTTCTTCTTGCACAAACTTGGGGGTTTCCTAGTTGTTTTGACCAAAATTATTATTTAGGTAAGTGGCATTTCCCATGAACCATTCCATACATTGGTATGCTTGGATATGATACAACAACTTCACTAACAAATCTCAAACCAAGGAAAAATATGTGTGCACAATTTCTCTTGTAGGCTACTTGGTTTCCTTCGATGCAACTAATATTTGTTGCTTTAGATTTTGATATTGAAACCCTTTAGAAATGTCTTCTTCCTTACATCACATTTTTCACAATTTTATCAAGCCAATACTTACAATACATGTATGCAAAATATTCGTACAAATTTATTTATTTTGCATGCAAACTTTGTTACTCCTTTTGTACGCCACATAATTGCACACTTTTGAATATGCTCGTTCACATCATTCAATCCATCATATTTTGACAAAATGAACATCATCTCATAAATGATAGTGAGCAATGGAGAAGGCAATGTTGGTGGATTATTTCCTCCAACCTTATGGTTCCATATGTTTTTTGTTCCACTCACCCTACTCAATTAAACAACTTCTAGTTGCAAAAGTACTAGTTAGAACTTTGTATCTTTGTGTAGCCCCTTGTCATGACTAATCTATTGTTTGGCTAAATCCAATCTTTGTGAACTAAACCAAAAACTAGTGCACCTCTTGACTCCAACCTACTAATTATTTGTTATCATTAAAGCACATATTGAATGGTATGTCGGATAGGATACCAAGCTTGGTTTCTTTCTGTAAATTTGTATGCAATCTCCTCACATATCTTTCTAGGGACAACAACCTCATACACATTAGATCTTCTCTCAATTGTTTGGGCCATGAACTTTCAATTGTGCTCTCACATCCTCACTTTGTTGGAACATGAACCCATCATATAGAGTTGCATCGTGCACCTCACTTGTCCTCTGCGAGATCTCTCAATCTATTTCTAACCAATCACTTCTTTGTTTAACCCAAGAGTCCACCTAATTTTTTTTCACTAGAGTACCCATATGCATTACCATAGTTGGAGTTTCCTCCCACCATACTCCCCCTCCTAGTCAATGTTCTACCTCTTTGAGGTCTCTCTATCCTTGGTCTCAAGGGTGTCTTCCCAATAGCAACCAACCTTTTCCTTGTCCTATGTGTCATCCCAAGGCACGCATGTTTTAGCATGTTATAAGTGGACACTCAAAGCCTTTCTTGACCATTAGTGGCTCTTATTAGAGTGGTATTTGGACAATGAAAGTAGTGTGGACCCACAATGAATGTGTTTGATTGTGTTTGGAAATATGATGTAGGGGCATCTTTAAGAACCTTCAAATGGAAATTTCTCATTCTACTTGTGGATAGTGTGGATGTGAGCTCAAAATAAACACATTAAAGTGTGTTACAAGTCATGAGAGAGTGAGAGAGTTAGGTGTTTGAAAAGTTTGAAAATTCAAATTGTGCTTCCCTCTGAATTGTAATTAAAATGTACTGAAGTAAAGATAAAACCTTGGGTTTGTGAGTGAAAGAGAGAATCTTGAGAGTTAAAGTTTGTGGCATAGGTCCTAGGGTGATGTAAAGGTCATTAAATGATTGAGAAAGTTGTACAAAGCCTCACAATGTGTTAAGAGGCATAGAAGGGTGATGTATGAGTCATCAAAGTAGTTAGGGTTGTAAAAGCAAGAAAATATGAGTTTAATGACAAAGAATTCGAAGGAGGCAGTTAGTTAACCTCCATGGAGAAAGAGGAGAGGAAGTAAGGAAGGAGGGGAGGAGATTCCTCGAGGAGGAGGAGAAAACCTTGCAAATTTTGTATGAATTATACACTTATGATAATGAAGGACTTTGTTTTTGTGAGAATGTTTGTATTTCTTTCCTAGAATGTTGTGCATGATAGTGTAGCTTAGTCCTTTCATGATTATTCCTGATGAGAAGGAAGAGTAAAGCTTGAATTTGAATGAATGATTAGGAAGGTGTAACATACAAGCCCTGATTCTGGTAAGAGACTCAATCTCAAATTGTATATACTCATTATATTGGTTTCTTGTGAAAAGCTTGTTAGTATTTGCTTTGTAATCCTATTGAGGAGTTGTTTATGAGAGTAACTTCGTGGGGAGATCATGACAAGTGATTTTAGTAGCCTTGAGACTGATAATAGTGTATTTCAAGTGGGTTGACATCCTGAAGGGATCAAATATGCATGACTATAGATGTGGATGAAGCTAGTTTTTTAATGAAACAAAGTGAGTGATGTTGAAATTATTGAGTAGAGATGGTGAATAGGCAACTCAACCTTTGACAAAGTGAATACATTGCTAAGAAACCTTTGCATAAATTAGTTGATCAATTATGGTTTCACATACCATGTTTTAGCTTGCCTATAAAGAATGAAACTTGTGGTGGTTAAGGAAATATTGGTGAATGTCCTTCACTAGAGGAACAAACTTCAAGAGGAAGTGGTCACAGACATCTAGCTCAAGTTTCAAATCTTCAAAGCAAAATATAATCATTTTATAAGAAATTGAATGTTCTCAGGCGTACCCAAAACACGATTAGGGTTTGAGAAGGGAATGAGGGTTCGAATCCTCCAAACATCTAAGTTTTCTCTAAAAATTAGAAGAAACAATTATGAGTATGTCCTTTAGTTGTTAAAAGAACAATTCTGAATTTTCATTGGTTAAATCAAGAGATATTTGTGACACTTCCTCCTAAGATAGTTAAACACAATCTGAAGCCTAATCAAGATGGTACATTAACAAAGGAACTTGCTTTTGTCTATGGAGTATAAACATGAAACTTTTTTCTCACCTAGAACCCTGAAATAGGTATCCTAAAAGGTATAGTTTGTGTTGTGAAACCTCATGAGAAAGGAGATATGTTTGACAGTAGGCTGAGATAGGGCTAGTTGGGGTTTTGTAAGCCTAGAGGAAGAAATTGAGGTAGAAGGAGCAAATCAAGGAGTATAGTTCTAAAATTTTGTACACGCCATGGGGTTTGTGGAGATCCTAATGAAGTTAATAATTTTTTTGGGGTACCTCTAGATATCTCTAACATTGGGATTAGCAACATACGTGGTCTTAAGAACACTATAGGACATTGTTGACAAGATAGGTAAGAGATGATGTTGTGGATCATTTTGTGACAAGTTGGTGATTGATCTAATAGTGTTTTCAGTAAAGACGAGGTACAAGCACCTAGTGGAGTCAAGGAAGCCAAAAATAGCTTGTTGGGGTTAAGAGCTAGTTAAGGGAAAAGAAGAGCAACTTGGAGAGAAAATGTGAGTGAGTTGTTTCTTTGATTTTGAGTCATTGAAGGTCGAGTATATAACATGGATGAAGGCGTTGGTACAGGGTATAGACTCTGGGAAGTTGTTCAAGGGGAATTTGGTCAAAATAGACAAGAATAAGCCATTACTGGGCTAGGAATAATCCTCCAATTGCAGAGAGAGTTGAAATATTTATTTGTAAACTCTCTTGATCAGTTGAATATATAGATGAATTCATTGTCTTTGCATCAAAATATTTACATGTATTTCAAGGATGTTAATGGGAGGGAAAACAAATATAGATGGGTCAAGGATAGATTCTATCTTATCATCAAGTCACATCAAAGTAATCCCAAGATTGTCGTGGTTAGTGCCAACCAAGCCAAGGGAATTGTTCAAGAAAATAAGAGACTATGTTTTTACTTTTTTTAAGGTTAAACAAGATGATAAGCTAAAAATTTCTATCATTTCATTGTGCTTACAATGGTCTGAAAGATTTGGATAAAATGTTGCACTCCTTTCAAAAAATGTTTCAAGCTCTCAAAGGTTTGCCACCTAAAAGGGAAGTAAATCATAAAATCCATTTTCTCTCAAAATCTCCTTTACCAAATAGAGAATCACTTTTGGAGACTAATGAAGTAAAGATATAAGATCAATTGTTCGATTTCCTATTGTTATGGTTCATAAGAAGGAAATCTCTTAAAGGATGTGTGTAGAATATAGAGCGTTGAACAAAATCACATCAAGCACAATTATCCACTCCCGCAAATAAATGACTTGTTGGACCAACTTCAACATGCCACATACTTCTTAAAGAACCTTCAAAACAATGCAAAACTATATGTGGTTGGTACTTCCATTTGGTTTGAGTAAAACAACTGCAACTTTTGTGAGCTTGATGAATGTTGTATTAGAGACATTCATAGATAAATGTTACATTATGTATCTAGATGATATATTAGTTTAAAGTGTTACATCGAATGAACATCTATATACTTTGAAGCATGTCTTTCAAGTGTTGAAATAAAAACAATTTCTACGCAAAATGAAAAAATACGAGTTTCAAAAGCAATTTGTCAATTGGTCCACACGTGCTACAAAAACTATGAACTTTGTTGAATCAATTCAATGTACGAGGAAATCCATTCCACCATTCTCTACAATTGCAGCACTTGTGTGTGTCACTACATCAAGTGGTAAGAGTTTTATTGGGCTAAGGAACATGATAGTTCATTTGATTGTTGAACTATAAAATCATAATCTTCTTAATTTGCAACAAATTCAAAGTCAAATTGGAAGAGGTAACCCAATTTGTTATCATTTAAAGGCACTTTTTGATTATGCAAGAGAATCCCCATGTATCCAAAGATAAATATATGCCCTTGTACAAGATTTTAAAAATGAAGCACTATTTGTTGAGCAAGGAAACCATTATTCATATTGACCACAAACCTCTTCACTATTTGCAAGCACAAAATAAATTGTAGCAAGCAAAACACTACAAATGGATGGGATTTTTTGAATAAATTCATTTGGGGATTTATTACAAGACATGAAGCACAAATGTAGTGGTGCTCATGTTGCCTAAGCCACCAAATTCAAAGCAAGTTTCCAACGTTGGTAAAAATTACAACCCGAGACTATTTCCAAAAAGAGGCTTATGAAGAAGCATATGCACAAAATGCATATTTTGTGGTGACTTCAACATTTGAAGAGAAGAAAATAAATGTTGAAGATGAATTATTATACCTCAAAGATAGGCTACTTTACCAGTTGGACTATGGTTGGAAAAGAAATGATAACTTATGATAACTTATATCAATGATAAGTTTTTTATCAATGTGGTGTTTGCAAAGGTTTGCTTGTTGGCCCAAGATACTTAAGAATGTATCTAAACTCATTAGATGATGTAGACTATGTTGCACAAGCAAGCCTAAGATTAGGACAAGATACTTGTATATGCCTCTACATGTGCCAACTAGACCATGGAAGAGCACATTAGTCGATTTTATGGGGTGCTTTCCTATGTCTAAGCATGGGCATGACTACTAGTATGTTGTAGATAGATTCAACAAGATATGTTTTAATTCTATGTAAAATGGCAATCAAAAGATGTGAAGCAACTGAAATATTATTTTCTAAGGTACGTACCTTTTAGTTTTTCTAAGGCTTGTATAAATCAGAGACTCAAATTTTTTTGGGAAACATTGGATTGCTAGAAAAAAATGAATACCAATCTACCAAGCAGCACAACCTTCTATTTTCAAACCAATAGACAAATAGAAGTTATCAGTAAAATTTTGGTTATGTTGATAAAGGCTATGGCAACAAGCATCCAAGAACTTGGGATGACGATATGACAATGTATGCACCCACTAAGGACATTTTGAAGTGTGCTTTAGTTGGTTTCCTACTAACACACTTGATATTGCATTTGGACAAAAGAGGGAATGGACTAGATTCAAGGCTGGCAACCAACAAATTCATTAAGATGATTGAACAAATCCAATCTCAAGCTGAACAATAGACGAGGATTGTCAAAGTATAAGGCTAGGCATGACCATCTCCGACAAAAACATACATTTGAGGTGGGAGACGAGGTATGTCTTTACATGAGCAAGAAAAGAGTACGAAAAGCTAGGAAGCTCAAACCTCTTAAGATGTAATTATGTATAGTTCACCATATCAAAGCAAGTTGAAGAGTGCTTTTAAGCTCGACTTGCCTTCATTCATGAGGATATACTCATTAGTAAACTGTGAGAACTTGCTCCTATGATCCATCCATGTCCGCTGAAGAAGATGATGGAAAATTATTACCCTTTATTGAAGACTTTGCCTTGGATGCACAAGATGAGTTGGAGAAAGATATGTTATTGCAAGGAAAAATCAGAAAAAAGAAGAGGGCCACAAGAGTCTCGGACATTAAAGGAAAGATTAGGCAAGTAAGCCGGTACCTTAAGGGGAAAGTGGGGGAACACTTCACACATCTCCTAAACCACTAAGCTTTTGTGGGATAAAAATCCTCTTACAAATAGTAAGTATGATCCATAAAGATTGAAAAAACATTCTTCGTAACCAACCGTGGATTCAACCAAAAGAGACCTACAATCACAATGTTTTATGCAGCAGAGTGCAACTGTTGGTTCATGCAATGGTGGTCGAGAATGTGCCAATGGAAGTTGTGTGGGGCGGTAATGCATGTGTTGGTGTCAGTTCTGCAATCAAGCAACAAATGTGCATGTGTCAAAGGCAGTTGCAAAAGTGACAGCAATTGTATACATGCCAACGGCAATTTGGCAATGAAGCAACAATTGTGCCCTGTTTTAAGTAACATTTTCAAGCAAAACATACCAATAATCATGGTAACAAAACGATAGTCTTTACATTGTGAGTCACTTAGGAGTCTTGTAGTGCACAAAAATGCACTCCCAACAATCTTTAAAGGAGGGGGCATATATCACTGAGTGTGGGTGAGTGAGATTTCAATTGGTTGTAGAAAGAAGAAGAAAGTACATTGTAGTTTGAACTATTTGTAATGATTTTGGCCATAAGGATAGGAAGTTAAACTATTGCCACTTTCAGCTGGTCTTGCAGGCACTTGGATTTCCTGGTTATATTTTTTTGTTAAAGTTTTGATGTGATTATTTCCTTTCATGATATTCATACATGTTCTCATTGATTTTCTGCAACAAGTAGTGTTTCCAACAGAGATAAGAGACCAATTCTTCCACAAATTTGCATTCCAAATCTCTCACTTGAAGTTAAATTTAAATTAAAAGGCATTGCTAGTTCTCTAATTTCAAGTGAAGTTAATAACTTCAGATATTATAGATCAAGGGATTACTTCGGTATCCCTCCAAGTTCCTGGCCTCTATGGACACAATAGAAACAGAAGATTGAACAGAAATGTGTATTCCGGTCAAAAAGAAATATACAAACATGGTCTGATGATACTGTTCCAGATTTATGTAAACTGGCGCTAGTATTGGAGGATCCATGGGAACACAAGCATCTTAATTGTTTTTTTCCTTGGCAATAGGCAAACGTGTTTAAATGCCATCCAGATTTACAAAAGGATGTTAATTCTGCCAGGCAGGCACTTCAAGAGGTGCCCTTCACTCCAGGTTGATACCTGAAAGTGATTAAGGCCGGGAGTTTTTCTAGGCACGCCACCTAATATTGTGTAAGTTACATTGCTTTGATACCAGATTAACCTTTGAGATCACAAGTTAAACAGGACCCGTATTGATCAGCATGTTGTGCCTTCTTTTATGTTGTTGCAAAAATAGGACTTTAGTAACACCAGAAAAAAAATACATGGCTTTTCTCCTGGCGAATGGTCTGGCATTCTAACCAGGGAGAGGATGAGATGTTCTTATAACTACATAAGACATAAAAATATCAATACCCATAATTTACCTTTTCAAATACAGTAAGCAAAGGTTTTGTGCCTTCCTTATTTATTTGTGTTAAGTTAAACGCTACTTTTTCTATATTGCATGTCTCTGCTCAATGCATCATGCGGTATAGTTTACAGAATGTAAAACTCATTAAGCTGCCAACAGTTTCCTTTGTGACTTCTTTTCACACCCGGTGTCACCACTTTTTCATGCAACATGCTATATACCTGAATTTTGCATACCATAAGACTGCTTGACAGCAGCTTTATTTAAATTTTTACTAGGCACAAAACAACAGTAGAATCTGCATTATAAACTCGTCATCAGTTTGCTCCTCGTATTAGAGTTTATGTTTTGCATCTGTTACTGTGGGAGCATTGGTTAGGTCTGCTGAAAACCACATAACACAGTTGAGAAGCCTGAAAACATTGCACAGTTACAACTGAACACTTCTATCCCCATTTGAACCAACGTCCCTCACCTATATCTACAGGTATCATGAACAAAAGCTGCAACGGATTATTAACCTACCAGTAATCCAGTTGAAAACTTATACTAAAATATCAATCCAAACACGTTTCAAAAGCACATGGAATTTTTCGATCCGATGCACAAACATAGGCTCTGCCAAATGAATGAAACATCCAAACACCAATGCAGACTGGTTAGAAGCAAAACTCATTTTGCACCAACCAATGACTATATAATTTCTGTTCAGCTGCTCTTCCGAGATAATGGGAAGACAGTACACAAAATGCAGATAACATTATATGGCCATGGACATTTAAAAATCCGGCCTTTTATCAATCAGTATTTTCATGGACAAAGTAATAAACCAACCCCAATCCATAAGAATCGGTAGCTCACATGTATTTGATACAGATGGTGGTCTCCAGGAATGTCTACCAAACTAAATATTCACTGCCGGTAAGTGGCCAGGTGATTTCTACTATACACATGACTAGATAAGCCAAGATTATCAAAATCTTATCGTGTTGATACATTAATGAGTTGCACATTTGTCGGGCATTTTTGTGAAGCCCAGTGTTATTTGCCAGATGCACAAAAACTTTGCAAACTGAATTAAGTTAACCAAATGCACCATCAAGGCAAAAAAACTGCAACAACTATCGAAGAATGACAACCTTACCAGCTGAATATAGACACAATTTTTATGTCAAAATGCAAAGATACAATTGCATTAATCCCATGCACTAGTAACACCAGAACCATATCCACCGCCATATCCTGGTGATGGTCCATATGCATTTCCCATGTTGCCGTATGTTCCTCCAAAACGATCACCAGCTCCCCTACCAGCATCTCTTCGATAATCACGACCGCCAAACCTGCCTCCACCAGATCGGCGACTTCGACCTCCCCCTCCATATGTAGACCTTGAAGCATAATGTGATAGCCACGTAGGAACTTCTTGGTTTGATTCTTGCATGAGTTCAGTGAGTGGCCTTGCGAGAGAAAGATTATTTTCATTAAAAAATGCAGTCGCTAACCCATGATTACCTGCACGACCTGTACGCCCTATGCGATGAACATAATCATCAATATCATTTGGCAAATCAAAATTGATCACATGAGCAACATGTGGAATATCAAGGCCACGTGCAGCCACATCTGTAGCAACCAAAATAGGGGTAGCTCCACTCTTGAAAGATCTCAGAGCTAGCTCACGCTCCTGCAAAAGTCACCTTTAGCATTTCGGCCAAAATATACAACATACGAAAAAATTTGAAAGAAAAAAGAAACAGGAATGTGTCAAACAATTCAATCAATGATGAGTGGACCATCACAGACTTCAAATCCAATAATTAACGAAACTCTGACACCAAACAATGTCTTACCCACAGTGAAAAGGAAAACATAAATCTGAGATAAAAAATCATAAATGACGACTACACCCGCAAACATGAGCCTGCAACTTCAGATGCAATAATTAAACAAAACACTCACAATCAATCTCGACAGCCCCAACTACTTGAGAAAAAAAAACTTTTTAATCGAAGACATAAAATTTTAAACTTGCAAAGGGAATTTATATGATCTAATTGTTTTTAAAAACTGGCAACATTGTCAACTCTATGCAGATGCAATGGCCTTAAATTTAGTTGCACATGCAGTGTGTTCAAAGACCCGACATGGAAACCCATTTAAGAATTAAAATCTTACTAAATAACATATCATCTGGAAAAAGACAGACGTCCTAAGATGCTCATGGATTATATGGTTATGCAGATAAAGTATATCATCAAAATTAAACTAAATATATATCCTAAAAAGACAAAATTGGGCTACAGTGACGAGTGTTTCTCTGTTCGATAGTACAAGCTATAAAAGGATAATCATATCATTGATTTGTTTACTGTTGCTGAACATATACAACAAATAGAGGTTCAAATGTACTTAAAATCAACTATTTCAAAGGCAATCTAGTGAAGATTAATTGTCTGACACATTTCCAATTTAATTACCATGTGATGAAGGCACCACCAAGTGTTAGGGACTGAAATAATGCTACCCTAAAAGCTGCACCCCTACTCCACAAGAAAACACCAAATTAAATACCAGAATCTCCTAACTGTGAGAATTGTGCAATGAAATCAAATGCGAAGGAGTAACAAAAATTAGGATTTTAAGGCAATAACATGCGCCAATCTAGAACCACCAAATGTAACACCCAATAATCATTTTGATTGCTACAAATGTGAATAGAACCAATCAAATACAAAGGACGCTGAATGAAAATGAAACTTCACATAATATAAATTTAAAAAAAAACTGAAAGAATAACATCCACACAAGGATACCAAGAGCATCCAAATCAATCAACAATGCTGAAGAGTGTGTGTGCTACAATACATGAATTCCCAATAAAAATAAGTGCACTCAATATAAAGCACTGAAATTTAGGTGGGTACCAAGAGTATTTGAATTAATCAATATTGCTGAAGAGTATACGCTACACTACATTCGTTCGCAATAAGGACAAGTGCTTTTCAATATATAGACTTGCACACAAAGCATTCACTTGAACAAGTGGGAGACTCGTTAAAGTATGCACAAGTATAAGTGAAAGATTACCTGAAGAGTGGTTAAAGAGCCGAAGAGGGGGGAAAGGGGAAAAAGACAAACACCCACAATAATAATAAGATATTGCATCCACTACCAAAGGCGTGATAGCAAGTTGCCCTTTGCAGGCTATAGCTAAATATCAACCCCCCAAAAGTGGTTAATTCAAGAATAAGTTTAACAGGAGAACTGGGATTTGGCTATTTGTCGTCGGATTATTTGGGATTAATTTGGTAAGATAGATTCCTGTGTGTGGCAGGAATCTGTGTGGCAGCAATCCAATAAACAACAAAAAAATGTAGCCTACACAGACACTGTGTTATAAAACCTCTAGATAACAATCAAAAGAGGCACAAAGAAGCTATAATTGAAACCAGATATCATGACCATTATCTTTGGGGTGAAAGGGGGAACATGTGTTGTTGGAGACCTGTGACAATTCAGGATGAGGCCAAAGGTCATACATATATCTAGTTCAAAGATATTTCCTTTAACCATTGATTCAGGAAAGCCAATAACTTGGCAGATTTCCTAGCTAGCCAAGGAGTTTCCTGAAAGTCACCAAGGACTCCATATTAGTGACACCTAAGGGTGCTTCAATGGTTTAAGGGACTTAATAAGGTAATAAGGATGGAGGCGTTCAATTTTTATATATTATGTTCGGACTGTGGTATAAGTGTTGGGATGCATTCCCCTTTACTCTTGATGAGATGTTCTAGACCCAACGCTGACTTGAAGGCCAACATATGAATACATCAAGCTTTGAATCCTTTCTGCAGTGGCAGGGGAAGTGTCTTTTTAGGTATTATGGAGAACTGAAAGGAGATGAGGCATTCAATAGTTTCCCCATCTCTTGATATTTTGTCCATTTTCAGTCATGTCTTGTTCTCAAAATCTAGTCATGCTCTATGGTTTTGTTTCAGTTTAAAGTTCAGCTTTGATATTTTTTGGATTGTGGATTCAGAGCATAGCTTCATACCCTGTTCCATTCGCTTTTTGGAAAATTTGTACCCATTAGGCAAGCATTCGAGATTGGTCAAGTATTGTGGTACGGCTGAGAAAGCTGGAAACTTCTATCTGGCAAAGAATTGGAAACTCTTAAGACTTCTTCTAGCAGCATCCCCAAATCATGGCTTGTTACATAAAAAAAAGATTGGCATAGAAATCAAATCTATTTTCAAGTTAAATTTCAATCTGAACACAGAAGGTTGTTATTGAGATCTATTTTCAGGTTAAATTTCAAGCCAAACAGAGAGTCAATTTGAAAACATTTCCCATTGTTTCCCAAAGAACAGGTTGACTGGCTTGATGTGATACACCATTAGGCAAAGTTTCACACAAGTGTATGCTATAATACAAGTTCCCTTGATATAAGGCAAGCATTGCTTGACAAAATATTTCTGCCACCAACTGCTAATTGCATATTGTACATGTCTATATTAATGGGCATCAGTTTAACTTGACATGTATCAACTCTAATTTGAACGTTATGTATAAATGGCAAGCATAAAACGCCTCTCTGATACTAAAGAAGCCAATTAAATTGAGTATTGATAACCACGGCCTAAAAAGATGCTTGGGCCTTAATTATTTAATTATTCATATTTTATATTTTTTAAAAATTTATAATTTTTTCGAGCCAAACCAAACTGAACCGAATTTTTACAAAATTCCGAACTTCCAAACTTTTTTCCCTATCCGAACAACCCGAACTTTTCGAACATGGTAACTATGATCAAATGGAAGGACATACATATCTGACTAAGTAATAAAAAAATTCCAAAGTAAAGCATCCTCTAAAGGAGCACTATAAAAAAGACATTGCTAAGAGGAAACCAGCAACTGGATCCAAACAAACCATTACAAAGAGAAAAGTAACAACTGCAACCTAACAGCATGCCAACAAATTCTTACAAGAAACCCCATAGAAAAAAGAAATGCACACAAAAGTCGGTCTGATAAATAATTGCAACAGTTCCAAAGAATAATTTGTAGAAAATAATAATGTTTGCAATATAGATGTTCCCAAGAGTGTTCCAAATGGGTAGCAAGCAATGATATGCATGCAAATATATCAAATGGAAGGGCATACAAATCTGACTAAGTAATAAAAAAATTCCAAAGTAAAGCATCCTCTAAAGGAGCACTATAAAAAAGACATTGCGTAGAGGAAACCAGCAACTGGATCCAAACAAAACATTACTTAGAGAAAAGCAACAACTGCAACCTAACAACATGCCAACAAATTCTTAGAAGAAACCACAGAAAAAAGAAATACACGCAAAAGTCAATTTGACAAATAATTGCAACAGTTCCAAAGAATAATTTGTAGAAAATAATAACGTATGCAGTTTAGACAACCAAAACATAATGTGTCTATAAACAAGAGTAAATGAATCAAACCAGTCTCTTCCTTCAGAAAGAAGGAAAATTTAAAATTATTTAGTATTAGAAATGCTCAAATCCAACCAAGTTTGAACCATAAACAATAAGAAAAATAAATATGAAAAAGTCAACAGCAAAAAATGAGATATCAACTAACCTGTTGAGATCTATCTCCATGGATACTTGTTGCAGGAAAATCATTTGAAGATAGCCAATATTCCAATGAGTCAGCTCCCTTCTTTGTCTCTACAAATACTAGGGTCAGAGCTTGCTGCATTTCATAAAACAACATAGCATTCAATGAGTCCGAAAATTTGAACTTGAATAAATTACTGAATTAAACTTCACTGGTTCAGCAGGAAAAATAAAACATTTGGACTTGATTGACAAAATTAGGCTATAATGCTTCAGCAAACTGAACGTAAATATGATCTACTTATTACCAAACATAATATCGGCTACACTTTTGATTGAAACTACCTTCCCATGAGTTCCTTCGTCCTTTTGAGCATGAATAAGATCCATTAGATGGCTTCGCTTATCACTATCAGGAACAAACTCTACTCTTTGCACAATCAGATCTGTACTGGAACCAACCCTTCCAACTGCCAAAAATAAATAATTCGAAAGAAAATCCCCTGCCAACCGCTGCCGCAAAGTAGATTATGATGTTTGAAAATATGAAGCCCCACCAATTATTCAGAACAGAGTTTTATATACAACAGTAAATAAACCTAGCACATAGTCCCCATATGATTACAGTAAGGATTTTCAAGTCTGTCACATATGAGGTTAAAATTCATTAAATAAAGCAAATGCTTTTAACATAAACACTCACAATGGGTTATGGTCTAAAACTGTGCATATAAGTTGACCCTGTTAACCCATTAAGAGTGTTTACATTAAAGAAGACATTAGATCCAAAGGTAAAATAAAATGCTAAGGCTTGTCTGATACTGCTACACTATCAGCCAAATATGAGTGACGTACTAACTTAAAAATATATTATAGTACCTGTATCTCCTTAGGAAAAGTGGCACTGAAGAGCATTGTCTGCCTTTGGCCTGAGGGGGGCATATCTGTTTGTTGAACAATTTTGCGAATTTGCGGCTCAAAACCCATGTCGAGCATGCGATCTGCCTCATCTAGAGCCAAGAACTGCACCATGGATAGTGATAATCTGCCCCTTTCAAGAAGATCTCCAAGACGTCCTGGAGTTGCAACAAGAATATCAACCCCTCTCTCCAATTCACGGAACTGTGTAACATGCTCCAATCAATTAATGGACCTAATGTAAGTAAAAGTTTCTAAATACTCAGGACTAAGACTAAAAACATAAACAAATTAATTTAGTGACTAGGTTAAGTCCACTTAGACGAGTATCCTATAAGGGGGGTTCTTGCTCCACTCTTTCAGAGGCCCAGATGACCCCATGGAATTAGACATTTTTAAAAAGTAAATAAGAGAAGCTGCAGCTAGTGATAAAGTTCTTTTTGTAAGTTGCTGAAGAGGGTGGACTGAAGATATGCAGTAGCCAGTGAAGGGCTACCACTACCACACAGCAGGTGTGCATGCAGCAAAAGTTATTGGTAGTTTAAGTTCGAAGTATTTGGTTATGGTTCAAAAGGGAGATTCCGAAAAAAAATTGGAGTAATAAACATGATGTGTCAGGGACCATATAACTGCAGAAGGATACTAATGCAACTACTGATAAAATTGAGGAAACACTCACCATAGGGCCCACTGGCTAGGCGCATCCAAATCTCTAGTTCAGGATAGATTGGCACATTAAGTAACCATTATGACAAGAAGGTAACCAAAATGTATTAATAACAGAAAATTTAATCAAGTAAATTCTTAAACACTCACAAGAAACATCTAAAAGCCATAATAAGAAAATCATTTAAATCTCCAATTTGACTTCATTTTAAAGAAATCGTCTACAATAAAACCAAATTGTAGACTAGTATCTAGATGAATTTGTATCATCAGTCTTGGCTAACAGGCTGTTTATTTATGAGCAAATTAATCCACTTGTGTTACTTTGTAGTAACATATTTTTTGCCAAATATGTACTTATAATAAGCATAATTAAGCGCTATGCAAATTAAATCAGTTTTCAGTCCTACCTCAAAAAGTCCATTTCAGACCTCATGCAACGTAATACATTACATTTTTACTCTTACTGAGACTGATGATTCAGGTGTCAGGTATTAGATTACAAATAGCAACCTTGATCAGATAAGACAGAATCCCCAAAAGGATAAATGAGAAATGTGTTTCGATCTTATCCTATTTGAATGGAGAGCTAGTATATATGTCATCGTACTTTGCCTATATTTACAATCCCTTCTCTAAAGGACTCTTTTATCATACCAATCTGGTGAATTGATTGTCATCCTAGGACAAGGTGGCTTGGAATGTCTAGACAGACTTATGCCCCCCACCCCCCCCACATTATGAGCAAGGGAAGCACAAACTCCCCTTGAATTATCCCAGACCTCCACAGCATCCAATGACCCATCCTTGCTTTCTTACCGTAGTAAATGAATGATAAAACTGCAGCCACCCACCCCCCCAAGCATGTATTCCACGTTACAAAGCAACAGATCGTGGAGGCCAAACCACAAAGCTATTATGAACAAAAACTTATAAAAGGAGTCACGCATCTTCAGTGCAAGGGAAGACTTTTTTCATCTCATCTTCAGAAACAAGCAAAAGGCTGCATGGCCAGTCATGATAGAATTCATCAGAACCCTTTGTCGCGATCATACCAAAATCACAAATACTTATGGAGTTCTTCATAAGCAAGTTGAGGGTCCCAACAGGCTAAGAGAGAGTTTCCTTGTATATGAAGATGTTTACTAAAGCCTAAAATTTTAATTTCAATATTTGTTTGTTAAAGATGAGGGATAAACTTCCCGATCATTCTGAGACATTTTTTTCATGCATTGGTATCAGGTGCACAAATAATCGGCCTTCTTTGGCTTATTGCCAAGGTCTAAGGGTGATCCATTCCACCATATCCTCCACTAAAACCAAGGCTCGTCCCTTTTTGTATCTCCTGGGATATGTAACTTGGTGGATGGTATGACAGCACACTTAACCATCATCCAGACAAATTGGACTACAACCCTTACGATTTCAATTAGTACTAAAGCAAATAAAAATGCCAACAAAATATGCAACGAGAAGATAGACGAAGCCACTGTTTTGGAAGTATGTTCAGCTTTCTACCACAAAAAATCATAAGAATTTCAAAATGTGTCATAATATGGAAAGTCCAACAAAATCTGGCCATCTAGCTACCACTCTGATGGGGAAGGTATATGGGGTCATCCACAAAACTTTAATAATTATATACATAAAATTTGCTCCAAGGGTTTGCTACCGCTTGACAAAGACACCATCAATTAGATAGGAATTGTTCTTGCAAGAGCTGATTTGTTCTGTAAGTCAGGATTTCCAGAGTTTGTGTAGGCACCATTGTCCTTTCCTCTATTCGTGCTTGGTAAGGCTTCCAAGCCTATCGTTACTGCATCCATCAGATAGATTTCGATGACAACAAAAAAAATTTGATGAAAATTTCTAATAAAAAGGTCCATTGTACTTTGTAGGAATCACAGTCAGGCCATACTCGGAAACAATTCTCGTGTTTTTTAGTAAAAAATAAATGCTAAGATGTAACGAAAATGCCATAAGGTGCAGTGGCCCTAGAAATATAGCCATTTAGTATCAAAGAGCCCAACAAGATATTATCAAAAACTATTGATAGAAGTAATAAACATTAAAATTAGTTAATAGATTAGGAAAGCTTTCGAAATATTTAAAAAATCACTCAGGTAATTAATTCCCCTACAAAGACCAACAAATGACAAAACAATACTTTCTTAAATAATGAGAAAGGCAAAAAGATATTAAAAGATTATCTAAAAAAATTGAAGGATGCATTGGGAGCAGAGGGAACGAGCAATCCAATACAGGGAGTGATTGGATTAAAAGCAGGAACAAATAAGCGGCAAGCAGAAGGGTGAGTAGAACTGAAGCATGGTAACATACAATAGATATTGGAAAACGAAATAGAGAAAGAATTCGGCAACAATCTGGACATTGATGCATTCTCAAACCTTTCTGAATTTGATAACATGGAAGCTATAAGAAACTTGGTCTGATTATTGATGCGACAAGAGGTAAACATGGAAAAAGAGAGGAGAGTTTTCAATTTTGGGGTAGGAAAGCCATCATTTCCAGGAACACATTAAGGATTCAGGAGTTTCAGAAGACAAGGAGATGGTTGGCACATTAGTTGATCCATAGAACCTGGTGCCAAATGACCCCAACCAGATTATCAGGGCAAGTTGCAGGTAAGATCCCAATCATCCAGATTGAGGAATAGGGAAAAAATATTGGAGAAGGCAACTCAAGGACTGTTTGAAAAAGCCCTAATTCACAAATTCGACGGAGCTTAGTTGAGTGTGCAGGAATTGAAATAGATGGGGCGAGAATGGAAGACATGCCCACAATTGCAGATAAGATTCTTAGCAAAGTGATTTTCAAGTGACTTTCCAGAGTGTAGCAGAGAGGGGCAACATCTTCAACTTTGGTATGTATCTAAGACCTTCGACCCCTCTTTTTAATGGAAGAGTTACTTTCTAAAGTTCCCTTATGGGTTAGATTTTACAAGCCATTTCCAGAATTCTAGGATTAGGAAATCCTAGTTCAAATGGCCAGGAAAATTGGTGAGTTGATTTGTGTTGCAGATGTCATTAAGTGTGTGGTGCTTCCACATATGCCAGTATCCATATAAAAGTTAATTCATCTAAACCCCTACCTCGGGCTATTAGAATTGCTGCTCCCTAGAAATATGGAGGCTAGAGGTAGGTTATGAGTACCTTTTCATTTAGATGTCGTACATGCAGACAATTGGGCATGCAGTGAAAAAATTGCCCTAGAAAGCCATAAAATCCCCGAGATCAAATAATATATCATCAAAAGAAAGCTAAAATTTCTGAGCAGTTCCTAACCTGTATTCCCCCTCCCACAAGAACAGAACACAATAAGCTAATATTCAAAGGAGATAAATCTGATTATATAACAATCAAAACAGCATATGTTAAAGCATCGATTGAGGCTGACATCAAACTGGGTAAGTTCCCACAAAGGGAAGTAGATCAATAAGGAATTACCAACAGCAATTATTGTGGTCAGCATTGAAAGGGAGGGTGCTAACATACGACAGATTGATCATGAGGGGATATTATGGCCCCTTCATACGATTGCTTTGTGGGGAAGATGATGAGACAAATGACCACATCTTTTTACGCTATTCCTTCTCTTTGCGAATTTAAGCTGTTTTTTCAGTAAATGGCGAACGAATTGGGTAATCCTCAACTCATCTCACAATCTCCTAGTTGAATCAACTCTGAAGCTTAGAAACCATCCACTCCAAGTTTTATGGCAGATCGTGCTGGCAGTAATGGTTTGGAATATCTGGTTATATGGTTAAAGCAAAATAACAAGGCGTTCAATTACAAGCACTTGTCCTGGCAAAGAGTTTGGGATAGGAGTGTGTATGCACTGTGGGAATTGATGAATCCTAAGATCAAAAATGGAAGAAGATTGACGACATTGAAGATTAAGCCTCTGTGACTAATGGCAATTTATTTACTGGCTAAAGACTCTTCCTCACGAGGGGTATGTAAAGCTGCATTTTGATGGAGCAGCTAAAGGAAGCCCAGGGCCATCAGGTTGAGGCAAAGATGAGAAAAGGCGGGCAATACTAGCATATGATATGGACAATGGTTGATACAAACTAACTACCAAGCAGAAGCCAGGGCTATGTTGAAAGGAATTAAGATTGTAATTATCAAAAGATGGATGAATCTAGCAGTTGAAGATGACTAATCATATCATCAATGCTGTCAACAGAGGGCAAGTAACATCTTGGAAGCTCCAAAATATGGTGGGACGCAAAATAGCTAGACAGTAAATTGGAGAATGATGACTACACACATATCAAATGAGGGCACAACTAAGTAGTAGATTATGCGGCTAAAGTATGAAATTGGTAATTTTGTATCCAAAGGAATCCTAGATACATTTTAATAAAATAGATACCTAGACCCTCTTCTCAAACTTCTAACAATGGATGCCTCCTCCCTAGCATTAATTCTCTAAGGTTTTTAAACATCCTCATACCCATCCCTTCCCACTACTCTCCAATGATTAATGTAGGACCATTGTTAAAACCCATTAATTGTTATTGAAGGGAAATGGATTTCACCCTGATAAGTCTGCTCATGCTCCTGTTTCTCACTGCTTATGTGATTTGCATCCCTGTTGGTAACAAAAAGCATTTTTACTTAGGTTAAAGGTGGCATTACTTTGCCTAGCAAGGCTCGAAATTAAATAATGCCCTTCATAAAACAAAAAAAACTTTTCTCAGCTCTCAGTAGGGGAAGTACCGAATGAGAGCATCACTAAAGCTTGAGACTATGTTGTATTCCGTTTGAGGAAGAAGTCTGAGTGTTGACAATTTACAGTAGATGTATGAGACAGATACTGAGGAGAGATTGAGATGGAGAGCATGAGGAGCTATGTGATGATGCCTATACCATTCTCTTCTATAGTGATCTGAGAGGAAATTAAATTGACTAACCCTTTTTCCATATGTTTCAGATGCATCTAACGACAGGCAAAGGAAAGAGTTTGCTCCTCTCCTAGAAAATCCTGTAGGCATAAACATGCAGCCTTAGCTGTTGCTGCCTTACAAGGAAAAGGCAAGCACGTGGGTGATAGGACCAAAGTAGAGAAGGGCCCCAATGCAAATAACTTGATGCATGAATGCAACTCCCACCTGTATTGTCTCATCCACAGTCACATGGGGAGATTTTGGTTAACGAAATTAGTGCAAGTTAGCAGAGAAACAGATGTTAATGATGTAGTGACAGGCCAAGAACTTACTACTATTAATAAGAGGATTAAGGATCTTGGCACCACATATGGACGAACGAATGTCTGATATTGTTCATGGACTCTCCTCTACTACAGTGGTGACAGTTGCAGGTAACTCATATCAGATGAACACAAACATTGTTGTCCATGATGCCATCTGCAAGACTAACCATGGAAGAACCAATCAGCGGGTAAAGGCGAATAACAAGTGACTGGACTATGCGAACTGTGAAAATGTCATTGCTAAAGCATTTGCAATTCCACTTTCTCACCTTCCAGTATTTGACCTGATGGATTGTGTGGAAGGGGAAGAAAGGGTGGCAACGCCACTCAAAACCATTGCCATAGACTGAAATTGGTTAAGTGTAGATGTCTCTTTTATAATTAGATGGATGAGCGGATTAGATGGTAGAACTTAGCTGACTGTTTTTCCACTATGATGGCACTCATTTTGAGTTTTGTACAATGCCAAGACTGTGTACACTCTTGAAAGACAAAAAAAATAGTAGCATGTATGACAATTTAGCTTTGACCTTATGTGAACACTGAATATGGAAAATAAATCTCAGTTCGGCTAGTCAGTAATTGGAATGAAAGCTTATTTTGATATTGGTGTTGTTGCTGTTTATTATTTTGCTCAGGTATATACTGATGTGTGAAACTGAAAATGAATAAAAGAATGGTGATGTGAGAGAAAAAGGGAGCAGGGAGAGGTGCTTGATTCATAGTATGATAGATGTAAATTTCTTTGTTGTATGAGAGAGAATTGGGAGCAGCGTATGAGGGGAGAAAATGTGGGTAGGATGAGGAAATTGAATGATTCTATCCTGCATTACCAATAAAGTTTGTAGGACTCATCTGAATTGTTGTGAAGACTGTAATTGCATATCCTTCTGAGCCATGGATGCGTTGACTTCAAGTTTTACAGCATCTGTTTGAGAATTTTGTACATGGTTGGGTCTGCATGAGAGTGAGGAAAGTGAGAGGCGTGTGAGAAGACGACGTAGAAAGTACAACTCTAATTTCATGTATGACAAAGTCCAACGAGTCCGTATGTATCATATTCTAGTTCTGTATGTTTTCTTCAAGTGTGAGGAGAGAGTTTACATAGCCAGAAAGTTATGCATATTCAAAGTACTTCAGCTTAAACCTTTAAGTCCTGCATAGCATGAAAACTATAGTTCTAGTTTTGTCCTTGTCCGAATTGTGAATGAGTCGAGTGAGGGAGAGTGACAGTGAATTGAATAATGTTATACTATGAATTCAGTTGACTGAGAGGGCAGCAGTAACTATGATAATCTTCAGTTATACCGTGAATTCTATATGAATCAGTTCAGTAATTATTTTCTTCCATTGCTGCAATCCTGCATAACTGTTGTTGTGGCCTCCAATCAAAAAGTCAGATCTTTTAAGGGTATGTGTGGGGAGCATGTATGCTGATAGAGTATATGGCAGGCTGAGCTCTTGCATGGGGTGATAAAATCTCACCGTCGGCGCTTTGAGTTCCTTTTTTATGGCTTATGAATTCTATTAAGAAATTCTTTAGATACAGAAGTATATGGCACACTGAGATCTTGCATTGGGTGATAAAATCTCACCATCGGCAATTTGAGTTCCTCCTCCCCCGATGTTAGAAGATGCTTTCTAAATCAGATGGGTTCAGTCTGTACAGGATCGTAAAGCTACATAATGGGCTCTTCGTAATTTTTGAAGTCCTGATGAGATAATGTTCTATCTGTAACTGATATTTTTAATCTACTTTTTTACAGGTCTAAGGTCTCTAACACTAGGTATCTTCAGCCAAAACATGATAGCAAGAGATCTGAAAAAAATCATGAAGAGGAAGATAACAATCAAGAGGAGGATAAAAAGAAAAATGCAAAAAAAGGTTTCTTTGGATTTACAGTGATACAAGGGCAACTTACAAATGCAAAATATCACTAAGTTCTCCCAAAGTCTTGTCAATTAGCTAGGAAGCATTTGGAAAGAGAAGAAAACAGAGTAATCCCTCAGCTTAGCTTGAAAGAAATCAGTTATTTAGAGCACTCCTTCCAAAAATATAGTAGTTCTATGCTCATAAAGATTGAGCTTTGAAAAAAAGAAATCAATAGCTACTAAAATAGCTTGTCTTCCAGGATACTTCCTGACATTGGAATGGGCATGCAACCTTATTATGGTGTTATGGCCCTTGATTTTGCTTATACTCCTTCAATGACCATCAGTTATTCCAAATCACATTGATTAGAATTATTAGACTAGGGAAAGAGTATGGTTGAACCCTAGGTTTACTACTCTCTTTCTCCATCATAGAAAAATGTTTCTGTATCTAAAGAGCTTCCTACAAAGATTTTGCCATTTCACTCATTACCATTTTTTTAATGAGAAAAAACCCTTGCATTCAATCTGTTTTCCATTCTATAAATGTGATCAAAAATTTAGTTCAAAACAATCACGAAAAATTGTAATGGTATAATTATAACAAGGTTATGGATTTTAGTGTAGAATTCAAATACATTTGGCCAACAACTAAACGAAGCAAAAGTATGGAAGCTAACACATGTACCGAGCTAGCTCACACTCTCCTAAATGGATTCAATATAGGGGATTTAAACAAAGGTTGCACGGTTTAACTAAGGCAATACATAAAGAGTCAAAGTGCAAATCATGATAGTTAATTATTTTGGTTGATTGTTGCACATTACAAGCAAATAAGGGCTGTGTTTTGTTCTACGATGTTGTAATTAAAAAATAGACAAATAATGACTTCTAATAAATATGAGAGTCGCATTTTGATGACTTACAAGGAATATGAGAATTTAAGCAACTTGTCAATTGAGCCAATCAACAATAGGAAACCTAAAGTCTTCCATTGACACGGTTGATTATAGCTTTTACCAAATAAAATAATCTACTTTACTAATGGGATCAAATGTTACCCCCAATATGTGTATCAATGTATGCCTTGTAATGCTTGCTGCAAAAAAAAATGGGTTCCATAAATTTGTCAAAGCAAACTAAAGCTAGGAAAGCTAATAACTAACAAAAATACAGTTCATTCTAAATTCAGAAACATTGGAGATCAATGATGTCCAACATAGTTTCAACAACATTCGCAGAAGGAGACTTGAGTAAAGCATGTCCTCCCTTCTATCAACTACAAGTCAATCACTCTGCGAAGTACTTCCTACCGAATTCATTCAAAGGAACTCAACCAAAGTATGTCTTCCATATCATGATGGGTCCAATTGTGACTACATCTGATAAAATGAAGGTTTTAGAAAATGGAAATCATTGCAATGTCCGGGTGAGGTGCATGTCGGGAAAGCCAAAATCTCTAGAACACTTACTAAAGCCAACTCTCTTTATCTGCCAAAGAAGGTGGATATAGAATGACTTGGGAAGGAGACACTTCGGGTGCAATCACAATAAAGGCAGCATATGAAATATTTATTTTGAAAATAAAGAGCAGTAGACCGTCCAAGTAGGCCCCCCCAAAGCAAATGCATTTTTATGGTTAACCATCCAAATAAAAGCTTGTACTTATAACAGACTGATGAAGAGAGGATAGAAAGGACCATCTATATGTATGATGAGTGGACGAAATGAGGAGAGCACTGATCACATTTTTATTCACTGCCCAAAATATGGACTCTATTTTTCAGTACATGGGAGCTAAATTATGTCTTTCCATGTTCACTAAGTGACCTAATACAAAAAAAGGTCCCACTACATACAGTGGCCCCTTTAACATACTGGACAACATCCCCACGTCATAATATGAAATATGAGGCTAGAAAGAGATGCAAGAATATTTAAAGAAAAGTCCCAATCAGCTCTGCAAGTATAGGAGAAAGCAGAAAGGACAACATGAGAAATCTCAAAAGTATGGACGAATAAAGAGGAGATACAAAAGAAGAGAACAGGTGGAGCAGCAAGTGGTAATTAACTATTTGACCAATCCAGCATTCCTCTCTCAATAAGGGCCAGATCAAAAAAAGAATAGAGAGCTTAGATTTGTCAAATTAAATTTTGCTAGGGCAGCAAAGGAATAGCCAAGTCTGGACAGGAGCAGTTGTCTGTTTGGGGAGAAGGGACAGCCAACACTGATATGTACAATAGATTTTGGGATCAACACAAATAACCAGGGTGAAAGGGCTTCAGACTGTCATGATTAAGGGGCGGAGGAAGTTAATTGCAAATCTTGATCAATGTTATGAGCGATTGGAAAATCATCACGGAGACTAAGAGAGATTGTTGAGGAAGCGAAATGGCTCACAAGCGAGCCAGAACCTGTACCCTTTCTCCACATTAAGCATGAAGGAAACTCAGTGAGGCTTAAAGGTGCACCGAACAAATTCCACATGAAGACTTATCCAGATGCTATACAGACTGCTAGTGAAGGATGTTAAACACATCCCTCCCTTGGCATTAACCCATCCTGATTCCTAGATAGATCCCAATAGTAATCAATGAGGAGCAGCAATGAATGCAAGGTAAATAAACAAGGTAGAGATGAAGCCTCTAATACCATGTAGCCACATCATATTCCCCATCACCTAGACTTGATATGACATCAATTTTTGTGTAATGTCGTAGAAAGGTGGCGAAAAAAACATAATTACTATGAGAGTGGAGGTATTTACTCCCCACGAGCCATCATAATGATTACCTTGCATGAGATGTAGATGGGACTTGAGAGGGGGGAAAAAACCTGTTCCCGAGTGTTATTTTCTCTCTCGTATGGTATCTGCTATCATCTGTGTTTTTGCATTGATGAAGTGGTGGTAGGAGGAGCTCTCTTTGTGGCTTTACTCTTATCAATGGAGCCAGGTGGAGGTAAATACTTTCCTCTATAATCTCCTAAAAATATATGCAGATTGGAATTGAAGGAAAGTTGATGTGATAATATGTTGAGTCAAATGGTCGGGGAATATTTTGATTCTGCAAGTTCATGAGAGTTAATTAATCCTTGGCTGCCTCTAAGTGCACCCACACAAAAATGAGGAATAGGAATACAATAAAATTTTAGTGCATGAGGATAATAAGGAAAAATGGTAGAGTGGATTGACATTCCATCCTCTCCCCTCTCTGAAGAGTTGTTTTGGTGGGTTCTGTACAAGTAAAGATTTCAGGTTCTCTCATGGGAAAGGGGAAGGTGGAGAAAGGAAAACCAGTTGAATCTTTCACTCATTTCCATAAGTCTGTACACTTGCATCAGGGTGCTTCTATGTCTGGCAGAGACATGAAGCAGGTGGGTTATTACTGAACCAAAACAAGGGAGGAATAGTGCCCAATGTCAAATATCTTATAAAAAAATATTGCCCCCCCCCTTACCATTTTATTCACCATGATGTTGTGAGAGTGTGGCTTTTAAATCGATAAAAGTGGGCCAAGAACTGGATACAAACAACAGTAATGACAACACAGTTAGTTTTGAAGCTGATAAATGTGCTATGTGGTCAACTTATGGAAGCAAGAATACTTACAATGTAGCTATTGTTGGCACCTCCTATCAAAAACAGGAATGTAGTTGCAGCAGACACAAACTACAATATCAACCAAGATAAGACCCGGTATTCAAGGAAAGAAAACACCACAAAGACGAAGTACCCCCAGACTTGTGTCACCACTATGGTTGTTTTGTCTATCCCTCTTCCCAACCGTTGTTTTTGATGTCTAAAACACAGGAAGAGGAAGTAGGGCCCATTATTATTGAAATCGTTGATTAGACCTGCTCTGTTCTGTTGCTATGACTAGAGGAGGTATGGTAAGACTTTGAAAGACCCAGTATGGTTGAGCTGATAATCCACCAATGGTAACAGCCACTTTTCTAAGCTATGTATAGCAGCTTTCGATTATAATACTAAGACCACCTTTATAAATTTTTCTCTCCTATGCAAATAGGAAGAGATTAACTTGCATTAGATGACAGGCATACACTCCATGACAAAACGGGCATTGGCTAAAGGGGAAACAATTATTTGCATCGCTTGTGCTTAATATTTCTACAAACCATTTGTGGTAAGAAATTGATTGGGGATAATTAGATCAATCTGCATTATGATATATTAGTTATAGGGATCTCCGCTTTTGTAGCTCCAATGTGGGGTTGGGGGGAGGGGGGGGGGGGGGGGGGGGGGGGGGGGGGATGGCTACTGTCAAGGCTTTAAATTTATTACAGCACCCATTTTACACAGATATGATTAGGTGGATCTGCGTGATGGCTTACATCTGTAGAGGATAAAAGTAAATTTTGATTTTGCTTGGACTTGCAAAGAGGTATAAAGAGGTTCATACATGGGTAATAGCAGTTCTATTTTGAATATTATCTATGGATGGAATTTGGTTTTGCTGAAAAATAAAAACTGTATTGAGACTGAGCATTATTTCCTCTCTATATGAGTTTAAATACTGCCTTGCATTGCGTTTTAGGCACCTTGCATTGAAAGGTTAAAGTATGATAACAACATGGTTTAGCATTGTGACTGCTCACATTGCAATTGCACCATTTAAAGGGATATGCCAAATTCTGACTTGATGTATGAAGGTGCTGAGGCTGTAAGCCCTGAACTTAAATCTGTTGTTGTTTCTCTTTAATCAAGAAGAAAATGAAGTGGTGTTTTGAGCACTGCATATTCTTTTAATGTTTTTTCTCGCTCAGTAAAAATTTGAAATCACAATGCATTCTTGTTATAAAAAGCATGATAGATTCTAGCTTTGGTTTTCAAAAAGAGGAGGAACCCATGAGGGCTGACATGGTTAGCATTGAAGGCTAATCAACCAATCGTGAGAAGTAGTGGGATTGGCTTTTATTTATGTTCAGTAGCGCAAAGGTTGTCTAATAAGAAGGTGACATTTAGTGGTCTTGGAAGGAGGTTACAGCTCATTACACTCCAAGGCAGCTACAGATTGCCACAGATTTTGATTTGGTCTGCTGGATGGAGAGCAGCTTATTTTTGCATGATGATATGCATTTCCATCTTGAGATCTTGAACTTGAATCTGTTGTAGTTTTTCTTTAATCAAGATGAAATGACAAAATGAAGTGGTGTTTTTACATATAATTTGTAATGTTTGGCTTGGTAAAAATTTGAAATCACGATACATTCTTGTTATAAATAGCATGCTAGATTCTAGCTTTGGTTTTCAAAGAGAGGAGGTACCCCATGAGGGTTGACAAGGTTAGCTTTGAAGGCGTAATCAATGGATTTTGAGAAGTAAAGTAGTGGGATCATCTTCTATTCATGTTCAATAGCACAAAAGTAGTCTACTGAGAAGGTGACATTTAGGGGTCTTGGAAGGAGGTTACAGCTCATTACATTCCTGAGGCAGGCTATGCATTGGCACATTTTTTTTTCGTCTAGTACATGGAGGATGGTTTTTCTTTTGCAAGATCATATGCATCTCCATCTTGAGATCTTGAAGACCTATTGGCTATCAGCGACCGATATTCTCATTCATTTTTAACAGGCTTAGGACCCTGTACCTAGGTAATCTTTATCAAAACAGAAAATTACTAACCAGCTCAATTTTGTCAACCAATATTCATTATAGGTAATGATGTACTGATAGATAGTCAGCCAAAATCAAGCCTTTTCACCTGGACAAATCAGAGACAGATTGCTTCTCGGTGACAAGTGGGGAACAGAAAATATGAAATATTTCTGGGAAGTATGTCCCTTTGCAGATTCAGACCATTGGCCAAGCACCTTACAAGTAAAAGGAGACAAGAAGCTCATTACCCTTCGAGGCAGCTACGGAATGGCACAGATCTATTTATTTTTTGGCTTTACTGGACAGAAGCCAGTTAATTTTGCATGTAATATGCATTCTCTATCTTGAGACCTTTATGAGCTATTTCGCCACCAACAACTGATGTTTTCATTCAATTTTTTGCAAGTCTGGAACACTATAACTGAGTTTCTTTATCAAAAGAAAATTCAAATTTAGCAGCCAGCTCAATATTGTCAACCAATATTCCTTGAGTTAATAGTGCCCTTATAGATACTGCCAATATCAAGCTTTTTCACCAGACAAATCGGAGGCAAGGAAACTAGGCAATCATGGAGATGCTAGACAAATTCTTTATCAGTTGTAAGTGGGCGATAAAAACACTAAATATCTCTCCAAGAGGTGGCACTTTGTAGGTTATGACCATTGGCCAATCACCTTACAAGTGGAAGGAGACAAGAAGCCAGATGAGATCCCCTTTAAAATGACATTTTATGTGGGTTCCAAAATGACATGTTTAAAGAAAACTCAAAAGAATGATGGAAAATAGAGGAGAAAGGATAAAAAAAACGCATTCGAGCCATAGTTACCAGGTCCGGTTGGATCTGCACAAATCCAGCCAAATCTGGATTTTTCAGGCAGTCTGGATAAATTTGATCCGGATCGGCCCTATTGTTTTGCCAAATATATATATATATATATATAATTGCAATTAAAAGACACCAAACACCTTTTAATATTATTAAAATAAATATATTAACATTTTATATCACATTATTAATATTTTTTCTGTATTTGTCATTTTTATCATATTTATAATATATATATGCACAAATCCAGCCAAATCCAGATTTTTCAGGCGGTCTAGATAAATTCGGTCCGGATCGGCCCTATTTTTTTGCCAAATATAAATCATATATATATATATATATATATATATAATCGTAATAAAAAGACACCTGACACTCTTTAATATTATTATAATAAATATATTAACATTTTATATCACATTATTAATATTTTTTTCTGTATTTGTCATTTTTTTTATATTTATAATTATGATCATGTATGTATTTCCAAACTTTTTCAAAGCTCCGGATTTTTTCCGAGCACAAATGGATCCGGATATCCAGACCTCGTAACTATGGTTCTAGCCAAGAAAAGAGAAAAATGTCAACACAACCAAATAAATGGAACAAAAAAACAGTTTGGGAATATCTTTCAGGAGGAGGAAACAATTTGGAAGTTGAGAGCATATCAAGGACAGATTGTGGTGGCAAGTGTTATCCGGACCTCTTGATAGAAAAAAGAGTTAATGGTAGAATTCCAACAGATTTTAAGAATGTAAGAAACTTATTGGAAACAGAAATCAAGATTCAAAAAGCAATAAAAACACCATATTCTTGCATCTCAATACAGTGGTTATAAGGCACCTGTATAGGATAGAGAAGATTATCACATCATCAGCAGAAATAATCTAAAGCAATTTGAGGATAAGAGAAAAAGTAAAAAATCTTTTTCAAAGAGCTCTTACCCTCTCAGGAGGAGGGTGTTGCAGAAGGCCATGAGGAACTCTTGCAAAATACACCAGAACTTATTACAAACCAAGACAATGAGAAACTCATGGAACCAATCAAGAATGAAGAAATCGGACAAATAATATTCTCTATGGGAGAATATAACGTGGTCCGGACAGCTTCCAAGTTAGCTTATTTCAAATATTTTCGCATATTCTGCGGAAATATGTATCACAGATAAAGAGTGGGCATGATTATCGAACTCAACATGAATAATTTCACTTTGTCATAGGCCTTATCGATACACATACTTGTGGGAATGAGAGGACATAGAAAGGGAAGGCACAAATTTAGCCTCATGAAAGGAAAGCAAGAGACCATTTAGCCTCATGAGTGTGCGCAATTTAGCCTCTAACCAAACTATATTCTTCTTTATAAAATATGGTGAAATAAAATATAGAAGGTAAATGTATGTTTTTTTAGTTATTTGGTTGCACACAAATTCTTACATATTGCCTTTCCCATAAATGACCTCTTAATTTTTAATAGCTTGCCCTTCACTTGTGTGAGATCTTGCTCATTCACATTGTTCCAAATCCCTGCCTGCATAAGCTAAGCTTGTTGGATGAGCTGGTCCTAAGGGCAGCCATGCTAAGCCTCCAGTTGACTCCGCGAGACTCCAACATCATTGGTACCATTGTCCTTCTCATCCACCAACTGACATTCTTCACACGTGGACGACAGAAGCTTTTTGAAGCTGCACTTAATAATGTGAAGGCACTCCTACACACTCTACACAGGAGAAGTAATAGTATGAGGAATTGGAGAGGGCATCAACAGCTCATATATCTTGGGGGCATTATGTTTTGGCCATCCTTAGCTACATAGATCCATGTAAACTCTAGGTGTCCTTTTTGTGGCACAAATTTCTATATGTGATTTGCCTCATCTAAAATCATTCATATCTACGACGGACCACCTGCAACATCTAGATTCCCAACCACATTGGAAATGTCGTTATATGCTTGGACCATGGATTCCACAGATCGCAAAAATTGAGACAGTACTAGAGATTACTATTGTCCGTACTAGGAATGAACAATGGAACAGTCGTATCATGAGTATGATAATTATTGGGGCTAATCTCAGACGGGCCTGTCTCCGAATGCAACTCTCTATCAACCTCAACATAACATATTCACCATCAGACTTAGGTACTAGATTACTTGGTTCAGCCAATCTTCTATTTGGTGCTCTTTTATCTATTGCTCATTGTCCTCCAAAGGCAAGGGAGTGACTACGATTGACTTGAGTGGAGGTATGGTCAACTAGGCCAGGGGCTCAAAAAAACCCATCGGCTCCTCGAAGGAGGGAAAAGACAAAACATGGTTGTGAAAGATTTTTGCATCCCAATTGTGTCTGCCATTGTCCTTGTCACTGTCCTTTGTGTCAGAATCTCTCTCTCATCCTCCTCTAAAGTGCACAGCTCTAATCACTTCCTTTTTCGACACTGCACAGTGCTTGATATTATCATCCTTAGAATCGGCTATGGGGATATACCAAGATGTATCCGTTAGAATTCTGATGGTTTACTCAAGTCAAGAATTGTCCAAAGTAAAGTCCCCCTCCAATAGGGACTGAATATAATGCATCCAAAATAGTCCAATGGCATGTTGTGTCATATGGAATCTCTTATATATCAAAGAAAGAATCGTGACTCTGAGCACTGCGAAAACAGAAACACCCCCAACAGTAAATCTCACCTCTTTGTTAGTTGAGCACGTGGTCTGGTATCCAAACTGCAATATTATATGCTCAGGTGGCCCCCAGTAGCCAACATCGGATAACATCCAAAAGACAATTCAAGGCCAACTATTATTTCTCTGCGCTATGATACCTCTTGGCCCACATGCAAGCCAATGCCTCCACAATCAAGTCCAACCTACATAGGTTCTACACAGCATAGCCATGGCTTGAGCAACTAGAGGGTTGCCTTTCAATTTGCTAACCGATTGTAAATGTGATAACACGTCACATACTCATGTAAAATCCTCGCCCAATGTAAGAAATTATCACCTCATTGTCCACATATCAGACAATTGAGCATAGCATTCGCTCTCCCAATTGTAGTTGGACACCATTTGAAGCTAGTATGGTTCAAACTCCCTCACATTAAAATAAGGGCATTGGCAAAAATTTATATGACCCAGCTCTTCGCAATGCCACTTTCAATCCATGGTCCTCAAGCTAATAGGCCAACTACGTGCGAGTTTAAGTGATCAAAAGGCTTGCCTAATTAAGCATCTCGGGTGTGGAAAACACCTTATATTTTTTCTCCCTTGCCTAGAGCTGCCCTCTACCAAGGAAATATGCACCATCTTCAAGATGTGGCAGAGATTGGCTTAAGAATTAGAAATCCTTCTCTCTTGAATGTGGTATCAAAAGAAATCTTGGACTTCACAAGAGATAGATGAGGTTGAATTAGAAGGATTTTTGTTCTTGCCTGCCATAACTACTGCAGCAAAACCAAAAAAATTAATTAAACAATACCTCGCAATACCCTTGTGCTCCACCTTGTTGGATATAGATTTGGGCCATTGAATCTTCGAAAATTCTTCAAGCCCTACTCTTGCGTTGCTCTCAGAAGCAAATATTGGCGTTGAATACTTATTACTCAAACCTTCCTCTGATAATGGACGTAAAAAATACTAATAAGTTTCCATTAGGTTATACTCATGCGGTGAAAACCAAAAAACTACGTAATATGGGAAATGAAGGGGGGTGCAATGAAAGTCTAGTTATTAACTAGTTGTACAAATTAACAGTAGCCACAAGATCGTATGACAATGGAGAAATGTGTACGGCTATAGAAGTTCACATATTAACTGGTCATACAAAAAGTTAACAGTAGCCACAAGATTGTACAGCAATGGAGAATATGTGTACAGCTATAAGGGTGAGTAGACAGAGGAAAGTATGTATGGACCTAATAGGTTGCATACGGTTTTCAACGATTAAGGCATGTTACAGCAATGAGGAAGGGGTTATAAAAACACAATGGGATGTACAGTGATAGATGAGAGACATACAACAGCAACAATGGGACGTACAGAAGAAGTATCATACAAATGAGAGGATGGGAGGGGCTTTATGTGCAACAAATGTCTCACCGAGGGCCATACGATAATGGGAAACCATGGGCATACATTTGAAGTTCTTCAATAGCCTGACAAAGGGCATATGATAGGCTAGATTAAGAATATGGTGGTGGGTGGAGTGAAAATACAGTGTTTGACACTAAGGCTTGGACATAGGGTCAAATATTTTGACTATACTTTCGACAATAATCATTTCCCTCATTAGTGTATGGTCCCTCTTGGCCTTGACCTTATCTTTGACTTTTAACTCATTATTTTTTATTTTTCTTTCTTTAAACTTGACCATACATTTATCTTTTCTACTAACAGGGCCCCTTATTCGTACTATAATGCTGAATTTAGGGATTATTCTAATTAAAACGTAAAACAATTATGTAAAGATGAAATAAGATCAGATTACAGTAAATAACAGTAAACATATAGATCCTAAATCGAGTCCAGATAATAACTGAAAATTGCTGTAGCATAGGTGAGTTCTTCAATGAAAATACAAGTCAGGATAAGAGAGGATTGCACCAATTTTAGATTGTGACGGGGTGACAATGATTTGAGAGTGTCCTGAAAATTTGGAGATGTGAAACTAAGTGTTGGAAAAAATTGCCTGTTGCGGTCAAAATCATCCGGGCAACTTTATCCAAAATGGACAGATTTGTCCTCTATTGATGGTAACTGAATCTCCCCTCTAGAACTGTGTTCCTCTGTATCTGTAGCTTCACCTTTTGTGGTTAAAATTCTGCAATCACAGTTGAGAAACTAATTAGGGCTTCTTCTTCTTTTGTATAGGGACCTAAAAAGGGGTTAGTCCAATGGAGTTGAGTGGTCCCGCCATGCTTACGTAGCAATTCCAAAGAGGCATCAAACCCTTATAATTCCCCACACGATGTATGTGTGAAAGATGTATATCACAATGTGTTTGCAAATGAAGAGCCTAACAGGACCTCCGGCAATCAGCAAATGATCTCTGGTGTGTGAGATATAGCTTTGCAAATTGGCCAAAGGCACAAGATCTCCAGCACTGGGCAATGATCTTTTGTGTGCGAGATGTAGCTTTGCAAATTGGTCCAAGACAATCGTGTAACATGTGTGCAAACTCAGAGCAAGTTGAATATGCTTGAGAGGATGATATAGCAATTGGGTGCTTTGTTGTGATCTCCTAGGTAGCCCAAAGACGTGCGAGGTGAGTCTCTTAGAATGGGTTATGTGAATGTGCTTTTATAGGTAACTTTTGCAAAAAAAAATTCCATTCAAAAGACACTCTAAACAAGCTAGGGTAAGTTGTGAAATTGAAAATGTGACTGTTAGAGTTTTGGAGGGCAAAGTCATCAGCTCAGGTTAAAGTTTCTCAGATGACTTTGTCTGCCATGGCCGACTTCGTCCAAGAACAGTTCACAATGCAAATAGTCAGTTGGAGAGGGTGGCCACATGTTTGAACATGTGTTATATATATTCTGAGAATGAGCTTTTGATTGGTCAATGACGGATAACAAGTGTGACCTAGTGGTCAGTAGTTCTAATTGAGCAAGGGATGTGTAGGAATTAGTCAGTTTAGTGCATAATAATTTATGCGTTGATATTAATGCCAAGGATAGATTGTCAAATTTCATAAGTCCATATTCAGGTATCTGGACATACATAGAAGTTTGTTTTCAATCAAATGTACACCCTTTGTCCTTGGGCGATACCATTTCAACTTAGAGCCATTCATTGTGTCTTTAACAAATGCCCTATCCAAGTTCTCCATCTTGACTACCATATTCTCCAAGGGTGTAGGATTCTAAATGGCTCGATCCACATAATTTTAAACTCGCCAGTCTTAATTTATCCCCTACCATTACACCTAAGGCTCGTACTTCAAAATTCATCCATCAGCGGTGTGTTTATCATGCCAATATATCTATCTTTTCTGCATGACTTTTACTTCCCACTATGCCATTACATGACGTACATTCAATTTATTCCACCATATAAATTGCTGTGTGAGGTTCACCTCAAAGCCAAGTCAATTCTCAACATCTTCCTTTAAGCTTGGTACAAGATATGTTGGCCATACATGAGTTAAAAGGCATATTGCTAGTAATCACTTTGTAGGTTGTACAATAGGCCCACAAACACCATATATAGCTGTACTTCTCAATTTGCACCCCTTATATCGGACAACTTTTGGATCACTGAGATTAAAAGATTTTAACGGTCTCTATTTGGTTGTTCGCTCGTGTGTGGTGTGCATCGTAGAGTGAATGGAAGATTTGAAACTCTAAAATCATCAAGCAAATCACATGGTTGACAAAATGCCCACCTTGATCACTAATGATCTATGTCAAAATTATAAATCTCGTAACTACTTGCTCAAATAATTTTTGTTGAACTTTGTGCATTGATGTTAGGCAAGGCTCCAATTACTACCCACTTTGTTATATATTTTGTGTCAACCACTATATACTCGCACTAAAGGACATTGATTACTTTCAAGGATCCAAAAAAAATCTAGCCCCAACCGTTCCATTAGTTCATGAAGTTGAGATGCCCATAGGGGCATAAAGTCCCTTTTGAGAGGGTTCCTAGTCCTCTGACAAGTGTCACATCCCAACACCCATTTCTTGGCACCACAGTGCAATATCAGACACCACAATCTTGCTAGAACTGTTTATTTGTCGTAGTGTCAAGTCCCATGTGACCTCCAACAGGTCCTCCATATAATTCCAAAAGTACATCTTGAATTGTTTCATTACACATCACCCCATGACATGGTCAGCTCCCATCTTGTACATAAGGTCATTGACCAACTGGAAATTTTGGGACTTCAGTACCCATTTCCTCCACTCAATAGGCTGCACCTCCCTTAGGAGAGACACAATATATAGATAATCCAAAATATTTTCATAACAGGATGGCACAATAGCAATATGCGAGCAAAAAAAATCGTTGATGCCTTTAAGAGGTTCATATGACTTTATCAAAAAAAAGTTGGTTTGCAATCACATGGCTCTTGCTAGGCATGGCAATGATCTTAAATTTAAAATCTTGCAACATAAGCCACCAACTTATTTCAACTTGGATAACAAGATTGTTGACCAAGTAATGGTGGAACTCTTGCACTTGTAGAATAAGCCAAGTGATTGTTTCATTGTGTTGTAATTCTACCTAGCATCAAACACTTGACGGTTGTCAGAGAATACAGGGTTGTCCAACCCTTTAGTTCCACTTCCTACTTGTGCCAAGATCCCACCAAAGGCATAGTTGTAAGCATCAAATGCACATGGAATTCCTCATGCAATTATGGATATGCCAAGGTAGATGAACTGATTTGTCGTAGCCTTAAATCCTTGAAATTTTGCTTGTGTTTTTTTTACCATATGAACAAAGCTTTTTTCCTTATCAGCATGTCCAAAGATTGAAAGACTTGAGCATAATATTTGATGAAGCATCAATAATACTCAACATGGCCTAAGAATGACTTTATTCTTGTGACCTCTCTTAGTGCTTCCATTTTTTGTCAAGATCACACTTCAATCTAGCTTTACGAACAATATGGTCAAGAAGTTTCCCTTGTGGGACCGTGACCTTGTGCTTCTTCAAATTCAAATTCAATTGCATACACTACATCAGTGCTCCTTTCCTTGTCAACATGTCTAGGAGGTGAGAGACTTGAGCATAACATTTGATAAAGCATTGGTAATACCTTACATGGCCCAAGAATGACTTAAACCTTGTGATATCCCCAGGTGCTTCTATTTCTTGTCAAATTTAGTCTTCAATCCTGCTTTACAAACAATATAGCCAAGAAAATTACCGTGTCGAACCATGAACTTGCACGTCTTCAAATTCAAAGCCAATTTCACATGTCAACAATATCGCATCCACTCCATCAATTCTCGAAGATGGAAGTCTTGACCATTATAGATCAACCAATCATCCAAGAAGGCTTTGAAATTGCTAGAAGCTTGACTTTGCACTTCTTCATGTTTAGAGCCAATTTCACTACTCAATAATGTTCCATGCACTGCATCAGTTCTTGAAGATGGAAGTCTTGACCATTGAGGTTCAACCAATCATCCAAGACAACTTTGAAATTGTTAATAGCCATCTTGTTGAAAATGTCCAAGATAATTAACTAAAAGGTAGTTGAGGCAATGCATGAGTCGGAATGGCTGGCATCTAATTGTAAATGATATTCATTTTATCTTCTTCGATTATGCTAATCTAGTTGTACCCTAAAACACCATGCATAAAGGAATAGACTTTATGCTCGACTACTTCATCAAGTATAGAATTGGTAAATGGAACAAGGAACAAGTCCTTGGTAATAACTGCATTTGAACTTCTAAAGTCCAAGTGTAGTCTTATTTATCTCAACTCTTCAAACTAATACAAGAAACCCATTTTCCTTTTCCGCTTTAGAGATTATATTCACCTCTATCATTTTATCAATCTCCTATTAGACCTTTAGCAACATAATTTTTGTCCATTCTGTATGTTTTTCTCCTTTTTCCCTATGTTCTTGGCACTGAGGGAATTTTGTACACACATTTAACAAAAACCACTTCAGGGCTTTGTAAGTCCAAGCAAACGTGTCTTAGTAGTCCATGAATATCCAAAATATTGCCACCTTCAACAATGGGTCCTAGATATCTCCAAGCATATCATTTTGGGATCTACCTCTATTCTTAGACTCACCCTATCAGTAGGTTCCTTGTAATTCATTTCCCCAATGCTCCTAAACTAGTGATCCAATTTCTCATCTAACCTTGCATCCCCCACTTATATTTAGTGAATTATGGAGGATAAGTTGAGTACAAGAATGACATATATGTCATACTTGGCATTACCAACTTCAATTTTTGGTTACCATGTTGCACAAATGGTGTCTTGGATTTGCCATTGCTTACTTCATTTTACAAGCATCTTACTTTGGGTCCTTACCTTCTTCAATATCCAAGATCTCTACAAACTACAACCACGCTCAAATGTCTCATAATCTTCATCTGGCAATGAAAATGAAAATTGAGGGAGTTTGTCTCATCCTCAAAGCAAGACTACAACTTCAACATGCCTTCATTGTTCAACCCTATCATAACTTGGTAATTGTTGACCAAGTTTCTTCTTCGAAGTCAAAATTAGATGGAGTCTAATGAAGTTGCTTCTGCAATGACTACTTGATTATTCAAATCTATGATATACTTCTGACATTCATTTTCAATAGAGAGCAAGGTCCTGTTCCAATTATCATTAGCTTTGGATGGTATCATCCATCCCCAACCCAATAGTACATCATAAGCCTTTTTTTAGCTAGACAACTAACAAAGTTAGTATAAATGGTTGGGTGCCTATAATTACCTTTTGAGCCATAAGAACTCCCAACACCTTTATACCATGTTCATCGGCTCCCATTGATTAAAAAGTCGACAACCATATAATGGGCTTCTCTGAGTCTTCCAAAACTCTTCTAGAAGATCATTCACGATAGACCTGTTATCACAATAGTTTTTGTGATGTTCTTCTAACCAAGGTCTCCACATGTATGACTATCGATTGCCAAGCTAGGATCATTGTTAAGAGCATTAGATCAACCACTTAATCACTTGATGATGGGGGTTTGACAACATCTAACACTACATGCATTGTATGCTCTATATCACAACCAGCGTCTCGTACGGTAGCAGTTACAACATTCACGAGTTCTAGAATCTTTTGCAATAGACCTACTACATTGGCAAGTATGCTAGTCTACAAGACTTGTCTTGCAATTGTTTTGTCTAATCCGAATCAACTAGTTATTGTACTTGATTGTATGCTCTATATCACAACCAACATCTTGTACAGTAGCAGTTACAACATTCATGAATTCTAAAATCTTTTGCAATAGACCTACTACCTTGGCAAGTATGCTAGTCTGCAAGACTTGTCTTGCAATTGCTTTGTCCCATTTGAATCAACTAATTACCGTATTCATGTAACTACCACCATTATTTGATCATTGCCCTCGCAATTTTTGCCCTTGCTTCGGCTAACTTCTCCTCCATATGTGGCTCTGGGTAGTTAGATTTCTTTGTTTCTGCCCTCATGACTGTTATAACTTTGTGCTCAATTATGTCAATCATGTTAACATTGCTCTCTTGGGATGATTTTTATCGTTATGGCCTTTGGACACACACCATATGCATAGGACTCCAATGTGGTTTGATTGGTATGGCAATATCTTGCAAAATCCACTCCATTGCACTTCCAACATTGTACTATTGGATGACCGTGGTCATCATATTGGATCCAACAACAACTTCCACCACATTGTTTTGGCATATGTTGTTATTCCTTCGATTTCATATACCCACCATAAGACACACTAAGAGACATGCCCTTCCTGCTTTAGGGCTTTGTCAAGGAAGTAGGTAGTGTTGATGAATCTCCTTGAGTTAAGTGTATTGGGCATTCTTATTCTTTAAGTTGTATGGACAATCTTTGATTAAGTGACTTGTTACTCGACAAATATTGCCAAACATTCTCCTCAAACAATTGGCCTTGGTATTTCCTTCATATGAAACATATCCCCCCACAAATTCCTAATCAATCCTAGGTCATTATCATTGCGAACCTAGTTCACTATCAATGGAATCAAAGTCATCATCTTTGCTCCTCTTTGAGTGTGAGGATGCCTTTTTCTCACTTTTAATATACATTACTCTATTGTATGCATTTGCGCAAGACACCACCTTCATTTTTCTTTGCAATGAGGGTACTTATATACACCTCACTTTTTACGCTTGCTTACCATTTCTTGTGTAGGGGTTGTTGATGCATCTTCCTCTTAAGCAGGTGTCTCAACGGGGCTATTGGGATTGGGGTGTGATCAGACTTGGTCACGTGGGCTAGACCACGATATTTGAGAGATGTTGTTATTATGCCATACTTACCCTTGCCCTTGCCTCGTTCTCCCCTTTGTTCACACATTACATCCATTGCGTCTACTTGTCTCATTATGTCTACTTGCTTACGCCTATTGTACATTATATTATCTTTGTTTTCGGTCACTCTAGACCTTTGTCATTTCCTCTATTTACCTTTTGGCTTCCATCTCACATTATTTGCACTCTTTGTCATTAGGGTTCCCCAAAGGCCGCCATCACTCATGTGCAAAGGTGTCAGGTTTGGTTTTGTCATAGCCAACGGCCTCAGCCGCACACCACCTTTTTGTCACACCAACCAATCAATCATCAATTGATCATAAATGAAGGCATTTATAGCTCACACTATTTCACACTTGTTTGTTGGACTTGAGGATTTGGAGCTTACCTTTTTGCATTTGGGTCACCATAGTGAGATAAGACTGGAGATCTTCTTGTTGAGCCCTCCCCCTTCTCCACCCATAATGATTCTCTAGCGATGTTGTTGTCTTTGCGGAGGATTATTCATTAGCAATCACACACAAGCTATGGGTAAGTATTTCTAACTATTCTTAGTCTCTCATCTTGCACGTGTATGTTGATTGGTCATTCACTACGATAGATTAGAGTAGATGTATGTTTGTTTTGATCTATTGCATTGTCTTTATTATATTACACCCCTAGGCGTTATTCATCCCTTGATTACTCATATTTTGAATCCTAGTAGGATACCTATCTTTATCTTAGGTATAGGCCTTGGAAGCATATAGTTATCCTAGAGTTAGGGTCACTATCCATTAGAATCACGACACATGTTCTCCTTGTGCATCTTTGTATCTACATCGTGTGTCCAAACTTAGATTTGATCCCTACATTTGAGAAACCAGCTGCAAACCTATATTTGCCCATCATACATTTTGGTGAACCCAATGTGAATCTTACTCTGCCTTAAATTAGGTCAAATTCACTTTCTTCTTAATTTTGCTACACCATCGGCCTCTATGCAGAATCCTACTACACAGTCAATTTCATCTACGCCTTGGTCATCGTATTCAGACAACATCAACCCATGTGCGAATTTCCTACATGGGCAATCCCGTTGGGAAAATATTTCGAGAAAACCTCCTTCAAGCATCCCTGCTTCACGATGGAGTACTTGCTCGATGATTCTACTACATCTTTTACCAAGCCATCTCTGCATGACAATAATAACCACAAGGCTAATGGTTTTCCAATATTAGTTCCTCATTACACTGACTGTTTTGCCATAGGAGATGCCAATGCAGAGAAGCCAAAACCTCCACACTGTAATGTACAGACTAGATCCAACATCTGAAACCCTATCTTTGAAACTGAAGAAGGGGAACATGAAGATATCCCTGAATCTGATTATACTGCTGCTATGGAAAAGTTTATTCAACAATTCTCTGAATATGTAAGAGATTCACCAAACATTCTGCACAAGCGCATTGAAGACTATCTTTCTAGAAATTTGGATTGAGATATCAATCATATTGAGCCTCCTCCAAATGGAGTGAATACTAATCTAGCCAATAACACAAATCTTCTGCCAAATAACGATCCTACTCAATTCATCATGCAACTCATCAATCACCTAAGTCAACAACAAACTATGACTGCAAATTATTTCTTGCAGATGCAAACCAATCTAGGTCAGCTCGTTATTCAACTACAAACAATCGCTTGGGGCACAGCAAACCAAGGTCAATTCCCTCCTCTTCTGGTTGGCATTAATGGAGTACCCATTGCCCAACATGTTACCATAATTTCCACGCAAAGGATTGCTAAAAATAGCACTTGGCTTTTTTTTAAAAAGTGGCTATTTTTAGAAGATTGGCTATTTTAGCTTGGCTAAAATAGTGTGGCTAAAAATAGCACTTGGCCATTTTTAGATAGAGGTGCTAGAAATAAGAAGAGCTAAAAATAGAGGTTTTAGTTCTATTTTTAGGAGAAGGGAGTGCATAAGTGGATGGATAAAGATAGCTTTTATTAAATTTAGCAAGTGTTGCTTCAAATAGAACTTGGCTAAAAGAGTAGTGCTTTGGAAAAAATTAGCAATTGCAGTCCTATAATTGGCACAAAAGGGGTTGAAGAAAATAAATAAAATAAAAGAACAGCAGTCCAAAAATAGCAGCAAGCTATTATTGGGAAGGCAGAGTTGATTCATCTTCATATAGGCTGATTTCTATATTAAAAAAGATATATACACATTGTGGGCTGTTTTGCTTTGGCAATCCTAGCCTTGTACTTGCACCTCTGAATAAAAAAAACTCCATTTGCCCTCTCATACTATTGTTTTTTTATTTTTCATTGTGTTTGATAGGAATATTGTGTTGCTCTAGTGTGGAATTTACTCCCTCTACCGATGTCCTTTCTCCTAAAGCCTTGAATTTATTATGCAAAATAGCTTAGAGTTGTGCAAGTGTGTGGATCTTTGAATTCTCTGTGTGCAGAGTTACATGCATGTGTTAAATTATTGGTGGATCACCCTTATTTTCCTTTTCGGCATTCCTTCTCCCTTAGCCTTGTCAAAGTCTTCATTTTTTCAGTGATTCACAAGGGAACAAGCCCTTTCTGGAGGTTCACCTCAAACATAGGTTACCCACAACCTTGAGGTGTTCCAATTTTGTCATCAACAAGAGAGAGTGTACACACCATTCTCTATCAGAGTGTAACTTTTAGGTGACAACACAACCTCCTATCCATAACAAAGTCATTTAAGCCATTCAAAGAGAGCCCTTTTCTCCCTACATCACTTCAATGGACATTGGAAGAATCACTCCTATCACTTACGACGATTCTACGAACCCTACCCTACACATCAAAGCCTTTGGCAATCTCAACAAAGATTAGGTCAAAAAAAAAATTTACGCTGCCACCAAACTCTTGGCTAGGACACTTACGGGAGATGCCTTGGATTGGTAGCATAATCTTCTAACCAACTCTATTGTCAAACTTGAAAGTTTGGTGACTGCCTTAGTTAATGATATTGGACAGTATCATGGACCTTCCCAATATCCACAGTTATGCTTTCATTCCAGCTATTGTTGTTATTGGACAGCGAATGGAGTTCTCAATTTCGCATAAAGCGTTGGATGACCTTATCCACTAAGGCCTAACACAAAAAGCCCGATGGGAGTTTATTTTAGTTGTTCCTTAGAGCCCTCGAACCTCGCCTTCAATACAAGGTGAGATACTTCTCTCCTACCTCTTTGGAAAAAGCTAGTGGCCGCTAAGTTACATAAGGCTAGCAACTGATTACGACATCGTGAGGGATTTTGAAATGATTTCACCTAGATTTAGGTATAATGGGCTCCCAATAACATTCAATTCCTCATGCAACTCTAGATATTACAAGAATCGCCATTATTGACAGAGTCACAGACACTCTTCGTTATTTTTGGCACTTCTAATTTCTAATAAGTTACTATCCATAATAGTGGTCAATTAAACTACACAAGGTTAGCGGCCGCAAATTCTACATAAGGCCTATCGTGATGATTGTCACCAACCTATGTCTAAGGAGGAGTTGAGACGACACTTACCCCAACCATTCGCCATGGTTGTAGACTCTTCTCGACCTCTTCCTCAATGGCATGACAAAAGTAAATTTTGTTGGTTTCCAATATTTTAATTTTCGGGCCAATATCTTTAATTAGTGGTAGCATAGAAAATACCAATATTTAACATTTTGGACTTCCAAAATTGGTAATAACTTTGATTCCAATGAGAGCTATCATTTTTTATCTGACTTGATGACTGGCCATCATGTCACACAATTTACTGAAGATCCACAGCGTTACAAGGCATAAATCTCTTTCCTCAAGCTCGTGATGATTGTCACAACCTTTTTCCAAAGAAGAGTCTACAGACGATGCACTACCCGATCATTCACCTTGGCTGAAGATCCTTCTCGACCTCTTCCTCAATCGGCAACAATGAAAGTACATCTTTTAACGTTGGTGGCATGCCTAACTATCCCATTCCTAGTGCATAATTGTGGAGAGCACAGCCCTTTGATCCTTTACCTATTTTTTACTCCATGGAAAAAACTTTGACCATGAGACCATCACTCGAGAAAGGACTATGATGAAGCCATCAAAGCCCACAACAAAGATCCTAACAACGTTAGTCAGGCATGAAGTGAGTTCATTAGGCTAATGAGTATCTTAAAATCTACAACAATCCTACTTCTTGATCACTATAATTCTGATTAATTTAATCCTGGTCATGTTCGGAACTAACAATACAACTACTAATGTTGTTGACACCTCATATCCCTCTACTAGTGCATCTATAGAGAGTGCACAGTTCATATGGATGATACCAAACATATTATCACATGTATATAAAATCCTTTTATCCTTCCACTGTTTAAACTAAATCTTACAAATTCATCTACCCATGTTCTTGAAGCCAAACATCTCATGAACAAACTTCCATTCTAATTGCACATAGTTCATATAAACTCCATCAACCCTTGTGCAGACATTCCTACATTCATGATCTATCTAATATATGGCATCACATCTCCAAAACGACATTGGCCATTGAAAACTTACGCAATGGATCCCATCTATTTTCATCTTTGACTCTTCTTACATCATCTACCCCCATGAACATATTCTTACTATGGTCAATCTCGTATAAATGCCAAGAAAAAAATAGAATCTAAAGCCCTTTTCTAGTCCTCATTCAGAACCTGTTTAGACTGACTTTCTTTAGGTTTACACTATGCACATTGTCCATCCCTGAAGATTGGGATCCCCTCGCAGATAATTTCTTGTGTTCCAAGACAAATTTATTTCTTGGAACTCATTCACACCTCACCCAAATATCGTGAGAGCATCTTATATCAACACTTTTTTCTACTGACATTCCTTTCCCACCCATTTGGGGCAACAACCTACCCTACATGATTTGGAAGAGAGCATCATGCGTCAATGTAAATATTTTTCCACTTACTAATGATCTTTCTATCATTTGTTCCTCATGTATTCACTTTCCTCTTAATTTCATGATCCTTGATGAGCTTCTCTTTCATGAAAATGATGCTCCCCCTCTTTATCTCATGTTCATATTGACCACACCATGGTTAAGAGATCCCTCATCACCATGAAGGTTATGACACCTATGTCGCTTCCCTTGACTTCATTAATACCCTATGTAATTACTCTATTGAAAAACCTAAAATCCACTAGGATAGCACATGTTAGGGTTATGGCCAGTAGACAGATGCCCTCTATGGGCTACATTTGGCTCCCTATCATCGTAACTCCTCGCATGTCGTCCACCTTAAAATCATGATCTTTTAATTTACCCTTGTCTTATAATATCCTCTTAGGTCGATTGTGGACTCATAGCATGCGCACAGTCATGTCATTTGCCTACTAATGTGTTAGGTTCAAACACTTGGGGGCCATCTATAAAGTCCAAGGTGATGTTAATCCTTCGAACTTTGACCTCTTCCAACAACATGGGACATTCAAAATTCCCAACCCCTCGAAGAAATTTTTTACCATCCCATTTCATGGGAATATCAATGTTTCAAGTATCCTATGTAGATTCCCTTCATGGCTATAGTGGTCATCTCGAGGTTTTGGATCGTACTCCGCCCAACCTTCTCAATTCGGATCATGATGAGCCTAATGAAATCAACCTTAGGATCAATGCTTCTAATTTCCTTGATGTCATTATATCACAATTACTACCCACTCTACAACCTCGCTTGCACAAGAAGGATATTGGCCACGTCCCTATCACCACTACTCGCACTAAGCGTCCTCCTATAGAACATCTTGTTCAACCCAAGACTATTATCAATTCATATGGTATTGATGCCAATACACCTGATTATGATGATGGTTATTCTCTAGACGATCCCTTCTTAACAGCTATGTCCAAGCTAAGAATGCAAAAATTCTTCGTTATCAAAAATCATTACGCTCTACCTTTAGTCAACATCAACACTATCACCATCTCCCCACGAGACATGCATACTACCTTTGATCCGGAGGTTGATGACCTTATGGATGATGATAACCCCTGCTGCGACTATGATGTGCTTACTTTCCAAATCGTGGATTCATTTTTATACAACAATAATAGATTCAACATAACGGATTTACATTGAAAATACACAGTATAAACACATCAATAAACACTAAATTGATAACACAAATCAATGTTGTAGCTCATCATTAATGGTTTCGAGTTCAAAATACACATCTTTAAGGAACCTTTGGGATGGCAACCCAACTCTCACAATAGAAGCAATAGGCACTGTCACAACTTGCGCAATGAGGAATTTGTATAATGAACACATATACATACAATTGACTAACCCCGGCCAGGGACATCTGGAGTGTACTTTGTACCCCCAGTCGAATGCACTCTATGCACCCCATCTCAATCGCAAAGTATTTGCCTCCAACTTCCCATTGGAAGTTGTCCTTCGATAAATCCTTTATCAACTTCTATATCAATTCATATATTTCATAGCCATATATATCATTTCCATATATTCATTTATCATATGCTCTCATATCTTTCATGTCATCCACTAAAGGTCCCTTTACTTATTTATTACATGTGAAAGGGTCCCAACATTTTGGACACATCCTTCCATTACATAATTACATTAATTTCGTACCCATGTTATCGGGTTTCCACATTTATTTATTTCACCCATACTATGGGATTTCTTTACACATTCTTTTTACTCTCATTTTTTGCACAAAGCTTTATCCTTTTACCCATTTATGTTCACAAGGGTAACATAGTATTTAATATTTCACCCCTTCAATATTTCGGGTAAATATGTGTGGACTTAATCACGTGACATTATCCCCCTGTGAATTTAGTTGATGTCCTCAGTAGCACAGGTTTTATCTGAAATACATGTCACAACAATACTTGCTTAGTCAAGGACATAATCAGTTTTAGATATGTAGCATTATCATCATCAAAAAAATTCCATTCTAATTTAATTATGTAGTATCTTAGTGCAATTTATCCAATTTTCCTCTTTTCCATTAAACATGTCTAGAGGATCAAGAAAACATCACACAATAAGTCATAAATTTGTCAGTACATCAGCTAACACAAAAAGGTACTAGTATCAACTTCTAGAGAGTATTAAATATATCACATTAAACACCTAAATAAGATTCACAGTTTTATTTTTGATATAACAAATCATCAAATCAAGATAAGGTATTTCGATTAGGAATTGATTTAAGTAATGTACTTCAACATGGATCAAATTCAATCAACAAAACGAATTACTAGATCTAAGGGTCATCTCTCCCTGTAGAGGATTTAAATATCCTCTATTGGTTTGTATCCCATATAGAAAATATTGTACGCAATGCAATATTTGATGTCTCCAATATGAACAACTTGGGCCTCCCCAAATGTCCTACGATGTGCATACAACACTTCCTTATCACGAAATTAGTCTCACTCACATTAATGTTTTATAAGGAAATACCTTGTCACTATTTTGACCCAAATGTACCTAACTAATCAATTTTGGTAGGATCCGGTGCACAAACGCTAGTATGATAACACCTGAAATTATTCGTGTATAACCTTAGTTCACTCCAAATCATCTTATGCTTTATTGCCCCTAAAAGCATTTCATAGTATACAACAGGATCCTAAAGTTCATAAAAAATGAGTTTTGTTTTCCATGCCTTAACTATGATCACTAACTTTCAATGTTTCTAGCATGGTAGAACAATCAACTTTTCAAGATGACATGAAATGTTACTAACCGAGATTTTAATACATAGGGCTCTACATTATCCTTATATTGATTATGAATAAGATTCCTCAAACATAAGTTCATCTCTCTCAATTCTTAAGGGTTTCCCCTGAGAGAGCTCAAATGATTCATACTAACACAATAATCACATTGCACTTTATGCATAATAGTCAATCTAAACATATATGATTGTAATGTAAAAGCACATACACCTTCCAATCAAACACTTTATCAACAAATGGATAGGCATCAACAAGAAACATGGTTATCAACACTTTCCTTTCACCATGGTCAAAAATTCAATAACACACTATGCTAAACTTTTCAAGTTTTAATCACTTTTACTACACAACTCACAATTTTATGTATGCACAGGGCTAGAGACAATTGTATCACAATCATAATTAAGGGTACCAGACAAGATTGTATTGACCAACACAGTCTAACATCATATCCATACACACAGCCCTTATCTTATTTTATCAGATATAGAGATCTTCGTTATGATATCCACAAAGGTAATTACATATATTACCTAGCCTCCCAATACAATTTGGAGTTCACAGCAGATTTACCTGAGTGGAGCTTAGGTAATGGAGTATGTAAGAAAACCAAGTTTTGAAGTATTTTAATTGCTTGCATTCGTACGCCTTCTCTGTTTTAAGATGTTTATAGGATATCTTCCTTGTATTTATTCACAGACTTCATTAAAATTAATTGAGGAATTAAGTTGTTATTCATCTTGGAAAATAGTCTCTGTATAGATTATACATGGTTGACATTAATTTTTTCACCTTTGATTGTAAGTCTCTAATTCTTATATTTTTATGTTTGTTGATTCCTCCCATTGAGTTAAGGTATTCTACACACGTTGGTTTTCCACCCATTCTTCCATAATTACATAGTGTGTCAATTTATCAACAATGAAGAGAATTAACCATAATGTACCCTGATACATTGAAAATATTTGTGAATTTAAAATCAAAGATTCTGCATCTGATATAATTTTACAGCCTAATCCTATGTGATCAGTATGGCAACATACAATTAAAGTATGAATGGGCAATCATCAAAGCAAAATGGTTTTATTCTAAAATTGTTAAGAGGAGACATGGAAAGTTACCAGTAAGTGGGTAAGTGTCCCGAAAAAGTTCGGAAAAACCAATGAAAAATGGACTTCCATTATTCAATGATGGATGTCCATGCCCAATTTTAAAGCTCCTATTTTAGTATATTTAAGAAATTGTTTGAAAAGGTTGTTAAGTTTGATTTTACAACTTCAAATGAGTTTTCTTATAAGTTTACAATGCCTTTTCAATAAATCTGTTTTGTACATATCCTGGCATCTTTATATTCCATGAGATAAAACTTCTCCGAGGCATTTTGTCAAACAGTTCATATGCCTTGTATATTCTTCCACATTTTTCATTTGAATTAACTAAGGCACGTATAAATACAATATGAGACAGAAACCATTTTCTATTATGCTTTAATGGATTCTACACCCTGTTCCAAAGTTCTTATTTTGCTATGGGTAGGGAGTATGGAGGAAAAGCAGCGATGATCAGGTTAGACATATGTTTGTTGTGTTTAGTGAAATAGTATTAATGCCTCATTAGGATGACCATTTCTTCTGCAAGCAACAATTATGACACTCCATGAGTAGATAACTGGTTCTATCATTTTGTAAGACACTTGGAACTTTTCATACATATGTCTAAAGGTATATTAAAAAAGCTTGCAGCCAACATACTTAATTTTCTTCTCATTTACATGGGAATGAACTTTATTACCTCCTAAAAGGGCTTTGCCGAAAATGTGGGTTTGCAATAGTTGAAGATATATGTAATATTTTCCTAAAGGGTTACATGTAGTAAGCAAATTATATTTCCTCTTTCAACAAGACCTCTCTGACTATGCTTCTACCTACGACCAAAATCTTCAATACTTTTGTATCCCTCAAGATCAGCACTTGTCAAAATCATAATTGAGTCAGTATAATATACATTAGCTTCTACTTTGCTTATAGTTAAATTGCCTTCAAATGATGTAGGGGATAAATATAGAGGCATCACAGAAAATTGTTCTGGCAAGGAAAATCTAACAGGAACAGTCAATTATGTTTGCTTCTAATTGATTTGCTTAGTGCAATCTTGAACAACCTTCTTTCAGCTTTACAAAGAACATATGTCATCTTCCCACAAATTGAATTCTTTCGTCTCCAAATTTGTCATGATTTTGACTTATGACCAATGGCCACTCTAGCACGTTCACTTCCATCATTAATCAAAAACATCTTTGATCTTCTATATAAGATAAAAGATTTGCTTATTCATCGACACAGTATTCTAACTTATTAAAAATAAAGTTTTTTAATGATCAGTTGAATCAATTTTTAATTTTTTATCATTATGAGATCAGTGAAAATTATAGATCACTGAAAATAATTCACAGGTAAGATCTTCGTGGGAATAGCACTTGCCAATTGCTTGTCTTTAGACTTTAATCCCACCTGGATAAGGTAACAGGAACATCCACGCTTTATAACACAACATACATCCAAGTTAATATGGAAATCACAGGCGGGTGTCACAGAGACAACATAGAAATTTTAACTGCGGGTTAAATAGTCGTTGAGCGTAGAATGGACACGCGGCCCAATAACGAGTTCGCAATTGTCAGTCAATCACATCTCAAGCTTTCCAGCCAAACAAAGATTTTGGAATTCTCAAGGTCATTTGCAATGGGAAAACACAGTTTACCACACAGTGAGGAAAGACAAAATCCTGAGATCACAAGCGGGTACGTGGCCAAATGACGGCTTTGCAAAAATTAGCCAATAACAGTTTTTGCATTCAAACCAATCACGTATAAGCTTGGCTAGGGCATTGAGTGGAGCAAATATGAAACAACACATGTCCTCTCCAGAAGGAAGGACAGATGGTAAGATTTTGGGCTCTCGAGAATCCAGAACTTAATGACTCCAAGTTTCAACAAGTCGGACGAATACCTGAGATTGCAACACGTGGCTGAATCTTAGAAACTCGGGTTTCTCAAAGTCTCAGGGTTTCATGGGATCAAAAGTTCATGTGGATTTCACAATTACGGGATCTCGGAGATCCCGAAAACTTAAAATATGTGACTCGAAGTATAGTATACCCAAGCTTGATACGTGGCAGAATCCCGGGGACTTGGGCTCTTGGGATGCACAAGATCCTGGGATTTCGCAAGACAATGGCCAAACCATTGAGGATAAGGTCGAGGTCATGGTCAAGGCAAGGCACTGTGGTTTTTGACTAGTGGGGAACACAGAATAATGTTTTTCGCTGTAATAGCCAATACGTGGCCCAATCACGCACAGTAGATTCCAACTAATAATGGGTTGGCATTCTCTGCCAATCATGTGCTCTCAGAGATCTGAGAATTGGAAGACGAAGCTTGTTAGATCTTTTGGCACCACAACAACACGAGAACACAATAACACAATAATTATAACGACAGGGGTTTAATTGTCAGTAAATCGGTGACTTAAGAGTTTTCACGGGAAAAGTGACCAGCACCTCAATAACCGAGATTTTGCCACTTGTCAGGATCTCTCAGAAACGATCTCTTGATGATTGTAATCTGGATGTGTGGACTACTTTTAACACCGAACAAAGCATACATGTTCCAATGAACTCCTTAACCAATCACGCTCTCATATTACCCAACCACAGACAGCATTTCAGGCTCCAGAGAGAATGAGCTATATGGTTCAATGTTGACAGGGGATTACACGAAAAGGTGACACTTGTCAAGATTTATGATTTTCAGGTAGTTAGAGGGTCAACTAACCACACTGTATAATGTTTGAAGGCTGGCAAGCAACACGAAATGGAGACAAGTAGCATGGTTAACGTGCCTTTGTGAATTGGAATTTTAAGAGTTTGGGGCCAAAATGAATTGGAAAAACAAGAAAAAACACCAAAACAATTTTACCCAACTTTTGATAAGTCGGCCAATTTGAATCAACCTAAAGATTTCAATATCAGAAACACGAGCACAACAGGGGTATTCCAGAGGATAGAAATCATCTATCTCATTTATTTTTGCTCATTAAAATTACAGGGTCGAGTTAAAAATATCAAAAGTAAAGCAGTTCACCAAAAAATGGGAAAAATCTTATTCAACTTAATATACAGACGATAATACAGTTATTGGGACTCATGTATATATAAAGCAGAGACATTCATCGAGATTGAGTTGTGCTTGAACAAATCAGGATCAATTGGAATCCATGAAGTAGTGAATTCTACTTAATCTATACATATGAATTCATACAAGATATTTGTCAATCAAATAAAGAGCTTTATTTTGATCATAGAATCATATACAAGGTATAACAACCATACGTGCTCATTCAAAATATAGAGTTAGTAACTCTAGCGAATTTTTAGTTTTTCTAGAGATTGAACTATGACATTCACTAGGATTTAATCATATATAACCTAGATCATACAAATTCTTTTTCTGGTCTTTGAGACTGTGAGAGACTTAATATATAGGTGACAAGGATACAGTGACTCAGATATGTAGAGTTCTACACAGAATATCAAATAAATATTAATAGAGAAATAACAGATAATTTCAGAGATAGATACCGTATCCCAAGCAGAAAATATATATTCCGATCAGAGATATCAGAAAACTACAATCATCCGTTTACAAGTATTTAATAAGAGTTTTCATAGAAATAGATGACCTAACCAGACTCATACATACATATATATATATATTTGAAAAACATAGGGCCTTTCACACAGATCCTTTAAGATCTCACGCTCTGATACCAAATGTGATGTGCTTACTTTCCAAATCTTTGATTCATTTTTATGCAACAATAACAGATTGAACATAACAGATTTACATTGAAAATATACAGTATAAAGTTAAACACATCAATAAACACTGAATTGATAACATAAATCAAATATCACAGATCAATATTGTAGCTTATCATTAATGGTTTCAAGTTCAAAATACATATCTTTGAGGGACACTCGGGATTGCAACCCAACTCTCACAATGGAAGCAATAGGCACAGTCACAAATTGCAGAATGAGGAATCCATATCATGAACACATGTACATACAATTGACTAACCTCGACCAAGGACAATTGGAGTGTGTACTTTGTACCCCCAGCCAGATGCACTTTATGCACCCCGTCTCAATTGCAAGGTACTTGCCTCCAACTTCCCACTGGAAGTTGTCCTTCGATAAATCCTTTATCAAATTCTATCATATATTTCATAACCACATGTATCATTTCCATATAATCATTTATCATATGCTTTCATATCTTTTAATCATCCACCGAGGGTCCCTTTACTTATTTATTACATGTGAAAGGGTCCCACCCTTTTGGACACATCCTTTCATTACATAATTACATTAATTTCATACCCATGTTATCGGGTTCCACATTTAATTATTTCACCCATACTATGGGATTTCTTTACACATTCATTTTGCTCCCATTCTTTGTACAAATCTTTATCCTTTTACCCATTTATTTTCACAAGGGTATTTAATATTTCACCCCCTTCAATATTGCGGGTAACAAGGGTAACAAATTGCACTCAAACACAATGACTATTTAATTTATTAATTATTGTCATTCAAACTCCAAGTACAAGCATTATGACAAACACTTCCACAAAATTACAAGCCTAAAATCTTGTTTCATGCTTCAAATTGACAACAAAGGTTTATCGGTTCATCTTTGAGGCTAAATACCCATCTAGAATCAGCTTTCGGTTTTCTTAGAGATCTCTACAATGTTGTCATTTTTAATTTACTTGAATCACCTATGTTTTTCCTCTACAATTCAAAATCACAAGAAACACACTTTCCAAACCTTGACACCGTTGTTTAGGTGTTCCTCTCCTTTCACACCTAGGTCCTCAGAAATCCAAATTCTCATGTTTCAACTGATTTTTCTCTTTCAATTTTCAAACCCCCAAACCCACAAATCTTGTTTTCAAAACCCAATTTTAGAATTGGTTTTCTCATTGTCATTACCCATTATTTCCAGAGTTTTCTTGGCAATTATAGAATCCGTGATCATGAAGCGCCATTTATTTGATGTCGTTCATGGAACCCCTGAGTGGATTGTATTTTTTTAACATCTCGATCCGTTACCTCATAATTTTTCAACAGGTTTTCTTGACGAATATGAGTTGAAATCATAGAGAAACAAACACAAAGGAGAGCATTTGAGTTAAGGCCACATGGCAGCGTGTTGTCACATGGAGCCATGTGGAAAAAGGCAGTACCAAAGAATAGCAAACGACAACTCTCTGTGAGATGGTTCACAAGATCACGGGACATATCATTATTGCATTACATTGAGAAGATACCCTAAAATCGTGACAGTTGTCACAATAATGTTGCAAGAAGCAATTTGCAAAACAAATGAAGCTTGAGAACAACAATGAACACCCCCTGTGAGCTAATTTCACAAGCTCAAGACATGTGGAATGATCTTGTTACGAGATGTTGTTTGAGGCCTTGAACCACGAGGAAAAGTCAAACATCGGCAATCCACAAGGATTTTGTTGTTTCACTAAGAACAAAAAAATCATAGACCAAGCAAAAGCAAAGAACAAGCAAACTTCACAAGATTATGACAAGTGTTAATATCTCGTTGCACGGAGCAAAATGAAATTCTAAGGTGAAAGAAGAAATAGAATCAAACAAGAGCTCACAAGAAAGTAACAAGTGGCAAGATCTCAGATTGCGAAGCATGTTTCACCTGCGAAGATTGAAGAATAATAAACACACCAAGTTCACACGAGAGTGACACTTGAAAGGAAGCTAGACAAATGCAGAACTTCCTAATTACTCTTTAGACGAAAGAAGTGCAAAACAAACCTCAATCTCTCAACTTCAGTATGAGTAATTAACATGCAAGTAACCTACAGCAACATGCAATTACATATAATTCACATAGGACACAACATATACCCTAGGAAAACCCTTTCGGAAAAAATCCAGCAACCAAAGAGCACTCAACTGTATTATTCAGTAATTAACAAACTGTGGTTACAATATAATGGTAGAGTATCCACTCTTACAGTCCCAATCAGCGCAGCTAGAAATTACACAGGTGCTTATCCTTTTCTTGCAAATACCAAGAATATTGTCTCATTCATTGTATATTTATCCCTACCCCAAAGAGCCTGATTTATAGACTTTTCCAGTGCATAGAATAAAAAAGAACTAATAGCACTTATTTCAAAAAATACAGTCTATGATTAGTCTTCTCAGCTACCCAATATGCATGATAAATTAATAGCATTTTCACTAAATATAGACAGTCCAAGAATAGACTTCTTCAGCACCTTAGCTCCATGATGAATTACCAATATAAACAGCTCTTATTCAACACCTACATTGCATGGTGTGTTAATAGCACTTAACAGCCAAAATTAGCTGCCCTTGTGCATGCTGATTTGGCCTGTGCTTATGCTCCAAAATTAGCACTTTATTTTCCTAGTTCACCTTTTATTCTCCCTCTGCATGCTCATAATACATAATACATAATACATGTGACAAAAGAATAGCCACATCAAGTGGAAAGCAAGTGCACCCAAAATTAATACAAAATAATTAATTAAACTCCATCATTTGGTTTTTCAAGGTGTAAGACACCTAATCCCAACATTCTCCCACTTGTCATATCCTTGCAAGAGCAAAATTGAACATCAACAAAAAGTGAACAAATTGCTAAGGGCATAAATGCCCATAGCCTTGTTGCACCATCTGAACTTCTCTAGGCTCATAGGCTTCATCAATGCATCTGCAATATTTACCAAAGTAACCACCTTCTCAAGTATAACCTTTCCATCCTCCACCATGTCATGAACAAAATTGTGCTTTGTCCGCACATGAAAGGCAGGGTTCTTTGCCAAGTTGATAGCACTCTAACTATCATAACTAATTTTTACTGCTCCTTGAATCAAATCAACATCCGAACACAACCTTTAAACCCACAATACCTCCCTACATGCATGAGTATCTGCTATATACTCTTATCTTGATAGTGGATAAAGCGACTATAGCTTGCCGCTTACTCATTCAACTAATGGCACCACCAAACAAGCTAAACACATTGCCACCGTTAAACCTCGTGTTGTCAGCATCTTCTATCCAATTTTAGGCTACAAATCACTGTATATCCACCAACATATTACAAAAATTTCTGACAGCCAAGGATCCATGATAGCAAATGGAGTGATCTAAGGTACCATGAAGAAATCTGAAAACTCTCATCACTTCCACCCAATGATCCTTTCCTAGATTAGCCATAAACTGGCTCAGGACTCCCACTGCTTGGGAGATGTTTGATCTGGTGCAGACCATATAGCTCATATGAAGCTCCCAACTGCACTAGCATAAGGTACATTACTCATGTCCTCCATCTCAGCAAGTGTAGGACACTGCTCAACTGAAAGCTTTGTTCCCACAGAAACAAGAACACTGACTGGTTTGCAATCCTACATATAAACCGCTGCAACACAGAATTAACAAACATCTTCTAACCAAGCCAAAGTTTTATGTTAGTTGTATCTCTCTTGTAATCTCCATCCCTAAGCTAAGCTCCATACCTCTTAAATCTTTCATTTCAAACTATAATGAAAGCTGATATTTTAAAACCCTTGTCATATCCTTGTTGTTACCCATCTACAACATGCCATCCACATACAAAGTGATAACAATAAAATGATAACCATCCTCCTTATAATAAGCACAGTGATCTATTTTGGATCTAACAAATACCAATCTCAAAACATAAGAATCAAACTTCTTGTACCACATTCTAGGAGCCCGTTCGAGACCATAAAAGAATTCTTCAACTTACAAACCAATTCTTCTTTTCCCTTTAGTACATAGTACTTTGGTTGTGTCACGTAGCTCTCTTCCTCCAGATCTGCATGCAAGAAGGTTGTCTTCAAGGTCAAAAGCAGCAGCAACAGATAAAAGAAATCTGATGGATGTAAGCTTTGGAACTGGTGAAAAGATCTCACCAAAATCTATTTTGTCCACTTGGGAATAATCTTTAGCAACCAGCCTTGCTTTGTAGTTTCCTATCTTGACCTCAGACTTCTTGAAAACCCATTTGCAGCCAATAGGTTTCCTTCCCTTAAGCAATCGAACTAGGTCCAATGTGTCATCCTTCTTTAAGAATGGCATCTCCTCATCCATGGCCATCTTCCAGGACTCACTGTCATTCATCTCCATTGCCTCCTTCACAATTCTAGGTTCTTCGACATTAGTAGACAAAGAAAAAATACAGCTAAAATTAAGTGCGCTATACCTTTCTGGTTGCTTTCCTCTGCCAAGTGGAGCTCCTCCCCCAGTGAGGTTGAGGTTGTTCCTTCTCTAAATTGTCTGAGCTCTCTGGAACATGCTCCTAATCTAGTCCAATCATAAACTTCTAGTTCAGTCTCAGGTGCAGCCTTCAAAGTCTTTGGCTCAAGCTGTACTGTTATCTTCACATTATCACTTAGTTGCTCAACTTTTGAACAAGACCTAATCTTTGTTGAGATCACATTCGGACTATGTCACTATACATTGTTTTTTGTGTCACAAGGTTCCAAAGTTTGTATCCCTTCACACCATCACCCTATCCAATGAAGATACATTTTTCTGCTTGGAAATCCAGCTGGGATCTCCTCTTTAGGCACATGCACTATGCCTCACAACCAAAAACTCTAACATGTTGTGGTGAAGGCTTCTTGGTTGTCCAAACCTCTTGTGGAGTTTTGTCAACAAGAGTTAATATAGGAGATCTATTAATCATATAACATGTTATATTGGCTGCTTCTGCCCAGAAGTTTTATTCAAACCAGCTCCATTAAGCATACTCCTAGTCCTCTCCATCAGCATCTTGTTCATCATTTCTGCAACTCCATTCTACTGATGGATGTATGTAGTTGCCTCATGTCAGATAATGCCATTGTCTTTACAAAATTTATCAAACTTTGCAGAACAGTATTCTTCACTATTGTCCATTCTCTGCACCTTGATCTTCCTTTCAGTCTCATTCTCCACAAGAGCCTTAAACTCTTTGAAAGGACCAAAGACCTCAAATTTTTGCTTGAGGAAGCGAACCCATGTCATTCTGGCGAAGCAATCAATAAAGGAACATAATACACTGATTCACTAGTGAGGATACTTTAACAGGACCAAATACATCATTATGAATCAAATGCAAAGATCCTGATGATCTAAAAGAGCTCGAGTAAAACTGAACACAATGTTGTTTTCCATATATACAATGTTCACAAAAGTCCAGATCTAAAAAACAATCATCTAACCTCTCTATCATGTTTTTGCCTTTCAAGGCCCTAAGGCCATTCTCACCAATGTGCCACGTGCACTCAAGCCACAAAATAGTCTTCCCAACAAGAAGTTTCATTTTGGAGAAGTGATCAATAAAGGAACGTGATAGAAGGATTTCACTAGTGAAGGTACTTTAACAGGACCAAATACATCATTATGAATCAAATTTAAAGATCCCAATGATCTAACAAAGCTCGAGTAAAACTGAACATGATTTTATATGCAATGTTCACAGAAGTAAAAATTTAATGAAACAATCATCTAACCTCTCTGCCATATTTTTTCCTTTCAAGGCCCTAAGGCCTTTCTCACCAATGCGGCACATGCACTCAAGCCACAAAATAGTCTTCCCAACAAGAAGTTTCAGGTTCTTAGCAGCAAGAACCTCGGTGCTATTACATGCAATGGTGTTTGCCTTATAACAAAATAGAGTTCCATCGCAAACTCCCCTAACCAAGACCATGGCTCCACACACCATCTTGCAACCCTCCTTGCAAAAGACCACCTGCACTCCAAGATTGTTCAATCTACTTACAGAAATCAGGTTCATTGCCAAACCAAGAGTATGGTGGAGAGGGATTTGGACCATCCATCTCCAAGTGTGAGCATGACTCTTCCGTGACCAACTATTTTGAGAGACAAGTTGTCTCCCACATACACCATCCCACCATCAAAATCAGCATACTTGAAAACCACTCCCGATTTGGAGTCATGTTGTAGGAAGCTCTAGAGTCAATCAACCATGCATCCTCACATGCTAAAAGCCTAAATCACGAGGTTCGAGTTTGCATTCATGTTTGACAAGGACAAAGTTCTGTTCAAATTCGCCAAGGGATAAAGTTAGAGAAAAAAAAATCATCTTTAAGTTCGAACAATTTTTTTCTATCATTTTTAGTTTTTGAAAAAAAGTGCATAAATATGTCAGTGGGACAGAGTGGAGAGAGCTTTCTATCCACTACTTTCAATCAGTATATGTATATATACATACATTTGTAAAATAATGCAAAATCACATCAAAAACTTCCCATGTAAAAATAATGGATAAAGATCGAGTTCATGTTCGATGAGAATAAGGGGCTGCAACAAACTTGTCACTCGCATCTATTTGAGAAGCCTAAGAGTCTGAATTGTCATCTGTTTCCTTATTGCTCTTCTTATTCTCCTCTCCTCGTACTCCTTGATGTGGCCTTGCTTGCCTTAATGTCAGCACTTCACCTTGGACTTTCCGAGAGACTTGGATCTCCTTCTAGATTTGGATCTGTCATCCCATTTCTTGTTCTCGCCTTTCTCCTTCGATCTACCTTAAACAACCAATGTATTCTTGATGGAATCAAACGTCTTCTATCTCAACTCTTCCAAGAGGAAAGCACCCACCACTTCTTCGAGCTTTAGCTAAGTGGCAAGGCTGTTGATTGCCATCACAAGGTTGTCCCATGAATCTGGCTAATAACACAAGAGCATGATGCAATGATCCTCATTATCCATTTGCATACCTATGTACCGTAGCTAGCTCACAATGACGCTGAATGCATTCAAATGCTCCACAACGAATCACCATCACCTATCCTTAAGGGGTAGCGCTTCTTCCAGAGGCTCTCAGTGGTGGTCTCTCCAGATACATTCAAAAGAACTGAATCGACCAAACAAGGCCGAACCAGGCTCCTTGCTTGTCAATCCATCACTGCCTGCTTTCCATCCCTCATAGACACTGGTTTGCTACCTGAAATAGCAGCCCAAAGATCTCTGTCTATGAGCACATCTCCATCTTCAGCTTCCAAAGCTCATTTGTGTTGTTTAATTTATGTATTTCCAACTTTGATGCACTTGCCATGCTGAAATAAGACCTCTGATTTGCACAACTCCCACTTTGATACCAAATGAAAGGAAGCTAAATAAATGTGTAACTTCCTATTTAATCTTTATATATATATATATATATATAGGAAATAAGTGCAAGAACAGACCTAGGTCTCTCAAATTCAGTAAAAACAATAAGCATGCAAGTAACCTACAACAACATGCAGTTACATATAACTCGCATAGGACACAACATGTACTCGGTGAAAACCCTTTTTGGAAAGACCTGTCAACGAAAGAACACTCAATTGTATCATTCAGTAATCAGCAATTTGTGGTTACAATACAATGACAGGGTATCCACTCCTACAGTCCCAATCAGCAAAGTTGGAAATTACACGGGCCACTCGTGCTTTTCTTGCAAATACCAAGAATATTTTCTCGTTAATTGTATATTTATCTCTACCTCTAAGAGCCTAATTTTTAAACTTTTGCCACGCTTAAAATATAAGAGAATTAATAGCACTGTTTTCCAAAAAATAGACAATCTATAATTAGACTTCTCGGCCACCCAATATGCATGATAAATTAACTGCAGTTTCACTAAATATAGACAGTCCAAGAATAGACTTCTTTGGCACCTGAACTGTGTGTTGAATTACCAAAATAAACAGCTCTTATCCAGTGCCTAAATTGCATGATGACTTTACAGCACTTAACCCCCAAAATTAGCTGCCCTTGTGCATGCTGATTCGGCATTGGCTTATATAGACAGTCCAAGAATAGACTTCTTTGGCACCTTAATTGCGTGTTGAATTACCAAAATAAACAGCTCTTATCCAGAGCCTACATTGCATGATGAATTAACAGCACTTAACCACCAAAATTAGCTGCCCTTGTGCATGTTGATTTGGAATGTGCTTATGCTCCAGAAGTAGCATTTTTTCCTAGTTCACGTTTTATTCTCCCTCCATGCATGCTCCTAATACATGATATGTGACAGAAAAAATAGCCACATCAAGTGGGAAGCATGCGCACCCATGATTAAATACAGAAATAATTAATTAAACTCCAGCATTAGGATTTGCAAGGTGTATGACAGCCAATCCCAATGGCAGGCCATTGTTACACGAAGAGAGAAGAACACAAAGGAAAATACAAAACACATAAGAACAATATTTGACGATCTCCAGATGTTCCAACACGTGTCAAATTTCAATCAGCCATGAGCTTGGGAGAAAAACAAAGATTAAAACACAAAGAAACGCAAGATTTCATGAGAACACAAAGAAATCATATTTTAAATGGGCTTTCAACCATTTCACTTCGGCCTTTTACAGAGATTCTGAGAAGCCCGGATAGATAAATAACTTGGAAACCACAAATAAACTCCAGAAATCCAAAGATCTAACAAAACAACCTGTGTCATATCTAGTAAACTTGAAATCTGGATTTTTTTTAACTGTGGCCCCAATTTCCTTGCTTATTGACTGGGAAAAACATATTCTTTTTAGGTGTGCAGGATAGCCATGACGTAGCAGGGATGCCCCTACTCATACACCCCGAGTAGATGAAAATATAAGCTCCTACTCATCGAGTTGTGTAACACTCTGATTTTGTATGTTAACTTGGTGAATGTTTTACATACTGTTATAGCTCTTGGAATGAAAGCAAACATGTTAAGATACGTTTTGATCTTAAGAGAATGTGTTGCTAATTTGGATTCTTGCATACTGTGATTTATTGCATGGGACAGCAAATATTGTACTTGTGTGTTTGCTGATGTGACGACAGATTGTCGTATAATTGTTTGCTCTTGTGCTGATTGACAGCATACCCTGAATCAACTCCATTGATTCAAGTATGCTGAGGCCCTCTTGTGTTTTCTATGATTAATTCACACTTGAACTGGACTAGGATTATTATGAGCGTGCAGCGCCTGATTACAGGTGTGAATAGCTAGCACGAAAATGCCAACGACAGGGGTTCGATTCTTGAACCCTATACTGTCGAATTTGGGACCTCGTGGGGCGAGAAACGCCTGGACACGGGTGGCCTTGGCATGTAATCTTAAGGACGGAACGTCCTGCTCTGCGTTACCGTGGATGTTAGTAAGGGGCTGGAAGGAAGTTGTTAGTGTTAGTGGTTAGTGTGAATTAAACCTAAACTAACCCTAAGGCCTAACATACATCCTACACTACTATCCTAAGTGGATTTTTAAATTATAAAAAAAATAAAATAAAATAAAATATTTCCCTTTGTTCTGGTGTTTTAAAATGGGGATGTTACATCTTGGTATCAGAGCTGAAGGTTGCAGCTCTTGGACCTAATGAGTCCACGTTATTAATAAAGTTTACATTTTCTTATTGAACAGAAAATGGTCAGGACAAGAGGGAATGCTGCGAATAACCCGTTGCAGGGTGGAGAAGCAGCAACTGCCCAAAAGCTGGATGAAATCCTTGCTGCCCTACTTGATACGAGGGATCGTTTGACTGTACTGGAACAGCAGTCAATGGGCAATGAAGAGGAGGGGAATGAAGCTGAAATAAATGATCAGCTACCTCCTGTGGACAACATCAACGGAGGGAATCCGGGTGTTGATGATAATAATCTAATTGCTCCTAATCCCCCTGAAAATAAAAGGGCAAGATTAGCAGCTGAACTTACAAATGATATAAAGAGAATAAGTCCTCCAAAGTTTGATGGAACAACTCTTGGGGACGGAGCTGAGAACTGGCTCAGTGAAATGGAGAAATACTTTGCAATAAGAAACTTCTCCGAAGAGACTAAAGCGATATGGGGAGCATATCAGCTTTCTCATGAAGCATCATCCTGGTGGGACAACCGTAAGGTTGAGCTGAATATTGTCGAATCAGACATAACTTGGGATCAATTTAAGGGTTATTTTAGGCAAAGATGGTTGCCTCAACTCTATTTTGATAGGAAAATGACTGAATTTCAGAACTGGTCGCAAGGAAGGCTGGCGGTGACAGAATAATGGGAAGGGTTTACTAAACTCCTTAAGTATGTGCCGCAGTACCAAGCTGACGAGAAGTTCAGAATATGGAAATTCATAATGGGATTGAATCCCATCATTGGTGGCGAAGTGGATGTCCACGGCCCAACCACCATGGATGGAGTTGTCGAAAAGGCAATCAGACAGGAACAGAAATTGAGAGCAATATCTGCTCACAGGGAAGAGATAAGGAAGAAGATTCCCAATCCTTCTTCGTCTCTTGCACCTAAAAGGGGACCTTGGAAAAGGTTTGGTGTGAAAAATAAAATTGTTGTTGATAACAACAAGAAACCTGTGATGAACAGACCTGTAAACAGCGTGCGGAACAGCTTCCCACAAGTTAATGGCATTGGACAAAAGTCCTATGGAAGCCAGAACGATAACTTTAAGGCTGGTAATAAATTTGAATCTAGAAAAGGGCCAGCTGGAGGATGCTTCAACTGTGGAAAGGACCACTATGCGAATCACTGTCCTCTGAAGAAGGATGATCGCGGACAGCAACATAGGATACATGCTGCAGTGTCTAACAGACAAGCTGAAAAGCAAGTGACGCCCATAGAAGTTACGGGTAAGTTATTCGGTAAACCTGTAGTTGTACTTTTTGATACTGGAGCTACAGAATGTTTTATTTCTACTGAACTAGCTATGAAATTAAAAAGAAAGGCTGCAAGAATGGATAAAACATGGACAGTGCATTATGGGAATAATGCTGTCCATACAGTAGAAATGTGCCTTTTTGGGGCAATTCTTGACCTGCCTGGTTTCTCCACCGAAGTTGACTTGTATGTCACTCCTCTAGGATCATATGATATCATTATTGGAGTTAACTGGTTGGCTGAACATAAGGCAAAGGTTGACTGTTATGAAAAACAAATCAGTTGCCTTGATGACCTGCAGAAAGCAGCAATCATTCAAGGTGTAAAACGGGAAGTTGCAGTTAGGAAACTGACGGCTATGCAACTAAAGAGGGCTAAAAACAGAGGCTGCACTTTGTATGCGGTAAAAATGACAGAAAATGAAGAGGAAGATAATGATTTCATGGAAAGATATCCATTGTTGAGGGATTTCCGTGATGTGTTTCCGGAGGAATTGTCGGGTCTTCCGCCCAAACGTGAGTTTGACTTCGCTATAGAGATCAAACCAGGAACGGAACCCATATCTAAGGCACCTTACAGAATGACTACCATTGAGCTGGTAGAACTGAAGGCTCAGTTACAAGAACTTCTGACTAAGGGGCTGATCAGACCGAGCGTCTCACCTTGGGGAGCGCCGGTGATCTTCGTAAAGAAAAAGGATGGCACTTTGAGGTTGTGCATTGATTACAGAATGCTGAACAAGGCAACCATTAAAAATCGATACCCACTTCCAAGGATCGATGATCTGTTTGATCAGATGCGAGGAGCATCAGTCTATTCAAAAATAGATCTGCGATCAGGGTACCATCAGCTGAGAATAAAAGAGGAAGATATTCATAAAACAGCTTTTAGAACGAGGTATGGACATTATGAGTTCACGGTGTTGCCTTTTGGGCTGACTAATGCACCTGCCGCCTTCATGAATCTAATGAATAACATTTTTCAAGAATACTTAGACAAGTTTGTGCTTGTATTCTTAGACGACATTCTTATATACTCTAAAAATGTCGAAGAACAACAAGAACATCTCAGGATAGTGCTAGAAATCTTAAGAAAGAGGAAGTTGTATGGCAAACTGTCCAAATGTTCCTTTTATGATGCAGAGGTGCATTATTTAGGACACGTTATAAGCAAAGACGGGATAGCTGTTGACCCTTCAAAGATCACAGCTATAACTGAGTGGCCTGCGCCTAAGAATGTGCACGAAGTGAGGAGCTTCATGGGCTTGGCTGGATATTATAGAAAGTTCGTTAAGGACTTTTCAAAAATTGCTGCCCCAATCACTTCGTTGCAAAAGAAAGAAAAGAAATTTGTCTGGACAGACAAATGTGATATCTGCCTTTAAAAAAGTTAAAGGAGCAGTTAACTACAGCACCTATTTTGACTGTACCTAATCCAAATGGAGATTTTATGGTTGTAACGGACGCCTCAGGAGAAGGCCTTGGAGGTATTTTGTTACAGAATAACCGTGTTATCGCTTATGAAAGCAGAAAGCTTAAGTTACATGAACAGAACTATGCTCCACACGATCTTGAGCTCGCTGCCATTGTACATGCGCTTCAAATATGGAGGCATTACCTCCTTGGCAAGCCCTTTGAATTAAAAAACAGACCATCTGGGGCTGAAGTATATTTTTACTCAGCCAAATCTGAATGCAAGGCAACGAAGATGGTTAGAATTTCTGTCTCAATATGATTTTGATATAAGCTACATTAAGGGCAAGGAAAATAGAGTAGCAGATGCTCTGAGTCGAAGGAAGCATATCTCTGCTCTTATAACGTTAAGAACTCAGTTTAAGGATGAGGTAAAAGATGCCTTGGAATCAGATCCTTATTCCCAGCAAGTCAAATCAACACTTGCTGCAGACCCGCAGGACAGCAGGTACAAAGGATTTCGTTTTGATAACGAAGGAGTTCTGAGGTTCGAAAACAGGGTATATGTACCTGTGGCAAATGACTTAAGAGGGAAATTGCTAACTGAATTCCATAATTCACCTTTTTCTGGGCACCCTGGCATTACAAAAATGCTTGCTGATCTTAAGCAGCAATATTTTTGGAAGGGAATGAAAAAGGATGTGGTAGAGTTTGTAACACACTGCTTGGAATGTCAGCGTGTTAAAGCGGAACATATGCACCCTTCTGGATTATTGTATCCCCACAGCATTCCGCAATATAAGTGGCAAGTGATAACGATGGATTTCGTTCAAGGATTGCCTATGTCAAGAAATAAACATGACATTATCCTGGTTGTAGTCGACAAATTGACCAAAGTGGCACACTTCATTGCTGGTAATTTGAAGGACGATGCACCAGTTTTAGCAAGAAGATTCGTGCATGAAATCTTCAGGTTGCATGGAATACCAGAATTAATCATATCGGACAGAGATCCGAGGATGACATCAAGGTTTTGGCAAACGCTTAATGCAGCCTTGGGAACTAAATTAAACTTCAGTTCTGCATATCATCCAGAAACGGATGGACAGACTGAGAGAGTTAATCAAGTTTTAGAGGACATGCTAAGGATGTATTGCATGGACCAGCAGCATAAATGGGAGGAATACCTTCTGCTGGTAGAATTTGCTTACAATAACACCTATCATGCCTCTTTAAAAATGGCGCCCCTTGAAGCATTGTATGGAAGAAAATGCAAAACCCCTGTCAGCTGGGACAGCGTTGAGGACAGAGAGGTAATTGGGCCAGAAATCCTTATGGAAATGGAACAGCAAATCAAAATGATTCGAGAACATCTAAAGGAGGCTGCCAATAGGCAGAAGAGCTATGCAGACTTGAAGCGGGTTGACAGACATTATAAACTTGGAGAGAAGGTCTTTCTTCGGGTGAAGCCGAAAAAGAGCTCCATAACTTTTGGCAAGGCTGCCAAGTTGTCGCCACGTTACGTGGGACCTTTTGAAATTATTGAAATAATCAACCCTGTAGCTTATCGTCTAGCATTACCTCCTGCTTTGTCTCAAATGCATGATGTTTTTCATATTTCTTTACTTAAGAAATACGTGACAGATTTATCACATGTGCTAAATTGGAATTCCTTGCAGGTCCAAGACCCAGGAATAATCGTGGTTAAGCCCATTCGAGTGTTGGGAACTCGCCAGTTGTACTTGAGAAATCGCGAAGTGAACCAATGTAAGGTCCAGTGGGACCAGTTCAGCGAAAAAAGTGCAACTTGGGAGAATCTCGAAGAAATGAGATCTACTTTTCCACACCTGTTTAACTGAATTTGAAATTCAGAGAACTGAAAATTCTACCAAATTTAGACAATTATTAGTCTACTGTACAGTTGTCTTAAAACATATTTTTAAGAGAGAATCTGTTTTGGTATGAACTTATGAAGGAAAGGACAATAACTGAACTTTGTCCTAGGAACTCCTTGACTTGATAATCTGATCATCGGGACGATGATTCTTTAAGGAGGGAAGAATGTAACACTCTGATTTTGTATGTTAACTTGGTGAATGTTTTACATACTGTTATAGCTCTTGGAATGAAAGCAAACATGTTAAGATACGTTTTGATCTTAAGAGAATGTGTTGCTAATTTGGATTCTTGCATACTGTGATTTATTGCATGGGACAGCAAATATTGTACTTGTGTGTTTGCTGATGTGACGACAGATTGTCGTATAATTGCTTGCTCTTGTGCTGATTGACAGCATACCCTGAATCAACTCCATTGATTCAAGTATGCTGAGGCCCTCTTGTGTTTTCTATGATTAATTCACACTTGAACTGGACTAGGATTATTATGAGCGTGCAGCGCCTGATTACAGGTGTGAATAGCTAGCACGAAAATGCCAACGACAGGGGTTCGATTCTTGAACCCTGTACTGTCGAATTTGGGACCTCGTGGGGCGAGAAAACGCCTGGACACGGGTGGCCTTGGCATGTAATCTGAAGGACGGAACGTCCTACTCTGCGTTAACGTGGATGTTAGTAAGGGGCTGGAAGGAAGTTGTTAGTGTTAGTGGTTAGTGTGAATTAAACCTAAACTAACCCTAAGGCCTAACATACATCCTACACTACTATCCTAAGTGGATTTTTAAATTATTAAAAAAAAAAAAAAAAAAAAAATTTCCCTTTGTTCTGGTGTTTTAAAATGGGGATGTTACAAGTTGGAGTCAGTTCTTTCCAATTTATTTTGATTCCCTATCTTTTCTAGTTTCTTATCCTTATTGTACTTCTTCTCCATTGATGTATGTTAGGCATCAATAGCTCTCTTGATTGTTTGCGTGTGTGGTCGATTGGTTGCACTATATCAAACACAATTCCCTTCCCGTGATTTGTCTCTATTTTTACTCACATCTACATAACTCCTGCATCATACACTCCGAGTAGATGAAAATCTGAGCTCCTCCTCATCAAGTTGGAGTCAATTCTTTCTGTTTTATTTTGATTCCCTGTCTCTTCTAGTTTCTTATCCTTATTGTACTTCTCCATTGATGTATGTTATGCATCAATAGCTCTATTGATTGTTTGTGTGTGGTTGATTGGTTGCACTATATCAAACAGAATTCCCTTCCAATATTTTGTCTTTTTTCTCCCATCTACATAACTCAATTGTCAAAGATTTGATCATGCTCTTAAGCTTCAGAATGATAAGCCATTACCTTCATCGTTGCTTTAAACAAATCCTCGGTTTTGATCCACATTTTCATTTCCTCTGCTTCATCATCATGTGACTGTCCAATTGCCACTTCTTCATTTATAAGCTCCTCTAGCTCCTTTGTACAATCTACCTTGTCTACTTCCATGGCTTCATCTAATAATTCTTCTGGTTCTTTTGGGTTTGTTTCCCTAACAGTTGTCTTGAACGGCTCTCTTGCCTTATCCAGTAACTCTTTGTTCTTAGTCGCTTATTTCAATGGAAACACCTCTCTCGCAACAGGAACTTAAAAGGTCGTCTCTCTTCTCTTCTTTGCAGCTCTTGGTCTACTCTGCTCTCTCTCATCTCTACGCCTTCACCATGTTATATTTCCTGCAACATGCAACTCTCATTTTCTCTTATTGTGTACTCTAGGAAAACCCGTGCTTTTTCCATAGTTTTCTTTGCCTTAAAAGGAAAAATACCTCTCTTAACATTACCTTCAATCTCCAAAGGGTCTCACATTTCTATGGGTCGTTCACAGTCCTCTCCACTTTTTGCAATTGTCGTTGATGCCTTCCCTTTGTCTTCTTTAGTCAAAATATGCCTAGTAGTTGACAAAGCATGGATAGGTGACTTCTATGCTCTTTCTTATTTCCCTCTTCCTTTAAAGGATTTAAGGTCCACCTCTAACCATTCTTCTTAATTTATAGCATTAGCTCTTCCATTATACAAGGTCTTCCTAACAAAATATGACAAGCATCCATGGGCAACACATCACATAAAACTCGGCCATTAGACCTAACTATCTTGACATCAACCTTAGATTGCTCCTAGAGAGTGATCTCATGTAACTCTACTAACCAGGACACCTTGGATGATTTGGGTGTGGAACACTCTTCAGATTCAGCTCATCTACAACTTCGGTGGACACTAGATTATCAATACTTCTACCATCAACTATAACACCACAACACATACATCTTGATTGGACTTGGTCTAAAAATATGCCTCCTTTGGCATATTTTCTATTGATTTCTTGTTGCCTTCAAGAAGCTCATTTTCAGCATCAGGTTCTTCCTTGATTTCTTGGCTGTAATTGAGCCTTTAAAAGTCACTGGATCATCTTCTTCCCGCTCATGCAACATTGATTGGTAATATGACTGCCCTGTTGTCCCTTGACTTCCATTCCACTTTCCTTTTCTAGTGTTCCTTTGAGGACACTCAAATGCCGTATGGCCATACACTCCACATTCAAAACAATTTCCATGAGATTCCCAGATCTTTTCTCTAGCTTCATCACATTCGTGATTCCATGAGGTATAGATTTCCTCATTTTTCTCTTTATCTAATTTATATGAAGAAGAGCTGTCATCTCCTTCCAGCTGCAAAACTTTACCTTTTACTTTTTCCATACACGCCCATTTCCTTCATCACACTACTCCTACTCTTTGTTAGATTTGATTGTCTTTTGTTCAAATTTTCTTCATCCATTTAAAGCAAATTGGTATGCTTCTTCAACCGTATGCAACCTCACCATGCTTAGCTCAATCTGAATGTTTATTCTCAGACCATTAATGTACTTAGCTACCTTCTCTTGATCTGTCTCACTATGAGAAGACCTTTCGGCTAACTTGTATAATTCATCTATATAATCCTTCACTAAAACTCTCTTTTCTTTAGATTTTTCAAGTTCTTTGGCAGTGTCAACTGGTAATCCAAAGAAATAAACTTCCCTTTCAGCTTGGCCACCATTATGCCTCATCTAGTAATCTTGGCCTTGCCTCTTCTGTTTCTTTGTTTGTACATCCTTCCACCATAGAGCTAAATGACCTTTCAGCATTCGTTTGAGCCACCATCATTCTTCTTGGATCGCTAATATCATCGAAATCAAAGTACTCTTCAATCTCTGTGAGCCAATCTATCAATTCCTCGGGTTTCAAGGTTACTAGGAGGAATGGTCTAACGTTTTAGTCTATTGGTTATTAATATTGTCTTTTTTTTTTGCGGGTCTAGGATTTCTAACCCTAGGTATCTTTAATTTGTCAGCCATGGATAGAGACAAGAGTATCCAAATTCTTAGCATATATTTCAGTTTTAAGGTCCTTTTAACACAAACATTATAATGCATGAAAATTTTGAGGAAAAAAAACAGAAGGAAGAGAAATCGATCATTTAACATCCAATCACATGCGTATTAGTACAAAATCCAAACTGTGGACAACAACTTTCAATGCCACTTAAAGGTCTTCAACAAACTCTCACAAATGTCAAATGAGAACAAAACAGTTTGGTAAGATTGAGTAGTCCCATATATCTTTAGTAGTGGAGCTTTGGATGAAACACTATGGTGGTTCATATATTGCTTCCATTTGGAAGATGATATAAGTTGAATAATAATAATAAGAGCACCAACATTGTGGATCTAGTTATATTTAAAAAAAAGAATTGAGAAATCTAAGCCTTTGTGACCTGGTTTTCAATGTTAAGGACATCTTTATATTCCACAATGCAAGCCCCTTGGCTTATAAGATAATTCCCCCACTATTTCAAGGACATGTTTGAGACTTTTTTAATATTACTCTTTGCAAGATACTTTATACCTATTACAAATGAAAATCATGCAACATCAAACAAATAACACTAGATTACATAATTTTAAATGTTTGTCTTACCACAATCCAGAAGTTAACAAAAGACCCATCAAAAAGTATATATTTAAAATAATTGATAGTAATATGAACAAAGACAAGCAAAGAAGCTAAAACATCAATTGAATGCCCTATTCTACAGCATGAATTGTTGTGTTCTAAAATTACTGAATATTGGCAACAGAACAATGTAAATGAAACTAAAGAACTGCCCATGTTATGGGATAGAGCTAGCATTTTCTACACATACATGAAGTGAAATGTGTGTGTTGGTTTGAACTTTGTTTGCAACAAGTTTTCCATATTTCTTCTTCTGCATATGTTTCTATTTTTTAGTAGCTTTCTATTTTAGAATGGTTTCCAGTTTGGTACAAGAAATCCACATCTAGTTTGTTTGCTAATGGTGATGAGATGTTTAAAATTTGTACCTCCTATTTTTAAGTGTACTTTATATTTCTGGAACCAACCAAATTATAAGTGGCACTTGCATCATAAATCCACTTCAAAGTCAATTAAGTGTTGATAGGACTAGTGAATAGTTAAGAGTGTTATTTTTGGCATGTCAGTCAAACTTCAGTATACTGAAATCCAAAGCGGGGTGACTTCATAAGGACTGTTAGATGTTGAGCCATGTGTAAGATATAACTCAAAATTTACTGCTGTCACAAGTTCACATTCCAGATCTGATCTTCAATGAGAGATGGAGTTAGCTAAAACTATCAGCTGGAGATGGATTTTTTCAAGGAGATCATTCCCCTATTTATTCTTCTTTCCTCCTTGCTTTAATTAATTGATTATTGTGCAGATTTGACATTTAATAGATTCATTCTTGGAGATTGGCGCTGCAATTTTACAGTTCTAATTTGCATTTCCAGCAAGCTAGAATTTTGAGCATATCTTCCACTCAGCTTGAAATTGTGGTCTGTTTTTTTATTTACATGATCTATCATACTAACCTCATGGTGTCCAAATCTACGCAGTTTTAAATAGTGCTTATAAATGATTTTGTATTACAGAATTTTAGGAAATTTAGATCGTCGTGAACATATCTATTGCTATGTTTATGTAGATATTTTAACATCATTTCAGAGCCTATTTCCTGGAATCTTCAGATCCAGTAAGCAGTGAATGGCATGATGCCTGTAAGATACTAGCAAAATCAAATGCCAATAAAATTCTCAGGGATTTAGACCAATGATCTGCTCTAGTGAATGAAGCTGAATTAAGGCATATGTGCTTATGAAAGTTTATTACTTATTCATTTCTTTATTTGAGCTGAAAGAATTGTCTCTTGAGTTGTGGTCTATGAGGTTGCTAATAAGGCAAACACAAGTGTTATTGGTCTAAAAGCACATGAAAGGTTACGCAAAAAACTCATGTTTGCAGATTGAAGAAATCCATGCATAGGCTTAAGGGCACCTTGAGCTTGGTATGTCTGAATAGTTGATTTTTTGCACAAATTGGGATCTTCCAAGACATCAGAGGATTCTAATCTATACTTTGACCTTCATAAATCTGATATGCTTGTTCTGGTATTATATGCAGATGACTCGATCATTACATGGAACTCCAGGGAATTCGGTATGATGTTGCAAGGAGTTAGCCAGTCAGTTCCATATGAAGGACATAGAGCTGCAACATTATTTCTTGGGCTTGGCGGTTAGACAGGTTGATAAAGATGTCTTCCTTGGGCAGGGAAAGTACATATTGGAGATTCTAAAGCAAATTCAGATGCTGGAATGCAAGCCCATGTCAACTCCAATGGTACCAAATCTGAAGTTGACTTGTGATGAGGATTCATATTTGATTGATTGCACTGTCTACACATAGTTGATTGGACAGTTGATAAACCTAGTCAATACTAGGCCTAACATATGCTATGCAGTAAATGTTATGGGCCAATTCATGGTCAAGCCGGGGTAGTCACGTTGGAGAGCTGCAGAGCATGTGCTCCAGTACCTGAAGTACACTCTTCATTGCGGCATTGTCGGCTCAGCTTGCACAAGTGATGGGGAGATCTCTCATGAACAGCTCTAATCACAAGGTTCACCAGGAAATAGGCAGCAGTATCACTTGGTTCAGCTAAAGCAGAGTATATTGCAACTCCTGCTAGTTGTGAGGCACTCTATCTAGCTTTGCAAGTTGGTGGTTAAATTAACTGATCAGATGATAGCACCCACAATGCTTTATTGCAATCTAAGTCACAACGTTCGAGTTTGAGGAGTCTAAAGTTTGATTCAAGTTCGCCAATCAATAAAGTTCAAAAAATCATCATTATGTTCAAACGATAGAATTTATTCTTTTTAATAGCTTTAAAACTAATACAAAAGTCTGTCGAATAAATCGTAAAAGTACAATAAAAAATAGAAGGATACATATAACTCACAAAAATAAATTTTAATTTTAAAATAAAGATAAAATATTAAATAAATATAATTTAACGAACGTAAATAAAACTGAAAACATAAAATCTTAAAACAAATATATACAAATAAAAAACTTTAAAACATAGTTAAAAATATAAACAGTATCATATTAAAAACTAATTAAAATATAAAAAAGAAAATAGTAAAAACAATATAAAACCAAAATCAAAGCAAAATAAAAAACGGAATACAAAATTAATAAAAACGATAAAACAAACTTTATAAAAAATCAAAAGAAAGATTAAAACAAAATATATGAAAACCCTACGTGCATTGTCAAACATCCCGCAGGCTGCAGCTCACACACAAATGCAAGGCTCGCGAACGCAGCTCTTAAAATGCGGCTAAAAGTCCCAACCCCCACCATAAATACAGTCCAGACTACCACTCAACTGCAGAAGCCACAAACACAATGTAACAGAAACGCGGAAGGAACCACAGACATGCAGAAGGAACTATAGACCTGCATTTTTTCCAGGTGTTTTTCCCAGCTCCATGCCATACTGTTACGAACTTTGTACTTCACCAGGAAAAATCAGTGAACCTTGTGACTTCGATTACAATAATAAGAATTGCATCAAACTCTCTGACAAACTCTTATTTTATCAGTCTAAGAATATAGATATTCAATATCATTTCCTTGGAGACAAGGTACAAAGGCATGCATTCGTCCTCAAGTATGTTCCTTCAGAGTTGCATGTTACTGCTGTGCTAACCAAGCCCTCCTAAAGGGGAAGTTTGAGTTTCTGAGAGAACGACTTTGGCAAGGTGGAGAATCCAATGCTTACACAACAAGGGAGTGTGTGTTGGTTTTTCTTGCAACAGGTTCTACAAATTCTTCTTCTGCACGTTTTCTATTTTTAGAAGATCATATTTTTGCAGGTCCTATTTTAGGACGTTCTTTCTATTTTCTGGAACTGGCTAGTTATATAAGTGGCAGTTCCATCAGAAGTCCACTTCAGATTCAGTTAAGTGCTGAACATACCAGTGAGTGGTTTGGGTGTTATTTTTGGCATGTCAATCAAGATTCAAACTACAGCATGTTGAAGTCCAAAGTGGGCCCCATTAGCTATTAGACGTGGAGTTGTGTGTGAGATATAGCTCAAATTTTACTGTTGTCATAAGTTCGCATTCAAGATCACATCTTCAAATAGAAATGGAGTGAGCTTCAGCTATCAGTTGGAGATAGGACAATTTTTAAGGAGGTCATTCCCCAATTTATTCTTCTTTCATCCTTGTTTTAATCAATTGATTGTTGTACCAATTTAAATTCTAATAGTCATTCTTGGAGTTTGGGACTGCGAGTTTATAGTTCTAGTTTGCATTTCCAGCAAGCTAGAATTTCAAGGATATCTTCCAATCCATTTGGAATAGGTATTTGTTTTTTACCTGCAGTGTTTCTTCACCTGATCTATCACTCTAACCTTGTGGTTTTCAAATCTGAGCAGTTCAGAATGGTGCTAAAAGTAATTTTTTGTTTCGGATTTTACGAATTTTAATCTTAGAGAACAGATATATTACTATATTAAAATAGAGAAAACATTTCATAGGGCAGGAAAAGAGCACGTTATGTGAGAAGAGGGTACAGACTTGGAAAGAAGGCAATCTGAAATTTTAGGAAAAACGAAATGCAAAAACTGAATTGGTTAATGCATTTGACAAGATTGAAGACAAATTATTTCAATGTAGAAGCAACAAACATGATCTACGGTCTGGGCACAGATTTCAGAAATAAAATTGTTTATAAACAGGTTACAGAATTTCAACGGCAGCTGGAGATTTGCATAAACATCCCTACACAGCAATCCAACAGCAATTTAACTATCTTGCAAATTTTTAATCGCAATCGCAGCTTGCTACAATAATGAACCCCCTCAAGATAAAACTTCATGTTTGACATATTTTCAAATTCCATTTGAAAACATGTATATAACATTCGGTACATGCTTTCACTAAAATACTGAAAAGTGAAAACGGGTATAGGGGCAAACCTGTTGATTTATGGGGGTGCCTCCATATGCAACCAGCACTTTCAGACCAGTTTGATAAGAAAACTTTCTAACTTCTTGATGTATCTGTAAACAAACATGTAAATCAGACCGATAAGAAAAAAAAAATCTTGGAACTTCTGCAATCTTATAGCATGGAGCTTTCATCTGCGTATCATAAAGGAACCAATCCCATGCAGCCTTTCTCAAAATAATATCATCATTCCACAAGTCACAATTAGAAATCAATCCTGTTGTCCCTTGTTTGTATATGCATGAGTTTGTCATAGAAAGTAGAGAATATCAATAAGATAACATTTAAAATACCCCTTGTCGACATGAGTTTATAGTACAAAGTACAAAAAGCGGAGCGAATGGTAGAAGATTTAGCAAGTGGTTTGCAAGGGAGCACATGGCATTCAATATTCCTTTGGATAATACTCAATGTTTGCAGCTAACAATGGATGGATAGCTTTCATAATCTCTAGCAGAATAAAGTTGACTACTATCCATTGTTCACAACACTAATCTAGCCTGAGTTGCTCTGCAATAAACTCTGCAAATATCAAAACAAATTCTTTATAGAGATCTATGTTGAACAATTTAACAGTTCAATATGTCAAATTCAGAATTGGAATAACCAATTGCAATGGCTCTTGGAACCATAGTTGCTAAAATCTCCGAGCGATAATCTCCAACCGCCAGCAAAAATGATTTATTCAACGCCAAAAATTGCGGTTTTTTGCCCTTGTACGGTCAGTTTTGCACAAATCAGGATCAGACCTACAAAAATCGCATTTTTCATGCATTAAATAGCATTTTTTCAAAAAAAATGCGATTTATCGCGAAAAGCGTGATGTTTTTCAAAAAATCACGATTTTTGCCTATAGATGTAAAAAACAAGTTTTTTGGGTTTCTCCCATTCATTTTCAGTCAGATTTGGAACACTTTTTGGCAGTTTTCAAACAATACTTAAGGGGTTTTCAACTGCTTTTATCTTTCAGCATTCATCAACCAGGTATCCATTATTTTAATTTTTTTGTTGATCAAAACCTAAATAAACCCTGGTTAAGTTCTTTTTTAATCAAAATATTTAAATATTGATTGACCTATTTTAGGTATTAAAAGAAATTATTACACCTTAACCCTAACCCTAAACATTGTTTTCCAGCATTTAGGTTTAGGATTATTTTTTTAATCGAAATATTTACAAATTTCGAAGATTTTACTATTTTAGGTTATAAAAAAAATTACTGAATCCTTACCGTAACCCTAAACGCTGTTTTTTTAAAGTTTAGGGTTAGGGTTTTTTTAAATCAAAAAATGTTTTTACATTTATGAGACTTTAGTTTATTTAAAATTTTAAAAAACCTTAACCCTAACCCTAAACTCCGAGGGTATTTTTAATCCAAATATTTACAAATTTAGAAGATGCTTTTTATTTTAGCCTTTAGGTAATAAATCATTTTATTGCACCCATAACCTAACCTTAAACACTATTTTTTCAGAGCTTAGGGTTAGGTTTTTTTAGAATAAAAATTTTAAATATATTTATGAGACTTTAGGTTATTTAAAATTTCAATACATCTTAACCCTAGGGTGTATTAAATTTTTAACTAACCTAAAGTCTTCTAATTTTACTAAACACAAATTAAGGTTAGTTTTTTTTTAAATCGAAATATTTGCAAATTAGAAGACATAAATGATCTATATTACTATATGGTAAAATTAAACACCTTCAAAATATTTTATTGCCTAAACAGATTTTTTTATGCACGCTGCAAATTTGATCATCATGCCGCGTGAGAAAGATTTTGCATAGACCTATGGCATGGAAATTGAAGACTCAAACAAAACCAATGTCAAATGCAACTTTCGTGGCCATGTATGCAATGGAGGCATATACCATTTCAAGTGGGCATTTGGCAAGGAAACGAAAGCATGAAGTTACACCTTGCACTAATGAATGTCCTATAGATGTCACTAATCAGGATATAGTAGAATTGCAAACATATAGAGAGGATAAGGCCAAAAAATTGAAGGCTCAAACAAAACCAAGGTCAAATGCAGCTTTTGTGGCCATGTATGCAATGGAGGCATATACCATTTCAAGTGGGCATTTGGCAAGGAAACGAGGGCATGAAGTTACAGTTTGCACTAATGAATGTCCTATAGATATCACTAATCAGGATATAGTAGAATTGCAATCATATAGAGAGGATAAGGCCAAAAAGGCAAGGATAAATACAAAAGTAGGGTCGAACTCTTTGGATGCCAAGGTTGATTTATTTGATGGCACACCAGGGCCATCTATAGAACAGGTACAGGGAAAAGAGGTAAGGTTTCAATCTACCCCTAGATCAATAGCTTGTGGGCCAAACACAGGTGGAGGAAACATTCATGCCTTCTTTAGCCCTCGCATTACACCTAGAGCGCAAACCACACTAGAGAGTACATGTTGGAAAAAAAATGTTCACGAACAAGGAAGGCAATTTCCAACTTTTGGTACTATTCTAACTTGTTTAATGTGGCCAGATCTCCATATTGTCAAACTATGGTGGATGCAATTGCAATTGTTGGTCCAGGGTTCAAAGCCCCATAATACGAGGCTTTGCGGGTTGATATGCTAGGATGTTGTACAAGATGTATGCAATGTTCTTGCATAACATCGAAAGGAATGGCAAAAAACAAGATGCACAATCATGTCAATGGATGGACATATTGAAGGAACCGCACACTCAACTTCCTTGTGTCGTGTGACATTGGCACAATTTTTCTGAGTGCTGATGCATTTAATACAATAAATTGGGCAAGACACTCTTTCATTTATTTGATGAGGTTGTGATTGAGGTGGGGCCACAAAATGTGGTCCAATTCATTATAGATAATGTTGTTGCTAGTGTGGTTGATGGGAGGTTTCTTATGGATAAATATGAAACTATGTTTTGGACTCCATGTTCGGCACATTGTCTTGATTTGACCTTGGAGGACAGGCAAAATTCCATGGGTGAAAGAGGTTTTGCTAAAGGCTCGCACAATTACCAAGTTCATATACAATCACACATGGGTGCTTAGCATGATACTCACATTCACTGATAAAAGGAATTTCTTCGGCCAGGGGTGACAAGGTTTGCAACCCACTTACTTGCATTGCAAACTTTGAGCCAACAAAAAATGAATTTGAAACGAATGTTCGTTTCAATTGAGTGGGTGGAGTCTTCTTTTGCAAAACATATACATGGCAGAATTGTGAGTATGTTTTCTCACCATCCTTTTGGGAAGAGGCAAAGCAAATTGTCCCATTCTTTGAGCCTTTAGTTCAAATATTGAGACTTGTTGATGGGGATAAATTGTTGGCCATTGTGTCTTAATGTTGTCATTAATGTCAAGTCCATTGATGGCAAAGGGTTTTATGAGGTCATAAGTCTCCATGAAGTGTCAGTCAAAGGTCAAACATGAAGGTTGATTGGTAGTGTCATGTTTGTTGGTGTTCTATGAGGTCCTGGAGCATGGTCTAGCTTGCATAGTCGTTGTATGAGCTCTCCTAAGTTGGTTGAAGGGTGTCATGAGGTCTTGCAAGGTCCATATGATATGTCAAAGATGTATGTGTGTCTACAAGATAGAATACAAAATGCTTCGGAGTTTATCCGAAGTCTGTTCCATTTGCTTTGGAGTCTGAACTGATTGCTTCAGAGTTTGACCAAAGTTTGTTACAGAGTTTGACCAAAGTTTGTTATGGCGTTATTGTATGAAGGTCCTATTGGTCTAGCAGAGGCAGAGTGAGGTGGAGTGCAGGTATAGGTTTGAACATGGTTTGTAGGTGATCATCTAGACCTAGTCTAGGTGCTTGAAGGCCAAATGGAGCATGAGAGTGAGATGCAAAGGTATATAAGCTCATAGAAGCATGCAGAGGTGTGAGACATGTTGTCTCAAGTATGTTTGGTCCTTTTGGAGATGTTGGAAGTTGAGTCATGGTGTTAGTCTACTTGGTCTAGGTCTAAAATAGGCCTAATCCTAGTCTTTGAAGGTCTAATTAGGCATGATAGTCACTTGCAGCTATGAGTGAGCTCTTGAGATCATTCATGGAGGTATGTTAAGTTGTTTACATCATTTAGATGCACTTAGCAGAGGTTTCATGATGAGTTCTAGTGTTGGTTCAGTTTGTTATGGCCTAGAACATGCAAAACCCTAAGGCCTAGTCATGCAAATGAGATAGGTTGATTAAGATTACATAAGCTATTTGTGGTACATTATGATGATTTGAGATGTTATTATATTGTTGTCTTAGATTTTGTGGGAAAAAATTTCAGGTTTTCATGAAGAGAATATTTTGTAACTTATGAGGTTTTAGGTGAAAAAAGGTGTGAGAAGAAGGTGCATTTTCCATCTCAAATTGCAACTTTTGATACTCACCATGATTTGTGTGATTGTCCATGGCACCCAAAGTGACTTTAAGGTATATTTTTTCATTGAGTTAAGAAGCATTTCACAAAAATAATAGAATTCATTTCATTGTCACAGTGTTTGTGAACGAATGTTAAGAAGGTAAACTACTTTTTCGTGTGTTTAAAACCCTAGCTCAAAATAAGTATGGAGATATATCTTCAATGATATGTGTCCATTAATGAAGTATCTTTTGCTAGTATTATTATTATTGTATGACTGTAGATGGACTCCTCCAAGTTTCTATAATGGTAAGATAGATCATGCGGTGATGAGTTGACACACACTCAAATAGGCAAGTTTCTAAAGATGTTTTGTTTGAGGACAAAGTTGTCCAAAGCAGGTATGAAATAAATTAACATTGTTTTTAGCCTAGGAGTTGTACTTGATGTCCATGATGGCTTTCAAATCATTTTTTATCTTCTATAGAGGGCAAATTCTTCCCTATTTATGAAGACTGGTCCTCGAAGGCCAGTTTTGGGGCAGTTTTGGAGTAGTTTAAGATATGAACCTAGTTGAAGGCCCTACACTTGGAGTTGGAAGAAAATGTAAGATTTTATGGAAAGAGGATTCAAATTTATTTCCAATGGTATATTTTTTGTTTCATGATGATGATATTTTGATGGGTCATCCATACTCAGTTTTTGAAGAAGAAGGTTGCATTATTTTTCAGGACAAGGATTGCTCTGAGCTAGAAGATTGAGGTAGATGATGCTATGAGATTGAATTGAGTTGATAATTGATATCCAGTTTTAGAGTTAAGAGGTATGATTTTTTTATCCTATTTAAGGCATTTATAGGTCTTGAATGTGACACAATGGGTGTAAACTAGCCATGTTTCTAAAAATTGCTTTCTCGGAAGCTAAGTTTGATGAAGAGGAAAGTTGGTGTGGTTTCCATATATGGATGTTCCATGAGGTCTAAAAATAATATATGTGATATACAGATTTCATGGGCTAATTCCAATTAGTGGTTACATGTCCATAGCTGATATGTCCATGGTGTGTTCTTGACATCGCAAAGGTGAAGACCGGTTCTTGGAAACAATATGTTTTTTGAAGGATATGTGCTTTCTTGAGTAGAGTTATGAATAATTTTATTGGTTGAAAGCTAATGTAATGACCATGGATGATGTTGTTAAAGTCATATTTGACATGTTTAATGAATTTTGGAGATTTAACTAATGATGATGATGAGGTTTTTTGTTTTTGATGCCATCTAGGTGATGGGGTTTTGAGCTTATTTTGAGCCTATTTGGTATCTTGGAGCATGGCCGACCTACATGGGTCCATTCTAAGAGTTGTTATGAATTTGTTATGTTTTTATGTTATATTGGTCGAGTTATTGGTATAGGACCGACTTGTCTTATGTTTTTGAGTTGAGAAGGGTATAAAGCAAGTGTTTTAGTTCAAATTTGAACTAGTGCTTCTAGAGGGAAAAGTGTGAGTTGTTTGTGAGTGTGTGAGAGGTTCAAATGCATCATTTCAGATCTGCGAGAGTGTGAAGAAGCCTGAGGATAGTTAGAGAGCTTGAGTGCAAGGGTTTGCATTCAAATTTGTCCAAGTTCGATCAAGATAGAGTGAGTTGAAAGAATGAGGGTTTGAAGAGTGTTGAAGGAGTTTGGAGCTGAGTCTTGGGATCACCATCAGCTGAGTGTTTGCAGCATATCTTCAATGATCTTCTTCTCAAAATCATGTGTAATGAGTCATATTCATGCAAGTCTCTTGTTGTGAGTAATATCAACAAGGGTTTAGGGGTTGGTGCTCCTTGTGGGGTTGGTGTCTCACTAAAGAAATCTCTTGTGATGTGTAATATTCACTTGCATACTTTGTTGTGAGTAATATCAGCAAAGTTTCAGTGGGTTTTCTTCCCTTTGAGGGTTTTCCACCAATATCTTGTGTTCATGTGCACTCTCTCTTGGTTGTGCTTATGTGGTTGATTGTTTCATGATGTTCCCCTCTCAGTTCACTGTGCTTCCAACATAAATCCCCCATGGTTTATCTATATTAAGCCATGGATAGGGCCAAAGAGAGTATTATGAGTAGATAAGAGAGTAACAGGGCCAAGTGCATGTCATTATGGGAGATAGTGGATAACAGATGGGATCGACAAATGCATTCTCCCCTCCATGTTGTTGGATATTTCTTAAATCCAACATTGTTCTTTAGTGACTCATTTAGAGACAATGCAAAAGTCACGCAGGGCCTATTTAAGTGCATGGAGACAATGTTTCCCAAACAGGAGGACTTAGAAGTTGTTATGGGAGAGTTGATATACAGGCAAGCAAGGGGTTCTTCTCCAGACAGTCAGCCACCAAAGGAAGGAAGACCTTTAAACCAGGTAGACAATTTGTTTACATACATATGGTAAAAGAGTTAAATTTTGATTGAAGTGTGCATGTTACAATGTTGCCAAACTGTGTTTTTGCAGCACAATCGTGGTATTTCTTTAGCAAAGAAGCCAAAAGCCTTCAATGGATGGCAATGTGCATTTTGAGCCAGCCATGTCGTTCATCCTCTTGCAAGCGTAGTTAGAGTGTGTTTGAACACATACATTCCAAAAAATGCAATCAACTCAAGAACGAATGAATGATTTGGTGTTTGTCCACCACAATCTTCGCCTAAAGATCAAAAAAGCGCAATGTTAGGAAATGTTGCATTTTTTAATTCTCAATTCACATGGCAAGGTTAGGAAGTATTATTCCCTAAAGTCATTAATATAATGTATTCTCTTTGATAATGTCAGGTACCATCGAGGAAGACCAGCCAATTGACTTTGATGAAAATGACCCTGAATCAGAATGGCTCGAAAATGATGATGAGCCTATTTAAGACAAAGAATATTTTGACATATTGGATTAGTGTGGGTATGGTGACGAGTTCATCTCTCAAATAAGGAGAGGATCTCACACTAGAGCTTCAACATCTACAATCTAGACGTGTTGAATATTGATCACTAGTCTACCTTGCCAATGGCTCCCTTACTTTTTTGTGATGTAATGAAAATGAATAGTATAACTATATACTATAAGTATAGAGATTAATGAAAGCAAACAATTTGTCAATTTGGATGGCTTACACTCTCATTTATCTCTCTCATAACTTGTATCTCTTCTCTATGCAATTGAAATGCCTAATATGTATCTCAATGCAATGGAAATGGCTTGAAATTAAAAATATATATAGTTTTTCTCTTTTTTCATATTTTTTCAGCGATTATGGTTTTATCGATTTTTCCCGATTAATTGCAATTTTTTGAAAAAATCTTATACTTTTGGAAAAATGATCTTTATAACCATGCTTGGAACAATAGCCATCGGACAAAACATCTCTTCACATTATAATTAGAATTGTACGACTACATTTCACATGAAATTATTAGCTGGCCTATACTCTCGAGATATGGGTGTGGTGTACTAAAATCTTGCATTGGCGATTACTACCTTAAGGATAAATGCATCCAATGATCAAGTCATGAAAAGATCAAATAAAGCTTGTTGAAAGAAATAGCTACTAGACCAGGCATTCTTTCCGAGACATTTTAGTTATTAGCAGACTTCATTTTGACCTTCTTTGACATTCAAAAAATGGCATGCGAATCGCACCCAGTGTACTGAAAAAGGCGAAAGATGAGAAGGAACATGAACAAGCAGATTAATGGAGACCTGACAAAATAAACATAGACTTTCCGAGGAAAAACTGCTAGACTTTTGCAGGAATTTTACTTTATTTTTTTACAGTTTTTCCAATCTAAAGCAGCATGTAAAATCCTAGGCAATGATTTTCAGCCTTAAAGAAGGAAGCTAAGTTATTTTTTCTCCCTTCGCTGAAATGCTGCAACCCAATGGCTACACTCATCATTCCAATCAAATTCAGCATTAAATCCTACTCAATCATAGGGTGTTATTTACACGTAATTTTTATGAATTTTACTATTTGTTCCCAAAATTTATTATAAAAAAAGCATTGCCAATTAGCAAACCTTTCAGAAAATAAACACAGACATTTAATGTAAAATATACATAAACTTATTTAAGAGTATTGAGAACAAATTCTGTTCACTTTCTTAATTTTTTTTTTGTGTGGACATTTCTTAATTTTGAAATGGAAAGGTTGAACAAGTTTACACTTGGTTAAAAAAATTACATCGCCTAGAACTTCCCTGCTGAACAATTGGCCAAATATAGCCCTCGAACTATGGACTAAGTTCAATTGAAAATCATTTTTTTCATTTTGATATTGAACTGATGAGGCTGGGAGCACAATCAATGTCCTGTGCTTATCGGGACATCAAAGTTCAAAGTTCAACTTTGGGAAACTCCCGGCCAGGAAATTTGCATTATTAGCCAGTTTCAAGCTATCCAGGTGACTTGCAATTACACCCAATCACAGGAGAAAACGCCCTCACCCTGCTGAACTCAGCATACCTAGAAAGAGAATCTGTGCTACCAACTGGATGCTTGTTTTTAGAATACGGAGGAAACAATTGAATAACAAACAGGGCTAGAATATAAAGGTCCAATATAATCAAATTTACCCTTAACAAAAGTGGATATTTGCATCCATCCAGGGAATATTAGAAACTAAATAAGTGATAAAAATATAAATGAATACACAGAGCCACTCACTTGGGAAGCCAATTCTCTGGTAGGAGAAAGAATAAGAGCGAGAGGAAAGGCCTTGCGAACACCGCGGGGCTTCATAGGGCGCTGCCCCCTCAAAATCCCGGAGATTATGGGAAGACAAAAGGCCGCTGTCTTTCCGGAACCCGTCTGAGCACAGGCCATCAAATCCCGACCAGCAAGCGAGATAGGTATCGCATGTCGCTGCACAGGAGTGGGCCTCACATAATTACACTTGTTAATATTACCGTTCACAATCTCCCCCAAGTCAATTTCAGCAAAAGTATTCACAGGAGGTGGAACGTTGTCCCCGCTAGTCTCCACGGGTATGTCCTCGTAGGCGTCAAAATTAATGCCTGTGTTGTCGTTATCAAACCCTTGGTCCGAGGCTCGATCTTCTTCCTCGAAGGGATCGGCCTCTCGCTGCCCACCGCGGCCCCATCCCCCGCCAATAGATCTATTGTTTCCCAATCCTCCGCCGCTGCGAGACCAGGCAGCGCCTCCAATGGCTGGAGCGTCGCGGGTTCGATCCCAGGCACGGCTCGGCTGAGGAGGGATCGGAGCCGCAGTAGAAGCCGCACGGTTTCTCAGGTGCGGAGGTACGTAGGAGCCGCGGGAGGGCCGCACCGCAGGAGCAGCGCTGCCATTGTCATTCACATTCTCTCCTGTCACGGAGTCGTCCGCCCAAGACGCCATTCTTCCACGCTTCAAAACCCTAAATTCCTGATTTCTTACCAAAACCCAGCGTAAATTTCAGTCTCCTAAAACAAGTACAATTCGCCTACCTGCAAAGCTTGTGCATCTCAAATCTCATCAGAGCTGCTGGCATGCAACAATCGAAGTAGAATTATATTGCAGAAAGGCATACATAGATTTAAAATCTCGTGATTGGAAGGAAAAAGTGGTGTTATGCGACTGAAATCTAAAGGCGGAGGGTGGATGACGTCAATTTTGTGTTTTTTTGAATGGCGGATATTTATTTTTGATATACGTATCTATTTACGCGGGCCTGAAAGTGGAGGATATTTTTCCAGGATGGCCCAATGTGTCCAACTTGGCATGCAAGGATCGAGGACGTTAGTGTCCACTCTCCACGCCTGAATGTTGTACCCGACTAATTATTTGCTATGCTGCTTATGTCCTTTGGTTGAGCTATTCTCCATGGGGAGCAAGTCTACGACGAAAGGGTCTTTTGGTGGTAGGTACATTGTTAGAAGCGGTATATATGTGAATAAATGAATGAAAAAATTTAATAACGTCTACGAGATCAAACAGTCTATGGGACCAAGAGCCGCAAAAAAACATTGTCCAGATAAAAACAAAACATCAGGTCATAAAGGTTACCTGCTGATATTGAAAAAAGTTAACTCCTTTCTCGATGTCAGCGTTTCTACTATGTATCTTGCTTTAAAAACTTGATATTGTGATTAGTGTTTCCTCTATAAACAGGTCCATTAACTTGTCAACGCTTAAATTGTCCTTATAGATGCTCTAAATGTCATTATAAGTTGCACACTCCACAATGAAGTGTCATTCTGTCTTCGCTACCCCCTTGGCACGTAATAAATAAGTTCTCGTTTCCCATTATTTTTTGGTATTGTCCACCTGCCGATTTCACATCTAAGATGATGCGAGCTGATTCTCAATTGGGCAATTAACATCTTTGCTTTCCATTTAATTTCTGTTCCTATGTATGCCTTTTCTTCATGCTCCCAAGTGAAGTTAAAATGATTAATGTAGTATGTTTTCTTCCGTCCTATCTGCGTTGTCCGCATGGTTGTCCTGAATTTCTCTTTCACATACTTTTTTATTTCCTCATTGGTATTTGGACATTCTTGCATGTTGATGTCCTATTTACTCATCCACTTGTTGTTTTGTTTCATCCATGTGTTTTTCCTTCTACTTAATTTTGTTTCAGCTACTATTTTGCATCATTGATGATTCTCCATTCCCTGCACCTTTTTTAAATAACTTAGAGTTTAGATCATTGTCGATGCTTCCAGCGGAAATGTACCAGATTCGGCCAAAAGAATCTCATATGGAATCGAGGCTTTAACTTTGAGGCTACTAATTATTAAGTGCTTTTGGAACCTCTCTATCTATCTCCAATTCAAGTCAGAAAAATTGTTGCCCCAAACTTCACACCCATATAGAATCACTGGTGTGACTAGTAGGCCAAACAAGGTATTTTTGGTTTTCCAATCCCACAATTCTGCATTCATGCACCTATTCTGCAATGAATATAAGGCCTGCCACCCCCCTTGGACTCTTTTTGCCATGCATATCTCCCAACTAAGCTGCTTGTGAAAATCAAGCCCAAGATCTTTGTATTGTTCCACTATTTCTAATGTGCTTCCTTACAAAAGAAACTCATATTGCCTCTTTTTTCTCCGTGGATAAAAGATCATGATTTTTGTCTTGCTAGTATTCACTTGCATTCCCACTTCTTGGAAAAAAAGCTCTAGAGCTTTCAAATGTTCTCTCAAACTTTGGTTTGTTTTTGTAATTAGAATAAGATCATCTATGTATAAAAGTAGTTTTACAACATAACTAGCTAGATGGATGCCCCCTCCACCAGTGTTATCAATCCACTCCTATAGTTTATCGATGTAGAGACCAAACAAGGTTGGAGATAAAGGACAACCTTGTTTGATTCCAATGTCACTTCCAAAGCATTTTGACTTGCCATCATTGTAGTCTTTTGTTTGCCCACTCAATAGTTATGTGTGTTAGCACCTCATCCAAACAAGTTTGAATGCTCATCCGAAGCACGTGCAACCACCAGGTCCCTCCTTTGTTATGCCTATCAAAAGGTTAGCATGCATAGTTACCATGGTTATAACCAAGATAACTAATTATGCACAAAGAGCTAACATAACCATGACAATTAAAAACACATATAATAAGGAAACAAATCTTTCAAAAACCACGACACTGAGAATTCTGAACACCATCGTGATCACAATTGTATTTCATAACAATAGTTGATTACAATAACCTCGGTAAACCTGTGCACGGGACATGTTTGTTCTCGTAAAAATTCCAAAATCCATAACTACATAACATTGAAACCCTGAAGAAGTTCTAACTCGCCCATACACTTACAAACTCTTTTCTATGATCCTCCCCTAACAAAGACATACATCAGATATATAAAAGGGTGGGGACTTGCCCTTCACCACCCATGCACTCTCCTAATAATAGGCATGCTCACAAAATAGCTTACATGTATTTTCCATTCTATGTTGATAATAGATTAACCTAAATATACATGGCTTACTTTAATCCTATTATTAGCTAGGTTTGTGCATGTTCTTCTTCTGTTTTTGTATGTGTTTTTTTCCAAATATAGCTTCCTTTGTATGCGTCCCAAGCCATCTTGTTTTTATTTGTTTATAAACCTCACTTAGACGCCACTCCTTTGTTTTTCTATTTTTAGCCATGTGCTTTGAAAAATTGGCTAAGTCCCGGACTTTGTCTGCTCATGCGTGAACCTTCACGTGTTGATCCTTCCTATGTGCACGCGCCCCTTTGAGCACCCCTTGTGTGTGGCTACAAATCTCTGCATGTGGCTAGTACTTAGTCGTTTTTCCTGCTCAACATTACCCCACATTAAAGTCATTGCTCGTTCTCAGTTATGTGTTGCCCAACTTATTTCTCCAAGGAATGAATAAATCAAGAATGTTCAAGAATAAATAATACAACCAAAAATACCATGAACCAAAGAATGACTTCCGACTCACGCGCATGTTGCCTTACGCTTCAGGTTATTGGAGGAGCTCTAAGAACTCTACGTTTAATGAATCTTCTAACTTCTTCCACTCTACGTTTAATGAATCTTCTAACTTCTTCCACTCTACGAGCTCCTCTGTGGCTTTTTTGGGTGTCGCCCCCTCAATTCCTGGAATTTGGTCAAGCGTCACTTCATTCACTCTTCCCTTAAGCTCCTTGATGACTATACTTAGCTCTACAATCACTCCTTCCAACATATCCATGCGTTCTAAAACCAAAAGTTGGATCTATTTGATCTAGAACTCCAGTGCATCCCTCATGGCTTTTAGTATCTCCTTCTGCGTCGATACTTCTGTCATGACCTTTGTACGCTCAAGCTTGTTTGTTGGTATCTTTGCATTATTGCCTTGACCTCTGCCTCTTCTTTGGCCACACGTGCACCAACGATAGGGTCACTCTTCTGGCACCTACCAAAATTTAAATCATCCTTGCTACTGGCCTCCCTAATTTGTGCAAATACAACTTCAAGCTCAACTATCTTGGCTTCTACTACCGCTTTATTCTTCTCCTTTTCCTTAGCCAATTCTTCTGTTGATGGCCATGTGCCACACTTGATGTTCAGGAGCAACATCTCAACCAAGTCCTTAAGGTATTCCATTTATCATTGTAGTTGATCTGTGTTTGGCTTACTAAAATGGGGCATACACTTATTATTTGTTTCACTAATGTTCATGTTTTGTCGTAGGCCTCCTTCGTGCGCTTCTACTCCCCCTTGATATCATCTTTCAGACTCTCTACTTTGCACTCTTTATTCTTTTTATCCTCTACCATGAACCTCAAGGTAACCCCCTTATCCAAATTTTTGTGTGTAACCTCAACAACTAGTTTGTTCAAGGTGTTGCACACCTGCTCATCAGTTAGATACAAGGGGTCTACATGCTTATATTTCTTCCCTGGCTCCTTCTTCAACTCCATTGTGGAGTAAGACTTGTTGCTGATCTCAAACTCTGGCTCTTCTGCATGCGTATGCATACTCCATGATAACATCTTCTTCGTTCACGAGAGCCCTCCTTGTTTGTCCATTAGGTCACATCCAAACAACTTCCCTGTACTAACCGTGCTTTGAAATCTCTCCCTCAACACCTTCATATGATCATCAAAAAAATCCATATTTGGTGATTGGGGAGGTCTTCGTCTCCTTACTATTTTGGCCTTGATCCGCGGCTTCCTTGGCGTAAATGGCCTTGTGTTAGTTTCACCTCCAGCACCCTTATCTTCTCTAATAGCATATGAATCATTGCCCTCCTTATCTTTCTTGGGCTCCTCCTAAGTTTTGCACAGTTCTTCTTCGCACACAGGTGCTTCTTCCCTACGCAGGCTTTTATGTTGTCAACTCTCTTCTCCTTTCTCTGGGCTAGGATCTACATCAACCGGGGGCTCTCTCTCAGCTTCCTACACGGATCTCTCACGCCCTAACTCCTCTGTCACCCTTTCCTCTAAGTCCTCATCATTAGAGACTACTTAGGTTCCTGTGCGTCCCTTCTTAGTCTTTAGTGGACTCTCCTTAGCCGGCTGAGACGATCGTGCGCCCTCATTGTGCTTCTTTCTTTTATAGTGCATCTCTTTTTTGCGCCTGTGATCAAGCACAACATCCTCTTCTTCTTCTTCCTCATTCGGGGACTCCTCTCGACTCCTCTTAGGCTAACACATAGTGCTTTTCTTTGTTTGAGGCATATGAGTGTCACATACCTCAATTTCTTCTCCATCCTTTGTCTTCAAGCGTAACACCAAAAAAACCCTCCATATCATTCCCTTGATTGCAACATTCATCATAGGGTTCGAGTCCAAAGTCTGTAGCTCTGTGGTCTCCAGGTATGCAGGCCTAGAATTATATTTAAAGGTGGTGCACAAAGTATGTCAATCTGAGTCCACCTTGTCCGCATCAAAATTCATTCTTTGTACGTCCTTCATTTTGTTCCCTACAAACTTGAAATACTTTTCTGTGAATGCAAATGAAAATTTTCACCATGGCCCCATCTCTCCATTAGCCATCATGAACCTTGTAAAGCTAAAGTGTTGCATTATTGCAAACTTTCCCTAGTCTCCAACCTCTTCATGTAGCTCACGTGGTATGTGTTATTCATTCTCAAAGGTTACACGCATTCGGGTGTACCATTTCTCTAACTATGCTTTATATTGATTATTAAATGCCCCTTCGAATGTAAACTCTGGAAATTGAACTACGGGGGACTGGTTCTATGCTAGGTAGGTCCACATATCATTTTCTAGTCCATCGGGGACACCAACTTCCATAATACAATTAGTAAAATAATTGAGCTCCATGTGATCTTCACTCCTTCCTTGATCTACTCCCTCTCCTCCTCAATGATTCCATCCGTGATAAATTATGCAATGTTAAACTATGTTTTAAAGACATACATCAGATATATATAGGGGTGCGCGAAGGGGCGCACACACACATGAAGGATTAGCACACGAAGGTTCGCACATGAGTAAACACAGTATGAGACTTAACCGATTTTCTAAAGACATGGCTAAAAATAGAAAAGCAAAGAAGGAGTGGTGTCTAAGCAAGGTTTATAAATAGAGAAAAGAAAGATAGCTTCAGACACACACAAATGAAGTTATATTTGGAAAAGCACATACAGAAATAGGAGAATAACATACACAGGTCGAGCTAATAATAGGATTAAAGCAAGTCATGTATATTTAGGTCAATCTATTATTAGCATAGAATGGAAAAAGCATGTAGGTTATTTTTGTGAGCACACTTATTATTAGGAGAGTGCACATGTGGTGAAGGGCAAGTCCCCACCCCTATATATCTGATGTATGTCTTTGTTAGAGGAGGATCATAGAAAAGAGTCTGTAAGTGTATGGGCGAGTTAGAGCTTCTTCAGGGTTTCAGTGTTATGTAGTTATAGATTTTGGATTTTGCATGAGAACACATAGGTCTCGTGCACGGGTTTACTGAGGTTATTGTAATCAGTTGTTGTTATGAAATACAATTATGATCATGATGGTGTTCAGAATTCTCAATGTTGTGGTTCTTGAAAGATTTGTTTCCTTATTATATGTGTTTCCAATCATCATGGTTATGTTAGCTCCATGTGCATAATTGGATATATTAGTTATACTATGGTAACTATGCATGTTAACCTTTTGATAGGCATAACAAAGGAGGGACCTTGTGGTTGCACGTACTTCGGGTGAGCATCCGAACTTGTTTGGATGAGATGCCAACACACATATTTATTGAGTGGGCAAACAAAAGACTACATTTTGGTTTCATTTATGGGACCTCTTTTCAATTTGTCTACCAGGATGTTGCATACAGATGGTGCATCGAATGTCCCTGAAGAGTATTGAGAGTTGGGTAGAGGACGACAAGACGCGTTTGCACAGAGATATAACACTAGACCTAACTTTAATGCATGGAAGTAGGTGGAGGATAACCTGTATGACTGCTTGTATGAGACGTTCTTCAACTTCTTCCCAGTAGAGTTGTACCAGTGGTTGACAGCTTACGCATCAAATAGATTTTTCTGCCCAAGAATGATTATCAGACTCTCTTTGATTCTACTGAGACATGGGCTAGAGCTGTAAATCGTTGGTGGGAAGGTGTATTGTGTAACTATACTTCTAGATTACATGATCACAACGTATTCGTGCCTTGAAGAAGTTGAGTTCAAGTTCTTACATGAGCCTAGAGGATCTTATTTAGGCATGATACCCTTAACTATCAAGATCTTGATGATAGAACTAGGACTGGAGAGATTTCTATGGCTAGTTAAATCCCCACCACGTGCAGGGGCAGGAGCAGGTGTGGAGAAGGATGGAAACAACCTTGGTGGAAGACGAGTAAAGAGAGGAAAGACGGCTCAAGTATAACAAAGCACGATAAAGGGCAGTTGACGTAGCACTGCTGTCGAGAAAAATGATGATTAGCGAAGGTTTTGAGATTATCATGGAATACAAGGAGCTTCAGTATCATGTCCTCTCGACATTGGTAAAGCACAATAGAGAGCCCCCTTCTTTTTCTAGTGAGAGTGCGTCAGAGGAGACAACAAGGACCGCGGGCTTGCATCTGATCCAGCCTAACTACCTAGCACTTATGCAAGGCGTTCTAGATCCAGAGGTAGTTGTTGAAGGGCATTGCATTGAAGGCAAGTAGGCAACATCGCCACATGGGGAAGGAGATACAAGTAGACACAATTTAGTTTTAACTCAAAAAGGGCAATAGACTAAGGACACGCACATCACAACGCATGCGATGCCCGAAAAATCACCATGTCAAACCACCAACAAACAACTAGGAAAATTACAAAGAACTTTTTTTTGAATGAAAACATTAAAGATGTTAGTCCCATCTTATTTATATTACTTTAGATTAAAACAAATTACTAATTTATCTAATCCATCTCCCTAATGAAATAATTCAATTCATTTAACCCATTACCATTATTTAATTAATTTTCCCAAGCCATTAATTAACCCCGAGTTATTTTTACTTAGTTAATTAATTAATCCTTAATTAATTTCGAATAATTTCTCACTTAGGTTAATAATAATTTTAATGCAATCTTTATTAAAATTATCCTTACCCTTAATCAAATTAAATCTTAGCCAACTAATATCTACCTCGTACTATTAACATTAAAGGCTAAAGTTAACTTTAATTTATTTCTTAAGTTAACTTTAATAAAAATTCCTAGCATAACCATTAATCCTTTCCTAGCCATAAAATTCCTAAGCCACCCCTTTAATTATTTACCTATACACATTCACCCCCCGTTTTTTTTACCCTTTTAATCTTCCATTTAAAAGATTACCCCTAACATCCCATGCACATTATTTTGAAAGAAAGACTTAAAATAATTAGTTTTAATTTACATGCTTTATTAGTTTTAATTTACATACTTTACTAAAGTTTTTATTCACCCATCACTAAGGGATGAGGATTAAATCTCAATTGTAGGATTCATTTAATCCTCTCCCTTAGATCTTAGGGTTTCCTTATTTGACCTAATATTTCTCTAAGGTTTCTTTATCTTTCTTATATCCCTAACTGTGTTTCCATTTGCATAGGGTAAGCTTCAGACAAGGACAAGAATGGAGGCCAAAGGATTTGGGTGAAAACTATGTTGGAGAAGAGACTACAGTGAATGCAATGGGAGAATTTTATCTCCCATAGCATGAATCCAATCTCATTTCACTTATTATCTTCCATGGTTTTATAAATTTTTAGCTTTATTTTGTTGGTTATGCACATTTTCTCCTCTCATATTAGGCATTGAGATCTATATGTGTATATTAGCTGATTTAAATCTTTCTATTATGCAAAATGCAGATATATATATATATATGTTTATTTATTTACAGACTTACATATTCGAATACTTGAAAATGTTTAATATATGTATGTATTTCTACATACATACATACAATGGGAGAATTTTATCTCCCATAGCATGAATCCAATCTCATTTCACTTATTATCTTCCATGGTTTTATAAAATTTTAGCTTTATTTTGTTGGTTATGCACATTTTCTCCTCTCATATTAGGCATTGACACACACACACACACACACACACATGTTTATTTATTTAAAGACTTGCATATTCAAATACTTGAAAATGTTTTATATCTGTATGTATTTATACATACATACATACATATATACACATTTGTGTGTATACACACACACACACATGTATGTATGTATGTATATGTTTTTAGATTAAAATATTCTTTTTTGAGGTATTTGATAGTTCTTTTAGGCTTAAAAAGTTCAAATTCGTGTCTAACATGCATTCTGGAAAAAAAAAGTAGAAAGGTTTATCGTGTTAAATTTGACGTCCATATAGTTATCATTATGTGTTGTTTTAGGTCTGTTGTGATGGTCATTTGACCGTCAAATTTAAGTTGGCTATAATTTTTTTCCAGACACATTTTTCAGGGTTTTTAAATTTCTATAGATTCATAAGGGTCTTATCTTTCATTATTATAATTCGTTTGATTTTTAAAGATCATATTCTTCATTAAAAATATAAAGAAAAATGGGTATATATATGCACTCATAAGTTTATTAAACTGTTCACTTGTGCAAGGAAAAATGCAGAAATAAGAAATCAATTTCCTTTTAAATATTCATGAATTATGAAGGAAGACTCGTGACTCTTATAAAATTAAAACAAAGATATTATTTCTTCAAAAAAGTTTGTAGAACTTCCAACTAAATCACAAAATTACCATTTCAATATTTTGCAAGGTTTCAATAAATTTGGAATTTTGCAGAAAAGTAGAAAGTCACATCATGAAATAAAATACTTCTTTCAATATTTACAACTTCAAGTATGCAGATTTATTACAATCCTTTGATAGCACAAAGTCAGGGATCAACAATGTTATACTAAAATTGTAGATTTGCAATGGATTTACAAGGGATTTCACTTTCCTTCCATGATCAAAATTTAAGATAACTATATACATTACATTCTTTACAAAACTATTACAAATAATTAAAATCCAAACAATACAAGCCCTCCACCAAAATGGTGGAGACAACATGCCAAAAATTTCTTCTAAGGGAAACTTGCAACTCCTCCAAAATTGTAACTTCTCCATCACATCTTTTGCACACCAACAAAGGAGAGAGAGCTAGGCAACGCTCTCCTCCCAACCAAATCTCAATAGAGAAGTCAAGCCATTCTTCTCCATTGACCCCCGAGCTCCAACCAAACAACAATGAAGAAATTTCACAACCATGGCAACAACAAGAGCTTCACAAGAGACATACATACACAACATTTCATGCAACACAACACAATCAATAAAAAACCTGCAATTTTTTTTTCTTCCATACAACACAAAGGCTTCTTCATAGAGCCAAAAAGGAGAGAGGAAACATGGGCATCCCCATTTTACCTCCCAATTAAATTGAGTGATCCATCTTGAAGCCTCCAACACTTCATCAAAACAAGATCTCTTATGCCTCCCTTAAAAAAAATTTACATAAAATAATTAAGAATTTTTTTCCCCTTATCCCTCCACAAGATGGAACACTCCCTACAAATCCCTCCAATTTCACATAACTCTTTTTCCTCCCTCATGGCTCCCATTTCCTTCTCCCTACACCTTCCTAAGGTAATCTACCCAACCCACACAATAAGCAAACACACATTTCACCATTTTAAATTTGATAACATAAAAACATTCAAATAAAAGGGACAAAAATACTACCTTGTCATTGTAGAATCTTCAATCCACAAGCACAATATTTAAACTCTTCCAAGCAATCCAAGCCTTCAAATTCTTCAAGCAAAACAAATAATTCCAAAGCAAGCACCCTCCAAATCCAAAATCCAAGAAAACAAGTGAAATCAAGTAACCCCCATCTCATCCAAAAGATGCAATTAAATATAAAATTGAGGAGGGAGAAGTGATGTGGCTCCATGTAGGATGCCACTTCATCTCCCTCAAATCCACATCACCAAGCTCACTCAAAAACCAAGGCATAATTAAGAAGTAGGTTGAGGATATGACATTGCCTAATCTTGCACTCAAGCTCAAGTTGCACATTCCAAAACATATTTAGTAGACCAAGGGAAGGAGAGGAATGATTGCCTTTTTTCCACCAAAATATCATGATTAGTGCCTAAAAATGACCCCTAAGGTCATAGGCATAGTTGGGGGAATAAATTAAAGAGTGTGGGACAAGTTAAAGTTGTCCCATAAGCCTTCAAATTTGAGTCCAAGGCCCAAATCCGAATTTTGGGTTTAGGATGGCACACATACCAAAACAATCCTCAAATTTCAACCAAAGAGAAAAATGGATAAGGTATATACCAAAGGAATCTCTGTCCCTCCTAATGCCACATCAAAACATTTCATAAACCCTTAGAATTTGATCACAATAAAGTTAAGGGTACACAACATTCATATTAATCCAAAGGGGACAAAATTTCACACTTAATAATATACATATCCAAACTAGGGTACACTTTCCACATAAAACATTAGGGTACATAAGAACATAAATTAAAGTCATAACATTCACATTAACATAACTAACATAACCACATACAAAAATAAAATAACATAACTACAAACACCCATGGTCACATAGTGAGGTGCTCCCCCATGGAGACCTCCTAAAAGACGACAAAATGAAAATGACGCAACACACAACATGACAGTTGCTAAGGTGACCGTGTTGTGAACTTGCAACATTCCTCCCTAGTTGGCTTTCCTAGTCTCTCTTGTTGATGTGGTCTTTGTTTCCAGTAATCACAAGTAATACCACCTTCAGCCTCATGGCAGCATCAATACGTCACAAAATATAACTCACATAAAGCATCATCATATAATCATCATTAGACATCACCATATATAATTTAAATCAAATTCAAACATTTATGATCATCATAAACATAATTCACATTTTACGAAAAACACCCAATCCACATACTAATCACCTATCATCATCTCAAAATCCATAATATCAATGTAACCATGGTTAATCCATACATCATAACATAGTTAAAACAACAATGCATCCAAGATGTCAGTATTTATAAATATATAAGAAATCAATACTAAATCAACATGTGCTATAATGTCTAACAGTGTCCATAAGACATCAAAACCATCTATGATAAGAGTCAGATCATCATAATAATCAAATGTCTGCATAGACAAAAACATGTGCTATCCAAATAGTATATCAATAAACATGTCTCTAGGCAACTAGTCAGCAAGAGCATAGCAGGAACAAGTGTCGAAGAGAAGCGGGCATTATGGCGTAACAGGTGCTGGTGTTTGGAAGTACTTTTGGGGGAGTTTTTACAGGCATGTCATCTGGACAAAGTGTTGGCGCATAGACTGTTGGAAGCAGTTCTATAGGTGCCGCTACAACACAGACAGTAGGTGTCTAGTTCAACATTACAACTGAGACACAAGGAAGTTCATCTATAGGACCAAAGGTCGTGGCAGACAGTGCTGGAGGCTCAAGAGGTTTAAGACAACCACTACATGGAGGAAACCTTGGTGGAGGATCAAGTTCTAGATTTGGTCCTAACCCAGGGCATGGCCCACACCCATAATAACCTCAATAACCATCTCAACAATATTTACAACAACAAAAAACACAACAACAAATACCTTGAGTCTTCTTTGAGATGTCTCTTCACTTGCCAGAGTATAGAGGTGTGGAAGATGTTGTTGAGCATGTGCACAAGTGTGAATTGTTATGGAGAACAAAGGGTATTATAACCCCTGATAGAAAAGCAAGCCAGTTTGCCACCACTCTTCAAGGGCACAAACACAGTTGGTATAAAAAGTATGATCCACACTAGACTGCAGTGAACTATGATGTGTTGCGCACTACTTGGCTGAATTCCACAATCTAGAGTTTGAACAATTGAGTATCAACACACTCAAGGATATAAAACAAGGTTCATCTGAAAGTGTATGAGATTATGATGCATGATTTAAGACTATACTGTCCAAACTGCCTTATGACATTCATTCGATTCAACACGCACAATGGTTCATTGGAGGATTTATGATTCCGCTTCGAAGGGATTTATCTCATAAGACATATGTGGATCCAAGCAAGGCCTTGGAAGCAACTCTACGTGCTAAAGTGGTTGGGAGTGTTGATATTGGAGTTAGCCCATTTTTGGAGGCACAAATAACAACAATGACTAAGCAATTGGAGAAGATTTTAATAAATTCAGTGCATGAGACACACGGTGGGTTATGATGCACTGACTGCGAAGTAGAATAACATATGAAGGATAGCTACCCAAGTAGGACGTTGCACACCCTATTATAGTCTTGTGATATTTTCCACAAGAATCATGATGTCCAAAATTGCCCTCTCTTGCAATTCCTAACTATGAAGAATGTATCCATGTACTACAAGATTTGTGATGTGAACACTCATGATATGAAGGATTGTCAGTTGATAGACCAAATTCATGAGGCATGCGAGACTGGGTTGCGGAAAACCACTGTGGCAAATAGCTCGCAGGTGCAGGAAGTTCAACCTACTGAAGGGCATGGTAATGAAGGTGGATTCTAAGGTGTATATAGGAGTAGAGGCCATGGCGGTAAAGGTAGATTTACGTGTGGGACTTGTTACACTTGTGGATCCCCAGATCATTACCAACATGAATGTCCTGAGAATCTAGTATGTGCATATTGTGGAAAACAACATAAGGTTGAGGATTTCACTGACCTTTATGAACACGTGTGTGAGAATAAGAAAAATTCAAAGGCGCAGGAATGATCAAGGTACAACATGTGAGGAACGACCAATGAATGCCAAAGAAGATGTTTGATCCAAATTTACATCCCATGCTACTAACTACTCACGCGGAAGCAACACGTACGTGCGAGCCTCTCAAAGCTAAACCACTCATCATAAGAGAAGATATTATGCATGTCAAGTATCCAGATGTTACTCATCAAAAGGATGTCTATCAAAATACCATAGGAGTGATCAAAGAGTAGTGAGTTCCCACAAAAGGATGTAGATGATTTGAAGGAGATATGCAAGATGATGAGACAAGAGAATATCATCCCACTGCTAGGAGAATGGTTGTGTGAGAAGGTATCACGCGTTGGTGGTGAGCGCGAGTGACACATCCTCCATGCAAATTTTCCACCACAAAACCATGAGTATGACAAAGAAATCATGTTGGATGCGGTAATTGATGGTTAGTTGGTGATAAATATCATGATTGATATAGGCGCTGAGGTGAATGTCTTGACTTTAGATGCGTGGAACCAAATGGGGAGACCACCATTATAGTCATCCTCTAATGTGTTATATATGGCGAACAAGACGAGAGTTATGCCTATGTCATCCTATAATTACATGGCCACACTTTGTAAAGGAGGGAAACTACTTCTCCTTGCTTGTTGCAAGTTATATTTAGCTTTTCTTTGTATCTGGTTAGATTAGGGTAGGAGTAGGTTTGTTTTCAGCCAAAGAAGTGCCTTGTCCACACTCTACATGTTCCACTTGGGGCATGTATGATTTTCCCTTTTGTACATAGTTTTTGCGGGTTCATAGTGTAATCATATTTTGGGGAAGCTTTCAAAATTTATTTGTCAACCTCAACAGATCATATATAGAGTCCAAGTCCAACAGTGCTTCTAGCGGTCTTAGGGTTTGAGTTTCAAAGTTTAAGATCAAATTTAAAATATTAGGCTGACTCCATGCCCAATGGATGCTTCAAGCCACTGATCAATTCATCTAGTAGGCAGATGACCCTTGTGAGTTGCCAAAAATGTTGTCTATTTTTGCACCCCTTGAAAAATAGAACAACTTGGATTGCCACAGAGTTAGAATGAAGACCGTGGAGAAGTTTAAGTATGCAGTGGAGATAAGTCAGGAACCATGGGAAAAATAATAATGTCGCGGAGTGAAGGACAAATCTCTGAAAGTCGTGGCTAAGGAGGTTAAGCCGCCGAAGTCAGCAAATATCCACAAAAAATTTGGAGCATTCCTCAAAGGTCAGGAAAGTTGTTGATTGAAGAAAAAGGGTCTGCGGATGTTCTAGCAAGTCGCAATACACTGAAGTAGAACAAAACAGTGGATAAAAGAAAATCCAACAGGTCACGGGGTGAAGGAAGGAAGTTCGCAGATGTTGACATATAGTTACACTGCATTAGAAGTTGTAGAATGAAGAAGAGAGTTAGTAAAGCCATAGCACACAAGGAATAACCGTGGAAGCCAAAAGCTGCATAAGACTGAAAGAGAAATCCATGTATCAAAGGAAAACGACAGTTTTCCGTGGGAGACTAAAATCGCCATATATTTTGATTGGATGATCCGATTTTTGCAAACCTTATATCGATGGAAAGCTCTCAATGTCCTCTATGCAATGGAAATTGTGTTTCTTAAATTTATTAAGGATAGATACACATAAAGGTGTAAGAATTCTCCAATATGTAAAAATATATAGTTCTAGGGGGTGCAACTGCCAACATTTAATGCAATATGGGCACCCATCTTTTATTTAACAAAGAAATGGTGTGTTGTAGTGGATAACCATAGGCATCTAGATTATTTTAGGGAATTTATAGACTACTATTGGTGGTTGGAAATTTGAGTTCAAGATTCCCTCCCTTTCTCTTCTTCTATCCTTTTTCTATAAATGTAAGAGCTCTACTCATTAAAACAAATCCCTCTTTGTTGTAACAAAACCATGCCAAAATGGTGGCCAACTTCCCATGGGTTTCAGACATTGATCTTCGTCTCTACAATATATTCTCACCTTTTGCCATGAATGTAAACAATTATGCATCTTTTGATTAATAAAATAGGATTTTGTGGCTATCTTTCTGCCTTGGTCTCGTGTTTTTTTTCTTTACCTCTCTGTTCGCTTTTCTGGTATGTTGTGTGTTTCCTTCGCTTGCAGGATCCATTTCATGTGTTGTTCATGTGAAGAAAGTTGGATCTGCGTGGTTCTTGTCTGTGGCATGTCTGTTTTTCCCTCTTACCCGTGTTTTTCTTCTTTTCTTCCGCTTGTGAAGAGTGATCGACCCTTCTTCTGGTGTTATCCCCGCCCCTTTTAGCTTAGGATTTCCCATTTTTTACATCTCCTTCTATCCCTAGTTCATTGGCATGTTTAGGTTAGGATTTTCTTTCAGTATTAGGAGTAGTGTTAGCATTAGGATAGATAGAGGAAGTCGGTCTTGTCCAGAGGTCTGTCTCAATTTGCAAGTCCCACAACTGAGAGACAGTGCCATGTTGCCTTAAAATTCTTGGTCATTCGCGATCATATCCAAGGTGTAATTTTGAGCTCCAACAATTACCATTCAGGGAGCCAAGTTTACTGGATATTTTTAGAGTTGGCTAAGGCAGATAATTTCCCAGTGCTACTTGGGCATCCTTGATGTTATGCAAACAATGCAGACTTGCGCTTTAATAAGAGATATATCAGTTTTGAAAAAAAGGATGAGTGTGTGGTCATACCCCTAGATGAGGTGAAGGTTACACCCTACGTTAATCCAGTAAGTGAAGAAGAGCTGAATAGGATTTATGCACACACAATATGCGACCCTGAGAATGTGGAGACATCTAAGGAAGGCGTACTTTAGTCAGAATACGTGCACTCGGTTAGCGACACTACTAGTTTTTCTTGTGACAACTGGGCCCATGACACATATGAGATTGTTGGGCACGAGATGAAGGGGAGAGTAAGTAGGATGATAAGGTCATGCATGATCAGGCGCTTGGGTAAAACTCAGTTACTTAGGTACACTAGTGAAGAGAAATCTGAATATTTTTTACACGTCATGGAGAACTAGTGGCCAAATGAGGATGATAGAAAGAATATGATAGTCTATACCTTGCGTGGTACAACAACTCATTGGTGGGAAACATATAGATATAACTTGTTGGGCTGGCGAGAAGTGAGGGTTACCTTTTCAAACAGGTTTACTTAGAATAATGTGCCTACACTTATACATGAGTATGTTGAGAAAACTCTTGCTTTGGTACACGTCCATAACTATGAGAGATAATGGACGCAAGGCTAGGAGGCATTACCACCATTCCTTTGGGTACATGAATTCTATTCCACTCTACGAGGATGTGTGTGCATGTGGTATGTCCATGTTGAGTTGAAGGGGGAGACTATAAGTTGGTGTGAGATGACCAAAGGTATTGTTCACAACTTTGATTATTTTTCTACTAAACCACTTGTGCATGGAATATAATGATCTCCCCTCTTATGAAATGTATGCAAAATAATGTAATCCCTTGCCCTTGAATGGATTCTTAAATGCTCTTGAATAGCTTTTGGATGCAAATTTAGGTGGTGATAGCTAATGCTTAGTGATTTGTCCTTTATTATTGCCACATAAATTTATATTTATATGATTCCCTTGCTTGAATTTCATAATTAACCATGAAAATTCCAACTACCAAAAAGATAAGATGCCCAAATGGCTAGAAGGGATCCAAAATATGTGAACAAAGTACAAAGGGTTAGGGGCACCTGGCGCTGGTGTCCAGGATGAGAAATGTCGAAGTATAAAAAGATAGATTGGGCTATAAGGAGTATGAGATCAACAGAAACAAAAAAAGAAAGCAAAGGTGGCCAAAGACATGGGTTGATTAGTACTTTCCTTACTTAGGAAATATATGAATAGTAGCATGTGATCAGGACTAGATAGATACCCAAAGTGTGTGATTTTGTGTCTACATTTGCCCCCACTTTATGTTGTTGAGTGAAAGCTCAATAACATAAAGTATATAGAATATGCGTACCTAATAACCATGTAGATCGATGGTGAAAAATGTTCCGAGAGATAAGAAAAAGCTTGGAGTGATAAAAATGTGAAGTGTGGATGCTAAAGAGGAGGAAGTACAAAAAGTGATGATGATGACCCTAGGGCGAGAGCGTATATGTCGATGTTAAGATGTGCCTGTTGTTCATGTCAATTGTTGTGTGTTTTTGATGTGATGATGTGACTATTGCTTCCCATAAGGACGTACCTGTAAAAGAGAAGAACAAACAAGTAGTCAAATACACGCATATATGATCAAAATGTGTAGAAAGTGTGTAAAAAGTATGTAAAATGTGAAAATGTGAAAAAGGAATATGTGCACCTGATCCGTGATGAGAAAAGAGTGTAGAAAGGATCCTGAAGATGATGTAGAATAATAATTTTTTTGAGAAATCTCACGCCAGTTGTGTTGACTATGATTTTTTTGGGTGATATCATGCTAGTTACGCTGATTGCAAGTTTTTGGGTGACCTCATGCCAAGAATTGAAGAAGTGTAGAGAGGAAAGTTTGGTTTCATCCTCCAACATTTAAAAGCTTCCTGCAATGTAGAACACCACTGCATATGGTGTGTAAAAATTTGATCCATTTCAAACATTTCCAATCCAATGTGAAATTAGAAAATGTTATGTAGTGCACGCATGCCGAGTACTAAGGACTGTGTGCCCTGTAAAAGCCACTGTGTGAAGTGTTAAGAAATGTCTTGAATTGAAAAATGTTGCGTAACTTCCCCCTAGTCACAATCATCTAGGAAGGGTCACGAGCGCCTAGGTGCTACTATCTAGGTCTGGGTGCTGGTGTCTGTGTTGTGATAATGACCCAAGTCTGATTTTGAGCCCCATCTAAGATTGATGATTGTGATGTAGCGGTAATGAACTATGACTATAAGATGCTATATGGGGTGATTGATTCACCCAAATGATGCCCCCCTCATTTGGGGTGCATGCGATGTCATTGAGGAGTATGTGGCCCAAAGGAGGACCGACCGATGTGTTGAAACTGATGCCCTGTGGGAGAGGGAGTGTGCTTGGTAGAAACCAAGACACACGTAAACAAAGTGGCTAGGAAACAAGTGTTAGTGTAAGAAAATAAAAACATGCATGTTAGAAGACAAGATGTACGCTACTAAGTAAGCATAGAATGTGTAAGTTAAGACGTAAGAAGATAATGTAGATCACAAAAATTGGGTTATAAACATGGGATATCACTCACAATGTCATAAGAAACGTAAGGCCGATGGCCAAAAGTAGACAATGTGCAAACAAGATAAAGGGAAAAGCCCACAAACAATGGCAGGCAATGAGAAGCAAAGATAATAAATGGCAAGTAATGTAACAAACAACCATGGAAGAAAATAGACCTACAAAGTAAATGTTGCACATGAAGCACCCATTAACATGTTGGAAATATAGAAATTATGTCAAAGCATGTATAATCCAATATAGTAATGTGTTATGAAAAATGAAACAATAATGCCTGTAGTGTGTACAAAAGTTGATGCCCCTAGGAGCCTATGTGTGACTGGTATGAGGTACTACGCAAAACATCCATGTTGTGTGTAAATATTTGTGTAAAGCGTGTGATCACAACTAGAAAAACAAGTGAACATGCATGTGTGTATGATAAAGATAATGACATAAAAGATATTTAACTAACATGTGTAATAAAGTGTACATGTATGTTGTGGATGAGATGGAATGGAATGTAAAGTGAATGATAGGAGCCACGTGCCCCCAAGTAGATTTGAATGCATGAGATGAGGTTCATTTATATATTCCCCCTTAGTAGTCAAGAATGAACCATAGAACAAGAGTGTGTCATCAGGAAATGGTGTGAATTGTGCGATAGAAAGATGTGATCATCAAACCATAAAACATAAAGAGTGTGTAAGTGAGTGAGTGTGGTGAGGTTCATTTTAGATTGAAATCCTCAGTAGTTGAGTATGAACTGTGGAACTAGAGTGCATCATAGGGAAATGGTTGTAGCGCGTAGAAGAAGATGTGAGGAATATGTAGTGTGAAGAGTGAATAAGACACAAAGTGTGTAGTAGATGTTGTGAGAAAGAAATGTGATGAATGTGTGAAATGTGTGAAGTGTGTCGCATGTGAGGTTTATGTATATAATATTCCCTCAACCGTCAAGTGTGAACCAAAGCACGAGAGTGTGTCATCGAGTAATGATGATACAAGCATGTATCAAGCTGTGTGTGAGAAATTAGACGTGAAGTGTAGTGTGTCTAAGACACCTGAGAATGCTAGAAGGGGGGAATAAGTATGTTGCCCTTGAAGTGTATGAGTATGAACAAGATCATATAATATCATATATGAGGTCATCGTTGTCATGGTCAAAGCCAAATACAGAAGTGTTAGAGATTTGATAAGCAATAGTATCTGGTTGTTCACGTAAGGAGCCATTGCGGCGAAGGTTGTACATGCCCATTGTGTAATCTTCATTAGTGAAAGGAGGTAGTGGACAACCATGTGCATACTAGCATGTAATATTTTGTGAATAAATAAGAAAGGAATCATTGCAAATGAAAACATGGCCAAAAGGTATAGGAAATGAGATGTCAATTTGATCAAGATATAAGGTGCCCCTAATATAGTCAAGCCAAGATTACCCAAGTGCTAGTGGAGAAATGTAAGAAGTGTGTGCAAGAAATACTGAAAGATGGAATACACGAAGACCATAGGCAGCAGTGATGTGAACATATCCATGATAAAAATGAGGAGAATAAGGAGGAGGGATAAGGTCATCCAATGTGAATATGAGCCAAGCCAAGCCATTATGTGTGCATACAATATCAGAGCAAGTAGGTTCAAATGGAATGTGTTCCCAATAAGAGTCATTCATGAAAAGTGCATATGTAAAAGGAGGACATGTTAATGGTGGTTTCTCATGAGAAGGTGAAGTAGGTGGAATGATGTCCAATGTATAAACAAGCCCTCGATAAAGTACCATGGAATTAGTGACATGCGAGGGCGAGGTTGAAGTGGATGGAGTAACATCTAATGCACAAACGGTTCCCTCAAGTGGAGGTAAGTTCTTTGGATAATGTTGAGGTAGTGGAACAACAACTTGATGCACAATAGCAGAAGCAGGAATATGTAATGTAGTGTTACGATCTATGTTGTAATATAAAAATGGTGTACTATCAGTGGGAATCTCATATTCAAATACCACATGTAAGAATCTGACACATCGGTGGAATGTAGAAGACACTACTTGCATTCAATGAATCCATGGCCTACCAAGTAAGAAATTATATGAAAGTGGGAGATTAATGACAAAAAATGGAACTGGAATAGTCTTTGGGCCAACTATGAGTGACAAGGTAACAATGCCTAAACATGGATGCATAGCAGAATCATATGCTCAAATAAAGAGATATGTTGGGTTAAGATTAGGTACATAAAGGCTTATAGCCTGAATGAACTATAAAGGAAAAAGATTGAGCCCATATCCAATGTTGACTAAAATGTGTATGATGCCTAAGTTATTGATTCAAACTTGTATATAGAGAGGAGGATCATTATCATATACAACAAGATTTTTAGCTATAGCTGATGGAAAAGTAATCTTTTGAGAAAACGCATTGACAAATGTTTGATAAACAACATTTGGATGCGTATTGGCAGGAATATGAGTAATAGCCAAAAGATTAATAATTTTACCATGACATTTAGGATTGGCTAGCAAGAAATCATGGATAGAGATAGCCATGATGAGAGGATCCTAGAAATGAGAAGAGTAGAAGTATGAGGATCCTAACAATGTTTGAACGAGACGTGTTCACCAAATGATTAAGCAAAAATGTTTATTTATGAATAAAATTTATTCATAATCCAAGCACGTAGGAGCTATAATAAACATGTGTGTAATGAAATAAATATGACCCAAGCAAATTAAGTTAGGAAATAATGAAACCCTAGTTGCAAAGAAGGGATAAAAGGAATTTAGTTGTTTCACAATTAATCTCGGACTAAGCCGTAGTGACAAATTGATAAACAAAGAGGGAGAAGTGTCACACAGAGGCCTGGAAAATTGTGTAACCACACGATTTTCCTAGACTGGGGTGTCCAGGATAAGTCAGGGGTACCTACGGATGTTGTAAACTGATTATGGGCACCTATGCCTACCCAAAACCTCAGAAAACCTCCTTTGGAGGGTCGCGAGATGTTCGTTGTCCTTCGCTCTTTATCGCTAGTATGTCACACCAAGTTCACTGATGTCGCTGATAACCTGTAATAAATATTTCACCTACAAAACCCTCAAAAGCACATCAAATCCCAAAAAGAAAAGAATGCAAATGAGGGGTCAGACTATCCTTAGCTGTTAAACACGTGATATTATGATTAAGCATTACACTATATTTTAGTCCTAATGTAGTTCTCTGTGTGTGTGTGTGTGTGTTCGGAATCGTGCCTTAGGTGGCTCTTGTGCGTGTCACACTTGATAGTGAGTAATAGCTAGATGTAGAAGATGTAAGTAGATGTGTGCATGGAATATAATGAAATCCCCCTCCTATGAAGTGTATGCAGAATAATGCAGTCCCTCTCCCTTGAATGGATGCTAGAATGATCTTGAATAACCTTTGGATGTAACCTTAGGTGGTGATAGCTAATGCTTAGTGTTTTGTCCTTTATTATTGCCACATAACTTTATATTTATATGATTCCCTTGCTTGAATTTTGTAATTAACCCCAAAAAGGCTGACTACCAAAATGATAAGATGCCCAAATGGCTAGAAAGAACCCAAAAGATGTGAACAAAGTACAAAGAGGTCAGGGGCACCCAAAGGGGATGGGGGCACCTGACACTGGCGTCCTGATTGGGCACTGGTGTCCAGGATGAGAAATGTCGAAGTATAAAAAGGTGGACTAGGCTATAAGGAGTGTGAGATTAACAGAAGCAACAAAAAACAAGAAAAGGTGGCCAAAGACATGGGTTGATTCGTACTTTTCTTACTTAGGAAACATATGAATAATAATATGTGATCAGGACTAGATAGATACCCAAAGTGTGTGATTTTGTGTCTACACAAGGTAATGGAATCTGCAGATGAAAAGGCATACACGTACCATGTTGTCATGAAGACCAAGAAGGTTAATATTGGCATTGAGGATATGCCTAAGGAAGCTATTATTGGAGATTATTGGTTAGAACAAGAAGTATAAAGATCATTGAGCTATTGCATGATTTCTAGGACCTATTCCCAAGAGGTTATCATGAGTTAAAAGGAGTGCACCCCTCATTGGGAGAGATGAAGATTAAGCTAAAAGAAGGCACACGCCATATTTAGAAGAGGCCTTACATGATGAATCTAAACTTGTGTGTGAAGGTCAAGGAAGAAATAGACAAGATGCTTAAGACTGGAATCATTAAACCAATTGATGAATCTTAATGGGTTAGTCCCATGGTAATCAACATTAAGAAGGATGGGCATATAAGGATCTGCATGGTTTATAGGAAACTGAATGTGTCATGTGTTATAGATCTTTTCCCCATGCCTTTCATAGAATAGATACTTGAGGGAGTTGTAGGGCATGAAATTTAATAATTTACTGATGGATTTTCAAGGTATCACCAAGTGTGCATTACGTGCGAGGATCAGGAGAAAACCACCTTCGCCACTAAGTGGGGAATTTTTACATATAATGTGATGCCTTTTGGATTAAAGAATGTGCCAGCGGTATTCTCGTGAATAGTTGTGCAATCATTCCATGATTTCATCCATAAGTTTTTGCAGGTTTATCTAGATGATTGGATTGTCTATGGGTTCGTAAAAGATCACTGTGATAATCTAAGGTTCATGTTTGAGAGATGCAGGCACTTGAACATCTCTCTTAATGTAAAGAAGTGTATCTTTGCTACACATTTTGGCACTTTACTTGGGCACGTTATTTGCAAAGATGGATCGTTGGTTGATCCAGCTAAGATTGCAGTGATTTTGGGATTAGAAGAACCTACTAAACAAAGTGAAGTGTGCAGATTCTTAGGACATACGAGGTATTACAAAAAATATATAAAAGGATATGTAAAGATTGTAAGTAGGAAGTTGACACCAACAGAACAAAATTATACCACAACAGAGCATGAGGTATTGTTTATGATCTACATGTGTCACAAACTTGGATAGTAATTTTTGGACACCCCATTCATCTTTTATACATATCATATGGCATTTAAATACTTGGTCAATAAACCTGCTTTGTAAGGGTACATCTACCAGTGGATACCCCTATTCCAAGAATTTGATTTCATAGTTGTTGTAAAGCCAGACAAGAGTAATTCGGGACCTAATCACTTATCAAGGATCAATTCTATATAATATACACAGAGTATTGAAGACACTATGCATGATGTGTAGTTGTTCAGGTTGAATCATGTGCCAACTTATTTGGAGTACATTGCAGTTTTTTTACACATTGGAATTGCACTCGGAGGGATGAGAACATTAAAGAAGAAGTAACTTGCTATTCGTGTTGCACCATACCAGCTCACTAGAGGAGACTTGTATAAAATGGGTCGTGATGAGGTGTTGCACAGGTGTGTTTGGGAGCATGAGTGTGAATCCATTATGGAGGAAGGTCATGGAGGTATTACAAGAGAACATTATGCATCAGATGTGACTACACGCACGATTCTTCTAGCTGGCCTATGGTGGGAGACATTGTACAAGGATGCTAAGGATTTTTTTAGAGCTTGTGATCACTTTCAAAGGATTGACAAACCTGAGAGTAAAGATTAAATGCCTTTGCGACTTATAGCAAGTGTGAAACCTTTTGAAAAGTGGGTTGTTGAATTTGTCAGAATTATTGCACCACATGCATGCAGGACTAGGGCACGCTAAATTATCACATGTACTGATTATTTGACCAGGTGAGCAGAGGCTACGCCTACAAAAGATTATTCAACAACTATGAAAACATGATTCCTCTAGGAGAATATTATCAGCAGGTATGGATGCCTTTTGAGCTTGACAAGTGATAGAGGAACTCATTTCTTGAATAAGACAATCATAATTTTTTTAGCAGAGTTTATGGTGGCACACCATAAATCTAATCCTTATCATCCTCAAGAAAATAACACTACTGAAGCCTTCAACAAGATCCTAAGCTAGACACTAGCCAATATATGTGATGTTGGAAAAAAGGCCTAAGATGATAAAGTATCAACTTTACTTTGGGCTTACAGGACCACATATAAATGGTTGAATAAGGCCACTCCTTTCCAATTGGTGTTTGACATGGAAGCTATACTACATGTGGAGTTTTTGTTACCATCCTTACGTACTACGTGTGGATTATTTGATGAAAAGGTGATGGAAGAGCACATTGAGAAATTGATGTAATTAGATGAGTAGTGTGCAATTGCGCGTTAGAGCCAGAAGATTGAAAAAACATGACATAATGCTTGACATGATAGGCACATTAAGAATAAGACTTTTGTAGTTGGAAATATGGTCCTTCTATATGACTCCAAGTTTCCGTGCCACCCAGGGAAGTTGAAGGTCCACTGGTTGGGACCCTATGTAATGACCAAGATACTTGACTTAGGTGCATGTCAATTTCAGGCACTAGATGGCACCATGTTGCTTCAATGGGAGTAGGTTGAATCCCTACTATAAATAAGATTCTTTGTGTTTTGTAATAATATTGTATTGTCATTTAGATTAGATTTCCTTTCACATTTTGTTTTTTCTTTGCTTGTTTTGTTGTAATAAGCACATTCACATGTAGAAGCTAATTACTACTGATTGAGTTGATGAGCAGAGGGCTGCACATACTTTTAGTGTGGGTTAGAAGCAAGTATGTCTATTAAATAGGAAAAATCGGATGATGGGACACACATTGGAGCAGATACATAGGTGCACACAACATTGGTGAAATAACAGGTGTTGGGTGATTATGAATTAAGAATGCGCAAAAGGAAAAGGAAGGTGTTGTAGGTAGTGAGGATGATGGTGCTTGAAGAAGATTTACTTAGTTTAGAATCCATGTGAATAAGATGCCACACAATGTAATGCAAGGGATGCACAATTAGAAGGTACTACTTGGTATAAAACACATAAGGAGATGATTTGCGGTGCAAAGAAAGGCACATAAGGATGTTTGTAGGCTTGGATAGTAGTAGTCATGCTAGAAGGTTATGACTGTCGCATGTGTGGAAGAAAGTAAAAATTTCCTTAAGAGGAAAAAGTACGTTAAAAAATAAAAGCGGGAAAAAGCATTTTAAAAACTAAAAAAGCAAATCGGTGGAGTTTTTAAGTATGAAAAAGGTATAAAAAGGGGAAAATCGAGATATTTGTTACCTTACATTTGAAGCAAATTGAGCAACTGAGAAACTGAGCTACTAAGTGTGACAAAGTGAATCAAACAAAAAACAAACCTGAGTAGTGTGTGTAAGACTTTAGTGTGGATCTCCTTGTGGAAAATTTGAGTGAAAAGTGGAAGCACGGTTAGAGTAGGGTTTATGGGAGTTTGAAATTGAGTAGTTAAGGTTCATAGGGCTAGGGTGTTGTGACACGAGGGTTTAACACTTAGAATTAGGGGTTTGTGGAGCAAGACCACCTAGGGAACAAGTTTCAGTGAAGGAATAAGAACAAGTAATGACACCCAAGAAGGATGCTTCAACATCTCCTAATGGAAAGGGAAAAGGCTGAATTAAGAAGAACAAAGTTGAGGACCTACTAGAGGAATTATTTTATGAAATGCAGTATCCTCTTGAAGTAATTATGGCACAATTATGGACCTCACAGCTCATTAAGTGTAAAATCAGTGAGTTTAATCATATGGTGTCAGGGAATGAGGTAACATTAAACAAGGATATTCTATGAGAGTTGTCGAAGAGGAACACCGAAGGCTAGATATTGATGGATGACTCAGTGAGAACGAGTCTCGAAAAGCTGGGGGTGTTACAATTGTTTGAGTTATCATATTTTGGGAGACCTGCACACCTCTTTAAATGGTTAATGTCAAGGGTGCATGAGGATTACTTCTACTTCGCGGGCAAAAGGATGAGGATCACAACCCATCTGATTAGGTAAGTAAAAAAGCTTCAGGAGACTGGTAAAGACCTAGATATGGATCTGTGTGATGAGATGAGAATTGATGAATTGGGAAATAAATTACAATATGACAAAGGGGGTCAGGCCATGAATGTGGATAAGATCACAGACCCTGTAACTAGGGTAACATGATGGCGGTTCAGTTGCAAACTCGACACTTTTAAAAGATGGGGGGAAGTTAATAAGAAGTTCCTCTACACTACACATAAGATGGCATATAAAACATTTTGGCCCTGACTTGCTCATAGAGCATATGCACTGCTGCTCTATACTCATCTAGAACACAAAGCTCCTTCATTCTGCTCCAAAGTTTACCTTTAGGAACCATGTAAAATCCTTTCTTAAAGTCTACAAAGCAACATAAAGATTCCTCTTCTTGATTATCCCATATATTTCCACCAAGTTTCTAAGAGTAATGTAATGATCAATATTGGAGTGTTTCATCCTAAAAATTACTTTTCATTTTACTCTTTTACCCTCTTTTTCTGTCCAACTACTAATTTTGCACTCTACCATGCTACCAAATAGTTTTCCAAAAAGGGGATTCACCATGATGGTTCGATAATTGGACAGATTATTGATGTCCCCACTTTTATAAAGAGGTATAACAACACTAGTCATCCAATCTGCTGGAAAGCATTCTTGAATGATCCCATTAAATGTGTGTTTAATAATTAGTGTGAGAGTTTCCAAGCCCCACTTTAAATATTAAGCTTGTATCCCATTAATGTCCTATGCCTTACCCCCTTGCAAGATTCTTCATGCCTTGAATGATATCCTTCGTAGAAAAAAGCTTAGTTGTTGTGTTAATTACTTGAGGTTTATCTTGAACTCTTTCATATAGTAGTTTGGTGTACTCTAACCATTGTGTGTCAGCAATATCGTTCTCTATTTTCTTTCTTTTTGTTGTGGCTCCCTCAAAAAACATTTGGAATTATGCTTTCCAAGATAAATTAATTCTTTTCTTCTTGTGTTCACATAACTTTCCTTTTTAGACCAAATAATGCTTTCATAAGCCTTTTTGTTTTCTTTGGTCATTCTAAGTTTTCTCAGAGTTCTCTTCATTGCCTTGCATTCATCATCATACCATGAATTTACTGGAAAACTACTTGCACTTCCATTTTTAGGTTTGATTCTTTTACATGCATTTAAAGCCTTTTGAATTATAGAAATCAACATATTATTATTTGTTGGACAATTGTTCACAACTAAAGTATTCTTTGGTTCTTGAGAATGTTACTGAAAATGATGCTCAAGCATTGCTTTGAAGAGTTGAAGAGTTCTTGATTCTCTTGAGTCATGAGGATTCTACCTTAAAGAGGTTTCTTCCCTTTCTTGTGGTGATCTTGCCCTCTATTTTGATGGTTTATTTGCATATCTATTTTTACATATATTAGATTGTGATATAATATCATCTCGATAGAGTAATCCCCAACTTCGAGTCTCACCAATTTCAGGATAAAGCTTTGTGAACAAATAATATAGTCTATTACACTTTGAATGTTGTAGGTTTTACAAGTGACATTCTCTGAGTTCAGCTATTTCCTCATTCCATCACAAATAACCATGTCATATAAACTACATAAGTTCAAAAGTTCTACTCCACAATATGTGACTGTTCCCTTCCCATCTTATGAGTTCCTTGCCCAACACTGATCTTCTTCTTCTTCAAACCATAAAGGATTATTTTTTATTTCTTCTTCATTTCTCAAATGGAGAACCTGGTTATTTATTGTCTATGCATTAAAGTCTTCTATGATCAAGCCTTCCCCTGAGGTTCTGAAAATTGAAATGCACTTTTTAAAGATGCTTAAGGGTCTTCATAGTCTAACTTATTTTTTTAATATGTTTTTGAGCCTCTTAGAGCAAAATAACAAGCAACAAGCCTAATTATTAACTCATTTCCTATTATTTTCAGCCACATATATTGTTTATTTAGGTCCTCTTTCTTCACTGTTATAATTCCCCACCATGATTATTTGATTAACACCATAACCCATATGTGAAATTTTCCACTTTCAGTTCTTTCATTCTAAACTAAAAAATTCTTATAACCTTCAAAATTTGGGACTTTACAACCTTCGTGTTCATGGGTTTCTGTAAGAATAATAATTTCATTTCCCTCCCCTATGGGCCCTAACTCATGACCTCTTCTCCAAGGGGAACCTTTACAATTCCAGCTTACTAAGGTCAAGTGCTCCTGGGGGGCCCTGAATCCCTATTTCTTGTGTGTCATTTTGTGGATGATTTGAGCTCTTCCATTTCATAGCCACGCCCATTTCCTTTCATCCCTTGTTACTTTCACTTTTTATTATTCTTTCCTCCTTTATTCTTGTTGTTTGAGAGTTAAATCTTCATCTAGGTAGATGTGTGTCCCTCTAAGAGATCCTCTATTCCTTAATATCTTGTTTTTGTTTCCATATTTTTCATGGTAATTGTTACGTGTCTGTGCTTTCCTCTGCTTAACCATTTTCCCATTGTATTTGCCTAAATAATAGGGCATGTCCAATGTAGTTGATTTGCTAGAAAGTCTCTTGCTAATTTTTTGGTGTTCTCATTTTCACTGTAATATTTAACTCCTTGATAATGATGTTTGCAACCCTCTCTTTCCTGTCATGTTCTTCTCTTATTTGCATTCTAACTTGTTTTTCTATTATAACCCTTTATTTCTCTAATGGATCATTTACTCTTTGATCCCAAGACTTTTTCCTTCGAGTTGGCTTCCCTAGTGATCCCCATTACTTCTGCATTTGTATTTTGTGGCTCTTTAATTTGGTCATTCCTTCCTTCACTCACTTTTGTTTTTTTTTCTATTGTTTTTAACTCATTTAAAGTTTTTTTTTATCACCACCAACTCTTGCTTCCCCTTTTCCATATTATTTTGTAAGTTGTTTACTTGTTCCTCGAACATTTGATTCTCTCTTACTAATTGCCAATGAGATTCTATAGTATCTTTCAGTTTGTTGTCCATATTGTTATGTAAGTTGTTTACTTGTTCTCCGAGCCTTTTATTCTCTCTTACTAACCGCCAATTATATTTTAAAGCCTCTTTCAGCTTGTTTTCCTCGTGATGTTTTCTCCTTTCCAAGTCTTAAAGTCATCTTTTCATGTTCATTAATTCATTGACATAGAGTTTGGGTGACCATATTAGTGATGTTGTTGCAGGATTGTATAATTCATTGATTGCTTGATTCACTTCTTTTTCTCCTTCGTTTGCCAAAAAAGTTTTAGATTTCCTTTGTGTATTAGACACAAATATTTTTTTATATTCTCTTTGTCTATAAAATCCCACTTATGATTCTGATATGTATAATCTTTTTCTTATTTCCTTTGATAAATGAGTTGAGAGTATTGATTCACAACTTGTACTGGTTTGTCCTTGCTCTTAAGTATTGTATCACATGCTTTTTCACCTCTGTCTTGACCATGTGTTGCATGAGTTGGATGCAAATGTTGTCTTGTCGACGTAACTATTGAAGTGTTGATGACTACCTTTAGTAGAATAAATTTCAATTTTATGTTCTTTGTTTGTCTCAATTTCTGGGCCTTCCTCTACTTTAAAATACATTTATATTGTTTTGCATTAACATAGAGCCGTTTGTCACCAGAGTCTGATACCCTAGTTTATTGATATCCCAACATGTGTGATTGAATGTATGATTCCCATGCTTCTGTCAATACATCTCTATACATGGGACATTGAGTGAGGTCCCATAGGATTTTCTGTCCCCCATGATTCATCATTCCCTTCATTGGTCTCTATCTTTCTATTACTCCTTTGTTAGTGATTATATGTTCTGCTAAAACTTATTTTTCCTTATTTTTAGGGTTAACTCCACTTCCAACAATGGTGTGGTCCTTAGTGTCAACCTCTATCACAACTTTACTATTTACATGTTGTTTTTCTTTCATTCTTCAAGTTCCATTTTGCTTTTAGAGATTACTAAAAGTGCTTGCAGTATTAAAAAATAATAATAAGGGAAAAAGACAAAAGTTTTCTTTTTGTGGAGACTGACCTGGAAAGTACCACCTGTTTGACTATTACAGTTAATCTAGGCTTAGTGGTATCCTTTTCTAACTATTGAAAATGTACCGCCTGAAATGCTCCCACTTAAAAACTTGAAATATCCTTCCTGAAACTCGTCTCTGGGAATTAACTTTAAACTAGGGACTCGAGGTTAGGACTTGAGAGGTCTATGTGAAGATGCAAGTTTTATGTCATGTCATGTTATCATGATTTTTCCTTACTAATTGAATTTCACTCAATCCTTTTAATACAAAAGTTGTAATGTATTGTAACTCGTAATTTCAACTAGTTTAAAAAGGGATAGTTTGTAAGACATTTGTAAAATATTTAAGGAAATTACTTAAATGCCTTTTCCATTGTAGATGGATGATTTAGGGAGAGGTTTAAATATGTTATAAAACAAAAGTGTAGTGATGTATGTTTGTCAGATATATATATATATATATTTGCATAAAGAAACATAATATTGGGCAAGTGGTAACTATTTAATTCATTTTTGTTGCTTGGACAAGTTTGAGGATCCTGCCAATATAGTTATGTTAAGAACATTTCTACATAAAGATATACAATAAATGGGAAGAGAACATGAGCATGCATAAGGATTACAATTTTTTTAGGATTCCAATTGGTGTGTATGTATATGGGGAAACAACACTTTATTGTTACCTTAATAAATGTGTGTGTTAGTAAAGTCCTACATGTAGGATTTATGGTTAAAATAATGCAACTATAGCGTTTTTGGATTTTAAACATATGTTAGATGGTTTAGACTACATGTGTTGTCTTTTTGAATTACTTGTTAGGATCATGATTTGTTATATGATAATGTCAACGAGTTTTCATTTTTAGTGGTAGAAAATTATAGGAGTAACAAGATCCATTAGTGTTGTGGGTCTACGCTATAAATTTATATTTAAATATAACATATAACGCACTATACCATAGAAATATAGTCTAAAATATCTACCATGTAAACTTACAAGTGTCCAAATTTTTAAAAAGGATAACAGGGAAAAAGCAATAATAGTTTTGGTCGGGTTAGGGTTAGCTTTGTTTTGCAAATATCTCTTAATCTCTTCAACCTCTGTGTGAGCAAATGGAACAGATGCAATAAATGATGATGAGTTGAATATGGTGGTCCCTATTATTGTTGATTCATTTGCATCTTTGGTACAAGAAGGTTATAGCAAGGTAGGGGATTTCTCATACATGGAAGGTAGGGTAATAGATATATCTTCAACAATAGTGGTCAAGCTTGTAAGGGTGCCTTCATGTATAATGACATCCCTTTAGTATGGGTCATGTCATATTTTGTATTGGAGTGCATCATTGACATGCACCCTACTTACAAAATATTCACATGGTTTGCCTTCTACTCCTAGTGTCTTCAGTATCGAGATATCTAGGTCCTGTGGACGGTGGGTCAAGTAGTGTGCTATAGATGAAATGTCTTGGGGAAAGCTTATGGTATGTCCACTATACATGTATTGTCCCCCACGAGCATGGGCGACTTGTAGAAGTGGTAAAAATCTCGCAATGATCATTTCTTCAACATGTGTTAAAATTGCTAGTTCTTTAGGTTGGGGACCGGGATCTATATTGTTCCATGAAGAGAATATGTGGGTGTTTTTATATTTGAAACACAAATAACACATAGAACATGTATTAGTATGTTTGATTTACATTCTTGGGTATGATTCATTGTAGACCAAGAAAACGTGTTTACAAAATAAGGAGTCTAGCCGATTATGAAAGCTCTTCTGAATGTTATTGAAACTAATAGGGTTATTATCTGTTAGTAGGGGGCATATTTGTGTGAAGGGGGAAGCATGGGTTTCTTGTTTATTGTAGCGGGTAACTTTGATACTATCTTTGTGTTTGGCGTAACTATGTCGGTATCTTTCATTTAGTTCATCTTTAGTCTAAGCATAGGTCATTCATTATTGTGCATTGATCATAGTGGTCACATAGTTTCAATATATGTATCATGGAAGGTGAGCAATAAAATAATTGGAAATGAACGTTAAAATGAATGTGAGTAAATCATATGGATTGTATCCCATGAAGAAATTATGCATGCATAGCTATGGTGGTAACATATAATCTTTGCATGTTAATGAGCCAATTATATAAGCACAAGATTAAATAAATCAATGTTACATATAGTAAAAGTGGAGCAAATAATAACTTGTTAAGTTTATGGGTGTAGTGTTTACGCTCATGAAGAGCATATGTAGGTAGGGTTTAAATAGGAAAAAGTGTGGATAAAAAGTACACCAAGTGAGTACCTTCAGTCATCTATGGTGAGTGTGATGTCATTGATGGGCAAGTACAAAAGGCCTAAAAAAGTTGGGTCTGAGTGGGACTCTTCCTTTTTTTGGTATTGGATAAATTTTAAGTCAAGTAATGGGGAAAGGTGTACTCTTATGTAGCAAAGTGGATTTTTATAGGTTAGCCTATATATGGATGAGGTGTAGGGAATCCCAACTAATATATTTGGCTCCGGTGGGCATCTTTAGCATTTAAATGCGCACAACATATTTATATATTGACACACACACACATGCATATACATACACATATATAGATATGTAGTAACAGTAGGTATTTTATTTACAACAAGTACATTGCTATAATTATTTACATCATATTACAACCTTAGCGGTGGGCATAGATGCATGTGTTATATTTACAAGACAACCATTATTGCAAATATGTACAATGTTTTACAAGGTGTTGTTATTCGATATGTACATATATGTTTTAAGCACAATGTATTATTTTATTATGAAGATTCCAAAAAAGTTATTAACATTTTGCATAGCTTGCATCCTATTCATGTTTAGTTGAGAGTGAGTTGATCTATGTATGATACACGATATTTTCTCTTTACCATTTTAGGTACCTATCAAAACAAAAGGGATGAATTTGAACCCATGGAAGAACACTTATTTGATAATGTCCCACATAACTTTGGTACCTGTATCTAGTTGTTTAAAGGCATCTGCATGAAGGACTAACAGAGCTTTGGTCGCATCATCAAAGGTAATTACCCATATAGTGCCAATTGGGTCCTCTAGAATCATGTGCAATGCATATTTATATTCAGATAAGGTTGAATCCAAGTTACATTTTAAGAAATGCCAAGAATCATCTTTATTTATAACCATTTTTTGTGGCATTGCTTATCATTATTCATCTAAGAATAATTAGGATAACAAAAGTTAGTCAGGTTGATATGTATAATTATTGCAACAGCTGTAGCTTGTTGGAATGGGTTTTGTAAAGCACTCGCTTGAATGTCAATAATTGCTTTGTCAATTGTTATTTATGCACTCAATGTAACTGAAGCATATTTTATACATGTGGTACCTACCCAAATATGGAGGGCTTCTTTTTCCTCTATTGGGGGTGCCAAAAATAGTTGTGTATTACACCATGTGGTTAAGCTTATTTGTCTGAATGTGGTGACCTTGGCTTTCTTAATAGCTAATATCAGTATATGTATGTCAGCCACATCAGGTTGCAGTTGTAACCTCTATGTGATCTCATTACATAAAGTTCCTCAAAAGGTTATAGATATAGTATATCATGTATGGTCTTTAAAGGAAATGGTACATCGTTGCGTACAACTACCATCTATTTAGGTAATGGTAGAAATGGAAGATGTAGAGGTTATTGTACGCACCTAAATTTGCACAGTGTGACATTGAGGGAACAGTTCAAATCCCTAATGATGATAAAATATCAATTCCAATGATATCCAAGTCCAATTTCTCACTTGTAGCATGTTCTTGTAGCTCATTGTACTTTGCTTATCTATTTTCTAGCTTTTCCCACTTTCCTAAGTTATTTTACAAGCCTTTTCCTTAACCTTTTGCCTTAAGTCACGTAACTGCCCCAGTGGTTGCATAATCACCATTATGCCTTGAGCGATGGTTACGCAACCACTGTGGAAGTTGTGTAATTTTCCGGTCTATGCAGACTGGCGGTTCCGTGTGCTTCTTCCTGAGACTTTTCCATCATGTTTTGAACGCGTGTTGCCTTCTTCCAACTCATTTTTCTTGGACGTATCTTGACCGAATCAGTTGTTCTTGAGCTTATTAGATGTGTATAGATTTCTTCTTCCCTACTTACTATTATTAGTAATTTAAATGCCCCTCCTTGTGGTGATATGACACTTCTTGGTTGCTAAGTGTGATGGACCATCTCCTTGACAACTTTCTATAAAAAAACAAGCTTTTTCCTGAAGCATTGGTTGCATTATTTTGATTTAGAATTGCACTGTTATGCTACCAAAATCCTACCAAGAAGTACACAAGAAAACACAATTCATTTTCCTTATTATTCTCTTTCTTGCATTGCTACCAGACTGCCTACAAACCAACTAGCTCCAACACTCTTCATTTCTTCTACACACTTCTAGCACAGTTCCCTGGATAAAATTGGATTCAACATTGGAAAAGAAGTCGAGGGGATCAAAAAAATCACATCTAACATTGGAAATTGTCTCAGTTCTACACTCATAGGTTGGGGGTGTAACTGAATTATTTTGAAGCTTTCTTTGTTCTAGTTTAGATCTCAATATGTAATCAATTTAAACATATGTTTTAAAGAAGTAGAATTTGTAATTAGGTACATTACATGTAAGCAAATTCTATTTAGTATTTCTTCTTAGCTCATCCCCGTGGATTTATCTGGGAAGGATTCAGAGGAAGTTCTTGGGCACAAAGTACTTCATTTCTTCACAATCAAAACACTTGTAGCTTTCTATTGTTCATTTAGTTAAATTGTTCCTACTTATGAGCAAGGATTCTATTGACAACTTCCTCCCTACTTATCCCTGTGGATCTACAAGGGAAGTGAGTTTGAAGAAGTTTATGTTTTCCTGTGCATTTTATTGAGTTTCTTCAAAAAAAGGTTATGTAGGAATTTTAGTGTTTTAACCAGGGGAAGTCTTCAGGGGAAGAAATCACTTATGAGAAGCTTTTCAATCTTCCCGTGATTCTGAGGTAGAACCATAGAAGATTTCATATCCACAATTACAAATTAGGAAAATCTTCATGTTTAATTATATTAGATTAAATTCATTATGCAACAGAGAAATAACCACATCTGACTATTTGCTTAGTTTATTTTATTTTAGGATAGAAGCAATTTCCATTTAATTAGAAGTAATTGTACTGTCTTAGTAGATTTCTTTTATTTAATTCCATAAAACCAAGAAAATCTTCAAAAACATAGATTAGATTAATTAGATTTGTTTATTTGTCTTATTCCCTTTCATTTACAATCTCTGAAAACACAAAAATAAGTAGACTAGATTTATCTTTTTATTGTTTCTTAGTTAATTAGTTTCATTTATTTTAATTAATTAGTTACACATAGTTTTAATTAAATTCAAGGAGAGTAATCAATTTGATTTAATTTAAATTTGTTTGCATTTATTTTTTAATTTAGGAACATAGATTTAATTAGACGGGAATTAACACAAGCTCCCCACATTTCCTTAGTTGGCTCAGGTTACCTGAACATTGACCTTGCCCCTTTTGGATTCTTTGTGTGTTTGTTTACTTCCTTAGATTAATTGTTTGCATGTCCACATAACCATTCAAGGCCCCAGGAAACCCAAACAAAGAGTGTGTGATCCAATACTGCCACAACTGAACACAGTCACACAATTAACAAATATTGATCAGGGCCTTAAACAACTCATATTCCAAACCACACCAGTTCCACCAAGCATTATCTCACAATTGAGAGCCTTGAACAATGAAGTGGATAATGTTAACGAGTTCTAGCACAATTAGCCTGGTCAAGACTAGATCCCACAATCCATAGATTTTTCCTTCCCACACGTCTCTTCTCACACCTCCATGACCTTGTTTGGATATTTTTACGCAACAGACGTAGGACAATTCCCACGTATCCCACAACCCATTCAAGGTATATTTGGTGATTCTGATATTGATCAAAACCTTCGGGCAAACATTATCCTTAACCGTTCCATCTCACCCAAACAGTTTAAACAAACATTCATTTCCTTAGAAGAGCACATTCTCATAGTGCCCATAGGAGACATTCGTCTACCTTGATATACCTTTTATGTAATTTTGCCTATTTTCACATATTTCACCTTTTCATCCTATTTATCCATTCCATAGCCATCTTTCCATCTCATATCGGCTATCTCGTCGTGACCTCAAGAGGTCGAGTGCATCCTAGAATGACGTGCTGATTCTTAAAAGTACAAAAATTGGTGAACCCAATGTGAAGGACTAGTTCCTTTTCATTTCCTCCTTTTTTTCTTTTCTTTCATCTATCCTTCTCCTCTCCCATTATTTTGTGGGTGTTTTTATACCCCCCAAATATGTCGGGTCAGGAATACGATAGGGCCATTCTGGGTCTTGAAGCTTATTGTGCTCAAATGAGTATACAATAGTCACCTTCTTTGTTAGGGTGGGATGATAATTACTTAGCAAAATCTCTTATCTCCTCACACGACCCCTCCTCAAGGGTATAATACTCATTCATCGGTTAGAATTGAGTATATTGACCAACCTAATCACAATGCACAACCCGTGTTCTCCAACTCAAATAACATGACATTTACGGGAGAACAAAGGTTCTATCCTTAGGTCTTGTCTAGGCCTCAAATCAGTATGCAAATTGATTCACTCCCTTTGTATCTATTACCAAATGATGAGTTCTTAACATGACTCAACCAAAGAAATGAGTGTATAAATTCTATAGATCAATCCTTGGATAGGATGCAAGGGTATACTAATGTTCTTCTCTAGAAAAATGTTGCTACCCCTCCTCCTACAATAGAAAATACACCTAAAGAGGGGTGGCCTACTAAGGATCAATTCATAATAGGATATCACGTGCCTTTGCCCCCTAACAAGGCTCAACACACACCTATGAAAAATGTCAACACCTTCATCAGGCAATGTGATTTCAATGTTGGTGGATAGAATTAGAGAAGTAGAGCTTTCCTAACCTTCACATTTTACACCATTCATAGGGAAAGGAAAATTTCCCAACCACATTCAAAACTATAGTTATGTTCCCTATGCATCATCACATTCTCAGGTGCACATGGGTGTTCCTATCCCTGTATACCTTCTTACTTGGATTTGGAACATTAGGTATCCCCCCTTATTTTTCATATGGATACCCACCACAGGGGACAACTGAAAGTGCTTTCTCAAATGCCATTCCAACTGACAATGTGACCTTCTGTGGTTTCACCCCTACCAATCTATATCAAAACAATGTTCCCCCATATCTTCATATGTACTCAAAATCACCACAAGGGGACATGTTTTCTTATCCTGGTCTGTATGCTCAACAACAAGGGTTTCCTTATGCCTTGACTAATGCCTATGTTGTGTCGTACCAAACTTTGATTCCACCCCCACCTCCCCATTAAGGACCGTCAATGCTGGAGTCCTATACAGTGGGCACATACTCTGAGTATCTCAAGGATCCACTTGACTTTACCATATGGAGTGTAATGCTCCCATGACCATTTCCAGACCTTCCAAAATTCAAAGGGGAGGGGGATCTAAATGCCCACATCAAGGCATATGTGATCACCATTAGAGAGCTACTCCCATGGGATGTGGTTGTAGAGAAAATATTCCCCAAGAAACCTTGAGGGGATTTCTCTTGATTGGTACTATAGGATCCCGGAAGCCTCAATTCACTCTTTCAAGAAACTCATAGCCAATTTCATAAAGGCTTTTGACATGAACAAGCTCTTAATAACAAGAATAAGAGAATTCCTTCACATTAAACAAGAGCATAATGAATCCACTGCCCGTTTCATCCAGAGGTGGAGGCAAGTCCTCTACTCCTCGGCAAGTGCTCCCAACATGGATCAAACAAAGCTTTATGATCTATTCCTCCACTCCCTCAATTGAGAAACTAAGGAGGAGGTGTATATTGGTTTCCTCTTAAGAGCTATGAGGGGGTATTAGAGGGTTCTCTTCACATTGACCAAGTGGAAATTAACAATGGACGAAAGAATTATGGTCCAAATGGGAAATTGGTCACTCCCTCTCAAGGTATTCAAATTACCCAAATGGTTCAAAGAATAACAATCAAGGACCCAAGGTCCTTAACAAGAACCATGGTGCTACAACAGATGGTGTAACTGATCAATCTAAGAAGTTAAATGTTCTTAGCACTAACAGTAAAATTAATGAAAATAACAATGCAAACACGAACAACCAAAGGAGTAACAATTTCACTCCTATCAATTTGGTTGATTTTAGTCACCCTCCCCTTCCTCCTCAAAATATTCGGGCCCAGGGCCCAGTTCAATACCCAAACCAATATCTAACCAATTTCCAAATTGGTATCAGAACCAAGGCCAAAGGCATCCAAACTTCAAATATAATAACTAATAACAAATAAAACAGAACACTATGGGCTGCAACAAAACCAGAACCAAAGACCTTGTGACTACGATCCCAAATTATAGTGTGGTTTCCATAGGGTTAGAGGACATGATGCTTGGACGTGTTGTGATTGCAATAAATTCATACAACAGCTTCCAGAAGACTAGAGATAACTCTTCATTGAGATGTTCTTGGCTAATCCCACATAACCTACACAAAACACTCACATGGGGACTATTTCTCCACAAAATGCTACTCTCAAGATCTATAAAGACCCCTTCCCACCATGTCTTGAAAATGGGAAGCTCAATCCTCATGGTACCAATAAAGGGGTGCCCATAGGAAATAATGATCACGAAGCTTTTACATGTACGGATCCTTAAGTAGCTCCTCCTTTGGACAACTAAAATCAACCTAAGATTATAGGCTTAGTTGAGTTAGAAATTGAACCAAAAGTCCTTGTGGTGACTCACACGCGTGATTATTCTTTGCAACCTCTTCTTGTTTATCCCTTAATGTCAGATGATACACCAGTAGCTCCTAAGCTAGTAGGAGCCTATGATTTGATCACAGATCTGACTAAGACCTTTTCCCACATTTCCTTTTTGGATTTGTTAAAGAATTCCCCTACGCATCAATCTACTTTATTAGAAGTGTTAGGTCTTGGCCACTTAATCCACATCATCCCTCCTCTGGAGGCCCAAATCAATCATATAGACTTTGATTTCTATCCCCTGGGGCAATCCTGAGAGAGATTTCGGATTTGTGTTTGATAACAACAAGATGCCTACTAACACTGAGCTAGCGCGGAGAGGTGATCCTGACATTATATCTGCAAGTTTGGATTTACAATAATTACATTAAGTGAGATATGATAGATGATGGGGCTGCTGTTAATATAGTCCCCTTCTTGTTTTTACAAAAGTTAGGCTATGGAGAAATGAACCGTTCCTCCACCTGAAACACACTGAGAGGCTATGATAGTCTCAAAGTAACCTCTATTGGAACCATAGTGCTTCTAGTCACTCTTGGACCCAAGACCATGTTGACTAATTTTATATTATAGATTGGGAAAATAACTATAATATGATTCTTGGTCGACCCTGGATTCATAGAATGAAGGAAATTCCTTCTACGTTATTTCAAGAAGTCAGATTCTTACATCTAGGGAAGGTCTTCATGGCTCAGGGTGACCTGAAGCCATTCGATATCCATTTGGCCAATTTAAAGAAGAAATTGGGGGTTCATACCAAATTCAAGCTCCCATTCCAATCAGTTAAACAAGCCATAGGGATCAATACCTACATCTAAGCTTGTTCCTACGACTAAGTTGGAAGCCCCTAAGGCAATCAAAGGGGTTGATGTTAATGAAAAAAAAGCTGCTGTGGTAGAAACTGTGTCAACAAAAACCTCAACTGAAATTGTTAAGATTTTGGAGAATGATCTGCCTATTATTCTCCCATTTGATTCCTTGGGCATAGGTCATGCTCTTGGAATCACCTCTCTTCTAGCTGAGGGATTTGAAGAGGTTTTTATGGTTGAGGTCTCGAAGTTAAGGAAGAAGACTCCAAGAATAATCAAGCTTCTATCTTCCCAAATGAGTATTGGACTCTCAACTACGATGGTGCAAAGTGTCACTTTGGCACTAGGGCAGGGGTGATCCTCACTTTCCCTGAAGGGAGGGTCATGCCCTTTGCCTTCAAGTTGAACTTTGAATGCACAAATAATGAAGCTGAGTATGAAACTCTACTTCTTGGTCTTATCGTATCCAAGAGGATGGGTATGAACAACATCAGAGTCCTGGGTGACTCTTAACTCATTGTTAATAAAGTATCAGAAGTCTATGAGACCAAAGCATAACACCTGTAACTCTACAATTCTTCTATTCTTGAGCTTTGCAAGGGTTTTTTTTTATCTCCATAGAAGCTATTCCATGAGAAGAAAACCTATTGGCCAATTCTATGGCTACTTCCTCTTCACATTTTTGTCTGAGTGAGGACTTGAAGGAAACTGAATTCACCATTTCAGTTTGAGCCAAACCTTTGGTTTGAAGGATGCCAACCAATGCAATTTTGGCATACATTGAGGCTGAGAACGAGCCCATCACATTGGATTTTGTGGAAAATGATGAGGCTATCTTAGGGTACCTCAATTCTTACATTGACCTCCATCCCGTGCACCATAAGAAGGGATTTTCCATGATACCTCACCCTTCCTCCTACTTTGGGGATCACATGATGAACTCTTCCTCATCGAAAGATTTTGAGATATATGAAGTTGAGGAAGAAGAGTTGGAATTACCTCCAGTCCCACCTGAGTTTGAAGAGGGTAATGCCTCTTTGATTGAAGGAATGATAGACATAAACATAGGGATGGAAGAGGAACCCAAAATCCTGAAACTTGGTTCTTCATTGTCTCCAGAAGAAATAGAAGCGCACACAAAGGTGCTTAAAGAGCATTCAAAAGCCTTTGCCTTTAGCTATAAGGAAATGATAGGTATCACTCCTTGATGTCATAGTGCACAATCTAGTTACAAAGCTTGATGCTAAACCTGTGAAGAAAAAATTGAGACCCATGAAGCCAAAAGTGGCTTTAATGGTTAAAGAGGAGGTAATGAAACTCCTACAAGTAGGGTTTATCAAGCCTATAGATTATTCCATGTGGGTGTCAAACATCATCCTAGTCCTAAAAAAGAATGGGAAGATACACATCTGTATTGATTTCAGGTACATTAACAAGGTTTGTCCCAAAGATAACTTTCCACTGCCTTCAATTGATGTCATCATTGACACAATGACTGGATATGAGATTTTGTCTCTTATGGACAATTTTTCTGGTTATAACTAGATAAGGATTTACAAGGAGGACCAAATGAAAACTACCTTCACAACTCCTTGGGGAACCTTCTATTACATAGTCATGCCTTTCAGCCTTAAGAATGCTTAGACCCACTTACCAGCGGTAAATGACGTACATTTTTCATGATCTTATTCATAAGATCATTGAGTCATATGTTGATGACCTAATGGAAAAAGCAAAGAAATGTGGTGATCACCCTGAGGTGCTGCGTGTCATTCTCTCACGTTTGATTGAATATGGAGTAATGCTAAATCCTAATAAATGCATGTTTGGAGTAACAAGAGGCAAGTCGCTAGGATACATCATTTCATCTCAAGGCATTGATGTTGATCTAACAAAAATTCAGGCAGTTCTGGAAATGTCCCCACCCAATGATGAGTCAAGCATCAAATCTTTTGTAGGTAAGCTTGGGGTAATTTACAGGTTTATCCTTGACTTGAATTACGCCATTCACCCCATCAATGGCTTATTGAAGAAAGATTGTATCAAATATTGGACCAACGAGTGTCACAAAGTGTTTGAGTTAGTGAAGCACTTCCTTATGTTGTTGCCTACGCTCATGCCACCGAAAGCTGACCATCCTTTGATTTTATGTTCTCGAGCCACTGATATCTAGATTGCGTACATGTTGGCACAAGAGGATGATGATGGTTGTGAGCGGGCCATTTATTTCATTAGCCGTACTCTTCTCGATTATGAAATGTGATACATGCAAGCGGAAAAGGAGTGCTTGGCTATTATTTTTGCAACAAAGAGGTTAAGGCACTACATGCTTAACCAAGAGACACAAGTGATTATCAAATCTGATCAATTGTAAACATTCTTAACTCAGGATTCCTTATCCAAGAAGGTTGGCTGTTTCATTACATTGATGGGTGAGTTTTAACTCACCTCTTTAAACCAATTTCAAGTTGGGATTCATTTCATGCATATCTTGCAAGTAAATTTGATTTTCCCATGGTAGTCCCATATCAACATAATTTTACACTCGTTTAGCTCTTCATATGTGTATTTCATCATGTTAGGGTTTCACTTAGGGTTTGAAGGTAAAAATTGATCCGAATTCTTAAAAATATCCAACAATTTTGTAAATTTTTGTATTATGCCCCAAATGCACCATTAAAATAATATTATTCTAGACCTAGTAGAATAACTGCATAAAAGAATTTTATTTTGACAAAAAATCCCATGCAGGCCCTTTGTAGGCATGGTGCAAAGAAGTTAATGCCCTTCAACTAGGGCTAATATCTAGTTTTTATCACATCGAATGTTGAATAAGTGTTGTTTAGATCTTTGGAGAGCATATACAAAACTAGAATTGGATCTGTAGTAGAGGCGGTGTGTTGTAAATTTTTTTAATACCTTAAAATCTATGCCCATAAATATTGTGTGAGAAGATTAAAAGTAACCTTGGGCCTTATGTTGCATACGTTGGTGAGATTTTTTGACAACTAGATATCAATAATTTACTCTTGCCACGTGAACCCACAATATATGGACTCAAAAATAAAATCAATCATGTTTTCCATAAAGTTGGGTTTCTTTGTATTTGATTTTTAAAAATGTACTTTCATGAATTTAAATGATGTAAATAAATCAATAAGCACAATGTCATAATATTAATATTTATCCAACCAACTTTTATTTTTGATTGGAGTTTAATATTTTATATTTAAACTAAAATAACCTTGACATTTAATTTTTTTGGGATATTATATTTTAGTTTTAATAGATATTATTTTTGCCAGGAAAATTTGTGCACATCTATCAATAGTCGTTTAATTACCTACATTTCAAATTTGTAAAACATGATAAACACTCTTTATATGTTCATAATAATTGACTATTATGGACCAACTTTGAGCTCATTGGTGATATTTTCTCCCAATTTCACTTCAAATATTATTCCTCATATCATACATCATTTGGGAATGATGGCCACACACCCTTTTTACTATAATAAACTTACTTAGTTTCGAATCATGAATGACACCACCCACCAACAACAAAAATTGCACTTTGAGGAATTTAAAATATATTATGTAGAAATATGTATTCCAAATCAGATTGAAGGGATCTAACTTTAACATGCATCAAAGATGAGAACAATTAGGATTCAATTGGTCATTGACACATCACCCTATCACCGTCGTACACATGGTGTGTTCTAATTGAAGAGTCATATGTTTTTCAAAATGGTCATCACTTCTCCATCCAGAGAGAATATGTGTCTAGTCTGATCAAACTTACTTATTTCCATCATGTCTTCCACCATTCATTTCCATTGAAGCTCAGCCATGTTGTCCTTGCCATGGTGTGCTTGCCACGTGGACGTCACACCATTAATATGGAGGAAGTGGAGTATTTTTTGTTGCTTCTTTAGGTTTTAATGGCATCTCAAACTGTCTATTAAAAACCCAAACAAAATAAAAAAACAAAAAAAAAACAAGGAACTGAATGTGGAAGCATGATATCTTTTCATGGTATATCATAATTATAGCTTATAGAAGACATGGTCATCCTCAAGAGCCATTGAAATTGTTTCACCAAATGCAAAAAATGGATATTCAACCTGATCAATGCACTTTTATCAATAGAATTGTGGATCATGGCAACGTAAGAGCTTTGTAATAGGGTATGGACATCCATCAAGGCATAATAGAAAGTGTTTTTTGATAGATATTGTAGACACCCTAAAATTTCATATTATCCTTTTGCACATTGTTATTTAAATCAATATTCACCCACATCTCATTAGATTTAATTTAATTAATTATATCCTGCTTAAAACATACATTTACACTCCTTAGCTAATTTAATTGGCTATTTAAATAAAATAAAAATTAAATATCCACTCACCTTCCACTCAAATCCACATCACTAGCTCACTCACTCAAGTTCTAGAACCCTACAAAAGAGGAAGCTAAATATTCGCGTATAATCAACTTTGGAATAAAATCAAAAGCCAATCAATTTGAAATAAAGCCTCTTAAATTCCTATTCAAAATCAAGAAAACTGCACATACCAAATCAACATGTTAAATCAAGAAAATGCATTCCTTAACCTGCACCTTATTCAAATATTAATCCAAAATCCATGGCCTCTCCTTCAACTATAAATAAGAGGCTCATCCCTTCACAAATCATCTCTTGGAAGCTTAAGGTATTTTGCAACATTACTCTGTCTAATTGCCACTTAAATTCATACGTCGTCAGGTTGTTCATTTGATCAATAAAGTTCTTCATTCATCCATTGCTCGTAGGACAATATACTTCCATTCAGAGTCAATTTTGGAGCATCCACAAATAATCCATCAAAGGAGATCCAAAAACTATGGTACTTCACTCCACGCTTCAGCCATCTCATATGAGGTTACAAGGGAACGTGAAGGAAGATCTGGTTTTCTTTTATTTGTATGTTTTTTTCCATTGTTTTGATTTTTCATTGTATACATTCTGACACACCCAATGGGACACCCACATCCTCTTGCTTATTTTTTTGTCATACCAACATGTTTTTTGTATTGCTTAAAGTGTGTGTAGTATAGTGATAAATTTACAAGTCCTCTGGTGAGCTCTCTTGTGAGTAGTTCTAAAAAAACTAAGTGTTTTTGGTTGGATTTCACATTTTTTTTGTGCAACTACAGGTGTCTTACATCTCCATGGGATAGGATATGTCTGCGTAGGGATAGGATATGTCTGTGTAGCATGTGAAGTATGTATGTATGACAAAACCTATGTATTTGTGCCTCTGATTGAGTCTGTGTTTTAAAACATGCCTCTGCATGATCAAAAAGTACGTCTACATGATCGTATATGCACTACCATCTTCATGTTTGTGTGTGTGATTCTATTGTTTTTTGTTATTTCTCGTTGTTTGTGTTTGTCTTTATAATTACACTAGTGTGAGTATACTTGCGCTAGTATCTAACATGATTTTTTAGTTTTTTTGCTTGCACAAAATCATATCTACATCTCTATGACAATAGGTGCACCTTCGTGATTCTAGTTTCGTATCTGTTAAACAAAGTTGTATTTTTGTTCTACAAAGTTACATATGCGTTAAAAAAAAGTGCATCTATGTGCATATAGGTTGCATTTTCGTTTCATGAACCCGTGTCTCTGTGTTAGGTAAGTGTGCTAGTGTTGTTATTACCCGTGTTTATGTTCTGTGTAATTTTTTTATATTTACATAGTTTTCTAGAATTGAAAAAATTCAAACCTTGTTATTTTCACAACATCCTTCTTATTGTTTTATGTCATTTTAGATTTAAAAATATAAATTTTAAGCTCGTTAATCATTTTGCTATTGCTTTTACATCATTTAAGCATAATTTTAATTTTCTTCGTTTAAATTATTTAAATATTTTTTGTTTTTAATCAACCTTGTTTATGTTATTTTCATGCATCTACGGGTGATCTAGAAAATCAAAAGTGAAAATGATTTCATTAAGTAATATGTTTTTAACTAATCATAGTTTATTTTAACTTTTGCAATCCTTTATTGTGTATGCTCTTCTCTCGCATCCTTTGGACTATCTTGAGAATCAAAAGCGATATTGATTGCTTTTGATTCTCAAGATAGTGGAAGTTTTTATTGTATCTAATCACATTGTTCTCATAGTAAAAACAAACTACTAATCCTTGTTATACAGGACCACTTCGATTAAAATGATTTTCACCTTTCCCAATCAAGCAACAAACTCCTAACTTGTGTATTTGTAGATTTTCGTTGGCCAAAAACAATTAAAATTTTCTACAAAAATCAAAGGTACAATTTTGTTTTTGAAGCTTGTCATTTACGTTTTTCCTTTACGCTTGTCAAAGTTGGAATGAACCTTGTTTGTAAACATCTCATTCTTTATATTTACACGCAGTGGATGTGGATTTCATCACTACTTAAGCTACACCAGTGATATGGATTTTTCCACTATGCACCAACACATTTCACATTGGATTACACTTGAGAATTAGTCTCAAACAATGTTCATTATCTACCTTGCCTTTGTCCCCCATTTACAGGTAATGTTGTTGTGATTAGGGTTACTGCAAGTATTTCTTAATATAGTTGTAATAATGAAGTATGTGGCATCATCCCCGTCAATCTTCGAGGAGTTATAAGGACACCATTCACACCATTCACACCATTCCCTCATCACCCTTACACCTTTTCACAAAGCCTATGCATTGAATGTGGTGATTCACTCCTCTAAGCAGGTTAGTAATGAATTGGCGAGTCTCTTTCAGTATTCTAGGGGCTCCTCGTACCACTTTAGCACCTGTACAAATTTGTTATATCTTTAATATGAGATATCAAAAGACACATATATTTGAAGAGATAAGAGCTTGCATTCACCCATTCATAACATTCTTATATGTGCATTATTCACAAAACATTGCGCTGATTACCTGACAATTTATACCTCTTTGAGCCAAAACGATCTACAAAATTTGTTGCATGTTATTTGTGAACAAAGAAAGTTCTATCATGTAACTTGGTTTATACAAAAACCTACATCTTTTTTTTTAATACTCTTGTTTGAAATTTAAGGTTGTGTTCCACAAACACAAATCAAATCCTAGTAAAAAAAAAAAAAAACTAGCTTTTCAAAAGCCCATTTGGATTAGAACTTATGTTCTACCAAAACCAAAAACAATCATAAACTTTATCCCTTTGGACATTCATGTTCAAAAGTATAATTTTTCTCAAATTCAAACCCCATATACAATTGAATATTCACTTTATTCAATTTAAAATAAAAAACCTTGCCTTTGTCCCCCATTTACAGGTAATGTTGTTGTGATTAGGGTTACTGCAAGTATTCCTTAATATAGTTGTAATAATGAAAGTATGTGGCATCATCCAAGTCAAACTTTGGAACAAAAATGTTTTTGGAAATATCTTCGAAAAAAAGAAAGAGTTAAAACAGAAGCTTCAGGATCTTGAGTTAAAAATGGATACTATGGGGAGATCAGTTGAAGATGAAGTAAATGAAAAGAAAATTCTTTCTGAGTTGCACACGATCTGCAGTAGAGAAGAGTCCTTTTGGCGCCTTAAATCTAGGGCTATCTGGCTTAAAGAGGGTGACAGGAACACAAAATTCTTCCACATGACCACTCTAAAGCACAGAGCCAGTAATAGGATCTTAGAGGTTTCTAAAAGCAACGGAAGTATCACTAAAGATCCAAACAGCATCAAGAAACAAGCACTTGAATTCTACAAAAATCTTCTTAGAGAGAGTAATGTCAGCAATCCGAAAGCTATTTCCTTCATGCTGGAGGCCATCCCTCAGAATAATATTGAGGACCAGAAATTCAGAGATATCACTAAAGCTGTCACGCTTGAAGAGCTGAAAAAGGCTGTTTTTTCTCTTGAGGGGGATAAGGCTCCTGGACCGGATGGATTCTCCATTAATTTTTTTTAGAAATTCTGGGAAATATGCTCGGAGGATCTACTCAAAGCGGTTAATGAATTTTATAGAACGGGAAATCTTCTAAAAGAACTCAATAACACGCACATTGTGCTGGCGCCTAAAAAATGGATGCAAAAGATTTCAAGGATTTCAGACCTATCAGTCTTGTTAATGCTATTTTTAGAATTTTTACCAAAATCATTGCTTCTAGGCTGCAGCTCATAATGAATGATCTCATCTCAAGACAGCAGAGTGGCTTCATGAAAGGCAGGATAATACAAGACGGTGTGATTATGGTGCATGAAACTATGCATTCTATGGAAAATAATAAAAAGGCAAACATGATCCTTAAGCTTGATATGAATAAAGCTTTTGACAAAGTTTCTTGGGTCTTCCTTGATAGGATTTTATCTAAATTTGGGTTCACGGAAAAGTTTAGAAAAATTGTTAAGTCTTGTATTTCTACAGCCAGGTTCTCTGTGGTTGTTAATGGAGAGCCTGTGGGATTTTTCACCAGCAGCAGAGGTCTAAGGCAGGGAGACCCCATCTCCCCCTTACTCTTCATCCTTCTAGCTGACAGCCTTAGTAGAACAATTAGCAGAGCGGTGGAAGACGGCCTTTTAAATGGTTCTAAACCCACTTCACTCAGCCAAGCTGTCTCTCATCAACAGTTTGCGGACGACACTATCCTTCTTCTTCTGGCCTCAGTTGTAGAAGCTAAAGCTATTAAGGCTCTTCTGCAGCTCTATGAATCTGCTTCTGGGCAAGAGATCAATTATGACAAAAGCATCATTTTTTTCTTTAACACCCCTGGGGAAAGACAGCTCAAGATTGCTAAAATTCTGGGCTGTAAAATTGGTGCTCTTCCAGCAACGTACTTAGGCCTCCCTCTTGGCACTAAGAAAGTCTCTCACACGGTGTGGGATGATTTGTTGACAAGATTTCAGAAAAAATGGCCGGTTGGAAAGGGGCCACTCTCTCTAGTGCTGGTAAGTGCCTTCTCATTAAAAGCACACTCCAAAGTCTGCCCATATATATCATGTCACTATTCAAAATCCCTTCCTCCTTCAGAGAGAAAATTGAAAGGATTCAGAAAAAAATTTTATGGCAAGGCATGGAAGAGAAGTTCAGATTTCACCTAGTGGCCTGGGATAAAGTCTGCACCCCAAAATCTATGGGAGGGCTGGGAATAAAAAATATTGAGAAAATGAATGAGGCACTCATTGCTAAGATGGGCTGGAGATTGCTATCTTAGAAGCAACCCTGGATTGATGTTATTAAAACAAAATACTTGAATCAACAAGCTGTTTACTCCTATCTGCATGATGAGCAACTCCCCAATGGTTCCATTTTTTGGAACAATTTGGTTAAGAGTAGAAACTTCATAAAGCAGGGTAGCAAATGGAAAGTTGGGGATGGCAGTGACATAAACTTCTGGGAGGATAACTGGTCCAATGATAATCTCTTGGAGAGATTTGGGATTGCTAAGGACAGCCTTATAAGCAAGTATGGAACTAAAGTCAAGGACTACATTGAAGGAAATGGCACCAACAAGAATTGGAAAAGACTTACTATGGAGTGTATTGAACTGAAACAAATTATCTCCTCCCTCCAGGACCTTTTAGATCTCTTCCCTTTGTGTCAGTTGGATTCTAAGGATGAGCTGGTCTGGAACAATTCACAAGATGGTAAATACTCAGTCAAATCTGGTTATACCACTCTTTTCCACAGTGACCAATCTGATTTTAACTGGAACTTGATCTGGATGCCTGAGTTAACCCCCAAAATAATTTTTTTTCTTTGGTTGGCCATCAGAGGTAAAATTCTCACCACTGACAATTTGATGAGAAGAGGATTTATCATTCCCAATTGGTGTCACCTTTGTAGGAATAACTATGAAGACATTAGCCATCTGTTCTTACATTGTGATTATGCCTTTAGAATTTGGAACTTTGTCCTTTCCAAATTCGAAGCTCTTTGGGTGATGCCGGAGGATCTTATTCAGCTATGGAATCAATGGAACCCACCATTCAGACATTGTGCTATCAAAAGAATTTGGAAATTAGCCATCCCACATTTAATTTGGAGGATCTGGAAGGATAGAAATAATATCGTTTTCAGAAATAAGAAGCAGAATTTTAAATTCAGTATTGGCAAAATTTCCCAAGGCATCAAAGAGGACATGACCAGATTCAAACCTCCCAAAAATAATTGTTATCCTGAGAATGAAAAGCACATCTTATCCAATTGGCAGATCGGTTATTGGAGCAACCCCGGGAATAGTGTGGATAGATCTTTGATTAAATGGCATCCTCTTGAATCCAATTGGTTCAAGCTGAACTTTGATGGAGCCTCTAAGGGAAACCCTGGAACAGCAGCAGGAGGAGGAGCAATACGGGACCACAAAGGTAATTTGATTGCTACATATGCTGGAAAAATGGGAATCCAAACCAATCATTTTGCTGAAGCTTTATCTGCTCTCTGGGGATTGAGAGTTGCATGGGCCCAAAATATTCAGAATCTTATTGTTGAAGGGGACTCCCTTAATATTATTAAACTTCTTAATCAGTCCTCATCTCCCAGCTGGAATATCAAAGATTTTATCTCTGAATCCATAAGCATCAGTCATACCTTCAGCAGTATCAGAATCATACATACTTACAGGGAGGGAAACAAGCTGGCGGATGCACTGGCCAATTATGGCATTAATATAAATTTCACTATATGGGATAATGATAGTATCCCTAATCAGCTTCACAACAGCATACATGCAGACCTTCACATGCAAACAATCTCTAGAGATATGCCTTAATCTTTGGAGGAAAATCAAATCCATAAATTCTTCCACACGTGCTGCTTTAATATATTTGGCATGGCAAATGATATCTATTTCAAATAATAGCAAGATTTTGTTAAGGAACTTCAAGTGGAGATATCTGAATTTAAAAACAGCGCACGCGGGAGGTACAATAGCTGTTGATATTCGGATGCCAAGCTCCACGAAAACTGATGATAACTACAATGTGAAAGTTGACAGGGAAAGGGTTTTCACGCGTGACTCCACGCAGGCTCAGATCGGCAATCATACAGCCGTTCGTGGGAGGACCAACGGCTACAGTTCCCATTTTTATGCGACCCTCAACAGTGAGAAACGAACTACTCTTAACACCCAAAGGTATTCTGGAAATTGTTGTAACTAGCACATCACAGTGAAGATGGGAGGGCCTCCCTGCCAAATTGAGCCGTGCGCGGACCCTGACTAGAAAGAAAACACTGAGCTCTGGAACATTCTAAGCATCGGCGGCTTCACCAACTTTGTGGAAAGGGTGCAAGGGCATGATCAAAGCATCTCTGTTCACTTTGCCAAGGAGTGGAATGAGAGGACTGTCGACTATGGGGGGCAGAAAATTCTTATTAATGAAGAGCTCATAGCCGAAGCGACTAGTCTCAGCTTGGAAGGGTACCGATTCTTCAATAAGAGGGTTATCAAAGAGGTTGAAGAGAGAAGATTTGTGGAGGAGGAGGAGAAGCTTATTTTCAGCACAGCGGGTCTGCTTGTAAACTCTATTCCATCACCGTATGATGAAGTCACCCACATGATGATTCGCTTCATATCCTTGGAAGGCAGGTTTGTTACTGTCCCTGTCAAGCACCTTGTCTTTTTAAACCACTTTCGTAGGAATAGGTTGGTTTGCTTCCCTCACTATCTGTTAAACTCTCTTGAGCGCTCCATTTTGGAGTTCCAGAAGCATACCCGGGCGGTTCCCTTGCATCAAGGGCTTATTTTGCTTATTCACAAGCACTGCCTTGTTAAATTCCCCGGTCTCCCTTCCTCTCCCAGCCCGGCTCCCCCTTTGATGGGCTCCGTTGCTGCCAGTCTTGTCTCCCCTGCTGTCCCTGCTACTGCCCCCGTCATCGGTGCTGCTACCCCCATGCCGGCTGCTCATGCTTCTCCTTCTATTCCTCCTGCTGCTGCCCCTACCACCCACCTTGCCTCTACCTCTAAACGAGTCACCAGGGCTTCTAGGAGACTCAACCTTGAGGCTACTGCTGAGGGGGATGAACCTTTGGAGCTTGACATTGCTCGTGATCTGCTGAACATTAGTAGTGCCAGTCCCCGGGTGACACCCATGGATAACCCTTCTATGAGATTGGAGGCCTTAGAGGCAGAGCTTAAATTGCTGAAGGATGAGGTCAAAAACCTTGCTAAGAAAAAAGGCAAAAAAAGCATTGAAGGGGAAGGGAGCATTGGCAATAGCCAGATTGATGATATATACAAAAAACTGACCTCCTTAGACTCCCGCCTTGGGAAGGCGAAGACTAGGCATGATTACAATATTGCCGCCTTCAGGGCCATCGAGGAGTTCATCGAGGGTCATGCCAAGAGTGTTTCAAATCTAAGCGGTGTCCTGACAGCACTTTGGGGCAATGATAAAGAGAGAAAAAGAACCAGAGAGGAGCTAGATAAGACGGATGCTGCTCAGATGACAGCGTTGGGCATTGCAAAAGTATTAATGCACATGAGGAGTTTTGATAAATTCAACCCTTTTTGTCATAATGTTTTTGAAGACATATTTTACCTTGAATACTTATATTCATACATTCTAATCACAATCCAATCCAAAGAAATCCCATTAAATATCCCTTTGGATATCATATCAAACCATTTAAGACTTAGTCCTTGGATTCACCAAACATCCTAGACTTAAGCAAATCAAACCAAACCACAATCATACCACGATTTAAGCCTTTTACTTTGGATATTCACTTTATCCAAATTTAAGCACATCTGATTTTATCAAACCCAATATCTTATACGTTGATATTCACTTTATTCATGTAATAAGTAAATTAAATAAAATAAAACTCAATCGAGAGCCTTATACATTGAATATTCAATTTATTCAAATTTAAGAAATTCATAGATCAAATCACATTCAATCTCATACTTCATTTATTAACTTTATCCAAGTTTAAGTCTACCAAATCAATCTTTATATTTTGGATATTCACATTATCCAAAATTTAAGTAAAACTAAATCTAATTCAATCAAAACAAGTTCCAATCTCAAACTTACGTTTTGATCACATAATTTTTATCAAAATAATCTATTTTAGCTCAAAATTTGTCAAAACTTCTACCGAATCTCAAAATCACCTTTCACTTAGGTATTTACCTATAAAAAATGGTGTTTACACATAGCAAAAGTATTAATGCACATGAGGAGTTTGATAAATTCAACCCTTTTTGTCATAATGTTTTTGAAGATGAAGGCATTGAGGAACAACCCAAACTATTAGAAAGTGAAAAAGAAGTTATTAATAACTTAATGATGCAAAACAAAAATCAATATCTACTTCACCTCCTATAAATGGGAGCAAAACTACCCTCAGACTTTGAGCATGAATACTTACAAGACTTAATAGAAAAACCTAAGTCTAGTAAGAAAAATCCAAAATTAACCACTACATCTGATTCATCAAAAGAAGACTTAACTGCCAAAATTGAAGAGCTAACATGCCAACTCACAAAAAAAGAAAATCCTAGAAATGAGGAAGAACACAAATCTACGGATGAAAATGATGTAATTATGGGCACTCCTCAACTAAACTCTCTATTCACACAAGAATGGAAGAGTATGAAAGAAACCTTAATGGGACTTCAAAAGTGTACAAAATAATTTAATTTCGACGAAATATGTCCTTTCCCATTCGATAAGGACATGTTACATGTACCTTTTCCCAAAAAAATTGAAACACTCAAATTTTATAAATACAAGGGTAAACATGATCCAAGAGATTATCTTAAAGAATTTTTCATGGTGTGCTAAGGAGTGACATACAATGACATCTTTATCTTGTGCCTCTTTCCTAAAATTTTAGGAGAGAAAGCTTTGGACTAGTTCTTACACCTTCCAAAGGGATAAATCACAACATTCACATACTTTTAAGAGAAAAATTTCAAACATTTCTCATTTAACCTATATTCTGAAATCACAATGATGGACCTTTGTAACACAAAGCAAAGGAACAATGAAACTTTTGCATTTTTTCTTAGACGATGGCGAGGAATTGCAAGTCGATTCCCTTGCTCCATACCTGAGAAACAATTAGTTAGTATCTTCATTCCTAATATAAAATTAGAACTATCATTTCAAATGTAAATGCATTGTTTTAAAAACTTTGAAGAAGTTATTGAAAAAGGAAAATAAATTGAGAGGGCTCTCATCACTAAGGGCCTAATCAATACACCTTCAAAAAACCAACCCAATAATAATAACAACAATCAAAATCATGATAAATCAAAATTTATCAACAGTAATCAGAATGTTGTAAAATACAAAATCAATGATTCTTGTCATGTTAAAAATGTACAAAGTCAAACTCATCAATAGTATAGTAAAACCAAAAAATCCAATAAACAACCTCTAATCCTCTCTAATAAAGAAATTGCTCCGGGTGAGGTAAAAAGATGACAATTTACACATCTCAGAGAAATTTCAAGTGTCCACCATCATTTAGCAAACGCTAAAATGGTGACATACCCATTTACACGACCTTTTGAAGAAGGAAAACCTAAACCCGTGTGGTATAAATAAAATGAATATCGTGACTACCATGATATAGATGGTCATCCCATAAATTGTTACATAAGGTTACGTCACTTCATATAAGACTTAATTGATAACGAAAACATTGAAATTGAAGGTAAAATTGATAAAAAGACACCAAATGAGAAATTAAAGGTATTCAAGGACCCTTCCCTAAGCATGATACAAACAATAATACAAAAGACAAGGGACAAACATCAAATAATGTTGAATTTGATTATATCATTTCATTGTTAGATCATACACCAAAAACGGTAACCACAGTCAATTTAACTATCCTACTTGCGTTGTGATAACGAGACAAATAGGTTTGGCTTCCCACTTCTAAGCAACCCTCCACGCCTACAACACTACAAAAAACATCTAATCCTAAGTCCACTACAAATGCATAAACATCAAATGCAAAGTCTTCGTCTAATTCATATGATATAATCAAACAATTAAAAAAGAGTACCACACAAATTTCCCTCATGGAATTACTTAAAATGTCTCTCATGCTTCAAAGTATCCTCACTCATGCACTCCATGAGGCATGTGTTACTAAGGATATTAACTCTTAAGAATTTCAGGCCTTGATTTCCAACTTATCACATATAATCCAATTTTATCATTTGGTCCTCATGACCTCTTGAATTCCAACATTACCAATAACAATTACTTATACATATAATCATTAATCAGACATCATAAGATCAAATGAGTGCTTATAGATAATGGAGTGAACATTTGATCCATGAAATTATTGAGATGTTTAGGTTACACTGAGGAAATTCTAGGCACTAACATCATTACCATTCATGGTTATGACAATAGTGAAAGGCAATCCACGGGTACCATATCCTTAATGAGGAAAATTGGACCTTAAATCTTGGATACATGTTTCCATGTTGTAGAAATGGAAACATCTTATAACATCCTCCTAGGCTGCCCATGGATTCACACCATGCAAGTTGTCCCTTCTACATACCATCAGTGCATCAAATTCCCTCATCAAGGAAAATAATTCACGTTACTTGCAGATGTTAAACCTTTTGAGTATTACAAACTTTTAGAAGAACACATACACATGAAAATTATTGTTCTTTTGCAGATAAATCATCATCTCCCCACCTTATCCCATTTACAGATGGAAACCACATAGACCTTAAAGTCTTGTTGAAAATTCAATAATCAAATTGTTCCACCCCACCTAAGTTGGAAATCACAGGCAAAGGTATTGGAGAGTATGAACTCCAAAATGCCCTCCATGTTAGAAAATTAATGTTATCTCCACATAGCTATGGTCAACCCAATGCTCCCATATAAAAATTTCTCCTATCTACAATCTTGGTAAGTCTGTATGGAAAAGGTTTAGATATATTGACGAATAACACATTCTAAGTTCTTCAGGATATTGGCTATATGATGATGGATTTGTTTCTTACTATGAATCATCTGAATATAATAAAGCACACCAAATCATGAAAATTATGTAGTGTAAGGGTAAAGGACTGGGAAAATATGAACAAGGACGTCTTGATCCAATATCTTACACAAAGAATCTTTATTGACATGGTCTTGGTTTCCATACATTGAAACTTCACTAGTACTTCTTGATGTCTTGACTAGTGGTGAGGACACTGACTATGATGATGAGACAGGTTCCACACATAGCCTCTTTGATAACCTCATAGAAATAAGCTTTTTTGTAAAAAATCTCTCCATTAATACCATTGACCTCCAACTTGTCCATCCTATACTTATCAGTCAATACTAATTACATAACATCTCCATAGATCTCTTTCTAAATGGCGAGGCCATTGAAGAGTTTCTCGGGACTAGGGATCTCATCCCCCTTTCTGATCATATAAAGGGATTTGATATTAACATTAACGAATCCACTTAATTTTATGAGGAACTAGATTACCCCAGTTTGTAAAAAAGTACAAATAAAAAAATAAAAAATAAAATCTCCCATTGTGAAAACCTAGCTGAGGAGCTATTCGAGAATAAAAAAATAAAAAAAAGAAAAATAATAAAAAGAAAAGGGACGTACCTCCTGGTAAAAACCAAGTTATGAGGCAATAAAGAGAGAAGACTTTAATTCATGTCAAACTGATGATTTACATCAACCACCGATATCCTTTTCAGAAAGAGACACATCCAAAATGTTGATTGAAGAAACAATTGACATCATATGAGCAACCAACGATTTTATAACTTGGTGCAAGTATTTCCAAAATAGAAAAAAAAAAGTTCACAGCACTCCTTGTGGAATTTCAAGATATCTTCATGTGGACCTACAAATATATGCTAAGATTAGATCCATCTCTTGTGGTACACCACCTTTTAGTTCATCCAAATGAAAAACTTGTCAAATAAAATATGAGAAAAATGCATCCTAAGGTTGTATTGCTTTTCAAAGCTGAACTTCAAAAATTTTTGGAGGGAGACTTCTTTCGACCAATAGACTAGTCAACATGGATTTCAAACATATTACCCGTAACAAAGCAAACTTTGGGTATCATAATATGTATAAATTTTTGTGACATTAATAAGACTTATCCAAAAGATGACTTCCATTTACCAAATATAGATATGATCGTGGGTTCAACAACAGGTCATAAAATGCTTTCCTTAATGGATGGTTTTTCTGGCTATAATCAAATACAAATTTCTAAATAAGATCAACATAACACAACATTCACTACACCATGGGGCACATATTTTTATAAGGTTATGTCTTTTGGCCTTAAAAACATATGTGCTACATATCAAAGAGCGATGACAGTCATCTTTCATGATATGCTACATGATATCATGAAATACTATGTACATGAAATCTTAGCAAATTCTAAAACACGAGTAGATAATCCGACAATATTGAGGCACATCTTTGAAAGATTACATGAGTATAAAGTCAGACTTAATCTAAAAAACTGTGTTTGGTGTAACATTAGGCAAATGACTGGGATTCGTTGTTTCACGGAGAGGCGTAGAAGTAGACCCTACAAAGGTCAAAGTTGTCATGGAAATTCCTCCTCCCCAAAATATTAGGAAATTAAGACATCTTCAAGGAAATATTCAATCAATCAGAAGGTTCATTTCATAAATTGAGGATAAGTTTCATCACTTCAATCAGTTACTAAAAAAAGATATCCAGTTTTGGTGGAACCAAGAATGTCAGGATTCTTTTACCAAACTAAAAGAGTATCTCTCAAGTCCATCAATTTTAATGCCAGCAATATCAAATAAACCAATGCTTCTCTACACATCTGCTACATAATATACAATAGGAGCATTGTTAGCACAAAATAATGATCACATATAAGAGCAAGCAATATAAAACCTTAATGGAACACTTATTGATCATGAGCTAAAGTATTCACGGGTTGAGAAAGTGTGTTTATCAATAGCTTTCACATTTCACAAACTCCATCACTATTTTCTCAATCATATAACCAAACTCATTGCAAAAGTAAATCCTCTCAAATATCTACTATATAGACCCATTCTCACAGGTAGAAAGTCAAGTTAGGTCATTCTACTTAGGTGAGTTTGATATGGAGTTTGTTAGTCAAAAAATAATCAAAGGATAAGCATTGATAGATCAATTGGTTGCGGTACCTCTACTAGGATTAGAACCTATTCATTTCAAATTTCTGTATGAAGAAATCTTGTACGTCTATATAACACCATCTTGGATTGTATTTTTCGATGGATCTTGTACTGTCCATGGATTAAGAGCTAGTATTTTACTTATCACACTGTTGGCATATGGATTTGCACACATGCAAATGCCATGCAATAGTGTGGGAACGAAGTCCCTCCTCAATGAAGGTGAGGCTGCCTTATTTTCACCTGTACATTCAAAATTTTATGTGGGGGGTGTTTTGGAACATCAATGAAAAGAAAAGTGAATGAGGGAGATGGAATGGAAAAGAATGAATGGAAGGAACATGCAAGAGTTAGGTAAAAACAGAGCCTAATATTGCATGGAGAAGAACAATAAATAACTAACACAAATAAAACAGAGTTTGCATTAGCCAAATGAGAATGAGTAAAAGGGAACACACGTGAGCAAGTAGATAATCAGAGCTTGATCACTGTGAACAAGAAAAATAGATTAATAACGTTGATAATAAGATCAAAGACAATATTTGCATGCACGATTTAAACATATAACATCTAATGAACACAATAACATCAAATGTTACAAGAGATAATGAATGGGACACAAAGTTCATATTTAATTAACTCCAAAATGTCTTCACAAAAGAACACAAAGTTTCTTTCCTGAAACAAGGCTTGCACAAAAAGTATTTTCTTCTCCTCTCTCAAAGTCCCCCTTTACAAATAAGCCCTGACTTCCTTTTATAACCCAAAAGTTGGTTACAAAGTAGTTAGGGTTTACATGCACATTAAATAGGACATCTTAAGTGACTTTGAATTTCTCAACCAACTTTATTAAAAGAAACTAAAAATATAAATCACTTAAGTAATCCAAAGTTTTCCAAAAGTGAGTTCGATAATAACACCATTTTAAAATACCACTTTCTAACAAAAAGTAATGGGTACATGTGGACCCCACTTAAATGACTTGGACACACACATAGACATCCTATTCAACAATGCACTACCTAAATCAAGACACCTAGGATCAATGCCTTACCCATTGGGCCAAGATTCTGCCTATTTCGGTCATACGGGAATGAACTCATTGACCATGCTTCGCAATCCTTCAGACGATAAGAGAGTCGAGCTTGAAACTTGAGCAATTCATCCACCCCTCCATTTGAGCAACATCATGGTGTGAGCAAGATTATCTTCATTCGTATTCGCATTTACAATTACACATAATTCTCCACATGCTCCGAATAGCCTTCTATGATGAATTATTCATTTTTTGTGAGACTATAGTCGTTACGCCACCTTAGCTTGTCAGAATCCAACTCTTGATCTTTCGCCATTGAGAAGATCTTCCAAGAGTAAAAATTATAATTCACTTCCTAGAGTTATGTTGTAGACACCAAATTTGTGTCTTACGACCCCCTGTGCCCCGCATCTCATTTCGCAACCTAACCTCATCACCTAAACCTTACACAATTATTTATTAATTACCTTATAATTAATAAATCCACATCACCATACTTGCCACCTCATTTCGCCACCTCATCATGACCGAGTCTTAACCCTAAACAAACCTAATTAAGACCTATAACTTGGTCCACATCCACACCTATGATTAATTACTCCTCACCCGCACCCAAAACTGACCTCATAATGACTTGACCAAGCCCACAACTAATCCCTCGGGAGAAAAGGAGGGAAAGTTGGCTATTTTACCAAAAATAGCCCACTTTGACCTGACCGATACCGTTTCCTACTCGACCGCCGTCGGTTTCGTAACCGCCATCAGTTCCCTGTAAATGACCACTTCCAACCAAAAACAAAGGATCAGATTTTCATTTGATCGAGAAGAGGAGAAATGATTGAAAGGATCTGGATTTGCTTGGCCGAGCAGAGACAAGTGAAGAAATGAGAAGAGTTTGCAGACAAGGACATCAAGCCCAAGACTGCAATGGAATAACCAAGCCCCCAGTGACACTCATCCGAGCATCAGAAGAGGATATTGCTCATCTTGGATTGTCAGATCATCCTATTTGAGCCATGTCTTCGTCATCACAGTCCTGGAACCTGCATCTTCATCAGGAACGAGTAGTCCTTCCAAGACAAAAAGGAGTTCTTCGTAGTCGATCTGATCTTTCTCTACGGTACGCGCACACCATCTCAACATTCAACAGGTATTCCTCATAGCCCTAACCCTTATCTGTTTCTCAAAGGAATGAAAGGATAGAAGCAAGTCTATTCTGCAGAGCCGAGACATTCCGTGCGAAACATTTTGGCACGCCCGGTGGGACCCATTTCGGGTTTCTGTTTCTCTTGCTTGCTTTCATTTAGGGAGCATACTTGTTGTTGTTGTTTTGTTATATTTAGCAAAAGAATTTGTCTTGCTTTCCTAGTTTTGCATTAGTGAAAGTCATCTTATTTTCTTCATCGAATATCATTTTCGATTTGGGTTTAAAACACGTGCATTACATTCTTGCTTGTTGTTTTCAATTCTAGTGAACGTAGACTAAGTAACAGGTCATACACGTGGGGGTGATTTCCACGGTATTGATAGGAAATTAATCTTACTTTCACTGCACAATACATACTGAATCACTTCATAATTAACACAACAGCTCAAAACATCCCCCCTTTTCCGCGGTATTCCTCCGTCCGATTGAGGTAACCTTATAAGCCAAAACAAACTTGACATTTCCCCAAAGTCTTTTGTTTAGGATTGACATCATTCTGCGTCTAAAGGCATAAGCCTAAATTGATTAAAATTAACCCTAGGGTTAGTCTGTTAATTTTTTTGTGCGTTCTTGCTTGTTTTCAGTTCTGTTTCTCTGTCATACACTGTTTTCTGTGATCACTACAGAACAGTTTGGTAGGCATATTAATCACTGTTAACACCAAATCAACAACTTCTTACTCTGCTTCTTACACCAGTTCTATTATACCAACATCGGTTAGCTTACCAACGATGGCTACAGTCTGACCGACATCGGTTATCCTACCGATATCGGTTACTGTCTTTTACAGTTCCTGACAAACCAGCAACCTACCAATTTCAAACATCTTGTTGCCTGTTTCTGTTCCTGATAGATTGAAACCCTACTGTGTACTCCTGTCCATGGTTGTTATCACTCGAAAGCAAGCCGCCGCCATGGTTTCACATGCTTTCTCTGTGCCTTTGCCTGAATCACCCCCTTCACATTCTGTGGGGAATCCTACGGACACCAGCGAGGTTCCTAAAATTCCTGTAGGAGATAAAGAATTTGCCAAATTTCTGGATGCTAATCCTAGCGCTGTACAATACTATTTGTCTCATGCCCCTGACCGTACACCCGACGGTCAACTCCTTGTTGGCATGCCTATCAGTATAGCTGCTCATTTAGCTCCTTCTCCGCCTGATAACTCCGCTTTGCCTTCCGCATCCTTAGTCCCGTCTCCTACCTCAGCAGCTTCAGGGGTTCATACGGCACAGATTGGCTTTCCTTTGGTTAATCTTGGGCCCAACATGTCATTACCACCGACTGCTCCTACCTCGTCTCTCTTGCAGACTGTTCCATTCATGACTTGCTCTCTGCCACCTATCCACACGAGCTTTCCTTCTCAAGCTCCGCCCACCTTTTCATTTCCACACACATATCCAGTAACCTCAACAGCTTATATAGGACATCCCTATTCGGTTGCCTCAACACATTCGTCCTCCATACCTTATCAACATTTAACCCCACCATTGTCTAGCGGTGGCCCTTGGCCCAATTTGCCTCCGTTTACCACAACCACACCATCATCTCATCCAACTACTAATTTAATTAAACAAATGATGGAAAAAATGCAAAATCTGGAGGCTTCTGTTTCAGGAAGTCGTAGCGCCTTGACATATGAGCAAGTTTGTCGGGAGCCTATCCACCCTTCAGTCCCCCTTCATTCATATCCTCCTCAATGGGAATTACCAAAATTTACCCATTTTAATAGTAAGGAGGACCCTCAACAACACTTGCGATCATTTAGACATGCCTGCTATCTGATTGCTCACGACGACGCTTTACTACTCCACACCTTTCCCATGTCCTTATCAAGACCCGCCTTGGAGTGGTACAGTGCTTTAACCCAGCACTCAATCTTCTCTTTTAACCAACTAGCCCAATCTTTCTTGGATCATTTCTCCATTAACATTGCCAAGAAAGTATCTATCACCGACCTCTATGCCATCCGACAATTTGAAGACGAATCTATCGCAGATTTCGTTGGACGATGGCGAGGCCTTATCAACCAACTTACGTATGCCTTACCTCAGACCGAACTTATCGAACTGTTTACGCAGTCCTGCGCTAAGCACATCTCTCCTACCCTCCAAATTCAAACTTTCCGTACATTTGACGAGGCCTTTACTATGGCTCGTAAACTAGAGATTCGAGCCTTAGAGGAAGAGAAATTGCGGTTGCGCAACAAAAACCCCACTTTCTGAACCCAAGATTCCACCAAAAAACCTAACACCACCAATCCTCACCCATCGACTGCTTCGAAATCAAAAGGGGTCGTGCACGCGGTGATGGTCAAATCCCAACCACCGTCTAATACCCCACCAAAAACCACCTATAAGTATAAAGCAGAGCCCATCAACTACACTCCCTTGGGAGAAACATATGGTGTGATATTGGAAAAATTGCTCAAAGCAGGAGCCATTACCTTACCTCCTGTTAAACCTCACTCCGGGTTTGATTCCACTCGCGCCATACCTTCTTGGTACAAAGAAAATGACTTCTGTAACTTCCACCGCGTGAAGGGACACAGTCATGAAAACTGCAAGATGTTGAAAAACATAGTGCAGGAAATGGTTGATGCGGGGGATATAGCCCTCGATAATCCTAATGCCCCTGCTAACCAAAATTTAAAAATATTCAACAAACCATTCCTGAATCATTCTTCTAACAGTAACATAAATCAAGATATCTTAGCTGAGGAGAGTGTTCATGAGATCCATGCAGTCTTCGATTCCCAGCCAAAAACCTCTATCGAACAAATTCTGAATCAAGCCTCTTTCCTAACGCAGGAAACCGAACCCCCTTCCTCGCCATCAAGACAAACTGAAATCCTTGCCGTTCCTTTACCCATCAAGGAATTAACTGCCCAGAGTTCCCTTCTCACAAATGAGCCTTCTTATACCACATCCTTGCAAGACTGTGAGCGGATGTTATCTAATTTATCTATTTCCCAAACGTCTCCTTCTACCATTCTTGTTGTACAAGAGGAAGGCTTGCCACTTCTTTTGTCATCCTTAGACGAGAAACCTCTTGAACCGACATCACCACATTCTTTAAACATGACGGATCCTCTCAAACACGCCCTCCTACCTATTAGTCCTTCATCACCTAAATCTTTTCAGCGACCAGTTGACCTCTTAACACCTATTGATACAGTGCCTCATCTGCCCCCTGTATCACACCCACAGTGGACCGGAATCACAACCCACCTTTCTTCCATACAAGAGTTCCAATTCACACCTGAAGACTGTCATTCTCCAGAAGATAGACAAGTCCTATGGGAACGTTTGAGTACCCCCTATTCTACTCAAATGCAGATGACCGATCCAGATGCTTCTACCATATACCCGAAGTGTTTACAGAAGCTTAAAATGCCTATGTCCTCATCTTCACCCCCCTCATCTCTACCAAATACCTCATCCACTTCTATTAACCTAACCAAATCTTCCCCTATGCTTGGGACCTCACCAATACCTAGTCTAACACACCCACCTAAGTGGCTTGATTTATCTAAAAATAAAGCCGTCCATCCCATTAGGAGACAGACCCAATCTCCTCAATCTATGCCGCTATCACAACTCAAACCCTCGTCATCACACCTACCTTCCATATTGGGACCCCATCCCTCTACCTTACATCAATATATCATACCTCCTGCGTTTTCTTTAAAGCGACCTACGCCTTCTGCATCCATACAGAGATCTAAGGGTATATCAACACTGTCACCCCACGTATCCTGTCCACCCATCAACCCTAAACAAATCTCATCATCAAAGGACTTGTTTGCCGTCACTCCTCTTTTGCCGCCATTGTTTCTGGATACCACGTTATCTGGAGCCTCATCATCTAACCAGCTAAACGTAGCTCCTGCACCAAAGAAACCACGTTTAGTTAAAACCACGTATCAATACCCCTTGGCTAAACCACCACCCATACGAACCAACCATACCCAAACATTACCAAAACCCACCCAACCAATACCTTCATCTTCCTCCGATTTTGACCCACTCAAAGGATCTTACGCCAAAATCCTTGCTATGTTGGTGGAGAATGCGACCATTTCTCTACCCCCACTTAGACCTTATGACCCGTCTAAACCTCGACCTATAGGTTATGATGAGTCTAAAATCTGCGCTTACCACCGCACACCAGGACATGATGTAGAGGGATGCAAAGCTTTAAAATCCATCCTTCGTCAGACACCTCTCTCAGATAGAAAAGTTAAGAAAGACAACTTACGAAGAGAGAGACCTTTAGCTTCAATTCCCTCTCCTATACCACCTGTCCCTGCCTCACCAAGATCTATCATTATTACAGCCCCACCTCTCGAAGACCATGACCTATCCCTACCGTCTTCCTCCTCTTGTATTCACGAGATCAATATGATTAGTGTTGCTACTCGAGGGCAGAAAAACAATGGGAAAGCGAAAGAAAACACACCTGCGGCATCTCTTTCTCCGTCCACCATCCCGATTGCACCACCACTTAAAGTGGTTATTCGTGGACCTACCTACCCCATCTCTAATGGAATTTCCCACCGAACCATGATCAAACAGCTTCACCAATCGCCTGTAAAAATGACACTGTATGATCTCATTCAGACTTCTGAATCTCATCGACAAGCTCTCGTTGAAATCCTTCAAGGGATAGAGGTCTTACCTAATGAAACCTTTCCTGTTACCTCTATTCTAACACCCAATCACGGTTGCTTCACTCACCAAACAATCTATCTCCCCAACCACTTCTGTCTCTGTACAGCAAGCCGCTGCTGTCAGTTTCTCCGAAGACGAAATTATCGACTTTGGTGCTGAAGATCCTGACCCTGCTCTTTTCATCTCAGCTTACGTTTGGGACATTCGGGTACGTCGTGTTATGATTGACGGGGGTGCTAGCCTAAACATCATCTCTTCAAAAGCCTTCCAACAAATGAATATCCCTTCTAGTTGCATGTGCGCCAACCCCATCATGTTGCGGTCATTCAATGATGCTATTACTTCTACCTTAGGCACTGTGATCCTTAACATTCGTGTAGGACCACGCACTTTACCTGAACTCTTCTATGTCCTTGAGGGAGAGTTCCAATACAATATGTTGTTAGGCCGCCCTTGGATCCGGGCTATGGGATGCGTTCCCTCCACCTTACATAGATGCATAAAATTTGAGTACGAGGGGAAGTCCTACACCGTAAAAGCTGATCCTCCCCCCTTCAAAACTTGCAATATGTTGTATCGCCCTAATGATGTGCTTGTACCAGTCAAGACACCCATTCATCCAACCCAGCCATCCACTTCCAACGCACCTACACCTTCAACCAATGAAACCGCCGTTACAAATATCACTTCCTTTCCCGCAGATAACATCCCAACCTCCGACCCCTTAGTAGATGTTTTTCAACGCCTTACGCTGGGGGAATACCACCTATATAACGTTAGCTCTTTCCATACCCCGCAGGAGTACGGACAGTTACATGCACATCCCACCTACGACCGTCGCGTGGGGGAGGTAATCTCTTACGGACCACCCCATTGCCGCACCAACCTAACGTATGGGGGTGTTGACGCATCCTCCGTTACCCCTGAACCTCCCCTTGGTGTGGTTCCCTTCCAATCCGATTTTCAATACTTGACAAATCGTCGTTTCGCCCTCACCTTCTTGACTCGCTGTGCTTGGAAAGGCTTTGGTTTTGGTCTTTATGAACAAGGCCGACATACAATCATTCCCGTGACTACACGCAAACACAATGATCGTAGTGGTCTCGGTTTTCCTGAAACACTTACACCGGAGAAACCTCGTGTCAATTGTATCCTGGAGGATGACGACGTCACCCCTACCAAACCATCATCACCCATTTTTCCATCATCACCCACAGAGTCGATAGACCCTGAATCTATCCCTCCTAACTTTTTTTTTTCATAAATGCTATCTTCATAGGTCCTCTCACTTATCAACGCGATAATGAGGACCCATCTTCTCTTCCCCTTCTGTATCCAGACATGATCGAAGAGGATTCGCCTTCGATTAATGTTGTTGAGTGCCAGGATGACAACTCCATCCTCACTTACCTTGGGGCGGACGACTCCTATATTCAATGTGCCTTACCATCTGAAACTCAAACCATGTTGAATGAGTCGACTATAGAAATCAACATCCACACAGAGGAGGATCCTCACATTGTGAAGATCGGAAACAATCCCTTAGCACATCAGAACAAGCCGCCTTTACTACCTTTCTCCGTACCCGCAACCAAGCTTTCGCTTGGTCTTACGCTGACATGCCAGGAATTGATCCTACCATTGCTGTCCATAACATCACCCTAAACCCCGATTCCAAACCAGTCAAACAAAAACTGAGAAAAATGCATCCACGCATTGCCCTCTTGGTCAAAGAAGAGCTTCAACGACTTCTTTCTGTTTCCTTCATCTTGCCTATTGACTATCCTCAATGGATTTCTAACATCGTACCTGTCACTAAAGCGACGGGGGGACTTCGGATATGCATGGATTTCTGAGACCTTAACCTCGCTTGCCCCAAGGATGACTTCCCCCTCCCAAGTATTGATCAACTTGTTGATCTCACTGCGGGCCATGAAATGCTTTCTCTCATGGATGGCTTTTCGGGATACAATCAAATTTTGGTAGCCCCGGCCGATCAACATAAAACTACCTTCATAACTCCTTGGGGAACCTTCTGTTATCGTGTCATGCCATTTGGCCTTAAGAATGCTGGTGCCACCTATCAGCGGGCTATGACTTACATTTTTCATGACATTATGCACACTATCCTTGAGGATTATGTCGATGATCTTCTTGGCAAATCTAAACATCGCAGTGAACATCTCGATGTTTTAACCATTATTTTCGATCGCCTGTTGCAATATTCAGTCTGGCTTCAACCAAAGAAATGTGTCTTTGGTGTTCTTTCGGGAAAACTTCTTGGCTTTATCGTCTCTTTGCGTGGCATTGAGGTCGATCCATCTAAAGTCAAAGCTATCCTAGAAATGCCCCCACCCAAAAACCTCAAACAATTGCGTAGTTTGCAGGGTAAACTTCAATCCATCCGGCGTTTCATCTCCCAACTCTCGGATCGATGTCAACCTTTCCATCACCTTCTTAAAAAGGACATTGCCTTTCAATGGAGTGAAGAGTGTCACCAAGCCTTTGAAGCTCTCAAAGCCTATCTCTTGCAGCCACCCGTGCTTATTCCACCTCAGGATGATCGCCCTTTCTACCTTTACCTTTCTGCCACTGACCATGCTATAGGAGCCATGCTCGCACATCGGGACTCGGCACGTCGAGAACAAGCCGTTTATTATATAAGTCGTACTCTCGTGGATTACGAGACTAGGTATACACATGTAGAAAAATTGTGCCTAGCCCTATCATTCGTAGCCACCAAACTCCGACACTACCTCCTAAATCACAAAACTTTTTTCATCACCAACACGGACCCCATTCATTATATGTATGCCAAACCACATCTAAACCAACGCATCACCCGCTGGCTTATGCTCCTCGCCGACCTTGACCTTGAGTTTATACAACAGAAGTCAATCAAAGGACAAACTATTGCAGACCAACTTGCGGAGGCCCCTTTACCTGGGGAACAATTTACCAATTTTAATTTCCCTGACGAACTCATCGCCACTCTTTCACTCAGGGAAGAGTCGTATCCAATGACCCTCTTCTTCGATGGATCTAAATGCCAGCGCAGTGGAGGAGCCGGCGTTGTTCTCATTCCTCTTGACGCTGAGCCTATGCCTCTTTCATTCCGGCTCGATTTCCCCTGCACTAATAATATAGCGGAATACGAGGCCCTTGTTTTGGGTCTCCAGGTTGCATTACACTTAGGTGTCAAATCTATTAATATTTTCGGTGACTCTCAATTGGTAGTCAATCAAGTTATGGGCATCTACCAATGTAAGAATGAGGAACTTCAAAAGTACAAACATTACGTGGATTCACTTTTGACCTCATTTACTCGTTATTCTATCCAGACCATTCCCCGCTCCACTAACAAATTTGTGGGATACTATGGCTTGCTTAGCCTCGCAAATTCCTGCCTCACCAACTGACTCTGACATATTTGTCTTGGTCCAACAACTCTTTGCCCCATCTTACTCAGCACCGATTGTTTGTATGATAAATAATGTGTCTGCTAATTCGCAGGATACCTGGTACCACCAATTTCACGACTACCTTACAACCTCTGTTCTCCCACCTGACCTAACTAGTACCGGCAAACGCACTTTTCTTAAACATGTTTCTCGTTATGTCGTCATGGGGGGACTCCTTTATAAACGTGGCTTTGATGGTATCCTCCTTCGATGTCTAACCGGTGCAGAGGTCACCTATACCATCCAACAGGTCCATGACGGTATTTGTGGCGGACATTTTAGTGGCCTTGCCATGGCTAAACGAATCCTTCGCCTAGGTTATTATTGGCCTACTCTTAATAACGACTGCTACGAATATGTTAAGCATTGTGTTATGTGTCAACAACATGCCAACCTTCAACATACTCCTAGCCATCCGCTACAGGTCACACGAGATCTTTGGCCTTTCTCACAATGGGGTTTAGACCTTATTGGTGAGATCCACCCACCCTCTTCGCAACGTCACCGTTGGATAATCACAGCAACCGAATATTACACAAAATGGGTGGAGGCCATTCCACTCATTTCAATCAAAAAATAAAAAATTGTTGAATTCGTTAACCATCATATTATCTGTCGTTTTGGTATTCCTCATTGCCTAATAATAGATAATGGTAAATCTTTTAAAAATAAGTTGTTACAAGACCTTTGTGACAACTTTGGTATCAAACTTAGTTTCTCATCACCTTACTATCCACAGGCCAATGGTCAAGCTGAATCTTCTAATAAAACCCTAACCAAAATCCTCATGAAAGTTGTCAATGAGTCCGGAAGAAATTGGCATGATCACATTCCCTTTTCCCTTTGGGCTTATCGTACTAGAATTCATACCTCCACTAATGCCACACCATTTTCTTTGGTATATGGTACCGAGGCGGTCCTTGCCTCTCGAAATACAAATACTCTCCCTCAGATTATCTCTTCAAGACATTCTCACCAATGATGATTTCCGCCAAGAGCAGCTAACCCAATTAGAGCTTCTTGACAAGTGTCGTCTTACGGCTCTTGATCACCTTCAAATCTACCCAAAAATGCATCAAGCGTGCTTATGATAAACGACTTCATGAGCGTACCTTTAAGGTTGGTGATCTTGTCCTCAAAGAGAATCAACATGTAACCAAACTAGAAAAGAGCAAACATGGAAAATTTACCCCTAATTAGATTGGGCCTTACATTATCACTCACACTTATGGATCAGGCACTTATCATTTTAGCTTCACTTAATGGTAAACCTGAGCTTGAGCCCCTTAATGCCTTGCGTCTTTGACCAATTCTACTATTGAAATTAGTGTTATATCACTTCTCATCTACCTTACGCTTGTCCCTTGAGCTCATTTACCACCGCATACACTTTGTTTCTTACATCGCAAAATCAAATAAAGCTCACATGGTTTGATTATCACCTCCCCTTTTTAGTCTAGTCCATGACTTCAAAGTATCAAAATAACACATTCTTAATTAAAAAACTTATGTGATTTTCTTGAGTCAAACTTCCTACAAAAAAAACTAGATGCTTTATACCCAAACGGACATCTAGAACTCTAAATTATACAATAGACTGCTCCCTTGAAGGACATCTATATGCCAAACTATTGCTGCTATTATACATAGACTGCTCCCTCGAAGGACAACTATGCACATAAAAACCGCATCTGTTACTATAAATAGACTGCTCCCTTGAAGGACAACTATACATAGTCAGCCTTTATCAGAAGTTTCTCACATTGATCAGCTTCGTGAAGACCTCAAGAACAACAAAATACATATCCTATGTAGACTTCCCGCATCGATCAGTCTATATCCGGAAAAATAAAATAAAAATAAAAGCAGTGTTTCAGAACACTTTTGAGTCATGGACTTGTCTATTTAGGTTTAGTTCTCTTTTGTCAGAATAATCATCTTAAAATAAGTTCTTTGCATCCTCGCCCACATCAACCACCTCACTGCACTATTTTTCAAAGCAACAAAACTCAAGGGACGTGACGTATATCCGATATATTGTGATTATACCACTCTTTTCACCTATGGACTTCTCGTCTATGCAAAGGTACCTAGGGGTTCAACTTCATTCTACGTTATTATGTGGTTTGTTTGGCTCTTCTCAACTACGGGGACACTTTTGCCTCTTTTTCTTGACTCTGGGATTATGCGTTGACCTTAATCAGAATAGGGTTCCCTACCACTTGGGTAGGCTAACTTTCGCTTCACCTATACCTATACCAACATCGCCAATTCCTTACCAACACCAACAACATTACCCTACCAATATCAATATTTTTACCAACCAAAAAATTACCTAACCATACCTAAATTACCTGAATTCACCTCTCCCTGGTCCTAAGGGAGAACTACATCGGTCTGAGGCCCCTCCTTGTTTTGTGCAAAGGGCTATGTAGGCAACACTTAGGAGACATGGTGTCTCCCAAGGTTAGCTCGACCATTCCCTACCATACCCTATCATGTGTTGTAAATATAATTTTTTTTTTTTGTGTATTTCTATTTGCAAACATTCATCTTTATCCTTTTTCAAACAAAACAAAAACAATATTCAAAACAAAAACAATATTCAAAACAAAACAATTCTTATTATTATCATCACTCAAAACCACATACCTCTTTAGTTTTATTTTATATGTTAAACAAATGCATCTTCTCTATCATCGACTCACAGGTCAGCATCCTGTATTTATTCTTATATTCCTAGGAAATTCACTTAGACCCTTGCACCTCCTCCCGAATTAGGTTGTGATCGTGATCGTCGATGCCCCTCAGTTGGCCTCTCCATCTTCAAAGGTGCCACTGCAATTGGTTCTTGCCATTGATCCGCCAAGATCTCCTGTAACATACGAATACGTCCTCTCGCGTGGAGAAATCTTGCCTCCAGTCTCTCCACTCATAACTGTGAAACCTCTAACAATCCCCATTGTCTCATTCACCTGTGTTTGAAGCTGGTGAGCCAAATTCTGTAAACAATCTCTCTCCGCTGTAATCACAGCTATGTCTGGGCACTCACGTGCACCTCGCAGCTCCGCTACCCACCATACTCTATAGGCCTCTGTAGTTCCCACATCCATTACCCTATGATCGGCTGCTATCTCTTCTGGCCCTTTTGGAGGTGTAGGCCGGGGAGGTGAGGATGCTGCCCTCGGCGTCAATCCTCATGTATGGTCTATATGTCATCGGTATATCCTGAATGAACCCAAATTGTCGCCACATGCGATCTAGAGGAATCCTCTTGTACTCACCCGGCCTATGCCCTGTGATCCATCTCAATCGCTCTATACCCCTCAACTCCTCAACTATGTGCTCCGTCACCATACAGTTCCTGTAAGGCCTCCAACAAATATCTGCAATCGTCACCATCTCCCATACCTGTCTATAATACTCGATGTCATCTATTACGGCCTGGGATCTCGTTTCTTGTTCTGTTTGGACCCATCGTTTGAATTCCAACCTTTGCACTCCTGCCTCTCCCGACTCAATGGGCCAACCTATTGGACACACACAAACAATATGCTCATAGGCCCCAACAATGTAATAAGTATGAACAATCTAGTGTCGTCCTGTGTTTTTGCTTGTAGGCCCATAAACCCCTATATAACTCTGTCAGATATGCGGGTGCCCATGCGAAAGTCACGCTCATTTCTATCATTTCCCAAATAACACTCATCAATGTTTTTGGAAATCTTCCACCCTCCGCCCCTCGGTAATGCATAATACCCCACCGCTATCATTAATAGCACGACCAAGCCTTGTTTCCTCGGGTTGTGTTGCATACATTGTACCATACGTAAATGATAAACCTCGCTCTGTCAAATCTCATGCAGCTGACCCAAATACTACTATTATCACTGCCCGCCCCGTGCTAGGCAATGCCTGATACACTGTTTTTCCTATCATTGGGGGTCTCAAAATATGGAACACATCTTCCAAAGTCACTGTCATCTCCCCTATTGGTAGATAGAAGGTATTCTTTTCTGGATTCTATCTATCAATCAATGCCTATAGTATAGCATGGTTACGCACGTAATTCTTGAATAATAGCAAATTCCACTTAACCCCAAATGATTTATCAATGCCCATTCAGCTGGTGTTACATCCGCTCGGATTCGTGACAATAACACTAACATAGTATCATTCATCCTTAACCCTGCTTCTACCTGCATACATAAAAACGACACATAATTATTCGAGAAGAACAAATCTCTATGGGTTTTTTCTCAAGTTCTGGAAACTCTTACAGTGACCGATATCGGTTATGAATAACCGATACCGGTATGCTAACTGATACCGGTTCCTTCTAAATGATACCGGTCACTGTAAAAAATATACCTATCCTGCTTAAAAACATATACCTACGATAATTGTTTTTTCCCATTTACTCCCTATTTTTACCTAAAAACATACGTGATCACCCTGTTTACCTACCCCAATAGCACTCACCCCATCCCCAACCCTTTCCTATCACCTTTTCTTTCTCATCTTTCCCCACTTACACTTCTTTCATCCTATTCACAAAAACATGCAAGAATCTAATTACAACCAAACAGTTTACCTCTCGGGATGTAGCATCTTGGGGCGGAACATATCTTCCTCCTCGTCCCTACCTGCTGGATGCTTCTCCTCGTTCAGCCATGTTCACCACCCTTTGTCAAATATAACTTGTCCTTTCTAACTTCTTAATCTCAACCCACGCTCACTTCACCTGTCTCTTTCCTCCTTGTCACTCAAAATTTTTTCATGCAATTACCTGTAGGATTCGTCAAACAACGTCGCATTCACCTATTTAACTTGTTGCATGACTCTAAAAATAAGAATGCTAAAAATAAGAACTTAAGTTGCCAACCCAGCAGTTTTATTTTTAGGGAAATAATTCTTTCATAACCGATATCGGTTACGTAACCGATATCGGTCATATAGATACTGACATCGGTTACACAACCGATGTCGGTCATGTACCTCTTGTTGCTTAAACCTAAGCCGTTTCTTCATTTTTGCAAATTTTTGTGGCGCCCGTCCCTTTTTCCTACATAAACAACACCATTATCTATAATTTTTCATCAAATCCATATCTCATCACAATTTCATCAACATCATCTATCCATATTACAAAAACAACCAGGCCACCAACAAAAAATATCAAAAACCATCAATCTATACACCATTTAGATCCAATTCAGCAGCTACATACGTTCAATTTCACAAACCAGTGACAAAACACATCCAACATTTCATAAACACATGTCAATTAAACTCATCATCTATATATACATACATCCCATCAACAAAATACATCAACACCATCAATATATAAACCATGTGGATCAAACTCATCATACATTAAATATCACAAACCATCGACAAAACACTTAACACATTTTAAACATAGCATGTGGGTCAAAATCATCATATCTATACATCAATAGTTTCAAATATACAATGTGCCCTACAAAGGGGCCTCTGTGAGCTCACACTAATACAAAGCCAGCACGCAGGTCTCAACAACTATCAAAATATCGACTCGGCTCGTAGGCCAGTCTCTCATAACAAAAATATACTCGGCTCGCAGGTCGGTATCAACAATACAACCTGTACTCAATGCGCAGGCCGGTATATACAATAAATGAATAAATAAATGAAAGAATCATATGTGGGCACGCAGGCCTCTCCATACATAGCCGGTTCACAGACCGATGCCTCTATCTAATATCCATTTATAAATAAAGCATCTCTCTCTGACCCAGGGATCCCTCAGCTTTCCCCACCGCCCTCTGCCTGTCTCCCTACGGGTCCCTGTGCTGCCTCTCGTCTCCTCCCTGTAACAAACCAACCGGCTGTGGCCTGCACCACCTTGGGATCTCTGGCTACACAAGGTCTCCGCGCTATGTGCCACATATGGCTGATAGTCAGCGCCGTGGTACCATTAAGAACATCCTGATAATACCGAGCCTCCGCTCTCACCTCCATATAGCGGGCCCATGCCACCATCGCTGCTGAGGCTGGTCCCCCGACTCCTAATAATAGTGCCCCCTATACTGGTGCCGCTGGTGGTGGTGCTGGTACTTGTGCCTTGTGCTGGTGCCGCTGGTGGTGCCTTGTGGGCGGTACCTGTACCCTATGGTGGTACCTGTGGTGCTACCTGTACCTAAGCCTAGGCTAACTACCCCTGTAAGACACCTATCTGTGCCTGTTGCGGGCAGCAAGCTGCCCCTGTAATAACTGTACCTAGCCCCTGAGCGGAGTTCCTCTCTACTCTAACAGCCGCCAAGCCTGGCTATGCAGGCTGTGCTCTCCTCACGGCTCTCTCTCCTAGCCCACCATACTAAAAATGATCCTGTGCAGCCAGCATCGTCCACTGTATCATCTGCCTGCCGCTCGGCTATCCAATCTGGGTCAATAGGCTATGGTGCAGGAAATGGAGCCTCTACATCATCCCTTTGGTACTGAGGGAAGGGAGTTGGCTCATCCTGTCGTAGCCCTAGCTCTTGTCGTACCCCTCTCAAGGGGTATCCGCTTGTACTCTCCCGGCCTCTGTCACGCTATCTAGAATGTATACTGGATCCACTACAACTGTACTCGGGCTCCTCTGCGGGGGTGATGACCTCTATAAGGTCTCCATCACAATATCTAACACTGTCAAGCCCTCTAATACATGCCGGGTAATATGCCACATCTTGTTCGGTGAGAATGGCTCATGGCTTGCCCACAACCCCCAACCACCTCTAAAATCCATATCTGTAGATCACCTGTGGCCCTGGCTACTGGGGGCAGCCCTACTAGTCTAATGCATATGATATGCTCATATGCCCAACAATTTAACAAAAACATAGAGCAAATACCGAATCACCTCATCCGGCGATAGCCCCACAGCTCTCGGTATAACTGCACCAGGTATACTAGTGCCCAAGCATAACATGTATGCTCCTCGACCATCTCGGTGTAACACCCCCATCAACGCCCATGGAAAGCGGGCCTCCCTTTGAGTCCGGGATGGCGAAGTATGTAATCCCGATCGTCATCAACATGGTAAGCTGTGTCTCATGTCGGTGGGCAGCGGTACATATCCCCCATACGCGATGCTCACGCTGTGATACGTCAATAGCGCGGGTTGCATCCCTGAATATATGTAAGATGCTATCTATGGCTATCTCTGCGTCCACCTGGAAGACTGCCTCTTTATCAATCGGTAATCTAAGGATGCGATACACATCCTCCAATGTAATGGTCATCTCTCCAGTCGGGAGATGGAACACATTCGTCGCCAGATCCCATCTTTGGATAAGGGTGACCATCAAAACTATGATCCCTATCGATCGCCTTGTACCGCAGGACTCCGCTGAGTCCCACCTCGCGCATACTGCCCCACTGCGCTACCGACACATGTGGCCGCATCCGTCCCAATAGTGGGGGCATCCTGTCCCGCATAGTCAGTTGCTGACGTGCCTGCATAAATCACCCACTTCATTAGACCTACGCTTTCAAACAACAACTACTTTAACCTTCTTTACCCCCTTTTTACCCACCTGACCACAACCCGACTCCTATAACACACACCTACACTCACCTATTTTACCCTAAAAAATTTCCGATATCCCCTTGCTTTATCTCGCACCCTACCAATCACTCAGCTCTATTCTCGTCATTTACCTATGCCCCTAGCAATTTAACACCTCCCAATTTATGTCCAACACCTAATCTATCCGAACCGCACCAACCACACAATCACCCCACATTTCCCCCCCCCCACTCACCAATCACCCTTCCTATTAACCTCTACCCCTTCTCTCTTCACCACCACAAACACAACACCCAAACCACTAATACCTAAACACCCAAACCACAGCCTCAACCACCACCAAACATCCCAAACCATAGCAAAATCAACCAACAAAATAAATATTCCTAAGTAGGGACTGGTACCAGTCACCCATAACCGCTAACCAGTCCCCTCTCCACCGACGCTGGTCGACGTACGACCAACACCGGTTACGTACAAACCCATCCTGCCCAGAAAATTTCTTGACCCGATGCCGGTCGCTTAGTGACCAGCATCGGTCACTGAAAAACACCCGAGCCGAACCCGACGCAGCTACCCCATTCAATTTTTTTCCTATTTCTCCCTATATACCCACCCAAACACCCTAAAAACCTACCCACCCTGCCGCCTTGGCCTATTTCACCTATCTACCCTCTCCTTTTTTCAAATAATTTCCATTTATTAATTATTTTCTAAAAACCTTACATTCCTACCCAAAACCCAAATCCAACTTAACATAATCAAATTCACACAAATGAAGGGTTTCGAACCTATCGATACGATGACATGTCATCATGGTGGGATGGGTGGTGGTGGTCCAGCTGGTCCAGCACCTCCTTCTCCTCCTAGATGTGCCAGAGCTCCACCTCTCCTCTACTGGGTCCTCCACCAATCAACTGCTGCCTCCTACTCAATCGGCCCCACTAACCACTCACTTCTCCACTCCAATAACACCACCTCAACCAAAAAAAGCTCCAATCTCAACAATACACCTCAGACAACTCAAATTGGGTTTCAAATTGACAATATGACAATGACCGGCTGTATTTTTTTCTTTTTATAGGTTTTTGACTATAACCAATACCGGTTTATATTGTGCCCTAAGGAACCGGTATCAGTCAAGTAAACCGATATCGGTCATGGACAATCGATATCAGTTTTATCCCACCTCTTCCCCAATTTCTACCCTTCTTTACTAATCGCCCTTTCTCACAACCTTGCTTATATCCACCTTGGCTGAAAACCCTTTGTTACCTACCATTTGGCCCGACCCAAGGCCATAACCAACCAATTTGGCCCGACCCAAGGCCGTAACCAACCAATTTTGCCCGACCCAAGGCCCTAACCTACCATTTGGCCCCGACCCAAGGCCGTAACCTACCATTTGGCCCGACCCAAGGCCCTAACCTACCATTTGGCCCGACCCAAGGCCATAACCTACCATTTGGCCCGACCCAAGGCCGTAACCAACCAATTTGGCCCGACCCAAGGCCGTAACCAACCAATTTTGGCCCGACCCAAGGCCGTAACCTACCATTTGGCCCCACCCAAGCCATAACCAACCAATTGGCCCGACCCAAGGCCATAACCAACCATTTGGCCCGACCCAAGGCCGTACCCACCATTTGGCCCTACCTAAGGCTCGCACCAATTAAATACCTCACCCACATCAACACAATACGCTTTTATCCACCCATCATGTCCACTTTTTGGTTCAATCGAGCTCACCTGTTCGTGTTTTAGCATGATTAGGGTCCTTGACTTGATCAGTCGACTAACTTTGCCTAGACCAAGACCATGACGTTTATCTCAACCAAACCAACCATTTGGTGCTGCCGAACATGCCTAAACGTTCTTGTACCTTACCCGTTATATCCCCTGGAGCTACTTCCTATGCCTTGGATACCAGGATTATATCACCCTTGTTTGGATAAACTATCGACCTTTGCCTATGAATTGCTTGTTTGCTCTTCAAATCATGTACCCTGGTCGCACTACTGCATTTCAACGTGCGTCTGCTTCCTTGGACCTACCCCACCATCTTACCATCATATAAACACCATTTACCCTTTATCAACCCTATCCCTGATTTCACGCTGCCTCAATCTGTGATAGATTTGAGGGGGATTACCTATACCCTTAACAGGGGTAACCACTTCTTATTATTGTCCATGCAGCTTTAACAAAGACAAGCTACACGACAACAAGGGGCTAATGTAGACACCAAATTTGTGTCTTACGACCCCCTGTGCCCCGCATCTCATTTCGCAACCTAACCTCATCACCTAAACCTTACACAATTATTTATTAATTACCTTATAATTAATAAATCCACATCGCCATACCTGCCACCTTATTTCGCCACCTCATCATGATCGAGTCTTAACCCTAAACTAACCTAATTAAGACCTATAACTTGGTCCACATCCGCACCTATGATTAATTACTCCTCACCCGCACCCAAAACTGACCTCATAATGACTTGACCAAGCCCACAACTAATCCCTCGGGAGAAAAGGAGGGAAAGTTGGCTATTTTACCAAAAATAGCCCACTTTGACCTGACCGATATCGGTTCCTACTCGACCGCCGTCAGTTTCGTAACCGCCATCGGTTCCCTGTAAATGACCACTTCCAACCAAAAACATGGGATCGGATTTTCATTTGATCAGAAGGAGGCGAAATCATTGGAAGGATCCGGATTTGCTTGGCCGAGCAGAGACAAGTGAAGAAATGAGAAGAGTTTGCAGACAAGGACATCAAGCCCAAGACTGCAATGGAATAACCAGGCCCCCAGTGACACTCATCCGAGCATCAGAAGAGGAGATTGCTTAGCTTGGATTGTCAGATCATCCTATTTGAGCCCTGTCTTCGTCGTCACAGTCCTGGAACTTGCATCTTCATCAGGAATGAGTAGTCCTTCCTAGATAAAAAGGAGTTCTTTGCAGTCGATCTGATCTTTCTCTACGGTACGCGCACACCATCTCAACATTCAACAGGTATTCCTCCTAGCCCTAACCCTTATCTGTTTCTCAAAAGAATGAAAGGATAGAAGCAAGTCTATTCCTCACCGTCGAGACATTCCGCGCGAAACATATGTATTTTGTCTTTGTCACCATCCTGAAGTGTTTCCATTCTGATCCGCTCATGATCGTTCAATTCAAGAACACTCCAACTTTAAGACTGGACGATGAAGTATTGTGCCCACTGCTAACTAAGAGCTGACAGGGACACACTTGAATGATGTGACCTTACTTGATGATCCACACAATTGTACTTATGATTGGTCTTGGTTTATCGATGAATAGATCTGTACAATGATCAAGTGAAGACAATTGATGTAGACAAGCTTCTCCCATTATCGATCTTTACTAATAATAATGACTTTTGACTCCAAAGAGACCTATGCCAATAGCTACGACTTATATCGCATAATAAGGAAGTAAAATGTTGCTTCCGCTTCAGAGCCGTTTGAGTTGAATTGCCATATTGTGCAGGTGTCATGGTTCATCGATGCAAGTGATGACCAATTTAGAACAAGCATTGGAAAAATTGTGACTCGCCTTCGGTTGATATGCGATCACAGAATCGACTTACGTCGACGTGTCTCAAGTTGGTATCGACGATGTTCTCATATTTTGAATAGAGCGTCGAGGTAGGTAGAATTTTCTGGAACCTATACCGCAACATTGTTTTGTTTGAAGATGACATGATTGTGACAAAAGTGTGATTTTAGGCTATTACTTCTAGACTTCAAAACTGAACAAATCGACTCAGAAACTACCCTGGGAATAAAAACAAATCTTGTTCTAAGAAACTCTCATTAGATGAGGAAGTATATTAAGGTACCAAAATTTTACATGTCAGAGGGTTTTTTCCCAATCAAATGATTCAGTCAAATATTAAAGGTCAAAGTTGACTCTTCTGAAACTGCTAGGAAAATACAAATGTAAAACTGTGAAAATCTCGTTTAGTTTTAGCCTAAGAAAAATACCAAACATCACCCTGGACATCTAAAAATTGGCAAGGGAGCATATGGAGGTGGGGAAAATTGAACTCAACAATTATTTTCTCTTGAAAATCACTTGAGTTCAAAATATCAACTCTCAAAATGAGTCACCTTGATAGGCTGAAAACTGCGTGCGCAACAAAATCATGCAAACTGCATTTTATTAGACTTTGTGAAAAATATCAAATGAAGTGATGTATATTTGAATTTTGGGAAAGAAGTAAATGAAGTTGGGAAGAATTAAATGAACTAAACCATTTCTCTTGACTATCATTTGGGCTCGAGATATGAATTATCAAAGTAGGCCTTTCGCCAAGCTGAAATTGTGCATACGACAAAACTGAGCAAATTAGGTTTTTCTTGGGTTCATGAAAAATATCAAATGTGGTGTTGTGAATTTGAATTTTGGCAAATGAGTATACGAAGATGAGGAGAATTCAAAGAACTAAACCTTTCTTCCCGATGATCATGCGACTTCAAGATATAGAGCTCCAAAGTTGATAACTTCAACAGATACAACCCGCGACACATTCTTTCCGCATCTATCGTTTTCTTTATTAAATTCATTTTTCTATGTTGATATACATCTTGTTTGAAATTTTGTCAAACGTTTCACATGATCTCTCTTTAGGAACAATATTTTTCTTCTCGCAATTGCATGGCTTTTGCTCTAACTTCACCCACGTGTGGAATTTCTCTCTTCTTCAAGCAGAAGTGATATATATATATTAGAAAATGTGTGATAATGATTTCTCTTTCAAGTGAGTTCATCTCTTGTCTTCAACTGTCAAGTTCTCGGGCCAAGATAAATGCGTGGAAATATTGTCTTTGCTTTGCTAACGTGAACAACTACTCAGAAAAATGTGTTTTGGATTGTCTCCTTTCTTTTTCTCTGCATGGACAGTGTATTCCTTTTCTTGGGATGTAAATTCTCCTGATGGTTGCATTGAATTTCTAATATTTTTTGCCTTTTTAAAAAAAATTTATTTTCCACATGAAGATTACTGCATGCGCGAATTTTAATCTTTGGACTGGTATGTTTTTTTTTGCTTCGTGTGGAAATGCTCTAGTTTTGGCATGAAAACTTCATTTGCTGCCAAAAATGCATTGCAATCTTGGTTGGCATGGACTATTTTTTGGCTGTGTGGATTCATTTAACAAAACAAAACAAATATTTTTTTACTTTCCTTTCTCCCACACATCTTTTGGTGAAAAAGAAAACAATTAAAATCAAAACGAAACAAAATTTAGAGGACTGTTTTGTCCTCTCTTTCTCTTGTGTGGAAACTTGCTCAACAAAACCAAATTAAATATTTTTTTTAATTGTTGTTCTCCCTCCTTTCTGGTTTGTGTGGACTGTTGTCTTTAGTGACTGTTTTTTTTAACTTTCTATGCTAAATTCCATGCGTTGAAAACTTTTTTTTTGTTTGTCTCCTTGGGCTATGTGGGATCTTTCCTGGATTTCAATTGCTGTTCTTTAAACTTTATGCTATCCCAATGCATGGAGATGCCTTTCTATCCTTCTACCCACGTGTCCTTCCTTTAATGGTGCGTGGAAATTGTTTTTGCTTTCACCTTGTTGCCTGCATGCTGGGATTTGATGGAATTAGGTTGTGTGAGATTCTTTTCTTTTATTCTTTTCTTCAGGATGTGCGTGGAAATTGTTTTTCCTCCTTTCTCTTGAAGTGAGTAGCTCATGTGTGGTGATTTTTTGAGGGATGTGATAAAATATTACTCTGAGATGTTCCTTTAGAAGAAATAAGAAAAAATTGGAAAGCTTTGCACGTTTACTTCCAACGAGTTTTACGGAAGGATTTTATGAGGATTTGGAAGCTTCCTCACAACCATTTCTTATTTGTCCCATTAAAACAACTTCCCTCTTTCCCGGGTAGTGGCATTAATTGTCAGGGGGAAGTGGGGAAATAAACAACCATTTGCTAGCGAAAATGGCAAGGCGGGCTGACAATCCCCATTTTATTTCCCTATATGGGAAATCAGGAGATTATTTTTGCCCGTTTGCCAATTCATTGATTTGACAATCGGTGGAAGAAATCCCACAAGCGGGGAATTAAAATAAATTTGTTAGGAAAGGGGAAATCCGGGTCTGGGAAGCTAATTTGGCATCCCTAGCAATGGGAAGCAGAAGCTTATTTTTCCCTTGACAATTAAAATAAATCTTTTTGAATGAATTTTAATTAAAACCCCAAAGTTATTAAAAATTGATTTTATGAAACAAAAAGTAATTAATTAATTAATATTTAACGCAATTTATGAACTGGCGGGAGGAGTTCTCACTCGAAATGGATGAAATGAAGACCAAAACGATCACAAAAATGAGACAATCGCGATGAGAGTGATAAATCACGCAAAGTAACACTTTTGAAATTTTTCAAAATTTCTATTTTTATTAATTTTACACAGTCAAAATTAGCTGACAACACACACCAGATGGAAATTTTATCCCAAATTATTTTTGTTTGGCCTTCCCTTGCACAAACAATATTATAGAATACAAAGCTCTAATAGGTAGATTGAAATTAGCTATATCATGGAATCTCAAAGAGTTGGTTATGTTTGGAGATTCACTTTTAATCATCAAATAAGTCGCAAATGAATACCAACTCAAGGATGAAAATCAAATTCCTTATAAACTCACGGTGGATAGCCTTATAGGTTATTTTCAGTTGATCACTTTTGAACAAGTTCCTCGCCTTCGAAATAAATCATCAGATGCAATGGCGACTATCAGATCTCTTCTTGAGTTCAAATACCATTAAACACATACCAAGTTTCTCTTTGAACATATTTTGGTTCTGGCCTATATTTTTCTTCGAGTCAACCATGGTCTGTGAAATAGTTGGTCCTAACAACCCCTGGTATCATGATATTTATACTTTCATCCATGACCACACTTATCCTAAAAACATGAACTCTCAGAATAAACAAGACTTGGCACAATGTGTTTTGTGTTGTACCCTGCTTGCAGACACCCTTTATTAGATAGGATATGATGGGACTCTATTAAGATGTATCAACCAAGATGAAGTAATCCAAACCCTAAAATAGGTACATGCTAGTATTTGCAACACACATACAAGCTACATGGTTTCAACAAAGAAGATCTTACATGTAGGTTACTATTGACCTACTATGGAGTCTAATGCATGCAAATTTGTCAAGAAATGTAAGACATGTCAAAAACATGGGAACCTCATTCACATACCTTCATAAGCTCTGTAACCAATCCCTATACCTTGGCCTTTCTCCGAATGGGGGCTCGACCTTATAGGAAAGATCAATCCAACCTCATCTGAAGGCCACAAATTCATCATCATTACCATGAAATATTTTACCAAATTGGTAGAGGCAATGCCTCTCACATATATCACCTATAATAATATATCCAAATTCATCTTCAACCACATCATTTTGTTAGAATTTGAGGATTCTAATAAATATAGATTTAATCAACTTACATATTACATATTGTTATAATAAATATTTAAATAAAGATTATATCATAACATAAGTAAATAGAAAAATACTTACAGGAAATAAATAACACAGGTGACACAATATTTATAGTGGAAAACCCTAATAGGGTAAAAACCACTTTGAAAATAACCTTTTACTTTAGAGAACTTATTTTACATCCAGTAAGATCACCTCCTCCTTTGAAACCCTATTTACCAAGGGTAAAACTAAATCACCTGATTTACACACCTTTGATAATATATCAAATAAGGACCTAAAGTCCTTTTTATATAAGGTGATCAGGTATGTATCTCGACCCACCTTTTCAACCTAAAATGGTTGACACATACACCTAGGTTTATAATATTTAATATTAGAAATATAATCATTTCATGATATTAAATATTTAACTTAAAATATATACCTAGGTTAACATATTTAATAATAGAAATAGAAATATTTCATATTATTAAATATTAACCTATATATTAGTGATGGACCCATATACATTAAGGGTTGGCCAGACCACTTAATCATTATGTTCCAACACTCCCCCTTAATATTAAGTGGGATAACATAACATATGCCATTAGATTACCTGCCTGTGGTACACTACATGATTTATAATCCTTAAAACATAAAGGTTTTAGGCTAGCATATCGGTTGAATGAATTATAACACCTTCATCATACTCAATTTACCTTTTAGTACAAAAATATTTGGGATCCTAAAGATCATCCCATGATCAGTGGCTAAGTATGATTTGTGAGTTTTACATGTTCTCACAGATTCTCATAAAAGGTTATTAAACTCAAACATATAGGAGCCTTTACAACCAAGGACCTCCTTAACAATATGCTTGTACTATATATTTACTAGTAAACTAAATATCACTAAAGAGTTTACTGAAGACCACTTTTAAGATCTTTTTACACTTCTTTATAAAAAAGAAGCCGAGGAGGTATACATGCCCAGAGGTCTTTTTACACTTACCCAAAGGTCATTTTTTTATACTTGCCCAAAGGTCTTTTACAAATGTCTGAAGGTTTTTTACAAAAACTAAGTTCCATTAGGAGGTGACATTGTCATGGACACTCCCCCTCAATGGAAACTTCGACAATCTAAGCTTTTCATGAAAGTGAAATTTTTTTACAGCACTTAAGGACTTTGTGAAGATGTTAGCAACCCGCTCTTCAGTCAACATGAACTTGAGATTTATTTTATCACTTTGCACTTTCTCACATGTGAAGCATATATGTATCTCAATGTTCTTCATCCTCTGATGTTGAACTAGATTCTTAATCAAGAGTAATACAACTCTGACTACCACATAGAAGATAAATACTTCCTTTAACTTCCATGTATATCTCTACCAACAACCGTTAGAGCCACATGACTTCTTTACTTCTTCCATTGTACTTCTCTTCTTCAATAGAAAAAATGGAGACTGTTGATTGCATTTGTTGTTCCAAGTAATGGTTCATACACCAAAAATCTTGAAAACATATCCAATATATTTTATAACACAACATTAGTATGGTTAGAATCACAAAATCTATATAAGATAACATTTTCATTCTTATTATAATGCAACCTATAATTGTTTGTTCCTTTCAAATATCTACAAATTATTTTTGCAAGCTTCCACTGATCTCTAAAAAAGGTTCATGTATAAACCTTGAAGTAATTTCTACTGTATAGGAAATATCTGATCTAGTTATAGTTAGATAAATCAAACTATCAACTAACAACGTATACAAAATAGGATAAATTTTTTTTATATGCAGATTTAGGATCAATATTTATTCCAACTTCCATTGAAGTAAAAAATAGTTTACAATCAATCATAACAAATTTTTTTAACACAATGGTTGCATATTGTGTTTTGAAAAATAACAATAGAATGAAATACAGTCATACAAATAACATGATGTGAATGACCTAACTCATTCATTCGAAGTACTGCTTCAATTTCTCTTTAATCCTATGAATTAAATTAAAATTGTCACCAGACAAATAAATCATCAACATATATACATATAATGATAATTTATAATTCCTAATTGGTGCCACCTTTGTAGGATACGAGCCTTATTGCTTAATGAATATATCATTGTTAGAAAAACAATTAACAAAACCTAATAGTTTAAAGAAGGAAACAATTTTTACATACCTAGCTCTAAGAGCTTGTTTTAAACCATACACAGATTCATCAACTTACAAAGGGAAACCCTGGGACAGCAGCTGGAGGAGGACATAGAGACCACAAAGGTTTTCTTTACCAGTTTCTTCAAATCCTTTAGGTTGAAATATGTAAAGTTTTTCTTTTAAATCACAATTCAAAAAAGCATATTTTTCTTATCCATTTGATGGATTTCTCATCTAAATCGAGCGACAATTACAAATAAGGTCATAAATTCTTTCACACGTGCTGCTTTATTCTATATGGTGAGGAAAATAATATCTTTTTCAGCAAGATACTCATTTTAGCTACAAGAAATGTTTCAACATAATCAATACTAGGTTTCTGAGTGAAACCTCGAGCAACAAGTCTAGCTTTATAAGAAACGAACTTTGTAATACTACCATCAATATTACATTTTACTTTGTATGCAAGGACATGATCAAAGTATTTCAGTATGCTTTGCTAAGGAGTGGAAAGAGAGGACTGTCGATATGGGGGACACCTAGACCCTATAATACTTCACAAATCAAGTTCATACAAGATAATTAATGCATGGTACATATGATGACTTCTATCTTTTTTAAACCACTCATTTTCCTAAGGTTAATATGATTTTTCTAAACTTTCTAACATAGATTGACTGCCCTTGATACCCTTGCTACTGCCCAATTTAATTTCTCCTTCTATCTAGGAAGATAAGAGTTTCATAAACCTCTATAACAGATAAGAGTTTCATAAACCTCTATAACATCAAAACATCATCATGACTATTACTAAATCAGAATCAAAACTATCATTTAGAAAATTCATCATGGGGCATGCCAAAAGTGAAGTCAGCGGTGTCCCTAGCTGCACTTTGGGGCAATGAAAAAGAGAAGAAGACAACACATGTAAATTTTTTACTAGATTATATCTATACATTTCATATAAGCTTCAATAATTAACATGTCCTAACCTTTTATGCCATAGTTTTGAATTTTTCAAACTCTGAAATATAAAATAAGATACAGAAGAGAAATCATAAAAAATATACAGACCATTTCTTTGAATTCCTTCAGCTATTATACTCTCATTACTATTTGTATTGATATACCAAGTATCCTTCATGTATGGATTCTAGTTGTGTTCATACCTCTTTCGTATGTTCATTTACATTAATGAAGTAACTTCAAAATCATAGAAATATCCTCCTACATTCGTTGCAAGAATGCAATCATGTTATCTACAGTTGTTTGACGACTGGTGGGAGTAACCTCGCATTCAGAAACAATTATCCAGAGTTTCCTCGCCATAAATTATGTTTTGATCCAAATGTTGTAGTTGGTTTCATTCAAGATCTGGGTTTTGTCAAGACAGTTTTAGTTGGATGCCATTATTTTTCTAAAGTTGTAAAACACACCTTATTATAATATACAATGTACCATAGAGTTAGATACATATTTATCGATAATAAAAACAACACTTTTAATATAATCAGATCTAAATTTTATAGATCTAAAGAAACTATTTGATCATAACTAATTCTGTCATTACAATGCATACTAATTAACCTCCCATAATCAAAATAATAACCCACAATATAAAGGGCTCTGCATTATACCCCAGATTTATATAAAAAATATTTCTGACCATATAGAAGTGAAGAAGAGATCCCTAGGAATGCATAACAATTTCAAATTTTTGAAAAAAGTAATGTTGACAAAAATCTGGCCAACTTAAATTTGACATCTAAATGACCGTCAATTTTAACACAGTGAAAGTTTTCTAGAATCTACGAGGTTAAATTTGACGTCTAAATGACTGTCATATTGTCTTATGTTTGGTCTACCGTGACGGTCATTTGACCGTCAAATTTAATGAAGCCAAAACTTGTGTATTTCCAGAATTTTCTTCTTCTGTATAATATTAGGAAGGTTATATTTTAAAACATTATAATAACCTATTATAATTTATAATGTAAAAATCTATACATTTAAAAAAAAAAGTATATAGTTTATAGAATGAAAATAAAAAACATATAGTTTATAAAAATTATAAACTATAGTATATATTTATTTTATAAAAAACACATAATCCTTATTAAAGGGGTTTAAAAGACATAGACCAAGTTAATTTTTTTTTACCAAATGCAAGTAGATTTATAAGAGTATAGATTAACCTGTATATTAGAGGGGACAAGTAATTTCACCTAACCAGTGAAATAAATTGAAATTCATATTTTCATAATCTTGTCTCCTTCTTTCATTTACTTTTAATTTTACTCTTACACATTTAAAACTATGGAAAGATTGAAAAATATTTTATAGAATTCTTACAAGCTAAAAACTTTAAAATTTTTATGTGGTTATAACTACAAATATTTTAATAAATATTTACCACACTTCACATGGGCCACCAATAAACTAGTTTTTTAAAAAAAATCTCCATATATACCTGAGAATTCCACATTTATACTTGAGATATTATCTCATTTTATTCTCCATTCCCACTCTTATATAAAAGAAAACCTTTAAATATGTTTATTTATATAGTTTTTATAAACTATAAGATATAAATGAATGGGGCCATCTTCTTACATAGATAATATAAATGATTAGAGACACATGTTAGGTTTTATTTAATAAGTATTAAGATTTAAGAAGTAATCTCTTCATGACCAAGTAATAAACACGGACCCCCTTCCCAAAAAAAGTAAGCACTTATGTTTTAGAAAAATACATATATAGACCAAATCTAATAAAATTTATATTTTAAGCAGTTTAGACTAACCATATATATAAAATATAATTCAAACTTAGGTTTGTTTCTTTTTTTAAAACTATATATGCCTAGATTTATAAGTTAAGTTTAAATATGATTTAAATTTAGGCTTAGAATACAGTCTGTTGACTCTTCCCCCAATCCCATGTAATTTTAATACGGTTTTAGGCTTTTAATATATATATATTTTTTCAAAACTATATCAATTTAAACATAATGTTTATATAAGTTATTATATAAACTTTCTTTTATATATTTTTTATTTTAAAAAAATATAATTATAGATTAACTATAAACTATAGTTTTTCAAATCAAATTCTTTTAGAGGGGTCCAAAGAACACAGGTACAAATTTATCTTCCAAGAAAATTATTTCATATAGTAATAAATCATTTCCTTTTGTATGTGATTTTCACGCAGGTAAATATCTGAAGCCCCTTTCACCTGTGCACACATAATCTCCAAACAAACATTAATTCCATATAATTTACAAAATGTAAATAAAAATAAGAATCATATCCTATTATATCTCCTTTGGGAAAAAAAAGAAGGGGACTAGATACTTTTAAATACCCTTTCGAGTTGGTTGAAAAAACCCGTACAAATTAAATAAATAAAATACAAAACATTTGATCTTAATTAATCAACTTACATATTACATAATGTTATAATAAATATTTAAATAAAAATTACATTATAAGTAAATAAAAAAATACTTACAGAAAATAAATAACACATGTGACATATTATTTATAGTGGAAAACCCTAATAGGGTAAAAACTACATTGAAAATAAATTTTTACTTTAGAGAACTTATTTTACATCCAGTAAGATCACCTCCTCCTTTGAAACCCTATTTACTAAGGGTAAAACCAAATCATTTGATTTGCACACATTTGATATATTTTTGAAATGGTTGACACATACACCTAGATTTATAATATTTAATATTAGAAATATAATCATTTCATGATATCAAATATTTAACCTAAAGTATATACTTAGGTTATCATATTTAATAATAGAAATAGAAATATTTTATATTATTAAATATTAACCTATATATTAGTGATGAACCCATATACATTAAGGGTTGGCTAGACCACTTAATCATTATGTTCCAACACATTTGTTGCTTTGACGTTCCTTCCTCTATTGTTACTAATAATGGTAAGTCATTTAAAAATAAAACCGTTAAAACATTAGTCAAATGCTTCCACATCTGCGTTCGTTGGTCCACACTTTATCATCTATAATGTACTGGCCAAGTTGAAGCATCTATCAAGACATTAAAATCCATCATGGATTTTGTTTTTGATAAGCATGGTCATAACTGACATACACAAATATATCCTACCCTTTGGGCCTATAGAACATCCTTTCATACTCAAACAGGAGCCACTCCATTTTTACTTATATACGCCTCTGAAACCATATTACATATAGAGGTTGAGCTCCCATCACTCCACATATATCTCCAACATATGATCAAAGAAGATGACTATTGATAGGCTTTTCTTGCTGAGCTTGATATCTTAGATGAAAAAATGCTCAATACTTTAGATCATCTCCAAGTGTATCAGAATTGACTTTGTTGCAACAACAAAAATGAGATCAAATCAAGAAAAATTAAGATCAACAACCTTGTATTAAAAGAAAATAAAAAATACAACCAAATATTGGGACAAGAAAGGAAAAATTGAACCAAATTGGTTGGGTCCTTACCTTATCACTAAAAAATTCGAATTAGGTGCATACAAGTTATCCACTTAAGACAATGAAGAGCTTAAAAAACCCATGAATATGGTTCATTTGAAAATATTTTATTCTTGAGCCATCTATACCTACCTCTTGTGCCGAGGGAATTTTGGCACATCCACTTATATAGCTCCTTAATCCTATCCATCTTATTGTATAATCCCAAACTAGTTTTTGTCGCTTGTTCCTTGTATTTAGGACATGCACTATCTTTCACACTGGTCGTATTCACTCACTTATGTCCCTTGATCTTTATAAGACTTTACATGGTTATGTATGCTTGGGTGGGTCCTGGATCACCCAACTAAATATCACTGTTATTACAATTAGATTAAAAATCCAAAAAAAATTTAAATAATAAAAAATTCAAAACATTCAAATAATCCAAGATCCAAAAACATTCAAATAATCAGAATTTCAAAAACATTCAAAAAAATAAAAAACCCCAAAAAAATTCACAAACACAACAAAAAAATCCCACAATATCTACTCAAAAAAATCAAACTTTTAACTCATATCATAGTGATTGTTTCCTATGATTATCAAAATAAATCATATTACCCCTTACATACATCCTTTCTTGGGAGAAAATCCAATCAATCTTATTCCTCGCGTGTATCCTCGCTTGTGGCAATTTTGGCTCTCATTTTCTCCAGGCTTGCATGTATCATTGCTTGGGGGTAATGATCTATTTAATCTGAAATCAAACCCTCAATGCGGATCCAATAAGAGTGTCACTTGCCCCCACTCTTCAGTCTGATCCAATCCTCTTGCATTTATCATTGCTTGGGGGCATCTAAATCTACTCAATCATCACCATGGAACACATTAGGGGCATAGTTAATTGTCTTTATTTCAAGTTGTGTTGCATTGTTATTGTGCTTTACCTTAGACCAATTACACTTTATTTTTTATCATCTCGGTTCATTCATAACCGTGGTGCATATTATAATTGTGTATATTGGGTTTTCTTTACTTTTTATCTTTTTTTTCCTTAAACCAATTACAAGTATTATGTTATCATCTTGGTTGATTTATAGCCATGGTGTATACATCTACTATGTATATTGGGTTTGTTTTACTTTTTTTCTTTGATCCATAGGGACGACAACCTTGTATAACACTCTATAATATCTAACATTATGTGTAGTTGTTAATAGATCACACAAAATATCTCCCATCCCACTAGAATTTGCTATGCATCGTGTCGTGTCTCTCTCTGTAGTAACTTGTTGCAACTGGCCCCTATTGACATGTAGCTAGCTTCTCATAGCCTTTATATATGTCTATAACCTCTGTGTCAAGATCATAAATGCATCACACTACCGTACAACATTGTCTCTCCCTCCCTATATCGTCCATACCTCTCCTCATGAAGGTCCTATAGGTAACACCTATGCTTGCTGACCCCATATGTTAGCCTCTCCTCCATCTCCCCACCCATCATCTCCATCTCCAACACCATCTCTATCTCTTTCCCCATTAACTCCTTCTCTTGGACTAGGTACTTGTTAGAGCTCAAAATTGCACCCGTCGCAGATCAAGAAGAATTGAGGCTTTGATGCAATATGGGAATGTCTCTAAATTGTAGGACTTGCACTTGAGATAGACCTTTGAAGAAGGCTGACTTCCTATACCTATTTATATTGCTAAAACTACTCATAGGAAGGGAAATCTAGCTACATAACACTACTCTATAATTCTAAACTAGGGAGAGAGGGAGATGCATGGAAATGAAAACATAAGAGAAGGGGAGGTGATAACACCAAAAATAGGGGATGAATAGTCTTGGCTAAGTGAGAACAAGGGAAAATGTGCACAGGGAGGGCAGATAGATGTGCCATAAACTGGAACAACATTCATACACTCGTTTTCATGGAGTAAAATAGAAGATGAACCTGCAAGAGACATGAAATTACACAAAAAACCAACACCGTAAGGAGAAAGGAGAGAAGATGCAATAAAAATGAGTTAGGGTAGAGAATAACCACAAAATAGAGCTTTTATTACTTCCAAAAGGTGCACAATCGATTACAATGGTGGAAGAGGTAGGTAAACACATGCAGAAGACCACATATGGGGCTTGAAACTCAAAATGCAAAGGAACACTGCTATAAAAAATGTTTCTTACAAACCAAGAGAATCCAACCTTTTATAATGAGCATTGATCTACAATTTATAGAAAAATGGGAGAGAAGGAAGGGAAAAAGAGAGGGAAACTTGGATTCAAACTTCAAACCACCAACAAGAGGCATTAAATACATGTAAATGTGCTTACAAAACTTTCAGGTTCACCTCTCAATGTCAAGTTAACTTGTGGAAGAAGGAAGAAGGCAATATTTAATCAAATCTGAGCGGTAGAGTTGACTGAATCTATGCATTAATGGACTGGGACACGTTTTCTTATTTTCCACCTATCAAATCTAGAATTTTTTAAATTTTGAATAGCCTAGAGTGTAGCCCACGTCAGCATCTTTTAATCAAGTCCATGCACGTGGGAATCTGAGATCTGCAATAGAAGTTATGACGATATGAAGATGTACAGTGGAAATTGAACATGCAAGACACATGGCATGCTCTAATTGGGAAAAGGATTTGGCCAACTGTTCATTTGTTTTTTCTTTTCTACCATGTTTCATGCATTCATTTGACGTGAGGATTCAACGCACAGTTGGCATGTTTTAATAGGTTGCTTATTGTAAACTTATCTGACAAGTCTCCACGTGGCACTCAATGACTGGCGTAAGAGATTGCACGTGGTGTGCATGCAAGGGCAATAGACGTTTGAGGAAATGAATACAGAGGTATGCAAGCGTGCGCAGGGTGCACGAGAAGTGGGAAGAAAAGGTGCATATCTGTAGAAGGGTGTAAGTACGTGGAAGGTGTGGGCATCTGATCAAAGGAGCGCATGGTGACAAGAAGGAAGAAATGCACAGGAGAAACACGAGTGCATGGAAAGGCGAGCATAAATTTATAGCGCACTAAGGAAATAATGCAGAAGGGGAAAGAGTGCACACGATAAAATGCATAGGAATCAGGAAGAAGGATCAGGCGCAAGAGGAGCAGGAAAAAGACTTAGAAAAAATGGGAGGAAAGTCTACAGGTGTGTGCAAAACTATTAGAATAAAACTAGACGTGTAAGGATTGCACGCGAAAGAAATGAGAGGAGATAGAAGAATAAAGGAGAAGGGGGAAGCTCACAGAAGGAAGCGAAAGGATGGGAAAGCACAAGGAATAAGTAGAAAGGGAACGCGAGGGTGCGTACAAAGAACTGTAGCTAGGTAAATTGTACCAAGTAAGGAAACCAACGGTGCACGCAATCTAAAAACTTGAATTCAGAGCCAAAATGGAACTGTAAGTTGTTTAAATAACCATGGCGACTATTTTGAACAATAGTACCCTCAATGGCAAGACTGGCACCTATGTACCTTATCCATGTAAACCCTATATCTATATATCGTGTACACCTTGTACCTGTACTAGTACCTACAAATCATGTCTTTGTCCTTGTCCTAATCCCCTCCTCCTTGGAGCTGTCGCCCTCCCCCTCTCCTACCTCTCCATTATAGTACACCCCTCACTATTGATGTTATCCCTATTGTCATCACTGCTTAAGGGATGATCAAATGAAGTAGTATTATAGTTGTGTACCACATAACATACTCCATTGATACACCAGGGTCCACGATGTCTGCTCATGCATTGCTCACATATGCTAATGCTCTTCCAAAATTGGCCCTCACTATGCTCAGCCTGATGCGTGGCCCAAAATTTATGGTCTCTCATGCTACCCATGCATACCACTGCTATCCCATTGGAATATCCTATATGACTCTAAGCTCTCCCATGACCATGTTAGGTCTATACCACTTAATGATATATGGCTGACTATAACATAATGCTCTATCTCAACTATCCGTAACTCTGCAACATTTTTTACCCATCTGTATCATCTTTATGGCTTTCGTATAATTATTCATAACTACATATCATCCATTTCTCATTGGTAAAATGCTAAATCTCCTTAGTTACCTATTTGACCACCACCTACTATCTCCCATCCATAGACTGATGGCTCATCTGGTTGTCTATCTCTTAGTACCCCCATCATCCAGCCTACTACAATATGGTCCCATGCCCAAATCTGTAATAACATCGTTGGACCCAAATTCCTCTAACTCCTATACACTACTATATGCATGTCTATGTATAGATGGGATAGTATGCACAACCCCCATGTAAACACTATCATTGAATCCATCATCTCTACTACCACACTAATCAATCCAAGCTAAAAATACCTCTCATTATTATCGAGTAACAAGTAATGATTGATAAGATCCATCAAGTAAATCGACATTCACAATAACAAATCAGCCTCCATGCACTTTACAAGGTGTATCACCATACCCTCTCCATGTATCTCCTATAATCCAAAAAATAGTTGTGTCTATGCCTGGGTTCATGCTACACTCCTCTCCCACTAAATCAAATGACCATGCATAGGCACCCTTTGTATGAAGTATACACCCTCTAGTGTCACTGACATCTCCCTAGTAGGCAATCTGAATGCCTAGGACTCGTTGTGCCATCTCTCGACTAACATAGTAAAAAAATAGTGACCCAATATGATGTCTAGAATCCAGGCTATGTTTTCCAATCCTGATGCCTCTAGTATGACACATAATCCTCTCCATTATGACCTAGTCATCCTCTCTCGAATGATCACAATCTTACATATCTCTCTCACATGTCCAAACCAAATAATCTCTCCTGCACACATTACACTACTTCATTAATCCTTTACCAATAATTTTTCATTCTCATCTCATCTTCTATATCTAACCAATTTCCCTTACTCAAGCTAGCGTACCTCATATTACACTAACAAACATATTTTAACACTAATGCACTTATTTTCATGCTAGCGCATTCATTTTCATGCTAACACACTCAACGCTAGCACATTTTATATCACGCTAGCACATATAATACTACATTGACACATTTATGTGTGAATGCACATACTTTCACAAAAACTCCCCTACATTCATGCTAGCACATGTAATCTTACACTAGCACACTTTACAGGTTACACTATCGTAAGTACTTCCTTGCACTAGCGTTACTTTTTCCCTTTCCTCTACCTCTAATAAGAAATAAATGCACCCAATTAATTCATTTCTTGTGTACTTACTATACTATCATCATTAGGAACTCACTCGAATTGTCGAACACGGTCAACATGATGAATATGAGTTGGATATTATGCCATCTCTACCACACTCTAGACCTCCAAAATCTCCCAGGGGCACAAAAGGCTATAATAATAAAAATGACTAACAAGGTTTCCTAACCTCCCACCCTTCTATTTAAACCCCTTCTTCTAACACAAAATTCCCTTCCTAAACCCTAATTTTGGCCTTGCATCCTCATGACTCATTTTCTATGCCCTTTCTTCCCATTTTTCCATGGCTATCTCTCTCCCTTCCTATCAAGCAGATGTCCACCAATTTATTACATCACCCACCTACTTGAGGGGGCACTCCATTAGCACCATTTTTAACTCATTGAGGCATCTAAATACTTCATTGGGGTAAATCAGGGAGTTTGCCACACTTATCTATCACCTGTTCATCGATCTACATGTGTATACTATCTTTAAAATGTGATTACTTCGTAATAACACATTAAAGAGGGGAAAATGCAGACACCCTAAAATTACATACTATCCTTTTGCACATTGCTATTTGAATCAATATTCACCCACATCTTATTTAATTAATTCTATCATGCATAAAGCATACATTTACACTCCTTAGCTAATTTAATTAGTTATCTAAATAAAATAAAAATTAAATATCTAGTCACCTTCCACTCAAATCCACATCACTAGCTCACTCACTCAAGTTCTATAACCATACAAAAGAGGAAACTAAATATTCACATACAACCAAATTCGGAATAAGATCAAAATCCAACTAATTTGAAATAAATCCTCTTAAATTATTATTCAAACTCAACCAACTACACAAACCAAATCAACATGCTAAATTAGAAAAATGCATTCATTAACCTACAACTTATTCAGAGATTTACCCACAATCCATTGCCTTTCCTTCAACTATAAAGAAGAGGCTCATCCCTTCACAAATCATCTCTTGGAATTTTTAGGCATTTGAAACATTACTCTGTCCAATTTCCACTTGAATCACATGTTGTTAGGCTACCCATTTGATCAAGAAAGTTCTTCATTCATCCATTTCTTGTAGCACAATATACTTTCATTCAGAGTCAATTTTGAAGCATCCATAAACAATCCATCTAAGGAAATTTAACAACTATGGTACTTCACTCCATGCTTTAGCCTACTAATCTGAGGTTGCAAGGGAACATAAAGGAATATTTGATAATATGTGAACTTATCTTATTTGCTGCAATGCATACAATATGTGTTGACATTTATTCTTAATAAATAACATTTTTATGTTCTGAAGTATTCTTTATGTTCATTTCTATATGTTTATAGGTTTTTGTTGTAAGTTATATGCCTATGGCATTAAAGCATATAAAAATGTAACTGTAAAAATTCCAAAAAGTTATAAACCCATTAACAAGTAAGCCATTTTAGGCCAGACTCTCTTAAGAGAGATTTAATACTCAACAAGCATTGCCTTACATAGGACAATCATTCATATCAATCATTCATATCAATTATTAATATATTAATTCATAAATGCACTATTACGATTTAACTTTATTCTAAATATTAGTGTCCACGTGATACCAATAATAGCCAAAGAAAATTATCTCTACCCAGGTGAATTCTAAACAGAAGGTTCTAGGGCTGGAGTATTAGGTTGTTGGTTGGATATTTTGTCAGGCCAAAATATGAGGTTCAACCATAGTACACAGGATCAAATCCCTCCTCAAAGAATAGTGAGGCAACCTATTTATTACTGATCTAAAATACAACATAAATAATATGTACAATATTCACGCTATTCTAACCATTGGGGTTGGGATACAATCTCGAAACCCATATCAACACGAGATGGAGATGTTACAATTTTAGAAATAGAATGGATTGGAAAGGAAACTATTATAGATGAAACAGAGTGGGAAGGGAATTAGAGGAACATATTTTCTTTCAAGCAAACACAGATCAAAAAATACTTATACGAGTTTTAGATAATGGGTGTAATATTTGAAACGATTAAAATAATCAAGAACACTAAATAAAGAATAGCTTAAGATCTTGTACGTAAGAAAAATCTCTCAAAATAGATGAATCCCACAACACAAAGTTTGCAAAATAACACATGTTTCTATTCCTCAATGATTAAAAGAAAATAAAAAGTTTTTCTTCTTCTTCACAATAGCTCTCAATATTCTAAAAATCTCTCCACCATTTTTGGAATGCACAAGCATCCCTTATTTATAATAGAAGGATTAGAGAGAAGATAGGATAAATCCTAGAAAATAAAGATTTAACAAGAATCCTATTTTTCTTGAATCTTATGCAGGAGAGAAAGTCAATAATTTGCTTCCTATGTGACAAAACGAAAATGAAAAAGACATGTCAATCTCTGGAAGGAAATGACATGAAACATTATGCTTATCCTGTTTCAACGTCCTTGTCTTCCTCCAACGAATCCTGCTTGTCTCGAAATTCCTAGAACCTCCGGATTGTGCCCTGCATCTCAGCTTCATCTAGCACACAAGAATGGTTTGCTTAGGACCTCGCAAGTTTCCTGAGTGTCTCTTGCGTTGCTAGGAAGTTTCCTCGATCTCTTATTGATTTTATTTAATGATTCCAAAACATTCTCAGTCCTTATGAACTTATCATTGGTTGTCAGATCGAAGATGGAAGCTGGTTCGGGTACTAGATTGATTCTTGGATTTGTGTATAGAATTCATCAATAGGTAGAATATTCAATCTTTCGTCTAACACCTTGGCAAATATCTTGGATATCTCATCTTCTATGTCATTTGTGACATCAACCAATTGATCTCTAGATTCCCATCAACTTGCTACAAGCTTCAATGAGAATCTTTATCCTGAATTTCATGTCTTTGGTTAGCTAGAAATGCTTATCCCCATGTGGAATGATTCCTTATTCAATCAAGATGATGGGCTGGAACTTGTTTCTAGCACATTGAGATCCTCAAATTTTAACTTGAGGTTCCCGAACTTCCTTTGAAAATTCATCATCCATTTTGTCACCATCCTTATTGATCTCCTCCAAGGATTTATAAACCTCCACTATGTCATCAATGACCTTCCTTCCTTGTATAGGAGTAGCCTCTGAATCCATTCTTCAACAATTCTCCCCTTATCGTTGATCTTTTCAATCCTAGGTACTGATGAGAAATCAAACCTGATAGGAGTAGGGGTAGGAGATGACAGTGTTGACTAAGAAGGCTTTGAGAGCTTGAGTAATACCTCCATCAGCTATTCAACTTTTTCCTTTTGCTCATCTTTGCTCACCTTTGTTTCCTTTAGCTTCTGGCACAGCACATTCATGGCATCCTATACATCCTGTTATGCTCCTTTTAGCTTCTGGCACAGCACATTCATGGCATCCTATACATCCTGTTGTGCTCCTTTTGTTGTTAGCTTTCCCAGATCAACCCTTGTGATCTGATAATCAGTGACCATTATATCCACATTTATTTTGTTAGCTGCGAGAGTGGAAATATTTTCAAACTTATGCCTTGAGGCATCCACTAAAACCCTTGAAACCATTTTGGGTTTCTTGGAAGATTTGGCAAGAGAGACCTTGAGGGAACTTAAGTCCAAGGTTGGTAGAGGAACTACCAACATTCATCTTCCTCAGGGTCTAATCAACTAATGATTGAGGTACAATTGAAGAAGTTTCCCCTATCAGAGGTGTTATGGTTACATCTGTAGGTGGAGGAAGGTTTACTTGTGGAGTAGTGATGACTGCAAGTGTGGTGACTGTGGGGATAGACTTAGTGAATGAAGGTGCAGAAGGAGGAGGCATATATATGGCCATCTTAGGTCCAGCAAAGAGAGGTGAGAGGTTGGAGAAGATGCTGGCCATGGCTGATGAAAGTGGAAAAGAAATACAAGGTGAGGAAGATTGGAAGGGAGGAGGTAAGGATTCTGAAGTCAAATCTTGAGAAGCAAGAGAGAGACTTACCTTTGATGAGAAATCAACAAAAGGAGAAATGAGAGGTTGACTAACCTCATCTTCTAAAGGAATTTTTCCTTATTCTAGGTGGAGGAGGTGAATCCAGTACCTCAACTATTTGTGAAGGAGTGGAAAATGATGTGGCTCCTTGCTTTTCTCCTTTTCTGACAAACTTAAATTTTATCTGCCTCTTGGTAGGGCTTTTATCCTCTTCCCTCTCTCCCTTGGAGGGTCCCGCCTCTAAAGTGGCTATTTTTGAAAATATCTTTTCCTTATAACTCATTACCCAAGAAATGAGCCATGCCTTAGTACGAACAAGAGTATAAGTAGCTCTTTTAGTGATAGAAGCTTTTTCAGCAACAAACCAATCAATGGCTGGGAATCCATGTTGGTCTCCATTCTGCTGTTCATACATAGTGTCTAGGACACTTTCATTGTCCAATGGTGCCTTTGAGGATATCATCTAGATCTAACATCTTGAATTTCTTCAAGCATGTAGTCTACATGTTTGTCCTTTTCTTCGGATGGACAACTTCATCTCGAAGATCAACCCAGATGTCTTCCACATTGGGAACATGCAGATACAAGGTTCCATATGACTTGAGGACTCCTCAGAAATGTTGAATCCCTCCCTGAGATTCATATGTTTCTTCAATTTTTCCTAAAGCTCATGCACCACGTTCTTGGCCTTAACCACTATAGAGCATGTATACCTTCTAATAGAAATAGGGAAGGAGATGACGACTTTGTGCTTGCTTTGTTGGAATTTGTGAAAATCCAACAATTGTCTAACTAACTCCATAAGGATCAGTTTATCACCTAGGAACCTGGGTAAATGGAAAGGGTTACCATGGAACCTTACCACTCGAAGATAGGTGAACTTCTTAAATTACAAGAAGATGCAACCCCATTTTGACACTTTGGCCCATGCTTCATCAGAAACCCTTCTTTTCCTCAAATCAGGATTCAACCTACAAATGTTTTCATAGAAGAAGGCGTCATTCACTCTTCTATATTGATCTTCAGACCCTTTTATTGTCAGCTAAGGGAAGTACCGATATATGTGTTCCATTTCCCGGTTTCCCTTTGCATCTAGCCCTAGGTAATTTCTCATGCCTGCTGTTGCATAGGTGATGTATGACATCATATAGAACTTATTGGTAGACAAGACTGTTTTCATTTGGGAGTCTATCTCATCACTTATTAGGCTACCCCAATCAATCCCTTGGTCATTCTTCTTTATGACGACCATGAACTGGTACATCCACCCTTGGAAATATCTTGACTCTGGGAGTCCAAATAATCGACTCAGTAAGGGTGATGATATCACTGATTTTGAGAATAAAATCACTTCTAGGGACCGACTTGGGAAACCTAGAAATGACTGGCTTAGCCTTGATCAAGAACTTCTTGTTTACATGCTTGATGCAGTCTTCTTGATCTTTGTCCCAGGCTTTTTGTGTTGATTGAAGGTTTAAATCAACATATTCCTCAAAGTCAGGTAACCTTAGGAGTTGATCAAAGTAACCTCCATCCAATTTCACTATAGGCTCTCCTACTTGATTTCTTACTGAGCGGGAGGCTGAGTCATAGTTGGAAGCACAGGCCAGGATGAATTTAGGGCATTGAGCTGATATTGGAAATCCTGCTGCAAGAGGGAGACCACTATTGACTATCGACTTCATCCAAGAATTCTGAGAAGAATCCTCAATTCTGTTCTAGAAGTCCTCCATATCTATATTGTCTGAGCTCTGTGTCTTGAATGTCATAATTGTAGATTATGTAAGAAGGAGACTCCATATTTCTGATACTTATACTTCATCTTTCCTATCCTATTTGACTTTTCCTTAGATTGGCTGGGGTTCGACATGAGGAGTGTTGAAGAAGAAGTGCCTTGAGGATTTCTGGAAGAGGAATCAGGCTTGAAAGTTTTTTGGAAAAGTGCACAGACCCGCCACAATGTTCAGCTTTTGAGACTTGTAAAACACCTTAGGAAACCTGACACAATGGAGTGTATGTTGGAAGTTAGGACATGTTGAGCATAAACAAAAACCCGACACACTGCGGAAGTGAGGAAGTGTCAGACAAGTAGGAAAACCCAAAACATATGGAAGAAACCTTCAGGATGTTGAGTAGGTAGAAATTCCTAACACACTGTTAATCTTGATGGATGTCAAGCACCTAGAAAAACCTGATACAAGGTGGAAAAGGAAAAATTTTAAACACCCTCCAAAACCAGAAACAAGTATATCAGGTTTTTGACATGTCAAAATATGAAAAATTCCCACCTCATGATCACTTTGGAATTTCAAAAATATTTTTGAAATACTACAAGTTGCAACCTATGAAAAATAAGTAAATAACCTAAGGGTAAATTTCAAACAAGAACCGATAGGGGAAAAAGGCAAGAAACAAGGAAAATAACCCAAAAACCAGTAAACCATAAACAGAGGAGGAAAAGAAATGAAAACTCCCAAACAAACACTTCGTAAATAACCCAAAAAACTTCAAAATAGAAATAAGAGAAGAATACCTTCAACTTGCTTAAAAAATGATCAAAAACGGATGGTGAAATCGATCAGGAAGCTCGATTGGGTTTGGAGGTAGAAGAAGCATCAACATGGAAATCCAATGCAGCAAAAATGAACAAGGTAACATATGACGTGGAAAAATTGACTATTTATAATAATATGAGCATTAATTAAACCTTATTTGATGTATGTGTACCAAATACTAGAACAACTAGACATTAATGACATGTCATCATGCTTGGAGCATCTGAAAATCTTGATACAAAGGATTTGATTCAATTCAGGTTTCAGGTTTTACGAAACAAGTGACATGAAACATGCATTTGGTAAAGCATGCTCTAATGTTTGGAAGTTCCGAAAACCCAACACAATGGACTCAAGCAATCGAGTTTTAGGTTTTGGGAAACATGAGACATGCAACATGCAAGAAACATGTTTTCATGCACTAAAAACCTGAAAACCCAAAAATATCTTTCAAAGGGAATTTTAAAGAGATTTTTTTCAAAATTTTCCTATGGTTATCTCCATTTTAGCTGAAATCACTAAAATGAGATAAAACAGGTCAATCATGGTCTGTAGTGATAGGTTAGAAGGGAAATCTCGATCTGGAAGGCACTATAAGGAGGCATCTCAATTTGTGCATTAGTAGTTCCGAGGATGAGCTGGATGTATATTCATTTACAATAGTCTATTTTGCTGAGGGTGTTGATATTCAAAATATCACTCATGCTGGTAGTAGTGACACGATTGCCTACCTCCATTTACTGATGAGGAATATGCCATGGGTATTCTGGACTACTTAGGCCTTAATGGTTCGTTGCATGATCAACTTCAAACAGTTATGATGCTTATCAGGTAACCAATGCTTATCCATATGACTTTGAACAATTTAGGATGACAATTTTCTCGATGGCATTACATGATCACTTCATTCATCATTGAACACTTCGAGGGCATAAGTATGTTTACCCCCACCATTCTATGGATACTTGCATAATATTACATCACTAGCTCGTTAGCATTTTGTTCGCACACATCATCATAACATCTTGGAGCATCATATCTCATGGTTTGCCTTATCCTCATACAACAATTTCCTAACATGACGCATATTCATTGATATGTTTAAAAGCGTCGTCATTACCCGATGAAGACACTCTTGTGCTTCAAAGTTAATTACAATTTAAACTATTGAATGATTACTACAAATCTCTAACCCACACACATCGCACTATAAGGCATTACACATTACCTTTCACCACATATCTTGCATTTGTACATCTCCTATCATATTTCATACTTTTCCTCATCATACATAAATGCTCACACCCTATAGATTTGTCTACGACTCTATAATTTAGTACATAATACATCACACACATCATACACTCATTAGTCTACATCCTAAATTAGGATCTTAGTACATCATACATTACACATTCTACTCATCACTGTGGTCATCTGGATTACCATCATGCGTATTTCATTGTCTTCTACGCACTGCACTGCACTACCCTATGCATCATTTTAGTTCCTCAGTCCATACTCGACTGCCACAGTTTTACAAATAAAATGGACCTTATCATACGTACACATTCATCATTAGACATTTCATCATGCGATATTTCTAGGATAGTGACACACGTTATAGGCTAAATCATCACTTATTTTATCATCTTGTAGTGGTATACGCTTTACACTACATCATCACTCTTTTGATCATCTTGTCATGATATATGCTTAGGCTATAAATTTCATGCACATCTCTTCTATATGTTACATATCATCATCACTATGCATACATACTCACCATAGCGTGCTAGAAAGAACACAAACTACTCAACCATTTCCTGATGACGCACTCTTGTTTACAGTTAATTCTTGACTGTTGAGGGGAAAACCAAATGAACATTACTGCATACATTTACATTCACTCGAGGTATGCGCAGACTAGATATACCAATGTAAATAGATGTGTGGATGGAAAAATGAAATTCCCCTTCCTATGAAGTGTATGAAGAAAATGTAGTCCCTTATTTGTTGTATGAAAGCTAGATGGATGCCTTTGATGCTCTTAGATGCCTTTCGATGCAAGCTTAGGTGATGATAATAGATGCCTACATCTTAGTCCTTTATTTTGGTCACATAGCTTTGTATTTATATGATTCCCTTGCTAGAATTTCATAATGGACAACTGGAAGGCTGACCCATAAGAAAATAAGATGCCCAAAAGATAAAAAGAGGCCCAAAAAGGGCAAGTAAGATAGAAAGAGGTCGAGGGCACCCAAAGGGGATGAGGGCGCTTGGGCGCTGGTGTCCGAAGCAATAAACGATTAAGTAATAAAGATCATACTGGGATATGGGGTGTGTAAGACCAAAGATAATGCAAGAAATACAGAAAAGAGGCCACAAATAGCTGTCAATTACTAGTTTTATCACTTAGGAATCATATAAATGCAAGTATGTGTTTTAGGACCTAGAAACGTACCCAAGTGCATGATTTTGTGTCTACATTTTCCCCCAATTTATGTTGTTGAGTGAATAATCGATAACATAAAGTAGATAAGAGATGCGTACCTGATAATCATGTAGAGTGTGATGGTGATAACGTGCCGAAGAGACAAGTGCAAGTGTGAAGTGATAAAAAATGAAGCATGGAATCTAAGAAAGAGAAAGTGACCCTAGGGGTGAAGCGTATGGTGTTGTACCGAGTTGTACCTATTGTTGTACTTGATGTATGGCTACTTCTTGTTACGTATTAAGGATAGAACTATAAAAGAAGAGTGAAAGAGTAGTCAAATTCATGTATTATGAAAACTTTGTAAAAGTATGTAAAAATGTGTAAAAAGGAAAGTATGCACCTGATCCGTGAAGAGTGAAAATGATACAAAATTTCATGAAATATTATAAAAGAGTGAGTTTTTTGGTTGATCTCATGCCAAGAGAGAGTTTTTGGGAAGCAGTTACAATCTTGGAGGTTTTATAGTGGTTAGGCCTCCCTACACTCCTTCGTCCAGTGGTGTTAGATCACCTAAAAAACTAGGATGTACAGAGATCTCTTCACACACATTTAGAGAAGTAGTTATAGGTTGGAGGATACAATATATTTCATCCCTACACTTCTTCATCCTATGGTGTCAGATCACTCAAAAAACCCCGACAGTACAAGATATCCTTCTACACTCTCTTTCTTGAAGTGGATCAGGTACACATGATCCATTTACACTCTTTCATTTACATATTTACATTTACATATTTTTAAATGGATCTTTAACATTGATTTTTTACACATACATACAGGACATAGGTTAGGAGCTATTTGAGAGCTAGATTCTATCTCCCTGTAGTGCTCCGTGTCTGTATTAAACTGAGGACCCAAGTTAGATTCAAATGGGGGCAATAACAACAACAATATCAACAACACCACTTCATGGACTGCACACACTTATACTATAGCTATGTAGGTACATGTACGCACATCAATGATTCTATACAATGCATGCCCCCCTAACCTGGGTTGCAATCGTGACATCACTTTTTTACACTTTTTCACCTATAGTTTCCACGCTCCATTATGCTATTTTGTCATTCTATGTCATTTTATAGGGGGGGGGGGTATGCACATGTTTTCTACTAAAATATTCATGGACAAGTAAAGTATCTCTATATACATGTATTAGTACCAAAGTTTTCTACTCACCAACATGTAATATGGGGGAAAAGGTAGACACACAAATTATGTACACTTTAGACATTTATTTAGTCTCGGTCTCATACTACTATTTAGAAGGTTTTTGAGTGAAGAAAGTACTAATTAACCCCCATCTTTTGGTCATCTTATTTTACTATTATTTCTTTAATCCTGCACCTTTTACACCCACATACCTAGCCAAATTTAGATCATTATACCATTATTTTAGTCTCAACTAGGGTGCTCAAGCTAATACTGGGGTGCCACCTTTTCCCACCAAGGGTTCCCCAATTCTTGTTCTGAGCTTTCTCACTCAACTTTTTGGGCTCTTTCTCACCTATTTGATGTGTCCTTACCTTTTTGTTGGTTGACCATTTTGGGGTTAATTATGAAATTAGATCAAGAGAAACCTTGTAAATATAAAGTTATGAGACCATAATGAGGGACCTGAGAACTAGTCATCTACAAATATCACTCCATCTTAGAGTTGCATCCATTTGGATATGCATTTGTATCCACATTAGATCCATCATCAAGGAAACATAGCTCATTCAGTCTATATCACACTAAGCATAGGGGAGGGATTCTATTCTATTCTATGCACAAATTGTATTACATTTTCTACATTTAGTTATTTCTCGCTACTCCACAAAGTGCGAATGACACAAGAACACCTAGGGCACGACATGCAAACACTCACTAGAACTACATTTGGTTCTGAAATATAGTGCGTCACTCAGTTTAGTAAGCCCACTGTTGTGGAAGCTGAGGTCAGTCCAACCCATTCATTCTGCATATTTATTTTTAGGGTTTTGATACTGTTAGGAATTTATAAATATTATTGTGAACATTAGAGTTGTGTGAGTTATATTTATATTAGATAAATATAATGGAAGAGATTTAGGGAATAACAACTCATGTATATGTGATTGTTTGTAAGAGAAATAATAGGAATTATAAGAGATGATCATGGAGAGATAAGATGAGTTGTTGATAGGATTTGACTCCACCATTATAGGGAGAAAATCCTTATAAATAATTGTAATCTCTCACTTATAATACATCTCGAAATAATTCAAGAAACTATATTATTATTATTTGGTGTTTTATGTAATTCTGTAGTGTTTAACAGTGGCATCGGAGCAAGTTAGAATAATGGAGGCTTGATTTTTATGGGAAAATATCTTGTGATTTTCCTGAAATATGAGAAAATATAGTCTTGTTCTATGTTGTGAATTTCTGCACATTGTTCTACGGTAATAAAGCTTTCTATGTTCATGCTCCACTTAGCGAAGACTCACGTCCAGACTTCAATCTCTCCGTTAGAGTAAAAAATTAGTATTTTCTTTGGTGAAGTGATATGACCTGCACATTCTTCATTCTCTCACTTGCATGGAGAGGCAGAAAATTTGTGTGGTGGAAAAGGAGCATTCTGAATTCATTTGCGTGGAAGGAGAATTTTTGTTGCGTGGGAGGAGATTCAAGGACTCTGTGTGAATGAATTTGTTGACAAGATCCTCCTACGTGGAAGTATGGAGTTCTATAAAAGCATCAGCAACCAATAAAAACTACGTGGATCCTTGGATCAGTGGTAAACTGCGTGAATGTTTTGTTTTTTTAAAATATAGTCTGTTTTAAATTATTGTATTTTACTTTAATAAAGACAAAGTATTTACAAAAATGATATAATTTCTAATGTATAGCCTTTGGCTATATTAGAAATTAGAATAGAATATTGTCAAAATATCCATGCAAAATTTAAAAAGTAATTTGTTCTTATTACTTTTTAAATACTTAGTGTAAATCGAGAGCAATATCGGTTGAAACTAACTCCCCTAAGAGTGTATTTTTGGTTGAAACCGACGCTCTATGGTATAATGGACATTCCACTAGACAAATTCAATGGATTGAACTTTCACACCTAGAAATTCAAAATCCAAATGCAATTAATGCATAAGAATCTATGGAGGATTGTATCAAGAGATGAATCAAAACCCACAGATGCTGCAAAACTAATAGAGTGGGAAACAAGGGATGATAAGGTAAAAGAAATAATAAGACTTGCCCTATTAGATACTGAGCTACACTATGTGGATCTAGAAAAATCCTCAAAACTAATTTGGGAACTACTCGACAAAACTTTTGGCTCAAATGCAGTCAATGCTAATTTTTCACTAAAACTGCAACTATTTAAACTCAAGATGAATGAAAATGTGACAATGTCAAGCCACATTAATGAACTAAGATCACTCATAAGGCAACTTACAGAAGTAAAATCTGTAATAGAAGATGAAGATGCTAAAGCCATACTTCTAAACAATCTTCCTCCTAAGTACAGTAATGTTATGTTCACTCTCAGACAGATGCCCACACAATCACTTGAAGACATGATATCTGCACTTCTAAGTGAGGAGAAAAGAACTAAAGAAGACAATCAAGAAGAGTCTGCTCTCTATACCAAGAAAAAATATGCTAAAACCTATAGAAACAAAGAAGAAGTAGAATGCTTCTATTGTAAACAAAAGGGGCATAAGTCTCCATTCTCCAAAATTAGAGAAAAATATGTCATCAGTGGTAAACTCAAAATGGATGAGGCCAATGCAGTTGTTGAAGAGTCAGAATATGAAGAATAACCAACACCAGAAGAACCTGACTACAATTCCGATGACTTTATATTCTAAATAAAGAACTCAGAGGCTGAAGGCAAAGGAGGAGGAAAAATACATCTCTTATTAGTCACCAACAAAGAGATTGCTGAATTGTATTGGTGATATTTATTTTTTAGTTGTGTGTTTCAATCTGCAAATAAAACTTGTTAAAACAAGTACATGATTGTATCACCTGCATTAGTAAGGATGTGATGGGGGATAAAGAGATACTGGCATATAATGACATAGTTTTTGGTAAACTAGAAAAACCAATTGGTTGTAGGTAAACCATGGACAAACCTTCATTGGTTTTATGGTAACCATGGAAAAACCATTTCTCAGGCTTGTCAATCCTTGGAAAATAACACAGTCATTGTTAGATGCAATATAGGATTATGCCTTCCCCATGTTCACACTAAGGGGGTGAATTTTAGGAATTTATAAATATTATTGTGAACATTAGAGTTGTGTGAGTTATATTTATATTAGATAAATATAATGGGAAAGATTTAGGTGATAACAACTCACGTATATGTGATTGTTTGTAAGAGAAATAATAGGGATTATAAGAGAGGATCATGGAGAGATAAGATGAGTTGTTGATAGGATTTGAATCCACCATTGTAGGGAGAAAATCCTTATAAATAATTGTAATCTCTCACTTATAATACATCTCGAATTAATTCAAGTTGTATTATTATTATTCGGTGTTTTATGTAATTCTGCAGTGTTTAACAGATACTTCCTTATGGTCTTCTTGTAGGTCTCTACATCAGCTTTGATTATTGGTGACATATAACATAGGATAATGAACCTGATGTGACACACAAAGAGGGTTTCAGACCACCTTTCGACTCTATAAGAACTAGTTCTAGAGATTTTCTGTAGACTAGGGTGCCTAGATTGCATACCAGAGTACCCGTGGGCACCCCAGTCTTATTATAGGTGTCCCAATCTACTCAGATTATCTAGATCCAACATTTTTTGGGACCTATACACATTTGTTCATGTTCCCAAAATTTCCAGTTAGACTTGTGACACTCTGCGACAGACACCATTTAACAGCTGAGTTCTTTCCTTACCATCTCTTTGCATATTAGGGTTTTATTTCATTAGTCTAAACATATAGTAATTTCTATATTAATTTATCATATTTATTTACAATGTTTATGTCCTCATAGATTAGATTAACTACCCCATATATTAATCAATTTTAGTTAATCATTTTAGTGAACCCGACCATTGACTCCACCTTCGTGCTAGGGATTTTCTCATCTTTTATACCATGACTTATAATTTCTGTCAAGTCTCTTTGCTTCAATTGATTCAAATGCACCCATATTGTAAAGATGCTCTTCAACAAACCCTAGAGAATATGCATCTGCCTATCAACATATTGCCTACCCAAGTCAACGCTATTTTTAGTCATCTTTCTACGGACTCCCTTGATTCTGATTCTAATCAATCTATTTGCAAATCCATTCAAGCTCTTCATTCTGTATTTAAAGATAAATTTTAAGCTCTTCATTCTGTATTTCAAAATAAATTTCAAGCTATGGAATCCACAATCACATCTCTTAAATATGAAATTCAACAGCTTAAGGATACTACTTAGGCTCACAATTATTCTTCTTCTCATATCCATTCTATGTCTTCTACATGCACTCATATTAATGAACCTCAAATCTTACCACTATCCGTGCCTCCAATCAATGCTATACAACAAGATGTTCTTCCCAAACTCATAACTCACATTTAATCAACTTGCCATCTACTCATTTTTATCCTCCTTATCGACTTGCAAAATATCATGGCCTCCCATATTGTAATTATCATCAAATTAACAGACATAATGATAATGATTGTTATGATTTACAATGAAGAATTAAACATCTTGAACATCAAGGTTTCATCTCATTCACCGCACAACGTTCTGTTACATGGTCATCTCCACTTATTACATCTCAACAGGTTATTAAATCTGCTTTGTTTAATGAGCATCATGCCATTATTTCTAAGGGAATTCAAGAGCCTCCTAAGCAACCACCCCTCTACATCGATATGCCACCTCTTCTCAAATAATCTCTGGCATCACCAAGTCAACATAAACAACCTCCACTTAAGGATGATCTCACTCCTCTTCCATTAAAGGTATCAATAACCTCACCAAATTATACACAATAATCACTACCTAATGTAAAGCTTGAAATTATGACATCCACTATAGATCCTACATACGTTGACGATTAGGACCCAGATGGTGCTTACTACAATGATGAACCATTTGATGGTGATAACACCCTAAACTTCTCAAATAAAATAGTATGACTAACTAGGGAATGCTAACACCATTACCACCTATAGTCAATATCTAAGTCTAGGAATGTAACAATAATGATCAAATCTTAAAAGCATGCTAAGAATGTAAGTTAAGTGAAATTAAACACTAATCTACAAAGCATCCTTACTATGTATTGAATTGCTAAACTAACAAAGACCTAAATAGATCTAAGAAGACAATCAAATTGGGATTGTTGCTACTCTGAACAAGTTGAAATGGTCTCTCCAAATGACTACAAGATCATATTGGATACCCATAAACTAACCCCATTGAAGACTTTAGGCAAGGATTGAGCTTGGCTATAAATCATATTTCTTATATGAGATGCAAATCAAAGCATGGTGTAAAGTTGGAAGGTAGTACTTAATCTTATTTATAGTTTTTCCTTTGAGGAAAACTTGCATCTTGGTGCATGTGGGACTAAAAGTACAAAGAATATTAAGACTTTCTAATCATGATTAAGGCTTTGATAATCTCAATTAGTGAATTAACAAGTGATTAAGATGTGATGAGCCTTAATCAACTGCTTGGGTTAATTAAAAGGCTAGGATAATATTTTGAAGCTTGCTGAGATGTTTTGGAGGGAAGTGGGGTGATTTTGAGTGGTTGGAAGAGGGGTTTGAGCCAATAATAGGGTAAATTGACCCAAAAAAGGGCAAAAATAGGCTTAATTAGCTAAGAATAGCTAATTGTCTGTTTGGAAGAGGATTTTGACTTACGATTCATCGTAAAGTGGAATCTTGAATGTGAAAGAGGTTAGGCAATAAAAAATGTGATATTAATTGGCTAAAATGGTAAGAAACATTAGTTAACTAGCGGAAATCACTAATTATAACAGAATTAGGAAGAATGAGAGTGTTTACGTGCATTTTGGCAATAAGATTGCAAAAGTGGAATTTAGGTGTCTATAGATGGTCACACTCCTATATCACATCCAATCACTTTTGTCAAAGCTACTACTCCTACTGATGAACAAGACACATCTCAAATTCCACCACCATCACATGGTCCTATTGTTGCTTTGGCTTACCATTGTGTTGGCCCTCTCTCTTATCATGACACAGAAAACACTCTCCCATAATGGCATGGAACCTATCGTGTTGCTACATAGTTCTCCATCATCATAATGCATTTGGGGGACATAACACCTAATACACTCACCCCTCCTCACTCACACATCTCTCATTTTTGCATTTTCATATAGGCATTCTCATCACACGTTTTAGCACTATCATTACCCGATGACACACTCTTGTGCTTTCGTTCACACTTGACTATTGAGGGATTACTATTACACTGAACTGCACACACTGCATTATAGAAATTATACATTTCATTGCATCACACATCGTGTGCTATACACCAATACATACTACACTTAGTCTACATTCTACTATTATTCTACACGCATTTTACATCTTACCTAAGTCATTCTATGTAGCATATATCCTAGTCATTCTACACATTACATACATTATTAGGCTAGCTACGTATATATTCCAATCATACATTATGCATACATAATTCATACACATTATACATACTATGATAGTTTACAGCACATATGAGTCTAGCTTTACATTTCATCCTACATACTGCACTACTCGTTTACTTACACAAGTCACATGGCACATTATACACACTTCACGTTTTTACATATTCTATTCACCACATGGTCGTTCCATCATTAAAACTACTACATTGTTTCTACATGTTGTAATCACCACCCTATGATGCACTTTAGTTCCTCAGTCCATACTTGAATGCCGAGGGTTTACAAATCAAATGGACCTTACATTCATAATGCAAAATTTCATCCTACAACGTCCTTAGGCTAGTAACATATGCTTTAGGCTAAATCATCACTCATTCTTTTTCTATCTTGTAGTGGTATACGATTTAGGATAGATTACGACTCCCATTATATCTTCTTGTAGTGGTATACACCTTAGGTTACATCACCACTCTTTACCATTCATCTTATAGTGATATATGCTTAGCGATAATTCATCACTTGTCCATCCATCATATAGTAATATACGCTTAGGGCTAAATCATCACTCATCCATTCATCAAGTCATGATATACGCTTCAGCTATAGGGTTCACACACATCCATTTCTATATGCCGCACTTCATCACCACTACATACACACTCATCACAACGTGTTAGACACAAAAAAAACCACTTGATCATTTCCCGATGACGCACTCTCATTTACGGTTCATTCTTGACTACTAAGGGGGAAAACTAATGAACCTCATTGCATACACTTCCATCCAGTCAGGGGGAAAGTGGCTCCTATCATTCCATCTTGCATTCCATCCCATCCATCCAATGTATACTACATTGTCTTGGGGGAATTTATTCTTGCTTGCTCATATTTTACATGCTCACTTTATTACACATGTTAGATTGCTTTCTTATATGTCATTATCTATACCATCCACACAAGTGTGTTCATGCCTTTGTTTAGTGTGATTACAAATACATGACTCCTACATGCGACATGGATGCTTGCCTTCTACCCTTACTATACTGGTTGCTAGGGGCATCCACATTCATCTCATCCAGGTGCTATTATTTCATTTTGTACTTAGCATCTTATATTACTTGATTATACACACTTTTGAAATATTGGTTATTTCTCTAACATGATAACATGTGTTCTTTGTGTAGCACTTGTTTTGCAAGATTATATGTTTCCATGAATCCTTATTTGTTTGTCTGTACTTATCTACTATTGTTTGCTATTATATGTGGGCTTTGCTGTATGCTTTGTGTGCACACTTTCTTGTTGTTTACGACCATGATGGCCTTGCGTGTCTTGCAACATCATGAGTGATGTCCCATGTTTGCAACCCACTTTATGCAACTTACTTTGTCTTCTTGTGTGCTTACATTACTTCAATGTTTGCGTAGCTTACACATGTTTTATATATTCATACATTGTTTGCTTACACTTTTCTTTGGCTAGCCTTCTTGTTTGTACGTGCCTCCCCTTTCCCCTACAGGGAAGAGTTATAGAGTACATGTAGTTGGTCCTATTTTGGGGCCACATTCTCCTATCCACGACATTGTATGCGACCCCAAAGAAGGGGGCATCATTTGGGTTTTACATACTAACACAACACAGTTACACCGGTTCAATACAATGCATTTTCCACCCTTGGCATTGTGGGTTTACATGCAACGAGTGGGTTGAGAACATTCTATAAACCCCGTACACAACAAATTTTATAGGACATGGTGTCCTTAGAATTTCTGGGAAGTAGTTATAGGATTGGGGGTTACAGTGGGTGTGCCTCTCTACACTTCTTCAACTAGTGGTGTCAGATAACCCATGTAATGAAATTACTTGATTAATTATGATTATCACCGGCAATGGAACACCAAATAACACAATATTGTAGATAAATTCTCTCAATATGAAAGTATAATAGCTTGGCCACTTCGAGGGGGCAACCTCCAGAACATATAATAAGACTCAAATACTCAACATAACGATCATCCACTACCTACAACCCATATTTATACTATTCCTATACTATGGCCATCAGCAAGGCCAACCAACCAATGATAATAGATCATATATAAAAGAGATACATCATGATATTAAGTTATGATAGCAACAAGTCTGCTATATCCATCCCATGTAAGATATATAATTAAGGCCTAACATGCCCCTCCCCTTCAAAGCAACATTATATCCAATGTTGAGAAGCCCTAGATGCTACTGCATGAATGCTTCATCTTCCCATGATGCATCCTCAATATTCATATTCTTCCACTTGATCAGGTACTCAATAATGACTCTGGTCCTTAGTCTTTTGGTGTGTGTCTAAAGAATGCCTTCAGGTTCCAATATGATCCTTCCTTCCTCATCTAGTTCCGGAAGCACTGATTGGGTGGAAATGTACTACCCAATAACTTTCTTTAAGCAAGAAACATGGAAGACTGGATGTATTCTACTTCCTATAGGGAGCTCTAGCTTATATGCCACACTACCAATTTTCTACAAAACTCGGTAAGGACTATAGTATTTAGGAGCAAGCTTATTATCCTTTTGCTATTGTTTCAAGGATAATTGCTTATATGGCTATAACCTTACAAAAAAAAAGTCTCCCTCTTCAAAGTGTCACTCACTCCTATGTTGATCAGCCTGTTGCTTCATACGGTTTTGTGCCCGTGCCAAATTTTCTCTAAGACTAGAGAGTACCTCATGTTGATGCTGAATGTGATCTTCGAATACTCTCACCTTTGGTTTGACCTTCAAGCTAGATATGAGTGATGGAGGATGGTACCCATAAAGTGCCAGAAATGGAGACATTTTGGAGGAGGTATGAAATGAAGTATTGTACCACCATTCTGCCAGTGGAAACCATTGCACCTGACGTTATTGTTTATCTAAATTAAAACATTGAAGATATCCCTCTAAAAATTTATTTACCACCTCAGTTTTCCCATCTAATTGGGGATGATAAGAGAAACTCTGGGCTAGTTGGGTACCTAGACAAGAGAACAGATCAGTCCAAAAGTTACTTGTAAATATTGGATCACGATCACTTACTATAATTTTTGGCGTGCCATGGAGTTTTTGAACTGTATCCATAAAAGATATGACAACGGTACTAGCTATGAAAGGATGAGCCATGGAACAAAAAAGAGCATATTTGGTAAGTCTGTCTACCATGACCATGATGACACTTTTCCCTTCTGATTTGGGTAATCCTGTGATGAAATCCATTGATACCTCTTCCCATCTCTCACTAGGAATAGATAGAGGTTGGAGAAGACCAGGTGTCTTAATGGTCTTGCCCTTATTTTTTTGGCAAACCAAACATTCTGCCACAATTTTTTGAACATCTCTTTTCAACCCCTCCCAAAATAATTCCTTCTTAACTCTATGATATGTTTTTAGGACCCTAGCATGGCCACCTATTGGAGAAGAATGTAGCTCTAAAAGAACATGGTGTTTAGGTGTAGAGTTCTTACATAGATATAACTGATCTTTGTACCACAATGTATCCCCCTTCCATATAAATTGATCTGATATGGATGGATCTGCCTAGAGATTTTAAATGAGAGTATGTGTGGTTACATCTTTCTTCCATTCTTCTCGTGCTTGATCTACCCAATCTGCATGTAGTATAGAGATAGCACATAACAATGCTTCGGCGGACTCATCCCTCCTAGACAGAGCATCAATGACCAAATTTTCCTTTCCTTTCTTATAAACAATCTCAAAGTCATATCCCAACATCTTAGTGACCCATTTTTGTTGTTCTTCTAAAGATAGATGTTGTTCTAAGAAATATTTCAAACTATCATGATCAGTTTTTACCTTAAAATGTCTACCCATCAAGTATGGTCTCCATTGTTTGACTGCATGTAGTATTTCCATCATTTCCTTTTCATATGTGGGTTTTAACAAATTCTTTCCTTTTAGTTGTCAGCTCTCAAAAGCAATGGGGTGTCCTTCTTGCATTAGTACTACTCTGATTCCATTTCCTGAAGCATCACACTCAACTATGAAAGTTTTGGAGAAATCTGGGGTTGCCAATATTGGAGTGGTGCACATAGCTACCTTCAATTTTTCAAATGCCCTAGATGCTTCCTCATTCCACTGAAAGGAGTCCTTCTTCAATAATTTTGTGAGTGGTGTTTCTATACTACCATATTTTTTCAAAAATCTACGATAATACCCTGTGAGACCTAATAAACCTCGTAATTGTTTGAGGGTTCTTGGGGTTTCCCATTCCACCATGGCCTAGATCTTGTGAGGGTCCACCTTAACACCTTCATGAGAAATAATATGGCCCAAGTATTCCACTTCTTATACCCCAAAAGAACACTTTGAAGGCTTGGCATAAAGTTGATGTTTCTCTAAGACTTCTAAGACAATATTGACGTGATGTAAGTGTTTCTCCCACAATTTGCTGTAGATGATTATATCATCAAAAAATACTAAGACAAAATTTCTTAGGAATGGTCTAAATACTGAATTCATCAAGCTTTGGAATGTGGAGGTAGCATTGGTAAGGCCAAATGGCATCACTAGGAATTCATAATGGCCTTGATGAGTTCTGAAAGCTGTCTTATGAATATCTTCTTGCTTGACTCTAATTTGGTGATACCCATAATGCAAATCTAGTTTTGTAAAATAAATGGCACCATGCAACTCATCTAATAAATCATCAATGATGGGAATAGGAAACTTATCTTTGATAGTGAACTTGTTAGGCTCTCTGTAATCTAGACACATGCGCCATCTTCCATCTTTGTGATGCACCATCACCACGGGAGTAGAATAAGCACTTTGACTGTGACGAATAATACCCATTTCCAACATTTCCTCCACCATCTTCTCGATCTCACTCTTTTACACATATGGATATCTATAAGGCCTGATGTTGGGGGGTTGGCTTCCTGGAATCAACTGAATAGCATGATCATGCTCTCTTTCAGGTGGTAATCCTCTTGGTTCCTTGAAGACAACTACATGTTGATTAATAACCTTTTGAAGATCAGGATGCAATACCTTCATTTGTGGTTGGACTTCTATAGAGAATAATCATGCTACAAAACCTTCAAACCCCTTTTTAAGAATCTTCTACATTTGGTGAGAACTCACCACTAGAGGATCTTTAGCTTGTAGACCTCAAAGTTCAAATTTTTTACCCTTAGAATGAAAGCGCATGAAAAATTCCTGGAAATTTATCTCTATGGTGCCCAAGGTAGTGAGCCACTGAACACCTAAGACAATATCAGCTCCACCCATGGGAATAGCAAACATCATATATTCCAATGTGTAATCATCCATAATGATTTTGAATTTATGGAATTTATCTAAACATTAGACTGTGCCACCATCTACAATCATTACTTGAAATTCAGGTGCTGGGTAGATGAAACAATTTAGTCTTGTTGCCGACTTATGATTGATGAAATTATCTGTGCTCCCTGAATCAATCAAGAATGTTACCTTCTGCTTCTTAAGATAACCCACAATTTGAAGGGTTTATGGAGTACTAATACTTGATAGAGATGGCATCAAATAGTGGGTTGAGAATCTTCAGATTCTTCCTCTAATTTTTCCACTTCCTCTGTTGATGTTGCCTCATATTCTTCCTCATCACCAAATCCTTCAATGTAGAACATTTTTTTCTCAGAACATTTATGATTTTGTCCATATTTGCTATCACAGTTAAAGCATAACCCTTTGGCTCTTTTTTCTTCAATTTTTTGAGGTGTCAACCGAATTGGCCGAGGGTAAGAAGGAGACAAGGTGTTACGATATTTTATGCTAGAAAAGGCCTACCTTCGACTAGAAAGAAAATTTTCCTCTACTCGATGTGCCATGATAATAGAATCAACAACCTTGAGTGGGTTAAACATGCGTACCTCATGCTCAATGTGGTCCTTAAGATCCCCAAGAAATAGGTCATTCAAATACTCTTCTGTAATATCCTCCACACACAAGGAAAAAGTTTGGAATTGATGGACATACTCCTTAACTGAACCAGTTTGGCGTAACTTTTCTAATTGGCTAAAGTAATTCTCAGAAACACTTAGAACTATAGTGTAATTGAATCTCTTCAGTGAACACTGTCCATGTGACATTTAGGCCATTCTTCTACCTTTGAGCACATAACCAATGATACCAAACAAATTGATTAGGTTCTAGGTATAAGGATGCCACAGTTACCTTTTGTCCTCCTGGGATCTGATGGAGATCAAAGAAATTTTCCATTTGGGTAATCCAATTGAGTGGATCCTTTCCATCAAATTTACACATTTCAACTTTTGGAATCATGCCCCTCCATTGGTGAGAAGATCCACTTGAATGATTAAAGGATCCTCCCTGATTTGAGTGATTTGGATCTGTGTGACCATTTAGTAGGAACCCATATGAGTGGTTGGGAGAACCCAACTCTTGCTTCATTGCATTGAAAATCCATCTGAAGTCTAACCCCTAAGGCTACCTTTAAGGAAAGCTCATTATTGAGGTCATCCTTACTCACCATATTGTTTACCCTTTCTTGAAATAACATTCAATAACTCCTACTGCATTACATGAAAATCCTTCCGAATCTCACTCTTAAGGCCAAAAATTACACCCTAGGGAGACAAATTATGAATAAATATACCTTTCAGTTGATAAAGCTCAACATTATGAAAATTTCGGTCATCCTTACTCACCATATTGTTTACCCCTTTCTTGAAGTTGGATGACCACCTCAGATACTCCCAAACTAGTAGAATCTGATAATAAATCATATATAAAGAGATACATCATGATATTAAGTTATGATAGAAACAAGTCGGCTATATCCATCCCATGTAAGATATATAATTAAGCCATATCTTCCTTATTTGGGGTAATTCCTGGAGTTTCTTGTCCTTTTCCTTGGCCTCGGGTAGATCTACCAGCCATGACGAAGGATTTGGGCCTAGGGGTAGACTTAATAGGGCATAATTTTAGGCGTTTCGTAAAATTTTTGGCTGAATATAGGAATTTATAAAACAAAAACCCTAGCTATTTTTTGGAGGGGTTTCCGAAAATATAAGAAGTTTGAAAATTTTCCAAAAATTATGCCCTAAGGAGCCAAATCCATTAGGCATGGAGTATGAATAAATATAGAACTGTAATAAGTTTTTCAAAACAAGTCAAAACTTATTGAAATTTGGAGAGAAGCTTACTTGACTTATTTAGCCTCACCAAAAAAAAATTGTAGAAAAATTCGGTACCAATCTTGAGATAGAGGTATGACAGCTGATCCTTGGTTCTTTGTATCTCATCCTCATGCTAGCCGAACCTTCAGAATTAGGGTTTGACGCCGTCCTGGCTGAGATCAAGCTTTGATACCACTTGTAATGAAATTGCTTGATTAATTATGATTATCACCAGCAATAGAACACCAAATAACACAATATTTCAGATAAATTCTCTCAATATGAAAGTATAATAGCTTGGCCACTTTGAGGGGGCAACCTCCAGAACATATAATAAGACTCAAATACTCAACATAATGATCATCCACTACCTATAACCCCTATTTATACTATTCCTATGCTATGGCCAACAGCAAGGCCGACTAACCAATGATAATAGATCATATATAAACGAGATACATCATGATATTAAGTTATGATAGCAATAATTCGGCTATATCCATCCCATGTAAGATATATAATTAATCTCCATCATGAAGTCCAGCTTCTCCTGAGGGCTGGGCGTAACAACCCAAAAAACCAGGACAATATAAATATCTCTTCACACAAATTTCAGCAGAAGCAATTAGAGCTTGAAGGACACAAATCATTTCCTCCGTACACTTCTTTAGCCAGGGGATGGCATGAGATTCTCCCAAAAAACTTGCAGTACAGGATATTCTTCTACACTCTTTCTCTCGACATGGATTAGGTGCACATGTTTCATTTACAATTTTTCAGTTCACATATTTTACATTTGCAACTCGATGGGTTGAGACTCTAAGTGCAATTGCATAACATGTAATTTACATATATATAAAATTGTTACATACATACATATTCGACTACTTGATCATTTTCTCCTTGTAGGTCTGACCATATGAGAAATAAGTAGTCAAGTTGGGGGAAACAACAACAACAACAACATCCCCTCCGTGACAAAACATACTTTACTAACCATACAGGTACACTACACACTACAACATCTACATACGTGTTCTGCCCTAGGTTCACTCTCATCACCTTTTTATCTGCGTATTTTTCATCTTTAGTCGTGCGCCTTTTACCTGCGCCATGGGCGCTTTCCATGCTCCTTCATCTTATTTTTGTCATTCTGTGCTTTTGTCTAGTCCTTCGGCGCGTTTCTACTACACTCTTCATGGACATCAAGTATGCATTTATAATTACTTTATGTTACCAAGATTTCAGCTCACTAACAACACATACTTTACTAACCATGCAGGTACACTACACACTGCAACATCTACATACGTGTTCTACCCTAGGTTCACTCTCATCACCTTTTTATCTGCGTATTTTTCATCTTTAGTTTCCATGCTCCTTCATCTTATTTTTGTCATTCTACGCTTTTGTCTAGTCCTTCGGCGCATTTCTACTACACTCTTCATGGACATCAAGTATGCATTTATAATTACTTTATGTTACCAAGATTTCAGCTCACCAACATAAAGTGGGGGAAAAATGTAGTCACAAAATCATGCACTTTAGACATTTATTTATCCCGGTCTCATACTACTATTTAGAAGGTTCTTGAGTGAAGAAAGTACTAATTAACCCCACCTTTTGGCCATCTTATTTTACTTTTATTTCATCATTTACGCACATTTTTATCTACATGCCCACTCTATTTTGGCACTTTCTCATCATTTTAGCCTCGGATGGGGCACCCAAGGTAGTGTTAGGGCACCTGTTGTAGCAAAATTATAACACCTCCCAATTTGTCTTGTGTATTTGGGGTAATCGATGCAATTTTAACAACATGGGTCAACCTCTCAAGTTGTGAGACTTGTGAACTTGAGATGGACCTCTAGAGAAGGCCGGATCCTCTACCTAATCCTACTACTAACACTACTCCTAGAAGGGAAAATACAACTAACTAATCCTAAACTAACCATGCCAAGGGACTAGTGAGAGAGAAAGAGGGTTAGAAAGCTGTAAAAGGTGAAATCCTAAGCTAAGGGTGGTGATAGCACCAAGAAAGGGGGGCGAGATATTTTGCTAAGGGAGGAAGAATAAGGACAATAGGTCTAGGAGAGGTCAGGTGAATGTGACAAAAACCCAAATCCTTAGTTGTCATCTGCACTCCATAAAACACAACCTCATAAAATTGTAAGTGAGAAATACATGCATAGAATGGAACAATAATAGTGGAGAGGTAATAAGATACAATAAAACCTGAGAAAGGGTTAAAATACCAAAAAACATGATTTTATTGTTCTATAATATACACAGACCATTTACATTGATGCATAAAAGTATAATTACATTTCCAGGCCCAAGAGGAGGCTCACAACTCAAATGGAGTCTAGGGAAAATTTTTCAAGAGTTTCCCCAACTTCTAGAATGTCTCCCTAAAAATGAGGGGTTTGAATACATTATATAGACAATTTTTCCACCAACCCTCATTAAATCCATGTCAGGTAGTTGAACAACCTCAAATACCACCATTAAACTGGTGGTTGAACTATATTTTCACCCACCTACTTCACCTTCATCTTCCCGGGACTTGTGATCTGTCTAATATGTGACCCGTCTAACCTCTTTGTACCACCGCCCAAGCATCCAACCTCATGACCCATCTAACAATGCGTCACCTAAGTTTGACCATCCAACTATGCGGGCCATACATTATGTGGTTTCCAACCAACTTGATGGTCGTTATCTTCACTGTGGGCCATATAACCTAGGAGGTTGGATGATGTCCAAACTTGCCATATAACACTGACCCAAAAAATCTTGGCGTCTCACCCCGTGTTGTCAAACTTGAGAGGGTTAGACACCATCTAAATTTCATACCATCCAACCCGAGCTCATCACTGCACTACCACAACGATCGACTGACCAACCCAACCGACCAACCCATCCATCCATCTCAACTGACTAACCCAACCGACTAACCTGACCAACCAACCTGGTCATCCATCTTGCTCCGTATGATGCGTCACACGTCTAACCCAGACATCCAATATGTGACCCGTCTAACATGATCGACCAACTCGCTGTGTCACTTGACCAACCATCCAACTGCCGACTAACCTAGTTGACCAACCCAACTGACCAACTTATCTCGGCTCTATGATAAACTCGTCCATCTCACTTTACAGCTCGACCATCATTCAGCTTGATTCCAACTCACCAGACAACTCGACCAACTCGTTTCACCGTGCCTATCCAGCTCACCACACATGAAGATCAACTTGGCCGAGCCATCCTGAGCTCTCTTTCTCTCTGATATCTGGGGCTGAATTTAATGGTCATTTGCATGTCCCATAATTTGGAGGGCCAATTCCATTTATGATGAGTTATCTAGATTCACCTAGGGGGTGGATTTGAGATAACAATGCCCATGGGTTCCCCGGTCCCACCTGGGGTTCCCCGATCCTTGTTCTAATTTCTCACCACTTTTTGGGCTCTTTCTAGCCGTTTTTCATTTTTTTTATCTTTTTCCTAGTCGGCCATGTTGGGGTTAATTAAGAAATTAGATCAAGAGAACCCTATGAATATAAAGTTATGAGACCATAATGTGGGACCTAACATCATCTACTACTATCACTCATATAAAGTTGCATCTATCTATTGCATTTACATCCACATAGGTCCATCATCAAGGCACAAGCTAGGAAGTATGCATCACACTTCATAGGGGGAGGATTTTATTCTATTCAATGCACACATTCTATTACATTTTCTACATTTAGTTATTACTTGCTACTTCAAAAAGTGTGACTGACACAAGAACACCTAGGGCATGACATGCACACACTCACCAGAACTACATTTGGGCATGAATTATAATGCAACGATCAATTTAGTAAGCCCACTATTATGGTAGCTGAGGTCATTTCAATCCATTAATTTTACATATTTAGTTTTAGGGTTTTGATACTTACTTTTGGTCTTCTTGCAAGTTTCTACATCAGCTCTAATTATTGGTGACATACATCACATGACAACGAACCTGATGCGACACATAACGTGGGTTTTAGACCACCTCTTGACCCTATAAGAACCAATTCCAAAGATTTTCTACATACTTGGGGACCCAGATTGCATACCAGAGCACTCGTGGGTGCCCCAGTCAACTCAGATTCTCCAGATCCAGCCTTTTTCGGGACCTCTGCACATTTGTTCCTATTCCTAGAATTTCTAGTCAGACCTGCGATAATTTGTGACAGACACCAGTTACCAAATGAGTTATTTCCTTACCCTCTCTTTGGACATTAGGGTTTTATTTCATTAGTCTAAACATGTAGTAATTTCTATATTACTTTATCATATTTATTTATAACGTTTATATCATCCTAGATTAGATTAACTACCCCACATATTAATCAATTTTAGTTAATAAAAAAATAATGTAAAAAGTAAGTGTGCATATAAGATGGACCAAAAAAGTGGGTTTTAAATATGGGACATCACTTGCAATGTCACAAGACAATTAGGGCCAAAGCGGCCAAAAATAGATAGTGTGCATACGAGAGAAATGACATTGCCTGCAGACAATAGCATTCAATGTCAAATAATAACAAGCAAGATAAATCAGACAACCATGGTGGCATATAGTCTTGCAAAGAAAATATTGCACATGAAGCACCCATTATCATGTTAGGAAGATAAAGAGTATGTCAAAGCGTGTATAGATCAATGGAAGGTAATGTGATAGTATGAGTAGGAAGTAGTAAATAATGAAATAATATCACATGTGATGTGTAAGAGTAGTAAGTTTAGATGCCCCCAGGAGCCTTGGTGGGACTGGTAAGAGGTACAATACCAATCATCATTCCTATGTGTAGGAATATATAGGAAGTCTGCATTCACAATGAAAGGCCAAGTGAACACAAATGTGTATATGGAAAAGATATTGACATACTAAGTACTTGTCTAGCATGGTAAACAAAGTGTACATGTAAGTATAAGCAAGCAAGAGTAAATACAACTAAGATATGAAATATGTTGTGAATGAGTGAGATGAATTGGTATACAATATGAATGTCATAGGAGTAATGTTCCTCCGATTGGATGTGTATGTATGAGATGAGGTTCATTTATAAAAGACCCATCGACAGTTAAGAATGAACCATAGGACAAGAGTACGTCATCGAGAAATGGTTTGATAATGTGCGCTAGAAAGATAGATCATGAAGCATAGAGCGTGAAGAACAGAAGAGGTGAGGTTCATTTCAGATTTAGACCATCAACATTTGAGTATGAACCGTGGAACTAGAGTGCGTCATACGATGGTATGATGTGTGAGAATAGAGTGCTAGAAGGATATATCGTGAAGCACGAAACATGAAATGTGTAGTGTGTGAGGTTCATGGATGTAGTATGCCCTCAATAGTCAAGTGTAATCCTTATCACAAGAGTAAGTCATATGGTAATGATGATACAATGCATGTATCAAAGGGTTTGTATTGATGCTCAGTAAATATCATAAAATAAGCGTGGAACATCAAGTGCATGAGATGATAGAGACATTTGATAGAAATGCAAGGGGGGAGAAGTTATGATGTGCCCTAAGTATGTAAGTGATGGAGATCTATGTGGCGATGTGAGAAGGACCATGCCATGGTGGAAGAGCTTGAAATGTGTCTTGGCCATCATTATAAGGAATATTTTGTTTGAAAAAATGAATGGGAAATGAAAGTGGAGTGGGATGGGGAGGAATCTTGAATGGAGGGAGCTTATGTGGGATTGATAATGTTGTAGAAGATTTGAGAGGAGGAGTAGTTAGATTAATTTTTAGATGAGGTTTCTTAGTTAGAGTTAGTAATGTTGTAGATGACTTAGTAGGAGGAGGTGATGGAGGAAGGACCTTAAGAGGTGATTGCTTAGTTAGAGTGGGTTGTATAGGTGGCTTGAGTGACCAGAGAAGGAACATTAGAAGTGATGGCATGATGCTCATTAGACATAGATGAATCTGATTTAGGGACATTTCACCCCCTTAGTATGAACATGGGAGTGTGGAGAGCTATGTCTAGTACCTAATCATGTTATACAATGTGATGGTTTTTAAAGAGTACCATCAACTCCAATAGGTTTTCTAGTGGAACCATTAACCACTATGTATGTGATTTTCTAAGAGATTCACAAACTCTCAAATTGATTTTCTAGTGGACCACCAACCACTCCATAACAACATACATTTCCCCCACTCACATTTTATAAATGAGAACAAAATATAAGAAAATATGTTCCTAACTATGAACAAGAATTATCCATCTATTCTTATTTACTACTGCACATGCTGAAAGAAAATACATTATGAAAGCAAAAAAAATAAATGATCACCAATAAAATGAAGCAATCTCTTTGTTGGTGACTAATAAGATATGCTTATTTTTCCTCCATCCTCCTTTTCCTCCATCCTCCATGAGTCACTACTCGGTATAAGTAGTCATCTTCATCTTCATTATGTTCAGGTTCTTCTTCTTCTTTAGTGCTTTCCTCATCAGCTACATAGGCCTCGTCTATCTTGATCTTACTTGATATAATATCCTTGACATGAACAATGCATAAAGAATATTTGTGTCCCTTTTTCTTGCAATAAAAACATTCTAATTCTTTTTTTTCTTGAACAATTAAAATGATTTTTCTTTACATAAAGGGAAGTTTCTTCCTCAATGTCTTCTTTTGTTCTTTTCTCATTAGCTAGTAGTGCATAAATCATACCTTCAAGTGATTGAAAAGGCATTTGGCCAAGAGTAAAGAATACATTACTCTATTTTAGAGGTAAGCTATTCAATAAAATAGCTTTTGCATCTACATCATCTACTTGAGCACTTACTTCTGTCAGTTGTCTCAGAAGATATCTAAGATCATTAATATGACTTGACATAGTTACACCCTCATTCATTTTCAACTTGAATAACTACAATTTAAGTGTGAATTTAGCATTCACAACCTTAGCTCCAAATTTTTGACTTAAAAAATCCCATATATCATTAGAACTTTTTTCTAAGTCTACATAATGTAATTCAGTGTCTGATAAAGCAAGCCCAATAATGGATTTTTCTTTGTCATCCCTTGTTTGCCATTCTAGTAATTTTGCAACATTTGTTGGTTCAGTTTCTTTTCCATTTACAATCCCCTAGATATTTTTGTTCATTAGTTGTATTTGTATTTTAACCTTTCATGTGTGAGAATTTAATCCATTGAATTTATCTAATGGGATTTCCATAATAGGTTTTGAACTTAGTCAAAAATGCACCCTTACAATAATATTCAACTTTATTTTAAGCACAATAATAAAACATATCAGGAAAAAAAACTTATTGAGAATGCTGAAAAAAATTAATTGTAGGTTGTAGTCAACTATTTCACAATTTCTCCTTAACTTGGATTTGTGTTTTTGTAATTTTTTGACAGACTCTTCCTAGTATTAAAATAAATAAACCCATTATTTTTTCAAGATTATGAATCTGGGTTTTTGAGAAACAAGCAGTTTATTAATTATTTTTTTAAAGATCAGAATCCTGATTTGTTTTCTATTTTTCTCAAAAAATACGATCGGTGTTGCTCTGAGACTTTAACATTATTATTATAGCACCTATATCTGCAAACCCAATAAATATTACAAAACCTAGATAGTACAAAAATAGCTATGACCTGATTTGTAAACAAGTTTACCTCATTTGTCAAATATGTTTTTCATTCAGAGACAAAGGTACACAACTCTTCCCCTCCACTGATATAAAAAATCAATTACAAGCAATTCCCAAATACTAATTTATCATGCTCTAATACCAGATGATATTAATTCTCTAGATTTTCATATATAATTAAAATCAACACATGAAATGGAGAACATACATAATAAATACAAAATGTAAATAAAATGAACCAATTTCTATTGAATATTAGAGGTAATTTTATATAATTACTTGCTCCTATAATCATGGAGTCAAGTCTCATCACTTTATCACCATATCTCTCCTTTATTCCCTAGTCTTACTCCCACACCCCTATTTATGAGTTGTGCATGACAACTAATTGTGCACACTCATGTATTATTTTAATATTACATAATACAAATATTCAAACCATATGTTCACAATATGAACACTAATTTCCTAACGGGACCTAGTAGGATGTAGCAATTGGAGATGAACATGTAGAAATATTTTGTGTAGCAAATGAAATGAGACCATAATGCTTAAGGTGATCAATTTGTCATTGTAGAACATACAAATCATTTTCATTATGTCGATTGATTTGATGATAATTGAAATATGGATGACCTTGATATTTCACAAACCAATAAGGAAGATAACAATGAGTAGGTGACAAGCTGATCAATTGGTGATTGAGGAGCGCAAGAAGAATTCCATGTCGCTTAGTGTTATGATCAAACTTGAGAGGTTCTGGTAATGGTAAGACTTGAGGTGCACTAATATGAGCACATGTGGAATACATAGAATTAGGATGAGGAGAATGAGATGTAGAAGGAACAATAACATGAGCTTGATAAGCATCCTTGAGATGTTGAATTTCAGATTTGAGTGGTGTAATTGTGGATTATATATCCTAAAATTTATCTTGAAATAAAGAATGTAAAGATTGAATTGAATTGCAAATAGATTGATTGGGATTAGGACCAAGAGAGTCATCAGAAAGATGATTGAAGATAACACTGAATTGAGTAGGTTATGTATCATTAGGAAGATACATAGTGTCTAGGGATTTTAGAACATCTTTCCAAGGTGGGTGCATTTGAAGCAATTGATGCAAGGAGACTTGAGAAAAATTAGGAGCCATGAAAGAAAAGATAGTGTGCAAAAGAAGGATCCGAAGGACTGATCATGAGTGGGGTTCACTAAATGATTTGACAAATATTAAATTTGTAAAACCATAATATTGTAGAGTCATGTATGATAAATAAATGCTAAAGTACATATCTGAAAGAAGTAACAAGCTAGTAAAATACAAAACCCTAAGTGTAAGAGAGAGAGAAAAAGACTTAGCTGATTTGCAAATGATGCTGGGACTGTGCAAACTTGAGAGATCGATAAATAACAAGGGAAGACTATCGCAACTATGCAAAATAAATTTTGGAACTTCCAGATAAGCCAGAACTATGGCACATAGACTAGGGTGAGGGCACCTAGGTGCCAGAGACCTCTGCTGGGCACCTATGACCGGGCAAGAGCTCGGAAACAAGTTTTTTTAGTATCACAAGTGTCTCCTATATGTCACACTATGATTGTAAAGTTTTCCTGTAACATGCAAAGAAATGACGACTTGCAAAACCCTAAAAATACATCAAATCTTAAAAATAAAAGATGAAATATGGGGAGTTATACTGACCCCAGAGGTCACCCGAATGAGTGAACTTACGACCAAGTGCTGCACTACATTTCAGACTCCATGTAGTTCTTATACGTGTGTGAAAGAATCGTACCCTAGGAAGCCCTTATACAAGTGCACTTGACAACAGACAATAACTAGATGTACCAATGTAAATATATGTGTGGATGACAAAATGAACTTCCCCTTCCTATGAAGTGCATGCATAAAATGTGGTCCGTTGTCCCTTGTATGAAAGCTATATGGATGCCTTTGATGCTCTTACATGCCTTTGGATGTAAGCTTAGGTGATGATAATAGATGCTCAGAGCTTGGTCCTTTATTTTACTCACATATCTTTGTATTTATATGATTCCCTTGGTTGGATTTCGTAATTGACAACTAGAAGGTGGACCCATAAGAAAATAAGATGCCCAAAAAATAAAAGAGGCCCAAAAGAGGTGAGTAAGATAGAAAGAGGTTGGAGGCACCCAAAGGGGACGAGGGTACCTGGGCGCTAATGTCCTGGCTGAGTTTTGTTGTTTAAAGCCATAAAATATAAAGTAATAAAGCTCATACTGGGCTATGGGGTGTGTAAGACCAAAGAGAAAGAAAGAAATACAGAAAAGAGGCTACATATAGCTGTCAATTACTAGTTTTCTTGCTTAGGAATCATATGAATGCAAGTATGTGTTTTAGGACCTAGAAATGTACCCAAGTGCGTGATTTTGTGTCTACAACAATTTTAATCAGTGCATATATTAGTTACAGATGAATCTGCACAATCCACATGGCTTTATAGGTGGAACGTTGCTTCCATAAGAGGGTCCCAAATTATGGATGCCTTTTGGTTTTGTTGATACTTCCACCCAAAAAAGGTTTAGTTCATGTCTAATAGCATTATTGAGGTCTTATTATTTTCCCAAACATACAACTTCACTATCTTCATTTGTATATTTTATGGTGTCCACATGGGAATCAACATTGATCTCTAATAGTTTTTTTATTTTTGCATTTGAGTTCATTAAATTATATGTTGGGATTTATGAGGTCGATTTTCCTTATCTTGCCTTGATACTTCATATACCAAATTCACATATCATATACATTATAGAATATCATTATAATGGTATGCAAGTAGAAAATACACCATTAAACAAGTATCTCAGTTAAATCCATTAATGTTCAAAATAAATGGAAAAAAGAGACTATTGGGTAAAACCTTTTCCTTTATGCTTGCAACCTTTCAACAGTGACAAAAAATTGAGTGTTAGAGACTAGCTTAGATAAAACTCATTTATTCATCCATGCACAACCTTATCACTACCATCCATGTGACACACCTTAATTGGAGAGAACTGCACATGGTAAGAGTCCTCTATTTTATGTTTTCACACGATATGAAATTCTATAGCACCACGTAATTATCGTAGTGAAATTCGCTTGTTAGACCACCAATGTGGGTCTAAAAGCTGACAATTGCAATGTCCTCGTCAAAATTGACCAAGAGAGCCTAGAGAAGGAAGTGTCGAATATAAATCCTCAAGGAAAAATCTTATAGATGATATATGTTGTTGCTTGGGAAAATATCGAGAATGACCTAAAATAATGGCTATAAAGATGTCCCTAAACCACATGGCTGACCATATTTTATGTTTATCAAATTAAACTACATCATCTTGACATGGGATTCCAATTACCCTCCACATGCCACTATCTATAATGTGTCTTGTGACCCCTGAAAGTGATTTTTCTTGAAATTTTCGGGTGTTATAACTACCCATGAGACACAAGGGTTAGGATTGTAAAAAAAATAATTGACATTGGGGGAATTGATTGACAAGGCCATGTTTTCTAAGATATTTCTAAAGTACTAATCTCAATGATATTTGTAACCCAACCCATTTATCCATCAAACAATTGAATAAAATTCCATGTGGTTCATGTGTCTTGTTGTAAGAAAGAAAAGTTTCACTTTCATTCATCCAAACATTATCCTAATCCCTAGAATCCTTCTCTCTCTGTTCACTTCTTCATTTATCCTCAAGTTGTCCTACAATGTTTCACTCAATAAAATTTAACTTCTTCAAAAAATCCCTTTCAGTGTCTCCATCTCAATGCTCGCATGTGATTACTAGTTTATATATTGTTGGTTTTAGAAAAATGCCATCAATGAAGCCATCAAAGAGGAATAGTTTCTCTAAAATTCGGTATGGTTTTTAAAGAAATATTATAATTTTAAGACTTTTCACATTATCATCAATATAATATTATTGATAATTATCAATATAATTAAAGACATTATGCCATAACAACATGCATTTTATAGCACTTGTACTAAAAGTAGGTGCAATGTTACGTTGATGGTAAAATATGAGGGGTTGTAGAGTCGTTAAAGTAATTTCAAGATGCATGAAAGAGGTATGTGTGATTTAGGTAGTAAGGCACATAAGGTTTATGGATTCTTCGTAGCGATTTGAAAATGCATTCAAGAGGCATATCCAACCTGGGTAGCTTGGCAACAATCATACGTATCCCCCAACTAATTGACCATTATGTCAGTGAGAGGGTCACATCCAGTGTGGCTTTCCCCTATTGGCATAAGGATCATAATATATTACCGCAGACCACGCTAGTCATAGAAGTAATTTCAAGACACACCAAGTGTGCATCACCAAGCATGTCCATCATTTCTGCCTCTGGCGACATCAGAAATGTCGTCTGAACTGAAGACGAAGGAGTGGGCATTGTATCTTCTTATCTTACTTTGAACACCAACTATATATTCGAGAAGAATATAAAATAATAATAATTTCTATTAACATCATTATTCATGTATTTATTTAAATATAAATATTTAAAAGTGTTGTATTAATATATAATTTTTTAAAAATTGGTATATTTATTTTAATCTTCTCCTGTCCTTGTGAGTTGGCTCGCACAAATGAAGATGTTTTATGTTTTTAAAGTATTAAAAATTTTAGAAAGAAACTTGGCAGATTTTTTTCCAGGATCCTCTCTTTTGTTTGAACATATGTAAAAATCCAAAAAAAAATATTAATCTAATTATAATCTAAAAAAAAGTTAGGTTGAGAAAATATTGTTCACTCAATGGTATTGCAGGTGGGCGCTTTCCACATTTCATGCAATACTTGTGGAAGTGGCATGTATAACTATTTAATGCATTATTGTTTTTCCTAAGATAGTTACATAAATTTGTGCATGTTATTAAGTTTTTGTAACCCTAGTAAATTTAAATTTAAAATAGAAGGTTGAATAAATGTAATATACTATTCAACCCTTATATTATTATTTGCTTTCACATTCTCAAATTATTGCGACACGAGGGCATGTTTATTTTCATCGGCATTAGGCTCTTTTTGGAAGAGCCTTTCCTCCTATAATATAGCCTATCGAATAATTAGAAAATAAATGATAAAATAATTAAGACAAATATAAGACACCTAATGTTTATCCATAACACCAAACAATGAATTTTCCAACTTATAGAATGTTCCCAATAATACATATCTCTTCACTTATTATCAAATATTTTACATAAATTATTTTGAACAATAAAGGTGTATTAATAGTAATAATAATGTTAAAAGGGTTGTAATCCACTGGTGAGGATAATGGCTTGTTAAAGAATCCAATAGGATATAAATCCCTCTAGATACTTGACATGGAGATTCAAATGTTTGGTGCCATGATCACTCCTTAAGTGACTTTGATGGATTAGATGTCCTTAATTGTTGCTATTTAGGAAAAGAAAAGCTTTGATATAAATATACACTTACTCAACAATTGTTATCTGTTATATGTGTACCCCATTAAAACAAGGGGCAAAGATGTCAAATCATTGGTTTCTCATTAAAAAACAATAATAACACATTATTGCTATTATCATAATCTTACTCCTTTCCTATAATAAAAATAAATATCTAGATAGAAATCAATATTTTCAATATTATATTTGTTATAGCAATAGGTGAAGTGGTGGTTCATTTGTAATCCTGTATGGAAATATTACTAATCAAATCTATATTAAAATAATAGCTTCCTCTCTATTATTATTATGAGTGATAGAAGAAAAAAGTAATTTGGTCACAAATAAAAATTTATATTTGTTGAGTCTTCACTTTCACTACATCTATCTAAAGTTCCAAGTTTGAAAGAGGTTACGACATTCAAGTGGTCACAAAAGATGAAATCCAAAATAATTTGGAGAGAAACTATTATTTCCCTTGTTATTAATGGGGTGGATAGGGTAAGGGGACTACGTATTGGTTCCCCAATTGAGAAATTTTCACTTGATGTGGATATTTCCCTCAATTGAAATTAGACTGTAAATAATTAATCCATCACAATCTACAAAATTTCCTACAACTCAACAACCATGTAAAAGAAATAAACATAAAATTATATAACCCAAACCCATACATGGTGAATAAATTTTTTGGAACAAAATAGTTTCCATTGGTGTTGTATAAACCAAAGCACTAGTTGTTTCATGGCTCAAAGAAGACTATCCTAATATTTAATATATAAATCTAAAAAATGGAAATGCTGATAACTACCCTTCATGGGCATATTACACCAACATAATTGTTCTTACTTTATGTAATATCAAAACTATGATAATCTAATTAAGATATTAAATTAATTATGTGTTATAATTTACAATAGTAAATACAAATACATAGTGTATGATAAGTAAAAGAGAGGTTCCCAAATAGGTTCTTAGATATATGGATCCAATCTAAGACCGGTCACACCGTGTAGATACAAAGGTGCTTAGGGAGTGCTAATGTTGTAAATCTAGAGGAGAGTAGCCCTAGTTGTAGACAAAAATATAACACAGTAGACAATATTTAGCCCGGTCTTATACTATTGTTTAGAAGGTTCTCAAGTGTACAAAGTGCCAATCAATCCCACCTTTTTTCCATATTTGTTTTATGTTTTACTTTGTCATTCCCGCGTACTTCCCAATACTTATCATCCCATTTTCTAACTTCCCTGAGATTCTAGCCCTAATTTTGGGTGCCCCACCATGTACTGGGGTGCCCCAATCCCACTCTAGGTGTCCCGATCTATGCTTAGCCTCTCTCACTCCTTTTTGGGTCACTTCTAGTAGTTGGTCATATTTATATTTTCCTTACTCGACATTTTCGGGATTAATAACGAAATTAAACTTGAGAGCCCTATAAATATAAATCTTGTAAGACAATAATTGGGGTCCTAGGTCATTGAATCATATCACTACTATCATTCCATCTAGGGTTGCATCTATTGTACCATCTTGCATCCACATAACACCATACATTCAAGCTAGGAAAGTCTGCATCACACACATTCTTAGAGGATGAGGGATTCTATTCATTCTATTCTACCATCTACATCTTCTATTGCTACCATAGCTCGCTATTTCACAAAGTGCAACTGGCACGCGAGCTCCTAGGGCACGACACACACACACTCACCAGAACTACATCAGGGTCCCACGAAGATAATTCCACCGGTTTGGCAGCTAAGGTCATGACCCATTCTTCTTATTCATGTGCAAGGCATCATCTAGTTCATTCGACAAATCTAGTGCAACAAACAAAGAGTATTAAGAGACACTTAGCAACCGTGCCAAATTAGGGTTTTAAGAATTTATACTATTTTTAGTGTCCATAATCCAGACCAGGATGCCTTGGGGCACCCAAAAACACTCCCAGGAAACTGTGTCACTTCATACAGTCCAAATCTACCCTTTGCAGGGCCCCTAAGTGTTTGTCTGCACTACCAAATTCTAGTTCCAGATCTGTGACAACCTGTGATAGTCACCTTCATTCAGCTGAGTCATTTCCTTACTCCCCTCTTGCATTCTAGGGTTTTATTTCATTAGATCAAACTGTGTAATTACTTTACATCACTTTAGCATATCAGTTTGCTGTCATTTGTTACGGCTTAACATCTTTACTTATAAGCATTTTAGTCCTCCTACTTAGATTAGAATTAATACCCTAAATATCCCCCTTTAGTTTAAGTCTTATTTTTGTTAATCATTTTGGTGAACCTAATCATAATTTCTACCACCTTCTCAGTCTTTTTCATTCCATCATCATGAATATCTCTATCATTGAATACCTACTTACCCACCCTGATTTGCTTCATCGAGTCCAAACCTTTTTCACTACTACCGATGTTTTTGCCGACATGTATCTGGACTCTATGTATGACACATTTGCCAAGGCATTTTCTCAACATATAGCATTTTGGGGCAATCCTCCCACTGACATTCAACATTTTGACAATCACCCACCACTTTACATCATGTCCCACATCTACAATGTTGATGTCAAATGTACTCTTATTAATAATGGCTTTGAGCTTAATCTGTGCCCCATGTCCTTTCTCCAAGCCATATGTTTGTCTGCCCATGACATTAGCCCTTCTTCCATTTCCCTCAGTGCTTATGATAGTTCTATTCATCCATGTCTAGGCCATGTTACTTTTCCTTTAACTGTCGGCCCTAAATCTCTCCCCACTATTTTCTTTGTTATTGATTTCCCCGTCTCATATAATTTCTTATTAGGTAGACCATGACTCCACACCATACAAGCCGTTCCCTCTACCATCCACCATTGTGTCAAATTATTACATGAATGCGTTGAGTATACCATCTTCAAAGATTGTGATCCATTTCAATATTGTGTCCATGACCCTCATACCAGTATCCATATTCCTAGTATTGATACCTCTGATGAACCTCAGCCTTTGGAAAAAAAAACACATTTACCACCACTTGAGTGAGCTATTTGTTTAGTAGATTCCATTCCCCCTCCATCACCCATTCCCACCATCATAGTTCCATATTAGTCACCCCTCCCTCCGTGCACACTATCATCCCATCTCCGCCAATACCAACCATATACCCACCCTTCCTGTGTACCCTCTTTACCCGTGACTCATTTTGGGACCACGTTCCATTCGATCCCACATGTGATGAAACCATATATTCTTTTACGGGTCTAACTCACATTGGAATTTTCTTTGATTACCTTTAGCCGTCTACTCATGGCTCTCATCTCTATTATGGGGTTTTCACCATTACTTCCGCTTATGGTTTGCGTGTCTTTGATTTCCTTGTTTATCTACCACATACCCCATGTTCTTCACCACTCACATTAGGGGACTCCTGGCTTACTTACATTGGAGGTACATTAGACCCTAGTCACACTAACATCTCATTCCCCATGCCCTTTGGCCGCATTTTCATTTGCAATAGCTATTTTCTCAGTCATTCACCCAACCTCACTTGATGGTAGCACATGGTTGTCACAATCCTCCATTTACAGACAAAGAATACGTTATGGGCATGTACCATTTGTCTCTCACTGAATCATTACGTGATCAACTTGATACTATAGCTTTCCAAGTTGCTAATTCCAATCCCTTTGACTTTGACCTAGAGGATGACAATCTCCTTGATGAGTTCACATAGCCTCTTCTCACATTACTACTCAGAAGGCATAACACATTACATCTCGCCCCCCCTTTCTATCCTCTCATACTTTCATAGCCTTACATTACATATTTTCTCTACATCTTCATCCTTTCCATACGCACCCTATCTCATGCGTCATAGCACCCTCGTTATCACACCCTCGATACTCGATGACACACCCTAGTGCTTCAGTTCACACTGGACTGTTGAGGGACCACTATTACACTGAACCCCACACACTGCACTACTGGACCTATACATATACATCCTACATTATCCTATACATACCTCATCTACTAGTCATTTATACATCATCTATATCATACACGCTACACTAGATTCCCTTACACATGGGTCTAGTTCCACCTATCATCCTTCCATCCACCATTTCTATACATTGCTATCATTACATTCATACATCTTACCTATCCTACATCCTACACTAGATTTCCTTATACTTGGGTCTAGTTTTATCTATCATCAATACACATTCTATTTCTACCTACCCACACACTACATTACATTTCCTACACCACACATTCACATACCTTGGTCATCTACACTACATTGTTCTACGCACTGCACCCACCACCCTATGACACACTCTAGTTCCTCAATCCATACTCGATTTCTGAGGGTTTACCGATCAAATGGACCTTACCTACATGCAACATGTCATAACACATTTCATCAGACTCCTGACCAATGCTCTAGGCTATATCATCACCCATACTTGTCATCATATCATGTAGTGGTATACACCTTAGGTTAAATCACCACTCCTTTCCTCATTCTACATTATCCTCTTACATACTATCATCACATATTCTATTATCCTATTTTTCGTCATTCTACTACATCATCACCTCTCCTACTCATCTATTAGTGGTATATGCTTTAGGCTAAATCACCACCCTCGCCTTATTCATCACATAGTGGTCTATGCTTAGTGCTAAAATCACCACCTTCTATTATTCACCGCCTACTTATATACGCTTCATACACCCTCATCACTCATCTCGTAGTGACATAGGCCATAAGCTTTATCATCACCTTCTTCTTCCATCTTATAGTGATATACGCTTAGGGTTAAATCATCACTCCTCTATCCAACCAAGTCGTGGTATATGCTTAGGCTATAGGGTCCACACACACCTTTCTATACGATACATTCCCATCCATTCATCTCGTAGTGATATACACTTAGGGCTAAATCATCACTCCTCTATCCAACCAAACCGTGGTATACACTTAGGCTATAGGGTCCATGCATAACTTTCTATACGATGAATTCCCATCCATTCATCTCATAGTGATATAGTTAGGGATATCATCACTCGCTTATCAAACCAAACTATGGTATACGCATAGATTTCTATACACTCATCATCTACTTCATAGTGATATCAAGGGATAAATCATCACTTGTCTATGTGTTATACGCTTCAACTATAGGGTTCACTCACATCTTCTCCACCTGTCACATTTCATCACCACTACACATACACACTCATCGCAACACATTAGACACAACCAACACTACTCGACCATTTCCCATGATGCACTCTCATTTACGGTTCATTCTTGACTGCTGAGGGGGAAAACAAAATGAACCTCACTGCATACACTTCCATACACTCGGGGGGCATGTTGCTCCTATCATTCCATCTTGCATTCCATTCCATCCATCCAAAAAATACTACATTGTCTTGGTAGCATTTACTTTTGCTTACTAGTGTTTTGCATGTTCACTTTACTACACATGTTAGCTTGCTTTCTTATATGTCATTATCATACACACACGCATGTTTATGCCTTTGTTTAGTGTGATCACAGATACATGACATTTACATGCAGCATGGATGCTCACCTTCTACCCTTACTATACTGGTCACTGGGGACATCCACATTCATCTCATATAGGTGTTATTGTTTCATTTTGTACTTAACATCTTATACTACTTGCTTATACATGCTTTGACATATTGGTTTTCACTCTAACATGCTAATAGGTGTTCCATGTGCAACACTTGTTTTACATGAATACATGTTTGTTTTTACTTATCTGCGTTGTTTGTCATATTTTTTTGGGCTTTTCCCTTTGCTTGTGTGCACACTTGACTGTTGTTTGCGGCCATGATGGCCTTGCATGTCTTGCGACATCGTGAGTGATGTCCCATGTTTGAAACCCGCTTTGTGTGGTCTCCTTGTTTTCTTACATGTTTACACTACTGTACTTGGTAGTTTTTCTAAATTGTCTGCATATTTTACGCTTATTTGCATCCATGTGTTTGGACTAACACTTTTATTGGCCAGCTATCCCCTTTTGTGCGCGCCTTGGTATCTACCAAATGCTTTCCCTTTCCCCCCTGCAGGGCTGGGTTGCTTACAAGGTTAGAGTGCGGTTGGTCCTCTTTTGGGGCCGCATTATCCTTCCAGGGTCATCGCATGCACCCCAAAGAGGGGGGCATCATTGAGGGTTTCTACTAACACAACGTATCTACACTGGTTCACACACATTGAGTGAGTTCATACCAATCTATGAACTCCATACATAACGGCCTCAACAGGACATGGTGTCCTTCGGTAATTCTGTGGAGTGGTCATCGGCTCATGGGTTAGAGTGGGTGGCCTCTCTACACTTCTCCATCCAGTGGCGTAGGATCACCCAAAAAACTAGCGCAGTACAAAGATCTCTTTAACAAATTGCAGCAGAAGTGTTTAGAGTTGGAGGACACTGAGAATTTCCTCCCTACACTTCTTCAGCTAGGGTGGCATGAGATCACCCAAAAAACTCGTGACATCACATGATATCCTTCTATACCCTTTTTCTCGACATGGATCAGGTGCACATGTTCCATTTTTCCATTTACACTTTTTATTCTAGCGTACTTTACACAACATTTTTACATACATACATATTTGACTACTTGATCATTTTCTCCTTGCAGGTCCACCATATGAGAAACAAGCAAGTCAAATTGGGGGAAACAACAACAAACAACAACAATGACAACACAAAATGACAACACTTGTCCATACTAACCATGTAAGTACACCACACACATGCAATGGCTACACACGTGTTTTACCCTAGGTTCACTCTCATCACTTTTTACACATGTTTCATCTTTAGAATCCACACTCCTCCACATCTTTATTTTTTGTCATTCCACTCTTCTAGTCCATCAACGCATTTTCTTCTACACTCTGCACAGACATCAGGTATGCTTTTCTATCTACTTTATGTTACCGAGCTGTTCACTCATTAACATAAAGTGGGGGAAAATGTAGACACAAATATTGCACATTAGACAATATTTATCCCGGTCTTATACTACTATTTAGAACATTCTCAAGTGTACAAAGTATAAATTAATCCCCCATTTTTGCCACATTTTTTAATGTTTTACTTCGTCATTCCCGCATACTTCTCGATACTTATCACCCAATTTTCTAACTTCCCTGAGAATCTATCCCTAATTCCAAGTGCCCCACCCTATACTGTGGCGCCCCAATCCCACTTTGGGAACCCCGATCTATGCTTAGCCCATTTCAATTATTTTTGGGTCACTTATAGTCGTTGGTCATATTTATCTTTTCCTCAGTCGGCATTGTCGAGATTAATTGCAAAATTAAACTTGAGAGCCCTATAAATATAAAGCTTATAAGACCATAATAAGGGTCTTAGGACATTACATCCTATCACTATTATCACTCCATCTAGAGCTGCATTCATTGCACCATCTTGCATCCATATAACACCATACATTCAAGTAGGAAATTCTGCATCACACACATTCTTAGAGGAGGAGGGATTCTATTCATTCTATTCTATTATCTACATCTTCTATAGCTACCATAGCTCTCTATTTCACAAAGTGCAATTGGCACGAGAGCATTTAGGGCACGACATACACACACTCACAATAACTACATCAAGGTATGTAATGTAGTGCAACACTCAAGATAAGTCCACTGGTTTGGCAGTTGAGGTCATTTTGGCCCCTTCTTCTTCTTCATGTGCAGGGCATCATTCAGTTCATCCGGTGAATCTAGTGTGATAGACAGAGAGTATTTAGAGACACTTAGCGACAATACCAAATTAGGGTTTTGACCATTTATACTGTTCTGAGCACCTAGACTGCAAATAAGGGTGCCCTAGGGCGCCCCAATACACTCTCAGGTACATGTGTCATCTCAGACAAGCCATATCTACCCTTCGCAGGGTCCCTGAGTGTTTGTCTACATTGTTGAGTTTTGGTTCCAGATCTGTGACAACCGGCAACAGTCTCCTGTTATCAGCTAATTCATTTCCTTACTCCCCTCTTGTATTCTATGGTTTTATTTCCAGTAGATCAAATCATGTAATTACTTTACATTGCTTTATCATATTAATTTTTCGTTATTCATTATTGTTTAACATCTTTATTTACAAACGTTTTAGTCCTCCTATTTAGATTAACATTAATACCCTAAATATCCCCATTTAGGTCCCATTAGGACTTAGTTTTTTTAATCATTTTGGTGAACCCGATCGTACTTTCTACCACCTTCTCAGTATTTTTCATTCCATCATCATGAATATCTCTATCACTGAATACCTACTTACCCACCCTGATTTGCTTCATCGAGTCCAAACCCTTTTCACTACTACCGATGTTTCTGTGGATATGTATCTAGAATCTATGTATGACACATTTTACGAGGAATTTTCTCAACATATAGCATTCTGGGGCAATCCCCCTACTAACATTCACCTTTTTGACAATGACCCTCCAATTTACATTGTGTCCCATCATCTACAATGTTGTTGTCAAGCATACTCTTATCGATAATGGCTTTGAGCTTAATCTGTGCCCCATGTCCTTTCTCCAAGCCATAGGTTTTTCTGCCCGTAACATTAGCCCTTCTTCCATTTCCCTCCGTTCTTATGATGGTTATATTCGTCCATGTCTAGGAAATGTTACTTTTCCTTTAATTGTTGGCCCTAAAACTCTCCCAACTATTTTATTTGTTATTGATTTCCCTTTCTCATATAATTTCTTGTTAGGTAAACCATGACTCCATGCCGTGCAAGCCATTCCCTCTACCAGTCCACTGTTGCGTCAAATTATTACATGAATGTGTTGAGTATACCATCTTCTGAGATCGTTATCCATTTCAATATTATGTCCTATGGCCCTAATACCAGTATCCCTATTCCTCACATTGACATCTACTGATGAATCTCAGCCTTTGGACAACCAGTCACATTTACCGCCACTTGAGGGAGCTATTTGTTTAATTTATACCATTCCCCCTCCATTACCCATTCCAACCATCATAATTCCATATTAGTCACCCCTCCCTCCATGAACACTATCATCCCATCTCTGCTAGTACCACCCATATACCCACCCTTCACGTGTACCCTATTTATTAGTGACTCATTTTGGGAGCACGTTCCATTTGATCCCACATGTGATGAAGCCATCTATTCTTCTATTGTGTCTAGCTCACCTTGGAATTTTCTTTTATGACCTTCAGCAATCTACTCATGCCTCTCATCTCTATCATGGGGTTTTCACCATTACTACTGCTTATGGTTTACGTGTATTTTATCTCCTTGTTTATCTACCGTGTACCCCATTGTTCTTCACAACTCATGTTAGGGGAATCCTAGCTTACTTAGATCGGAGGTACGTTAGACCCTAGTCACACTGACATCTCATTACCCATGCCCTTTTGCCACATTTTCATTTGCAATAGTTATTTTCTTGGCCATTCACCCAACCTCACTCAATGGTATGCACATGGTTGTCCACAATCCTCCATTTACATACGAAGAATACACTATGGGAATGTACCATTTACCTCTCACTAACTCATTACGTGATTAACCTAATACTATAGCTTTCCAAATTGCTAATTTTGATCCATTTGACTTTGACCTAGAGGATGACGATCTTCTTGATGAGTTGACATAACATCTTCTCACATTACTGTTGGGGGACATAACACATTACATCTCGCCCCCCTCTCTATCCTCTCATACTTTCATAGCCTTACATTACATCTTTTCTCTACATCTTCATCCTTTCCATAGGCACCCTATCTCATGCATCATAACACCCTCATTATCACATCCTCGATACTCGTTGATGCACCCTAGTGCTTTGATTCACACTAGAATGTTAAGGGATTACCATTAAACTGAACCCCACACACTACACTACCATGGACCTATACATATACATCCTACATTATCCTATACGTACCTCATTTACTAGTTATTTATGCATAATCTATATCATACATGCTACACTAGATTCCCCTACTCATGGGTCTAGTTCTACCTATCATTATTCCATCCACCATTTCTATATATTACTATAATTACATTCATACATATTACCTATCCTACATCCTACACTAGATTTACGTATACTTGGGTCTAGTTTCATCTCTCATCAGCACACATTATATTTCTACCTAACCACACACTACATTACATTGTTTATTCCGCACATTCACATATCTGGGTCATCTACACTACATTGTTCTACGCGTTACACCCACCACCCTATAACACACTCTAGTTCCTCAGTCCATACTTGATTGCTGAGGGTTTACCAATTAAATGGACCTTACCTAAATGCGACATTTCATACCACATTCTTTTTGGACTAGTGACTAACACTCTAGGCTATATCATCACCCATACTCATCATCATATCATGTAGTGGTATACACCTTAGGTTAAATCACCACTCCTTTCTCCATTTTACATTATCCTCTTATATACGATCATCACCTATTCTATCATCCTCTTCTAATTCATTCTACTGCATCATCACTTCTCCTACTCATCTATTAGTGATATATGCATTTTAGGTTAAATCGCCACCCTCACTTTATCCATCATATAGTGGTCTACACTTAGTGCTAAAATCACCACCTTCTATTCTTCACCACCTACTTATATACATTCATACACCCTCATCACTCATCTCGTAGTGACAAAGGCCATAAGCTTTATCATCACCATCTTCTTCCATCTTATAGTGATATACGCTTAGGGATAAATCATCACTCACCCTATTCAGCCAAGTCGTGGTATATGCTTAGGCTATAGGGTCCACACACACCTTTCTATACGATGCATTCCCATCCATTCATCTCACACTGATTTACACTTAGGGATAAATCATCACTACTCTATCCAACCAATTCGTGGTATACACTCAGGCTATAGGGTCTATGCACACCTTTCTATATGATGCATTCCCATCCATTCATCTCATAGTGATATACGCTTAGGGATAAATCATCAGTCCTCTATCCAACCAAACCATGGTATACGCTTAGGTTATGACATCGATGCATAGCTTTCTATACATCTCATCATCCTCCACTCATCTTATAGTGATATGCGCTTAGGGATAAATCATCACTCATCTATTCAAAAACTAGTGATATACGCTTCAGCTATAGGGTTCACTCCCATGTTCTCCAGCTATCACATTTCATCACCACTACACATACACACTCATCGCAGCGCGTTAGACAAAACAAACATTACTCGACCATTTCCCAATGATGCACTCTCATTTTTGGTTCATTCTTAACTAATTAGGGGGAAAGAAAAATGAACCTCATTACATACACTTCCATACACTCGGGGGGCATGTTGCTCCTATCATTCCATCTTGCATTACATTCCATCCATCCACAACATACTACATTGTCTTGGTAGCATTTATTTTTGATTACTAGTATTTTACATGTTCACTTTACTACACATGTTAGCTTTCTTTCCTATATGTCATTATCATACACACATGCGCGGTCATGCTTTTGTTTAGTGTGATCGCTGATACATGACATTTAAATGCAGCATGGATGCTCACCTTATACCCTTACTATACTAGTCACTGGGGGCATCCAAATTTGTCTCATATAGGTTCTATCATTTTATTTTGTACTTAACATCATGTTATACTACTTACTTATACACGCTTTGACATATTCATTTTCACTCTAACATGCTAATGGGTGTTCCATGTACAAAACTTGTTTTTTAGGACTACATGTTCCCTTGACTACTTGTATTTATACTTGTCTGCGTTGGTTGCTATTGTATGTGGGCTTTGCCTTTTGATTTTGTGCACACTTGTTTGTTGTTTGTGGCCATGATGGCCTTTGTGTGTCTTGCGACATCGTGAGTGATGTCCCATGTTTGCAACCCGTTTTGTGTGGTCTCCTTGTTTTCTTACATGTTTACACTACTTTGCTTAGTAGTTTTTACATTTTCTGCATCTTTTACACTTATTTGCATGCATGTGTTTAAACTAACACTTGTATTGGCTAGCCATCCCCTTTTGTGCACGCCTTGGTACCTACCAAACCCTTTCCCTTTACCCCTATAGGGCTGAGTTGGTTACAAGGTCAGAGTGCATTTGGTCCTCTATTGGGGCCGTATTCTCCTTCCAAGGTCATCACATGCGCCCCCAAAGAGGGGGGAATCATTAGGGTTTATACTAACCCAACGTATCTACACCGGTTCACACACATTGAGTGAGTTCAGACCAGTCTATGAACTCCACACACAGTGGCCTTAATAGGACAAGGAGTCCTTTGGTAATTTTGTGGAGTGGTCATAGGCTCAGGGGTTACAGTGGGCGTCCTCTCTACACTTCTATATCTAGTGGCGTAGGATCACCGAAAAAACTAGCGCAATATAAAGATCTCTTCAAAAAATTTCAGCAGAAGTAGTTAGAGTTGGAGGACACCGAGCATTTCTTCCCTACACTTCTTCATCCAAGGTGGCATGATATTGTTAAAAAAACTCTAGACATTACAAGATATCCTTCTATACCCTTTTTATAGACATGGATTTGGTGCACATGTTCCATTTTTCCATTTACACTTTCTATTCTAGCGTACTTTACATTTGTGTACTTTACACAACTTTTTTACATACATACATATTTGACTGCTCGATCATTTTTTCCTTGCAGATCCGCCATATGAGAAATAAATAGTCAAATTGGGGGAAACAATAACAGCAACGATAACAACAACACACCAAGATAGTACTTGCCATACTAACCATGCAAGTACACCACACACATGCATCAACTACACACAAATTCTACCCTAGGTTCACTCTCATCACTTTTTACACATGTTTCATCTTTAGAATCCACACTCCTCCACATCTTTATTTTTTGTCATTCCACGCTTATATCCCATCAACACATTTTCTTCTAAACACAAATATCAGGTATGCTTTTCTATCTACTTTATGTTACTGAGTTGTTCGCTCACTAACATAAGGTGGGGGAAAATGTAGACACAAATATTACACATTAGACAATATTTATCCTGATCTTATACTATTGTTTAGAAGGTTCTCAAGTGTAAAAAGTACCAATTAATCCAAATTTTTTACCATCTTTGTTTTATGTTTTACATCGTCATTCCCACATACTTCCCGATACTTATCACCCCATTTTCTAACTTCCCTGAGATTCTAGCCCTAATTTCAGGTGCCCCACCCTGTATTAGGGTGCCTCGAGGTGCCCCGGTCCCACTCCTGGTGCCCTAATCTATGCTTATCCTCTTTTAATCCTTTTTGGGTCACTTCTAGACATTAGTCATCGTATAAGACCATAATGGGTGTCTTAGGTCATTACATCCTATCACTATTATCACTCTATCTAGGGCTACATCTATATAGCACCATACATTCAAGTAGGAAAGTATGCATTCAACACATTCTTAGAGAAGGAGAGATTTTATTCATTCTATTCTACCATCTACATCTTCTATATCTACCATAGCTTGCTATTTCACAAGGAACAACTGATATGAGAAAACCTAGGGCATGCCATACACACACTCACCAGAACTACATCAGGGTTTGTAATGTAGTGCAACGCTCAACGATAATTCCACCAGTTTGGAAACTAAGGTTAGTTCGACCCCTTCTTCTTCATCATGTGTAGGGCATCATCCAATTCATCTAATAAATCCAGTGCGACAGAAAGAGAGTATTCAGAGACACTTAGAGACCATTCCAAATTAGGGTTTTGAGCATTTATAATGTTTCAAGAATCCAAAATCCAGACCAGGGTGCCCCAGTAGACTCCTAGGTGCCTCTGTCACTTCAGAAAGTCCAAATCTACCCTCTGTAGAGCCACTGAGTGTTTTTTTTACATTGCCAAATTCCAATTCCATATCTGCGATAGTCACCTTCAATCAGCTGAGTCATTTCCTTACTCCCCTCTTGCATTATAAGGTTTTATTTCCATTAGATCAAATCATGTAATTACTTTACATCACTTTAGCATATCAATTTGTTGTCATTTGTTACTATTTAGCATCTTTACTTACAAGCATTTTAGTCCTCCTACTTAGATTAACATTAATACCCTAAATATCCCCCTTTAGTTTAGGTCTTATTTTTTAAATCACTAGGCCTAAAATAGTTATAGGTTTCCAAGGGCTATAACTAAGATAAAGATAGGTATCCTACTAGGATTAAAAAATAAGAGAGGATAACCAAGGGGTGAATAAATACAAGAGACATAATAATATAAGATAATGCAATAAACCAAAACAAGCATACATCTACTCTATTATAGTAATGAATGAACAAAAATAAGCACAGATAAAATAATAGACTAAAGAGGATTAGAAATACTTACTTGTAGCATGTGTGTGACTGTTAATGCATAATCCTCCCTAGAGACAACAACACTAAGAAAGAACAACTATGGGTAGATAAGGGAAAATATTAACAAGAATATATCCAATCCTAACTCACTATGGTGACCCAAATGCAGAAGAGGTAAGCTTGAAGACTCCAAATTCAGCTAATAAGTGTGAAATAATACGAGCAATAGTGATTATGCAAGTATTATACATAAAAAAGTAGTTGTAAAGCGGTGATTATAAATTGGTGTTTGGTCAAGTATATTGAATTACCAAAAATAGGGAAATGACGTCGACTATGGAATTAACAAAACAAGAACCATCGTTCATGGGCAATAATTTCATCCTTGGAGGAAATATTAAGGTCAAAGGCTGAAAAAAATAAGGAATGGAGGTTAGGAGATAAACGAGGATGAGTGACAGAGGTCCACGTTGACCAAAAGCAAGCATAATAACATGCAATAAGAAGAAGTAGGTAGATATAATGGGATAAGTGGACATAATGGGTACAATTTATTAATACAGGGAATAAATAAGGTAAGTATTGTTAGGAATTTATAATATCTAATGCGGAATAATTCCTCAGAATCACAATAATAAGAAGTATGAATAGAATTACAGAAATGAAAAATGCACAACACGAACACAATATTTAACGTGGTTCACCCAATGTGGGCTACATCCACCAAGAACACTTGCTCAGATTTTATTACAAGCCAAAAATATTCACAATTACAATAATCAAATCTTGTTTGGAGCTGCTCTCAACAAACCCTCCTGAATTTGCACACACTATTCACCTTCACAAAACACACTCATATAAATCCTATTGTATGTCCATCTATTTATAAGTACATCAATAGGTAGCCGAAGAGGTGGTTTTGCAAAATAATGGGTACCGAAAAAAAACCATGGGCCCAAAAATAGCCCATAACGGTTACCCATTACCCATGGGTTAATAAACCACCCATGAAAATTTACTTCGGGGGCTTCGCCCTCGAGCCCCCATTGGGGGGATTCATCCCCCCGAACCCCCTTAAACTGCTCACTAGTGAGTGGGACCGCCGTAAAAATATTTGAGTGTAACACATGGAAGGTGTACCAAACTCTAACATGAAAATAGGCTCCATAAACAAAACAATCTCCCACCTGGAGACTGATTTCCACTGAGAAAGCTTCTCAACCCTTCACTGTCATCCACGAAGGCCAACCAAAGCTAAACATAGCTTTAGTTTATCCCTTGTGACCACCTTTTTCATCATGTATGTAGGATTCTGACTGGTATGAATCTTCTCCAACTTCAACTTATCTTCCTCCAAAGCTGTCTTGATGAAGTGATATCTCAACTTTATATGTTTCGTCCTGGAGTGGAAAGTAGAGTTATTAGCTAGGTGTATAACACTCTGAATATCACTATGTAACTTACATTCCTCCTACTTATGCCCCAACTCCTCAAGCAATTATTGCAACCAAATCATCTCTTTGCTTACCTCTGTGGTAGCAACATACTCAACCTCTGTGGTTGACAAAGCCACCAGCTTCTGTAGTCATGAAATCTAGCTCACTGCTGTCCCACCTACAGTGTAAATATAACCTATCGTGCTCCTCCTACTTTCAACATCTCCAGCCATGTTTGAATCTACATAACCACGTAAAGTGGTGTCTGATCCATTGTAGCACAAAACTGACCCCATGGTCCCTCTAAAATACCGAAGGATCCACTTTATTGCTTGCTAATGCTCTTTACCTGGATCACTCATAAATCTACTCACAGCTCCCACTGCATGGGCAATATCAGGCCTAGTGCACACCATAACATACATCAAACTATGAACCACTGATGAGTAAGGTACCTTGGACATCTGGTTTCTTTCCTACTCTGTCTTGGGACACTGCTTCTTTGATAACTTAAAATGGCCTACCAAAGGAGTCCCAACCGGTTTAACATCCTGCATGTTAAACCTGTCTAATACCTTCTTAGTTTACTCTTCTTGAGATAAAGCCAGCTTCTGTTCCTTCTTATCCCGAGTTATCCTCATACCAAGGATTTTTCTGGCTACCCCCAAATCCTTCATATCAAAGGATTCGCTTAGTTGTTTCTTGAGTATTTTTATTTCCTGCATGTTTTTACCTGCAACCAACATTTCATCAACATACAAACACAGGATAATATAACTTCCATCCTCAAATTTCTTTGTGTACACGCAACGGTCAGAATGACATCTGATATAACCTTGCTCCATCATAAAGCTATCAAACTTCTTATACCATTGACGTGGAGCTTGTTTCAGGCCATACAAGCTCTTCTTCAGTTTGCACACCATCTCCTCTTTACCTTTGACTTCATATCCTTCTGGCTGTTGCATATATAGATCCTCCTCCAAATCACCATGGAGAAATGTAGTCTTTACATCTACCTGTTCTAAGTGCAAGTCTTCTACTGCCACTATTCTAAGAACAATTTTGATAGAAGTCATTTTTACTACAGGAGAAAAAATATCATCAAAATCTATACCTTGTTTCTGTGTAAGCCCCTTGAGCACCAACCAGGCCTTATATCTTTTCTTTCCTCCTTATTCTTCTTTAACTCTGTACACCCACTTGTTCTGCAATGCTTTTTTGCCTTCTGGTAGCTTCACCAAATCCCAAGTCTTGTTCTCCATAAGAGAATTATGCTCCTCATCCATGGCTTGCTCCCACTTCTTACTGGAATCTACCTGTATTTCTTCATCAAAGCTCTCTGTCTCTCCACTATCAGTGAGTAATAAATAATAAAGAGAAGGAGAAAAATGTTCAGGTTCTTTTATTACCCTAGAAGACTTCCTTACTGTAGGAGTTTGGGGTTCCTGTTGAGCGGGTTCCTGAACTGATTCATGGGTCACTGTCCCATCTGGAAGATCCTTTACCACTGCATTTTCTTTCTTGGATTCTTCCCTGTTTTCCTGCAACTATTGCTTATACATGACTTTCTCATTAAAGACCACATACCTAGACCAAATGATTTTCTTGTCCTTAATACTCCAACATTTAAATCCAAAGTCATCACCACCATAACCAATAAAAGTGCATTTTTCTAATTTATCCTCTAGCTTGGTCCTATCATCCTTGTCAATATGAACAAACACCTCACATCCAAAGACTCTAAGAAATGAGTAATCAACTTTCTTACCGTACCAAGTCTCCTCAGGTATGCCTCCATCCAAGGAACTTGAGGGTCCTCTGTTTATCAAGTACATAGCTGTGCTCACTGCTTCTACCCAAAAATAAAGAGGCAGTCCTGCATGTATCCTCATGCTCCTAACACATTCCATTATTGTTCTGTTCATCATTTCTGACACCCCATTTTGCTGCGGGGTTCTTGGAACCATCTTTTTCCTGTGGATTCCATTATTAGAACAATAATCATCAAATTCATTGCTGCAATACTTCCCTCCCTTATCTAACATGAGAGATTTTAACTTAAGACATGTTTCATTCTCTACCAAGGCTTTCCATTTAACAAAAGTGTCAAATACATCAGATTTGTTTCTAATACAATAAACCCAAACTTTACTTGTTGCATCATCAAAAAAAGTAATATAATAACTTGAGTCCCCAAGAGATGATACCTGAGCCGACCCCCACACATTAGAATGTACTTACTCTCTTTCTTTGTAGGTCCAACCTTGAGAAACCTTACTCATTTCTATTTCCAATATATGTAGTTCTCATAGAAATCCATACCTGTTTCTGTATATCTAGGCAAATTCTTGTTTATGATGTCCATGCCCTTATGGCTCATATGACCAAGCCTATAGTGCCATAATGTTGTATCTACATATGAAGCCACAAGATTACGATCATTAGTACTATCAGTGGTTAAATACAATGTTCTAACCTTCTTACCTCTTGCCACCACAAGAGAACCTTTGGTAACCTTCCAAGATTCCACTGTAAATATCATAGTACAACCATCATTTCCCAATTTCCCCACCGATATCGAATTTCTCCTTAATATAGGCACATGTCTGACATCCTTTAATAGCCATGTATTCTCATTCTGCATCTTAACCTGAACAAAAGCTTTTCCAACTATACTGCAAGGCTCATCATCACCAATAAAAACATGCCCAAAATCCCTTGAACATAATCAAAAAAATAATACCTATGTGGAGTAGCATGAAAAGAAGCCCTTGAATCTAAAACCCAAGATTCAGTAATATTATGCAAAGAAAGAATCAAAGCATCCTAACATACATTACCCAATGCCACATTTGCCTCCTTGTTTTCTTCATGTTATTTCTTCTTATCCTGAAGCTCCCAACAATCCTTCTTTGCATGCCCAGACTTTCCACAATTCCAACATACAATCTTGCTCTTGGATTTTGACCTTGCCCGATCTTTCAATTTTCCATGGTTTCCTCTATTCTTCTGTCTCCCTCTAGTTTCCACTGTCAAAGCATTCCTTGAATTAGAAGATTCCTTAGAGCTTTTTCTTCACATTTCCTCACTTAGAATCACCCCTATAACATCCTCAAACTTCAACTTCGAGTTAGCTAGATCCGAGTTGCTCACCGCCATTACTAGGCTATTCCAACTTTCAGGTAAAGAGCACAAAATTATTAAAGCCCTAACTTTTTCATCAAATTATATTGTAACCAAAGCTAGCATATTCACAACCATATTGAAATCATTTAAATGATTTGCTACTGAACTATTCTTAGACATCTTCATATTAAACAACTTTTTCATTAAAAATATCTTGTTAGAGGTAGAGGGTTTTTCATACAACTTCCCTAATGCATCCATTAGATCTTTTGTAGTCTTTTCCTTTGAAACATTAAATAATACCAAAGATGCAAGACACAACCGGATTGTCCTAAGTGCCTTCCTATCTAGCAAATCACATTCTGCATCTGTCATGCTCGAGGGTTTTGTTCACCTTCTTAGACAACAGAGTATAAAGATCCTTCTGATAAAGGTAATCTTCCATTTGCATCTTCCAAAGATTGAAATTCTACCCATTGAATTTATCAACCCTAGATCTTCCATCATCTGCCATAGCTCCCACTCAAGATAAAACTTTTCTACGATTTAACACTTCAACAAACCAAACTAGGCTCTGATACCAATTGTTAGGAATTAACAACATCTAATGCGGAATAATTCCTCAGAATCGTAATAATAAGAAGTATGAATAGAATTACAGAAATGAAAAATACACAACATGAAGACAATAATTAACGTGGTTCACCCAATGTGGGCTACATCCACCAAGAAAACTTGCTCATATTTTATTACAAGCCAACAATCATCACAATTATAATAATCAGATCTTGTTTGGATCTGCGCTAAAAAAACCCTCCCAAATTTTCACTTTAATTCACACACACTATTCACCTTCAGAAAACACACTCATATAAATCCTATTGTATGTCCATATATTTATAAGTACATTAATAGGTAGCCAAAGAGGCGGTTTTACAAAACAATGGGTACCGAAAAAAAACCATGGGCCCAAAAACAACCCATAACAGTTACCCATTACCCATGGGTTAATAAACCACCCATGAAAATTTGCTTCAGGGGCTTTTCCCCAGAGCCCCCATCGAGGGGGCTTCACCCCCCCGAACCCCCTTGACCCACTCACCGATGAGTGGGACCGCCGTAAAAATATCTGAGTGTAACACATGGAAGGTGTACCAAACTCTAACATGAAAACAGGCTCCATAAACATAACAAGTATTAGGTAAGGATAATAGTGACATCTCTCAAATGTTGTGGCCTAGCCCACATGACCAAGTCCAATCATACCCCAATCCTGATAGGCCCCTTAAGGAACCCATTCTAGAGGAGAATGCATTAACAACCCCTGCATAAAATAAATGGTTAGAAAACATACAAAATATGGTGTATACATATGCCCCAAGTGAAGATCTTCACATGTCATAGTAGTGAAACATGAGACTGTATGGAAGAAAAGATCTATACAACATGAAATCAAAAGGAAATGCTTAAAATAAAGTGTTGAAATAAAAATAATAAATGCTAAATGAAATATACATGCCTCATACTTGCTTGTCGGTGTCACTTGGATTGTATGTGATGGACACAATAGCCATATTATAAGTAAAACTAAAATGAAACACTAGAAGATAATTAATAAAATAAGATATAAACCACCTACTTAGGAGGGTCATGCGAGGGATGGTATCTGAGTGTCAAATTGACAAAAATGGGGATTTTTACAAAATGGTGGTAGGGAAAAGTGTAATATGTTGAAATGAGTGACTCACCACCACGAATGTGGCATAAACTCTGACATATTTTCAGGGTTTGCAGTGCGAAATATATTAAGTTTTTAATTTTTTGGGAATTCATGACAAAAACCAAATATAAGAAATACTATAAATAGTAAAGGAAGGAATTCAATTGTCACTTTTCTAATTTAATATTAAGACAAATCGAGCTCTAAGATAATCCAAATCAAGCAATTTTAGTGACGATGACTAGAGTGTGAGGCAACAAGCAAGGTGGAAGAGATGGGCCATGCAACAATACAAATCCCATGGTAGGTGTTGTATTTGAATTGGGAATTGGTTAATAGGAGAAAATGGGAAATTGGATGCCGAGGAAAATTTAAGTAGTGAAATCTATCCCAAATATAGTTGAAATGCAGATCAAGTCGAGGTCTAGGTGGGTTTGAGAGTATTTTAAATTTAGAGGTCATTAGGTTAATGTTTTGTAATTAAAGTAAAAGATCTCATGGAACCCTAAAATAGATGTGATTGGCCATGTTGGGATGACCCATCATAATAGGGTCGATGACATCTAACAAAGGGGGATTTTCTACCATGGAAGATGGTATTCTACTAGTAGGGATGATGGCATATGAAAGTAGGAAAAAATGTTCAAGGGTCGATGGCATCTTTCTAGCAAGGCCAATGTAATAGGGAAGTTGGGGTTTTAACGTTTTTGGATGAATTTTTGTGTGTGATGGATTTATATTGAGATATAATGGGTACCTATTGTTTGATGTTTTACAAGTGATAACGAGGATTCAGTTGTAGATATCCGTAGACATGACATGGTTATCATACTTGTTCAGGTGTTGTTTGTGTAACACAGTATAATTATAGGGCATTGAATTTGGAGGCATTATGTAGATGGTGTAGGTCCCACTAGATGTGGGATTGATTCAAATGTACTCGAGCCACTATAAATTTAGATCTAACACCTTTGATTTGAGGACTAATAGACATTATAGAGGTTGTAATTATATTACAAGATGTATATGCCATTTTGGGATTATTGATTTAAGGAGTTTGCATGTTTTGTAATTTGTCAATGGATGCAAGAGAAAGGAGAGCACTTTACATGATGGGTCAAAGAAAGCGATGAGTATAAACCAGATATACTGATGATTTGAATGAGTGTCGTATATGCAACATAGATTTCTAATATCCAGAAGGTGATCATTGGTATGGTTTTGGCATGAGTCTTGTGCCATAAGGAAGATGTGATTTAACCTAAATTGAATTAAATCTAATTACAAAGTAACTAGTGTAACTAATGATATAAAAGTAATGAATTACAATATGACACAAGTGATAAGTATGTAACAATATGAAACCCTGAGAAAATGATAGAGAGAGGGTGACTTAGCCGATTCTATTCAAACTGGGATTGATCTGAGCTAAGAAACTATTAGAGAAGACTGAGAAGAGTGTCATCAAGACTCACCAAGGGATCTCTAACTCCTAACTACACAGGAAAAAAGAACCCATGAGAGGAAAAGAGCACCTGGGCACTAGTGACTAATCTGGGTGCTAGTGTCTAATCAGATGCATAGGTTCTAGCCTTTTTTGAATTGGAGAAGCTTCACTGTTTATCTACATTTGTCACTCTAGTTTTTATCCAATGTCACTGGTTATACCTATAAACTGTAAAATATATAAATAGTTGCACATACCCATAAATAACATCAAACATAATAAAGAATATGTAAAATGGGGAGTCACATTGACCCCAATGGTCATCTGGAGAGTGATCTTATGACTGAGAGCTGCACTACATTTCAGAATCCATGTAGTCTTCATGTATGTGTCTATAATGATGCCCTAGGTTGCCCTTGTGCAAGTTGTACTATGATAGTGGGCTAGATCTAGATTTCTCCAAGTATGAAATGTGTGAGATGGAATAGATTAAACTTCCCCTCTTATGTTGTGTATATAGAGTGATGAAACCCTTGTCCCTTGCATGAGTGTGCTATATGAATGCCTTTGAAATGATCTTGTTCCTTGATGCAAAATTAGGTGATGGTAGATAATTATTATAGTGCTTGGCCCATTATTTGAGAGAAATAACTAAGTATATGATTCCCTTGTTTGAATTTCATAATTGACAACTAAAAGGCTGACCTAAAGTTCTAAAAGGTGACCAAGAAGTAAAAGAGACAAAAAAGAATAAAAAGAGGCTAAATAAAGTCAGGAGCACCTAGGAGGAAAAGAATGTCTGGGTGCTTCTATCCTAATTGGGAACTAGTGTCCGAGGCCATAAAAGATGAATTAGTAAAGTTTTAGCAGGGTTGTAAGATGAGTAAGAATAGTAAGAATGCAAAAGATATAACAAAATTCCAAAAGGAGTTTTCAACCACTAGTTTTATTTCTTAGGAATCGTGTATACATTAACATGCTTTAGGACCTATAAATGTACCCAAGTGCATAGATTTTGTGTCTACATTTTCCCCCACTTTATGTTGTTGAGTGAATACTTGATAACATAAATTAGATAGAAGATGTGTACATTATAATCCTATAGAGAAGAGTGTATCCGATAGCATGCCAAGTGGACAAGTGAAGCGTGAAGTGATCAAAATGTGAAGCATGGAAACTAGGAAGGGGAGGTAGACCATAATGGTGAAGTGTATGTGTAGTAGTGTGCTATTGGAGTTTGGGTTTGTTGATGTGAGTTGCTTCTTGTTGTGTATAAGGACAAACATGCAAAATAAGAGTAAGAAAGTAGTCAAAGTCTCATACATGAAAAGCCAGAGTATTGTATCTATAATTAGTGTGAAAAGTGTACACCTAATGTATAAGAGAGTAAATGATAGAAATTTGTCATGTTTTTTTTGGAGATGTTATCGATGGTGAGGTTTTTGGGTGATCTCACGCCAAGAGTGAGTTTTTTGGGTGATCTCACGCCAAGAGTGAGTTTTTTTTGGGTGATTTCATGCCAAGTGCAATTTTTTTGGGCGATCTCATGCCAAGAGTGAGTTTTTTAGGAAATATCACACCAATATAAGAGTGTTGGGGAGAGAAGCTCATTTTTCTCTCCTTCCATAACACTTCCCAAATAAGTTCCATTGCAGATGCCACGTCCCTAATTGTAACCTTTTGTAACTGATTAATGGATTATGTAACTAGAAGAAAGTGCCTGATAATAGAGAACTGGACTATGACATGATAGAAATTGTGATGAACTGAGAAAATGAATGATTTTACCCTCAAGACACAAGTTCCTAGGGGGACACAAGTACCCACAGCTAATATCTAGTACTGGGTGCTAGTGTCTGTTCTGTATCTGTGACCTAAGTCTGATTCTAGACCACTCTATAACTGTGTGCATGCATCACATCTATATTGTGCTGATCTTTTCTGGAGCTTTGAGATGCTTGAAGGGTAATTTTTTCACCTAATAGATACACCCCCTCGTTTGGGGTGCATGTGAAGAAATGTAGGAGAATGTGGCCCAAAGGAGAGGACCTAAAGCTGATATGCATTTATGAGAGTGGATACCTATAGGGGGTAGAGGATGTGCATGGTATAAACAAAGGCACATGTAAACAAGATAGGATAGTAACAAGTGTTAGCTGTAACAATAGTTAGCATTTTTCAATAGAATGATTTTGTGACAAAGTATCAAGTTGTTAGTGACAATGATAGGATAGGATAACCAACGTGTTTTCATACATCTTAATACAGTTGTTCTAATAACTCGTCATTTGATGTATTGCATGAATCCGATCATGTTTGAAAAAAAGGGAAAAGGAATGATCAAGAATGAAATAGAAGAACTCCACCCTTAGAAAAATGAATAACTAATATGGAATGAGGTGAATAATCATGGTTGAAAATCTCAAACCTGTAAGCAAAGTGAATGCTACAGATGGAAGCACCTGAAAAAAGGTTATGACAACATAAATCAACCTCTAGTCAAAGTGTATATAAAGCATCAAAAATTAGGTTATAGTCACTGGGAGTGAAAAAGTACTCAACCAATAGATATAACCTGAATTGTGTAGTAATGGAAGAGATGATGAAAAGGTACTCAACCTCTAGTAAAGCCTTGAATGCTAGAATGGTAAAGAGCAGTGATGAAGCATCATGCATTATGTGAGAATCTATAGCAAGTCCTTAGCAATGTGAATCCTTAAGATGGACCATGTGAGATTGATAAGATGCGTGTACTTGAAAAATATAATGAAATAACTTAGTATCATAACTAACATAAGATTTTATTTGTTTGACACTGTAACACCAGTGTAATGTTAATAAGATACAGATGCAAAAAAGTTGTGCAAATGTTAACCCTGTATGTAAAGGTGTAATTTTAATGATGGATGATGTGAAAATGTTAGGAGTGATATTTCCCCCTAGTGGATGTGTGTGTGAGATGAGGTTCATTGATGAGTTGTGCCCTCAACAGTCAAATACGAACCATAAAATAAGAGTGCATCATCATGTAATGAAGGTAAAGTACGTGAACCAATGATGTGGTAATGCTCAGAAAGATAATCATGAGAGAGAGAGAGAGAGGTACCATCAATAGTCAAGCATAAACCATAGAACAAGAGTCTATCATCAAGTAATGATGGTACAATGTGTGTACAAGAGATGTGAGAGTGCTTACAAAAATATACATGAAGCGCAAAGTGTGAAGTGTTGTATTAGACACTAGAGATATCCAATAATGATGGAGGGGGTGGGAAGTACGGTACCCCCCTAAGTGTGTGCGGGGTGAGGATTCAAGTAAAATCATGAAGGAGGTTTTCAATTTTAGGGTCGTAACTAACGGGATTTGGATTTTAGAAATAAAATGTAGTAGTATGAGGTTGATCATAGAAAGATTTTGTGTGGCATAAATTATTCATGAAAATAACATATTATTCATCAGTAAAACGGGGTTGTAGAAAATCATGTACGTACTAACGGGTTAAGTTTTGGGTATAACCAAGGAATGAATTATTGCAAATAGAGATGTGGCCAAAAGGCATAAGACATGTAATATTAGTATGATTGGGGTCAAGGGTGCCACCAATTTAGTCTATCCATGATTATATAAGGGTGAGTGGAGAGGAATGTTGTGTGCGTACAAGGAAGAACGATAAATGAAATACATAGAGGCCATAAGCATCAGTAATGAGTACATATCTGTGATAGAGATGGGGGGAGTGAGGGGGAGGGAGGAGATTAGCAAGTGTGAACCCTAATTGTGCTAAGCCTTCATGTGTGCAAAAAATGTCTTGAAAAGTGATATCGAATGTAATATAAAGCCAATAAGAGTCATGTATTGACTAAATATGGTGATCTAATGGTGCAATTAATAATGGTTATTGTTTGATCTGTTATGTTTCCTTATACATATGTTTCCAAGATGATGTAAATGCAATGGTTAAGTATAATTTATTTATTACTTAGTCAATTATCATTATGGCTATGCATGTTAACGTTTTGGTAGAGAGAACAAATGAGGGAACTGGTAGCTACACGTGCTTCTGGTGAGCATTAAATCCTACTAAATGATGTGCTAATCACACATAAAATTGATGTGAAAATTAAAGACTATATTTTGGTTCCATTAGCGGGACCTCTTTTCTTGTAGATGGTGTATCGAATATCTCTAGAGAGTATTAAAAGTTGGGTGGAAGATAGAAAGGAAAAGTTTTTATAGTGGTATAACACTGGTCCTAGTTTTAACATGCACAAATGGGTAGAAGAAAATATTTATCATGAGTTATATACATCTGTCAGCTTATTTTTGGTATAGTTGTATTAGTGGTTGGCAGTGTATAAATCAAACAAAGCTTGGTATCTTAGGCCAAGGGTTTGGAAGCAAGAATATTATAAGACACTTGTTGATGCAAATCAAGACTGGATTAGAGTTTTAAATCACTGGTGTGTTATTTTTTTATGTAATTATACATTCGAATACATAATTACCACTTTTGTTTTCTAGAGGAGTCTGAGTTTAGGTTCTTAAATGAGCCCAGAGGATCCTATTTGCATGTTATCCCTTTATTTATCAATACCTTAATGGTAGAACTAAACTTGAAGAGATTTCCTATGGCTAGCTAAACCCCCACCTCTCGTAAGGGTAGGATCATATGTGGAGATGGATGGTGGAGGCCCATGCAGAAGATACATAGAGAGGAAAGATGACACAAGTTTAATGAATCTCGAGAGAGGGACATGGCAAGGGAGATTATAGATTCAATGGAGTTGAGAAGAATGATGGCTTACAAGGGTTTTAAATATCTTGTGGAAGACAAGGAGCCTGGCAACATCAGGTCTTTCAAACCTTGGGTGAGCGCATTAGAAAGTCCTTAGAAGATTTAAATATGAGTGCATCAAAGGAGAGATTGATAACTGTAGGAACACATATGACTCGTCTTGGCTACCTATCCCAAATGCAAGGTTTTTTAGATCTAAAGATAATTAGAGAACATAGTAGTGAAGTTAATTAAACAGGTACGGGTAGATATAATTTTTTGTTGAATCAATAATTTCATCAAGATAGTAATGCACCCATGGAAACATAATAGGCACCAATGTTTGGGATTACTATTACAAGATTATTTCTAAGAGCATCAACATGATAGGGTATTAGCACGCAGACCATTGGAAGCATTTTGGTGGGAGGTGAAACCGTACAAACAGTGGGTTTCTAGTTTAGTACTACAATTGGGACATAAGGGAATTTATGGATTGGACCACAACCTGTATCTAGGTGCATGGGAGGATTAGCAGAATCAAGTAAGCCACCGCACGGAGGAGGGGGTTCTGATTCTATATCTAGTGGATATGGTCTACAACCACCACCACATCAACCTTAGCAACCACCACTAAATTGGCCTCAACAAACACCACCGCAAGTTTATTTTGATATATCACTTTACCATAGTATAGAGGTATTGAGGATGTAGAAAATAATGTGCATACATGTGAATTACTATGGCACATGAAAGAGATACTAGCATTGGATAAAAAATAAATTAAATTTTATACTACATTGTAAGGGTGCACATATAATTGGTGTAGGAAGTATGACCCACACTATACTTTGGGGGACTATAATGCTTTGTGCACTACGTTCTTGGCTGAGTTTCAAATCCCATAGTTTGAGTCTAAGAGCATCAACACACTCAAATATATCAAACAAGGTTTATCTGAAAGCGTAAGGGAGCATGATGCGTAGTTTAAAACCATATTTTCCAAGTTGTCTTATGATATTTATAAAATTCAGCACACATAGTGGTTTTTTGGAGGATTGTTGACTCTACTCAAAAGGAATTATCTCATAATATGTATACAGATCCAAGCGAGGAATTGGAAACAACTCTATGTGCTGAAGGAGTAGGAAGTGTGGACACGGGAGTTAGTAATTTTCTAGAAGTGCATATAGCATCTATAGATAAGTAGTTGGAGAATATTTCTTCCAACTCCAAGAATGAGACTAAGAATGGTATATGGTGGAGTGATTGTGAGGTTAAATAAAATATTAAATATAGTTATCCCTGTAGGTCAATGTGCACATTGTTACAATCTTGTGAAATTTTCCACTTAGACCATGATGTATGGAAGTTTCCTCTCTTAAAGTGCGCCACTATGAAAATTGAATCTATGTGCTATAACATTTGTAACATGCACACTCATTATATGAAGGATTGGTGGCTGATATATCATATTTGTGAGGTATGCAAGAATGGATTAAGGTAGATCATAGTGGCAAGTGGTTCTTATGTACAGAATGTGCATCCTTATGAAGAATGTAATAATGGAAGAGGTGGATTCAATGAAGGATATAGAAATTGATATTACATAGGTAGAAGTGGATTCCTATGTGGGGTTTGTTATACTTTTGGGTCCCCATATCATTACCAGTGTGATTTTATCCAAAATATAGTATGCTCATGGTGTGGAAAGTAGCATAAGTTAGAATATTGTCTAGACCTATATGAGCACATGAGCAAGAACAAGAAGAAGGAAAAGTGCACAGAGATGATTAAGGTGTAGTGTGAAAAGGGTGATCAATGGATACCAAAGAATATACTCAATCCATAGCTACAACCTTTATTGGTCACTACATGCGTTGAAGAAACACCCACACATGAACCTTCAAAATCTAGACTAGGTATCCAGATGATGCACATAGAAGGAAGACTATCATAAGACCATCGGAGTTATTAGACAGTAACAAGGTGAGATACTATTCTTGAAGGAACATGCACATGAGAGGGAACACTTGTATCATGTTGAGCTCCCACAAAAGGATGTGGATGATGTAAAGGAGGTATGCAAGATGTTGTGAGAAGAGAATACCATTCCTTTATTAGAGGAATGATTGCATGACAAGGTACCATGCACTAGAGTTGAGCATGAGTGAAAGATATTACATGAAAACTTGCCACCTCTAAACCATGAGTATGATAAGGAAATAAATTTGGATGCATTCATTGATGGATTGTTGGTAAGAAATATCTTGATATATATATATATATACATACTTGATATATATATGTGCTGAAGTAAATGTGCTCACTTTGGATGTATGGAATCAGATGGAGAGACCAGTGTTACATCCATCCTAAAATGTGTTGTATATGGCAAATAAAACAAGACGTATTCTTATTGGTATGTTAAAGGATTCTTCTATTAAAATTTATGGAGGCAAGTTTACTATAGAATTTGAGGTACTAGATCTTTCTGAGGTAGACAACTTACTAGCACTAGTTGGGAGACCACGGTGTTATGTGAAAAATATAGACATACACTTCAATAAGGGGTACATAATTTTTGAAAATAGGTATGAGCATGTAATTATACCTCTGAAAGAAGAAAAATCTATTTTGTATGTTGAAACTCTGAGTGAGGAAGAGATGAATAGGATTTATGTGCGTACAGTACATGATCCTGAGACTGTGGAACCATCGAAGGAAGGTGTGTTGTAGTGGGGAGATGCAAAGTCAGATACTAACACAACAAGTGTTTCCTATGAAAACTGGGCCCATGGAACATATGAAATTGTATGGCATGAGATGAAGGGGAGAGTAGCTTGAATGATTAGACCTTACATGGTTAGGCATATGGGAAAAGTTTAGTTATCATGATTCACTGGAGAAGAAAATCCTGAGTATTTCTTGTGTGACATAAAGGAACAATGGAAGAATGAAAGTGATCAAATAAACACATTGGTTAATGCTCTATGTGATACATAAATGCAATTGTGGGTGACATAGAAAGATAACTTGTTGGGTTGGCAAGAAGTTAGAATCACCTTTTCAACCAGGTTCACACAAAACAATACACCTACACATATATGTGGATATAATGGGAAGAATCCTTTGGCACACATCCATGATTGTGAGAGACTATAGGCACAAGGAAAGGAGCTATTGCCACCATCTCTGTGGGTGTATAGGTTATATTCCACTTTGTGAGGCTGTGCATGCACATGGTATGTACACACTAAACTCAGACAAGAGGCTGTAAGTCTGGCAAGATATGAATGAAGGTATGGTCCAAAAATTTGATTATTTTTTTAATAAACGTCTAGTCCATGAAGCATTACAGATCATGAAGTAAATCATGTTAGGGTATGGTATAAAGGCATAAGAGCTCATTCTTGATTTACTTAAAGAACATAATTCTGAGGAACACTTGGATGCTGAGGAGATGGAAGAGTTACAATTGGGATGCTCCTAGAAGGAGAAATAAAAGGGTAAAATGGTGTACCTCATTGATGATGAAGATTTTGAGAACTTGGAGGCTAATCAAATAAAGGGTATGCGTGAATTAATGGATACAAAAGATGAAAATTTACTTACACAAGTATATTTTTGCATGTGACCCATGAAGACAAATAAGAGTAAACATTACCAATACTAAGGATGCGCCTAAGGAGGCCATCATTCACATGATGTATTAAGTAAGAACAAGAGGCAACAAAGATGCATTGAGATTTTACATGATTTCTAGGATATGTATCTATGCAGTTATCATGAATTGAAAGGAGTGCATCCCTCATTATGAGAAATGAAAATTAAGCACTTGAAATAGATGTGTGTTTTTGTAACTAAGGCTATTGTAATCAGTATGTCTATTTTTATTCTTTTATTTATTCATGATAAAGGAGGTAAAATTAGCATGCAATGGGTGAGTACTGGAATTATTAGTCTATTTGAGGAATCCTAGTGGGTTATCCTGTGAATTATTGCATACTATAGGATTGGTGTCTATATCTAGTAAGGCACAAAGGGGGAATTAATGTTGGAAGTAGTCAGTGCAGAAGCATATTTCCCACCAGCATATCACTTGAATGAGAACTACTTGATGGAGTCCATTTCAAATTATTTTTTACAAATGGATGTCTATCAGGTTATCATTAATTTTTGTGATTATGTTAGAAGACCTCGATTAGATCATCTTACCTAGTGTAAATCTGGTATTTTATACATAGTCTTAATGTGTATGTTTAACTTGTTGCATTGAAGAATGCTTTATTCCTCAATACATCAGTGCTTGTGCCTTAGGATATTATGCTGAAAGCCATTGCTTCGTGCATCTACAATTCACTCTCAATTTTATTTTGTATATACTCAGTCAATGCCCTTGTCACTAAATTTTGTGATAATCTGAGACTCATTTTGAGAGGTTTAGGAAGTTACAGTAAACTTTTTACCCTCAAAACCCAAGAAGTAAAACTTTAGCTATACTTCAATAATGAACCATCCTTGGATACCAAACACTCACCTCAAGAATTAGTATATGCATAGAGCTGAGATGTTTCCATTTTGGGTATCTATGAAGAGTACCAATCAGAAGTGAAGGAAGTTTAGAAACCTTGATGTCATTGGGCTACTCAACCAAGGTGCAGTGAGAGTTAACAATAGATTTCCTACCATTTGAAGATCGATGAAGTAGAGAATGACGCACAGATCACATTGGGGTGATTATAATGGAGGTAATTTGAGAGATTGATGGAGAAGATGTACCCAGTTTCTCATGTGCAATATTCACCTATTCTCTTTCTCATAAATGAGCCCTATTCCTCTACATATTGTTAAAAAGAAGTAGGGTATTAATATCACTCCTATGGCACACTCTATAAAATAAAATAATCAGTTGAGGATCTACCCTTATGATTCTGCAAGTGGATTTTGCATGGAAGAAACAAAATTACACTACCGCTGGCAAGAAATAGGTTACCTGATATTACAAGTAATTCTTCAAGTGTCCCTTCTCATTACTATGTATGCTTCTACAAAACATATTTTATATAGATCAAGATTGTATAATGTACCATCAAAATAAGCCTCTTTTCCCAAACCTCTATTACCTCTTTCAAGCTTATCCTAACTTCAAAATTAGTGTCTTCAACTCTATTATCTAAATATACTCATTTCGATATCGTATAATATGTGAAAAAATATAAAGTGTAGATTTTTGTATATTATTATTTTATTTCTCATCTCTTACAGCCCAATATATTTATTCGTAATTATAAAGGACTACTACCAACTCAACCTACACCTCCATGAAATAATATGATTGATACAAGTGCATCAAAGACTGATAATGTTTATCCTTTGTATGTCTCCCTTTTGGTTGGTAGATAGTTATTGAATAATTAGAAAATAGATTCAATTGCTTCTGACAATGTAATTCATATTAAGGTGTCAATGCTCTTGGACTCACCTTGACATGGGCCACTGGATCATGTTACTCAATGGAGTCAAATAATTTCCCACTTGTGAGAAATATAATTGATGCATAGGTGGCTCTCACATAATTTCTAGATAAGAAGGTGTTCATGAATATCTTCGTATCAGATCTAGCTTCATTTGGAATGTTCTTGACTAGAATATTCTTCTAAAAATTTGTAGGAACAATCCAGATGAATTGGTATTCCACAACCATTATTATTAATGGAGATGTGGAAAAGAAATTTCCCATGAAAAACATGAAATATACAATGAAAATTTCAAGAAATAAAGGAGCTAACATATATTACATAGATAGCTGGAAGCTAAATCATTTTCTAACAACCAGATATCAGGATGAGATTCCTACCCTTATAGTATGAAGAATTCATTTCTGATGGGGAATTGATCATGAATAAGTATGGAGAAATATTGAGTTACAAAAGGACAACCTCGAGCTTTTGGATGAGAAAAGCTATGAGGAAGTTGAAATGGCTCTTCATGAGTTCAAAGTGGGGAAATCAGCTTTTATTTTTTTCCATGATGAGGAGGTGTTATTGTTCCCATTTTAAGATGAATACTCTCCAGATTAAGTCTTTCATGAAGTATAAAACCCATCTTTTGATGAATATTTGAAAGATTTGAAAAAAACAATTGTGGAAGAGATGGTAAGAACTGTAGAAGATATAAAATACCATTCATCTGAGTCTTCAACACCTAATGAAATCCAAGGATTTGTAAGACATGTATGAATCAAATTATGAATTATCAACCAATTATAAAATTCATCATGATGAAATCTATCTAGATTAAAAATTTGATGCCCTTCCTAACCTAATGATTGATGTATATTTTTATGAAAGTGAAGCTTTCTCTTTTCCATTTAAAGAATAATATTATTTCTATGAGGAAAACATTGAAAAAAGATTCCTTGTGTCCTTTCATGATTAATCCTCCCATAGAAAACAAGTAGTGAAATGTAATTTTATTTAGGATGATGTAGCAATTCCTCAAAATTCTTGCATTGGTATTTAAAATAAATATTCCTCAAATAAATGTGATTATGATATCTTGATAGTTGTTAAGAAAGTTTCCTTGCAAGATTTCCTAAAATTAGCAGAAGGTGTGGAAGATCCCTATCTAATTCTTGACATCTTGACTCATGTTATGGTAAAACAAGATCAATATGAGGCTATTTTTTATTCTTCATTCAATGTCAAAACACCTCATAAGAAAATAAAATAGAAATTGAAATCAAGGCCTCTCATGAAAAGTTTTCCAATAAGCATGAATATGGAAAGAATAGCAATCATTATATTCAAACTGTTATGTTTGTGCAGCCTAGTTTCATGTTAGAGTGTGGTACACCTTCTATGTGTTACACTCAGGTATTTTTATGGTGGTCCCACTCGTCGATGAGCGGGTCAGAGGGGTTCGGGGGCAAAGCCCCCGAAGCAAATTTTCATGGGTGGTTTATTAACCCATGGGTAATGGGTAACCATTATGGGCTGTTTTTGGGTTCATGGTTTTTTGTTACCCATTATTTTGTAAAACCACCTCTTTGGCTACCCATAGGTTTATGGGACGGTTTTATTTTTTCCCCATTGTTTGATACCCATGGTTTTGTAAAATTTCTTAAGCAGTTGTCTATTTATATGGTATTATGCATATGATAGAAATACAAGCAAATGTATTGCAGATGTGTTTTGAATTTGAGTGTGAATTTTGTAGAGTTTGTTGAGCATAGCTCCAAACAAATCTGGGTATTGTATTGATAGAGTGGAGGCTTGTAATAAGATATAAGCAAGTGATTCTTGGTGGACATAGCCCAAATTGGATGAACCATGTTAAATCTTGTCTCTCTGTGTTGTGTTATTTGTTCTACACTTTTATTTGAGATCTGTAATATTTTCTGCATATTAGTTTCTATTGTTGCGATTCTGTAAGGGATTATTTTGCATATTTTATCTCTTATTTCCTAACAAGGTTTGGTTTGCTGAAGTGTTGAATTTCAGGGAAATTTTTATCTTGAGTAGGAGCTATGGCAGATGATGGAAGATCTAGGGTTTATAAATTCAACGGGCAGAATTTTAGTCTTTGGAAGATGCAGATGGAATATTACCTTTATCAGAAGGATCTTTATACTCCGTTGTCTGAGAAGGTGAAAAAACCCTCAAGTATGATAGATGCAGAATGGGATTTGTTGGATCGGAAGGCACTTGGAATGATTTGGCTGTGTCTTGCATCTTCGGTATTATTTAATGTTTCAAAGGAAAAGACTACAAAAGATCTAATGGATGCATTAGGGAAGTTGTATGAAAAACCCTCTTCCTCTAACAAGATATTTTTAATGAAAAAGTTGTTTAATATGAAGATGTCTGAGAATAGTTTAGTATCAGATCATTTAAATGATTTCAATATGGTTGTGAATATACTAGCTTCGGTTACAATAGAATTTGATGAAGAAGTTATGGTTTTATTAATTCTGTGCTCTTTACCTGAAAGTTGGAATAGCCTGGTAATGACGGTAAGCAACTCAGTTCTAGCTAACTCGAAGTTGAAGTTTGAGGATGTTGTAGGGGTGATTCTAAGCGAGGAAATGTGAAGAAAAATCTCTGGGGAATCTTCTACTTCAGGGAATGCTTTGACAGTGGAAACTAGAGGAAGACAGAAGAATAGAGGAAACCGTGGAAAATCAAAAGATCATACAAGGTCCAAATCCAAGAGCAAGATTGTATGTTGGAACTATGGAAAGTCTAGGCATGCAACGAAGGATTATTTGGAGCTTTGGGATAAGAAGAAACAATAGGAAGAAAACAAGGAGGAAAATGTGGTATCAGGTAAGGTATGTTAGGATGCTTTGATTCTTTCTTTACATAATATTATTGAATCTTGGGATTTAGATTCAGGGGTTTCTTTTCATGCTACTCCACATAGGCATTATTTTGTTGATTACACTCAAGGGGATTTTGGGCATGTTTTTCTTGGTGAAGATGAGCCTTGCAGTATATTTGTAAAGGTTCTATTCAGGTTAAGATGCAAAATGGGAATACATGGCTATTGAAGGATGTCAGACATGTGCCTACATTAAGGAGAAATTTGATATCGGTGGGGCAATTGAGAAGTGATGGTTATACTGTGATATTTACAGCTAACTCTTGGATGGTTGCCAAGGGTGCTCTTGTGGTGGCAAGAGGTAAGAAGGTTGGAACCTTGTATTTAACCATTGATAGTACTAATGATTGTAATCTTGTGGCTTCAAATGCAGATACAACATTATGGCACTATAGGCTCGGTCATATCAGCCATAAGGGCATGAACATCATAAAGAAGAATTTTCCTAGATATACAGAAACAGGTTTGGATTTTTGTGAGAACTGCATATATGGGAAACAGAAGTGAGTAAGGTTTCTCAAGGTTGGACCTACGAAGAAAGAGAGTAAGTTAGAGCTGGTACATTCTGATGTGTGGGGGCCGGCTCAGGTATCATCTCTTGGGGGTTCAAGTTATTATGTTACTTTTATTGATGATGCAACAAGGAAAGTTTGGGTTTATTGTATTAGACACAAATCTGATGTATTTGACACTTTTGTTAAATGGAAAGCCTTGGTAGAGAATGAAACAGGTCTTAAGCTAAAATGTCTCAGGTCAGATAATGAAGGGGAGTATTGCAGCAATGAATTTAATTATTACTATTCTAAGAATGGAATCCGTAGGCAAAAGACAGTTCCAGGAACTCCGTAGTAGAATGGGGTATCAGAAAGGATGAACAGAACAATAATGGAACGTGCTAGGAGCATGAGGTTACATGCAGGACTGCTTCTTTCTTTTTGGGCAGAAGCGGTGAGCACAGCTGTGTACTTGATAAACAGAGGACCCTAAAGTGCCTTGGATGGAGGCATACCTGAGGAGGCATGGTATGCTAAGAAAGTTGATTATTCATTTCTTAGAGTCTTTGGATGTGAGGTGTTTGTTCATATAGACAAAGATGATAGGATCAAGCTAGAGGCTAAATCAGAAAAATGTACTTTCACTGGTTATGGCGGTGATGACTTTGGATTTAAATGTTGGAGTATTAAGGACAAGAAAATCATTCGGTCTAGGGATGTGGTCTTTAATGAGAAAGTCATGTATAAGCAACAGTTGCAGGAAAACAGGGAAGAATCCAAGAAAGAATATGCAGTGGTAGAGGATATTCTGGATGGGAAAGTGACCCATGAATCAGTTTGGGAACCTACTCAACAGGAACCCCAAACTCCTACAGTGAGGAGGTCTTTTAGGGTAAGAAAAGAACCTGAACGTTTTTCTCCTTCTCTTTATTATTTATTACTCACTGATAGTGGAGAGCCAGAGAGCTTTGATGAAGCAATGCAGGTAGATGCCAGTAAGAAGTGGGAGAAAGTGATGGATGAGGAGCATAAGTCTCTCATGGAGAACCAAACTTGGGATTTGGTAAACCTACCAGAAGGCAAAAGAGAATCATAGAACAAGTGGGTGTACAGAGTTAAAGATGAAGAAGGAGGAAAGAAAAGATATAAGGCCCGGTTGGTGGTCAAGGGGTTTGCACAGAAACAAGGTATAGATTTTGATGAGATATTTTCTCCTGTAGTAAAAATGACTTCTATTAGAACTATTCTTGGAATAGTGGTAGCAGAAGACTTGCACTTAGAATAGTTAGATGTAAAGACTGCATTTCTCCATGGTGATTTGGAGGAGGAACTATATATGTAGCAACTAGAGGGATATGAGGTCAAAGGTAAAGAGGATATGGTGTGTAAACTGAAGAAGAGCTTGTATGGTTTGAAACAAGCTCCACGTCAATGGTATAAGAAGTTTGATAGCTTCATGATGGAGCAAGGTTATATTAGATGTCATTCTGACCATTGCGTGTATACAAAGAAATTTGAGGATGGAAGTTATATTATCTTGTGTTTGTATGTTAATGACATGCACGTTGCAGGTAAAAACATGCAGGAAATAAAAGTACTCAAGAAACAACTAAGTGAATCCTTTGATATGAAGGATTTGGGGGCAGCCAGACAAATCCTTGGTATGAGGATAACTCGGGATAGGAAGGAACAGAAGTTGACTTTATCTCAGGAAGAGTACATTAAGAAGGTATTAGACAGGTTTAACATGCAGGATGCTAAACCGGTTGGGACTCCTTTGGCAGGCCATTTCAAGTTATCAAAGGAGTAGTGTCCCATGACAGAGCAGGAAAGAAACCAAATGTCCAAGGTACCTTACTCATTAGCAGTTGGTAGTTTGATGTATGCTATGGTGTGCACTAGGCCTGATATTGCCCATGCAGTCGGAGCTGTGAGTAGATTTATGAGTGATCCAGGTAAAGAGCATTGACAAGTAGTAAAGTGGATCCTTCGGTATTTGAGAGGGACCATGGGGACAGTTTTGTGCTACAGTGGATCAGACACCACTTTACGTGGTTATGTAGATTCAGATATAGCTAGAGATGTAGACAGCAGGAGGAGCACGACAGGTTATATTTACATTGTAGGTGGGACAGTAGTGAGCTGGATTTCACGACTACAGAAGTTGGTGGCTTTGTCAACCACGGAGGTTGAGTATGTTGCTGCCATAGAGGCAAGCAAAGAGATGATTTGGTTACAACAATTGCTTGAGGAATTGGGGCATAAGCAGGAAGAATGTAAGCTGCATAGTGATAGTCAGAGTGCTATACACCTAGCTAAGAACTCTGCTTTCCACTCCAGGATGAAGCATATACAGTTGAGATATCACTTCATCAGGACAGCTTTGGAGGAAGATAAGTTGAAGTTGGAGAAGATTCATACCAGTCAGAATCCTACAGACATGATGACTAAGGTGGTCACAAGGGATAAACTAAAGCTATGTTCAGCTTTGGTTGGCCTTCGTGGATGACAGTGAAGGGTTGAGAAGCTTGATCAGTGGAAATCAGTCTCCAAGTGGGAAATTGTTATGTTTGTGGACCCTATTTTCATGTTAGAGTGTGGTACACCTTCTATGTGTTACACTCGGGTATTTTTATGGCAGTCCAGCTCGCAAGTGAGCGGGTCAGGGGGGTTCGGGGGCGAAGCCCCCGAAGCAAATTTTTATGGGTGGTTTATTAACCCATGGGTAATGGGTAACCGTTATGGGCTGTTTTTGGGCCCATGGTTTTTCAGTCTTTTGCCCATTGTTTTGATACCCACGGTTTTTTGCCCTTGGTTTTGATACCCACGGTTTTGTATCAAACTGCTTAAGCAGTTGTCTATTTATATGGTCTTATGCATATGATAGATGGACAAGCAAATGTATTATAGATGTGTTTTGAATTCAGGTGTGAATTCTATAGAGTTTGTTGAGCATAGCTCCAAATGGATCTGGGTATTGTATTGAGAGAGTAGAGGCTTATAATAAAATTTGAGCAAGTGATTCTTGGTGGACGTAGCCCAAATTGGGTGAACCACGTTAAATATTGTCTCTTTGTGTTGTGTTATTTTATTCTACAATTTTATTTCAGATCTGTAATAATTTCTGCATATTAGTTTCTACTATTGCGATTCTGTAAGAGATTATTCCACATATTTTATCCCTTATTTCCTAACAACTGAGAGAGGAATCTCCAGATTAGAGGTTGGTTCCTCAAACTCCTCTGATTTAGATCTATATTTTGCACAACTACAGAGGTTTAGATCCTAATCCTACTCTAAATTGCAAGGAGACAGGGATAGAAATGTAAAAATTGAAACTAACTAAAGATGGTGATGCACCAAAAGGAGTGGTGAATATTTTTGTCATGCAAATAGACACAAACCAAAGATTGCAACATAAAACATACACAGGCTGATAAGATATAATTTAGGATCTGAAATGAAACAAATAATACAAACAAAGGACTGAAACTCATTCACAAAGCTTACATTATCATCTTCAATATCAAAACCACTGCATTACAACCTCAGAGAGGTAAAAACTTGTTACAGTCTTTGAAGAGGTCCGATTCTTGCAACAATCACTTGCTGGAGGTGAAAGAAGAAGATTGCTATGTCCAAAAAATGTTCCACCCTTGAAAATGAGCCAAATCTGGCTTTTACATTGCATGGGTCGAGCCTAGGAGAGAGAAAACATACAAAACGTGGGAACCCATTCCTCCTTGACTGCAAATGCATTAAATCAGCATGGAGGACCTTACAAACCCATACCCTACCATTTTTTACTAGTTTGGAGGAGAATGCCACCCATTCTGTATTAAATTTGGTCACTGAAATGTCACTTCTGGCCATGAACACGCGTCAGAGCCGTTTCCTAACTTTCTCTCTCCAAAATGAACCAAAATTCAAGATTAACCCTGGAATCATGTAGAGAATTTTATAAGCTTTCCAATGATATAAAGAACATGCAAATCCGAGCTCTCGATCGAAAGATATGGTGATCTGAAGATTTAGGGCATAAAACAGGCGAAAATGGGTTTTTGAAATTTTTTTCCCGCGCTCCGCCACCTGGACGACACGTGTCGGGCGCTGATTGGATGAGCAATTCTCTCTCCTTCCCTATCCTGTGGGTTTTCCTTGAAAGTTTTGACTTTTGTGATTTTGGAACATTTTCCATTTTTCCCCCGCGCCCCCGCCACTTGGGACACGTGGCATGGATTGATTGGTTAACCGGGGTGCAGGGAAGACCTTTGCTTTTAGCTTTTCAGCCAAAACTTTTTCCAAATTCTTCAAAGTTCCCCCGAGCTGCACACTTCCCTACTCCATTGGACACATGTCCTCTTTGTATTAGCTGGGGTCAGTGCTTCAAACCTTTCCCCTTTGAAATTTTTATGCTTCCCCTTGTGACACGTGTCATGCTGCGATTCGTCCATGGGCCTGCCGGCTTTTCGCGTCCCTCGCATCCTCGCGGCCTGGCTGTCCCAAACTGCTTGGGACAAATTCCTCCGATCCGCCTAAAATGGGCTTCCTTGTCCCTCTTTGAGGTGAAGACACGTGGCACGCTTTCATTGGCTCTCGGATCCTTCGGCTCCCCGCGTTCGCTGCGTACTTCTGGCCCGACTGTCCCGGACTGTCTGGGACAAATTCTTCCGAACTGCCCGAAATGGGCTTCCTTGTCCCTCTTTGCGGCCGCTTCACCTTTTCACATCTTTCACGTCTTTTCAGCCCAGATGTCCCAGCCTGCCTGCACAACAGTTAGTCGATTTTGCTCTGTCCTTCAACTGGTTCGCCTTTCTGCGTCCTTCGCGTCTTCACGGCCTGGATGTCCCTTTGCTCTGCGGACCGCCTGGACTAGGACTTAGCCATTTTTCATGATTTTTTCTGGCTCAAGCTTGTTTTTTGCAAATTTTTCACCCCCTTTTAGAACTTTCTCTTTTCTTCTTGGACAGGAGAGTTAGAAAAAATCCGAGGGGACCCTAGAAACATGATTTTTTGCCTTGAATCAATCTATTTGCCTGGGACTTGAGAATTTAATGCATGTTATCAAAATTACCCTGGGGGGGTGGATTTTGGATAACAGCTACTCCACATAGGAATTATTTTGTTGATTATGTTCAAGGGGATTTTGGGCATGTTTTTCTTGGTGATGATGAGCCTTGTAGTATAGTTGGAAAAGATTCTATTCAGGTTAAGATGCAGAATGTGAATACATGGCTATTGAAGGATGTCAGACATGTGCCTACATTAAGGAGAAATTTGATATCGGCAGGGCAATTGGAAAGTGATGGTTGTACTATGATATTTACAACTGACTCTTGGAAGGTTACTATATGTACCCAAAATTGTAAGGTACTGTACTGCCAGAACAACGTGACACGTGCCCCAATGATGATATAGGTCTCCTCGCAAGGTGTTCGGGATCCGAAAAATCTCTTCAAGTATGTGTTAACATCCCGCATGCCCCACTTAGCCCCCGTGTGCTTTATTTCTTTCCTTTCCCCCTCTTTTTTTAGCCTTTTTCTCTTCAGTGACGAAACCACCGCCTTGCCTGGGCGGCGGTCTCGTGACCGCCACCCTGAATAGGGCGGCGGTCCTGTAACCACCACCCTGCTAAGAGCGGCGGTCCTTTATGTATTTTCCAGAAAGATCTTTTAACACGACTCACGTAAATTCAATGTTTTACCATCTTTCTTTCACCGCCATAGGCTTGCATTTATGATTCTGGTTCCCTGGAATAGTGTTTTGCCATTGTTTATAGTTTAAGAGTTCAAATTGGTTTTTACCTTGGGTAAATCCAAATGCTATAAATAGATGGCTTGTGCTCAAGAAAATGGTCCCTCATTCATTTCTCATTTTCTCATTTCATTAGTTCAGTCTTTTATTTTGCTTAGGATTCATAGTTTAGTTCATTACATGCTTAGTTAGCATTGTTTTGCAGTTAGAAAGCCACATATCCATCTTGTGCAAGCACTACTGTTATTTCATCCAATCCATTGGAGTAGAATAGCTTAGGAAGCCATTAAATTTATAGGTTTTGCTCCTCAAACATGATAGTTTTAGGTTCTGGACGCTTTATGTTGCATGACTCGCAATAAATCCCGCTATGAATTGCATAAGCCAAGCTCTGTACTCTTGCACTATCCCTCTCCTACTCGCATTGTATTCAGTCTGTGTTCTGAGCTGCCTTTATCCCAATATCTACTTCTGTTGATGCTAGCATTATATGCTTTTCTGGATCCACGTGAACACGAAGGAACGAGGAGATTACACTGAGGGGAAAAGATCACACACATCATCGGATTCGCCACTGTTCTGCAGAATCCAGGTTCTAGCTTTCAAAGTTCTAGTTAGAATCATATCAAATAGAGTAGTTAATTACTTTATTTCAATAAATTCTATTCTCGATATTGCCAGGGAAGTTGTGGGGATTGATATTTTCTGAGAAACTATGATTCACTCCTCACTTCTGAGGTAGGATCGAGAATCTTGCAAATAGATTAGATAAGCTAGTTTATTGTTTAGAATAGGTCTACAAATTACACAGACAGATAGCTACACTCGGTTATTTTGTTTGTTTTAAGTTATTATTTTGGCTATCAATTCTAGATATTTTAAATAGCTACTTTCTTAAATTCGTAAAAGTTCATCAGAAAACACAAAAAAAATAGAGAAATCATATATAGATATATTCGACATAGGTAAATTTTATTTTACTGTAGTTCGCTTTACTTTGTTGCTTTTGTATGACAATCACAGGACCTAGAGAGCCCAGGGAATACTTATTCAATCCAATCATGCCCCAGCCCAATCTCATCACAACAATAACTGATATAGATCAAAATCTTAGGATTCAAGTCTTCCGGACAACGGTAAGCTTACAACAAATCAATTCCCAGTTGAGTGGACTAAACATAGAAGATGACCAAGCACACACGTTTTGGTCGAATCAACCGAACTACAGATTATCCTAGGCAACATTCATATGACTGTAGAAGGGTTCGAAAGAGAACAAACATTTGGTTGTGATCCTTTGGTCCCACATCCAGGCACAGGAGACACTCTTCTAGATATAGATACCAGCCTAAGAATCCAGGTTGCACAAACGCCTGTAAGGTATTATGAGAAAATCACACAGTTATTGATCCTAAATATAGAAGCTGAGAAAGCATACGATTACTGGATATTAGGGATTAGGAATTGATTTCACGCATGACCATAACAGGTCCACAACGACTAAGAATCTACGGTTGTGACCCGCAAATCCCGCAGCCCAACGAATCCATAGGAGAAATAGACATAGACACTAGCCTGCGCACATGAGTATTCCGGTCTACCCCACTTCCACCTATTATCATCGAACAATTATCCTTGCTAGACACAACAGCTAACAGAGCTAGGGAATTCTGGACTAGGCCAGAGAATCGTCCATAGAATTGACTACATTTACCATCCACCATATGACCTTATCCGGAAATGTATATGAAACTATCCCCGGTCATTTTCCACGTATTCCACAACCCATAGATCGAATCATGCTAGAGCTCGATATTGATTGGAGCCTTCGAGCAGTCATCCTTGCCAATCGATCTATCACACCAGTTCAAGTTAGGAGGGCATTCTTTACCTTAGACTCACAAATTCTGCTAGTGCGTATTGAAGACATTAGATTGCCTAACTAGTTTGTCTACATCTCACACATATCCCATCCACACCGGCTATCCCGGCATGACCTCGGGAGGTTGGGTGTGAGGAAGAGTTGCTTGTATATTCCCACGCTCACTTGTCACTTTTCCATCGTACAAAACTGGTGAACCCGACGTGAACAAACAACTATTTCACCTTCTATACCTCATTAGCCTTCACATCAACTTCACCACCAAAATTGGTGAACCTGACGTGAACTTCCTACTTTCTAGTTTGGAGTCATATTATTACGTGTTCTTCCAAGTTAGTATACTTTTCATCTTTTCCGCCTCATTGGCTTTCACCATCACCTTCGCTCCTTCCCATTATTCTGTGGGTATTCACATACCCCCCGAATATGTCGGGATTCGATGCATATGGAAGACCCCTCTTGGGTCTTGAGGCATACTACACCCAACAAAATAGACAATCATCACCCTCACTCTCAGTATGGGGCGAAAACTATTCAACTAACCAATTGTCAACGCAAACTCCAAGGATCAGATATAGCTCGTCCTTCCAAATAGAGGAGTTGGAACAACTCACTCAAACGCAACAAACGGAGCCTTCAGGCTCGAACAATATGACGTTCACTGGAGAATCTGGTTCATCTCCTCAGGTACTACTTAGACCACAAATTAGTAGGCAATCAGACCCATACAAAAGTTTAGATGATAAATATTCGGTATATTATGCCAGGAATGAACAACGCCCTCAAAGTATGTACCCACCCATAGGAGGTCTACAAACACAACCTGAAGTCTCTTTTCAAGAAAACACTTCCATCCCATTACATATAGGAAATGCCCTTGGAGAAACTTGGCAGGGTAGTGATTAGTTCATAGCGGGGTATCATAGACCTATACAACACCATGATATACAACAAACGCCGCCAAGGCAGGATATCGTGACTTCACCAAATGAAGTCATTTCAACTCTAATAGAAAAGGTTAGAGGGTTAGAACTTGCCCAAGCAAGTCAAAATTCACAATTCATGCAAGCAGGAAGTTCCAATCCTCCACACCATCCTAGCCAAGTAGATCTCCTCACAGGAGTAGGCACGTTAGGCATGACTCCTCAGTATTCGCAACAAATGCCAAGTAGACCCACCATCTCTAGCACTATTCCTCCCGGTCTAGTACAAAACAATCCATTCATGGATAGTACCCCGTCATACTTAAACATGTACTCTAAATCACCACAAGGGGATATGTTCTCCTCTCCCGACATGTTTTCTCAAACACAAGGGCTTCCCTATGCCCCTGCCAATGCATACGCTGCACCATATCAACAACCCATCCCACCACCGCTCCCTCAACAGGCACCGTCAATGGTCGAAACATATGCGATAGGTACGTACTCAGAATATTTAAAAGAGCCCTTGGATTTCACCATACGAAGCGTCATGCTTCCAAGACCTCTTCCTGATTTACCCAAATACAAAGGAGAGGGGGATCTAAATGGGCATATCAAAGCTTACGCTACAGCCATTCGAGAACTACTCCCATGGGATGGGGTTGTTGCTAAAATATTCCCAAAAACCTTAGAAGGCATCGCTCTCGATTGGTATTATAGAATACCTGAGGCTTCCATACATTCATTCAAACAACTCGTGTCAGAGTTCATCAAGGCCTTCAACATGAACAAATTATTAAGAACAGGAATCAAGGAGTTCTTACACATCAAACAAGAACACAACGAATCTGTCACCCATTTCATCCAAAGGTGGCGTACAGTTCTTTATTCTTCGGCAAGTGCTCTAAACATGGATCAAATGGAACTATGTAATTTGTTCCTCCATTCCCTTAGCAGAGAAGTGAAGGAAGAAGTCCAAAAGTTCCCATTAAGAACTTACGATGAAGTACTTGAGAGTGCTCTTCGAATAGATCAAGCAGCAATTGACAGTGGTCGTAAAACATATGGAGCAAATGGGAGGTTAATCACCCCCAACCAAAACACTACAACTTATCCTACTACCACGAACGTCAATCAAGGACCTAAAATCCTTAACAAAAATCGGGGTGTAACAACAGATGGAGTAACCGACCAGCCTAAGAAGGTAAATGTTGTCAATAATCCATCACAAATAAACAACCAACGAAACAACAACTTTACCCCAACAATCAATACAGTGGATTTTAACCATCCACAACAACAATAACAATGGTAAAATCCCATATAGGGTCCAAGCCAAAATTCAACAAGGTACCAAAACCAGAATTCAAACCAAAAGCAACAAACGTAAAATTTTAATAGATAATGGTTTGATCAAAATTTTGGGCCACAATACGCATCAAACCAACAAACTAGGAATTACAATCCTAATTCGTATTGTGGTTTCCACAAAATTCGGGGCCATGACACTAGAACGTGCCGTGACTACAATAAATTCATGCAACGCTTACCAGATGAACAAAAACAACTTTTTATGGATATGTTCTTGGTAGATCCTACGTCACCAATGTCAAATACCTTTTCAGGGGTAGTTTCCCCTCAAAACGCACCCCTGAAGATCTTTAATGATCCACTCCCAAATCACGATAACAACAGGATAAATTTAACTGGGACGAACAAGGGTGTAATGATAGGAAACAATGATCATGAAGCCTCGACATCGCTAAATCCATTAGTTATGCCACAACTAGGAAGTCAACCATGACCTAAGGTAGTCGGTTTATTGGAATTAGACGCTGAGCTACCCATCGAAGCTATAACAAGGACACGAGAGTATTTCTCTCAGCCAAGTCCAAGCCACCTGCCAAAGGTGGATGACATCCAACAAATCGTAGTAAAACCTGTGGGTGCCTATGATTTAATTAACGACCTAACAAAAACCTTCTCGCACATTTCATTCTTAGACTTACTAAAGAACTCTCCTGCCCATAGGGCTGCTCTTTTAGAAGCATTAGGTTTAGGTCATCTAATTAACATCACTCCACCGCCTGAAACACAGGTAAATCATGTGGATTTTGATGTTCATCCACCAGGGTAGGTAGATAGGGATGTCGAATTCATATTCGAGATAAACAAAATGCTGACAGATGCTGAGATCACACGCCGAGGTGATCTAGCCTTACATTTACAAGTATGGGTTTATAACAACTATGTAAAGCGTGCAATGGTTGACGATGGGGTGGTAGTTAACATAGTCCCCTTCTCTTTCCTCTAAAAGCTAGGGTATGGGGAAACCAATTGTTCCACAAATCGAAATACACTAAGGGGCTATGATAATCTTAAAGCCACCGTAACTATAATATGATCCTCGGCCGACCATGGATACACCGCATGAAGGCAATCCCTTCTACACTATTTCAAGAAGTAAGGTTTTTACATTTAGGAAAGGTATTCGTGGCCAAAGGTGATCCAAAACCATTTGATGTACACCTAGCTGACTTAAAGAAAGGACCAGGCGTACACTCAGAGTTTGAACTCCCAACAAACCAACTTAATAAGCCTACCGATGCAAAAACAAAAGAAAAGTTGGTACCTATGACAGATCTTGAAACTATTAGCCTAACCAAAGTAACCCCAACTCCCAAAGATAAGGCTAACACTGTAGAAATAGTATCATTAGGAACTACTGCAAATATCGTTGAATTGCTGGAAAATGATCTACCAATATTCTTACCATTCGATTCAGTAGGCATAGGATATTCCCCAGGCATTGGCTCTCTTCCAGTAGAGGATCTCTGTATGGTGGAAGTAGAATATACAAACACATCAAATATCTCACCATCCATATTCCCAGCTAAATATTGGACACTCCATTTTGATGGAGATAGATGCCGTTACGGAGTGGGGGCAGGTGTAATCTTTACTTCCCCTGAAGGAAAAGTCTTACCTTTTGCCTTTAAACTAAATTTTGAGTGCACAAACAATGACACTGAGTACGAAGCCCTCCTCCTTGGCCTCATCTTAGCTAAGAGAATTGGTGTTGATAACATCAGAGTCTTAGGAGACTCGCAATTAGTAGTAAAGCAAGTCTCTGAGGCATACGAAACCAAAGCCGAGCACTTACAACTTTACAAAAAAGCTGTCTTAGATTTAAGCAAGGAGTTTGACTTCATATCAATTGAAGCAATCCCGCGAGAGAAAAATATTCTCACCGATTCAATAGCAACTTCAGCGTCACGTTTTACTCCAAGCAATGAGTTAGAGGATACCCGTTTCATGGTATCCCTTCGTGATGAACCATTGATAAAGACAATGACAAATTCTCTTTTAAATGGAAATGAATCTACTGTCCTAAACCATGTTGATAGTGATATGGCCACTTTGGATTACTTAAACGCCTATGCAGCACTACATCTCTCCTATCATATGATAGATTTGTCCTTAATCCCACATTCATCTTCCTACTTCGGAAATCCCATGGTGGATATTCCCTCACAAATGGAACCTAGCATATGCACAGTAGAAAATGGGGATGATTTGGATTTACCTCCAGTGCCACCTGAATTTGAAGAGGGTAACACCTCTTTGATCGAAGAAACAATTGATATTAACATTGGAATGGAAGACGAACTAAGGATATTGAAACTAGGGTCCTCGTTAACCCCAGAGGAAGTAGAAATACACACTCGGATCCTCAAAGAACATCAGAAGGCGTTTGAATTTAATTATAAGGAAATGATAGGAGTTGCACCCCACATCGCGGTGCACAACCTCGTCACTAAATCTGATGCAAAGCCAGTTAAACAAAAATTGAGACCCATGAAACCCAAGGTAGCTCTCATGGTAAAAGAGGAGGTAATAAAACTCCTCCAAGTAGGATTCATCAAGCTAGTCGATTACTCCCAATGGGTATCTAATATCATTCCCGTTCTCAAGAAGAATGGAAAGATACGCATCTGTATATATTTCCGAGACATCAACAAAGCGTGTCCTAAAGATGACTTCCCGTTGCCATCCATTGATGTCATTGTTGATGCAATAGCTGGGTTTGATCTTTTGTCTCTCATGGATGGATTCTTGGGATACAATCAAATCAAAATATCTGAACAAGATCAAGCTAAAACCACATTTATAACTCCTTGGGGAACTTATTGCTATGCTATCATGCCATTTGGTCTCAAGAATGCTGGTGCTACATACCAGCGAGCTATGACATATATATTTCACGATTTAATTCATAAAATCATGGAATCCTACGTAGATGACTTGTTGGCTAAAGCCAAGAAGTGTTGTGACCATCCGGAAGTACTCTGCGCCATTCTCTCATGTTTGATAGAATACGAAGTCACGCTAAATCCAGAAAAATGCGTCTTTGGTGTAACAGGAGGGAAGCTCCTAGGTTACATCATATCGTCACGAGGGATAGATGTTGACCCAACAAAAATTTGGGATGTCCTCGAAATGGTTCCACCTTCGGATGAATCTAGAATCAGGTCATTTCTCAGAAAGCTAGGTGCAATCCGAAGATTCATCCTGGACTTAAGTTTCACCATACATCCAATCAAAAATTTACTTAATAAAGATTATAGCATTGATTGGACTGAAGACTGCAATGAAGCTTTTGATGCAGTTAAGCGTTTCTTGTTATCACCACCTACACTAATGCCACCTAAGCTAGATCGCCCGTTAATTTTATACTCACGAGCTACCAATGTCTCGCTAGCCTGCATACTGGCTCAAGAAGACGATGACAAGAGAGAACACGTGATTTATTTCATTAGCTGAACGTTGCTTGACTATGAAACACGTTATACACAAGCATAACAAGAATGCCTTGCCATAGTCTTTGCAACCAAACGCCTAAGGCATTATATGCTAAATCAAGAAACAAGGGTCATGGTAAAAATAGACCATTTACGAACTTTCCTCACACAAGGGTCCTTATCTAAAAAGGCTGGACATTTTATAACCTTAATGGGAGAATTCAAATTAACGTTTGTAAATCAGAAGTCAGTTAAAGGAAAAATCATCGCGGATTGGTTAGATGATAACCCATTAGATGGAGGTGATCTAGTAGATTTAGATTTTCCAGATGAGTGCATATACTACATCGAAACCCGACCTTCTATCTCTGAGTGTCCCTAGAATACCTCTTTATTTTTGGGCAGAAGCGGTGAGCAAATCTGTGTACTTAATAAACAGAGGACCCTCAAGTGCCTTGGATGGAGGCATACCTGAGGAGGCTTGGTACGGTAAGAAAGTTGATTACTCATTTCTTAGAGTCTTTTTATGTGAGGTGTTTGTTCATATTGACAAGGATGATAGGACCAAGCTAGAGGCTAAATCAGAAAAATGAACTTTTATTGGTTATGGTGGTGATGACTTTGGATTTAAATGTTGGAGTATTAAGGACAAGAAAATCATTCAGTCTAGGGATGTGGTCTTTAATGAGAAAGCCATGTATAAGCAACAGTTGAAGGAAAATAGGGAAGAATCCAAGAAAGAATATGCAGTGGTAGAGGATCTTCTGGATGGGACAGTGACCCATGAATCAGTTCAGGAACCTACTCAATAGGAACCCCAAACTCCTACAGTGAGGAGGTCTTCTAGGGTAAGAAAATAACCTGAATGTTTTTCTCCTTCTCTTTATTATTTATTACTCACTGATAGTGGAGAGCTAGAGAGCTTTGATGAAGCAATGCAGGTAGATGCCAATAAGAAGTGGGAGAAAGCCATGGATGAGGAGCATAAGTCTCTCATGGAGAACCAGACTTGGGATTTGGTGAAGCTACCAGAAAGCAAAAGAGCATTGTAGAACAAGTGGGTGTATAGAGTTAAAGACGAAGAAAGATGAAAGAAAGATATAAGGCCCAGTTGGTGGTCAAGAGGTTTGCACATAAACAAGGTATAGATTTTGATGAGATATTTTCTCTTGTAATAAAAATGACTTCTATTAGAACTATTCTTAGAATAGTGGCAGTAGAAGACTTGCACTTAGAACAGTTAGATGTAAAGACTGCATTTCTCCATGGTGATTTGGAGGAGGAGCTATATATGCAACAACCAAAAGGATATGAAGTCAAAGGTAAAGAGGAGATGGGGTGAAAACTGAAGAAGAGCTTGTATGGCTTGAAACAAGCTCCACATCAATGGTATAATAAGTTTGATAGCTTCATGATGGAGCAAGGTTATATCAGATGTCATTTTGAACGTTGCGTGTACACAATGAAATTTGAGGATGGAAGTTATATTATCCCGTGTTTGTATGTTGATGACATGCTCGTTGCAGGTAAAAACATGCAGGAAATAAAAGTACTCAAGAAACAACTAAGTGAATCCTTTGATATGAAGGATTTGGGGGTAGCTAGACAAATCCTTGGTATGAGGATAACTCGGGATAGGAAGGAACGGAAGCTGACTTTATCTCAAGAAGAGTACATTAAGAAGGTATTGGATAGGTTTAACATGCAGTATGCTAAACCAGTTGGGACTCCTTTGGTAGGCCATTTTAAGTTATCAAAGGAGTAGTGTCCCAAGACAGAGTAGGAAAGAAACCATATGTCTAAGGTACCTTACTCATCAGTGATTGGCAGTTTGATGTATGCTATGGTATGCACTAGGCCTGATATTTCCCATGCAGTAGGAGATATGAGTAGATTTATGAGTGATCCTGGTAAAGAGCATTGGCAAACAATAAAGTGGATCCTTTAGTATTTGAGAGGGACCATGGGGACAATTTTATGCTACAGTGGATCAGACACCACTTTACGTGGTTATGTACATTTAGACATGGCTGGAGATGTAGATAGCAGGAGGAGCACGATAGGTTATATTTACACTGTAGGTGGGATAATAGTAAGCTGGATTTCATGACTACAGAAGCTGGTGGCTTTGTCAACCACGGAGGCTGAGTATGTTGCTGCCACAGAGGCAAGAAAAGAGATGATTTGGTTACAACAATTGATTGAGGAGTTAGGGCATAAACAGGGGGAATGTAAGTTGCATAGTGATAGTCAGAGTGCTATACACCTAGCTAAGAACTTTACTTTCCACTCAGGACGAAGCATATACAATTGAGATATCACTTCATCAGGAAAGTTTTGGAGGAAGATAAGTTGAAGTTAGAGAATATTCATACCAATTAGAATCCTGCAGACATGACGACCAAGGTGGTCACAAGGGATAAACTAAAGCTATGTTCAGCTTTGGTTGGCCTTCGTGGATGATAGTGAAGGGTTGAGAAGCTTGCTCAGTGGAAATTAGTCTCCAAGTGGTATATTGTTATGTTTGTGGAGCCTATTTTCATGTTAGAGTTTGGTACACCCTCTATGTGTTACACTTAGGTATTTTTATGGCAGTACCACTTACTGGTGAGTGGGTCAGGGGGGTTCAGGGGTGAAGCCCTTGAAGAAAATTTTCATGGGTGGTTTATTAACCCATGGGTAATGGGTAACTGTTATGGGTTGTTTTTGGGCCCATGTTTTTTTTTTGATACCCATTATTTTGATACCCGCGATTTTTTGCCCATGGTTTTGATACCCACGGTTTTGTATCAAACTACTTAAGCAATTGTCTATTTATATGGTCTTATGCATATGATACATATACAAGAAAATGCATTGCAGATGTGCTTTTAATTCGGGTGTGAATTCTGTAGAGTTTGTTGAGCATAGCTCCAAACGAATCTAGATATTTTATTGAGAGAAAGATTTTTCTCGTACTAAAATCTAAGTAAGTGATTCTTGGTGGATGTAGCCCAAATTGGGTGAACCACATTAAATACGGTCTCTGTATTATGTTTTTTTATTTCTTGTACTTTTTTGTAAGATCTATGATATTATTCTGCATATTAATTTCTACTATTGTGATTCTATGTAGGATTATTCCACATATTTTATCCATTATTTTCTAACATATCACACCCTTCAGGACTCTGATTTCATAGTTGTTTTCAACACACAGAGTAAAGGATAAAGTCAGAAGGAACTTAATCATCTATCAAGAGATCAGTTCTGGTGAGGATGCTTATGAGCATTGAATGAAACCAGATGCAAGATGCCCTCCAAATGTTCCAATTTGAACCAATCATGCTCTACTCTAGAATTTGATTATGGAAATCCAAACACTCCAAAATTCTTTCACATCAGATTGGCGCCAGAGTTTTGATTTATGAATTTTCTTTTGAACAAGCATCTTTATATACGCCACCAGCGCACTTATCAACTAATTGTCAGGAGATTTGAATAAGATGGGCCATGATGAATTCTTGCCTCTGTTGTGTTCTAGAACATGAACACGATAACCATTGTGGATTGATGGTTCTTCTATCATTCATTATATTGTCCACGTGTCCACTATGCATTGGATGTGATTGTGGTATCATAGATGCATTTTGGCATTTTACACGGATGGGAAATGTTTTGACAAAATGTGTAAAGTGTAATTATTGTAACTCAATCCTATGTTTATTTTATCTTGCCACAAGCCCCTTTGACTGAATTGCTTTATAGACAACCTCAGGGATCAGCCATGCACACTTACAGAAATATTAGGGTGCACATAACCTGATTGCAAGAACACTGTAGCCATTTTGACTTTTTAGGACCTATTGCATCCTCCTCATTCGTCAGGATTTGGGGAAGTAATGCTACATTTAGAATCATGCAAGAGTGCAAGGATGAAATCGTGTACTAGGTGAAATATGCATTTATGCCTATGCACCTCCAAATTCCTTGTACTACAAGTATTCCAACTAGTGGTTCCTCTGGGGATGGAACATTCAACTTAGTATCTTATGGTCTCTCCATTAAACTTGATTCGAGTTATTAATGGAGAATCATTTCTTGAATGAGACAATCAGAATATTACTTTTAAGGCTTGTACAGCGTAAAACTACACTGTTATCACCCTCATTGCGAAAGGTGACTGCAAAAGCCTTATAATCAAGGCCCAACTTCTTGCATACTTAAACTAATCTTACGAATATTTGTGATGCCTTGGGAGAATGGGTTTGATCATTTTACAAATGTACATGTGAAAATTTGGGCTAAAAAATAGCTAATTCATTGTATTAGATTGGAATGAAGGCCACACCACTTTCAACTCCATGTAAACTGGGGCAGACTCTCGCAAGAGACAAACAAGTTGAAGTTAAGGTTAAACATGGACAAGGGTTTGTAGTGATGGAGTAGGTGGAATTAACAATGATGAGAAAGCTATTTAGGAAGTGAACATCGAAAAACTCATGCAATTAGGTCAAATTTAACACCATTGCACGATTAGATCCTGAAGTTTGAGAAGGAAAGACCTAGGAAAGGATGCACAATGATAGGCACATTAAGAATACGAAATTTACAATTGGACAAGCACTAGTATTTTCTCCTATGACTCTAGGATTACATTCCCCACCCAGGGAAGTTAAAGGAGCATCCATAGGGACCCTTTGTAAAAATCATGAAAGTAGACCATGGTTCCTATCCATTGGGTGATGGATTCATATAATAATACATCTGGTTACTTCAATGGCAATAGACTGAAGCCCTTCTATAAATAAAGCTTCTTCGTGTTTATAATAAGGTAGTATTTTCAATTATATTAGATTTCCCTTTCATGTGTTCCTTTCCAGTTGCTATTGTTTTTGTTTTTCCATTTTAGTGTATTAAGCATGCTTGTGCGCAGGAAGATGATTACCATACATTGAGTTCATGCGCATAATTTTAGTGTGGGGTGAACTAGGTGCATATGCATGAAAATGATACCTATTGATGTTGGGATTTATAAGTAGATGGGTGCGCGTGGGAAAGTTGATACAAGTACATTTGTGAAGGTGTGAAGTTAGGATGCTCTTTGAAGGATGCACATAAGAAAAAAGTGTTACAGGTGCTGAGTATGATGATGTTCATGAAGAGTTTCTTAGATTAAAGACCATGCGTGGAAGAAGCCACATAATGTAACGTGAGGTCTAGGAAATAATAAGATGGACTACTTGATGGAAAGTGTAGAAGAAAGATGTGTAACAATGTAGGGAAGCATGTGTGAGGATGTCTGTAGCGTGAAATTAGTATGCGTGCCAGAAGGTTATGACTACAGTGCACAGAAGAAAGTAGAGAAAAAGTGTGGAAAAAGAAAAAATTATAATTAAATCTATGGTATGGTGGTAGTTGGCTAGCAATAAATGTGGGAGATTTTTAGAAATCTATAAATAGGACGCTAAAGAAATTTTATTCTTTACCTTGCCTTGTGAAGAATTTGAGTGTGAAGTTGTGCGTTTGTGTGTAGATTTGTGAAAATTTTTATGACAAAGTGTGGAAATCGAACAACCTAGTTTCAGAGAATACACGACCAATTTTGTGGAGCTCCTTTGTGTGGAAGTTTGAGACTGGTAGGCATGGAGGGTTAGAATTGTGAAAGGTTGTGAGCTAGGGTTGCAGAAGCATGGGTTCGAGCTAGGGCACCAAGTTCAAGTGAGGGCACAAAGTGTTTTGATCATGTTAAGTGTTTGAGAATAAATAAGGTTAGAAAACAAAGTATTCAGTGTAAGGAGAAGGGTTGAGACACCTAGGGAATGATTATGTTATAAGAAAAGTTAAAATCTTGTGTAGATAATAGTATGACACTAAGAAGAGCACCGATAGTGACAACAAAGAGGAAGAAGAAATAACCAGAGATAGACATGGAAGAAGCACACGAGGAGGGGTTTTTTGAATTGCAATATCTAGGAGTTATTATGGGACACGTCTGGGAGTCTCATGTCCTAATGTTTAAGGGGAGTGATTATAATCATTTCTCTAGCTCAAATGAGGACTAAATAGAAAGAGAGTTGTTGCAGAAGACCAACTAGAAGATTGAGGATGACAAAACCATTTATGATGATAAAGGATAAAATAATTTGGAAGGCACGGGAGTAATGGAAATATATGAATTTCCCTTCTTTGGTAAATTGGATCACCTATACCAATGGTTGATGTTGCGAGTCCATGAGGACTTCTTCTACTTCATAGGGAGACGAGTATGCATTACCGCGCTAATGATAAGAAATCTTACAGGGTTATAGAGCCTAGGTATTGAGATTGCTACTGACTTAGATGATGAAGTAGGTGTGGAAATCATTATGGTGTAAATGTTGTACCAGAAAGGAGGGCACACTATGGATATTTCAAAGGTTAATGAAGTTTTCAGGATTGCGGCGCATCCATTAACTAAGTTTAATGGATAGGAGAGATGGGGCCAAGTTAATAAGAAGTGGCTCCATATTGCAAAGAAGATGGTGGAAGGCACACTATATAACTTGTTACTTTCATTATAGAAGGAATTATTGAGGAACCACGCGCGGGTGATAGAATTTCATGTGGTGTAATCCTCCTTTCCATTGTGTTTGTGGAGATTAGAGTCCCAGATGACCCTAAGGAAAAAATATAGAAGTACCCACTGGAGAATAAGTACCTTGCCAACCGATTCATAGATTATACTTGTGATTGGGTCACATACGCATGTAAAATAAGGGTGGAGATGTGGTATAGGAGAATGTGTGAGCTATTCAAGAACAAATGGTGCATCTCGAGAAAATTTCCCTCAGTTATGGATGGAAAGGTGGACTTCACAGTGTACTAAAACTTTTACATAGGAAGGTTCTACATGAAGAATGGTAAGAAGAGCTTATGGTGCAAGCTTCTGTATGCCTCTACAACATGCTACTTACAAGCATCAGTGAACCGGTTTTTAGATGTGTAAAAGTTGAGGTTTGATACTGATAAGGTGGAATGCGACTGCCACACACTGTGAAATACCTATGTATATCTAGGGAATTCAACCTACATTAAAACCTTGATATCAACATCCTCCATGAATTTATTAGTTGGGAATGAGGAGGCATCAAAGGTATACGTATACCTAAAGCTCATATTAGTCAATAGAAAATATGTTAAAGATGAGATGAAGGTGCCAGACCCACCAAAGGGAAAAAAAATGATTAGAATGAACAAAGCACATGAGGAAACTCCACCCAGGATGGAAAAGGAAGAAATAACTAAGGATAAGGAGGAGGAAGAGGAAAATAAAGAAGACAATATCGTGCTTGACCATGGTGTTAGAGGAAGAGTCAGAAAGGATGCGTGAAGAGTGAGATAGTGGCATAGGGCCATTTAAACCCGTGAAGTCACCAATCGCCTCCCCACCTAAGCCAAGCCCAAAGAATAAGAAGAAGAGAAGATGAAGGATGGTGTGAAGGGGTGATACTGATGAGGAGGATGTGGTAGAATATCTTAACAAGGAGAAGGAAGTTAGAGAACAGGAGGCTCAAGTCCATGACTTGGAGGAGGAAGGATGTAGAGAAAAGAGCGCTGCACACGGTGAGGAAATGCATGAGGTACATGAAGTGCATACAAGTCATCTATAATATGGAGAGGAGGAAAAAGGAGATAAGATGTCGATTAGGGATGAAGCATTGAGCAGAACCAATGCATGCACAAGGAATGAGTAACATGTACTCACTAGGAGACACACTGGTAGAAGGAAGAGAAAGGATGAGGTCATGCACACACCTCAAGTTAACTATATGGACGACCAATTGAAGGTGCTGCATGCATGATTTCAGAGTAATATGAAAAAAAAGGAGCTATATGGCTGGGATGTCATCAATGAAGAAGAGGCATCCATACACACAAGGAAGATGCTGTCTTAGAGCATGTAGACACACATGGATGAGTTAGATTTTGAGATTATAGGTGATGTATTTTCCAAACAGAAATTAAAGAAGGTGCCAAAGAAACTATTAACAATAAGGAAAACAATGATTATTAATTAGAAAACAAGAAACACACTGAATAAAATGGTGGTAGAAATGGTACGCATAAATCTGGACAAGGTGGATGTTAGAATTTGAGGATTCTAATAAATATAGATTTAATACACTTACATATTACATAATGTTACAATAAATATTTAAATAAAGATTACATCATAACATAAGTAAATAAAGAAATACTTACAAGAAATAAATAACACAGGTGACACAATATTTATAGTGGGAAAACCCCAATAGGGTAAAAACAACTTTGAAAACAATATTTTACTTCAGAGAAATTATTTTACATCCAGTAATATCACCTCCTCCTTTAAAACCCTATTTACTAAGGGTAAAACCAAATCACTTGATTTGCACACCTTTAATATATTTCCCAAATATATCAAATGAGGACCTAAAGTCCTTTTTATATAAGGTGATCGGGTATGTCTCCTGACCCACCTTTTCAACCTAAAATAGTTGACATATACACCTAGGTTTATAATATTTAATATTAGAAATATAATCATTTCATGATATTAAATATTTAACCTAAAGTATATACTTAGGTTAGCATATTTAATAATAGAAATATAAATATTTCATATTATTAAATATTAACCTATATATTAGTGATGGACCCATATACATTAAGGGTTGGCCAGACCACTTAATCATTATGTTCCAACACTCCCCCTTAATGTTAAGTGGGATAACATAACATATGTCAATAGATTACCTACCCGTGGTACACTACAGGATTTACAATCCTTAAACCATAAAGGTTTTAGGCTAGCATATTGGTTGAAGGAATTATAACACCTTCATCATACTCAAATTACCTTTTGGTACAAAAGGATTTGGAATCCCAAAGATCATCCCATGATCAGTGGCTAAGTATGATTTGTGAGTTTTACATGTTCTCACAGGTTCTCATAAAAGGTTATTGAACCCAAGCATATAGGAGCCTTTTACAACCAAGGACCTCCTTAACAATATGCTTGTACTGGATGTTTACTAGTAAACTCAATAGCACTAAAGAGTTTACTAAAGACCACCTTTAAGATATTTCTACACTTCTTTCTAAAATTTTTTTTGAGGAGGTATACATGCCCAAAGGTATTTTTACACTTTCCCGAAGGTCTTTTTTTACACTTGCCTGAAGGTATTTTACAAATGCCCGAAGGTCTTTTTACAAAAACCAAGTTCCATTAGGAGGTGACATTGTCATGCACACTCCCCCTCAATGGAAACTCCGACAATCCAAGTTTTTCACGAAAAGTGACAAAACTTTGTAGCACTCAGGGACTTTGTGAAGATGTCAGCAACCTGCTCTTCAGTCAACATGAACTTGAGATTTATCTCATCACTTTGCACCTTCTCATGGGTGAAGTGTATATGTATCTCAATGTTCTTCATCCTTTGATGTTGAACTAGATTCTTAATCAAGAGTAATACAACTCTGACCACCACATAGAAGAGAAATACTTCCTTTATCTTACATGTGTATCTCTACCAACAGTCGTTGCAGCCACATGGCTTCTTTACTTCTTCTATTGTACTTCTCTACCTCAGTAGAAGAAATGGAGACTGTTGATTGTATTTGTTGTTCCAAGTAATGGTTCCTACACTAAAAAACTTGAACACATATCCAGTATATTTTATAACACAACATCGGTATGGTTAGAATCACAAAATCCATATAAGATAGCATTTTCATTCTTATTATAATGCAACCCATAATTGATTGTTCCTTTCAAATATCTAAAAATTCTTTTTGCAAGATTCCAATGATCTCTAAAAAAGGTTCCTGCATAAACCTTGAAGTAATTCCTACTGTATAGGAAATATTTGATCTATTTATAGTTAGATAAATCAAACTATCAACTAACAACGTATATAAAATAGGATCAACCTTTTTCATATGCAGATTTAGGATCAATATTTATTCCAACTTCCATTGAAGTAGAAAATGGTTTACAATCAATCATAAGAAACTTTTTCAATACAATGGTTCCGTATTGTGTTTTGAAAAATAAAAATAGAATGAAATACAGTCATACAAATAACATGATGTGAGAGACCTAACTCATTCATTTCAAAGTACTACTTCAATTTCTCTTTAATCCTATGAATTAAATCATAATTGTCACCAAACATAAGCAAATCATCAACATATATACATATAATGATAATATGCGAGCCTTATTGCTTAATGAATATATCATTATTAGAAGAACAATTAACAAAACCTAACAGTTTAAAGAAGGAAAAAAATTCACATACCAAGCTCTAAGAGCTTGTTTTAAACCATACAAGGATTTCTCAACTTACAATCATAGTTTTCTTTACCAGTTTCTTCAAATCCTTTAGGTTGAAACATGTAAAGTTCTTCTTTTAAATCACAATTCAAAAAATATTTTTCTTATCCATTTGGTGGATTTCCCACCCAAATTGAGTGAAATTGCAAATAAGGCCCTAATAGTACTCATTTTAGCTACAAGAAATGTCTCAACATAATCAATACCAGGTTTCTGAGTGAAACCTCTAGCAACAAGTCTAGCTTTATGTTTGTTAATACTACCATCAACATTATATTTTACTTTGTATATCCACCTAGACCCTATAATACTTCACGGCTCAGGTTCATACAAGGTAATTAATGCATGGTACATATGATGGCTTCTGGTCATTTTCCTAAGGTTAATAGGATTTGAACTTTCTAACATAGATTGAGCCCAATTTAATTTCTTATCTAGGAAGATAAGAGTTTCAGAAACATCTATAGCATCAAAACATCATCATGACCATTTACTAAATCAGAATCAAAACCATCATTTAGAAGAATTTAATGAAGTAACTTCAAGAGAAGAAGACAACACATGTAAACTTTTCACTAGATTATATCTATACATTTCATATAAGCTTCGATAATTAACATGTCCTAACCTTTCATGCCATAGTTTTGAATTATTCAAACTTTGAGATATAAAACAAGATGCAGAAGAGAAATCATCAAAAATATATAAAACATTTATTTGAATTCCTTCAGCTATTTTACTCTCATTACTATCCTTGATATACCAAGTATCCTTCATGCATGGATTCTAGTTGTGTCCATACCTCTTTCAGATGTTCGATATTACCAATGTGTAGAAGGTACTCATTGTTCACATTGCATAGAATCATAGAAAGAGCCTCATGCATTCATTGCAAGAATGTATTCATGTTATCTACAGTTTCTTGACAACCGGTGGGAGCAACCTCAGATCCAGAAACAATCATCTAGAGTTTTTTCGCCATAAATTTTGTTTTGACCCAAATGTTGTAGTTGGTTTCATTCAGGATTTGGGTTTTGTCAAGACAGAAATAGTTGGATGCCATTATTTTCCTAAACTTGTAAAACACACCCCATTATAATATACAATGTACCATAGAGTTAGATACATATTTATCGATAATAAAAACAACACTTTTAATAGAATCAGATCTAAATTTTATAGATCTAAAGAAACTATTTGATCATAACTAATTTTGTCATTACAATGCATACTAATTAACCTCCCATGATCAAAATAATAACCCGCAATATAAAGGGCTCTGCATTATACCCCAGATCTATATAAAAAATATTTCCAACCATATAGAAGTGAAGAAGAGACCCCTAAGAATGCATAACAACTTCAAATTTTAGAAAAAAAATAATGTAGACAAAAATCTGGCCAACTTAAATTTGATGTCTAAATGACCGTCATAATGACTTATTTTTTGGTCTGTCATGACGGTCATTTGACCATCAATTTTAACACAATGAAAGTTTCCTAGAACCTACGAGCTTAAATTTGACATCTAAATGACCATCATATTGTCTTATGTTTGGTCTACTGTGACGGTCATTTGACTGTCAAATTTAATGAAGCCAAAACTTGCTGTGTATTTCTAGAATGTGAAATTCTAGAATTTCTTCTTCTGTATAATATTAGGGAGGTTATATTTTAACACATTATAATAACCTATTATAATTTATAATGTAAAAATATATACACTTTTTTTAAAAAAAAAGGTATATAGTTTATAGAATGTAAATAAAAAACAACATATAGTTCATAAAAATTATAAACTATAGTATATTTTTTATATAAAAAAAACACATAACCCTTATTAAAGGGGTTTAAAGGACATAGACCAGGTTAAAAGAATTTTACCAGGTGCAAGTAGATTTATGAGAGTATAGATTAACCTGCATATTTTACAGAGGGGACAAGTAATTTCACCTGACCAATGAAATAAATTCAAATCCCTATTTTCATGAACCTTGTCTCCTCCCTTCATTTACTCTTAATTTTACCCTGCACACATTTAAAACTATGGAAATATTGTAAAATATTTTATAGAATTCTTACAAGCTAAAAACTTTAAAACTTTTATGTGGCTATAACTACCAATATTTTAATAAATATTTACCACACTTCACATGGGCCACCAATAAACTAGCCCTTTTTTTTAATTCTCCATTTATACTTGAGAGTTCCACATTTATACCTGAGATATTATCTCATTTTATTCTCCACTCCCACTCTTATATAAAAGAAAACCTTTAAATAGGTTTATTTATATAGTTTTTATAAACTATAAGATATAAATGAATGGGGCCACCCCCTTATATGGATAATATAAATGGTTAGGGACACATGTTAGGTTTTATTTAATAAGTATTAAGATTTAAAAGTAATCCTTTCATAGCCAAACAATAAACATAGGCCCCTTTCCAAAAAAAGTAAGCACTTAAGTTTTTTTTTAAAACATATATAAACCAAATCTAATAAAATTTATATTTTAAGCAGTTTAAACTAACCATATATATAAAATATGATTTAAACTTAGGTTTGTTTCTTTTTTTTTTAAAAAAAACTATATATGCCTAGATTTATAAGTTAAGTTTAAATATGATTTAAACTTAGGCTTAGAATATGGTCTGTTGACTCTTCCCTCAATCCCATGTAATTTTAATATGGTTAAAGGCTTTTAATATATAGTTTTTTTTCCAAAACTATATAAATTTTAATATGATGTTTATATAAATTATTATATAAACCTTATTCTATATTATATATATTTTTATTTAAAAATAATAATATAGTTTTCAAATTATATAGGATATAGTTATAGATTAACTATAAACTATAGTTTTTCAAATTGAATCCTTTTAGAGGGGACCAAAGAACACGGGTATGAATTTACCTTCCGAAATATTTAACCTGCAAACATTTGAAATTATAGAAAACATGAAAATTATTTCATATAGTAATAAATCCCTTCTTTTTCTGTATGTGATTTTCACGCAGGTAAATATTTGAAGCCCCTTTCACCTGTGCACACATCAATCTCCAAACAAACATTAATTCCATATAATTTACAAAATATAAATGAAAGTAAGAATCATATCATATTACATCTCCCCCCCCCCCCAAAAAAAATTAGGGATTTAAAATTGAAAAACCCTAAAAAATTTACCGAGAGTTTAATTGCACAAATGTAATGCCAAAATAAATTGGGGAAAAAAAGAAGGGGACCAGATACTTTTAAATACCCTTTCGGGTTGGTTGAAAAAACCTGTACAAATTAAATAAATAAAATACACAACATTTGATCTTAATTTATTTAATTTACCTCACTCTATTACCATGTTAGAATTTGAGGATTCTAATAAATACGGATTTAATCAACTTACATATTACATAATGTTACAATAAATATTTAAATAAAGATTACATCATAACATAAGTAAATAAAGAAATACTTACAGGAAATAAATAACACAGGTGACACAGTATTTATAGTGGAAAACCCCAATAGGGTAAAAACCACTTTGAAAATAACCTTTTACTTCAGAGAACTTATTTTACATCCAGTAAGATCACCTCCTCCTTTGAAACCCTATTTACCAAGGGTAAAACCAAATCACTTGATTTGCACACCTTTGATATATTTCCTGAATATATCAAATGAGGACCTAAAGTCCTTTTTATATAAGGTGATCGGGTATGTCTCCCGACCCACCTTTTCAACCTAAAATGGTTGACACATACACCTAGGTTTATAATATTTAATATTAGAAATATAATCATTTCATGATATTAAATATTTAACCTAAAGTATATACCTAGGTTAGCATATTTAATAATAGAAATATAAATATTTCATATTATTAAATATTAACCTATATATTAGTGATGGACCCATATACATTAAGGGTTGGCTAGACCACTTAAATAATCTACCACACAGGAGGAAATGTATTTGGTGAGTGCATAAGCTACGAAGAAGGAAGGGGAGCTTGGATGAGAGGAACTCCTGGCCAAAATTGCATAGAAGTGAGACACCCTGAAGATAATAAGGGACAAAAATGAAAACAAGCTTAAGGAGATATGATCCCTCGTCATGCACAAGATGGATGGCTTGGAAGGATTTATCTCGGGTCTAGCCAGAGTAATAAGGGAGTTGAAGCATAAGGGTGAAGACATGAAACTTGAGGAGATGGTGGAGGAAGTTGGTTTAGTCCCAAATATAAATAACAAATGTCTGGTGGAGTTGGGCGAGATGGAAAGTATCCTTAATAAGGAGTTCCCCAAATTATTGCATCTAATTAGGGATTAGAAGGTAAATGCATGCTGAAGACTCTTTCCTTTATTCTGCTTTATTCTTTGTATCCACATTCTTTATTCTTGGGTGTACATAATTCATCCATTCTTTGGAAGGATAAGTCAGGTAAACCCCATTGTCGAGGATGAGAAATGTATTTAGTGTGGGGTAATGTTGAGTAGGAAAAGTACCTAAGATTGGGGTGCATGAGGGAGGTACAAAGGCATGCACATGAAAGGTGGAAACATCACACATGAGGTTCACACCTAGGAATACAAGAATTCAGGACTTAGTTGATTTTGGTGACCACATGCTAAAAATAGTAAAGCAGGATGGAGTGCCGACCAAGAAAAAAGATAAAACATGATGACTTGGTGGCCAAGTAAAGGCTATTTTTGGAGAATGAACATGCAGATTGAGCACACACATAGAGGTTATTAATAGGATAAAAGAATATTTATTTATAGGATGATCTATTATTAGCTGTTATGTAAAGGCATGCATGTAGTCTATTTTTGGGCACACCTATTATTAGGAGAGTGCATGGGCGGTGAAGGGCAAGTCCCCACCCATATATATACCTATTATATGTCTCTATTATAGTAAGTACTAGAGGTATGCACAAAGTTATGTTGTTTTGATCATAGGCCTAGGGTTTTGATACTCGCGCGCATGGTCCAACGCACTGGCATATTGGTGACTATGTATTCAAATTTTGTAATGTGATAATTTTGATATAATAGATTATTGTGGTTGGATTGTAGTTATTGACATGACTGAACATGGTGATCTAATGGTGCAATTAATAATGGTTATTGTTTAATTTGTTATGTTTCCTTATTACATGTGTTTCAAATATGATGTGAATGCAATGGTTAAGTATAATTGATTGATTACTTAGTCAATAATCATTATGGTTATGCATGCTAACGTTTTGGTATACATAACAAAGTAGGGACTTGGTAGCTACATGTGCTTCAGGTGAGCATTCAGTCCTGTTGAATGAAGTGCTGAAGCACATAAAATTGATGTGAAAATTATAGACTACAAAAAATTCCTATCAAATATCATAGGCCTAAGTATGAAAACAATAAGCTAGGCATGATCAAGACTCATCTTCACACAAGAAAGAGAATAGGCAATTGAAACAAACTTAGGAACAAAAAAAAATATAGAAAGACGGTTTGAAAAAAAACAAAGGAAGTGAACTGACTAAGTGGGTCATAAATTTCAAGAAAAATCATGTAAGATTTCTCAATAAATTGAGAAGGGATCATATTTCAGTGATTCCATCAATGGGTTCACAACAGAAATGAATTAAGAAATACCTGTATATGTTTAAAAATTGAGTTTAAATTGGTCCTCCAGTGAAAATGGGTTGTCCCCTACATATAACATGGGTGATTTCGGATGCTTTTCTATTATTTACCTTTTGTTGTGTATTTCCCTTTATGCCTTGTGTTTCTTTTCCCTGTTGTGTTTTGGTTGAGTGCATCTTTTGGCCGTGTTTGTAGCTTTTCTTGTTATTAAGTAGAAATGACTCTATAACCCAATGAACAAAGCACTGGTCTGTGTACTTGAATTTTCACCTCACAACATTTTCCAAATCATGTGGTGAGTCATCTCACTTAGGTGAGGTCATAGGTCTTAGGTGTCTTAGGGGGTATGAAAAATTCCATCATAGATTTCATCATACACGTTAGTGTGCATCAACACGTCATACAAGAGTTCGTTTCCATTTTGGGAATGTAACTCCTCTTCTCTATTGTGGAGGTATTTTTGTATTGCATTGGGAGTTACATAGAACTCCTATTTGTACCTTTTTTTTCAATCTATAAAAATGAGTAGACCCTTTTCTCTTGCATGCACATTTTCATGGTTAAATGTTTGCTTCCTCATGGAACTCCATCACATTGCCATTCGAATGCAACTTGGTTGATGTTCACATTATCCTTCTTAATCCATGTTCTCGTATTCTCTCAGATGGTAGCAGAGCACATTGTTGGGATCAACACCACTCTCCATTTTCCTTTACTTACAACTCTCGGTTTTGTGTTCTTACTCATTTTATGTACAAGCTTCGTAATCATTATTCCATTCGTGTTGATTTGGTTTATCTTGGTTTTTGTGGGGTTTTTCTTGTCTGTGGGTTATTTTTAGTGCATGTGCATGTGTGTTTTTAGAGTTTTTAGTTTTGAGTGTTTTTCATCCATATTTATCTAGCTGCAACTACATTTGGTGGAAAATCTATTTTAGAGGTATTTTCAATTGTTATGGTTTATTTGAGTTTTTCATTATTATTATTATTATTTTTTTGAAATATATGCTCCTTCCATCCAGTCTCTCCCTATAACTCTACTAAATTTTCTGCATTGTTTTCCTACTCCATCTCAACTCCTCTGCTTCCTCCCCTAGCTCAGCCGAGCTCTTGCAGAGCTCAGCAAACTCTTTGGCGAGATAGCTCTTTGCTGACAAGTTGGTTGTATTTTATGCATTTTTCTTTGACAAGAATTTTTTTTGGGTCTTTGTGGTTGGTTTCTTGCATTTGGTTTAGACTTGGACCTTGCTGTTTGCTATGTGGTTTGGATTGTGGGTTTTGCATTGGGTTGCTGGTGGTTCGTTCAAGCCCTCCCTTAACTCTACTTTCCCTCCTTGCTCAAGTTGGCTGCTGGATGTGTCATTTCTGGATCAAGCTTTGATGTAAAGATGTTTATTAAATTCAACCAATATCATTAGTTAAGACAATCATTCATCAAGCTCATCACAACTAACAACTTTTAGCTAGTTTTCAAGTAGCCCAAACTATGCTCAAATGGCCAAAATACCCCAAATCAATGAACCAAGAGATAAAACCTCTTCTACCCTACTAGATACCACCAACCAAACTTGTTAGTTCAGTCATCATAATTACACAACAACATTTTCACTTACTTCCTTTGTAAACCACCTTAAGGCCTTATAGCCCTTTAAAATCACATATTTTGATAAAAACGCAAAATAATAAGAATTATTCCTCTCTCATAAATTTTTTTAGTAACCCATTTAGCTCATTAGGGTGCATGTCAAGTTTTATAACCTATCTCTCTTCTTAGATAGTTATTCTCAAATTACCCTTTTCTACTAGATCACACAACTAGCCATGGTTCGGTACAAATCATTGGGTCTGGAAACATCCCCAAGATTTCAAGACAAAGTAAAAATTGTTTTGAGTACCCATTATGTCCTTCTTGCTTCTTGCAAAGTTTCAACCTCCAACTCAAAGTACAACTCCTAAACACTTTTCCTTTTTAGTCTAGTTTAAATTAGGTCTAGCCTAGGGTTTGGATAAATAACTAGGGTTTTGTTATTTTCCCAACTGTACATTATTCTCAACACCTCAATCCACCTCTAATATCATTTTCCAAGTTACTACAATCCCTCATTCACTTGACTATCATGTTCTTTCTCATTTTTTAACTTTTGACCTTCTTGGCTTTCTTTGGCTTATTATTCCCCTCACAAGTGTCTCACTAACTCTAACTCTGTTTTGGCTTCCCTTGGATTGTTCAAAACTATTTTATCACTTAATTTACCTTGTCAACCTATTATCACTCTTCTTGAGACCTCAATCATTCTCCTATATTCCGTTTTAATACCAATTCCAATCCTTTTGGTTTCCTAGTTTCACAAGCTCTTAATGCAAATACATGACAATCATGTTATTTCTTGTTTTAAGGACTTTTGCTCAGTTCTTTACTCCCTATTCATGATTCATTCATTCTTACTAATGTCTTCAACAAGTTTTTCTATCAGCTCAATGATGGCTTGGGGGCTTAAAGTCACTGTCAAACTCTAGATACTTGACTGTCACAGTCACCTATCAATGTACCTTTTCCTTTATTTCTCTAACACTTGGTGTACTAACTGTTATAATGGTTTATTTTGAATCATGTAACCTTGTTATTTACTTCCCAACCTTTGCATTGATCCAATAATATTTCTATACATAAACCACTGCCCTTTACATCCAAGGGTTTAATTAAGTCTTCAATTATGTGTGTCTTCACCACCAGGGTATGTGTATGCATTGTCTCCTCTATCTAAACCTTTGACTTAGTTAGAGAATAGTTCTATATAATCCTTGATTTCTAGACATCTTTGATTCCATTTTATCAACTTATTTTATACCTCAAACCTTCCTAGATGATACTCTTATTCACTCTTCATGGTTTCTCTATTCCACTTAAACCCTCAAACTGGTATGATACAATCATAACTAAGAGATCAAGCTTTTGAATGAGGAAAAATTAATTTTATTGAATCAATTACTTTCTAAGGTCCCTGATATCATGCAATGAGTCAAGATATAGTTCACAACCAAGAGTGACAAGCTCTGCAATTATTTATGAAGTAACATTATTGAGACAATATTGAGTTTCTTGAAAGATGAAAAGATCATCAACAAACCTCCTACAACTCTTCATGCTTCACATTCAAGATTCATACATAGAAGAGAATAACCACTTCTTAAACCCTCCTAAGGCACACATCTAAAGTTTTTTGATCTCATAGTCAATGGTCAATTAAAAATTCTTTGTAATGTCATCCTACCTTGATCACATTACCAAATAACTTCCTTTTTATACATGCAAGGATCAATTCCAAACTCTTCCTCTCTCAGTTCTCACTTTAAAGAGGATTTCATAATCTTAATTTAGCACATATTTATTCAACTTTCAAGGATTATTTCAAGATTTCTTCTACCCATTTTAAGCTCTCTCCTGATCCTCCATAACCCACACATGTTCTTCACACTAGAGATAATATTCAAGAGACATTTTCACATAAGGAACAATCAAAACAACATAAATTAAATGCACATCACAACAATATAATCCTCATGCACAATTTTATAAAATTTAAATATTTGATATTGATAATCATGAGTCTTTAAACAACTTCTTGAGCCTTTGGGTCTTTATTAAAAAGTTTTCCACCTCTACTCTCTACCTCTTGTCCTTGAATTCATCATAGTCCCTTTACAAATAGGGAAGAACAAAGTGGTTAGGGATTCACCAACCAACTCCAACCATGAGTAAGCTAAACCAAGATGAATTAAAGCCCAATTATGGTGAGGAATTCATCACAAGGTGTTTTACATGACTCATAACCTTGATTACATTATTAATTACTCATGGATTAAAATATAACCCTATAGAAACCTATGACTAAATTCAAAAATTTAAAATTTACACATGGAGGGAAATTTCTTATTTTGCACATGGAGTCCAAATGGACCCAAGACACACCTAAGATACCTAAGAAAGAAAAAAATTATTATTTACATGATGCTCCTACATCAAGCTCCTTGTTGGTCAGCCCATAGCTCAACCCGCTCATGTGAACCTTGCATCGTTAGCCTTGCTCTACCTCATTGTTGCTACCATGAGCTCCTTGCATTGCCGACCCTGGTTTTCCTTCCCTGGCCTTGTGTTTTTTTTACCTTGGCCTTTAAGCTTGGGCTGTTCCTTGCTCACATTTTCCCTCAGTCATGTGGACTTAGACCTCACTTGTGTGTATTCAATATGTATGGTTTTCCCTGATCCTATGACTTGCATCCGTTGAACCCGACCATTTCAACCTACCTGTGAGTTGTTCAAAGCCCTGTTGTGTAACCGTGGATCACCCACATACCCAACATTTTCCACCTTGGAATCCCACCAACCGACCCCTTCCTTGAATATCTCTCCTTGAATATTTTTTCTATTCCTGTTCCTGTTGTCCACGTTGGTTATACCCCTTTTCCAGCCATTACGATCCCACCTTGGGTCTCCTGCCCCCTCAAACTCATCTCCTTAGCGAGTTGGCTCCACGTAGAACCACCCACCAAATCTCTTGACTCCTCACATGGCTTGGTTGACCAAGCCATTACCTAATTTGACCTCACCTCCAACCCTCCTCTTTATAAGCCATTTTAGAAATTTAATTACTAAACCATATTTTTTAATTTTATTTAAAGTGCTTTTTAATTTAAAAAGAGGTATGTTTTTGGAAGGTTATATAGGTTAATTAGGGGGGTCAATCAACCTTTGTAAAAATTAGGATCTATTTAATTATAGGAAAGGTTCAATTATTTTTTGGAGGTTATTTTATCTGTAGCTTGATTTTTTAATCTAGACTATTTTTAATTTTTTTTTTTCATATTTTTTCATAAATTAACTAAAATTGTTTTGAAACTAGAGTTACTAGGTATTTGTTTTTTGCTAACCATTTTTTGGGAGTGTGTAGTGTATATTTTGGCTTGTAGGTCCTTCTAGAAATTTCAGGTGGCTTGTGTGTATTTTGGAGACATGTTGGGAGCCTTTTGACTCGTTTCTGAGTCGATTTTGCATTGTTGTGCTATTCTTCACTTGTGGGCTAGTGAGCACCTTTGCCACAACCTTGCAACAAGAGACCCCCCTTACACGACATGAAATACTTTTTCTCACTGAAATCTATTTTGTCCCCTTGTTCCTTGTTTACACCCTTCTATGTTTGTTTACGTGTTGTTCACTACTTCTGAATGGGACTTATTATGGTCTCCACTCTTGCGCAATTCATCACCTATTGCAAGGTGAGTGGTCAAATATTTCACATCACACAAACACACCTTATTATAACCAATGCAATATTTATAAAGTTTTGCAAACAAGGGGTTATCATTTTTCTTAGGTGTTGTATTACATGCACACACATTCTCAATTGAGCCTAACATCTTGTAACCTTATGTGTATTCTTACAACCTTATTTTATTGCATTTTCACTGTATTTTTCAGCCGAGTCTGATTTCCATTTGATCATGTTTGTCCTTATGACTCTTCTACACTTCTTACTCTTTTCACGGATGCACCATGTAGGATGTCCTTTCCAGACTTGAGATTCATAGGATTGATTTTTAGCATCCTCTACTTCTTCTTGGTAGAGAAAATTACAAATCATGGCGTGCTTCCATGAAACATTACCTTACTCACGAGGGCATTTATCCCTGTTTGTATGGGCTAGTTCTGACATCAAATGATCCTTATCATCTTGAATACTGACTCGACAAGTGTGACCATGTTCTTGGTTGCTTGTTGATACTTGTCTCCAAACGTCTCCACCTTCATGTGACACACTCATATTTTCCTTGCACTATTTAGAGCATCCTTCATTTCTTATTTGGAGACCCTTAAGAGATTTATGTTGTTGATTCTCCTACTAATACCGTTTTCTCCTCTCACTCTTTATGTGATGATAGTTCTCGTGACACTAATTTTCATATTTCTCACATTGATGACGAGGATTTTTATTCTAGTTTTGATGACAATAGTATTGATGAGGAATCCTCTCCTACTTATCTCGGCCACCTTTCAGAGAATGTTAAAACCCCTATTTTCCCATCAGACATTAGGTAGTCTTATTCCCAAGCTCATACCATCATTACATCCTCCTCCATTCCACTCCTAGTGTGTGAGACCCTTTCCACTCCTCCATATGTTGATGATTCATACCTGTCAGACATTTCTATTATGTTTTTTGAACCACCCTCTTGGGACAAGCATCTACCAAACCTTATTTATCTCTTGGAAGTGCCTACTTATGATGCAGTGTAAGGTATTTATCATCATTCTATAAGTGTTTTGGAGGCATCCTTCATCTCCTTTGTTTGGATTTCCCCTTCAAATTCTTATTACTTTCTATTTTTCGAAGAACATCACTAATCCACCCTTACTTGTGGATCCTCTTTCTACTGTTGTGGGGGTTGTTTCTTTGCCTTTAATTCACTTGGACATCCTTTTGGAAGATGTTTCCTTCTCTTACTCTGATAGTTTTACTTTCATGGAATTACCTTCAATTCATATGCACACATTTGCTAGAGGTATGTCACATTCTAGTGTACCATATTCAAATTTATTCATACTACTGTCATCAATTTCCTTTGTGGAGCGGGTAGACTTCTAGTACTCCATTTCTTTCCTTCTTAAGGGTAGGAATATTATTTGATGTGGATGGATATTCTTCAATCTACATGATGGGGACCATGTCATCGAAACTCTTCTTGGAGACTTTATAGAATTACAGATTTCATATCTGGCTGTGGCTTTACATGTCAATCAATTTCTCTAGTCTCGTTCCTCTTTTCTCTTCTCCTTATTTAAGAGAGATTACAGTTTGTACATGGGTACCTTATCAAGCCTTTACTTATTGGGACCCATTTGATGGATCTTTCTTAGGTTTTTACGAGATTCTTCTATCTTTTGTAAGTCTAATCCATGGGTTAATGACACAAGATCTGAGAAAATCAAGAGGATCTCCCTAGTTTAGTAAACCTAGGAAATCCCACCTTGACCAATGCCGGCTACCCCTAACCATTTCTAGTTAAGCTGGAACCACCATCGGTCACCTTTAAACCCCTAAAACAACCTTATTTCGAAGGTTGGAAAAAGGTTGGCTAACATTAGCACATCCCTGAGAGATATCACATCTTTTGAGAATGAATTCTAGTGAGAACACGCATGCAAGGAAGGAGATCAAGCATTTTCTCCTGCACATACATCCAACACTCACCCTCAACAAGGATTTGATCTAACCAAGAAAAAAGGAATGCACATGTAGCCCATGCAGAAGCTCTCCTATGATTGGTGATCATCTACAATCTTCAACCTCTTACCAACACCTCCATCCCTCACTCACAGGTGTCCAAGACCAAAATCTGAGCAATTAAAACATTTGGTTCATTTCATTTTGTCATTATATTGTCACCCTTTTGTTCTCTCAACCACCCACAGACCTCCATTAATACTCACCCCTCCATATACCCATTAAAACCCCGTCAAATCCCACCCAAACCACCCAATACCTCATTCTGACCAACCAAAAGTCCTCTGTGTAATCACAAAGGAGACCTAAAAATCATTCTGTGGCATTCCCAATTTTTCCATAGTAACCGGCGCCGGTTATACCCAACCACCGTCGATCACCCTTAACCGGCATTAGTTTCTGTATTTTCCCATACAACCCAGAATAGTGACCTATCCACCTAATTCTACATCACCTGCATTCACTTGTGATCTGCCTGAAACCTCTATCAGACCTGCAGAGACCTAGAACCAGTTACCTGACCTTCAGATCTTATTTTAACTTAGCCTGTTAGATTAGACATTTCTTATTGTATTTTGGATGAGATACCCAAATCATTTCAACTACGATAGGATTTACTTTATTTCCCACATTAAATTGTCTTAAACAGTGGACTGATAGCCATCTAGGAAGTATCACACTTCTCGGATCTAGCACACGCTAGGCAGTTCACTACACATATTGTTTAACTCTTTCTAGTGGTCTTACTTTTCATTACAGGTAGTTCCTCCTAGCCAAAAGGAAGCTCTCACAATCAGTTGTGGATTCAGAAGTCATACGTGGACAACAACCCATCAACCAACATTTCAACAGGTATTCCTCCTACGCCCATTACCCTATCTATTTCATCAATATCTCAAAGAAACGTCTAAGAATCAGGTGAAACATTTTGGCACACCCAGGTGGACCCATTCCGGGGTTCCTTGCATTTTATTCATTCCTAGGAAAATTTGTGTGTTTGTTTCCCTTCTGAAAAGCATACACATTAATTTTCTTCCTTGGTAACCCACCTTTTCTTTCTATTTTCTCTAAAGGAAACCTTTCTTTTGGTGTAATTAAAAAGAACCATTTCTTCATGTTTTCTACATTTAGTGAAGGATCATCCCCCTTCCTCTTCATCTATTTGTGTCATCCAATTTCACACTTTGATTTGTGCTTAAAAATAAGTGCATTGCATTATGATTTATCACATTAGCTCACATTAATTGAGGGCAACCTATACACTGGAAGTCATGCCCAGTTGATGGTTGACAAACGAATCATAGAAAGCACATCTCTCTCTCTCTCTCTCTTTGAGTCATACCAAATTGCACAAATTCAAAACAAATACATATTCTTAAACAACATCTTTCCTGGGAATGCCTGTCAATGATCACACTGATCTGAGGATTGACAGGTACTCCCCAGCTCACTACTCTGTCGAGTCATACTTCAGAGCGAAGCCCACCCCCACCATAACATACCTGAAACCTCACCTTTTAGATCTCCTTCTTCGTAGGAAGCCATCCTCACCAAACAAAAGTCTATTCTACAATACATGAGTCAGTCCTTAAATAACATAAGCTAAACAAACATAATAGAAAAGGCACTCCTAGGATTGCATTTTTCTTAGTGTTTCTACTTGGCTTGCGTTTTGAGGTGAGAGATCACATTCTTCATTTTTCTTGTTCATCCTTGCATGCTCCTCATCACAGCTGGTGTATTCTGACTTCACCTGAGTGTGCCTGGACCATATTCTCATCATTCTCAGAATTTTGGGTCTGATTCCACATCAGATTTTAATTCACAACCACCATTCTTTCATCACTATTTCAATTTCACAGTAACCGGTGTTGGTCCATCGACCATCATCGGTTACCCTCTTACCGTCATCGGTTATACCCAACCAGCGTCGGTTCGAGGTCATTTTGTTAACCTACTCAAAGGGACATTTATTCATCTTCATCCATGCTATTTATTCATCTTATTCCACTTTTCATAGTCCTTGTCATTGCTATCATTCTCATTGACATTGTAAAACTCATCAGATTTGGCATACCTGTCAGATTTGACCTTATACCTTGTTTTTCACTCACTGTCCATTTTCTACAGTGACCAACAGTGGTTACCCCTAACCAGTGTCAATTTTCCCTAACTAGCATTGGTTAGCCTATTTCACTTTCCAACCAACATTTGGTACCTAATCCACTTTTTACTGCCAGATTCACCTGTTCCTGCTGTTTTTCTGTGTCATTTACAGAGAAGCAGCCCTACCTGATCAGTACTGGTTCACATGGTGCTGACCCAAAGATAAGCAAGTGCACTTGTATTTCATGCCAATTGTCAACCACTCCCACCTAGTCCTTCACCACCTTCCATTTTATCACCAACCATGGATCTTATCCAACCTATCACTATCGCTACCAGAGATGAGGAGTTCGCACGACTCCTTGACCAAAACCCTGCCACTTTACAGTTTTACCTTTCCCACTCATCCACTCAAGATGCCTTGGGTCAGTTGATATATGGCATGCCCATATCTATCCCCCGAATCTCACTCCCACTACTACATCGTACCCATATAACTCCATGTTTCCCACATCTACCTTACCCCCATTCGTTTCGTAGCTAAGTCCTATACCCACTATGACTGCCATGTTTGCCACCTCTGTGGCACCCACAACATCCACCATACCCTTGACAACTACCCAAAATGCAACCTCATCTACCCCTAATGTCTCGCACATACCCATAGCTACACTACCACCTCCAGTGTCGGTGACCCCTACCCTTTTCAGAACATGGTACTTTCCATTCCACAATCATTAGCCCCCATTTCCACTAGGGTTACCATGACCCTTCCACCTCCATATACATACTATCAGCAGCCTCCCATTTCATCTATTATTCACTCCGGGTACATACCCCTTGTTTCATTGCCTTCTTCTCAATCAACCTATATGGTAGAACCATATACTGGAGTTCCACCCCCATTATATGCCCAACACCAACCCCCTCACACTACAGGAGGCACCCAATCATTGCAACCTACCGATGACCAAATCAAACTAATGTTGGACAAGATGCAGACATTGGAGGCATCGGTTTCTTGCTCATGCAACACTCTCACCTACGATGAGATTTGTAATGATCCTATCCACCCATCCATTCCTATCCACCCATATCCCATGCATTGGGAGATGCCTAAATTCAACCGTTTCAATAGCAAGGAAGACCTGCAACAGCATTTGTGGTCATTCAAACATGGGTGTTATCTGATCGCTCACAATGATGCTTTGCTATTGAGGACCTTTCCCATGTCTCTGACTGGACCAACGTTAGATTGATATAGTGGGTTACCTAGACATTCTATATTTTCATTTAATTAGGTAGCCCAAGCCTTCTTGGATCACTTCTCCATCAATATTTTAAAGAAGGTTACCATGACTGACCTATATTCCATGCGTCAATATGAAGATGAATCTATCGTAGATTTTGTTCACTCGCTGGCATAGCTTGATCAACAAACTCACCTTCTAACTACTGCAAATAGATCTCATCAAGCTTTTCACATGGGCTTGTGCTAGACATATCTCACCAACCTTATAGGTCCAAACCTTCTGAACATTCGATGAAGCATTCACTATGGCACGAAAGTTAGAGATTCGGGCCATCGAAGAGAAGAAAATCCAATTACGCAATAAGAATTCAGCATTCAAGACGAATGATACCTCTTCTTCTTCCAAACCACAAAATGATTATTCAAAAGCTAAGGGCACCACTAATGTAGTGGTACTCAAGGCCGGCCCAGCTCATCTATCAAATCAAGCTACTCCCTCATCTAATCTCTCACCCGTTCAGACTTTTCAATTCAGACGAGAACAATAGAAATACACCCCAATTGGGGAACCTTACTCCTCTATCTTAGAAAATATTATCAAATCCAGAGCCATCACCCTTCCACCTATAAAACCACACACTGGTTTTGACCCTGCTCACCCCATGCCCACATGGTATAAAGAACATGACTTCTGTAACTATCATCGAGTAAAGGGTCATAGTGACAGCAATTGCATCACTTTCAAAAACATTGTCCAAGAAATACTTGAGAAAGGTGAGTTAACCATGGATAATCCTAATTCACCTGCCAACCAAAACCTACACATCTTCAAGAAACCATTTCCCAATCATGCCCCTTCGTCTGATCAAACTGGTGAGACCTCAATTCATGATACCCATACCCACGAGGTTCACGCTATTTTTAATGATGTACCTGTCACCTCCCAATTACCTCACATTCCTTCCATAGAGGAAATCCTAGCCTGAAATCCTCCTTCCACATTGGAACCCACTGCACCTATTCCTCCACCCATAGAGGAACACCTTTCATCTCCTTCATCACCTATGGAGGAGTCTTCCGCTAACATCGAGACCATTTCACCTTTGGCTTCTCCACTTAGAGAACTGATACCCACATTACTACAGCCCATAAGGAACACCTATCATCTCCTCCACCCACAGAGGAGCACCCATTACCTCCTCCAACCATAGAGGAGCTCCCATCATCTCCAAACCCTACCACAGGCCTAGTGGAGATACCCTTACCTATTGGTGAGCATTCTCCATCAGCTACTCGAAACCCTGCAGACCTACTTTCAGCTCTCTTACCCACAGAAGCTGAAGCTAGCTAATTCCCCATCCTAAGACACATTTTATGGGAATCGCCATTAGGTCCTCATCAATTCCACCTACAAATGTATTGTTCTCACATTTGGCCGATCACTTAGATTATGTGGATAGGGCCTTACTATTGGGGAACCTTTTGCTTCCTGTCTCAACGCAGATGCAGATGTCACTTGCTGACACTTCCACTATCTACCCAAAAATATTTCAACCAATCAAACTGAATACAACCACCTCTATCACCATTCCCTCCATGACACCCATCATAACTCAACATACACCCTTACCCATAACCCAAACCCACACCTACAACATCTACCTCGACTAAACCTATTACCACCTTAGGGGTCACCCCAACCACCAGCCTTACTCATCCACCTATCAAACTGGATTTAGCTACATCCTTCAAAGTCAACACCACACCTACTCTGGCACCTAAACCAAAGAACCAAACCCATCGACCTCATACCCCGGCTGTGCCAATCACACCTGCACCTATCCCGTCTATCTTAGGACCTCAGCTTCCCAACATGGTCAAGCAACCTCCACCCATCAATAAACCAAAAACACAACAACCCATTCCTTCCTCACAAACCTCCAACCTACCCAAGCACCTAAAAGGACTTACACTTGTACCTAAAACATCTCTACCACCCATACCTCCAATACCCTCATCTATTTCTTCACTACCCACTACACTTAAGTCGCTGTCCCTCACACCCCATGTGTGACTTGCTTCATTTACCTTCATAGTATTCTCATTATCCTCATGGGTAACCCACCATCTTCTCCCATCTACTTTTCCTTCTAGACATCATAAACCCATATCACCTTTACCCAAGAAGGTGAAACCCAAAAACAAAACTCCGTTACCCTCCAATAAGATAGTCAAAACAACCACACACCCTCCTACTCAGTCCTCTACCATACCCCTACCTAGACAAACATGACCAACACCCAAGACCACTCCAGCAACCAAAACCATGACTCAACCCACTCCTCCTCATAGATGTACTGTTCCTCAAAAATCCACCGCACCTACACCCAAACCCACATTCACTTCCCATTACAACCCACTAGCAGGGTCCTATGCCAAAATTTTAACCAACCTCCTTGAGAATTTTGTCATTACATTACTACCGCTCAGACCTTATGACCCCCTCAAACCCAAGCCAAAAGGGTTTGATGACACTAAAATTTATGCCTACCATCGTGTGCCAAGGCGCGATGTGGAGAACTGCAAGGATTTGAAAACTATCCTTATCTAGTTGTGTCCTTTGGAAGCCAACTTTGATGACGACGACCTTCTCGATGAGGACCCTACCTCACTAACACCCATTCCCACACTGTCCACTCAACAACCACAACCTCCACCCCCACAACTCCTCAAACCACCTCCAAGATTTGAAATTAACATGGTTCACATTAGAGAACTTTCCATGCCACCACCCAAATGTCATTGCACCCAGTTCACTTCACAAGGTTTTTCTCCTCTGGTAGTTTTTTCCCATCGTGTCATTATACCACTCACCCTACACCTTCTCCGTTTTCCAACTTCCCTCAGATCAACATGATACACGTCACTACCCATGCTTAGAAGGACAAAGGTAAGGAAAAGGAAAATGACCCACCAACTAATCACATACCCAACATACCATCTGCACCCACACCTAAAATCACTATCTGCGGCCCCACATATCCTATTTCCAATGGGGTTACACATCACACCATGCTCAAACAACTGCACCAATCCCCCCTCAAAATTTCCTTATATGACCTCATCCAAACCTCAAAATCCCATCGTCAAGCTCTCATGGAGGTTCTTCAATCTATTGAGGTTTTACCCAATGACCCTACACCTATAGCCTCCATTATCACACCCCATCATGTAGCCTCTCTTACCAAATTACCACCTTCATCTTCACCCCATCCTACTCACCAAGTAGCCTCCCTTAGCTTCTCAGAGGAAGAGATCACACCACACCAAATGGATGACCCAGACCCATCCCTCTTCATCTCTATCCACATCGATGATATACATGTACGACATGTAATGATTGATGGGGGCACTAACATTAACATCATTTCATCCCATGCTTTCACTCAAATGCACATACTTGATAATTACATGCATAAGCATCCTATCATGTTGCGTTCATTCAATGATGCTATCACCTCCACATTAGGCACTATCATCCTCCACATTCACGTGGGCCCCCGCACTATTCTAGAACTACTCTACGTCTTGGAGGGGGAATTCCAATATAACTTGTTGCTTAACAGACCTTGGATTCGTGTCATGGGTTGTGTTCCTTCCACTTTGCATCATTGTGTAAAGTTTAAGCACGAAGGGCACACCTATACTATCCCAACTGATCCATCACCTTTCAAAACATGCAACATGCTTTACTAACCTAATGATGTTCTCATACCCATTAAGGCACCTACCTCCGCGACCACCACTGCTTCACCTACACCTCCGCTTACCAATACAACTACTACCTCAACCACACATGCCTCCTCCATTCCACCACTACCACAACCTCCATGACTAACCCATTAGCTTCCCAAGCTGTTAACCCCACCTCCATGTCAACCTCTGACACATCATCTATTCTAGCTACCTACATACCAACCATTGATCCCTTGGAAGGTATTTTTCAATGCCTCACTCTGGGGGAATACCACCTATATAGTGTCAACACATTCCTTACTCCACAAGAGTACGAAAGCCTTCACCAACACCCATGTTATGATCACCATATAGGAGAATGTCTCCTGTATGGTCCTCCTCACCTTCGTACTAGTCTCACCTATGGGGGACTTGATACTACCACTTACACACCCGAACCACCGTCATAAACCCACCCATTTTCCATTGACTTCCAATCACTCACCAATCACCGTTTTTCCCACACCTTCCTACACTGATGTGCGTGGAAGGGTTTTGGTTTTGGATTTTATGAGCAAGGCCACCATACCATTATTCCATGTACCACCCACAAATATAATGACTATAGTGGTATTGGATTTCCTAAACCACCTACCAAACAAGCCCGCATTGAACTCATTAAGGACACTAGCCCTTCTCCACCTTCTTCACCCGCTCCACCTTCATCACCACCCTCATCGACGGAGTCGATGGATCCTGAATCTATCCCTCCTAAATTTTTTTTTCATAAACACCATTTCCTTGGGACCTCTGACTTATCAACACGAGGGTGAGGCCCCTTCCAATCTTCCCTTCCTGTATCCTGAAATGATCAATGACGATACACCTTCAATTAATGTCGTTTAATGTCAGGATGATGAATCTATACTCACCTACCTTGGTGTAGAAGACTCATATATTCATTGGTCATTACCCTCTGAGATGATAAACCATGTTGAATGAATCGACTATCGAGATCAACATTCACACTTAGGAATACTCGCACATCCTAAATATCGATTAATCTTTGGATGCTGCCGAACATGAAGCCATAACTTATTTTCTCAAGGATCATAACCACGCTTTCACTTGGTATTACATAGACATGCCTAGAATTGACCCGACCATAGTGTTCCACAATATCATCACTGTTCCTGATGCCAAACCCATACAATAGAAGATGAGGAAAATGCACCCTTGCATTGCCCTTCTCGTCAAAGAAGAACTTTAGCACCTTCTTTCTATTTCCTTCATCTTACCCATTGATTATCCTCATTGGATTTCTAACATTGTCCCTATCACTAAGGCGACAGGGGGACTCCACATTTGCATAGACTTCCGTGACCTCAACCTAGCATGTCCGAAAGATGACTTTCCCTTACCCGGTATTGACCAGCTGGTTGACCTTACCACTGGTCACGAGATGCTATCGCTCATGGATGGCTTCTTGGGTTATAACCAAATCTTGCTTGCCCCAGAAGATCAACACAAAACCACGTTCATCACCCCTTGGGGGACCTTCTACTATCGAGTCATGCCTTTTGGCCTTAAAAATGTTGGTGCCACATATCAGTGGGCTATGACTTACATCTTCCATGATATCATGCATCGTATATTGGAAGATTACGTGGATGATCTCCTGGCCAAATCTAAACGCCGCTCCAAGCACCTCACCGTCCTCAAAACCATTTTTGACCACCTCATTAAATATTGTGTTCACCTTTAGCCAAAGAAGTGTGTCTTCACGGTTCTCTCAGGAAAGCTCCTAGGATTTATTATTTCCTTACATGGTATAGAAGTTGACCCTGCTAAAGTCAAGGCCATTCTGGAAATGCCTCTACCCACTAACCTTAAACAACTCCGTAGCCTGCAAGGTAAGTTGCAGTCTATTCACCGTTTCATTTCACAATTATTTGATCGGTGCCAACCATTTCATCATCTACTCAAGAAGGATGTCTCCTTTAAATGGGATGATGACTGCTATAAATATTTTGAGGCCCTAAAACAATAACTTCTCCAACCCCCCACACTCATTCCACCTAAAGATGATCAACCTTTCTACCTTTACATATCAGCTACCGATCACTCCTTGGAGCCATGCTCACTCATTGCGATGAACAACACAGGGAGTAGGTGGTTTATTATATAAGCCATACTCTTTTGGACTACAAAACCCGATACACCCATCCCAAGAAACTTTTCTTAGCCTTAGTTTTTCATTGTCCACCAAAACTCCATCATTACCTACTTAACCACAAAACCTATGTTGTGACCAACACCGACCCCTTACACTTCATGTACGCCAAACCTTATCAAAATCAACATGCCACATGATGGCTTATGCTTTTAGCTGATCTTGACCTCTGAATTCATTCATCAAAATTCCATCAAGGGCCAGGCTATCACCAACCAATTGGCCGATGCACCTATTTCTAGGGATCAACCCTCTAATTTTGACTTTCCAGATGAGTCAATTACTACCCTTTCCCTAGATGAACCCCCTTACCAAATGACACTCTTCTTCGATGGTTCCAAGTGTCAGCGTGGGGGTGGGGCTGGTATTATCCTCATTCCACTTGATGGTGAGCCCATGCCTTTGTCTTTCAAACTCAATTTTGAATGTACAAACAATATTGTTGAATACGAAGTGCTCGTACTAGGTCTCCAAGCTGCCTACGCCCTAGATGTCAAATCAATCAACATCTTTGGTGATTCTCAATTGGTCGTAAACCAAGTCAATGGTATATACCAATGCCATAATGAGATACTTCAAAAATATAAACATCATGTAGATGTACTTTTGACCACCTTTGACTGTTACACAGTTCAAACCATATCATGTTCAACCAACAAATTTGTAGATACCATGGCCTACTTAGCTTCCCAAATACCCACTTCACCCACTAATTCTAAAATATTTGTCACCGTACAATGACTCCAATCACCTTCTTATCTACCTCATGATGTCTACTCCATTGGAACCGTCACCTTTGACTTGAGTGACCTTTGGTACAAACACTATTCTGACTACCTTTCTCTCTCCATCTTACCTCCTGATCTCACCCATAACAGACAACGCACCTTCCTTAAAAAGGTCTCTCATTACGTCATCCTGGGGGGACTCCTCTATAAGCACGGATTTGATGGTATTCTCTTACAATGCCTCACAAGTTCTGAAATTCCTTATACCATTAAGGAAGTTTATGATGACATATGTGGAGGTCACTTTAGTGGCCTTGTTATTGCTAAGCATATTATTCACCTAGGCTATTACTGGCCCACCCTTAACCATGATTTTTGTGACTACATCAAATGTTGTGTAAAATTACAACAACATGCCTATCTTCATCATACACCCAGTCATGCCTTACAGGTTGCTTGTGACCTTTGGCCCTTCTCTCAATGGGGTTTAGATCTTGTCAGAGAAATCAATCCCCATTCTTCCCAACGCCATCAATGGATCATCACTGCTACCGAATACTATACAAAATGGGTGGAAGCCATACCATTCATCTCCACGAAATATGATAAAATATGTGAGTTTATTAACCACCACATCATTTGTCGCTTTGGTGTTCCTCATCACTTCATCACTGACAATGGAAAACAATTCAAAAACAAAACTTTGCAAAAAATTTGCAATACCTTTTACATTTAGATCAGTTTCTCATCACCCTATTACCCACAAACCAATAGCCAAGATGAATCCACTAACAAAACCATAAACAAAATTCTTATGAAAGTGGTTAATGATACTGGGAAGGATTGGCATACGCATGTGGGCATATCACACTAGTATTTGCAACTTCTACCACACTATTTTCTCTAGTTACGGTACAGAGGTTGTTATGCCTACTTGAAGTTTAATCCCCTCACTCCACATTTCTTCCATGACATGCTTAATGATGATGATGTCAGGATCGTTTAGCACAACTAGATTTATCAGTCTTAACGCTCTGGATAACCTTCAAGTTTACCAAAAAATGTATCAAACGTGCCTATGACAAACGTGTCCATCATTTAGCACGAACCTTATAATTTGGTGACCTTGTCCTAAAATATAAATCAACATTCTAACTAAACGCAGAAAAAAGTAAACGCTAGGAAAATTTTCTCCTAATTGGCTTGGACCATACATCGTGACTCATACCTATGGATCAAGTGCTTATCGTTTATATTCACTCAATGGTAAACCCAAACCTATGCCCCTTAATGCCTTGCATCTTACCCATTCTATTGACAATGAATTGTAGTCCTACCTCACCTTTTGTCTCTTTCCATGCTTTTCCCTTGAGCATTCATCCACTTCATACACCTCACCAATGATTAAACAAGAATCATGTGAGTACCAACTTGTTATCTTCTCTTGAATATGTGTACCACGGCGCTGCACATAACATGATTCTCATGGATACTTTTCATCTACCTTTAGATGAGATCCCATGGTCGTTTCACCCTACCTTTTATCACAAGAGTCCTATTCTCTACCTTGTTCTTTTCCATGACTTAAAATCCCTCACATGGGACATAACTCCTTGAGTCAAACTTCTAATAAAATGATGACTCCCTTAAAAGGACATATATCTCTTGACAATCGTCGTTATAAACATACTGCTCCCTTGAAGGAACATATGTAAAGCTCTTTAAAAAAAAGATGAACGTTGCAATTGAAGCTTCCCACATCGATCAGCTTTATGAAGACCTCAAGGAGTTAAATTCCTTCATCCCATATAGACTTCCCACATCGATCAGTCTATCTCAAATACAAGTCAACATAGAAAAAATTTTAGTCATGGACTTGCCCATTGTGACCTCGGATCTCTTGCCCAAATAGCATGCTACCTCATACCATACAAAATTACCCACTTTTCACCCTTTAAACCATACCCACTCCCATTTCCCACTACCTCAAGGGACTTCTTAGAAACTATGACATTTGGTGATCATGTGACTACTTTTCACCGTAGAACAATCAATCATGCAATGTCTTTAGGGTCTTACGTTCATCACCTCTTTCAAGGTGTGATCTACTTGGTATGATCCTCGTCAATCAGGTGGATTTATTTCCCCCTCTTCTCTTTTAGTCATCCTTGTTTACATTTTGATTACCTTATACAGGACTTGGTCCTCGATGCTTACTTTTGAGGTAATCTATTTTCTTATTTTACCACAATCAATATCACCTATCTCACTTTACCTATAACCCACCCACACCTAACAAACCTAAACCCACACCATACCTAAAACCTACCACCTCATTTTCATACCCTCTCATATTCTTCCCTATCTTATGGGAGAACTACATCAGCCTGAGGTCCCTTTTTTCCAAGACTATGTAGGCAGCACTCTGCGGGCATGTGGCCCCTAGAGGATAGCTCAGCCACACTTTACCCTCAACAATTCATCATTCCTCTTCCTAACATTACATCCTACCCCACTTAGTTTCCTTTTATACCCAAATTGGAAATTAAAACCAAACAAACAACAAGTTACTTAACATATTTTATCATCATCACAACATGCATTTATTATGTCTACCATTTCTCTAACATCATCATACATGTAATATAAAGCATCTTACACATGACCCATATTATCATTCATTACATAAAATAATAAATCATAACTTCCCTTACTTTTAAGTCAACCATTCAACAAACTTGACACAACCATGCCTAAACCAACCTGACTCAACAATGCCTAAACCATCTTGACTCAACCATGCCTAAACCAACCTGACTCAACCATGCCTAATCCACCTGACTCCACCATGCCTCTAACCTAACTCAACCATGCCTATGACCTGACTTGATCCATGCCTAAAAAACCTAACTCAACCATGCCTAAGACCTGACTCGATCCATGCCTAAACCAACCTGACTCCATCATGCCTAACTCACCTAATTTCCATCCATATCAAAACAATAAATCAAAAGTCTCATCAACACATCGAAAAATCAAGAAATCTCATGTATCTCATCATATAAATGTGTATCTCAATACAACATACATGGATGTCTCATCATGTCCATCATCTCAAAATCATTGGCACGTAGGCCGATACACAATACAAAATGTCATCGTCATGCAGGCCGGTCTCATAAATACAATAAAGTAATGAACCAATAAAAAATATCTTCAGCACGCAGGCTGATATATGCTCGAAATATAAAAACCTCTCATACATCCTCACTATCTTCGGCACCCAAGCTGGTACATATATCACAAAACTGACTATCATACATCAAAAAAATAGGTGCCATATATCAGGCATCTCGGTGGATATCCTCCATATTTGTATCACTTGTACCCTCTACCTCCTGGGTCACTGCTGGCACCTTAACTGGAGCTAGTCTCCATGTGCGCTGGTAGCCTCTACCTGGTTTGGCCTCAGAGCTCGTTGACCCCATGTGCTCTCCACATTATGAGTGCGGGATCTTATCCTCTCACTCGACACCTGTTATGTTCTATACTTGGAATAGGATATGAAGTCTATCCCGGACACTATCAACTGGTCCTAGTAGTATCTAGCCTCACCTAGGGCATCTCGTAACCTAGATATAGGCATGGTCTGTAATGGTCCCATAGGCTTCGGCCCCTGTACCTATCCTGCGAGACCCTGTCCCGCTCCTGCCTGTGAACATGGGACCTAGTCCTGGTGATTGGTGGTGGTGCCCCATGCCCGTGAGCCTATATCTAGGCATGTAAGGCCCCAATCTGTGCCTGGGCTATGGCCAACTAGCCCTATAAACCTGCCACCTGTGCCTGTAAGGCCGTCACTTGACCATCACCCTCCTCTCCATCTCCATCCCCACCACTAACCATCTGGGCCTATAGACTAGCCACCTATACATGTAGCTCTACTACCTCTACCTCAGAGCTCTCTAGTTATGTTTGCACTATACCCAACTGGGTAATCAAAGTAGCCACTTGCCCCTGTATGGTGTCCCTCTACACAGTGATGGTGGCTAGATCTGGCTACCCCGGTCTAGGTGGTATGGATCATAAGTGAGCTGCCCACCACTGTCTATACATGTCTGTGACACCTAGTGTCATCTATCCACTGGTCCAATACCTGCTCCTCTTTCTCTATGGGCACTGTAGGATGTAGTAGAGGTAAAGGCATCTCCATGTCATCTCTCTAATTCTATGGGAAGGGTAGAAGTACGTCTTGTAATAGCCCGAACTAATATCAGACTCTTTCCACCATGGGATCATCTCGTGCTCCCTAGCACGGCGACCCTGTAACCATCTCAAAAGCTAGAGCTTAGCTAGCTCCTCATGCATATGCCTATATGAGGGGAATCCCAAATACGGCCTTCAGATAATGCCCACTCCAGACAACCCCTCCAACAACCACCATAAATAGGCCACATCATGTGTGGTCCTATCAGACCTCCGCTCCCCAATAGCTGGAACCCATCACCTATACCCCACGTGCACAAAAATCTCAGTGGGAATGCATCAACTCAAGGAATCCCTATTGGACACACACAAGCTATGTGCTCATACGATCCTAGTAGTGTAGTAAGAAGGTACAACACAGGATGAACCTTGCACAGCCACCCGTAGGCCAATAACTCTCTATACAGCTACACCAGGAACGTTGATGGCACCTCATGCAAAGTGGGTCTCCGTTATCATCATATCATGGATTACCCCCAACAACAATCAGGGAAAATGTCCACCCTCTACATATGGTAGTGCAAAGCAACACACTACCTCCACCAAAAGAACCATTAGCCTCATCTCCTCCGGATGGGCTAGATACATCACTCCGTATCAAATGTTGGCACTATGAAATGTCATCTCAGCCATCCCCTTGCCAAACACTATCAGCAACAGCTCCTCCGAGGCCTCGGAGGATATCTAGTAGACCTGCATACCCAATATGGGTAGCCGTAGAATCCTGAACATGTCCTCCAGGGTGAAAGTGATCTCACCCGTTGGTAGGTGGAACGTGTTGGTCATGTAGAATCCCATCTATTGATGAGTGTGTACCATCAAACTCAGGCTTCTGGACTACGTATCAATATCACCAGACCCTACTCAAGCCCACCGCCTCTAAATGTTGCAGCTCCTCTGGGGTCACTACACGACACACTATCATGAGTAGGGGTGGAACCCTATCCCGCATATGTAGTTGAGCTCTCCCCTGCATCTAATACAAATAAAACATTAACTACATTTACCATACCCATACTCACCTACTATAATTTTCCCGCACCCTATTTTCACCCTACCCATCTCAACCACCTAGCCCACACCACTTTTGGACCCTTGTCCCCCAAAACCTGACCGGTCTGACCCCGGTCACCCCTTAACCAGAATCGGTCACCTGTTTGGTGACCGATACCAGTTTAACCTTATCGCCGCCAGCCAAACTTAATTGACACTGGTCACTGTCACAGTAAAAATTTGTGATCCCCAAAACCCCCTTTTCTCAAAAACCTCCCCCCTTACCCCTTTTACCCACCTAAAATGACCTAAACTACCCTTGCACCTCAACCCATCCCCCCTCTCCCCATTTATTACCCTCCCCATTCCTATTTTTACCCACTTTTACCCCCATTCCCAAATTTAATCTTTTCCCCACCCCCAAAAATAAAACAAACAAAACCTACAAACACCAATTTACCAATCACCTAATCTATCTACCGTAACTACATCTAGAGTTGGATGCTTACCTTGTCATGCTTCCATCATCTTGGTGGCATGTCTGGCCACTACATCGGTGGCTCACCCAATCCCTCTCTGACCTCTGCCATCACCAAATTGCTACCCGTAACCTCTACCCAATTAAATCCCTCGCATTGATCCTGTGGAACCACTTCTCACCAACCAATCACCCGTCGTTCACACCGCCAACTCAATGCTCCATTCCATTCAGATAATTTTCTATCTTTTCTCTCTTTTTTGTCATTTTCTTACTTAGCTAAATGACAAATGAATAACAAAAAATGTGGATTTTTGGTTTTTATAACAAACCCAACCTAACCGATGCTGGTTTACCCTTCACTGGCATCGGTCGCGTGCCCTACCTTACCATGTCCGGTCAACCTATACCGACGTTGGTTACCCTTGACCGGCATCAGTCACACTCACTTGCATATTGACCTACATTTTACCCTCTTACCTACCCCTCCTTCCTTTATTTACCTCACCCAACCTTCACCCTACCCATTTACCCACCTACCCTTTACCCTTGACCATTTACCTAACCCTCCAGACCTCCTCATTACCTTCCTACCATTTTCCTCCTTTGGGGACTCATTATTTTACCCATACCTTGACCCTACCCATGTCATGACCTAAATATTTAGACCTGGACCATCGCTAGTGACCTTTGACCTCATGTGTTCACTATACCGTATGACACTATTACCTGTGTTGATTGATCTAATGACCTTACCTAGCCTATTGTCATGACCATTTATCCTCACCTTACCTTTGGTGTACCGAAACATACCTAAACATTCCTACACCTAACCTACGTTGTGTTTCCTAACCATATCCTATACCTTGATACCGGAATTTCTTCAACCTTGTTTGGATAAACCTATCGACCTTAGGCGATGTAGATTTTGCCTGATCTTCAACCCGATAGTGTGCTATAGTTTATACATGTGTGTGCATTTGAATATTGCTACCTTTGACCCCTGACCCATTACCTAGCTTACCCAGAGTAGACCTTGCTCACTTTTTCCCCCATTACCCACCTTCCTTTTCATCACATTTACCTTTTATCAAACCACTCACCAGTTCTACCTTCTACCTCATCAGTTCCTAGTTTGAGGGGGATCACCTACACCCACACATGGGGCAACCACATCTTATTTTTGTTAGCGTCGCTTACTAATACAAGCTACGCAACAAAAAGGGGGAAAATGTAGACACTAAAATTAGGTCACACTCCCCTTTGGTCCCTCGACAAATAAACACCCTTCATTACATTAAACTGGCCATGGCCCCCATCACCCCACTAATAATATTAATTTAATTAAATTAATTCATTATCCTCACCATATTTATTATTTAAATATCTTAATTTAGATAATATCCACATATCCACCTCACCTAGACACCTCATCAAGCCACCTCACCTTAAGACCTATTCTTAGTAAGTTACCATAGCTAACTAAGACTTACACAAATGCTAAAGATAAATGCCTATATTCTCTCTAACCACATTCACACATGCTTACAAGAAGCTCCCAGTCTAATCCATGGGTTAACAACATGAGATCTAAGAAAATCAAGAGGATCTTCCTAGTTTAGTAATCCTAGGAAATCCTACCTTGATCGATGCTAGTCACCCCCTAACCGTCGTCTGGTTAAGCCAAAACTGCCATGGGTCACCTATAAACCACCTAAAACAACCTTATTTCGAAAGGTTGGTAGAATGGTTGGTGAATGTGGTAGCACATCCCTGAGAGATATCACATCATCTCAAAATGAATTCCAGTAAGAACATGCATGCAAGGAAGGAGATCAAGCATTTTCTTCTGCACTCACCCCAACAAGGATTTGATCCAACAAACAAAAAGGAATGCACATGCAGCCCATGCAAAAGATCTCCTACGATTGGTGATCATCTGTAGCCTTCAACCTCTTACCATCACCTTCATCCCTCACTCATAGGCGTCCAGGACTAGAATCCAAGTAAAGCATTATACTCCTCTGGGTCATTTCATTTCATCATTATATTGTCACCCTTTGTTCTCTCAGCCACCCACATACCTCCATTAATACTCACCCCTCCATATACGTATTAAAACCTCACCAAATCCCACCCAAACCACCCAATACCTAATTCCGACCAACCAAATTCCTTTGTGTAATCGACAAAGGAGACCCAAAACTCATTTTGGTGGCATTCCCAGTTTTTCCATAGTAACTAGCGCCGGTTCTACCCAACCACCATCGGTCACCCTTAACCGGCATCAGTTTCTATATTTTCCCATACAACCCAGAACAATGACCTATCCACCTAATTCTACATCACTCGCATTCACCTGTGATCTTCTTGAGACCTCTATTAGACCTTCAGAGACCTAGAACTAGTTACCTGACCTTTGGATCTTATTTTAACTTAGCATGTTAGATTAGATCTTTCTTATTGTATTTTGGATGAGATACCCAAATCATTTCAACTACGATAGGATTTAATTTATTTCCCGCATTAAATTGCCTTAAATAGTGGATTGACAGCCGTCTAGGAAGTATCACACTTCTTAGATCTAGCACATGCTAGGCAGTTCACTGCACATATTGTTTAACTCTTTCTAGTGGTCTTGCTTTTCATCATAGGTAGTTCCTCCTAGCCAAAAGGAAGCTCTCACAATCAGCTGTGGATTCAGAAGTCATACGCACACAACAACCCATCAACCAACATTTCAACAGGTATTTCTCCTATGCCCGTTACCCTATCTGTTTCGTCAATATCTCAAAGAAACATCTAAGAATAAGGTGAAACACTAAGGAATATAAATCCTAACATTTTTTAGCACTTAGTTACTCTCCTTCTCTACCTTTGCATTCTCTCTGCATTCCCTCTATGTCTATGTGTATCTCTATTCTCTTCATGTTTGTTCCTGTCCCAAACACATCTTTAAGTAGGATCATCGACCACCACCATGAATTCTCTTCTGAGAATATCACGTGCTAAGTGTCGATGTGGTCCTCCATAGGTGAATGCTTATCCTCTTTGGAAATCTTCCACTAACTATAATGATGCCTTTGGGAATATTCCCCTGCATGGAATATCCTTTTCTCGACCTCCAAGGTTCTAGGATGACACCTTATCCTCTCATTATGCCTAGTTGGGTCCTCACATTTTTCCTCAAGTGACTCTATGATTCCAAATACGACTCATTCCTTTAAACCATTTTTGTGCCTCCCACGCGCCCCTTGTTTCACTTAAACCCTTCTTAAACCCCTTTTTCATGCATAATTTTCCCTGAGCATCCTTCTATCCACTGTTCTTGCATGCACACACCTCTTGGTACTTAGAAAATATTTTAGGGTCCAACATCACCCCACACAATGCATGTTCTATATCCTTGAAAACATTCTACTTCCTTTAAGAATAAAGAATAGAGGTATTGAAACAATTAAAGAATGGAAGTATGAAAAAATGAAAGAGTAGAAGAATGTGCTACTACTGCATGAGGAGTGGGAACTCTTTCACGAATGCCTCAATCTTCTCCCATGCGTCTACTTCTCCCTACACTTGCTGAAGTAGGTCACCCACTAATGCACTTACTTGATAAAAACTAAGTTCTTTGCTCTTTACTTTCAACATATCAACAATGCTTTCCAGCTACTTGCTAAGATCACCTAGTGCATCCATCTTGTGAGTGACTTGGGGGTATATTTCCTTTAGCTTATTATTAATTAAACCTGCAAGGTTTAAATTGCTTCAAATTTCTTCTCAACTTTAACCAGGATCTTTTTGCGCTTCGCCCTATTTCCTTTGTGATTTTCCTGAAATTATTTTAGATCCATCTCATGTGTAGCAACAAATATGCTTGTTACCATATCCCTGTTGGTATAGTTTTCATACATGGCTTTAGCCATCTATGTGGTAGTTTTTACTACGTAAATGAGCTCAGAGTACCAAGTCACTATCTCCCCAATCTTCATCTTTTCCTCCTCCTTCTGGTGCACCATCACCTCCTCTACTAACTCTAGTGTGAGTGGTCACCTTTTCATGGTGAGGATGCATGTCAAGTCTTCCAAGAATTGCATGGTTGAATCATATTTCTACTCAGGTGGGGCCAGGTCCAGGTGATTAAAGATTATGGCATTTGAAATGTCCTCTATCTTCTTATGGATTTCGTTTACCTTTTCCTTTTCATCCCTTAGCTCGTGCCTTAACTACACATTGATCAATTCCTTCTATTTTCTATCTATGTCCCACTCAATGATCTCCTCATTATTTTTCTCAATCTCTTCCTCCAAGACCCTTATTCTGTCATTTATGCCTAAGAGTCATGCCTCTATCTCCATCAATTCTTTGTTGAGTGAGTTGTGAAATTTCTCATCAGATAGTTGTTGGGAATTTATCAAATGGTTTACTTCCTTTGAATCTAGTATCTTCATCAATACATCTCGATTTACCTCAAACTCAGGTTCATCAACGTGGGACTCAAAAGCCCAAGATAACATTTTCCTTGTGCATGGGTACGCATCTTCTTCATCAAAAGAAGACCAAGTGAGGAGTTAGTTTGTGGGAATGGTACTTTGTAAGCATGTGCATGCAGTACCTTTCTCAGATCATTAATGTAAGTCATTTCTTGTTCCTGTGTCACTACTATGCCCTTCCCACATTCACGCTTTCCTCTATTTCCTTCAGCACTTCCTCAGTGCTTTGCTTGACTTCATGCTTCACTAACTGTTGGATAATTCCTCCCACTTCCCTCTCTATGGTAGTATCCATCTGCTCCCTAGTCAAGGCCGAGGTCTTCTAATCCTTCATGTTTAGTTCCTCACTCCCCCCTTTTTCATGAGTTCCTCCCTCGTTCTCATCATTTTATTCATTTATTTCTTCCTCTAACTCATGTACATCATACACATGATGATTTTGAGCTTCGTCTCACTCTTCATTGTCTTCATCTACCTTGCCGGCCTCCATGCTTTCTGTTTCACCTGAGTCCATCCCTTTTATCACCCTTTACTTCTTCCTTATTGGTGATTCTAGTTCAAGGGAATTCTCTTCTTCTATTTTCCTTGGTGAGTCTTCCCTTAACGACGATCCTTCCTTCTGCAACGACTCTTCCTTCTATGGTGATTCCTCCTTTTGTGGTGATTCTTTTTTCACAGGAGACTTCTTTTGACAGACATAAGTACTGGTGCCTACACCAGACTCCTGTGCCCTTACTATCTGCACTGTCTGCACACTCGATGCCTTTTGACGAGTCATTGTATTACCATTCATTTAACCAACTCATAGAAAATTTGGCGTCATTATAACCAAGGTGGTGTCTAAAGCTGTATGCAGAAGGAGAAAGGAAAATATTATTAAACAATACTTCTTCCTAAGAAAACATATTGAAATTAAACATGCATGAAAAGGAAACACACAACAACTAAATTATTGAAATAAATATGCAGTAAATAAACTATGGTTAAAAATAACATAAAAATCCTCCTCCTTGGGGAAGAGTGGATTTTGGCCATTCTCTTCCTTTGGATTTGGAGCAACTATAACTAACTTTTAAAAATGCACTTGTATTGATTCAAAATTGATTTACAACCCCCTTTCCAAATATACAGAAGAGGTATTTATAGACATTACTTCTAGTTTACTTGGTCCACACTCCAATAACTAACTACCTATTCTTGGGTGGATTTATTCAAAGTAATAAATACTAAACAAACTTGACTACAAAAAGCCACTTATCATGGAGAATGTTTCTACAACCCATCCCTTTAATCTAGGAACACAAAGTGTGAGAGTACTTATTCAACATTCCTAATAATATTCCACTATATACTCATCCTTGAAACATGGAGAGAAAATAGAGGAGTTTTAAGTCTATGACTTTGAATTGTTCTTAGAATGCCACATGCATTCATGATTTTGGATTGCCACTTGTTTTGATCGATATTCTTGGTTGATGATGTGGAAACAAAGAGTGGGGCTGAATATTTCGGTACTCCTTTACATTATTTTGGAACAAACCAAAATACTTTCACTAGCTGGGTGTTTCCCTAGCTGCGTGAAGAATTTCCGTAGCTGGGAATTTCTATAGCTAGGTGAAGAATTTCTATAGCTGGATGTTTCCATAGCTGCGTGAAGAATTTCTGTAGCTGCAATCTATGAACTTGGAGTAGAGTTACTTATGACCTTTTTTCTACACACTATTGCATTCCAACTTTAGAAGAAATATCAAGAAATAACAACAATTAGATTGCAAATATATTTCTAAAGAGATGATAAGATAAATCCTATATTCTACGTAAAATATGCCATCCCTTATTAAAACTACATCTAAATTCACTTGAAATCTTTATTTTAAGAGAGAGAATACAAGTGCTATTTGGTCATATAATGAGACATATTTTGGTCTCATCATTTCCCCCACACTTAACTTCTTACATGCCCTCATGCAAGCTACTGATCTTCCTGTAGAATATGATTTTGTCAATACTTTTACATCTTTCAAATTATCTTCTCCTTTTTGCATCATAGTAGCAAACTGAGATACTAGAAGTAAAATTTTTACTTCTTTCTTATTCATGCCCTCATGAGGTTTTTTGTAGATAATTTAGAGATGTTTTTTCCACACACGTAGCTCTTTATTTTCTTGTGAATTATTCAAAATATTTGGAAGAAAGTGAGTCCCCCCACATTTAGATTTGTGCATACCCTCATGCAAACTATTTTTTTATCAACTTATAGATCCTAATTGCTATAAAATAGAAAGACATCATCTACATCTTTTTCTTTGTTACTTGAATTGATCAACACATGTAGATCTTGAAAAAAATTTCTCTCTATTTTTTTTGGTAAGCTTTCGAGAAGTGAATCTATTTGTAATTAAAACAACAAATAAAAATATTCAAGAATATAAGAATAAAAGTTACCATACCATACTCAATAGTTATCCTTGCTTTCATCATGTTGTATAACAGTGATTTTGATTTGCAGTTGAAAAAATAAATAGATACAAAGTCAAGGCTTCTGCAACATAGAAATTTTTAGTAGAAAATAATTTCATCAACCAAGTCGGCATAAGAGAAGTAGTCATATGGATCCAAGAAAGACTTTGACGTGTAATTTTTTTGTTCTTTTGTTTCCCCCCCCTTTTTTCTATGTAATTGGCCAACCATTAACCTGGTTTTCTAACCAATCACTACCCTTTTGAGAAATTTCAACATGATGGAAAATCAGGAAGCAATCTTCTAGAGTTTCTGTAGCATCCAACCAACTTAGAACGTTGATTACAGTCTTCAACTTCTCCTTCAAAATGTAACCTTTGTGATCTGAGAAGAATAGATAGCCATTGAAACAAATGTCTTCTTTTTCAGAGAATCAATCCACCCTTGGAATTCTCATATGATGAGTGCTCCATGAAGTGATGAACTTGCTTTGAACAAAACAACTACTTAGAAGTTTATGCTGTCACCAAATTATGAGCAAATGAAATACAAAGATTAATGTATTAGATAACAAAAAATGTATAAAAACTTCATTTGTCTGAGGTATGGTTTGGCATAGGAGAAAACTTTGGGTATAAATGTTTCTTTGAAGAGTGAGGTGTACATGAAAAATAATAAGTTGAGAAACAATGGGTAACTGTTCTGGGAAATGGGATGGTTCAGGGACTTCTTCATTTATTGGGAATGGATGGTTTATTATGAGAGGTTATGGGTATGATCCCTGAAAAAATGGTATTTTGGCATTTCAATTAGCATATACTGGTTGAGCCAGTATTTTCGTATAGTCATGAGAAGGATAAACATTAACTACTGCATATTAGAGGAATTTTTGGTGGTTTCAGAAGTTGGGAAAATGAATTTTCAACAAAAATTGAGACAAAGATGGTAACATGGAATGAATTAGGTACTGAAAATGAGGAGTATTAGAAGAATACTTGCATGCATCATAAGATTATTTTTTAAAGAAAAAAAATAGTCTTTAGCATGTTATGTTTTTTGAGCAGCATGCATTCAAACTGTGATATCTTGGTCGTTTCTTACAAAAATGATCAATTCAAAATGATTTGGAAAGCTCAGATCATGTAGAACAAGACCCTGAAATCGTTTGAACTACTTGTTTACGAGTTGTGAGTAGTTTTCATCTAGAAAATGGTGCTATTTTTCACATAAAAACTCCTTATCAGCTGAATATTTTCTTTTACCTCCTCTTCAATGCCCCATTTCTTTTTGCATTTGTCCTCCCAATATGCTTGCAAAAATAACCCACAAAAATCTTTGTCTCTGTTAACCTGCACAAAGTTAGTTTTTCTTTTGCATTTCTGGCGTGCATGAATTGGTATTTAATCTAATACATGTAAACAAGAAATATTTTAGAATAGGAAACCCAAATCAATTCAGATCCTACAAAAATATATTATTTTACAATTTTTATAAAGATTAAGAAAAATTATCATCAAATTCCTCTTGTATCCATTCCACCACACCAAAATACATGGGTAACTAGCCACTGTAATTGCTGTGTATATAGGAAATGGAACTAGATACGGGTTTTATTTGATGAAAATGCATATTTCTATTATGAATTTTCATCCATATGTTGATTAAGGTAGTCAATCTTATCAACAAGCTACAATATCATATAGAAACGATCAATATGAATATAATATAAATATTTCTTAAAAAAATAAATAATTGCATAAAAAACATGTATGATGGACTAATATGAAATGGTGTTTCCATTTTATTGAGGGGGGATTTCTTTTTGGTAATCTCCATCAAGTTTCTAAATCTAATTGTAGAAATAAAACTGAATCTATTTGTAGAAATAAAATTACAGGAAAAGAAATTTGCAGGAAATGAAATTGTAGAAAAAGAAATTTCCAGAAAATAAATTGCAGGAAAAGAAATTCTAAAGAAGCTATTGAATAAAAATCTCATGTGAAAAATCTTCCTAAGAGGCATTCTACTGTTACTAGAATACTCTTTTAGAAAAATACGAGTCTCATAATAACACCATAGTCCTTGACAACGATGCCAAAAATGATGGGTTGTTGTAGAACTAGTCATTTAACCAACTCATAGACAAGTTGGTGTCATTATAACCAAGGCGGTGTCTAAAGTTGTATGTAAAATGAAAAAGGAAAATCTTATTCAACAATATTTCTTCCTAAGAAAACATGCATGAAAATGAAACACATAACTAAATTACTAAAATAAATATGTAGTAAATGAAATATGCTAAGAAATAATAGAAAAATCCTCCTCCTTGGGGAAGAGTGGCTTTTGGCCATTCTCTTCCCTTTGGATTTGGAGCAACTACAATTAAATTTTAAAACTACACTTATATTGATTTGAAATTGATTTACAAAGTATGCCCTCCTTTCCAAATATATGGAAGAGGTATTTATAGACATTACTTCTAGTTTACTTGGTCCACACTCTAAGAACTAACTACCTATTCTTGGGTGGATTTATTCAAAGAAATAAATAATAAACAAACTTGACTACAACAAGTCACTTATCGTGTAGAATATTTCTACAACTCATCCCTTTAATCTAGGAACACAAAGTGGGAGAGTACGTAGTCAACATTCATAATACTACTCCATGATTTACTCATCCTTGAAACATGGAGAGAAAATGGAGGAGTGTTGAGTCTATGACTTTGAATTCTTCTTGGAACGCCACATGCATGCATGACTTTGGATTGCCACATGATTTGATCTATATTCTTGGTTGATGACATGGAAACAAAGAGTGGGCTGATTAGTTCGGTGTTCCTTTACATTATTTTGGAACAAACCAACATACTTTCAATAGCTGGGCATTTCCATAGTTGAGTGAAGAATTTCCATAGCTAAGCATTTATGTAGCCACGTGAATAATTTTTGTAACTGGGCATTTCTGTAGCCGCGTGAAGAATTTTTGTAGCTACAATCTATGAACTTGGAGTAGATTTGATTATGACCTATTTTCTACACACTATTGCATTCCAACTTTAGAAGAAATATCAAGAAATAACAACAATTAGATTGCGAATAGATTTCTAAAGAGATGATAACATAAATCCTATATTATACCTTAAATATGCTATCTGTTATTAAAACTACATCTAAATTCACTTGAAAGCTTTATTTCAAGAGAGAGAATAAAAGTACTATTTTGTGATATAATGAGACATATTTTGGTCTCATCACCTTTTTCTTAGGAGTTTCTCCTTTATCTATTTTCCTTAGCGTAGTCTTCTTCCATGCAGTAGGGTCCTCAAGAATGGAGACATCATTTTCAACATAAGTGCCCTTTTATACTTAGACCTTATGGACAAATATAACCTCGATGTTGTCCTCCATGCAACAGGTAATTATTATCCAAATAAATCTCATAGTTATGTGAATAAATTATATTCTCATCTTGACTCTAGTGTTTCACATTTCAGGTTGCGTGTACTCAAGATTACTCTTTTGACACCTTGGCACAGTTGTAGTTCCTCTGCGCACCCTTGCATGCCTTCCAGCTCCCTTTTGCATTCTTCTATCTCCTTCCATTTTCCCTTGTGCACCTTCCTCCTACGCACCCGCTTTCTCTCCTATCCCATCGTGAACTCCTTGCATGCACCTCTACAGAATTACCTTCTAATCAGGTAAGTCCCTAGTATTCCTCTTACGCACTTACATAGAATCGGTTCCTTCACGTGCCCTCTTTTCTTTCTTCCTCCGTGCACCTTCATTTAGTTGAATTCTCATGTCTTGTTTCCATACTTTCCTTCTAAAATTATGTCTTCCTCCCGCATGTGCACCTCCCCTCTATTTCCCTTTTACGTGCTTGCTTCTCGCTCCCTCACCCTGCACCTTCTTCTACACTAGTCAATGTGCTATATCATCTTCTGTCAGACTTGAGGGTGCTACACGCAACCTATCAAAGTGTGCTAATAGGGTGCCAAATTTGGACAACCAACCAGTGCATGACACATGGTAGAAAAGACAAAATAAATGAGCATTTGATCGATTTATTTGGTCAATCCACGTGTGCCATGTGTTTCACGTGAGCCAATGGATTTGACATCTTCTGATAGCCGTATCTTTTGCTGAAGAGCTCAGATCGGCACACACCTAGAATTGTCAGAGAACTACTGACACAAGCTACACGTTGGACTTTTCAAATTCAAATATAGGTGGGATTTGTTAGGTGAAAAATAGGGAAATGCCTATCAACTAATCAATGCACACATCTAATCGACCTTAACCACTAGATTTCATCAGATCTTGCCTTCTTCCTTATTCCACATGGTAAATAGACACGGGGAATTATATCTGATAGCCTTATAGGTGGATTTGTAGGTAGTTATTGCTGGTTGTTGGTGGTTAAATATTTAAATATGAGTTTCCCTCCCTTTCTCCTTCTCTTCTCTCCTTCTTCTTCTATAAATAACAAAGTTTTGCTTTGTAAAAATATCTCTCCTTATTGTAATGGCACCATGCCAACCCTGGCATGGTCTCTGCAATGTATTCTCACCTCCTGTCATGAACGTAAATGACTGTGCATCCCTTGAGCAATAAAATCATGTTTTGTGGCACTCTTGTCTTCCCTCTCTCATTTTCATTGCATCTCGCCTCTCTGTTTGTGTTTTTTGGCATGCTATGCATACTCCTGTGCTTTCATTCCCCACATTCATGTGTTGCGTGCGCTTGAAGACCAAGCCCATGTGTTGATCTATGACATGTGCCATCTTCCCTCTTCTCCTATGCCCTCTCCATCTCCTTCGCCACTCATGGAGAGCGATTGACCCTTTCCTTCTGGCCCTATTGCCTTCCTTAGCTTAGGATTTCCCCTTTCTACACATCCTTCTATCCCCGGTCCCTTGGCATGTTTATTCTAGGATTTTATTTTAGCATTAGGAGTAGAAGTAGTGTTAGAGGTAGGTAGAGGAACCGACCTTCTCTAGAGATCCGTCCCAAGCATGCAAGGTCACACAACTTGGGGATGGTTCCATTTTGGTCTCAAACACCTTGAACCTTCCGAGATCCAAGATGCTGGTGCATGTTTGAGAAATCAATAGTAATGTTATTGGTTTTAACATGTACACGTAATGGGAGACATACTTATCCACATAGGCACACTTCTTGGGGTATATTAGTTTCCTACGTATATTGCGGTAGTCTTGATCCACTAAACTCAGATCAAATAAGAGTTTCTTTGCCTCTTTGAAAATATTGATCCTGACCTAGAAGTACTGTGGTGTGAAGGAGAAAGGAAACTTACACCAAGGACTCTTGGTTCCATCTACCAAAGTAAATCTACCGATGCAAAAATTATGGTATAAAATGAACTCAACTTCTCCTTGCACTAGTGAAGGAAACTATTTGAGTATTCTCCATTCAACTCTAAATGCATCGCGCATTTGCTTATACCACTTTTCTAGGTGCACCTTATGAGCGGCCATCATGGTGTCATAGGTATATAGTTTAAACTTCTTGGCGGTGGAGGGGTCCTCATTTGGGTATTCCTAAACAAACTTATCCGGCCCATTAGGCACTCCAATATCTTAAAATAAAATGGTGAGGAGGATATTACCAAACATGATCTTATCTCCGTCGCGCACGGTGTCTATGATCTCCTCTGTAGTGAAAGATGATAGGTTATAGATGGTTCCCTCTAAGATATTGCAACACACATTCAACCAGGCCTTGTTGATATATTTCCATCTCTCTTTCACATTCAAATTTGTAACCAAGTGCGCAACCATCCTCATCATTGGGTCAGTAATTGTAGAGATGTCAAAGTATTGCGAACCCTTCCTGTAGTCATAAGCCTTAGTGATGTTCTTAATGAATTCCTTGTCTTCCATGTCCTCGTCCAATAAATATACTTCACAAATAAGGCTAGTGAACTTAGAAATTAGTTGGGGGGTTATGCGTATCCTCTAACCTACAAAATAGAAGTGGTCTTCATGCACGTGCGACATCAACCATTGGTATAGTCACTCAAGATTACTGAAATAGGGTAATTTGTAAAGTTGCAACCCAACCTTCTCCATTTTTACCTTTACCTCATCATCATAGATATGAATTCCTTCTGGTGTCCTCTTCTTCATAGGGAAAACCAATTCTAGTTTCATTTCATTCTCTGTGGTGCTCATTCGATGGTTGTAATCACTGACGGTCCATCTTCCTGACGTGACACACCAATTCTTTACTGAGCAATATGTCATCTGGGTACTACATTTCCGTACGTACCATTATTCATTGAAACTAGTAGAGATTACTTGTTTTCCCTTTCCCTTGCACATTATTCAGTGAAACATATGCCACTTTCCTTAGTGACATTTCTTTGTCAAGTCCTTAAAACTTCTCTCCTTTCTCTCTCTTGGTGCTATCTCTTCTCAACTTTGTGGCTCCATTGCCTTTACGAAAATTCCTTCTAACCCCATGCCCTATCTATGCAAACCTAACCTGGAAAATCCTTTTTCCACAAGAAAATGTAGCACTAGCAGGATTCTTCCATACCAACTTCTCCAGCTTACACCCGTGTACTTCTTTCCACTCCGGTTTCACTAATCAGACTAGCTATGCACACAAATATTCACAACTATTTTCAAAATTTATTCATGCAAGGATGCCCTAGTTCTTGAGATCTCTTTGATAACTTATAACACAAGGTAGAAAATAACTGCACCCCTGATATTATATTTATAACTTCTACTTTTCTCCACAATAAATGCCATACGACCTACTAATGTACTTTCACAATAAAGGTATATTTTTCCCAATGCCAACCTTCAACACTTTTCCTCCATGGTCGAACCTCCACAAAAACTTCTACAGCCTTCTGGCGTGTAACTACCTCGACCATAGAGTTCTTCTCACTTTCTGTCACTCTGAAGTTAATTTTTCTTCTATCTTAGACCAAGTTCTTTTCACTTCCTATGTCATGTTGCTATTGCACTTTTACCCTTGTACATGGTTTCTTACAACCTTTTGACACCAATCTTCCAATCAACGTGTTTTTGATTTTTCAACTCAGGCCATCCATGACCATAGCTTCCATAACTTGTCACATCACTCCACCCCACACAAAAATGGATGCACATTCCTTTACGCATAGAAAAACTTTTGAAAATAATAAATGTCTACCAATGCAAAAACATGCACAAAACAAAGCAACGAGAAAGGGAAACGTAAAGAAAGGATAATGTAACAAAGCAAAACCTAGGCTGACTGGCAATACTACCTTATTTACAAACATAAAGAAGAATTATTTATAGTAGGGATTCAACCAAATCCCATTGAAATCACTTGGACAACCATGTTCCATCTAGTGCTTGTAACTGGCAAAGTTCTTGAATCATGTATATAGGATATAATGTACAAGACCCATCCAATGGAATTTGAATTTCCTAGGATGGCTACAAAAACTTGGAATCATACAATACAACCATCTGTCCCAACCTCAAACTATTTTTTCTTAATGTGTCTATCATGCCATGCATTCTTCCTAGATTTTTCTATTTTTTGATGCCAACAAGAAATAACTTGCCTCTCATCAAACTACATTAACTTATCAATCCTTTTCTCAAGAACTTGTTCATCGTCTAATCCTCTTTCGTGCATTATACATAATGATGGTAACATTAATTCAATAGGTAACACATACTTCTGTGCTAAACACCAATTGAAAATGGATTGGCCTTATTTAATCTCTTATAAGTATTCTGATATGACCATAACACAACAAGAATTTTTAATCATCCCAATCCTTTCTTACCACATCACAAATCTTGGTTAACGTGTGGATTTTAATTTTTGTTTAAATGCCTTAGTACTCCCATAAGCTTGTGGGTGATAAGGGGTAGTCTTGCAGTGGGCTATCATGACTTCTTCCAACAAGATCCTAACTGTCTCATTTAAGAAATGAGGACCCCTATGTCACTTGTTAAGATCAAAAGGGCATCCAAATCTGCTAATTATATTTTCCCACAAGAACCTAAGCTATTGTTGGCCGTATGTGTAATCCCTTATAGGTGAAACTACCTCTGCCCACCATCTTAAGGTAATCTATGCATAGGTAATGATATAGTGTGAAACCGGTCTTTCATGTGGTTGGGTGAAATAGGTCCTACAAACTCAATTTCCCACTTCTCAAATGGCTTTGCACTTGAAATCGGTCTTAATGGAATTTCATATCTTTTACCATATTTTTCCAAGGTGCATTGGAAGTCGTCATAGGACTTGCAATAATCGATATAATATTTGTAAACCATTTCCCACCAAGATACGTGGTAGAAGGATCTTGGGCACGCGGTTGCATTCCCTACATAGTGTACTCTTGTAAGTCAACCATGTGCTTCCTCCATGATTGCAATGCGCTCATGCTCTAACATGCACCGAGGCACAAAACCTCATCATGACCTAGCTTGATATAAGTCTCCACTAATTAACATGTAGTGCATGACACGTATGGCTAACTCGCTTCCTTTCCAAAGTCTTCATTCCCTCTACGCACCACACCCATTTTGAGAAACACAACAATATCTTCAAGTCAGAAGGAGTGTGCACACAATAATCTAAATAGTTTTACATCTGGCATTATATCCTCAATATTATGCTCTATGCATCATCCTTGAGTCAATCCTTGATAAATGGTTAGGTCCCAAATTACTCTTACCCAGTTTCACAACAACATAAACTCAAACTCTTGAAATACCTAGGACCCACCTGTCATATGTGCCCTTGTAAAATGAGTCTTGTTTACCAAGTACTTCAATATCATGTGGTCTGTGTAGAATATAAAGGGTGTTGCCAATAGATACTACCTAAATTTTTGCAGTGCATAGATCATTGACAATGACTCATGCTTGGTAGTAGTATATTTCTATTCTACTGGGGTTAGCTTCTTACTAGCAAAGTGCAAGGGGTGGTCTAACAATTCCCTCTCCAAGTTGTGCTAATATTTCTCTAATCGTCATCCTTGAAGCATCAACATGTACATGGAATGGTTTATCCCAAGAAGGAAAGTGATAATATGGGTGCACGGTGATAAGCCTATTCTTTAATGTATCAAATGCATCTATGCTGTGCCTCTCCCTAGCTGAAATGTACTTTTATGTTTTCAGTAAATTTTCAAACGATGTTGACTGATCTTGGATCATACCCCTTAATAAATTTATAGTAATACCCCATATGCCCAATGAATCCACACATGACACTTTGGTTGATAGGCTCCCCCAATCCCATAATAACAGAAAACTTTGGCAGGATCCACCAACAATAACTTCCTTACATATGATATGCCCCAACAGGGTTCCAAATAGGAGTAGACAAAAACACATTTCTTAATGTTGAGGATATCCTCAATTGTATGAAATCTTTCAAACATCAACCTCATATTTTCACAATGGTCCCTTACTAATCCATATATTGTCAAGTCATCCAGGTACACTTGTAGAAACTTGTGGATGAATTCCTAAAACTCTTAAACCATAATGCACGAAAAACATAGCATGACACATTCTTCAGTCCAAAAGGCATGAATCGTGTAGGCAAAAACTTCCCCATTCAGTGGTGAACAGTTATCTTTTCCTTGGTCCTCCTTTGCAATTCTAACCTGATGATATCCTGAGAATCCATCTTTGAAAGAATAGATTTCGCGCCCAAGCTACTCCTTCTAGGATCTCCTCCGTGAAGGGGGTTAGGAAAAGGGTCAATGACACATACCACATTCAAATCCTTTGTAATCAATGAAAATACTTATCCTTCCATCCTTCTTAATGCTGATGACCATTGGAATTATCCATTATTGATTCTTCAACAACCTCAATGATGCCTAATGCGATCATCTTTGTCAATCTCCTCCTTAAATTTGACATGCAAATTCAGATTCATTCGATAAGGTCTCTTCTGAATTGGATGCGCACCTTCCTTTAACTTGATCTTCATTTTTCCCAAGGAGTGGTGAACTCCTTTAAGCTCATGGTACCTGCGTGGAAACAAATCCTAAAATTCATGCAACAGATTGATGATCTTTGAAACCTCCTTTTCTGTCCAGTAATCTCCAATAGTAGCCTCCTTAGGTTCTGCCTTCGAACCAATGTTAACCTTCTTAGTTTTTAGGGGTTCATGGTAGGCATGTGCACTTTCTCATTAGCACTATCCATGACCTCATGCATGCCCACAGTATGGTTAGCATCCAATTTTTCCACCTCTTCACCATCGATCACATATGACCAACTTTCCTTTCTCTTTTTCAATGCATGCATGCTCAAGCTATATCTCCTCTGATTCTTCCTCATAAAAGTGCACTTCTAAGCTAGGTTAACCTTATAATTCCAGTATTCTATCCTCCGCCATGACACTATCTCCCATAGTTAGGTGCATAACAACTTGTAACACCTCATCCATAGATGGCTTAGTACTCCGATATTTGAAAGATTGAAGGAGATCAACCATTAAATCCTGCTATTTTCCTGTCAAACGGCACATCTTTGAGTAAAATTACCATGTGCGAGTGTAACTTTGTAAGGTGGAATAAATATTATGTACCCATAAATAAGGCAATAAGGCTTCCATGCCTTCCATCTAGGCATTCTCACATGCTTGGAGGTGAAACGAGGTAGGTTCCTTCCCCATGATAATCTTGTATAATAGTAGGTGCATTATTCAGAAAAACCTAATAGAGAACATGATTCTCACCTTCATACCACTCTAGAAGGTTATCGTGATGGGTTCACCCACCAACGTTTTGTAGTCCTCGAGTAAGGTATAGACTAAGCATCCTTTTCCTTTCGATCTCACATCTCGACTGGGTCTCCATTTCTCGTACCGGGAAAACATCAGGCTTCGGCTCCCCAGAATAACTTGGCAACTTTTTTCTTCCTAGGTGCCTAACTAAGCGTGCCTTGGTTACTCTCGTCAAAGATCCTCTTAACTTCCTTCTTCACTAACTCATATGTCCCATGCGCCCAATTGTCACATGTCACACTAGTTGTATCACTTATAGATTGAGCGTCTTCCCATTGAATAACGCCTTCTTTTGTTAGGTTACACAACCTCATGGTCTCAGATAGTGCGCACATAAATTCAGTCTAGGTATTCTTCTCCTAAAGGCTCAGTATAGGGTGCTGACTTCCCATCCATCAAAGGAATGATAACATGTTCCTCTTTATTCTCAAAAATTTTATACCCCTTATTGAAATGTAAGTCAAAATTGTTCTTATAGCACCAGGGGCACCCAAGTAATGACTAGAAAGTTGTCTTCCTTAGCAAGCACTAAGACTTCAAAGTATCTAGTGAATTTCTCTCCTTGAATAGTGATAAAAACATCCTTTAAAACACCAATGGGCATTTCCTTTGTCTTATTAGCCATATAGAACACATTTGAAGATGGGTGTAATGGGGGCCTTTCCATTTGATTCTAGACATCCAGGGTGAGAACATTAACTTCCATGCCCATGTCAATCAGAATATTACTTTGGAGCCATCCTTCAACAACTTCATTCAAGGTAATCTCCTTATCATAGTCAAGGCTATGGGGAGGAAGGTTAACATGCAAAACATCCCTCTTGAACTCTCCTCCAATGCTTGGTATCTTATCTCTCAACCATTATCCTAACAAAGGAATGATATTCTATTGGTGCAACATCTTACACACCTCTCTGACATCATTTATATCTGACTGAGGGACCTTAGCTATTTTCTTCTTCTCCAACCTCATGGATTTCTCTTTTAGACACTGAATTTACCCTTAAATACTTATGATTATGTCTATGATCTCTTGATAGACTTCCTTCTTAGGGGTAGGGTCCAGATAATTCCCATATACCACTTCTTCCATTATAATTAGTGGTCTATGCTTTGGTATTTCCCTGGTACGCACAACCTCAACTCACGTCGTCACTAGTATAGGGTCTAACTCTAACTTATGTGCCACCCTTGGCATCCATAGCGAGTTTTCTTTCTTCACACTTACCATCCTGAAGCCCTTGTCTTTCCATTGTTACTGTCTCATGTGTTCAAATAATTCTAGTCACTCCTCATACTTGTGCTTCTTCCCACACCAAGAGCACTATAGCAGGTCAAGAAATTCGAGCTTATAATGCTCTATGGACCCACATTTATAACAAGTTATGTAAGGGAATTCACTTCTTCCACCTCCATGATTTCCATGACCTCTAAATCCTCCATAGAATCCTCTTCTACGAGCTCCTCCATTTGCGTGCCCTTCATAGTGATGACCATCATCCTTGGAATTGTTTGCAATACTGGTCTGATGCACACCAATATTAATGGATTCGTGTATCTGGTCAATCAATCTACAATCCTTGGTTTCATGAGTAGTTGAGGTGAAAAATTTGTAATAAGACACATTCTTATGGATCACACATTGTAGTATCAAACACCTACTTGCATCATGATCTCCGTATAAAATCTCATAGTCTATCGTCATAGCATGTACCGATATCTGAGGACAACTGTCCATTGTATTCCCCTCTACCTCACAATCCATGCACCATAGGCCACTGCGAGTCTCATGTTCCGAGTTCACAGATAGCTTCTCCAGCTACTTTTCCATGGTAGCAATCTAAGCTTCAAGAAAAGGACTAACACTGGTATCCATGCTTCACATAGCCTCAGTGCACTGGGAAACCTCCAAGGCCTCGTATGGGTCTATGAAAGTATTATGTGACAACACTCTCGTGAAGGGCATTATTAATCCTCCAACAAACCATTGAGCATACCGAGAAGGATGAATATCATAAGATAATTTTGACAAGAGGGTCTTGAAGAATGCATCATACTCCCACACACTCTCTACCATACCTTGTTGAATCTCCTTCAGTGCACTAATGATCTTCTCGTCAAACTCAATAATATGAAATTTAGCTAAGAAGGCATTATGTAACATAGTATAATCTACTACTATCTGGTGAGGGTCATACTTTTGGTACCAACTATGCGTATGCCCTCATCATGTCATTGCAAACTTACTTGCTTTCCATTCCAGGGTAGTAATCCCCTTTTCTTGCCATAACAACTCACATTTGTGTACATGCTCAGTGGAATCCTCAACACCTTTCTAATATGGAAAATGTGAAGACATTTCAAAGAATACTTGCTAAGGTGGTTGAGGCCCTTGTCTGCCTGATCCAGAATGTAGATTCCCCCCGGTGTTACCTCCACCACTAGATCCACTAGATCCACAAGAACTTATTCCTCTTGACCCACCAGATCCTCCAAATCCACTAGGTCCACCAGGTCCGCTAGTTCCTACTCCACCTGACTCACCAGATCCACCTCCCGTTGCTAGCAAAGGTCTTGAAGTGGTTGCACTTTGTGTCCCCACTGTCATGCTACACTACATGCTAATAGTATGTGATATTACACAGCTATCAGATGTGTGTCCCGCACCACTTCCAGACATGATAACCAATATTTTTGTACCCATAATTTATCCAAACATTGTACCCAAAAATATTCCTCTGAACATAAGAAATGATTGTGCAGCCATAGATGTACCAAATAAAAAATTATACCTCCTATGTGTTGATCGTTTACTTCCACCAATACCAACTAGATTAGTAATAATTATCTCTAGATTTGGAAAACTAAGCACTAAGGGCTGGTTAGAAGGTGGATTCGGATGCGCACCGATGACTCTTCTCTAGAAGCCGAGGGGGTTTCTCTTCCGTGCTTGCCAAGATGGGGTAGCACAGACTGATAAGGTTCCACGTCCTCCGCGTGAACCTCAAATCCTTCCCACAATGTCTACCTCCATAAATCCATCACTCCTACAGCTTTACACTATATTTCCAAATCCCTCTCCCAAGCTTCATTATACTCGATCCACCTCTCCTCTCTCTCCATTTCTGCTGCAAGATAGACCATCCTTCTACCATAATAACTTCCATGCACCACGCCTAATAGGAATTTAGCCAGCCATGGGAAAGGCTTCCAAACTCAAAGTAATGACTAGGATATTGATAGCCAGTGGAATAACATACAAGAATGATCCTATACACTTCCTTAAGAACTCAAAAACACCAATCTCTAGGCAAGAATACATAGAAATAACGTATTCCAAGGTATAACTAGTCAGCACTCTACTCCACTAGTGATTAACAACACAGGTCCATGTCAGATCAACATCATGCAACCAATGATATTCCTCCCAGGTCCAAACACGAGGTCTATAATACCAACTCATCCTTAATGCATATGTTGATAGCCATTCATACAACTCTGTTGAGAAACAACAGAAGAATGCCTCATAGAGTTTGTGGTATAGGTTCTCCTCCACCCATTTTCATGCATCAAACTCAGATCCAATACTGAAACTTTGAGAAAACTCATCCTTCATGTTTTTGAGCCATGCTCAGACACTATCCAAGGTCAAGCACTCCATCATCAAACATTTCTCTCACAATAGCTTCAAAAGAGGTCCTCACAATGGAACCAAGATGTACTCATTATTTTACCCTCAATACTTCCTTATAACCCCAAACACACGGGCCTATCATTTAGCATACACTGGGCACTCACCCAAGGTGGGTGCAGGCACCAAATTCCTCCTTTATGTGAGCTTTGCAAGAGAGTTCTACCATTAATGGAGGATTATTTATACAAACAAAAGTGCATTCACTTAATTTAAAAGGTAGAAGATGTAACTAGCAGATTTACACATCAATGCATCACAAAAGCTAAATAAACATTTCACGAAGCACAAGAAACCAGATCTGAATCATGATAATCCAAATAACATGAGGGCTTACACCCATAAATATGATGTACAAAATAGATCCATGTATATTGATTTAAAAGAGTCTCTGATAGCCATACTACATTCAAAAGAGTCATCTCAGACCATAGACATTAAATGAAAAAGATTCAAACCCTGCAAACCTATCTGATCAGAGATCATAACTATACTTTTCCCCATTATATCCCTTGATACAAATCCCAGTACCCATACATATTCTTAATGGTATCCCTTACAACCCTCTAGCACTAAGGACTCTAAACCCTATCATTTCTGCAACACTTCATTATTGTCCTTCTCTTCCTCTACATTCTCTATGCATTCCCTTTATGTCTCTCTATGCGTCTCTATTATCTTCGTGTCTGTTCCTACCCCAAGAACCTCTTTAAGTAGGATCATTGACCACCGCCATGACTTCTCTTCTGAGAAGATCATGTGCTAAGTGTTGATGTGGTCCTCTATTGGAAAATGCTTATCCTCTTTGCAAACCTTCCACTAATTGTAATGATGCCTTTGAGAATATTCCTTTCATGAAATATCCTTTTCTCGACCTCCAAGGTTCCAGGCTAGCACCTTATCCACTCATCATGCCTAGCCAGGTCCTCACATTTTTCCTCAAGTGACTCCATGAGGCCAAATACAACTAAGTCCTTTAAACCCTTGTTCTGCCTCCTGCACATGCCCTAGTTTCACTTAAACCCTTCTTAAACACCTTTTTCCTATGCTATTTTCCCTAAGCACCCTTCTATCCATTGTTCTTGTGCGCACACACCTATTGGTACTTAGCCAATATTTTAGGGTCTAATAGGCACTCTAATTTATTTTTCTAACTCCTAAGTGCAAGATAAATCCAAAAAAGTTATAAAAAAACAAGAGTAATCTGAAAAAATGAAGTTAATTTAATTCTACAAGTAATAAGTAAAGAAATCTAAAAAATCCTATAAGAAGGGGAAAAATCAAAAGTAATCCAAAAAAATGAAGTTACTTTACTTCTACAAGTAATAAGTAAAGAAATCTAAAAAATCCTATAAGAAGGGGAAAAATCAAGAGTAATCCAAAAAAATGAAGTTACTTTACTTCTACAAGTAATAAGTAACGCAGTCCAAAAAACCCTATAAGAAGGGAAAAAAACAAGAGTAATTCAGAAAAATGAAGTTGCTTTACTTCTACAAGTAATAAGTAAAGTAGTAATGGGGGTCAAAATCCTGTAAAGAAGAGAAGCAATAATGGGGGGTCAAAATCCCTCAAAGAAGGGAAGGCATTAATGAGGGGTCAAAATCCTGCAAAGAAGGGAAGGGAGTACTGGGGGTTTAAATTCCGCAAAGAAGGGAAGGCAATACAATGGGGCATTGAAATCCCTATAAGAAGGGAATTTAAACAACACATTAACTCATTGAGCAAAAATAAGTAAAGCAATTGCTAAAACCCAAAATACAAAGAGAAGTAAGTAATGGGGGGTCAAAAACCCTAATGTCCATAAATTTTGACCAGGTGCTCTATTTTTTGAGATCTTGGACTTTTCAAAAATATCTCAACCTCCTCTATACAATGAAATCATGAAAATAAAATTTAGATGTGGGTAAGTAGGTGAAAAATTTAAAAACAGAAGAAAGAGTAATCCAGAGAAATGAAGCTACTTTACTTCTAAAAGTAATAAGTAAAGCAGTTGCTAAAACCTAAAATACAAAGAGAATCAAGTAATGGGGGGTCAAAAACCCTACTGGCCATAAATTATGGCCAAGTGCTCTATTTTTCAAGATCTTAGAATTTCTGAAAATATCTCGACCTCTTCTACATAATGAAATCATGAAAATTAGTTTTTGGTGGGAGTAGATGGGAGAAAAATGACCAAAAAATCCCAACATGAAATGAACAGTTCCAAGCAGCTATGCTACCAAATTTAATGTAGTATGGGAAGTTTTCTTCTTTAGCAAAAAAAAGGGAAAAACAAGACCAAGGTTCTACAGCTAGAATAACTTCTTCATTTATATTTTTCTTATTTTTCTTATTTTCTTCTTCTCTTTCTCATTTTCTGGGCAATCTAATGAAGTAATCGAGATTAATTGTAAAATTTAAGTAATTCGGTTAAAATCCATTTCTTCAAGTTATTTGAAAAATTCAATTACTTAGTAATAGATGGCATTGCATGCAAATTAGTTGATGCCATTTTGAACTGTAGAACATTCAAAAGTCATGCATGCCGAGAAATGAGAAATTTGAGGAGGAAAATGATTAACTTCTTGTAGCTTTGTAGCTAGGCACATGTGGAAATATAATCAATATCTCCTATTTGTATTTTCTTTCTAGATGTTTCAAATAGAGAGAGAATCCTATGGGCTAAAGGATGGAAATTTTTGGCAACCCATTATTGCAATTTTATGCATGAAATTAAATATCTCAAACTTTATGTTGGGACTCTTGAATGTTCTTTGTATAACTTGGCTGGAATTGAATAAGAAGAAGGTAGATTTCTGGAGAACTTTGTGTCTGAGAATTTTCACTGTGCATTTTGTGAGGATTTTTATGGTAAACTTTGTGTTACCTAAAATCTGATCTGAATTAATTTCTTTTTCATTTTATTAAATTGTGACATTTAAAAAGTATTTATTTATTCTGTACGGCTGTAATAATCTCTGTAATCTAATTATTATAAAGTGCATCCTCTCTTTTTCTCACTGCTACTATACATCCTCTTATTTTCTGCACAACTTTCCCAAACACAATTTCTTACTTTATGAAAAATTACCAATGCTTCATGATCTTTGTAATTAAAGTAATACCACTGAAAAATAATTAAAATAAATAAATATCTTACACGAGATCTTCATCGTTAAATGAAAGGGACTTATCCCATGACTGCCTAGTTTTGTGTGTAAAAAATCTAGCCAACTGTTTTTGGCATCTCCGCTAGGGAGAATAAATAATGCTGATATCTACCTATCATGTGTGTTTTTTTAATAAAAAGAGAGAGAAAATATTAGTGACTCTGTAAAAAAAAAGATAAAATATTGGCGACTCCATATATAAAAAAAATTGGTGACTCCATATTTGCATTGTGCTACTGTTTCTTTCTAGGGTCAAGATGGAAAGAATGATGTGTACCTAAGGATAATGCTCTATAAAAAATTTCATGGCTGTGCAATAACCAAAATCTCCAGTTCCTTAGGGTCCAGCTATTAGCCCTCTTGCATTGGTTTAACTGCTACATGATTTGCCATGCGGATCACGTAATAATTTCCCAAAATTCAATGGTGATGGGAAGCAACACCCAGATGAACATATAGCTACATTTTTTAGCTTGTGAAGTTCTATCTTCCAATACCAAGAACCTCTTGCTGCAAAGAACTCCCACAAATCATCCATGGAGGGAATGGTCAAAGAAGTGCCTGCTACCAAAATTGGTCTACATGAGGAGAGCCATGATGAATCAATTATAAAATCAAAAGCCATCATGGAGAAGCTAGAGTCTTTTACAGAGTTGTCCATGTAAATGGAACAAGGATCAGATCGACTTGCATGTAACTTTATCCATGGAAAGGAAAGTATGCAGAATTCCCCCATTCATGGGGATGAACTTCAAAGAAATGGGAAAATCATGAGGATTAAGCCTTACCTAATAAGATATCTAGCTAGTTTAGAGCCACTCGAGGAGTTTAAACCAGTCATGCTTATTTATGAGCATGAGGATGAGCTACAACGCACCAAATATCAACCACAGTACCTCTAAAATCCAAATACAAACAAAATAAAATAGGCGTTTATTTTATTTATTGTTGTTGATACCTTGGTAAGAAGGGTGGAGAAATAGCTTCAAAATAGTTTTTCACTCTTGTTGAGGACTATGTTCAATGAAAACTCAATTACATGGTCTAAGTTTGTGAGGAAAGGCAACTATTTCTCCCTACTTGTTGCAAGATTTGTTTGAGCTTCCTTTGCCTCTGGTTAATGTAGATTAGGTAGTTATGTTTTCAGCAAAATAAATGCTTGTGTACACTCTACATGTTTCCACTTGGGAAACATATGATTTTACATGTTTGTATATAGTTTTTTTTGCCATGTTTAGTTCACTTTAGGATCAAATCAGATAGTTGAAGTAGTTTCTAAGCTTTATTTAGAGCTTCGCAGATCATTCTTGATACCAGTCTTCAAGTAGTTTCAGTTTGATGTTAAGTTCATCACAGATTGAGGAGGTAAATTTTTAAAAGGAAAAGAAAAATTTCTTCAAGATTAAACTTGACTCCATAACCCAATGAACAAAACTTGAAACTAGAGATGCTGGGATCTCATCTCCATTTCTTCCATTCTGGCATAAATAAAGATGTCCATAGATGAAGCCAATTGGTGTCCCCAAAGATTTCAGTTAAAAATCTTTGGATACCCCTTTTAAAAATTTGGATCTTTTTCGATGGAAAATTTTCTGAGGATTCCTTTAGGAGGTTGTAATAGGTTACTTGGTTACATGTGAAAAATACCCACTTGCTCAAAGTTGCCCAAAATCCCCAAAAAGCTAAGTGTGAATTTCACGCTAGACCAATTTGGGTTTTTCAAGTTGCTTTACTTCACAATTTGCAGTAAGTCCTCACCCAAAACCCAGTTTTCACTAAAAATGTGTTGTAGGAATGAAAAACTACTTTACTTATCTAAAAAATAATTAAGTTAAGTTGTCACAAAAATCTGATTCATGCCACTGCCAGTGTATTTTAGGTTTTCCAACTACTGTTGCTGTCAGGGTTTTCCAATTGCTGTTGCTGTCAAGGTTTTCCAACTACTACTACTACTAAGGTTTTCCAACTACTACTACTGTACGTGTATTTCAAGTTTTCCAACTACTAACTGCTGCTGCTTCTAGGGTTTTCCAACTGTTGCTACTACAAGGGTTATCTAACTGCTATTGCTGCTAGTGTATTTCAGGTTTTCCAACTACTGGTGCTATTAGGGTTTTCCAACCGCTGCTACTGCGAAGGTTTTCCAATTTTTGATACTGCTAGGGTTTTTGAACTACTGTTGCTACTAGTATATTTTAGGTTTTCCAAAAAACAACTTGAGGAAAAATTGGACTTGAGCACTTTCATGGGTCTTTAGTGACGAATATGATAAAACAGGTAATTCTCATGTTTTTAGGGAACTAGGAACCATTTAGATGTAATTTCTCTTCTCTATAGGCTTCAAAATACATACTTAGCCAAAAATTTGAATAAAAATGGTAAAAAAAGGAAAATCTGGCTTTGGGGCACCCTACTATATTTTTCTAACTCCTCAGTCTAAGAGACATTCAAAAAAATTAGAAAAAAGAAAGAGTAATGCGGAAAAATGAAGTTACTTTAATTCTACAAGTAATAAGTAAAGTTGTCCAAAAAAACCTATAAGAAGGGAAAAAATCAAGAGTAATACAGAAAATGAAGTTACTTTACCTCTACAAGTAATAAGTAAATTAGTCCAAAAAACCCTATAAGAAGGGAAGAAAACAAGAGTAATCCGTAAAAATGAAGTTACTTTACTTCTATAAGTAATAAGTAAAGTAGTCCAAAAATCCCTATATGAAGAAAAGTAGTAATGGGGCTCAAAATACTGCAAAGAAAAGAAGTAGTAATGGGGGGTAAAAATGTTGTAAAGAAGGGAAGGCAGTAACGGGGGGTGAAAATCCCACAAAGAAGGGAAGGCAATAATGGGGGGTCGAAATCCCTATAAGAATTGAATGTCAACAACTCATTACTTCATGAGAAAAAATAATTAAAGTTGTTGCTAAAACCTGAAATACAAAGAGAAGTAAGTAATGGGGGGTCGAAAACACGAATGGCCATAACTTTTGACTAGGTGCTTTGTTTTTTGGGATCTTGGAATTTTCAGAAATCTCTTAGCCTCCTCTACACAATGGAATCATGAAAATCATATTTAGATGGGGGTAAGTTAGTAAAAAATGGAAAAGACATAAACATGAGTAATATAAAGAAATGAAGTTATTTTACTTCTAAAATTAATAAGTAAAATAGTTACTAAAACCCAAAATACAAAGAGAAGAAAGTAATGGTGGGTAAAAAACCTTATTGGCCATAACTTTTGACTAGGTACTCCATTTTTGGAGATATTGGAATTTCCAAAAAGATCTCGACCTCCTATACACAATGGAATCAGGAAAATAAGTTTTTGGTGGGAGTAGATGGGAGAAAAAGGGAAAAAACAATCCCATCATGAAATGAACAGTTCTAGGCAACAATGTTACCAAATTTAATGTAGCATGGACAATTTTCTTCTTCAGCAAAAAAGGAGAAAAGAAAGACCAAGGTTCTACAGATGGAAAAAATTCTTCATTTCTCTTCTTCTTCTTCTTATTTATCTTTCTCATTTTTTGGGAAATGTAATGAAGTAATCGAGACTAATTGTAAAACTTAAGTAACTCGGTTAAAATCCATTACTTCAAGTTATTTGAAAAATTCAATTACTTAGTAATCACTGGCATTACATGTAAAGTAGTTGATGTTGTTTTTAACTGTAGAACATTCAAAAGTCATGCATGCTGAGAAATGAAAAATTTGAGGAGGAAAATGCTCAAATTCTTGCAGTTTTGTATCTAGGAACATGTGGAAATGTAATCAATATCTCCTATTTTTATTTTCTTTCTAGATGGGCTATAAATAGAGAGAGAATCCTACAGGATAAAGGATGGAACTTTTTAGCAACATGTTATTAAAATTTTATGCATGAATTTAAAGATCTAAAACTTTGTGTTGAGACTCTTGAATGTTCTTTATATAACTTGGATGGAATTGAATAAGAAGAAGACAAATTTCTGGTGAAATTTGTGTCTAAGAAGTTTCACTATGTATCCTATTAGGAGTTTTATGGTAAACTTTGTGTTACCTAAAATCTGATTTGAATTAATTTATTTTTCATTTTCTTAAATTGTGACATTTCCAAAGTATTTATTTATTCTGTACAACTCCAATAAGATCTGTAATATACTTATTGTAAAGGGTATCCTCTCTTTTTCTCACCGCTACTATACATCCTCTTCTTTTCCGCACAACTTTCCCAAACACAACTACTCACTTGTTGCAAAATTGCTAAGATATGGTTCGTGAGATTTGTAATTAAAATAATACCCTTGGAAAATAATTAGAATAAATAAATATCTTACATGGGAGCTTTACCATTAAATGAAGGGGACTTATCCTATGAGTGCCTAGGTTTGTGTGTAAAAAATCTAGCCAACACTTCCTCATGGAACTTCGTCACGTTGTCATTCGAGTGCAACTCAGTTGATATGTGCATTATCCCAATTTATCCTCGTTATCACATTATCTCACAGTTTGATACCACTTGAGATTCCTGAGGTTCTCTATTTCCCTTTACAGTAAAATTCCCACAAGCTAGAGATATTTGTTTTCATGCAAAATGTATTTCATGAAAAGTTAAAACTTTGATCATGACAACTAAGCCCATAGTGTAATCATGCCTCCTAGTCATTGTGCATCCTTCCTCTGACCAAATTGTCTTTAGACCCTCTCTCACATTGGCTTAGAGGAAAGTCCTAAAATGTTTTTAAATTTTGTTTCAGTGTGCCTGGATTATTGAATTATATGATTAATGAGTTGAGTGTGACTTGACGGAAGATAACTTGCTTTGGAGGCCTAGAAAGGCCAATTTTAGGCATTCTGAAGCTAGTATGAATCCTTTGGGAGAGATTAGAAAAGATATTAGGTATATGGAGGTTGTTTTTAGGAGTCTTGAAAGTTTTGGAGGAAATATAGGAACTTTTTGATAATTCAGGGACAATCTTCTCAGCAACGAGTTTTTAGGTGCAAGGAAAAGGAATTAAAAAATTAAAACTTGACTTCTCTAGATGATTTTGAGAGCTTTGTAAGGAGTTAGAATGAAAAAAGTAGGCATTGGAAAGATATGATAATTATATAAAAAATTTTAACATACATTTTTATATGATGTGTGAAGGTTTGTTGAATGAACCGAGACAATGTAGTTATCTTTCTGTTCTGAATAGAAAGGGGGATAATTTTTTAATTTCAAGAATATTAAATTTTTGAAATCTATTCCATTAATATTTGAATGTTTTTTGGAGTCAAAATCATATAATATTTGACTCCAAAAACATCATCCTAAGCCTCTGAAGTGAAAAAAGTAAGTTTCCTTGCCATTTCTAAACATCTAATACAAATATGGCTTTCTTAGAATAATCTAGTCACACCTTTCAAATCCTTGTGTCCCAATTGTCCCTGTGGGGATAAGGGGGACATGAGGTACATAAAATTTTTCCCTCATCCTACTCCCAAATCTATAATTTTCAGCCATGTGTGTCCCTTTTGTCCCATGTGTTCTGTTTGCATCTAAAGTGCAAGGGGGACATGAGGTACACAAAAGTGTGCCCTCACTCCCTCACCATGGGTGCATGTTTGTTTTCCCATTGTCCCCTCTTCCCTCAAGGGAAAAGGGGGACAATAAAATGTGCCCCATTCCTTTTTTTAGCTCTTGGACCCTCCACATGAGTCTGGTTAACCTGAATTGAGTCTAAGACGAGTTAAGGTGTGTGAGAGTGAGGGAGAATCTTAAAATTCATACTTAGCAAAATTTCCATAATGCCACATGTAAAAATATTTATCCAAGGTGCACATTGATGTCCCAAGCTCTCCTATTTCCTTTTTGTGCCTTTGGCATGGTACAACTCAAGCACTAACTCCCACCTACAGTTAAGTTAAGCTTGTCAGGTTAAAGTGAAGTTAAATGCATCACATTATCACTAAATATCAAGTTGAAACATGTCTCAATCCTGATACAAGATGTAATTTGGATCCCCCATTTTCCCATTATACCCATTTCCCCATTTTAACTAGCTTGTAAACCAAATTTAAACTTAACTTCAACCCAGGTTTAAGATGCAGTCGACAGGGTAAGTTAAAACTTCATAAAACTCATTCAAAATTCTCTTCGACCACACATATAGTAATTTTTATGAAATTAATGTTGAAAAATAATCCAAATAACATTATTTATTCCATTCCATAGCATCAAGATTATATAAAAATTCTTATTTTACTCTATGAATATCCGATGAGCGAAATCACTTGAAAATTGGAGTGAACAATCCTCGAAATATCTACTTTCACATAAGACATTTTTTTACATGATGATGTGGAAGTTTATAGACATATGGAGGAATATATTTTATCATATAATTATTCCCTCTTTGAATAATTTTTCACTTTCCCAAAGATCGAATGGGTGAAAATCTCTGAAACTTAGTGAATGATCCTTAAAAAAATCTACTTTTATCTAAGTTGTTTCTCAGATGATGGGGTGGCTGATTTTTCAAAATACGGAGGACTAATTTTTTCTCAATATTATTCTCTTAGATGAAAATATAATTTTCCCACTCATTTGGATGAGGGAATCATCTAAAAATTGGAGCATGGAATCTTGGAATAAAACCTAAAATTTCAAGACTATTTTCGTTACTATCTGACACATGCAATGAAATTACTAAAAATAACATGTGTCCATGGTAGGGCATGTATAAAAATATTAAATTGTAAAAAAATTTGAATTCTTAGCATCCATGGTCCCTTGAACAGGCAAGAAACATCAAGAATTTAAAATAGTAAAAAATGCTAAAAAATAGCAGTCATGGATAAAACTTGCTAAAAATAGTAAGTCCTAGAATTGAGCTAAGAAAAGCTATGGAAACTCCCATTTTTTCTTGTCTAATTGATTTTTTACATAATTAAAAATATAGGAGGGTGTCTCTTGGTCCAAACAAGAAATATTTTCCCCGCAAGATCTCTAGGCATTGCTCAAGAGGTGATTTTTGCAAGGTGTAATTTGATGTGAAGGGGTTGAATGGTCCAGACCATCCTAATTGTGACAAAAGAGATTCATCCTAAGTATTTTTCCATCATGAAGGATACATCATTGTTACTAACGTTCTCCCCAAAGTTGAATATCGTCACATGAATAAGATTATGATGAGAAATGGATCAAAGCGAGTTATATTGTGTGTGAAAGATAGTCACTTGGGTAGTGGGAGAAATTGGGAACATCATGGGGTCTATAAATGATCTGAAGAATAAATAGATCTTTTGAAATTAAAATTCATAAATAATATAATCATTGTGAGATATGAGTGAGGATGGAATTCATCTCAATAAATGCATACCTTGAGGAGTGTTTCTAAACACTTGATCCATGCTTAATATTGAGCTCACATATTACAAGTCAGAGAAAGTGGAATTCACAGTGTTTCAGTACAATTTGGAGGAAAATATCATGGAACTAATTCTCATTCATTACTTCAAGTTCCATTCATGGATCATTATTGCTATCAGGAAGAAGAAAACCATCTCCATGAGGATCAATTAAGAAAGAGGGTGTTCATACACCATAATGATGTTTCCACTCATGGTCTGGAAAGTGAGTGAAATATGAGACTCAAGGAGTGAGTTGATGATATCCATATCTTGACTACACTATTATGTTAAAACCTTCTTCAAGGAACAAACTAGGATGAGATATTCCAAGCTATCAAAACATCAAGGACCATCATGTGTGAAGGATCGAGAGACCATCTATTCCCACCTAAAACATGTGAGAAGAGGGTATATGAGTTAATTCCATTCACAGAGGATTCTGTAGCCATAAATGGAAAGATGCTGATCTTCATTTGGAGCACCATGTGAGTAAGAATGGGAAACCGTCTTCGTTTCATTTTTTTTCATCCACTTGGTAGTGTCCTTAAACACCACCCACAACCTTGTGGTGTCATCATGCCTTAAGAAGGAAGGACATTGACTCATTTCATTACAACAGGTGTCCATATGACAAGAATTACATTCAGGGGTAATCATTTCACCTAGATGATGAAGGCCTATTTCAGTAAAAGAAGAATAAGTATTAAAATTTTTGAGCATCATGGATTTGTCTCTTATGATCATCGGGGTTAATTGTGAAATTCTAAGAAGTAAAAAAGTGAGTCTCACTCTCACTATGAGATCAGGAGAGAACCATCATGAGTGATGATAGTAGTCATCCTAGGCTCACATTGCCATGTATCACATCAATATTTATAAACACTCTTTCAGAACTCTGGAGTGTTCATGGATATTGTAGGAGGAAGCATCTGCACTCACACTATTTTAGTTTAATAAGTTGTCATAGGCCAAAGTTCTCATTCATGAATCATTTCATCAAATATCTATCAAAAGATTCATCTTCCTTAGATTTGGTGAACCCTTCTCTCTCTTTATATCTCTTCCTTGTTCTCTCTCTATCTTCTAATTTCTCATTAATAATGTATTTTTTCCCTATTTTTTTTATTCACTTAAGTGATATTTGATTCAATATTGTAAGAGTCCTTTTTCATCAATAATAAAAGGACTCATTTTCCATTTCTAGGAATTTGGAAGGTCACAAGTGATGAAGGGAAGTGAAAATTCATGTGGGGGGAGATGAAAGATAGTTTTTTATGTTATAAATTAGAATGGATTCTACATTCCAAAGGCTTGGAAATTGTTGATTAATTGTATTTTGTTGAGATTTACCACTACTACTTCAAACAATAAAAGTTACAATTATTATATTCATTTGATTATGTTCCTCTAATCTCTCTCTCCTTTCCAACTTTGTATACATTATTATCTTATAAAAGAAAGAAAGGTGTCTGTGCCTTTGATAAATGAATCAATAAAATTATGTGTCTATGATTTATTAGTCTTATCATTATTAGAATTATTTTATTCGTCTAATTGAATGTGGACCTACTATGGCTGATGTATGTAAATTCTATAAGCCCGCTCACAACATTAACTCTCTCTCTCTCTCCTTATTTCATTAACTCCCCTTTACCTCTCCTCATAGAAAATTCCTCCCTTGTACTTTGTATAAGCACCTTGCCACATGTTTAGTGGAGTATTTTTGTGTGATCCTTGCCCTAATGGTCACTCCATAATTTTAGTTAGTTTACATTCAATAATGGGAGCCTCCCCATACACAAGGAGGGGTTTAGCCCCATAGTGTTGGTGAAAACTCAAAAATTTGCACTGCAACACATTATTTCGCTAACAAGTTTTTTGACTCCATTGGGAAAGATCTATAATTTGTGCACCCATAAAAATATCTGAAAATATAAAAAAATTAGATATTTGAACATTCATGAAAATTGAAAAAACCAAAAAATACCATATAAATGTTCAAGAACCTTTTTATGACCTTTTTTTCCTAGTTTCATTTCTCTCTAATAATTTAAACAAACAAGTAGAAAGAAGATACACCAAAATTGATCATGTAAATGGAGCTCTACACCCCACATTAGAGGAACAAAAAAGAGTTGATTTCAAACTTCCCATCATTCAAATAGCAAGGCGAATAGATCTCTAGTAATTTTCAGAATTTGATCCTAGTTTTCCTCTTGAATGTTATATTGGAGAAGCAGTTGTAGAACTCCTATTCCTCATTCCTCTAGAAGAAGAAAGGGAAGAAGAACCAAAGAAGAAGAAACAATGGATTCACCCATGCCATGGGGATAAAATTCTGGTCCATTGGCTTTGGCTCCATCACTTCAAAAAATTCTAAAAGGATCAAGAAATAAATTTCCCAACTTCTGTTAACTTTACAAGTTACCATTGTTGGGAGGGCTTTTAAAAATTTCTTGCAAATTTTTTCCTTTCCTAGTCCTTAGTTATTTTTGGAAATTTTGTTTCAAAAATTTTCTTAGCATCATTTTCACTAGATTTTGGATTTTATAAGTTGACCTGCATTTTGCATGAAAAATTAGTGTTGAGTTCTAAAGCCCGAAGTCCAATCTCATTGGAATTTAGAACCGGTAGTCAGAACTGCAAGTGCATTTTGCATGCAGTTTCCCTCCTGAATTCTGAAGTCTGATTCCACACCATAATTTTGGACTTCAGGTTCTAAAGTGCAAGTTCATGTTACTATGAAAAAGATTTTATCCTCTATGCCTTTGTAGGATAGGAAAGTGTTTCAAGAATCCTCATGCAGCAAAACAATGATATGATGGAGCAACCAATTGCCTTTTTTAGCCAGTCCCTCAATGAATATGAACTCAAATACTTTTTTTCCGAGAAACAAAATTTTGCTGTCATCCGGGCATTAAAGAAGTTCAAACATATGCTATCCACTAACAAGATATAGTTGATAATGTCACATCCAAGAGTAAAAGATTTTCTATTGAAAAAGGATATGAATGAGAAACAATCTAGATGGATCATCAAGGTCATGGAGTATGACATACATATTAAGGTAACTAGACTAGTTAGAGGGAAGGGATTATGTCAAAAAATTGCTGTTGATTTGAAATCAAAAGAAGAAGGGAACATGGTTCTTCATGATCATCCTAAAGAAGATACTCCTATCAAATGGCTATCAAAAATGAATAATTTTTTTCTATTACAAGAATATCCCCTTGACTTGGATAAGACCCAGAGATGAAGTTTCCTACTTCAGTCCATTCCTTATGTTCGTGTAGATGGTGTTCTTTTTCGTAGGGATCTGAATGACATTATCCTATGGAAAAATTGGACAAAATACTAGAAGAATTCGAAAATGGTTTATCAGGAGGACATTTTTCAATAAGAACCACCACTATGAAGATCATGAGGGTTGGTTATTATTGGCCAGATTTGTTAAGAGATTCCCATCAGTAGGTGAGAAGATGTAAAGAATGTTCCTTTTTCATAGGGAAGCAATAACCAGTTTCCCTTCTCCTCCATTTGATTCAAGTAGATCAACTCTTTGTTTAGTGGGGGTTGGATTTTATTGGAATGATCAAACCTCCATCCAGTGATGGACATAAGTGGGTATTGACAATGACAGATTATTTCAATCGGTGGACGGAAACTGTAACATTGAAGGAAGGAAATGAGAAGTCTATTATGGATTTATTGGAAGGTATAATGACAAGGTTTGGTGTCCCTCTTAGTCATTTCAGATAATTCCATGGCCTTCTTAGGTTTAAAACTCAGTGAGTGGGATGTTTAAAATGGGATGTACCTTAAGACTTTGTCTAACTATTATCCACAAGGAAATGGTTTGGCCGAGTCTAGCAATAAGAATCTCATATAGATCATCAAATGGAAAATGGAGAATAACAAACGGACTTGGCATACCCAACTTAAGACTACCTTGTGGGCAGATCAGATCATGCCAAAGAGGGCCATAGGAAATTCCCATTTCATGCTTGTATATGGTAGGGAAGAAAAAATCCCTTTATCTTTGTAATTTCTCTCCTTGGAGTTAGCACATCAGTTGAAGGTTATGGAAAGTGATCCTGTGATAGTAAGATTTAATGGATTAATGGAATTGGAAGAAGTTAGTAGAAAATCTATAAAGACTTTAGAGCAACATCAAGCTTAAACAAATAAGAATTTTTATAAGAAAGTTTCTCATAAGACCTTTCAAGAAGGATATTTGGTTCTCAAATGGGATCTTGACATGACCATGATAGGAATGCACACAAAATTTGATGCTCTCTAGAGAAGACCATACATCATTACAAGATCTAAAGTGGAAAATTCATTTTGCCTATCCAGACTCAATGAAGAAGCACTTCCTATCCCTGTGAACGAGATACATCTTAAAACTTGTTTTTGAGAAGGTTTCAACTTGTACAATATTAGTGTAGGTTTATTTCCTCCATGTGATTTGCAGATTGTTTGGTTTACTTTGTCTTGTTTTGTTTATTTCTTTTAGCTTTGTTTTCCTATTTGTGTTTTATTCTGAATGTTATCAAGGTCTAGGAATCTCTTTCCCAATGGATTGTTTAAGGCTACTGGAATAATGCTTAGTAGAAAAGCATCCTCGAGAGGTTACCAAAAATGTTAACTTTATAAGTTACCATTGTTGGGAGGGCTTTTAAAATTTTCTTACAATTTTTTGCCTTTCCCATTCCTTAGTTTTATTTGGAAATTTTGTTTCAAAAATTTCCTTAGCATCATTTTTTACTAGATTTTAGATTTCGGAAGTTGACCTAAATTTTTCATGCAAAATGAATGTTGAGTTCTAAAGCTCGAAGTTTGATCCCATCAGAATTTAGAATTGGAAGTCAGAACTGTAAGTGCATTTTGCATGTAGTTTCCCTCCCAAATTTGAAATTCTGATTCCACACCATAATTTCAAAATTTGGGTTCCAAACTGCAAGTTACATGTTAGTTACATACCAGATCCCAAATTTCGAAACCCGACCCCTTCACCATTTTGGAACTTTAGAATTCAGAGTCTAGAGTGCATGTTGTATGCATCCTACACGCCGACCTATGAATTCCAATTTTTGAAGGTAATAAATTCCCAACCACCTCACACATGTCAGACTGCGGTAATTAATTTTCACACTCCTATAAATATGTAAGTTTTTACTTATAATTTTTACTAGATGAATTAGTACACTGACACACTGACAAACTTGCGCGTCCCAAACGTACCCCTAAGCACTTTTTTGGAGTATTATTTCACAATTTTCTCATCATTTTGGGTAAGTTTTACAATTTTTATTTTAATTTCCATTTTTAGGGCTCTTGTTATGTTATTTTGCTTCTTTCTTGTCTTCCATTATTCATTTCTCTACATTTCTCCTAGGTGTTGTTCTTAAAATTTAAACCATGGATTTCCTTTGCTTGTTTTTTCTATTGTTTATAAGGTATAAACTTTAAGATACTTCACAAATAGGATTGAAAGGTTTATATTGGGAGAAAACCACAATTCAGAACCTAGGATTTTTGGGTTTGAACCAACAGAGATTTAGAGATTTGTTTTGCGGAGTTTCAGACTTTGGGTTCAGGTTTTCGCGAAGACTTTTGTTTTTAGAAGTTTATGTTTTTTAGTGCCCACTTTGACATCTTTTGATACTAATCATGGCACTATAGACTATATGATGGACATTTTTTATAGTTTTGATTTAGCATGATGTTAGATGTGAGACCATGGATTATTGTTGACTTTGATTATATAGGATGCATTATGATTATTATAGACACTTTATACATTGATGTTGGTATACTATTTGACATGGTTATATTATAGATGTTGTTTAGACATGTGATATTTGATATTTTGAGTAAACCTAGAAAATGGAAATTATTTGATGATGATATACTTGTTGATTAAATTACAAATGATATAGTTGTTACTTTGATGTTGTTGTGATTCATTTTATATAGATGATTTTGGAATTATATTTATATTCATTTTTGGATGTTCTGATATGGCCACGAGACCGAAGGAGGTATTTATGTTTTACAGGTTAAAATATCACATCAAACATCGGGGGATTGGAGATCAACCACATTGGAATTCTAGATGAATTCAACAATGTCACCATGGCAACATGTTTTTTGTGTGTGTGTGTGTTGTCTTGTTAGGGATTTCCATGGGGGGGATTACCTTTGAATGTGACCAAGGGGATTTGTGTATTTTATTAGTGTGGTTCCTTTTTATTATTGTTTTCATGTGTTTATTTTTTGATGCATTTACATCTTTCATTATTCTTTTAATTGTGGAGAATTAATGTGAGTAATCATATTGTTAAAATAAATAAATAAATACAATTTGGGATATAAGAAAGTAATTATAGAAGTTTTTGGATCTTGTATTAAATGTGGTAAGTGATGTGTAAGTAATATGTAATAATGTGTAAGTGATGTGTAAGTTTGTGTAAGAGTTGTGTAAGTCATATTTTTGGAGTATGAAACACTCCACCTCCTTGGTAATTAGAATTTGTCCTTGGAGGCTATTTTTGGAGGCTTGTGGGACAAGTAAAACATGTCCCATACCTCTTAATGTTATTTTCCAACCATACGTATGGTTGGAGGGTTGATTTTAGACCCTTTTAATGCATTTTTATAAATCAAGTTGCATGTTTTAATTGCACTCTTCTTACATTTTATTAAATTCAGTCCTTTGGGGTGTGGGCTTTTTTGAGTGTGTAAGTTTACTGTCATATTTTCCACCCACCTCTTTATTATGCATTGGAGAATGAATTTGAATTTTGTGTTGGAGTTGAGGATGTGTGATGTGGCATCCTACATGGATCCACCTCATCCTTTTCTCTTACCTCTTCTATAAAATTCAAACACTTTGCCTTGTTTTGGGGGGTTGTTGAAACATTTTGCATGCTTCCTTGGGGTGAATTTCCTTGTTGATTGGAGCTCTTGATTTTGGAAGGATATTGGAGAACTTTGCATGCTTGTTGGTTGCTGATTTTGGGACTATATTTTGAAATTGAAAGCTTGTTGTTTTGGAACAAAATCTACCATAGAGAGGTAGGAGCTTAGCTCTCATTTATGCTTTTATTTATTTATATGTTTGTGTGAATGCTGAATATTTTGTGTGGTTGTTGGATGTCTGGGTAGATTGCCATAGGAATGGCGTAGGAGAAGGCTATGGGGAATCCTTGTGGGGGGGCATAAGGGAATGAAAATGGCATCAAAATTCTTGTGGAGGGAGTTTGAGATTGGGATCCACCATGGAAAAGAAATAGGTTGCATTTATTACTTTGTGGGGGGCATAAGGATAATTTGTGGGGGGAATAAGGAGGGATTGTGGGGGGGCATAAGGATATGTGTGATGAATTATATTGGTGGTTTGTTATAGGTGGATGCCCAATTCCCATTGGGAGGCATAAGAAACTTCCCCCACATCTCTTACTCCTTTGACTTGCATGATGAAGCCTGCGTTTTGTCTTAATGTTTTAATGTAGTTGCAAAACTGCTGTTTTGATATGGACTGTGTTTTTAATTTGAAATGTGCATGTTGAAATATTACTATGTGTATGTTTTGTGGAAGCTTGTTGTTGCCATGAGTTGAATCACACCTTCTATTGCATTGTGGTTGGGGCTCGGGGGCCAATGAAGAAGGATGGATTCACCTCTTCATTGGATGTCTTGGTTGGGTGGAGAGTGTTGCCTTTCCCCCACTTTTGTTGTGATTAAATTAGAAAAAAAAGAAACTTTGCATGTTGCTGTTCTAGAGCAAGAGGAGAAAGAAAGTTTAATAGTCCCTTATGAGAAATATTTTGTAACCTTTCCCACTTTGAAGTGGATGAAATTGTAAATGTTTTGAAATGTAAAGATGTGGTATGGATTATGAAATTTGTAAGGTGAAATGTAAAAGAGTAATGCTCTGTATTCATTTCTGTAATTAAAAAAGAAAGACATGTATTTTATATGCTGTAGTTTAAAAATATATATATGAAAGGAGTTATAAAAGATTTATTGAATTAATGGTTATATTTAAATTATGTATTTGAAATCCCTGGTTGGAAAATGGAAAAAAGAAATACATATGAAAGGAATTGTATTACTTTGTTCTTTGAAAATATGATAGAATTGGAAATCAAACTTTTCCTTTTAGTTAGTAAATGGTTTATTGAACCAACTAAATGGATCTGACTAGGATTAGAATAAATTTCCATACTTGAATGATGAAAAATGATAAATAAGACCTTTAGAAATTGATATCTGTCTCAAAATTTAAAACTGGTAATTAATTCATCTAAAATGAACAGTTCGAGCCTGCAAACAATAATCAACATTGAAAATTTAAAATTTAGTATGCTATGATATCAATGAACTCAATTTGACAAAATAAACACTTAAGGAAATATTTTAAAACATTGCAAAAATCGGGCGCAAAATTTTCAGTCTTTTTTTGTCAATTGTTGAAAAATTCGAATTGGAAATCAATTAAACAAAATTACCCTCCAAATGAATCCTAAATCATTCTTAGAATAATTCTCCATGTCTGTTTGGCATGTTGAGTGAAGGATAAGATCAAATTGAACAAAATTTATAAGTTAAAATTTACCAGTTTGCTTTTAAAAATCACTGTAGGCCGTTTTTCTTAAAATTGACCCCTTAAACTTTATCAAAATCTAAAATTTATGATTCTTGTGAAAAGAGGGCATCGAGAGCTTTCTAGAAATTCCTTGTTTTCCCAAAGCTGAGCTTTCTATCAAAATTTATGGCCTTCTGAATTTTTCTTCACTGGCATTAAATTTTGGGAAAAACTTTCCTTAACGGGCTCACGACCCGAGTCTTTCCTTAAAACACTTAATAAAAATTTTGGGAAATTTTTTAACATTTTCCCCGCCGCCTTGCCAGCCTGTAACCAATCAGAGGCTTCCACGTGGCCTCATGAGGCAACGATAGAGATGCAACACAGTTTTCTTCCTTAGAACCTTTTTAATTTTTTTTGGAAAAATTTTATTAGTTTCCTCTGCCAGCCCGCAAATCCCGTGTTAGGAAATAAGAGATAAAATATGTGGAATAATCCCTTACAAAATCACAACAGTAGAAACTAATATGTAGAAAATGTTATAGATCTCAAATAAAAGTGTAGAATAAATAACAACGTCACAGAGAGACAAGATTTAACGTGGTTCACCCAATTTGGGCTATGTCCACCAACAATCACTTGCTCAAATTTTATTAAAAGCCTCCACTATCTCAATACAATACCTAGATCCATTTAGAGCTATGCTCAATAAACTCTACAGAATTCACACCCCGAATTCAAAGCACATCTACAATACATTTGCTTGTATATGTATCATATGCATAAGACCATATAAATAGACAATTACTTAAGCAGTTTGATACAAAACAGTGGGTATCAAAACCATGGGCAAAAACCGTGGGTATCAAAAACCATGGGCAAAAAACCATGGGTATAAAAAAAATGGGGTTACCGAAAAACCATGGGTATAAAAAAAATGGTGGTACCAAAAAAGCCATGGGCCCAAAAGCAGCCCATAACAGTTACCCATTACCCATGGGTTAATAAACCACCCATTAAAATTTGCTTCAGGGGCTTTGCCCCCGAACCCCCTTGACCCACTCATCGGCGAGCGGGACCAGCATAAAAAATACCTAAGTGTAACACATAGAAGGTGTACCACACTCTAACATGAAAATATGCTCCATAAACATAACATCCTATATCCAATGAAACGCTGCCACGTGGCACCATGGGGGGTGGCAGTAGAGGGGGCGGAACCCATGTAACTTTATCCCTTTTAAAAATTTATTTTTTGGAAAATTTCCTAAATTACCTCCAAGGCCCACACTCTCATCCCTGCCTTGGAAAAATATATTCTGTGCACTCATGGGCCTGCATGTGCAACTTACCCCTTTGCACCCCTTTGGCAAATTCTCCCAAACTTCTCCGCTACCCCACCTTTCTTCATTTTCTTTTCCCACTTTAGCTTGGAGGGCGTCACGTGATCTCTTCGGACCCGTGGGAGTGTGGGAGAAAAAGTGGTTTTCACCCCCGCGCAAGAATTTTTTTTCAAAAGACTCTCCGCGGTCTACCAAACCACCTTTTTGGGAAAATTTTCATCCCTGGGCCCGCAGGCCCACTCTTGGGGGAAAATTTTCACCCCAAGGCCCGCCGGCCCATAACTTGAGTTTTATGAGGAGTTAGGAGGAATTATTTATATCAATGGAAAGGTGAGGAAATTTTCTATCCAATGGGAATAATTTAGGAAAATTTTCAATGCGTTAAATGTGAGAAAAATCTAGTTGAAACTCTAATCCTATTAGAGAATGGTTATGGTGATCATTTACCCTTTGGACCTAATTGGAACTTCTAACCCTAAATTTAGACCTTATAACTACTTATAATTATTAATTAAAGAAAAATATACTCTAGTAGATTTGAATTATTCTAGAATCTGTTAGTGGCAGCTGTAGCCTTGTAACCTAGTAGTAGACTCCTTTAAACAAGAAAAAAAATTATTCCATAAATTTCCTAACTTATCCTAGGTTGTTTCTTGGGTCTCAAGTGGGTTGTTTTAGCGGGCATCACACATTTTCAGAACATCAAAATTTTGGGACTTCAAGTTTTTACACTTCAAAGGTCCAGAGGTTCAGAGGTTCATAGCTTTGGGGGTTTCCACTTTTCGGAAGTTTGAATTTCAGAAGTTTGGGTTTTGAAATTTCATAGGTATTATGTTTTAGAAGATTGCCACTTCGTGGTTTTGGGGTTGTTCATCAAGGTTTAAGTTTTGATTTTGGAACTTTGGACTCTGGAATTTTAGAAGCATAGGTTGAGTTTATAGGGTGTTCTACAAGCATTCACTTCCGCCCCGAATTCCAATTTTTTTTGGGTTTTTAACAGGGAAAATTTCTAGTTCTTCATCCAAAAGGAAGGAAAAAATGAAGTATAACTAGAAAGGGGTGGTGCCCCCTTGAAGTATCTCATATTATGTAAACAATATTGGGGATACAAATTTAGGACACATTGACATGTTCAAATTTTGGGAAAGAGTAAAGGCCCCAAACAAGAAACCGTGGATGCAAGACATTTATGGTAGTAGACTACCCCTTGCGGCCACATTTCCCTAACATATGTAATGTCCTAAATTTGTGCTTGCTACAACATCTTGCTTTGACAAAAAATCACATACCATAAAGGATGAAGATGTCACAGTGGTGACCAAGCTTGATAGCGATTTATTTGAATACCTCCTAAAACTCCTTGATGCTGAGGAATATGCCACTATTTCCCTTGAGTCTGCTCTCTAGCATTGGGTTACAGAAAATGACACTCACACAAGGGTCATCAACAAGAGTTATTTAGTGAAAACTAAAACTTCATTATCTAGATTCCCAAAGGTGATTCCTTATTCATATTTCATTTAATAAGTGATATCATTATGTTGCTGAGTAGAGTTATAGGCCTTTCTTCTTCTAGGGAGTTCCAAGAGTGGATGTACCTTTAAATTACCACTATCAAGAGAAACAAGGACCCCATTTGATGGGGTGAGGACATCAACAATGCTATCTACTTCTAATTGTTGGATGTTCTAACCTTTGAAAATTTGTTCATGACCACTTATCTTTTGTATGCAGCGGTGGGCATGAGGCATTATCCAAGCTTGACCCCAAAAGGATCTAGGAACACAATTCAAATTATCCTATCCCTAATTCATAATGACATAAGTTCCTAGGAAATTTTAGAGAGTAAATGATGTTTTCTTCATAATTATCCTATATTTCTTTGATAGAAATTTATACAATAGGAGGATTTCAGATGAAGCTTGGAGGGAAGTGAGGGAATGGGGAGGCATCTACTTACAATTCTCAATGTTCACATATATTAGGGTGCTTGGATTCATAGGTGCTCCTACCAAACTGCTAAGATTCCCAACAAACAAGTGGGTATTAATGGAATTGATTTGTCAGTTGTTGAATTACCACAAGATTAAAAATGAACGATATAAAGAAGGGGTTTGATTTCCTATAACTATAGGTAGATACACGTGCTCCACATATAAAGCTAAAAATGTATAAAAGGATATGCAACAGATGATCCTGAAAACATTCCACCCGCATACAAATTTTGACTATTGGGATAAGTTTGAAAAAGAAAGATTCACAAGTATTCATGTCCCTTAGAGGATATCTGGATTCATTTCTGAGATGAGTATACAATAAGGGAGAAATAATTTGAAAGGTTAAATCTTCAAGAGGTAACCCAATATGGAATTGTGGCCATCCCTAAAGGCTTACATGATGACAAGTAAGTTTTAGATCCTGTATACGATCAAATTAATGTTAGGAATTGGCCTTTTCCCTAGATTGATTGTTTGATTGAGGGATGTAGAAACATGAAGGAAAGGGAGGGTCCTTGTAGAAACCTATATTTTGATCAAATAAAATTTATTACTAAACTTGTGCTAACTATTATACTCCCTGAAAATTGACGACACTTTGTCAATTAGGCCCTTTTCCCCTTCAATTCCTCTTAAATTGACCATTACATCTTGATTTAACCTCTTTTCTTGCAGTTAACTAATAGATATTCTTATTAGCTATCTCCCGCTTCCAATGCTTCCAAAATCTATTCAAACCTCCTCCTGATGCTCCCAGAAAGTTACCTAAGCCTACTTGGGACCGCTAATTGGTCCCATGAGATTAATTACCATATAAACCTAGTCAAACCTTGCTTTGACTAGCTAAAAGTGCTTTTTAGACGTACCTTTTGTCTCACATGCACCAAAAAATCCCTTTCTTGAAATCAGAAAAATATAAATAGACCTCTACCCCCCTCACTTTTCTAAGAACTCTTTCACTCCTCTAGCATGAACTATAGGCAAATAGGATTTGGGTATTTATTCATTGTTATTGAGCTATCATCTTTATCATTACATACCTAACTCTTGATTCTACCATTAATAGTGAAACTCCATTCTTGAAAGCTTGAGAACCATATCAAACAATCATATTTGATTGCTAGGATCTTCTTAGGTTCATGTTTTAGTAGCATTCAAAGAGTAGAGAGTAGTATATACATGTTATTTCAAAGTTATAATTCATGCATAAGAGTAGCTCTCATTTATCTCTTATCTTTATGGTTCATAGTTGAGTTGATAAAGCTTTGGGGTTTATTTAGCATTCTAGCCTCATTTCTATAGATTTTATAACTTATACATGTTCACAGTCCCATTCTGAATCATACCTACCAATGGTTGACAACCTTAGGAATCATGTCGAAAGCATTACAACAACTTTCCATAGATCTCATTCAAGCACAATCATCAGTGGCCCATATCATTTCATCTAAGGGAAAGTTGTTGATTCTCAAACCTATCTTAAGGCCCTACAAGATTTCCTTTGTTGTTGGAGGTTCATGATCTGCTTCCAGAGTTTTTACAATAAGATATACATCTCCCAAATTACAATCTACCAAGATCATAAATTTGAGTGTTTCACCCCAAGTCTCTCAAGTGTCATAGTCATCCCTCTCTCCATCTCTTCCATCTTCTCCATTCTTAGTCCCTCTTTCCCCTCCATCTCTCACTCTTCCTATGACCACATCCTCCATTCCCTCTATTCCCAATTTTCTTACATCTCTCGCCACATCTCCTTCTATGGCCCAAGTTTTCTCCTCCCTTCTAAATATTTCAACTGGAGAGATTCTGGGGATATGATCTCCTTTCAAAACCCCTCTTCCCCAATAATTCCTCCCCATTTCCACTTCTATTTCACCCACACCTGAGGCCATCCTTTCCACTCTGCCCCTCCGTTGTTACCACATCATTGACACTTTCAGTGACTATGACCAGTTCCTTAGTTGTATCAACTACAATAACTACTACCATAAAAATTCCTATGTTATCTTTAGAATATTCTTCTTCTATTACTATGTGGTTACATAGAAAAACAAAAAAAATAGAAGAATAAAATTCCTATCATTGATGTTGTTGATCTAAGTGTTATAGATAAACCACCTCAAAGATAGGAAAAATAACCAAGAGTTGTTTCTAATCTATCAGTTGACCAAATAGGGGAAATATTTGATGAGATAACAACTCCAGCTATAGGGAATACTAAGGAAACAATCATATCAACATAATACCAAATTTATAGGTTTTCTCTTGGCAAGGCCACCCATGAAGGAAAAAATCAAGATGTTTAGGTGGCCTTGGGTAACTTGTTTGATAAGTTTGATAAGGATAAGGTAACAAAAGATGATCTTAAGGAAAGGTTGAACAACTAACTACTCTGTTGACCAAAATCACATAGCTCATCCATACTACCACTCTCACTATTCCTCCAATCTTTGATGACACTTCTTTCTTTGTGGTGGAGAAAATTGGGTAACGAGGATGAACAGTGGGGATATGTATGGAAATATTGGTTCAAGAGGGGGAAGAAATGATTAGAGATGTTGTTAATCTTTATAATGATTTTTATGCTAAAGAAATGCCCTCTCAAAATGAGTGAATTCCTCACTCAAGAAAGTGACAACTTAGATCTTACTCTTGAGACTTGGGAATAATTGGATAATGTAAAATCAGATGTACTCTTAAAGGAAGGAGTTATTGATGATATTATAAAGCCATTATAATTCAAAAAAGAAATAAAATTCAAAGTTTAGGTATTAAAATAATCCCTAGAGAAGTTGGAGGAAAGAAGGGTCAAGGAAGTTGATGGATTAAATGATAATGCAGAAGATTTTGACAGAATTTATTACAAATTTCTAGACAAGAACATTGATGTGCTCCCATTCGATCAAATTATTTCCCATTTCAGGAATTTGGTGAACTAAGATGATGATGTAATAAATTATTTTGGTCTTTAATCCATTTACTAATTGGTATCCTACCAAAAATTCCTACGTCAACTCAAGAAGGTCATAAACAAGGCCAAAATATTTCCAACGAAAGTAGATGGATAAACCAAGTTAGAAGACATCCTGAATTGTTATGCATGTAGACTTGATGATGAAGAGGTTCAAGGAATTGTCAAGCATCTTCTATATTTTAGGCATAGGGTAGTTGAGGAAGAAGGGAAGAAGGAAGAATCAAACCAAGAATAAGGTGACACCAGTCCTAGCTAGGCATGGCAACCATTGTTAAACAACCTCCAAGCTAAGGAATCGATGGAAGTTGTAGGGTTGATTCAGTCAAACTTGCACAACCATTTTTTATATTTTCATGGGAGGTTGTTCCTGAAGTATTAACACATTCTATTTTTAGTATGAAGTAGTTAAGAGGAATTTCTATAATTGTTCAGTCCTATTAGATTATAAATAGGAGGATGTATTATGTTTTAAGGGAAATTTTATATCTAGTTGTAAGGAGGCTCTATTATTTTGGAGAGCCAAGAAATAATCTTTAGCCTCAGTATATTTAGAACTATATTTTACCTTTGAATATTTGATATGTTCTGCATCTATATTATTCATTGAATACTTGTGAATGTTTTAGTTCCTTGTATGTAGTGGTTATCTTGCTTTCATATTGATAATCTTTCTTAGTTAACTTGCAAGCTGTGATATATGGCCTTACTATTTCAATTATGGAAAATATCAAGTCCCTTCTATTATTTCTAAAGTTAATATCCATTAAAAGCAATAGCTAAGAAGATTGTAAGGATTTATGTGAATTATATAGAGCTATGAAATTATACTCTATGCATATGATCTATTTGTTCCTAAAAAACTTGGTGCATCACTGATTTTCATATGTTTCAGTTATCCTTTTATCCCTATACCCCATGAGAAGATAGATTGTTTTGCTTCAAGTATTATAGCTTTGCATATTGATCTTAAATCGAATGCACTAGGTTTAATAGGAAGCTGACCTTCTTCGAAGGTTCATCCCAAGGAGCCAATGTCACATAACTTGGGGATATTCCCATGTTGTGCTAAATTACTTAACGATTCAACGGGTGCATGATCCATGTAAAAAAAAATTCTATGGAGACAGAAAACAATAACCTAATGACCATATTATGACTTTCATTAAAGCTTGTGGCATTCTTGGAGTGTAACATGAAGATGTTGTAGTGTGTTTATTCATGGAAACATTAGAAGATATTATTGGAGACTGGTTATACTACTTGCCATCACACTCAATTACTGATTGGGATGATCTTTAAATAAATTTTGAATCTAGATTCAAGATAGTAGAGGATGTGCATACCATCCTTTCCTAATTAACATATATGAAAAAAGAATTGCAAGAGTCCATGAAATATTTTGTATAAAAATTCAATAATTTGATCAACAATATTCCCATCACTTCTCATTCTACTGTAGACAATATGAAAAAGGTTCTTCGTGAATGCCTAGTTTCCTGAAGTTTGTTTCATACTATGGAGAGCTCAACCAAATAATTTGGACAATGCTCAAGATCTTTCCATTTGAATATAAGATGATCTAATCATGTAAAGAGAGGTTAAGAACCATTCAATGAATGATAAATCGCAAATTTTTGAATATGAAAGAGATGATCCATTGTTGAAAAAGTTGGCCAATGAATCAACAATTTTGAAGAAGGAATTTTCTCAACATGCATCATAAAAAGACCGAAACAAGAATCATATTGTAGGAGCACACCAATGGATTTCCTTAGAAGATCCACCATTGAATACAATATGTAGGATCAATGAAGATGAAAGAAAATACATATATGAATCAGAAGATGAAGAAGAAGAGGAAGATGAATGTGTCAAGATTGGATATTTTGAATACTCACCAAAATCATATTTTGAAGAATTTATGGATATATAACCTTGTGTAGTATTCACTCAATAAAAAATAGAGAAATGAGCCTATTCTTTCACTTCTCAGGCTAAGCATTTGGATCCTCAAATGGTGACTCTATAAAAAATAACAAAAGAATGATAATTGATGTCCCCTTCCATGGGGTCAGGCAAGAAGAATCCCAAGGTTACCTTAGTCAAGAATCCATTTGCCTCTTCAAGTAAGTCTCTTTCATCCCCTCTTCATTACTATGTCTCTGCCTCTATGATTCCTAAGAATAAAAATCTTACTCATGAAATATATGTCATAGTTATCAATGTTCTTACCACTTCTACACCTTTTGAATCCATTGATCATTGCAAGAAATCCAAAATTCATATTTATGAGTCTGAATACTTGAATACTCATCCTAAGTAATTTGATAGACTTGTCATGTTCATTAGAGAAACTAGTTCAAGTTCATGTTCCAAAAATTCTACTATAAAATAACTACATCCTTCTCCTCATACCACTCCTCAGAACTATCTCACTTATATATCCTCCACTTCTTAGAAGATAGAACCTTTCTATCTAGCCTTTTTGGTCAATGAATATAAATTGAATAATTATATTATTGACTCTAGTGACTCTAAAATGTCATTCCTATAAAATTTTCTAAAGCTCTTGGTATCTCTCTCATTCCCACTACTATCCATTACTACTCTATGGAAACTAAAGAAGTGCCTCTTGTTTTCGATGTCAAAGATGCTCAAGTAGAATTTGTAGATTTTCCTGACAAGAAGATCATGATGAAAATAATCATATCAAACAAGAAAGTTTCATATAGTATGTTGTTGAGCCAAAGATTCTGTCAAAATGTGGGTGGCATTATACAGATGGATTGGTCACATGCCACCATTATGGTTAATGGTAAGAAGAGGAAGCTCATTCCCATTAGGAAAATGAAATACACTGTTCAAAGCCTAGATGATCCAAGGACATATATCATGTTTTAATATTCGAGGTATTATAAATTTTTCATATCTTCAGAAGAATATGTTGAGCTACCCATGTTGATAGAAGAGTATCCAAGAATCACGGAGCTAGTCAGAGAGAATCATGGTGACTTGATGGAATCAGAATTTGAAAGCATGTACTTCCCACTAGATGTGAGAATGAACACATTTTCTCTATTACGTGGTGATGATGGTCATGAAATTATTGAATTAAAATAAAGAAATATTGAGGTGATGAGAAATGCGGGTCACAAATGTAAAATGATGGAAAATAACTTCTTGACAGGTGAGTCCAATGTTTGCAATCATATTCTTAAAACTCATCTTGAATATTTGTTCAATAAGTATGATGGTGAATACAAAGCTTTATATTTCCTATCAAGATAGAATGAATCTTACAATGGGAAATGCATAAACAAAAAATGCTTAAGCTTATCAAAGTTTAATCTACTCAAGAATATGATGAATTCATCATGGAAATGGACTTCCTAATTCATGGTGTTTAAGATTAGGAAAAAAACAATCTAAATATTTCAATCCCAATCTTGTGCTCATTACCCTTTCATGAAGATGGATACCTCCTCATTGAAGAGTGGATATGGAATGGTGCTTGAACCCAAGGTTTATTTTGTTCAAAATGAAAACCTTCTCAACAAAGAATGTATGAACAAGAATAGGCTTGCATCATGTAATATGGAATCCCCTTAAGGAAAGGATGATTTCATCATGAAGATAGAATTTGAAGCTCAAAATGGACAAGATGATGATTTCCATGTTGCATGCTCAACCTTTTCCTCATTTTATTTCTAAGTTATTGAAGCAAGATGCACATCACACTATATAGAGAAACAAGTCAAGAAAGAGCTAGTGTGTTTAAAAGAAGGTTTCTTGGAGAAAATGAAAAATGTAGGTCATGAAGAGGCTTGTGATAATTTTGAAGCTTCCAAAATATGTGTTGAGAATCAAATCATGAAAATAGTGGTCATGAAGTAGTTCACAATCAACTCACTATCCTTTAACGTATGAAAATTTTTAATGTTTTTTTTTTCTTGCCCATTGCAAGCCATGGATAAAGGACTCATATTCCGCTATGTTATTGGGGAAAATTAATTGAACTATGAAAGAGGAGTAATAATTAATTCTAGTTGGAGACACATGGAATACACCTCCTCTCGCACATTGTCCACTTCTTGATCCATCAAAGAAAATTTTATGAATTCCTTCTTCTTCTTCACTATTTAGTTTAACAATGTTAGGAAAAGGTTAATTTTCTTCATGTAGGTAATAAATGCCAAGGATAGCTTATTTAATTTATTGATATGGATCAAAAACATGGAATTAATTTCCCCTCTCATTAAGTAGTAAATCAGGAATGTCTTCAATCTAAGTATTTAATTCTTGAGTACTTGGGAAATTTTCCTGATCAAAGATGGTACAATTTGTATTGATGGGGATGTGAACATAAGGCTCTATAAGATATGTGGAAATTTGTTTAGATTTAATAGTATCCTTAGTGCCATACCTGGTCCTAAAGAACATGAGACCAATAAGCTGATAGATATACTCCAATTTTGGCAGTGAAGTCTATAGATATACACAAAGCAAAGAGTGGGGGTAGATCAATTATGAAGATATCTTGAGGAACTAAGAAGTTAGGGCATACATGTAGTGTGAGGCTTAAAATTATAATGAATCCAACAATTCCTATTATTTTTCCATCCAACTGTACTACACCCTTATAAATATATTCATACTTGAGGCCTAACTAGTCTGTAATCTGCTTGGGCATGACAAAGCTGCTTTCTCAAGAATCAATCATACAATTGTGAACCAAATTTTTTCCAATGATCAAAGATACATATAAGGGTAGAGGCTTCATGTTACTTATTTTTTGATATTCATTTTGTTGCATTGCATTAGTAACAACAACCTTTTCTTGTTCCTTGGATGACTCACTTGGGATAGATAGATTGGCCATATATGTTTGCAAGAGATCCCTATGTCCTGGAATAACCAATGATTCCCACATTGATATGCTCACATTATTTTTCTTCATCTATTCAAGTATGTTGAAAGGAGTTGGATTATATTTTGTATGTTCCTTACTTGCAACAACCTTTTCTTGCACTTGGGATGATACGGAAGGTCCCCTAGGATTATTTTGTACATTTGGAGCTACATTTTAACTGCCACCTCCTATGAGAGTCAAATTAGGTTAGGAAGGACCCACATTTTCTAATTTTGCCTCTTCAATAGCCCTATTCTTAGATCTAGTGTTAGCAGCCCCACCCTAAGGAGAAGTCTAATTAATTCCACAAAAGTCTTCTATTTTCCAATTCACAAGTGAAGTGTTACTTGGAGGTGTCCCTTAAGTGACTATCTGCTACTGATTTTCCTTTGTTATTATATCTTGAGGAATAAATGCACTTTAAACCATAAAATATTGGTTTAGAATGTCATTTGGACAAGTTTTGTGGTTGTGTGGAAGATGATAAGGGAAAGACCACTAATAATCTTACACAAGGTTATTTTTAACATGAACCAAAGCTTAAGATGAACTAGCTACATTTGGGTTATATGGTTGAAATGGTCTTGTAGGAGGAAACTGATTTTGATTTTGAGGAGAAGATTGAGAGGAATGTTTTTTTGGTTGATAAGGGGAATTGTTTAGTTGGTATGGAGGCTGATAAGGTCTAAAATTTTGAGCTTGTTGCCTCTTAATGGTTACCAACTCATTAGCAAAGTTTTGTAATTATTTCATTACTTCTTGCAACTCAGTTGAGGTACTTCAGGAAGTAAATGCTTAACTAAAGATTTTATTTCATGGGGTTGGAATGAGATCTAGTTCAGGGGATTGATTAGAATTAGGTGTCTCAATATCTGGGAATATAGGCATTGGAGGTATAGGAGAAAGTTTCCCGTCCTGAATAAAACTATTCTCAGCCCTAATGGAAATGTCATAAGCACTTGTTAATGTTCTACCCCCCATAAAATGAATCACGACTGAAACATCACTATTTAAAGCCTTCATATAATAAAGAAGTACATTTTGGGGTGTAGGTATTACCAATTTAGGAATACGGTACCAAATCCTTTAAAATTTAATGTCAAAATCAATCATATGCTCATTAAGGGCTCTCATTTTCATTTTTTAGTTGCTCTACCAAATACAAGTGATTTGATTTATCCTCAAAATTATTACAAAGGGATGTGCCAAGTTCATCCCAATTATGTATTGTGCCTAGTCCTAAACTCCTGTATCATTGAAGAGATTTCCCTTTAAATGATGAAGCAAAGAGTATGAGTGCAACATCATCCTTAGTAATAAAATGGACCGAGAAAACATTTTCAACATCTTGAATATGCTCATTTGTGTTAGTATATTTTTCACCCATGAAGAAAGGGATAATTTTAAGTGCAGACACTGGTATATCATATTGTGTATTGAGAGCTAGAGGAATACCACCATTGAAACTGAAAAAAGGAAAAATCCTTTGGAGTGCCATGAATGGAATAGGTCTTAGAACTCTAGATGATAACAAGAAGGGCCTACCAAGAGGAGGATTTGAAAGGAATCTATTTGGTGGTAATGGTAATATCTGAATGAATCTACCTCTTCTTCTTCTCCTTGGTGATAGCTGTAAATAATCAAAAGATCCTTATTTCACTATTCTTGACATGGTTTGAAACCTTCTCATAAAATTGAGGAACTACACTACTGAAACTAGTTGATATGGAGCTTGGAGTCACCGGATGTGTTACTACAGAGCCTTCAAAGGCTAAAATTTACCAAGATATACACCAAAACTTGGAAAAATGGAAATATTAGCTTCTAAACCCTCCCATATGGTGTGCTGAAATTGTTATCACTAAAAAACAACACCCTTTGATTTGTCATGAATGAATGAATGAGAAATTAGTGTTTTTGGGTAGCATGGGATTTCCTCCAAGTTGCGGAACTTGCTTCTTGAGACAAACCTCTAGAGAAGGCTGGTTCCTCTACCTAATCCTAATGATAAAATAATCCTAAGAAAGGATGTGTAACTATTTAACCCTATTCTAACAATCCAAGGGACCAAGGGAAGAGGGAAATGTATTAAAATGGGAAATCCTAAGCTAAAGAGAGGTGATAACACCAAGAAAAGGGTGAAGACACTCTAATGAGGGAAAAGGGAGAAGGAAAATGGAGAAGGGAGAGGCCAAATAGAGGTGACACACGCCCAAGAATTCATTTACACTCTATTCTCCATGAAGCACAAAAAGATGAACCTACAAGTGAGAAATACGTGTAAAAAATACCAAAACAAGAATGAAGAGGAAAGGATATACAACAAAATATAAGTTAGGGTTGAGAAACACCAAAAAATATAGATTTTATTTCTTTCAAAGAATGCATAGACCACTACATGTGAAGAAGAAGGCACAAGAACACATTGCCAAGATCAAATGAAGGTCTACAAATCACAACTTCTCAGGAACAATTTTGACAGAGTTCCTTTACATTTTATAACACCCCTCACAAATGAGATATTTTATAATATATAGAAGATGGGAGATAGAGAGAAGAGGGAAAAATGAGGGAAAATCAAAATTTTCCATTCAACCACCAACAACATACATTAAATTTCTGAAAATAGGTATGGTCACCCTTATAAGACCATTTACCCATGATACTTTACTTGTGGCAGAAGGAATGGGCCCCATACCTCATAAAATATGGTGGTTGAGCTACCTAGAAATGTTTTCTTTAATGTTGGAATGTATTTATCATTTTTCACCGATATACCCCCACCTAATTCAACATTTCCGATTTCTATAGTATAGAGGATGATGAGAGCTTTCCAAAAATTATAATTTTATGAAATTTGGAGCAACAGGGAAAAAGATACAACCATGTGGATTTCTTAGGATTGGGATGAACACGAGGTTCTCAGCAAGACTCTACAGTCCATAATAATGATTTTTGTTCTTTAGTGTGGATGGTATGCTTGACTGGAGAACCAAGGGGAGAGGGGAATGGTTCCTTCTATGCTAGCAAGGTCCACTTTATCCAAAGGGATCATTGTAGTTTGTATTTTGTGGGTTATTAGCTTCGAGGTGGAACTGTGGAACCCAACCCCTTTGTTCTCATGTATCTTACCTTATCTACAATATTGTCCCCACTTCATTTATTTGTTCCATGGTCTCATACTCCATCTGAATCACAATGTCCACTTCTTTCTTCAGCTCAAAAGGCATTGTGGCCAACTCGTATCCTAACAAAACCATTCCACCAGTTCCCATAAAGCCTGATATATCCACACTACATTCCCAATTTTTTGAAACTAATTCATTACAAATGAAAGGATTATACAGGGAACTTTGAGCCCATCGGAACTCTTCCACTAGTTCTTTCGGGACCCAACTTTGCCGCAAGAGATTGTCTCGAATCCATTTTCATTTCTTTGAGGATAGATCGGAGACGAGGGGAACTTAAGGCCCTAAGGAATTTGTTCCATCCATCCCCCCCCCCCCCCCCCATACCTAAAAAACATGAAATACATTGTAGAAGACCCATTTTTTATTTTTTGACTAATTAAAGGAACAAGGGGCTATGAAAGAAGGGGCTAATCATACATGTCCAAATCTGCATGAAAGTGTAAGTTATAAAAATAAACTAAAAGGGGGGTATTTTGGATAACAAGATCTAGTTATTTTCATGAAAAATGTATAACATGGAAAATTGAAACTTTGCGCATGACAATTAAGTGCATAGTGAAATTATGCCTCCAAGTCACTGTGCATCCTTCCTCTGACCATCCTGTCTTCAGTCCCTCTCTCACCTTAACTTAGAGGAAAGGTCCTAAAAAGGTTTTTAATTTTTTTCAGTGTGAAAGGATGATTGAATAAGATGCTTGATGAGTTTAGTGTGAATTGATAGAAGATAACTTCCTTTGGACGCCTAAAAAGGCCATTTTTGGCCATTTTGAAGTCAATATGAATCCTTTAGGAGAGTTCATAAAAGATATTAATAATTTAGAGGTGGTTTTTGGGAGTATTATATGTATTGGAGGAAACTTATGAATATTTAGGTAAAATTTTATCATTAAGGGATAATCTTCTCAAAAATGAGTTTCTCGGTGCAAGGAAAGGACATTCGAAAAATGAAACTTGATTTTTACGAATGATTTTGGGATATTTTTAAGGATTTAGAAGTAATAAAAGTAATAATTATAAATATATGAGAATCATCTACAAGTTTGTAACATCCATTTTTATTTTAGAAGTGAAGGATTCTTGAAGAACTCCATATAGTGCAGCTGCCTCTCTCTATTTTCAAACAAAAAGGGTCCTACTTTTTCAATTTCATAAATATTCAACTTATGAAAGTTTTTAAAATGATATTAGAATGTTATTTGGGTTCAAAATAATATAATATTTGACCTCAAAACATCACCCTAGGCCTCCGGGGTGAAAAACATAAGTTTCCTTACCATTTCTAGACTTCTAATGCAAAACTGGATTTCCCATAATAGCCCAGGTGCAATTTTCCCATCCTCGTGTCCTAATTTTCCTATTTTGAAAAATGGGGACATGAGGGACATATAATTTTTCCCTCATCCTCCTCCCTAAGAAACACTTTGGAGCCATGTGTGTCCCTTTTGTCAAATGTGTCCCATTTGCACCCAAAGTACAAGGGGGACATGAGTGACACAAAAGTGCACCCTCACTCCCTCACCATGGGTGCAATTTTGTGTCCCCATTTTCCCCTATGCCCCCATGGGGAGAAGGGGGAAAATGAAATGTGTCCCCTACCATTTTTGCATCTTGGAACCTCCACATGAGTCTGGTAAATGCATGTTGAATCTACACTAAGTTAAGGTGTGTGAGAGTGAGGGAGAAGCTTAAAATCCATACTTAGCCAAATTTACACCATTCCACTTATATAAATATTTCACAAAGGTGCAATTTTGTGTACCGGTTGGCCCCCTTGTCCCATTTTTCCTTTGGAATAGTGCAACTCAAGCATAAACCCCCACATGTAGTTAAGTTATGCTTATCACATTAAATTGAAGTTAAATTCATCTTATTCTAAATTAACCTTAGGATTCCACATGGCTCAATAATAATCCAAGGAACAATTTGAATCCCCCATTTTTCCCATTTTCCCATTTGAACCAACTTGCAAACCATATTTAAACCTAGGTTCAAGGTGTGCTCGACATTGTAAGTTAAAACTTCATAAAAGTCATTCAAAATTATCTCCCACCACACAATTATTCATATTCATGAAATTATTGTTGAAAAATCCTCCAAAATCCATTAATAAATTTCATGCCATAGTAACAAGATGAAAGAAAAATTATTCTTTGATTATACAGAGATTTGACAGGTGTAATCACTTGGAAATTTAGAGTGAACGATCCTTAAAAAACTACTTTCACGCAAGCCATTTTTTTGCATGATTAGGTGGTTAGTTTTTAAGAATACGGAGGAAAAAGTTTCCTTTCATAATTCTTCCATTTTTAAAGAATTTTGCATTTTCCCAAGGATCTACCAGGTGAAAATCTTTGAAACTTGGAGCAAATGATCCTCAAAATAATCTACTTTCATCCGAGTTGTTTCTCGTATGATGGGGTGGATGATTTTTTAAGATATGGAGGATTTATTTTTTAATAGTATTCTTCCCCCTTCAATGAAAATATCAATTTTCCACTCATTTGGATGAGGGAATCATCTAAAAATTAGAGTAGGGAATCTTGGAATAAAACCCAAAATTTCAAGATTGTTTTCATTATAATCCTACAGTTGCAATGAACTTACAAAAATATCATGTGATCATGATGGGGAATGTATAAAAAAACTAAAATTTCAAAATAGGTGAATTATTTGCATCCACATTCCCCCAAATAGGAAAGAAACATTAGGAAGTGAAAACAATAAAAACAATTACTAAAATTAACAGTCTTGGATAAGACCTACTAAAAATAGTAAGTCCTGGAATTGAGCTCAGAAAGATGTGGTACCTCCAATTTTTTTATTATATCATATATTATTGTCATCATTTCAAATACATGAGGGTGTATCATGGTCCAAATGGGAAAGAAAGTCCTTGCAGGATCTCTAAGCATCAGTCTAGAGGTGATTTTTACAAGGCTTAGTTCGATGCGAAGGGGTTGAATGGTCCAGATCATCCTAATTGTGATAGAAGAGAATCATCCTAAGTATTTTTCCATCATAAAGGATAAATAATCACCACTAAATATCTCCCCAAAGGTGAAGATCATAATATGAATAAGATTATGAAGAGAAATAGATCGGAGTGAGTTACCGTGTGTGTAAAAGAAAATCACTTGGGAAGTGGGAGAAATCAAGAACATCACAGGGTCTGTAAATGATCTGAAGAATCAAGATATCCATTAAAATTCAATTTTTTCAATATGATTCTCATTGTGAGCTATAAGTGAGGATGGAAATCATATCAAGAAACACATACCTCGAGGGCCATTTCTAAACACTTATCCCATGCTTGATAATGAGCTCACATCTTACAATTCACAGAAAGTGGAATTTGCAGTGTTTTAGTACAATGTGGAGGACAAGAGCATGGAACTCATCCTCATTCATTATTTCAAGTTCAATTCAAGAGTAAATCCTACTATAAGGAAGAGGAAAAAAATATCCATTATGAGTAATTGAGAAAGAGGGTGTTCATACACCATAACAATGTTTCCACTCATAGTCAGGAAAGTAAGTGAAATGTGGGACTCAATGAGTGAGTTGATTATCTCCATATCCTAACTCCATGATTATGTTCAAAAATTCTTTAAGGAACAAGCTAGGATTAAATATTCCACGTTACCAAAGAATCCAAGACCATCTTGTGTGAAGGATCAAGATATCATCTATTCCCATGAGATATATGTGAGAAGGAGGTATATGAGCTGATTCTATTCACGGACGATTTTGGAGCCAGAAAGGGAAAGATGGTGATCTTGAATTGGAGTAAAATGTGGGAAATAATGGGAAAACATCTCCATTTCATTTTTCCATCCACTTTGTAGTATTCTTAAACACTCACCTAAAACCTTTTCGTGTGATCATGCCTCAAGAAGGAAGGAAATTGACATCACCTAATTTCATTCTAATGGGTGGCCACATGAAAATTATTTCATTCATGTGTAATCCTTTCACCTGCATGATGAAGGCCTATTTCAGTAAGATAAAAATAAGCATCAAAAAGTCTGAGTATTATGCAGTTGTATCTTGTGATCACCAAGGTCAATTTTAAAAGTATAAGAAGCAAGAAAGTGAGCCTCACTCTCACTATGAGATCAGGAGAGAATCATCAAGAGTGATGTTAGCAGTCATCCTAGGCTCACATTGCCATATCTCATAACAATATTTTTGTAAACACTCTTCCGGCACTCTGGAGTGTTCTTCCATCTCATAAAAGGAGGAAACATAAGAAATCATGGTGTTTTGGTTCAACAAGTGGTCAGAGGTCAAGGTTATCATTCATGAATAATTTCCTCAAATATCCATCAAAAGCTTCATCTTCATCAGATTTGGTCAACCATTCTCTCTCTCTCTATCTTTATCTCTCTTCCTTTATCTCTCTCTCTATATATTCTAATTTCTCATTTTTTATTATTGGTAAATAGTTTTGAAGAGACTACACCCTGTTAAAAAAGGGCTCAACAACCAAATAGAGATATATAGGGCCAACAAAAGAGGATCAAAATCTAGATAAAACAATATGTCCATCAGTAACCAAAAGATAATTACTAGCAGAAAGCTAAACAGAATAGAAACTGCTACAAAACAACAAAAAAGTAGTAGAGAAATAGCAAAAAAACCTAAATAAACCAATAACTAGAACGAGGCCCTCCAGCTCGAGTGAGATTAATTCTTGGAAGATATTTTGATCCTGGATTGGATTTTTTGTAGCGAAGTGAACAATGCCAAAGTGGTGATGTGCGTGGGGTTAATTGTGTTCAGCTTCGATATGGTCTGGCTTATCTCCTTATTAGTCCCCCCGATAGTGTCAGGGATCTCGCTAAGCATGGTAATGCTTCGAACATGATGTTATAAGAAGTCACTAATGGCATTGAAGATAGCCATGTTATGATCATTCCTATCTTTGGCTCTCCCCAATCTATTGTACAAAGAGTTCAATTTCTTGTAAATGTCAGAAATCCGATCCTTCCCATTATTAGTTTCATCATCAATCTTTCTTTTTCCTTTCTATTTGTCCATGCACTACAGGTCCTTCTTTAACTGCTTCATCTCTTTCTCCATATATTCCAACCTATGAGGTATATTAATCCCCTCTTGATGCAGGGAAGTATCCTGACCAGCATTACTAATATGCAGAAAATTATGTGCAACTTCTAATTCTTTGGTGCTTCTAAGAACTTGGGCAGAGTGAGGGATATCAATTTTGGGAAGTTTTGGGTTCTTAGTCTTGGGTTTGGAAAAGGTATTCAGAATGGAAGTGGAAGCAGTGGAGGTAGTGATGTGAGGATAGCTGGGAGAGGATGGGAATCTGGGGAACTTGGAGACACAAAGCTTATAAAGGAAGAAGATAAGACCCTGGTGAAGAGGGATAGCATGAGAGTGCTTCTGAAAATATAAAATGGAGCGCTCAAGGGAATTTAGCAGGTAATGCGGGAAATAAACTAAAAATTGTCTTCTTCTCATTAAGAATGCACTTTTTCCCTATTTTTTCTTATTCACTTAAGTGATCTTAGATTCAATATTGTAAGAGTCCTTTTTCATCAATAAGAAAATGACTCATTTTACATTCCTAGAAATGTGGAAGGTCACAAGTGATGAAGGGAAGTGAAAGTCATGTGGGGTGAGATGAAAGGAAATTTTTTAATGTTATAAATTTGAATGGTTTATCCATTCCAAAGGGTTGACCATTGTTGATTGATTATATGTTGTTGATATTGACCACTACTACATTGTGAAATAAAAGATGTAATTATTCTATTCCTTTTCTTATGCTCCTCTGCTTTCTCTCTAATTTCAAAATTTGTATACATGATAATATTGTAAAACCAAGAAAGGTGTTTGTGCTTTTGATAAATAAATCAATGGAATTTTGTGTCTATGTTTTGTTAGACTTATCTTTGCTAGCATTGTTGTGTTATTCTAATAGAATGTGGACCTATTCTGGTTGATATATGTGAATTTTGTAAGCATACTCACAACATTAATCCTCTCTCCCCTTAATTCTCTAACTCCTATTTACCTCTCCTCACAACAAATTCCTCCATTGTACTCCATACAATTTTTTTCCCACAGGTTTAATGGAGTATTCCTATGTGATTCTTAACTTAACAACCACCCAAAATTTTTAGATAAATTACATTCAATAATAGGAGCCTCCAACTACACAAGAAGGAGGGGCTTATCCCTGGAGCGTTTGTGAAAACTCAATAATTTGCACTATGAAAAATTATTTTACAAACATTGTGTAAACAAATTCATTTCAAATCTCTCTTAATTTTGTGTTTTGGAAAACCCATGGCATTTGAATTTGTATTCATGATCAACCTTGTTCTGGAGACCCCCCCTTATCTGGATATTGACATTTAAATTATAGGATGACCTTGGCGCTGAATAATATCTACACGTATATAAAAATATATACTTAAAAAGATGTTGGTGTGATTTCTTGGAGAAAACAATGAACCATGTTGCTGAGAAGAAAGTGTGAACTGGTGAAGAGAAGTGTGAAGTGAACAATGAAGACATCTTGTTGAGTCTTAAGAAGATATCTGAGTGTGGAATAATGGGGAATTACTGAAGAGGAGGATGAGAAAAATCAGTCAAACTGAAATGGAAAATTAATGAAAAGGAAGGAGTAAGCAATGCATGAGTGAATAAGAGAAACCAAAGTGTGAGAAGTGTGGGTAGAGGAATGAAGTGTGAATATTTGGGGTGTGTGTGGAAAGTAAATTTGAGGAGAAAAAAAGATACAACATCAGAAGTAGAGTTCTTAAAGAAGGGTTAATTCATCTATTGAAGAAGTACATTTGAGGATTGGTGTCTATAGTGAATTGGTACTCAAAAATAGGATAATTTGGTGCTTGGAATTAGGGATCGGGGTCTCCAATGAGTCATTATTCACAAATAATTTTATTTGGTTCTTGACATTGGGATTTGTGTCTCTAGTAGGTTGGTGTCTATAAATAATTGTAAGAGAAATTAACTTTGTGACTAGATTTTGACAGTAGATCTAAGCAGTCCTTTTCTATTTGGTTTTCTCCTGTAATGGTTTCCACATAAAACCTATGTTTCATAATTATTGGATCTTGTATGATTACTTTTATTGTGGATGTTAAAGTTTTAAACAAGTAAAATATATTATAATATTAATTCACCCCCCCCTCAGTATTAGTGCGTTCTCTTCATCAACCTTTTTATGTCATTGCCGAAATCGCTGCAAGTTTTGGTGACCTATCTTAAATAGGTGACTTCACAATAACTTGTAGAAACTTTGATACAACTTGTAGTGACTTTGCATGTACTAGTGGCCTTGTACTAGATACAAGTGACCTTGTTTTATAATAATGCCCTTGCCCCAAGTAGTAGTTACCTCACTCTATAATGGCAGACTTACCCCAAGTAGTAGAGACCTCACCAATTTTAGTTGTAATTATCCATTTTATCATGATTTTGATGCTTTTTCAGTCATTTTTACAAAATGGACCTAGTCTAAAATGGGATTTCTTGTGCAATTGCAAGAGCAGTTAGGTATGATTCATATACACATGTACCAATCTCATACCCTATGGGTACTGAAGAACCTTCACCCACTTGATTGGTTCATATTGGAAAACTTTGGTCTCATGTATGTTTCCCTGATACCAACACTCTAAGAAAACATGCCTTTACTGACAACATTGATAGAGATATGGCACTATGACACTGGTACTTTCCAACTTCTAATAGGGAGATGACCATAACCCTAGAGGATGTGTATCATATACTGTGGATCTTGACTACTAGGGATCCCCTTTATTATAAAACCATGACTGTAGAGTATGATATGATTAGCGCAACATGATGGTCTAACCTTCCTAGATGGTAGCAGACAATCATAATACTAGTTGAGATATATGACTGAGATATGATTGAGGATTTTCCATCAGTATTAATAGCTCTTGTCAGTGGAATCTTGCTTCTTAAAAAGAGTGGGTGTTACTTTGTAGTAGGATACATGGGTGTTATGGTAGACATGGTTAAACATAGATGAGTATTTGCATAAGGGTACCATGTTCTGGGGAAACCATACATGGATTTGCATTTTCTTGTCCATAGAGAGGGACACAACATAGGCCATGCCAATCTTTATGAAGCATATAAAATTGGGCTAATCAGTTGGAAACTTCAAGGCACTAGAGGATGATAACAAATAGGCATTTGGATGGATCCATTCAGGTAGGGGTCATCGGGGTTACATATAATTACTCATATATAGGAGACATTTTGATGAGATAGTGCATACATATATTACATGGAGGTCATACTTGGCCATTTGATCCTGGATAGTGACTATACATATTTTGCATACATTCGAAAAGAGTGCTTCCTAGTGAGCCATCATAATTTTATCATAGAGAGCTACATGCTAGACATAATTTAGAGGTAGTTTGGCTACACACATAGAGTTCATATATCACCACACATATTTGCACATGTGACTAGAAAGATCAGGTGGTGGGGCTCTATGATAGATGCATTTACTACTGGTGTGAGGGATATTATTCACATATATTTATTTATTAGGTGAATTTACCTCACCCATGGTGAGTCATATCACTTAGGTGAGTGTTTCGCATAGAATTTAGTTCCAGAATAGAGTTACTTCTATCCTTTCATTCTCTTGAGAAACAGATAGGGGTTAGGGTTAGGAGGAATACCTGTTAAGTGTTAGAAAGGTGTGCGCGTACTGTAGAGAAATCATACCGATTGTGAAGAACTCCTTTTTGTCTAGGAAAGACTACCTATAAATAAGAATGCAAGACCACCAGATTTTAGTTAGACAATAAGTGAGGGAACTGCCTTGCGCCCAGGAAATATTAGACTTCCTTTCGAAGGTGGTCAGTTCCCTTTTTAATAAAAATTGATGAAAATGATAATAAAGAAGCTATTGCGAACTCACGATTTAGGTATCTCGTTACTAAAAGCAATAGAGACTAAATTACCAACAATAGAATGTCATGCTGTTTGTTTGGTCATTGGTTATTGATATGTTCCGATCAAGTTACAGGGATAGACCAGGCTGGAAACGAGATTTTTTTGAGGTGAATAGGTGAAAGGTTGGTTTTGGTATAAGTCACAGTGACCGATGCCAGTCACTAGATAACTGATCGTGGTTACAAAACCGGTACCGGTAGGGGATAACCGATATCGATAAGGGGCAGTGATTTAGGGATTTTAAAATGGAGGTTAGTGTAAGGTGGTTATGAGGTTTGGAAGGTTAGTAGATGGTTGAGGGGAGTAGTAGGGTGATAGAGAAGACTCAGAGAGTGAGAGAGCTGTCTTTGGGATAATATAGATATGGATGACCGAAGGTTTGGTGCAGGTTGTTGCCCGGGTAGTAGATGTAGGAGTGAGCTTATAATCCCTATGATTTAAAAAATTCACAAAGTAGTGTCTAGAAGCCTACAAGGTGGTAAAAGAGACTACTTACTAGTTTTTGATGTGGATGCAGGTCTAAAGAATGCAGTGGTGAAGGAAAGGCCCAGTTGGGATGATCCAGCGATCGGAAGTGATCTGATGAAGCTATCCTCTGACTCTCCCAAGGTTTGGATGATTGTGACAATGCTCTAGTTGCTCAGTCCCAGTTTTTGGGCTCAATGCTCCTCTTTGCAAACTCTTCTCTCCTTCTCACTTGTCTCTCCCTTGCAAATGGATTTGGATCCCTTCATTTTGGTTGGGGGAGGTCGTTTATAGGGAACCAATGGCAGTTACCTAACCGACGCCGACCACGTAGGGACCGATGTCGGTTAGGTCCAAAGTTGGCTATTTTTTATGTAAAATAGCCAACTTTCCCTCCTTTTCCTCCTGAGGGGTCAGTTGTGGGCTTGGTCAAGTCATTATTAGGTTCATTTTGATGTGGGTGTGGGGTGATGAGTCATGGGTGTGGGTCTGGACCAAGTCATAGGTCTTAATTAGGTTAGTTTAGGGTTATGGCTAGGTCATAGTGAGGTAACGAGGTGAGGTGGTAGGGTTAGAGATGTGGATTTATTAGTTATAAGGTAATTAATAAATAATTTAGTGTGTAAGGTTTTAGGTGGTGAGGTAGGGTTAGGTTACGGGACAAGATACGGGGTACAGGGTGTCGTAAGACCCAAATTTGGTGTCTACATTTTGCCCCTTGTTGGTCGTGTAGCTTGTCTTGTAAAGCTGCATTGACAATAATAAAAAAGTGGTTGCCCCAGTTAAGGGTGTAGGTAATCCCCCTCAAATCTATCACAGAGTGAGGCGACATGAAATCGGGGATAGGGTTGATAAATGGTAAATGATGATGAGATGTTTGGTGAGATGGTGGGGAAAGTTCAAGGAAGCTGACACACGTTAAAATGCAATAGTGCAACTAGGGTACATGTTTTGAAGAGAAAACAAGCAATTCACAGGAAAAAGGTCGATAGTTTATCCAAACAAGGCTGATATAATCCTAGTATCCAAGGCATAGGAAGTAGCTCCAGGGGGATATAACGGGTAAGGTACCAGAATGTTTAGGCATGTTCGACAGTACCAAATGGTTGGTTTGGTTGAAATAAACATCATGGTCTTGGTTTTGGGCAAAGCTGGTTGGCTGAACAAGTCAAGTATCCTAGTCGTGCTAAAAACATGAATAGGTGAGCTTGATTAAACAAATAGGTACATGATGGGTGGAGATAATTTTTGATTTTTGGGCCTCGGTCAAGGTACTTAATTGGTGCGGCTGTGGGTTGGGTTGATTGGTTGGTTGTGGCCTTGGGTCAGGCCAATTGATTGGTTACGGCCTTGGGTTGGGCCGGTTGGTTTGTTGTGGTCTTAGGTCGGGGCCGATTGGTTTGTTGTGGCCTTGGGTTAGGCCAATTGGTTTTTTGCGGTCTTGGGTCGGGGCCGATTGGTTTGTTGCAGCCTTGGGTCGGGCCGATTGGTTTGTTGCGGCCTTGGGTTGGGGCTGATTGGTTTGTTACAGCCCTTGGGTCGGGCCGATTGGTTGGTTACGGCCTTGGGTCGGGCCGATTGGTTTGTTGCGGCCTTGGGTTGGGCCGATTGGGTTGGTTGCGGCCTTGGGTGGGGCCGATTGATTTGTTGCGGCCTTGGGTCAGGCCGATTGGTTGGTTGCGGCCTTGGTTGGGCTAATTGATTGGTTACACAGCCTTGGGTTGGGCCGATGAATTCAAAATAAGGCTATTTAGCAAAGCCGAGGGTAGGCAATGTGGTGAGAAATGGAGATTGGTGGATAAGGGAAGGAATTAGGTTAAACTAAGCATGTAACTGATATTGGTTATGGGTGATCGATATTAGTCAGATGACCGATATCAGTCACCTAGGGTGCACTCTAACCGATATCGGTTAAAGGGTGAAAACCTATAAAAAGAAAAAATACGGCATGTCATTTTCACTTTGTGAAATTGAGTGCCAATTTTTTCTTGTTTGAGTTTTTAAAGTGAGTGGGTTGTGTGCTTGGGCTGAGTTGGCACTAGTTGAGTGGGGGACTGAATTATTGGTAGGCCCTAGAGATCGAGAGGAAGAGTTTGATTGGTTGAGGACCCTACTCAGGAGATTTGGAGCTATGGCACATCCTGGAGGAGCAGGAGGTGCTGGAGGAGCTGGACCACCACCACCTATCCCACCACAACGACGTGTAGTCATACCGGTAGGCTCTAAATCCCTATTTGTGTGAAGTTGATGAATTTAGCTAGGATGTTGGGTTTTGGGGTAGGAATCCAAAATTTGATAAAATAACGAATAAATGAAGGTAAATCGTAAAATGGAGTGGGTAGATATGTTAGGTAGGCCAAAACGGCAGGGTGGGGTAAGTGTTTAGGAAATTGTGCTAGGCAGATGGGTAGAAATAAGAAAAAAGGGGATTTGGGGGCTGTTTTTGGTCTAGCCCCCGAAATCCCATAGTGACCAATGTCGGGCACTAGGTGACCATCATCGGTCACAGTGCAAGTTGTGTAGATTAGTGGGTATAGAGACTTGGCGTCGGTCATGTGTTGACCAACATCGGTGCATAAAATTCAGACATAGACTGTTGGTGGGGGACCGATGGCGGTCGAGGGGTGACCGGTAACCGATCACCATGGGTAGGAGGTAAGGTTGTGAAATTTTTTGTGTTGGTTTGTTGTAGGCGGGTAGGATAGATTTTTGGGGTGAAGGGGGAGAAGGTAGAGTTGCTAGGAAAGGTTATTAGGGGTGGGGGGTAATCAGGTGGCTGGAGGCCGGTTCGGGTAGGATAGGGTTATGGGTTGTGTATGAATTAGGAGGGGTTAAATTGGTTGAGGTATGGTTAGAGGGCGAGAGTAGAGTGAGTGGAGTGGTTGATAGGGTTTGGGATAGGTAAAGGGGATATTGTAAATTTTTGTTGGGTGGGGTTATTGATGTTGAGGGAGATGAGGTGTTTTAGGTTTGATTGGAGTGGTTAGGATATTTAAAGAAGGACCATACGAGTGAGAGGAATTTATAGATGTATAGGGTAAGATAGGTGGGTGTAGATGTGCTTATAGAGTCAGGTTGTGATTGGGTGGGTGAGTGAGTATAGAGGGTTAAGGTAGTTCTTTTGTAAAGGGTAGGCCTGATGGAGTGGGTTGTTTTTGTAGGCAACGCCAACAGCTGATGATGCGAAGATCAGATGCTGCCTCTACTGGGGTGGATGTGGCCACATTTGACCACAACACAATGGGAAGTTATGCAGGAGGTTGGACTCAACAGAGTCCAGAGGTATAGGGCCTGTGGATAGGGACCACAGCTTGATAGTTTCCCTCATTGAGATATGGGATCCGGTAACGAATGCCTTTCATCTCCCTACTGGAGAGATGACAGTCACCTTAGAGGATGTGTATCGCATCTTGAGACTGCTGATCATAGGTGAGGAGGTGTTCCAGGTGAATGCTAAGACAATGATGGATAGCATCCTACAGGTATTCGGGGATGTAGCCCCATTGATTACATATCATAGTGTGAGTATCTGTTATGGTGATATGTATCGCACACATCGACAGGAGACACAACTTGCCGTGCTGATGATGATTGATATCACTTGCTTCGCCCTCCCTGACTAAGAGGGAGGATGCTTCCCATAGGCCTATGATGAGTGTGTTACATGAGATGGTGGAGGAGCACACCTGCTATGCATGGGCACCAGTGTATCTGGTGTAGGCTATATAGAGAGCTCTGGGGCTATCGTCATATGAGGCGATTCGGTATATGTTTGACATTCTTGTTACACTGCTGGGGCCTATGAGCATATCATGTGTTTACGATGAGTAGGGTTTCCCCAACAGCCAGAGCCATAGGTAGTTTATAGATATGGGTTTTAGAGGTGGTTGGGGGTCGTGGGTCAGCCATGAGTAGTTATCGCAGGGTGGGATGTGACTTATTACAAACATATGCTAGAGGGCCTGAATGCCTTAGATATTATATGGAGGCCATACAGAGGCCATCAGCCCCATGGAGGAGCCCAAGCACAGCTGTGTTGGATCTAGTATATCTTCTGGATATCTAGATGGAGACCCATGGAGTACAAGAGGATCCCTCTAGAGAGGGTACGATGATAGCTGGGATTACAACAGGATGAGCCACCTCCCTTCCCACAGTATCGGAGGGAGGATGTAGAGGAACCACTACCTATACCATAGCCATTTGACCCAGTCTGGGTAGTAGAGAGACCGACCGATGATACAGTGGACGACGCCAGGGTTACGGGTTCATTTTTGGTTTGGTGGGAAAGGCAGAGGGAAGCCATGAGAGCACAGCCCGCACAACCCAGATTTGGTAACTATTATAGTGGAGAGGGACCGTCTCTTGGGTCAGGTGCAGTTATTATAGGGGCAGCTTGCTGCTGCATAGGTACAGGCACAGGCACAGGCACAACCTTAGGTCTAGATCCCTGTTCAGGCACAGGCACAGGTCCCTGTTCAGGCTCCGATGGTAGCTCCACCGCCACCACAGGTACAGGATCAGGGTCAGGGTGTACAGGCAGGGCAGGGCCCACTTCTATTAGGAGCCGGGGGACCAGCCCCACCAGCCATGGTGGCATGGGCTAGATACATGGAGGCAAGAGTGGAGGCCCATTATTACCAGGATGTACTAGATGGTACCGGTGTCAATTATCAGCCATATGTGGCTCATAGAGCCGAGACTTCCTGGAGTCACAGGTTACGGGGGGCCGCAGCCATGGCTGGTGGGTCAGTGATAGGTAGGAGGTGAGATCTGAGACCAGAGCCAGCTGAGGGATGAGCCGAGGGAGGGGGAGAGAGCTGAGTCGTACCAAGAGCGGAGATGTTTTTGGGTAGTTGATTTTTTTGATAGAGATACCGGTTTACGAACCGAGTGTGCATATAGAGGCCTGCGTGCCCACATATGATTTATGTATTCATTTTTGTTGTATATACCAGCTTGTGAGCTGAGTACATTTTGTATAGTTGATACAGGCCTACGAGCCGAGTATATTTTTGACATGAGAGACTGGCCTGCGAGCTGAGTTGAGATTTTGACAGAGACATTGGCCTGCGTGCCGACTTTGTATTTTTTAGATTATAGAGGCCCTATGTAGGGAAATTTGTATATGTTGAAATTGATGTGAGGATAAATATAGATGATGAGTTTGATCCACATGGTGTGTATAATTTTTGATTTGATACATATATTATAATGTTTCATTTGTTTTGTTGTTGATTTTGAAAGTTGAGGTATATAGATGACGTTGATGATGTTTGGATTATATGCAGATGTGTTGAAATGTTGATGGTATTATGATGATGGATATTGATAATGATGTCGTTATGTAGGGAAAAGAGGCGGGCACCACCAAAATTTTGTAAAAAATGAAGAAAAGGCCTGGGTATAATCAAAACGAGACAGTTTGACTAATATCGGTTAGATAACCGATGTCGGTCACTATGTGACCGATACCGGTTAGGTAACCGACATCGGTTATGTTAAAACGAGCTTTTCTAAAAATAGAAAAGCTTGGGAGACAATTTTAGATTCTTATTTTTAGAGTCATGCAACATGTTAAATACGAGGATGTGAGGCTGTTGTCATCCATACAGGGTAGTTGCATGGGAGAATTGAGTGATAAGGAGGAAAGAGATAGGTAAAGTGATCGTAGGCTTGGATTAAGAAGGTGTAAAGGCAAGTTATAGTGAAGAGTCTAGTGAACATGGATGAACAAGGAGAAGCATCCAGTGGGCAGAGAGGAGAGAGAAGACAGGTTCCACCTCAAGCTGCTGCATCCCAAGAGGTATAAGTTTTGGTTGGAATAAGATTTTGCATGCTTATAAATAGGATGTGGTAAGATAAGTGGGTAAAAATGTGATAGGTAAGGATTTGGGATGGGATGAGTGCTATAGGGTAGGTAATCAGGTGTTTCAGATATGTTTGTAGGTACAGAGAGGGGTAAACCAGTGAATAAGATATCATAGGTGGTGTTTTTGAGTAGGATGGATATTATGAATAATGACCGATATCGGTTTGGGCCTAACTAGTATCGGTTAGGGCCTAACCGATATCGGTTATTGTGCAAAGTTGTAGCTTTTGATAAAAAAAACTTGGGGATTCATTTGTTGCTTGTTGTTCATTGGTTTGATGTGTGCAGGCAGAGGCAAGGTTGATGATGAATGATAGGGTACTAGTGCTTTTGTCACAGGTCCGAGCGGATGTAACACCAACGGAGTGGGCATTAATAAACCATGTAGGGTTAAGCGGAATCCGATATTATTCACAAATCACACACAATCATGCTATGTTGCAGGTGCTGATTGAGAGATGGAATCTAGAAAAGAATACCTTCCAGATACCAACAAGGGAAATGACAGTGACGTTAGAAGATGTGTTTCAAATTTTGAGACTTCCAATTACAGGAAGACTAGTGTATTAGGCAGGGCCCAACGTGGCGTGGGCAGTGATAATGGCAGTATTTGGTCAACCCGCATTAGATTTGACATAGCGAGGCGTGACATTTACTTATGGTATAATGTTTGTGGCACACCCTGAGGCAACAAGGTTGGCCGTGATATTAATGATAGCGGTGGGGTATTATGCATTACCTAGAGTGGACGGGGGAATATTTTTAAAATCATTGATGTGTATTATTCGTGCGAGGATAGAAGGTAGTGTTACTTTTGCATGGGCACCCACATATCTAGCGGAGCTATACAAGGGTTTATGGGCATGCAGGTGAAATCACAGGACTACACTGGATTGTGCATACTTATTACATTGTTGGGACTATGAGCACATTGTGTGTGTGTGACTAATAGGAAGACAAATCCAAGCAGGAGAGACGTGAGTGCAGAGGTTGGGATTTAGGCGATGGGTCTAGAAAAAGCAAGGGGTAAGAGCCGAGATTGTGACAGATAATGTCGAGTATTATAGGCAGAAGTTAGAGACGATGACAATTACAGATATCCATTGGAGGCCTTGTGGGAACTACATGGTGACGGTGAACATAGCCGAGGATTTGAGGGGTGTAGAGCGAGTGAGTTGGATCGCAGGACATAGGCTAGGAGAGTACGAGAGGATTCCTCTAGATCGCGTGCGATGACAATTTAGATTTGTTCAGGATATACCCATGGATCATAGACCATACAGAAGGATCGATGCCGAGGCACCATTCTCACCTCCACGGCCAACTCTTCTAGAAGGTCGAAAAGAGATAACAACTAATTACGGGGTAATGGATGTAGGAGTGACAGAGTCTTATAGATTATGGTGGGCAGCAGAGCTGTGAAGTACACATGAGAGGGCCGATCATCCTGAAATAGTTATGATTACCGCGGAGAGAGACTGCCTGCAAGGTTTAGTTCACTAGCTTCAAACACAGGTGAACGAGACCACGTGATTGTTAGAGACTTCGCAGTCTCAAGTGGAGAGAATAGAGGCAAGAGTCCTCCATGTGAGAGGGCAGATTCATATGTTACAGGAGAGATTGGTGGATTAGTGGGAGGAACTAATAGTAGTGGTACCTTTGAGTATGGAGAGGCCAAGTGAGTGGTGTCGATGATCACCATCACTACCTGGTTCAGGACGAGGCGTGGGGGTCTAAGTGAGTTGCATACATAGGGGTAAAAGAATAAATAAGGATTCTGACCGGCACGTTGATGATAGAGAAGATGTATTTGTTTAACATCTAAATAAAATGGAATATGTATGTTGATTTGAGTTTGTGATAATTATAAGAATATTTGTGTTTTGAATGTTTGGATTGATAAAGGATCAAGGTGAGTGTTATCAATAAAAATACGTGAAAATATTTATATTTTATAAGAAAACATAACACATGATAGGTTATGGTAGGGGATGGTCCAGCTAACCTTGGGAGACCCCATGTCTCCTAAGTGCTGCCTACATAGCCCATTACACAAAGCAAGGAGGGGCCTCAGATTGATGTAGTTCTCCCTTAGGACCAGGGAGAGGTGAATTTAGGAAATTTGGTTGTGGTTAGGCAATTTGTTGGTTGGTAAAAGTTTGATGTTGGTAGAGTAATGTTGTTGGTGTTGGTGTGGGTATAGGTGAAGTGAGGGTTAACTTACCTAAAGCATAGGAAATCGTGTCCAAATTAAGATCAACACACAATCCTAGATTCAGGTAAAAGAGGCAAAAGTGTCCCATAGTTGGAAAGAGCTAAACAAACCACATATTATCGTAGGATGAGCTTGAATCCCTAGGTACCTTGCATAGGTGAGAAGTCGATAGGTGAAAAGAGTTGTATAATCACAATATATCAGATATACGCAGGTCCCTTGAGTTTTGTTATTGTGAAGAATGGTGAGGAGAGGTGGATGGGATAGCTGAGGCGTAGAGAACTTGTTATAAGGTGATTATTCTGACAGAAGAGAACCAAACAAAAATAGACAAGTCCATGACTCAAAAGAACTTTTGAATAGGGCTTTGATTTTTCTGGATATTAACTGATTGATGCGGGAAGTCTACATGGGATATGCATTTTGTTGTTCTTGAGGTCTTCACGAAGCTGATCAATGTGAGAAGCTTCTGATAGAGGCTGAATTTGTATAGTTGTCCTTCGAGGGAACAGTCTACTTATAGTAGCAGACGCGGCGTTGCACATAGTTGTCCTTTGAGGGAGCAGTCTAGTTATAGTAGCACATGCGGCTTTGCACATAGCTATCCTTCGAGGGAGCAGTCTAGTTTATAGCTTGGAGGTCTAGATGTCTATTTGGCATGAAGCATCTAAATTTGCAGGAAGTTTGACTCAAGAATATCCCAGAATTGTATAATTGAGAACTTGTTATTTTGATACTTTTAAGTCATAGACCAGACTAAAAATGAGAAGGCCTCTTTAAGAGGAGGTGATGATCAAACCACGTGGGTTTGATTTTACTTTGAGATGCACGAAAGAAAAAAAAAATGTGTATGAGGTGGTAAAAGAGCTCAAGGGACGAGAACAAGGTGGATAAGGAGTGATGTAATACTAAATTCAACAGAAGAATGGTCAGAGATGCAAGGCATTAAGGGGTTTAGGCTCAGGTTTGCCATTAAGTGAAGCTAAACGATAAGTACATGATCTGTAAGTGTGAGTGATAAAGTAAGGCCCAATCCAATTAGGAGAAAAATTTCCACGTTTGCTCTTTTCTAGTTTGGTTACATGTTGATTCTCTTTGAGAACAAGATCACCAATTTTAAAGGTACGTTGATGAATTCACTTATCATAAGCACGCTTGATGCACTTTTGATAAATTTGAAGGTGGTCAAGAGCGGTAAGATGATGCTCGTCAAGAAGCTCCAATTGGGCTAACCGCTCTTTGCAGAATTCATCATTGGTGAAAATATCTTGGAGAGATTATGAGGGAAGGGATTTGTATTTCGAGAGGCAAGATAGCTTCGGTACCATACACCAGAGAGAATGGTGTGGCATTAGTGGAAGTATGAATGCTAGTATGATAAGCCCAAAGGGCAAAGGGGATGTGAGCATGCCAATTTTGACCAGAATCGTTAATGACTTTCATGAGAATTTTGGTTAAGACTTTGCTATAAGATTCGGCTTGACCATTTTCTTGTGGATAGTAGGGTGACGAGAAGCTAAGTTTGATACCAAAGTTGTCACAAAGGGCTCGTAACAACTTATTTTTGAAATATTTTCCATTATCGGTTATCAAGCGATGAGGAACACCGAAACGGAAAATAATGTGATGATTGATGAATTCAACAATTTTCTCCTTTTTGGTTGAAACGAGTGGAACTACCTCCACCCATTTAGTGTAATATTCAGTTGCCATGATGATCCAATGGTGACGTTGCAAGGAAGGTGGATGAATCTCACCATTAAGGTCCAAACCCCATTGTGAGAAAGGCCAAAGATCTCGTGTGACCTGTAGCGGATGGCTGGGAGTATGTTGAAGGTGGGCATGCTGTTGACACATAACAAAACACTTAATATATTTGCAGCAGTATTTATTAAGAGTAGGCCAATAATATCCTAGGTGAAGGATCTACTTGGCCATGGAAAAGCCACTAAATTGCCCACCACAAATTCCGTCATGGAATTGTTGGATGGTATGAGTGACTTTAGCACTGGATAAACATCGAAGGAGGATACCATCGAAGCCATGTTTATAGAGGAGTGCCCCCATGATGACATAATGAGAAACACCTTTAAAAAAATCGTGTTTGCCATTACTACTAAGGTCAGGTGGGAGAACAGAGTTTGTAAGGTAGTCACGAAATTGGTGATACCAGGTATCCTGCAAGTCAGTAGCTGCATTATTTACCATACAAACATCCGAGACTAAGTAAGATGGGGCAAAGAGTTGTTGGACCAAGAAAAATATGTCAGAATTAGTTGGTGATGTAGGAATTTGCGAGGCCAAACAAGCCATAGTATCTGCAAATTTATTAGTTGAGCGTGGAATGGTTTGGATAGTATAATGGGTAAATAAAGTCAAAAGTCAATCTACGTAACATTTGTACTTTTGAAGTACCTCATTTTTACATTGGTAGATGCCAGTAACTTGATTTACTACCAATTTAGAGTCACCAAAAATGTTAATAGACTTCACATCTAAGTGTAACACAACGTGGAGACCCAAAACAAAGGCCTTATATTCCACTGTATTGTTAGTGCAGGGGAAATCGAGCCTGAATGAAAGAGGCATAGGTTCACCTTCAAGAGGAATGAGAACAATGCCTACTCCTCCGCCACGTTGGCATTTAGATCCATTGAAGAATAGAGTCATCAGATAAGATGCATCATTGAGTGAAAGAGTTGCGATGAGTTCATCAGGGAAAGTAAAATTGGTAAATTATTCCCGAGGTAAAGGGGCTTTCGTGAGTTGATCTGCGATAGTTTTTCCTTTGACTGATTTCTAGTGTACAAACTCAAGGTCGAGGTCAGTGAGGAGCATAAGCCATCGGGAAATTCATTTGGTTTAGATGAGGTTTGGCGTACATATAATGTATGGTGTCAGTGTTGGTGATGAAAAAAGTTTTATGATTCAGGAGGTAATGTCAGACTTTGGTGGCCACGGATGATAGGGCTAGGCACAAATTTTTGATGTGTGTATACCTAGTTTCGTAATCCACAAGAGTATGGATTATGTAATAAACTACTTGTTCTCGATGCTCAGAGTCACGATGTGCGAGTATGGATCCTATGGCATGGTCGGTGGTAGAAAGGTAAAGGTAGAAAGGGTGATCATCCTGAGGTGGGATAAGCACAGGTGGCTGCAAGAGATAAGTTTTAAGAGCCTCAAAGGCTTTGTAGCACTCCTTGCTCCACTGAAAGACAATGTCCTTTTTTAGGAGATGATGGAAAGGTTGACATCAATCCAAGAGTTGTGAGATGAAACGACGGATGGATTGGAGTTTACCCTGTAAACTACGTAATTATTTTAGGTTAGTGGGTGGGGGCATTTCTAAAATAGCTTTGACTTTAGCGGGGTCAACCTCAATGCCACACAAAGAGATGATAAAGCCAAGGATTTTTCCTGAAAGGATGCCAAAGACACATTTATTTGGCTGAAGAAGAACACAATATTGTAATAGGTGATCAAAAATAATGGTTAAAACATCAAGATGTTCACTGTGATGTTTGGATTTTCTGAGAAGATCATCGACATAATCCTCAAGGATAGTGTGCATAATGTCATGAAAAATGTAAGTCATAGCCCGCTGATAGGTCACACCAGCATTCTTAAGGCCAAACGACATGACACGATAGTAGAAGGTCCCCCAGGGGGTAATGAAGGTGGTTTTATGTTGATTGGCCTGGGCTACTAAAATTTGATTATATCCTGAGAAACCATCCATGAGAGAAAGCATCTCATGGCCTGCAGTGAGATTGAAAAGTTGATAAATGATAGGTAGGGGGAAGTCATCCTTTGGGAAAGCGAGGTTAATATCTCAGAAATCCATACATATCTGAAGTCCCCCCGTCGCTTTAGTGACATGTACAACATTAGAAATCCATTGCGGATAGTCAATAGGTAAGATGAAAGAAACTGAAATGAGTTGTTGAAGCTCTTCTTTAACCAAGAGAGAAATGCATGGATGCATTTTTCTCAACTTTTGTTTAACTGGTTTGGAGTTTGGTTTCAGAGTGATGTTATGGACAACAATGTTAGAATCGGTTCCTGGCATGTTGGCGTAGGACTAAGTGAAAGCTTGATTGCGGGCACGGAGAAAGGTAGTGAAGGCGGCTTGTTATGATGCATCGAGAGATTGTCTGATCTTTACAATGTGAGGATTTTCCTCCATGTGGATGTTGATTTCTATAGTCAACTCATTCAACATGGTTTGGGTTTCAGATGGTAAGACGCGTTGAATATAAGAGTCATCCGCACCAAGGTACGTGAGGATGGAGTCATCATCCTGACACTCCACAAAATTAATCGAAGGTAGGTCTTCTTCGATCATGTTTGGATGTAAAAGGGGGAGAGAAGATGGGTCCTCACCATCGCGTTGATAAGTGAGAGGACCTAGGAAGATAGCATTCACGAAAAAAAAAGTTAGGAGGGATAGATTCCGGGTCTATCGACTCCGTGGGTGAAGATGGTAAAATGGGCGATGATTGTTCGGAATGGGTGACTTTGTCATCTTCCAGGATACAATTGACATGAGGTTTCTTCAATGTAGGTAGTTTAGAAAATACAAGACCACTACGATCTTTGTGGTTGCGTGTAGTCATGGGAATAACCGTATGTCATCCTTGCTCATAAAGACTGAAACCAAAACCCTTCCAAGCACAACGTGTCAGGAAGGTGAGGGAAAAATGAAGGTTGGTTAGATATTGAAAATATGATTGGAAGGGACTCACATCAAGGGGAGGTTTGGGGGTGATAAAGGATGCATCGACACCCCCATACATTAGGTTAGTGCAGAAATTAGGTGGTCCGTAGGAGATCATCTCCCCCACATGATGGTCGTAGGTAGGATGCACATATAACTATCTATACTCTTGTGGGGTATGGAAGGTGCTAACGTTGTATAGGTGGTACTCCCCCAACTTAAGGTGTTGAAAAACACCTACCAAGGGATCCAAGGTTGGGATGTTTTCCACAAGGAAGGAAGAGGTATTCACGTTGGTGGTTTCATTGGTCGAAGGTGTGGGTGCGGCTAAGGTGGATGGTTGAGGCGTGGTTGAAGTAGATGGTTGGGTTGGATCAATGGGTGTCTTGACTGGTACAAGCACATCATTAGGGTGGTATAACATATTACAGGTTTTGAAGGGGGAAGTGTTAGCTATGACGGTGTATGACTTCCCGTCATACTCGAATTTTATGTATCTATGTAAGGTGGAGGGAACACATCCCATATCCCGGATCCATGAGCGGCCTAACAACATATTTTATTAGAATTCTCCCTAAAGGACGTAGAAGAGTATGGGTAAGGTACGTGGCCCTACATGAATGTTAAGGATCATGGTGGCTAGGGTAGAAGTAATAGCATTGTTAAATGAATGTAACATGGTGGGGTTAGCACACATGTAGCTAGGAGGGATATTCATTTGTTGGAAGGATTTGGAAGAGATGATGTTTAGGCTAGTGCCCCCGTCGATCATAACACAATGTACCCGGATGTCCCAGACGTAAGCCGAAATGAAAAGAGTGTGGTCAGGATCTTTTGCACCAAAGATGATAATTTATTCTTCAGAAAAACTGACAGTAGCGGCTTGCTATACAGGGACAGAGGTGGTTGTGGAGGTAGGTTGTTTGGTGAGAGAAGCAACATGGTTGGGTGTGAAGATGGAGGCGACGGGAATGGTTTTGTTAGGTAGGACCTCTATCCCTTAAAGGATCTCAATTAGAGCTTATTGATGCGATTTAGATGTTTGAATGAGATCATAAAGTGTCATTTTTATAGGAGATTGGTGAAGTTGTTTTATCATAGTGTGATGGGCAACTCCATCAGAGACTGGATAGGCCAGTCCACGAATAACCACTTTAGGTGGTGGTGCGATCGGGATGACAGAAGGAGAAAGAGAGACCACCGGTGTGCTCTCTTTAGCTTTTCCATTATTTTTCTGACCTCGATTAGCAATGCTAATCATGTTGATCTCATGAATGCGAGACGAGGAAGATGATAAGGATAAGTCATTTTTCTCGAGAGGTGGGGTTGTTATGATGATAGATTTTGGCGAGGCGGGGATAGGTGGTATAGGAGATTATGGTAAGTTGTCCTTATGAGATTTTCTATCTGAGATAGGTAACTCGTGAAGGATGGATTTTAAAGCTTTGCATCCTTCTACATTGTGTCCTAGTGTGTGGTGGTAGGCACAGATTTTAGATTCATCATAGCCTATAGGTCAAGGTTTAGATGGATCATAGGGTTTGAGTGGGGGTAGGGAAATGGTCGCATCCCCTACCAGCATATCAAGGATCTTAGCGTAAGATCCTTTGAGTGGGTCAAATGCAGATGAGGCTATTGATTGAGTGGGTAAGATCATTGATTGTTTTGGTAATGGTTGGGTACGAGTGGTTCGTATGGGTGGTGGTTTAGGTAAGGGATTTTGATGATTGGGTTGAACTAGGTGTGGATTCTTCTGCGCAGGAGTTATGTTTAGCTGGTTAGATGATGAGGCCATAAATGACGTGGTGGCAGGAAATAACCATGGGGAAAGAGGAGCGGTGGCAAACAAGTCCTTCGATGATCGAGTTTGCTTAGGGTTGGTAGGTAGGCAAGATACTTGGGGTGATGGTGTTGAGATGCCTGTGGATTTCTATATGGGTGCAGAAGGTGCTGGTCGTGTTAAAGAAGATGTGGGAGGCATGGTGTATTGAGGCAAGGTGGAGGGGTGAGGCCCCAATATAGAAGGTAGGTGTGATGGCAAGGGTTGAAGCCATGCCTGTTGTACTGGTGTGATCGGGGACGAGGTTTTTAGTTGTGGCGGAGGCATAGATTGGACTCGAGGAGAGTGGGTCTGTCTCCTAGGTGGATTGACGGCTTTATTTTTGGATAAGTCTAACTGTTTAGGTGGGTGTGTCAGGCTGAGTATTGGTGAAATCCCAAGCATAGGGGAAGGTTTGGTTAGGTTGATAGAGGTGGATGAGGTATTTGGTAGAGATGAGGGGGGTGGAGGTGAGAACATAGGCATTTTGATATTTTGTAAAAACTTCGGGTATATGGTAGAGGTGTCAAGATTAGTCATTTGCATTTGAGTAGAGCATGGTGTTCTCAAACGTTCCCATAAGAGTCATCTATCTTCTGGGGGATGAAAATATTCACGTATGGACAAGAATTTTGGTATGGAAGAGAAGTGGGATGTGATTCTGGTCCACTCGGGGTGTGATACAGGGGGCGAATGAGGTTCTGTATCAATGGGTGTTAAGGGGTCAACCGGTTGTTGGAAAGATTTGGGTGATGAAGAACTGATAGGGAGGAGGGCATGTTCTAGAGGATCCGTCATGGTTAAGGAATTTGGTGATGTAGGCTCAAGGGGTTTCTCTTCTAAGGATGACAGAAAAAGTGATGATCCCTCTTCTTTTGCAGCAAGAGTGGTAGAAGGAGATGTTTGGGAAATAGATAAGTTGGACAACATCTACTCACAGTATTGCAGGGATGTGGTGTAAGAAGGCTCTTCTGTGACAAGAGAACTCTGGGTGGTTGGTTCCTTTATGGGTAAAGGAATAGTGGGTCTGTCCTCTTGTTCTGATGAAGGAGAAGGGGGTGAGGACTCCTGCATCGATGAAGAGGCTTGATTCAATATTTCTTTGATGGAAGCCCTTGGTTGGGAGTTGAAAACCACATGGATCTCATGCACACTCTTCTCCTCGGCTAAGGTTTTTGGGTTTGTGTTACTGTTAGAGGAATTGTTTGGAAATGGTTTGTTGAAGATTTTTAAATTTCGATTAGCAGGGGCATTAGGATTATCAAGGGTTATATCCCTTGCATCAACCATTTCCTGTACTATGTTTTTCAACATCTTACAGTTTGGTGGCTATGTCCCTTCACACAATGGAAGTTACAGAAGTCATCTTGTTTATACCAAGAAGGTATAGTGTGGGTGGAATCAAATTTGGAGTGAGGTTTAACAGGAGGAAAGGTGATAGCTCCTGCTTTAAGTAATTTCTCCAAGATCACTTCATAAGTTTCTCCCAAGGGAGTGTACTTGATGGGCTCGGCTTTATACTTATAGGTGGATTTCAGATGGGTATAAGACGGTGCTTGAGATTTGACCGTTACCGCATGTACAAATCCTTTTGGTTTCAAAGAAACTGATGTGTGAGAGTTGGTGGTGTTGGGTTTGTTCATGGAGTCCTGGGTTTAGAAATTTGAGTTTTTGTTGCGCAACTTCAATTTCTCCTCCTCTAAGGTCCGAATCTCTAGTTTCTGAGCCATAGTAAAGGCCACATAAAAGGTGCGGAAAGTTTGAATTTGGAGGGTGGGAGAAATGTGTTTAGCACAGGCCAACGTAAAGAGTTTGATGAGCTCGGCCTGAGGTAAAGCATAAGTAAGTTGGCTGATGAGGCCCCACCATCGTCCAATGAAATTTGCGATAGATTCATCTTTAAATTTTTGGATGGCATAGAGATCGATAATGGATACTTTCTTTGCAATATTGATGGAGAAATGATCCAATAAATATTGGGCTAACTGGTTAAAGGAGAAGATTGAGTGCTGGGCTAAAGCACTGTACCACTCTAAGGCAGGTCCTAATAAGGACATGGGGAAGGTACGGAGTAGTAAGGCATCGTCATGATAAATTAGATAGCAAGCATGTCTAAATGATAACAAGTGTTGTTGAGGGTCCTCCTTACTATTAAAGAAAGTAAATTTTGGTAATTCCCATTGATGAGGATATGTATGAAGGGGGACAGAAGAATGAATAGGCTCTTGAAAAACTTGCTCGTATGTTAGGGTGTTACGATTTCCTGAAACAAAAGCCTCAAGAGTTTGCATTTCGTCCATCATTTGCTTGATTAAATAATTGGTTGGGTTAGATGATGATGTTGGCGTTATAAACAGAGGAGGATTGGGCCAAGATCCGCTACTAGACAATGGTGGGGATAACTGTTGATAAGGTATCAATGATGAATGTGTTGGGGCAGCCATATAAGGGTGTCCTATATAAGATGTTGAGGCCATCGGATGCGTTTGCGGAAATGAAAATGTGGGAAGAGCCTGAGAGGTAAAGCTCGTGTGGATAGGTGGTAGAGAAAAAGTTATGAAAGAGGCAATTTGCAAGAGGGATAAGGTAGGGGAAGTGGACGGTAGTGATATGTGGGGCCCCAGATTAACTAAAGGAAAGCCAATTGGTGTAGTAGGGACCATCGAATCCACTGAGCTGGGAGACGGGGCTAAGGATGAAGACGATGAGGCAGAGTTATTAGGTAGGGAAGGAGCTAAGTGGGTGGCTATACTAATAGGCATACCCAAGAGGAGCTGACCGTTGGGTGTATAGTCAGGGGTATGAGACAAATAATACGGTACGGCGCCAAGATTAGCATCCAAAAATTTAGCAAAATCTGGATCTCTGACAGATATCTTGGGAAAAGCATTGGTGTCCGTAGGATTCCCCATAGGATGCGAAGGGGGTGACTTAGGCAAAGATATGGAAAAAGCATGTGAAACCATGGATGTGGCTTGTTTCTAGGTGATAATAACCATGGAAAAGAGGATACAGTAGAGAATTAGTCAATCAGGAACAGAAAACACAACAAAAATGTTGGAATTGGTAGGTTACTGGTTTTTCAGGAACTGTAAAACATAGTAACTAATATCGGTCTGGTAACCGATGTCAGTCAGAATGTAACTGGTGTTGGTCAAATAACTGATGTCGGTAGAAGAGGACCGGTACCGGTTACTGTGAAGGAAAAGAGAGAATGTAAGAGGCTGCTGGTTTGGGGAGAACAAGGCTTAGTATACCCACCAAACTATCTGAAGTGATAACTGAGACAGGGTATAACAGAGAAACATAACTGAAAGAAAAATAGAAAACAAGCAAGATGCACAAGCAAATCAAGAGACTAACCCTAGGATTAGTTTTAATCACTTTTGGGCTTATGCCTTAGACGCAAGATGATGTCAATCATAAACAAAAGACCTAAGGGAGATGTCAAGTTTGTTTTGGCTTGTAAGGCTACCTCAATCGGGTGGAGGAATACCGCAGAAAGAGGGGATGTTTGAGATGTTGTGTAGATTATGATGTGATTTGGTATGTGTTGTGTAGTGAGAGTAAGATTAATTTCTCATCAATACTGTGGATATTACCCCCACATGTATGACCTGTTACTTAATCTACATTCACTAGAATAAAAAAAAGCAAGCAAGAATGTGATGCACGTGTTTTAAACCCAAATCGAAAATGATATTCGATGAAGCAAAGAAAGGGAAGAGGTCAAGAAGATGACTTTCACTAATGCAAAGATGCGAAAAGATAAATTATTTTACCAAAATGAAAAATTATTTTGTGAATATTTAGAAGAAAGAAATGGCAAGTGTGCTCCCTATATGAAAAAAAGAAAGAAAGAAAGAAACCCAAATAGGGTCCCACCGGGCGTGCCAAAATGTTTCGCACAGAATTTAGTTCCAGAATAGAGTTACTTCTATCCTTCATTCTCTTGAGAAACATATAGGGGTTAGGGTTAGGAGGAATACCTATTGAGTGTTGGGAAGGTGTGCTCGTACCGTAAAGAAATCAGACCGATTGTGAAGAACTCCTTTTTGTCTGCGAAAGACTACCTGTAAATAAGAATGCAAGACCACCAAATTTTAGTTAGACAATAAGTGAGGGAACTGCCTTGGGCCCAGGAAATATTAGACTTCCTTTCGAAGGTGGTCAATTCCCTTTTAATACAAATTGATGCAAATGATAATAAAGAAGCTATTGTGAACTCACGATTTAGGTATCTCGTTACTAAAAGCAATAGAGACTAAATTACCAACAATAGAATGTCATGCTGTTTGTTTGGTCACTGGTTATTGATATGTTTCGATCAAGTTACAGGGATAGACCAGGCTGGACACGAGATTTTTTTGAGGTGAATAGGTGAAAGGTTGGTTTTGGTATAAGTCACAGTGACTGATGCCGGTCACTAGATAACCGATCGCGGTTACAAAACCGGTACCGGTAGGGGATAACCGATATCGATAAGGGGCAGTGATTTAGGGATTTTAAAATGGAGGTTAGTGTAAGGTGGTTATGAGGTTTGGAAGGTTGGTAGATGGTTGAGGGGAGTAGTAGGGTGATAGAGAAGAATCAGAGAGTGAGACAGCTGTCTTTGGGGTAATATAGAGATGGATGACCGAAGGTTAGGTGCAGGTTGTTGCCGGGTAGTAGATGTAGGAGTGAGCTTATAATCCCTATGAATTAAAAATTCACAAAGTAGTGTCTAGAAGCCTACAAGGCGGTAAAAGAGACTACTTACTAGTTTCTGATGTGGATGCAGGTCCAAAGAATGCAATGGCGAAGGAAAGGCCCAGTTGGGATGATCCAGAGATTAGAAGTGATCTGATGAAGCTATCCTCCGACTCTCCCAAGGTTTGGATGATTTGTGATAATGCTCTAGTTGCTCAGTCCCAGTTTTTGGGCTCGATGCTCCTCTTTGCAAACTCTTCTCTCCTTCTCACTTTTCTCTCCCTTGTAAATGGATTCGGATCCCTTCATTTTGGTTGGGGGAGGTCATTTATAGGGAACCGATGACGGTTACCTAACCGACGCCGGCCGCGTAGGGACCGATGTCGGTTAGGTCAAAGTTGGCTATTTTTAGTAAAATAGCCAACTTTCCCTCCTTTTCTCCCAAGGGGTCAGTTGTGGGCTTGGTCAAGTCATTATTAGGTTTGTTTTGATGTGGGTGAGGGGTGATGAGTCATGGGTGTGGGTCTGGACCAAGTCATAGGTCTTAATTAGGTTAGTTTAGGGTTAGGGCTAGGTCATAGTGAGGTGGCAGGGTTGGAGATGTGGATTTATTAATTATAAGGTAATTAATAAATAATTCAGTGTGTAAGGTTTTAGGTGGTGAGGTAGGGTTAGGTTACGGGACGAGATACGGGGTACAGGGTGTCGTAAGACCCAAATTTGGTGTCTACAGTGAGATCATAGGTATAGGTTGTCATCAAGATTTATATGACATATTATATCATAGAATATTTCATATGCGTTAGTATGTGTCATTTAGAAGTTACTTTCCCATTAGGTAATGTAACTCCTTGCTCCCTTGTGGAGATATGATGAGTCTAGGAATGGGAGATACACATAACTCCTATATGTACCCCTTTTTTGATTTATAAGAATGAGTAGACTATTTTCCTTATGCACATCCTTTTTGGTTTTTGGTTAATATCTTTCTAATTACCTAGAGCACATATTTGATTTCGTTGGAGTGTAACAATCTTGATGTTCATGTGCTTGCATTAGGTTCTTGGAGATCAATCTTAATGGTCTCGGTAATATTGTTACTCACCTTGCTAGTTGCTGATTACGTTTTATTTCGTGTTGTTTTATCTCCTTCAGGTTTTGGACCGTATTGGAAAATGTGCTTGATTTAACTTTCCTTAAGTTCATGTTTTTATTTCTAATAACTTGGAGGAAATTAGTGATATCGTTTGAGTGTAACTCTATCATTATGCATGCCATTCCGTGAGATCTTCAAGCCCCATCTCACATGGTATCAAAGTCAGTGTTTGGTAAACATGCACTAATTTTTATCTGGTTGCTAATTACTTTTGGTTTCGTTATTAGTGCTTCTCGTGTAAGTTTTTCGATCATTTTAAAAATCTTTCTAATTGGTTTTAATATTCTCGTTTTTGGAGTTTACATTGTCTTGGATTTGTGTATATATATATATTTTAAGGGGTTTCTCCACCAAATTTAGCTAGATGAAGCTAACTTTGGAGGAAATCTAATTTCAGATGTAGTTTTTTTGGTTTTATCAAATTTTTTTCATTAAAAGTGCAATTTTTATTGGAAAATTTTATATTTGGAACCTTCTCTTGCCTTCATCCCTATTTTCTTGCTATTTTCACCCTACTGCCTTTGATCTTCACCTACCTAGCTTGGCCAAGCTATGTTTAGCTCAGTGAGCTCCTTTTTAGGCTCCCCCTCCTTCATGTCACTTTCCAAGTTGGCTATTTTCAACTCTATTTGGCTTGGAAAGGTGTGTTGTGGGTCGTGTTCACCCTCATTGGGATTTTTTCTATGTTGGTGAGTCATTTGGTCACTTTTATCATTGAGCTCATTTTTTTCTTGACCTCTCAACTTGTTTGCTTGTGGTTGTTTGAGCCCGTGTCCTCTCTTCTCCACTCGAACTTTGTGGTTTGTGACTCGACTTGCTCCCAAGCTGTCTAAACTATACTTTTTCACCGATCCTTTGTTGTTCTCTTGGTTGGTCCACTGCGATTTGGAACCTGCTTCTTTTTTATGTTGCCTTGGCCCTGTTAGTGCAAAATCACAGCACCCCTGGATATTGATCAGTTTTCTAGGTTGATCATATTAATATCCAGTGTGATTGCATAACATTGAATCCTTTCTCCAAGTGTGGGACTTGAAGAGTGAGAAAGGAATCTCCAGAGAAAGGCTGGTTCCTATTCCTCTGTTCAGATGCACACGAAATATGCAGAGGGTTTTCTCAAAATCTAATCTAATCTGCCAAGGAGACAAGGTAAGAAGATGCATAAAATAAATCTAAGCTAATAGAGGTGATGCACCAAGGAATGAAGAACATATGCTTTGCCACATTAAACACAGATCATGTAGATATAACACAACACCATGCACAGATAGCAAAAATGCAATGAAAGATCAAGAATGACAGTAATAAATATGTAAGAGGGTTTAAAAGCAACCACAGACACATATATATTGCTCAAGGATCGATTCAATACATTGCAATAGCCAGAAGGCAAAAATGGTGTTACAGTCTATATGGGAGGTTTGAAAACTCCACGAATTCTCTTGCAAGCAGGAGAGAAGGGAGGGGTCGCAAAACAGAATGTCCAACTTAGAAAGAAACCCCTCCTTACAATTTATAGGAAGAATGGGAGAGCAAAGAGAGAGGAATTCGAAATCTGCCCCAACCACCTCTAGGTTGCATTTAATTCGTCCATCATGGCAGAAGCGGCGGGTTCTGGCGAAGCGGCGGTTTGCCTAACAGAAGCGGCGAACTGTCTGCTGCATTAAAGTGGTTGTTGAAGCATTACCTCTACTTGTTATTCGCGCCAAAGGTGTTTCTTGATTTTCACTCTTCAGACTGCACCAAAACTCGAGATTGATCCCAGAATCATGTAGAGGATTTCACTAGCTTTCCGTTGATATAAAGAACGTGGAAATCCGAGCTCTGGATCAAAAGATATGGCGATCTGAAGATTTAGGGCACGGAGCAAACCAAAACGGATTTTGGAATTTTTCCCGCACTCTGCCACTTGGATGACACGTGACATGTTCTGATTGGTCGCGTGATTCTCTCTCCTCTACCTTTCGGCGGGCTGTCTTTTGAATTTTCCTTGTGGGCCCTAGCTGGGACACATGGCACTATCCCATTGGTTCGGATCGGTGCTCGAAAACTCGCCCATTGACTTTTTGACTTTTCTCTTGTGAGGACACGTGGCAGCTTCTGATTGGTCCTCGGCTGATTTGGCTCCTTCGCGTACTTCACCTCCATTTGTCCCAGATGTCCCAGTGCTGCTTGGGACAAAAACCTCCGATCCGCCCGAAATGGGCTTCCTTGTCCCTCATTTGGCCAAAGACACGTGGCACCTTTTGATTGGCTTTCGGCTCCTTCAGCTTCTTCGCGTATTTCGGGTCTTTTTGTCCCGGACGGCCTATTTTGATTTTGGACCTTTTGGGACAATTTCGGCCGGTTCGGCCGGTTCGGATATTTCTGGCCCGCTTGTCCCATTTGATTTTGGGCTGACTTGTCTCTTTTCGGCCGGTTCGGGTATTTCTGGCCCGCTTGTCCCATTTGATTTTGCGCTGACTTGTCTCTTTTCGGCCGGTTCGGCCGGTTCGGGTATTTCTGGCCCGCTTGTCCCATTTGCTTTTGGGCTGACTTGTCTCTTTTCGGCCGGTTCGGGTATTTCTGGCCCGCTTGTCCCATTTGATTTTGGGCTGACTTGTCTCTTTTCGGCCTGTTCGGGCTGGCCCACTTGTCCCATTTGATTTTGGGCTGACTTGTCTCTTTTCGGCCGGTTCGGTCGGTTCGGGTATTTCTAGCCCGCTTGTCCCTAATGCTCCCTCTAGAAGGACTTAGCCAATTTTTTCACTTTTTCCTAGATCAATCCTATTTGCCTTTCTGCAAATTTTCGCACTTTCTCAAAGCTTGCTCCTTCCTTCTTCGGCCTGGGGAGTTTAGAAAGATTCCTGAAGGGACCCTAGAAACCTGATTTTGCTCTAAATCAGTCATTTTTCTTGGAATTTGGACATCCTGATGCATGTTATCAAATTTACCCTGGGGGGTGAATTTTGGATAACAATTTGGCGACTCAGCGGGATCATCTACCTGCTAGATGAAAAGACCAGTAGCCTGAAGCAATCCATTGGGCATGGAGTTAAGCATTAACCTGAAACAAGCTTGATACTGCAACTTCCCTTCCAGCAACACTCTGAACTGTAGAAAACAACCTGAGAGCAGCAAAACCTGTGCCAAAGCACTTAGGGAAAACAAAACTAATCTACAACAAAACAATGTGCACAAGCACTTGGAGGAAAGAAAATCTAATCTAGTATTTACAGATGTAGTGAACCTCCCTCTAGAAGCAATGCTTGAGATAGATTCCATTTACTGGAATCTGCAGTTCTTCACCATCCAATGAGGCCAATTGGAAAGCATTGTTGTTCTTGCACTTTGTGACCATGTATGGGCCACTCCAAATGGCATCAAATTTTGAATGCCTTCCTGGTTTTGCTCTGTCCACATCCCATTTCAATACTAGATCTCCTACTTGAAAAGATCTATCTTTAGCCTTCCTATCAAAGGTCTTCTTGATCGAAGCCTGATCCTTTTCCATTGCTTGGAATGCCTGATCTCTGATTTCTTGCAGCTCCATCAATTCTGCATATCTCACCTCCATGGGCCCAAACTCTAGCAACTTCAGCTGTTTCATGAGTTCCAACGTTGGCAACTCAAGTGACATGGGCAAGACTGCCTCTCTTCCGTAGACAAGCCTAAATGGAGAGTTACCTATGGATCTTTTGGGAGTTATCCTATCTGCCCATAAGGCTGATTTCAGTTTGGTATGCCAAGCCTTCTGATTCTCATCAAGAGTCCTCCTAATGATCCTCAGCAAGTTTTTGTTTGTAGACTCGGCCTGGCCATTACCTTGAGGGTAATAGTTTGATGAAGTGCTCAGGTAGATCCCATTCTTGACAGCCCACTCAGTAACTTTAGATCCAATGAATGCCAATGCATTATCAGAGACTATTGTAGCAGGCACACCAAATCTGGTAGTTATCCCCTCATAAAAGTCCAATATGCTAGACTCATTCGCCTCTTTGACTGCTACTGCTTCTGTCCATCTGGTGAAGTAGTCTGTGGCTGTCAAAATCCATTTGTGCCCTTGGCTCGAATTGGGATTGATGACTCCAATGAAGTCTAGACCCCATTGCATGAATGGCTGGTCAACTGAGATTGGATATAATGGGAGGGCTGCAAGTCTCTGTTTTCCTGTGAAGAATGCACAATTCTTACATTTCTTGATCCATGCATAGCAATCACTAAAGACTTTAGGCCAATAATAACCAGCCTTCATGATTTTCAGAGCTGTCACTCTTGGTGAAAAATGGCCACCAGCTGGTCCATCATGAAACTCTTTTAATACCCTCTGGATCTGACCTGTGTTAATGCATCTCAGCAGCACTCCATTGACGTCCTTCTTGAACAAAACTCCATCAATGATGGTATATGGAATAGCCTGCAACTTGAAGTGTCTTCTTCTTGCTTTGCTCATTTCTAGAGGGCATATGCCCGTCTGTAGGAAATGTATCATATTCTGAGTCCAACAGGGAGTGGACACATCATTATTTTCCTATTTTTGATCATTTTGTAATAGCAGGATAGCGTCTTCTTTATCTTCTGGGTTGTTTAGTTGTTTGGAAGCGAGCTGCTCACACAAACCTTTGCCTCTTACCAGCTTGGTGATCTTGATCTCAATGTCATACTCCATGACACGGGTGATCCATCCTGCCCTTTTCTCATTCAAATCCTTGTTGAGGAGGAAGTCCTTAACCCCAGCATGTGAGACCAGCAACTGGACCTTGTTGTTTGAGACTAAATGCTTGAACTTCTTCAAGCTCCTGATTACTGCAAGCACATGTTTTTCAATAAAAGAGTACCTCAATTCACAGTCATTTAGGCTTTGGCTAAAGAAGGCAATTGGCTGTTCATCATTATCTTTATTCTGTTGCACCAAAATGGCAGAAATAGTGTCATCACCCCCAAATGCATAGAGGATGAAATCCTTGAAAAAGTCCGGGTTGAGGAGAGTGGGTGCCTGGGAGATGGCTTCTTTGATTGCTTCAAAACTCTCCTTGTTTTCTGTCGTCCATTTGAAAGCCATGCTTTTTCTTAACATTTTGGTGATGGGCTTGACAAGGGCTGCAAAATTTGGGACAAACCTCCGAACAAAGTTTATCCTTCCCAGGAAACTTTGAAGAGCCTTTTTGTAACTTGGCAATGGCAGAGCTCTTATGGCTTCAACCCTTTCTGGATCAATTGCTAATCCTTCCTTGGAGACAATATGGCCAAGAAGTTTCCCTTCATGTGCAAGAAAGATGCACTTCTTAGGATTTAAAGACACTCCAAACTTTCTACACCTCTGAAACACTTGCCTGAGGTGAAAGAGATGGTCTGCAGCATTCTTTGAGAAGACAGTAATATCATCTAAGTATATCAGTACTATCTTGTTGATCAAGCCTTTGAATGCCATATCCATAGCTCGCTGGAATGTTGCTCCAGCGTTTGCCAGTCCAAATGGCATCTTCTTGTAGGCATATGTGCCCCATTTGGTTGTGAAGGCTGTCTTGAATTGGTCTTCCTCCTTCACCATAATTTGATTGAAGCCTGAGTATCCATCAAGCAGCGAAAACCTTTCTGACCCAGCTACAACCTGCAATATTTGCTCCATGGAAGGGAGTGGATAATGGTCTTTGAGAGAGGATCTATTCAAATCTCTGAAGTCAACACATAGCCTGATCTCTCCACTTTTCTTTCTGACTGGAACTAAGTTGGCAACCCAACTAGAATGCTTGATTGGGAATATAATTGCTGACTCAATCAGCTTGTCCAATTCTTTCCTCATGAGAGGCTCCATGTGTGGATTGACTGGTCTCTGTTTCTACCTGACAGGCTTAGTATTTGGATCCAACTCGATGGTATGCTAAGCTAAGTTAGGATTGAAACCCTTCAAGTCTTCATAGCTCCAAGCAAACACGTCAGGGAATTCTTGACAAAGCTGTATGAACTCATATTTCTCTTGCTCAGTTGTCATTTTTCCAATTTGCAATGGCTTGTTCTCTTTTACCAAGATGGATACCGAATCTTCCCTCTTGACTTGAATATTTGCTTTCTCTTTTCTAAACTGATCATTGGGGTTAAAAATGGACTCCAAGGTGACAAGTCCCTTGGGCAGCTTGTCAGTTCTCAGCTGTATCACCTGGTCACCATATTGTTGTTCCAACTTCTCTTGATTCTTAGCTGAGAACTCAGCTTCTTCTTGCAAGAAGTGGATGATTTGCCAGTCATTCTCAAATACTTGCCAATTGACATTGTTATCCGGCACTGAAGGCCTCACAATCACGTGGATGTTTGGCTGTACCTTATCTTGTTGAATGTTTTCTACAATGTCAAAGGCTGCCCCTACTGCTGTAAGCCTGTCAGCAGCTTGATTCTCTTTTCTGGGAATGGCCTTGATACCGAAACCTTCAAAATCCTCCATGAGGTCCCACACCCTGTTCTTGTAGCATCTAAGTAGATCATTTTTGGCAGCATGCTATCCCTTGACCTGATTTACAATCAGCTCACTGTCCCCAAAAACTTGCAAGTTCTTTATTTTTCTCTTTATTGCCCAATGCATCCCTTGCACCAAGGCTTCATATTCAGCAGTGTTATTGGAGCATGCAAATTGAAATCTAAACGCTGAATAATACTTTACTCCTTGAGGTGAAATAAGCACGGCTCCACCTCCTGCACCTTGTCTACTCCTTGATCCATCAAAAAACAGTTGCCATACCTTGTTCTCATCCTTGTGGCTTGGCTTGGTGATGTTAGGAATAGGTTGATATTCTTCGTGTATACAGTAGACCCCTAGTTCAGATTCTTCTACTTCTTGATAAGGATCAAAAAGCATGCACCTTGCTTGCCCATTCATCAAGAGTCAAATCTGGGATACTTCGAACCTTAGTATCGGCTTCATCAGTGCCAAGGTGATCTTCTTGATCAAATGTTGAGCAATTGGTATTAATATGACTTGGAGTATAGGGCTCAATGTGGAAATCTGCAATAGGTTCTGACCTAATTGTAGCTTTAGTTCCATACCTCGTTCTGAACAGCATGTGTGACCAATCAGCGGACAAATATCCCCCAATCTTGGCAGTAAATTCCCTTGACAAACAGAGGGCAAAGAGTGGTGGAAGGTCTATGATTGATATATCTTGCAAGACAACAACATTTGGACATGCATGCAAGGTAAGGCTCAAATTTCTAATCACTCCAACTGTTGCTATTGCTGTCCCATCCAGCTGCACTACTCCCTTAGATGTTATCTCATATTGGAGCCCTAACTGATCAGCTATCTGTTTAGGCATTACTGAGCTACTTGCCCCGGAATCTATCATGCAATTATGCACTAGTTGATTTCCAATGATTAACGAAACATAAAAAGGGGGGTTTTTCAACATTTTACCTTGTTGAGTTCCATGATTTCCTTCAGGCTGGGCAGCATTTGTAAGCACTTTGTCTTGCCTCTGAACCTGCTGATTCGAAGTTGGCCAGTCCTTCATAGCAGCTTGCAGCAGATCTCTTTGGCCTGGGATGGATAGGGATTCCCACATAGATATATTGACGTTTGTCTTCTTCATCTGATCAATGATACTGAATGGTGATGAAGGATCTCTCTGCTGTCCCTTGGTTTGCACATTCACTCCTTGTATGTGGGCAGCAACAGCTGGCATTTGAGTTGGCCTAGGGGCTGTTCTTGACTGCCCTTGTGCATTGGAAACTGGGTTTTGCTTGCCAATCATTTGTGGAGCTGTGGAAGGTTATGGATTGGCTGGGGCCAACGGCTGTTCCTCACCCAAATTTCTCCTTTTTGACCTTGTGTTGGCAGTGACACCTTGAGGAACTGCCTGATTCATGCCACAGAAATCCTCTGCTTGCCAATTTACCAATGTGGTATCATTTGGGGCAGGTTGCTGTTGGAATGTTTCTTGTTGTTGGCTGTTTTCTTGACTACTTTCACCCTCCACACCAGCACTTGTTACCATTAAAGCTTGGGTTAAAGCACCATTATAGCACATGGATTGATTATGGGGTTCATTACATGGAAAACACCATTCATACTCCTGGGTAATATTGTTTTGTGCTGGTACTAATGCCTTAGAGGCAGATATGGCATTTGGATTATAGGGCTGGAATGGTCTATTGACAGGAGGCCTTGTTTGATTCATATTTGCAGCTGGATTAGGTGGCCTTTGAGGCTGATATGGCTGCCTATTAGGTTGAGCTTGAGGCTGATACGAAGGTCTAAAGCCTTGAGTTTGCTGCCTCTTGAGTGTGACCAGCTCATTACCTAAATTTTGCAGTTGCTTCATGACTTCTTGAAGCTCGTTTGGGGCACTTGGAGATGAAGTGGAAGCTTCATTTGAACTCTGATTTCTAGGAGTGGGAGAAGGAGCTAAGACAGGTGTCTGACTAGTACTTGGGCTCTCTAAACTTGGATATAATGGCATTGGAGGCCTAGGAGCTAGCTTGCCAGCTTGAATCAGACAATTTTCAGCTCTAATGGCAATACTATAAGCAGCCGGGATAGTTGTGCCTCCCATGGATTGAATCAACATAGAAATATCAGAATTTAAAGCTTTAAGGTAGTATAGAAAAGCACCTTCTGTTGTTGGTCTGACTGCTACTGGAATTCTATCCCAAGATCTTTGAAATCTGAAGTTGAAGTCAGTTAGCTGCTCATTGGAAGCTCTCTTGATGGTTGTCAGCTGTTCCAAAAGAGACAAGTTGTCTCCCTTCTCTCCAAATTGATTATGAAGTGCAATACACAGCTGATTCCAGTTCGTGATAGAAGCAGCTTCAAGGCTCCTAAACCATTGCAATGCTTTTCCCTTGAATGAAGAGGCCAGCAATTTGACAGCTACTTGCATCTCGATTGCACAAATGTTAGCAATGTCCTTGACATGATCACCAGGAGTGGTCTGGTTTTCTCCAGTAAAATATGGAATGTTCTTCAATGCTGCAACTGGGATTGGATTTTGTGCATTGAGAGCAAGTGGGCTGCTGCCTGTGAAGTTGACATAGGGGTTTACTGGTTGCGCCATTCTGAGTGGTCTTAAAACCCTTGTATATTGAAAGAAAGGCCTGTCAGGTGGAGGAGTTGAGAGAGTTCTGTTTGGTGGAGATGGAGACCTTTGAATCCTTCTTCCTCTTTGCCTTCTTCTTGGAGATAGTTGCAGGTATTCAAACAGCACTTCCTCTTCTCCAGCTCTTGACCTTGTGATTCTTCTCATAAGCTTTTAGGCCTGACTGCTGCAACCAGTTGATTCTTCCCCAATGGAGTCGCCAGATATGCAAATAATAGCTCTTTTCAAGCAAGAAAATTGCAGCAGATGCACATCAACCTTGCTGCAATAAAAATGAGACCTCTGCTCCCACCGGGCGTGCCAAAACTGTTAGTGCAAAATCACAGCACCCCTGGATATTGATCAGTTTTCTAGGTTGATCATATTAATATCCAGTGTGATTGCATAACATTGAATCCTTTCTCCAAGTGTGGGACTTGAAGAGTGAGAAAGGAATCTCCAGAGAGAGGCTGGTTCCTATTCCTCTGTTCAGGTGCACACGAAATATGCAGAGGGTTTTCTCAAAATCTAATCTAATCTGCCAAGGAGACAAGGTAAGAAGATGCATAAAATAAATCTAAGCTAATAGAGGTGATGCACCGAGGAATGAAGAACATATGCTTTGCCACATTAAACACAGATCATGTAGATATAACACAACACCATGCACAGATAGCAAAAATGCAATGAAAGATCAAGAATGACAGTAATAAATATGTAAGAGGGTTTAAAAGCAACCACAGACACATATATATTGCTCAAGGATCGATTCAATACATTGCAATAGCCAGCAGGCAAAAATGGTGTTACAGTCTATATGGGAGGTTTGAAAACTCCACGAATTCTCTTGCAAGCAGGAGAGAAGGGAGGGGTCGCAAAACAGAAAATGTCCAACTTAGAAAGAAACCCCTCCTTACAGTTTATAGGAAGAATGGGAGAGCAAAGAGAGAGGAATTTGAAATCTGCCCCAACCACCTCTAGGTTGCATTTAATTTGTCCATCATGGCAGAAGCGGCGGGTTCTGGCGAAGCGGTGGTTTGCCTTACAGAAGCGGCGAACTGTCTGCTGCATTAAAGTGGTTGTTGAAGCATTACCTCTGCTTGTTATTCGTGCCAGAGGTGTTTCTTGATTTTCACTCTTCAGACTGCACCAAAACTCAAGATTGATCCCAGAATCATGTAGAGGATTTCACTAGCTTTCCGTTGATATAAAGAACGTGGAAATCCGAGCTCTGGATCAAAAGATATGGCGATCTGAAGATTTAGGGCACGGAGCAGACCAAAATGGATTTTGGAATTTTTCCCGCGCTCTGCCACTTGGATGACACGTGACATGTTCTGATTGGTCACGTGATTCTCTCTCTTCTACCTTTCAGTGGGCTGTCTTTTGAATTTTCCTTGTGGGCCCTAGCTGGGACATGTGGCACTATCCCATTGGTTCGGATCGGTGCTCGAAAACTCGCCCATTGACTTTTTGATTCTTCTTTTGTGAGGACACGTGACAGCTTCTGATTGGTCCTCGGCTGATTCGGCTCCTTCGCGTACTTCGGGTCTTTTTGTCTCGGACGCCCTATTTTGATTTTGGACCTTTTGGGACAATTTCGGCCGGTTCGGGTATTTCTGGCCCGCTTGTCCCATTTGATTTTGGGCTGACTTGTCTCCTTTCGGCCGGTTCGGGTATTTCTGGCCCGCTTGTCCCATTTGATTTTGGGCTGACTTGTCTCCTTTCGGCCGGTTCGGCCGGTTCGGGTATTTCTGGCCCGCTTGTCCCATTTGATTTTGGGCTGACTTGTCTCCTTTCGGCTGGTTCGGCCGGTTCGGGTATTTCTGGCCCGCTTGTCCCTAATGCTCCCTCTCGAAGGACTTTAGCCAATTTTTTCACTTTTTCTTGGATCAATCCTATTTGCCTTTCTGCAAGTTTTCGCACTTTCTCAAAGCTTGCTCCTTCCTTCTTCGGCCTGGGGAGTTTAGAAAGATTCCTGAAGGGACCCTAGAAACCTGATTTTGCTCTGAATCAGTCATTTTTCTTGGAATTTGGACATCCTGATGCATGTTATCAAATTTACCCTGGGGGGTGAATTTTGGATAACAATTTGGCGACTCAGCGGGATCATCTGCCTGCTAGATGAAAAGACCAGTAGCCTGAAGCAATCCATTGGGCATGGAGTTAAGCATCAACCTGAAACAAGCCTGATACTACAACTTCCCTTCCAGCAACACTCTGAACTGTAGAAAACAACCTGAGAGCAGCAAAACCTGTGCCAAAGCACTTAGGGAAAAACAAAACTAATCTACAGCAAAACAATGTGCACAAGCACTTGGAGGAAAGAAAATCTAATCTAGTATTTACAGATGTAGTGAACCTCCCTCTAGAAGCAACGCTTGAGATAGATTCCATTTACTGGAATCTGCAGTTCTTCACCATCCAATGAGGCCAATTGGAAAGCATTGTTGTTCTTGCACTTTGTGACCATGTATGGGCCACTCCAAATGGCATCAAATTTTGAATGCCTTCCTGGTTTTGCTTTGTCCACATCCCATTTCAATACTAGATCTCCTACTTGAAAAGATATATCTTTAGCCTTCCTATCAAAGGTCTTCTTGATCGAAGCCTGATCCTTTTCCATAGCTTGGAATGCCTGATCTCTGATTTCTTGCAGCTCCATCAATTCTGCATATCTCACCTCCATGGGCCCAAACTCTAGCAACTCCAGCTGTTTCATGAGTTCCAACGTTGGCAACTCAAGTGACATGGGCAAGACTGCCTCTCTTCTGTAGACAAGCCTAAATGGAGAGTGCCATGAAGATACCTGATTTTTCATGCTTCCGTTTGGCTCGCACACCATGGCTATTACCTCACCTTGATCTATATTGGTCATTATCCTTCTTGTGCTATCCAAGATTTTTTTTCTCACCCGAGTGTTTCCTCTTCCACCTCAAGCCTGCTGTCATCCTGCCTCCTTGAGCCCAACGCTCATAGGTTTCTCACTACCTCATCAAGTTTTCCCCTCCATGTGGAGCATTGCTTCCCTCGCTTGGCTTGATCTTCTAAGTTGACTCATGTTCCCTCCTTTCCATTTAACTTAGCCTACCATTTTTAAGCTATTTGTTTCTTATAAAAATAACATTTTAAGTGGGATTTTTATTAAAGGGAAGGAATATTATTAAGGAAAGTTAATATTTAAAGGAGGCAATCTATTATTAGGGTAAGGTAAGATTAATTTAGGATATTTAAATTATTCATTAGAATGATTAATATTAGCATTTATTTAACGCTATCATTTTCATATTTTGTTAAAATCCTTTAATTTTTAAAATTATATAATTTGGAAAAATTAAAAGTTTAAAATATAGTATTATTAGACATTTTTTTCTACTAATCAATGTTGGAGTGTGCAACACTTGTCTGAGCTCCTTCTTGCCTTTCAGGAGATTTTACTACATCCTAGAGGTCCTTTGGACTTGTTTCGATTCGTTCTTGCATTTTATTCACTCCTATTATTAATTTTGTGATAATTAGCATGTCTTCCATAGTCTTGCAGTAATGAAGTTTATCTAGTGACGTGAGATGTTTTTTCTCACTTAGGACCTTAGTTTTTTTATCTTCTTCTCATTTTATCCTTTATTTTTATTATTACGGTGTCTCTTCGGGTTACACTTGTTGAAAAACATTGTGGTATCCACACTTTCACATTATTACATTGATTGCAAGGTGACTTAATAAAAATTTCACACCACATGAATGCACTTGATTATAACTCATGCACTATTTATAAAGTGCTACAAATAGGGGGTTAAACTAGTGTTCTTTGGAGGCTTCTCTTGTCATATATTTCAACTTTCATCATTATGTGGACCAACTATGTTCAAACAACTAAATGAAATAAAAGAATGGGATACTTGATCACTACATTATACATGACATGTTACCCCATCTTCTCAAGATTTCTCCTAGACCCATTAACCACATACAACGTTATGATTGGATGAATAAAAATGACATGACGTATGGACTTGATTATCTCACTATACCAGACAACTTTCAATGTCAAATTAATTTCACTGAGTCCACACATAGAGGTTGGAATTTCATTTTGAACCTATATGGAGATTTTGACCCTCCTTCATATAGTTATGGCTCTTTAGATGATTTTACACCCATGGAGGATAATAAGTTTATCGATAATTTTTTGTACGATGGGGGGAACCCATATATGTTGCTCTTGATGCTCCATCAAAATTTAGTATTTCTCCCTTTAGATTTCACCACAACTCTCCTCAAATTGAATCTTTGATTAACTTCTCACCCACCTCACATGTTGCTTCAAATATTTAGTTTTCTCATTCAAGAGCATCTGTAGATTCCTTAGATTCTATCATAGAGATCCTTTCATCTCCTTTTGCATTTGTAAATTTTAGTGTTGTTTCTTCATAAGATTCATGAAATCCTCTACAACAGGACATTACTTTATTTGACTCAGACTTGGATTATATGCTTAAGGATACCAACATCACCATCAAACATCTTATTCCTTCACATACTGCCACTTTAGATATCCGAGTTACTACCATACCAGATTGCATAGATTCTCCACAATAACAAGTTTATTCACCTTTTTAGGATTCTCTTCCATGGCAGATCAACCCAATTAACGATGTATATATATTTTTAGATTCTCACATTATAGAGATTGACATGATTGTCTCCACCTCACTTGATATATTATCTCCTTTACATGTTCAGCCACCTTATATTCCTCCTCCCTCCACCACTGATTGCAAACCTTCATGTCCTTTAGATTCCATGGGAGTTCATCATAAATCATCTTCCAGAGGCACTAGCTACTCCTCTATTTCTCCTCATATTATTCTTATAGAAATATTGTAGTTTATACATGGGTACCTCATCAGGCCTTATTTATTGAGACCCATTTAACACATCTTTCTTATTTATTGTAGTTTATACATGGGTACCTCATCTTGTAAGTGGATGTCTTTACCTTGTGGTTTTCCTCCATTAATTGAGATCCTTGTTATACATGGGTACCTCATCAAACCTAGTTTTCGGGACCCATTTCTATTCTCCTCTTCTTTTTTTTAGAAAGATAAATATTTTTGCATGGATACCTTATTAAGACTTTAGTTTCTAGGACCCATATGATGCATCTTTATTAGATTGTCTAGGGGATTCCTCATTCCTTTTTTAATTTAATTACATATACCTAAGCTTTGATGAAGGGAGGTGTTGGTGTGTGGGATATTATTCACCTCTATTTATTTATTAAGTGAATTTCTCTAATCCATGGTGAGTCATCTCACTTAGGTGAGATCATAGGTATAGGTTGTCATTATGAGTTATATGATATATTCTGTTATATAATATATCATATGTGTTAGTGTGTGTCATAAAAGAGTTACTTTCACATTATGGATTGTAACTCATTTCTCCCTTATGGAGGTATGATGATTCCAGGCATTGGAGTTACAAAATACTCCTATATGTACCCATTTTTTATCTATGAGAATCAGTATAATATTTTCCTTATACACATCCTTTTTGTTTTTGGTTAATCTCTTGGTAATTACTTGGAGCACATCTTCGATTCTATTGTAGTGAAATAATCTCAATGTTCACGTTCTTCTATTAGGTTCTTAGAGCTCAATCTCACTGGTCTCAATAATTTTGCTACTCGCCTTGCTAGTTGCTGATTACTATTCGTTTCATGTTCTTTTCTCTCCTTGTGAAAGTTTTGGAGCATATTTAAAAACATGCTTGATTCACCTTTCCTTAAACTCATGTTTTTATTACTAATTACTTGGAGGAAATTCATGATATTGTTTGAGTGTAACTTTGTTGTTATGCACTACATTCCATGAGATCTAAAGCATAGATGAGTATTTCCATATGAGTGCCATGTTTTAGGGAATTTATACAAGTAGTTTCATTTAGTTGTCTATAGAGAGGGACAAATCATAGCCCATACCACTCTTTATAGATCTATGCATAGAAGAACATAGTAGTGGGCTAACCTAGTTGAACACTTTGAGGCACTAGAGAATGATAACCCATAGGCAATTCAGATGGATCCATTTAGGAAGGGGTTGTCAGGGTTACATAAATTTGCTCCTGTATATGAGATATTTTGATGAGATAGTACATGTAGATATTACATGGAGGTCATACTTGTCTATTTGATTCTAGATAGTGACTATGCATATTTTTCATATGTTCACAAAGAGCACTTCCTACTGAGCCGTCAATATTTTATTATAGATAACTACATACCAGACATAATTTAGAGGTAGTTTGGCTATACACGTGGAGTTCTTATAGTACCACACATATTTTTATGTGTGAATAGAGAGATAAAATAGTTGGGGCCTATGATAGATACAAGTACAACCACAACATTTTGGGCTAATTTTGCCCAGACAGTTTGGGATATGAGAAAAGGTATCATGAATATCAGGACTACAAGTTAGTATTGGGTGTCATACTAGAATTTTCATCTAGTCATACTTACTATAATGAGATGGGGATCGATAATTGTAACTAAGGCATATGTGCTAGTGCAACGATGTTCATGCCAATATACAACATATGACACACAGACGAGATAGCCAAAAATGTAACCAGTTAGAGTTATCAACGTAATATTTGATGGTAAGTAATGACGTAGAGATTCCACAGTTAATATATATCTACTGATTTCATGTGTAAGGTGTAGGGTCCTTCTTGCATTAGTCACATGACACATGGTGTTATTAGTGTAAGAAGTATGAGGAGGTTTTCCTATAGCAAGGAAAGGTAGTAGAGAAGCTACTACGAGTGTTTGATCTGGGAGTGATGATGGAGGGATTAGAGATGTCAAGAGTGGATGTTCTGTAGTGATGAGGATATCTACCATAGGTGGATGGAATAGATAGGGGATGACCCCATGAGGATATGGTAGAGATGGAGGTGACAGGGGGACAACTACAAAGACCATATCACAAATGTAATTGAGTACTATAACATCACTGATAGTTCTTAGAAAAGGGGTAGGGCCATCAACTATAATACATATGGCCTCCCGCATAGCCCAAGTAGTGGATACTGAGATATCATCCAAAGAGGTCGAGATAAGAAGGCTAGTAGGTTAGAAACCTAGAGTGGATAGAGATGTTGAGATATCATGCTTATCCGCAGAGGTGTACTGAGTGATAATAGTGTTAGCACAAATGATATGAGAATAGGATACCGTATACCTGAGTAAGATGCAATGCAGAGTGAGGGACAATATCTGATCATATTATGATAAAACACATAACAAGAGGGTATCATTCAAATAGTGGATAAATTCCTATGTAGAGAGAGAGATAAAACTTGATAAATGTTTAGATCATGAGGGGTTGCTGACATGTTATACCGAATCATGAGGCTATAGGGGGAGGTGGCATATTATAGGACCCTGTACGAGCTATCTTTACCCACATATCAAAGGGAGGTTAGCTACTCATAAGAGACATGAGAGTGGGTCATAAAGGCCATCAAATTTTATGTATGTTATGCACCTAGGGAAAGGATGCTATGATGTATATGTATTGATGGAGATGCTGACATGTGGCACACATCCCCTTATCTTATTATATCATTCATTTATGATTTATTATGCTTAGGAGGTTGGCCTCAGTATTGACCATAGGTTAGAATGGTATATATAGGGTTTAGAAGGTTGTAGTTAATCATCATATTGAGTATTGGAGTGTTATTGTATGGTTTGGAGGTTACCCCCTCAAAGTGGTATTTGAGGTTGCCCCCTCGAAGTGGAAAAGCTATTATATGATCATATTGTAATCATTTATCTATATTTTGGTGTTCTCTCATGTTATTCTATTATATATGTTCTGATTTATACAAGTAATATCTTTACAAGTGGTATCAGAGCAGTGATTTCAGCCAAAATTAGGGTAAAAACCCTAATTTTGTGTTTCGAATATATCTTGAAGAGGGTATCTATTTTTTTCTGAATTTTTGCATCATAATTTGGAAACACTCTAAGTCAGAATATCTAAAATTTCAGCTCCATTGGATATGTTTTACGGATGTTATTGGTGTTTTAGGTTTTTTTCATAAATTCACTTTTCAGGAAGCAAATTGTGGTATTTTTTAGCAAAATTTATATTTTCGGAAATCTCTTGAAATTTCAGTTAGGGTTTGTTCTTTGTGTTTTTATCCATCTACCAAAATATTTTTAGAATTCCTAAACCCTAATCATGATCATGGGGATAACAAATTTTTATGGAAATGGTGAGATGGATGCTAAAGAATGGTGGATAAAATTTAAGAGTATATATTTATCATATTTCATGACAAGGAATAGGGTTTCACATTATCTTGGTGGTCCTGCATCGATTTGGTTTTCTAATTTAAAAAATGACAAGAAGGATTGGTCTTGGGAGGAAATGGAACAAATTTTTATGGATAGATGGGACCACAAAGAGGAGGAAGAGTCAAAGGAAGATGATGGGGAAGAATATATTGAAGAATCAAGAGAGAAAGAAGATGAAGAGGAAGGTGAAGAAGATTCAAGGGAAGATGATGGTGCAACATATATTAAAGAATCAAACACAGAATAAGTTGAAGAAGACTATGAAGAAGAGGAAGAAAAACAAGATATTGATGCATAAGAAGATATTATAGCTTCCAAGAAGGAAGATACCATATTTCAGTTTCATGGATGCATTCAAAGGAATAAGATAATTGTTTCCATAAACCCTAACAACAAGTATAACTTCATCAAAAAGGATATGGCTCAACATCTACATATTCAAGAAAGTAATATCAAATAAGCTCAAGTGAATGGTAAGAAAATTCAAGTTTTTGAAGATTTAAAACTTACTATGGACAAATATACTTTACATTCAGATTTTTTTGCCTTATATATGGATGGTTTGGATATTGTTCTTGGGTATTCTTGGTTAGAGACATTGGGGACAATTAATATTAATATGAAAAATAAGTTTATGAAGATTGGGTACAAAAAGAAGAAGGTCACTTTACAGGATATCAGGCTTAATGAAAATCAAAGAAAAGTCAATATAGACCATGAGGATGATTTAGAATATGGAGAAGAAGGGAATAAGGATGATTGAAAAGAGGAACATGAATAAAAAGAAGGAAATGATGATTCATCTACTCAAGAGAAAAATAAAATATCAAATGCAAAGGTGGAAGAAGAAAAGAAAGTTCAGAAACAGGTTGATAAGGCTGAGGGTACTACAATTACAGCATATGGAAATCCATATCAACATGAGAGAAAAAAATCATGGAGATATCCTAGGGCACATCATATTTCTAGCTAATATAGATATACAGGTAATTGGAGGAATAATCACTTTATTTATACAGGGGATCAATGGAGCAACAATTATGAAGCATGGAATCCTTATTATGGTTATACATGGAATCCTTATTATGGTTATCCTTATTATGGTTATACATGGAATCCTTATTATGGTTATGCATTGAATCCTTATGTTGGTTATGCATGGAATCCAAGGATGATAAACTATGGTCATGAATGGAATCAAAGTAGCACAACGGAATATGGATATTAGTTCAGATATGTATCATCTACCATGATCACATATGGATGGATGATCGATCATGGAACAAAGTCTGTAAAAATTTACAACACACTCATTACATGGTTTCTTCTTATGTTTTGGGGATGAAACATGTCAAGGAGGGAAGGAATGCTATGCACCTAGGGAAAGGATGTTATGATGTATATGTATTGATGGAGATGCCGACATGTGGCACACATCCCCTTATATTATTATATCATTCATTTATGATTTATTATTCTTAGGAGGTCGGCCTTAGTATTGGCCATAGGTTAGAATGGAATATATAGGGGTTAGAAGGTTGTATTTAATCATCATATTGAGTATTGGAGTGTTATTATATGGTTTGGAGGTTACCCCCTCAAAGTGGTATTTGAGGTTTCCCCCTCGAAGTGGCAAAGCTATTATATGATCATATTGTCATCATTTATCTATATTTTGGTGTTCTCTCATGTTATTCTATTGTATATGTTCTGATTTATATAAGTAATATGCTTACATGTGGCATATTATACGACCCTGTACGAGCTATCTTTGCCCACATATCAGAGGGAGGTTAGCTACTCATAAGATACATGAGAGTGGGTCATAGAGGCCATCAAATTTTATGAGATTAAGAGACTCAGTAGGTACTCCTTTAGTCATGGGACCACTAGGGTCATTTGTATAGGTATTAAAAGGATCATGGTGATGCTCACTATCTCCAAGGGCATCTCGTAGTCCATTTATAGGGGAGATTCATGTTGATATCTGACTTTGTGATAGCTAGGGTTATTTTTAACTATTCCAAAATGAGATGTATCATATAGTTTTGAGATAATTTTTTGTAAAGTAGAGTTCCATTTTTCATCCCCATATATAGAGAGATGAATTTTGGATTTGTCTATGTGTATGCCTCGAGTTAGATTATGATGTTTTAATTGCAGCTCATGATTGATGTATAGAATTTATTTATTGTGATATTTGGATAGATGTTTATAGATGGATGTATGATTAGATTAGATGTGATGGGTACACGATGATGCTATATATTCTTGTCACTTCCCAAATATACTCTATCTACATTTTTGCATTTTATGGTTCAAATGGATAGATTAGTCATTTTCATTTCTGATTACATCCCCTACCTGTTGTGTTGGGTAGAGCAAAGCAAAGGAATGAGTTAGTTAGAGGAAATTTTAGAATGGGGAGTTAGTTATATGTTGATCGTGATGGGTATATACGGTGAGGGATCGAAATATCATAGCATATTTTATGTAGCATCACATCTTGGAAATACCTTTTTATTTGATGTAAGCACACAAAAAAGGTAAAATGACATGTAAAGCCATGATACCAACATTTTTTCAATGCTAAGGAAATGACTCAAAGAAAAATACACAAGAAAATCAATACAATAAATTAAACAAAGACGCATCCCATCAAAATAAACAAGTACAAATAAATACACACAAATAAATAATGTTCAAGACAATTATAGCAATGTTTTAATTACCTAGCTTCAGTACCCAAATGTTGCATTTATATGAAAATGGTTAAGATGATGCCCAAAGTGAGGATATATGCAAGTGAATAGATGGAGGATGTAGAAGTCTTGAGAAAAGTAAAACATACACTTTGAAATTTCCTTGAACAATAATATATTTTAGGAAGACAAACATAATAAGAAATAAATCTTGTTGATGTAAGATCACAAGATGAAATGTATGTGGTGAACTAGAACTAGCAAGTGTTTAAGTATGATGTTTTGTGGTATAGTTTCTAATTTTTAGTTTTTTTGGCACTAGACACTATTTTTGGGTTTTCAGATTTTGTGAATATTTTTTGGATTTCATAGGTTTTGTGAATGTTTTTATGGTTTTTAAGGTTTTATGAATGTTTAGGATTTTTCTAGGTTTTCTGAATATTTAGTATTTTTCTAGGCTTTCTAAACTATTTATGATAAAATGACATGCCGATATGTCCTTAGTGAGAGTAGGGAATATACCAGGGTGAAATTCTTGCACATATTTATAAGAATAGGATGATCCAGATCAATGCCAAGAATGATAGGCTCAAAGAGATTATGAACTCAAGCTAATGAAAATATAGGAAGGAGAATCATGTCCCCAAATGTGAGTTATTTGTAAATAATGGAATCCTCCTATGACATTGGAAATTGGTATTCACCAAAGGACGTTCCCAAAGTGCCACAATTGTGTGGTTTTCACATTTGAATGAATTTATTTATCTTTATTATTTTTTGATTTTGTGATTTGTTGATTTTTTTTTTTGGAATACCTCTAAGATTAGGTGTAGAATCTCTTAAGGTACATGATTTTCATGGGATCCCAAAGATAGGAACCATCAAGGAGAGTGATCTTATATGATCCAATACAAATTTGGCCACTAAAATGTATGAACCTAAACAGTTAGGCTCAAATTTTCCTTTCTTTCCTCATTCCTTTGTGGTATTGAACTAGTTTTATTTAAGAACAAGATCTCCAACATCAAATTCATGATAAATAATGTGCTTGTTGTAGCTAGCTCATACTTGATTTTGATATAGTTTGAGGTGATCCAAGGTAAAGAAGCATTTTTCATCAAGAAACTTGAGCTTTGCCAGTCTAGCCACTTTGTAATCCTCTTTATTATCTAGATAATATTTTAGGTATATTAAAAAATATGAAATCTCAATCTCTAAGGGAATGATAGATTTAGTGCCAAAAATAAGGGAGTGTGGAGTTACACTAGTAGATGTAGATGGAAGTATAGTAATCCCTTAAGGAAGGATGGATCTGGATGTGCCAATTATGTCTTATTTCACTAACAAGCATTTCCATTATGCGTAAAAGTGTTTTTTTAGTGGCCTCATCTTTCCCATTACCTTGAGGGTAATAAGGGGTATACCAATTTTGACACATCTTAAAGCATTGAAAAAGGGCCTTCACTTGCTTGTTCTTAGAAGATTTACCATTGTTAGAGACAATAACAAAAGGAATGTCATAATGAAAAATGATGTGGCTCATGATAAACCTAGATATCTGAGTACTAGTAACATAGGTAAGAGGAATAGTCTCCATCCATTTTGTAAAGTATTAAGTTGTGATGATGATATGTTTATGGAAATTAGATGAAGTACGTGTGAGATTCCCTATAAGAGCAAGCCCTCATTTGGAAAACAACCATGGTTTGGTGATGTGTTGTAAATATTGAGATGGGGTATGGATCAAGTTTCTGTGTTTTTGACACAAAATACATTTATTTAAATATTGAAAACAATTTGTTTCCATAATAGGCCAGTAATAACACAAACATAGAAGTTTCTTCACTAGAACCATGCCACTATTATGTGAACTATAGATGCCTTCATATACCTCTTTAGTTTCTTAAATATAATCTTATGAATTAAGACACCATAATAAGGTTCCATCATAGAATCAATGATAGAGAGTGCCCCCAAAGAGGGTATTAAATTTCATTCATTGAATATGGGTTTGTTTTTGGGAGTGCGTTATGTCAGGTGGGAAGGTACCATCTTGTAATTAATTATAAATGTCCACGGACCAAGGGAAATTGACCAATAACTTCACACGCCAAACATGATTTAGGCATGTTTTAAGCAAGAACCATTAAAATCTCAAAAAGGAAATGAAATTCCTTGATATCCTATGATAGGCCTAAGAGTGAACCAATTGTTGCCATGGCATCCATAGACTAATTTTTAATTTTCGGATTTTTTTGAAAGGATGTTTGTAAAACATAGTCCTTGAGAGTGTAAACCATGTGATTTTAGGGGATAATATTGTCATACTTTACATTACACTTGTTATCCAAAATACCCCTCTTTAGGTCATTTTGATAACTTCTATATTTATCTTGACTTGGGAAAGGGTGAATTGATCAAAAATAGAGAAGATCTATGTTGGGGACATTGCTTTCCTCCTTTCCTAGCCCCTTAATCCAACATGTTGTTGCAAAATCACAGCACCCCTGGATGCAGATCAGGCTTCTAGGTTGATCACTCAGGCATCCAGTGTGATTGCACAACATTGAATCCTTTCTCCAGGTGTGGGACCTGTAAAATGAGAAAGGAATCTCCAGAGAAGGCTGGTTCCTGCTCCTAAACTACCTGCCACAAGCTATTCCAGTGCAGGCAAGCTAATTTAATCGTAATCTAACCATGCCAAGGAGACAGAGAGAGAGAGAAGGGAAAAACAACAAAAGCCTACACTAAAACGGTGATACACCAGAGAAGGAGAATGTTGAACATCTATCAAAGCTGCCATGGAACAAAGAGAGGTGAGCAATGGGAAGGATGGACAGAAGCATCACAAACCCAAGGATGGATTTCACACAGAAAATGTCCCAAAACTCCATGAACACAGCTTCAGACCTATAATGAACATTAGAATATGCACAAATACCTACAATGAAGAGAGGCAAGAAGAGAACAAACAAAAGATGAGCAAGGATGGACAGATGCATCACGAAACACGTTTTTTGTTGCTTCAGAAGTTTGCACAGAACATCATTCCATTAGTAAAAGGAAAAAATGCCATTACAGAGCAGGGAGGAGGTTCAAGCTCCATTTTCAACCCTAGAGAAGAAAAGAAGGGAGGGCAGAGCAGAAAAGATGAACAACTTGTTATGTCTCTTCTTTGAAAGAAGCCCCTCTGTACAATATATAGGAAGAAAGAGAGAGGGAAGAGAGGAAATTTGAAACTACCACAACCACTTCTAGGTCACATTTTAAATCATCTCATTATGGTAGAAGTGGCAGATTATGGTAAAACGGCGGGCTGTCTGCTGCATTAAAGCTGGTTGTTGAAGCGTCACTTCTGGCATTACCATGCGTCAGAGCCGTTTCTTAACTTTCTCTCTCCAAACTACACCAAAATGGAATATTGATCCCAGAATCATGTAGAGAATTTCAACAGCTTTCCATTGATATAAAGAACGTGCAAATCCGAGCTCTGGATCAAAAGATATGACGATCTAAAGATTTAGGGCACGGAACAGACCAAAACGGATTTTGAAATATTTTCCCGCGCTTCTCCACTTGGACGACACGTGGTAGGCTCTGATTCGCTGAATAATTCTCTCTCCTCCACCTTTCCGCGGGATTTCCTTTGAAATTTCCTTGTGGGCCCTAGCTGGGACACGTGGCACTATCCCATTGGTTCGGGCTGACCCTTCAAAACTCGCCCTTTGACTTTTTGACCTTTTCCCTTGTGACACGTGTCATGATTTGATTGGTCCGCGGGCCTACTGGCTCTTTTGCACCCTTTGCGTCTTTTTGTCCCGGATGTCCCAGTGCTGTTTGGGATAGAAACCTCTGATCCGCCCGAAATGGGCTTCCTTGTCCCTTATCTGGCCGGTGACACGTGTCACATATCCATTCGCTTTCGGCCTCTTCGGCTATCCACGTCCTGCACATCCCTTTGTCCCTTTTGGCCCAGTGCTGAAGTTTCCCATTTCGGCCGAACCGGCCGGTTCGCGTACTCGCGGCCCACATGTCCTATTTGCTTTCGGACCGTCTAGGACAAATTTTTCCGATTCACCCAGTTCGGCCGGTTTGCGCCCTTTTGTCCCAACTATTCTGGGACAAAAGTTCTCATTTCGGCCGAACCGGCCGGTTCCCGTACTTTCGGCCCGCGCGTCCTAGACTGTTTCGGGCTGCCTTGACTCATTTCGGCTGATCCAGCCGGTCCGCGTACTAATTGCCCAGATGTCCCAAACTGCCTGTTTCAACAGTGAGTCAAAATTTTCCATTTTTCGGCCAGTTCGGATTTCCACGTCCCGCGCGTCCCTTTGTTCCAAATGTCCCAAATGCTGCGCAGACCGCCTGGCGGCCTTTCGGCCGGTTCGCGTCCTTTTGTCCCAACTGTCCCAAATGCTGCGAGGACTAGGACTTAGCCATTTTTCATGATTTTTTCTAGCCCGAGCTTGTTTTTTATGCAATTTTTTAAATTTTCTCAGAACTTGCTCTCTTCTACTTGGACAGGGGAGTTAGAAAAATATGAGGGGACCCTAGAAACATGACCTTTTGTCTAGACTCAAAATAATTGCTTGGGACTAAAGAATTTGATGCATGTTATCAAAATTACCTCGGGGGTGAATTTTGGATAACAATTTTGGCGACTCAGCGGGGTCATCTGCCTGCTAGATGAAAAGACCAGTTGCCTGAAGCAATCCATTGGGCATGGAGTCATGAGTAGTAGCCTGAAAACTGATCTGAACTTTGAAAACTTCCCTCTGAACCGTTTGAATCCCACTGGGCATGGAGTTTTTCTCACCAAAATGCCACTGAAAAGAATTGTGCAAGAGCAAAACCAGTAACACCAAAAACTATGTACAAAACTGAAAATCATACATGCCCCAAATGGAACATGCAGAGTGTGCACAAGCACTTCTTCTGCTGAAAGCAAACCTAGCTACTCTACTCTAACTGGAAGCAAAGGCAAGCTAAACAAACCCTACAACTGGTTGTGTAAAATAGCTCCCTTTCTTCAAAATTGGCAGCCATGCAACTGATTTGGCACTGATCATGGCTGTTTGGATGGATGGAAAATCAACAAGAAGTTGGTCTTCTATCCAAATCATCAAGATATCAATTGAAAACTCTAATACCTCTTTTAGTTGCTCTGCATTTGGATTGAAGAGGTATGACAACTGATCCTTGGTACTTTGTAGCTCACCCTCATGCTCTGAAGCAAGCATGACTGGTTGTGGCTTCTCCTTTGGCTCCAATGAAGCCAAATACCTGATTGGGCAAGGTCTGATTAGTTTGATATGCCCATAGCTCTGATTTTCAACTCCAAGAATGGAGTCTTCTTGTAGACCCTCTTGAATGGATGATGTGGAAGAAATGGTGAAATTCTTCTGTCCTTTCTCTTCCTCCGATGAAGAACATGGAAGATTTAAATCTTCCAATTTTGATTCCAAAGGGCTGCTATAAGATGCAGGCTGCTGCAAATGAAAGCTCTCCTTCATGGCAGCAGGCTCTGGTGTTTGGGATGTGGGTGATGAAAGAGAGAAAGGTGAAAGCTCAACCGGCTCTTCTCCATCAAAACAGTCCTCCAAATCTGATAGGTAAACTGCCTCATTGCTGTCCTGCTGCTCATTTTCAACTTCCTCCATGGTGTCCTCTTGATCTGCAACTTGACCACCATGGTTTCCTTCACTCTCCAATATTGAGTTTGAGAGATCAAACTCCTTTTCAGTACTAGAACTTGAGAGAGATGAAGTGGAAAGAAGAACTGAAGGTTCTCCTGTAGCCTGCTTTGTGCTCAAAGCCCTTGGATCTGCACTTTTCTCCTCCACAGCTAGAATGTGCTCCTCTTCTTTTGGATTTGGAGCAGCTTCTCCTTCCTCCAATGTTTGAAGAAAATCTTGCTCTTGATTGAACTCCTCCTCCAGCATGAAGTTTGTCAAGTCAAACTCTTCAATCTGCTGCTCTAGAGGACAAGTTGGGACTGCAAGATCTTCTTCTTCTGCTGCAACAAAATCAGTCCTGACCACCATTTGTTCAACCTCAGCCTCTTCTATGGGCTTCACCAGTAAAGGGACCTTTGTCATCCCAAATTTGGCAGCCCAAACCTTCAAGTTGTCTGTCATTTCTTTTCTGTTGGGCTCCTCTTCTTGCTGTCCTTGATGACTGATTTTTGCAATTTTTTGTGGTGGTGGAGGTAGTGAAACCTCTTGATTCTTTGGAGGAGGGGGTGTTTCTGTTAGATCTTGTGGAGGGAATGACTGTTTGGAAGGGAAAAGGAAAGAAGAATCGAGATGAGATGGAAGACTGAGAGGTGGAGACATAGATTCAACATTTGGGACAGCAGATGGAGGGTTTGAAATTTGCAAGTCCAAATGAGATGATGCTGCTTGAGTAACGGGAAGAGAAAAACCAGATGATGGTGTAGAACTTACCCATTGACAAGGTTGTTCAACACCGAATGTATAGGCCTCTATTTCTGCTATCCACTGTGCAAGTTGGGGCAGCATCTTTATCATGAAGTCTAGCTTCTCTTGAGGGCTGAAGTGTCTTGGAAAAGGGCCTCCCCATGGACAAGGAGTCCTGCAACCAATTTTGAAAGCTCTCATCTGAGCTGTTGCTCTGGACTGCACCATCTTTGCCTCCATCTTTTGGATTTTCTCCAACAGACCAGCATCTTGCATCTGATGGTCTTTATTATATGCATACTCTTGTTCTTGGAAAGCTCCATAGCCAAACTAACTTTGGCACTGCTGCTCATATGTGTATGCATACTAATCTTGAACTTGCTCAAAATGTTGATTTGGAGGATTTGTAAAACATGTTGGAGGTGTGATATACTGTTGTTGTTGATGTGAATCCCATGATGGAAATGAAGTCATGATTGCGTAACTTCATGGAATGGAAGAAAATGAAAGGGATGGAAAGAAAGATGGATGAAAATGGATGAAAAATGGGTCTGCAACTCAGAGAATGAGTTATTGATCAGATGGAGTCACCAGATGTGTTTGTAAGTGCCTCCAAAGGCTGAAATTTTCACAGGAACACACCAACCTACAAAAGATGAAGTGGAAGACCTCTAAGGTCCCACCGGGCATGCCAAAACTGTTGTTACAAAATCACAGCACCCCTAGATGCAGATCAGGCTTCTAGGTTGATCACTCAGGCATCCAGTGTGATTGCACAACATTGAATCCTTTCTCCAGGTGTGGGACCTGTAAAATGAGAAAGGAATCTCTAGAGAAGGCTGGTTCCTACTCTTAAACTACCTGCCACAAGCTATTCCAGTGCAAGCAAGCTAATTTAATCCTAATCTAACCATGCCAAGGAGACAGAGAGAGAGAGAGAAGGGAAAAACAACAAAAGCCTACACTAAAACGGTGATACACCAGAGAAGGAGAATGTTGAACATCTATCAAAGCTGCTGCCATGGAACAAAGAGAGGTGAGCAATGGGAAGGATGGACAGAAGCATCACAAACCCAAGGATAGATTTCACACAAAAAATGTCCCAAAACTCCATGAACACAGCTCCAGACCTGTAATGAACATTAGAATATGGACAAATACCTACAATGAAGAGAGGCAAGAAGAGAACAAACAAAAGATGAGCAAGGATGGACAGATGCATCACGAAACACGTTTTTTGTTGCTTCAGAAGTTTGCACAGAACATCATTCCATTAGTAAAAGGCAAAAATGCCATTACAGAGCAGGGAGGAGGTTCGAGCTCCATTTTCAACCCTAGAGAAGAAAAGAAGGGAGGGCAGAGCAGAAAAGATGAACAACTTGTTATGTCTCTTCTTTGAAAGAAGCCCCTCTGTACAATATATAGGAAGAAAGAGAGAGGGAAGAGAGGAAATTTGAAACTACCACAACCACTTCTAGGTCGCATTTTAAATCATCTCATTATGGTAGAAGCGGCGGATCCTGGAAAAACGGCGGGCTGTCTGCTGCATTAAAGCTGGTTGTTGAAGCGTCACTTCTGGAATTACCATGCGTCAGAGCCATTTCTTAACTTTCTCTCTTAAGACTACACCAAAATGGAAGATTGATCCCAGAATCATGTAGAGAATTTCAACAGCTTCCGTTGATATAAAGAACGTGCAAATCCGAGCTCTGGATCAAAAGATATGACGATCTGAAGATTTAGGGCACGGAACAGACCAAAACGGATTTTGAAATATTTTCCCGCGCTTCGCCACTTGGACGACACGTGGCAGGCTCTGATTCGCTGAATAATTCTCTCTCCTCCACCTTTCCGCGGGCTTTCCTTTGAAATTTCCTTGTGGGCCCTAGCTGGGACACGTGGCACTATCCCATTGGTTCAGGCTGACCCTTCAAAACTCACCCTTTGACTTTTTGACCTTTTCCTTTGTGACACGTGTCATGATTTGATTGGTCCACGGGCCTGCTGGCTCTTTCGCACCCTTCGCGTCTTTTTGTCTTGGATGTCCTAGTGCTATTTGGGACAGAAACCTCCGATCCGCCCGAAATGGGCTTCCTTGTCCTTATCCGGCCGGTGACACGTGTCACATATCCATTCACTTTCGGCCTCTTCGGCTATCCGCGTCCCGCACGTCCCTTTGTCCCTTTTGGCCCAGTGCTGAAGTTTCCCATTTCGGCCGAACCGGCCGATTCACGTACTCGCGGCCCACATGTCCCATTTGCTTTCGGACCGTCTGGGACAAATTTTTCTGATTCGCCCGGTTCGGCCGGTTCACGCCCTTTTGTCCCAACTGTTCCGGGACAAAAGTTCTCATTTCGGCCGAACCGGCCAGTTCGCGTACTTTCGGCCCGCGCGTCCTAGACTGTTTCAGGATGCCTTGAATCATTTCGGCTGATCCGGCCGGTCCGCGTACTAATTGCCCAGATGTCCCAAACTGCCTGTTTCAACAGTGAGTCAAATTTTTCCATTTTTCAGCCATTTCGGATTTCCACGTCCCGCGCGTCCCTTTGTTCCAAATGTCCCAAATGCTGTGCAGACCACCTGGTGGCCTTTCGGCCGGTTCGCGTCCTTTTGTCCCAACTGTCCCAAATGCTGCGAGGACTAGGACTTAGCCATTTTTCATGATTTTTTCTGGCCTGAGCTTGTTTTTTATCCAATTTTTTACATTTTCTCAGAACTTGCTCTCTTCTACTTGGACAGGGGAGTTAGAAAAATATGAGGGGACCCTAGAAACATGACCTTTTGTCCGGAATCAAAATAATTGCTTGGGACTAAAGAATTTGATGCATGTTATCAAAATTACCTCGGGGGTGAATTTTGGATAACACAACACTTATCCAAAAAATGAGAAAAGTTTGGTCTTTAGTGAGTATTACAGAGAAATCAGGATTGGGAGGAACTAGTGAAACAATTTCGTGGGTTCACGAGTTCTCTGCATCGTTTATTTGACTATAGGAGGAAGGGCAAGCTAGTTTTATGGGTGAATCATACTTTACAAGAACTGGAGTTCTCAGTGACACGAGTTCCCCACATAACTTTTTGGTCTAGAGACTAAGTGGATATAGTGTGTTGAGGGGGAAAATGGAGTTGCAGAAACCAAGGGAGCAGAGAAAATGTTTCCTCCAGGTCAATAGTTCCCAAAATCGGCCACATAGATGACTAATGGAAGTAGAGAATGGGACGGTAGAGGGAACAAACCAAAAATGGAGTAGGGGAACTAAATGAGGTGGAGAGATAGAATTATGGATGAAGTAGACGTTGTGAGAACCAATAAAGTGGGTGAAACTATTCCACAGTTCCACCCAAAGTCCATTTCCCCACCGCACACATAGAATAACAACCAATGTGGTAAAAGTGGGCCCAAAAAACAAACAAGGAACTGTTCTTACATTCCATAATTTTACTGATCAGTTGATCCACCCAGACAAGGAAAAAAATTTACTATGGACTCTTGCATCATGCTGGGAACCCTGTCATGTTCCTCCCAAGATCTAGAAATCCACAAGGCCATAACTTTTTCCCCATAGCTCAAAATTTAATAAAATTTTTACCATTGGAAAGCTCTCAGCATGTACTAAACCAAAAAAACTTAATTTATTAATTTAGATGAGGGTAGGTGGGTGGAGAAGAGGAAATAATATCCCAACATTAAAAGATATAATCCCAGGTCACTCAACACTACATTTTATGAGGTATTGTTCCCATTCCTTCTCACAAAAACAACATATTATAGGGGAATGGTATTTCAAAGATGCCCATGCCTTTTTTGAAGACATTTAATGTATGTTGTTGGTGGTTGAAATGGAAAATCCAAGTTTCCCTCTTTTTTTCCTTGTCTCCCTCTCTCCCATCTTCTATATATTGTAAAATCTATGATTTTTAAGGGAGGATGTTCTAAAATGTAAAGGAACTTTGTAAAAATTGTTCCTAAACAACTATGAGTTGTAGGCCTTCATTTGAGTTTGGAAACGTGTTCTTTGTGATTATTCACATGTAATGGTTTGTGCATACTTGAAAGAAGTAAAATCTTTGTTTTTTGGTGTTTCTCAACCCTGACTTATGTTTCTTTGCATTTCCTTTCCTTTCCATTCTTGTTGTTACATTTTGTGCATGTATTTATCCTTTCCAAGTTTATTTGTTTGTGTCTCATGTAAGACAAAAGGTAAAATGTTGTTTTGGATCCATGCCACTCATATTTTACCTCTCCCTTATCCATTTTCCTTTTCCCTTTTCCCTCATTAAGTGTCTTCACCTTCTTCTTGATGCTATCACCTCTATTTAGCCTAGGATTTCCATTTTTGTGAATTTTCCTCTCTCCTTGGTTGATGTGAATGTTAGAGTAGGATTAGATAGATGCATTTACTTCCTTAGGATTAGTTTAGCATTAGGAATAGGTAGAGGAACCAACATTCTCTAGAAGTTTTTCTCAAGTAGTAAGTCCCAAAACCTGGAGACAATCCCACATTACCCAAAAACACCGATTTCTCATCCATACATTCATAAAAAATCATAGGGTACTATTTTTTATAGATAACAATTATAGCAAGCTCGGTGGGACATCCTAATATTTTCTTATGTTTCCAAGTTTTGGTGTTTATCTTGGTAAATTGCATCATTTGAAGGCTCTACACACAACACATATTTCAACTCCAATCATTTTATTTACCGGTTTCAGTGGTTACTGTATCTTAGCTTCATGATAAGGATTCAAACAAGGTCAAGATCAAAAAAAATAATGATCTTTTGATTACTTACAATTGTCACCAAGGAGAAGAAGAATAAGAAGACAAATTTCATAGATCACCATCACCACCAAATAGAGTTCTCTCTACTCCTCCTCTTGGAAGGCCATTGTTGTTATCTTCCAGAGTTTTGAGAACTATCCCCTTCATGGTTCTTCAAATAAATCTAGCCTTTGTCAGTTTTAATGGTGGTATTCCTCTAGCTCTCAATGCACAACATGATATACTAGTCTCCGAACTTAAAAGTATTTTTTTTCTTCACCAGTGAAAATAATACTACCCCAGCTGATCATATCCAAGATGTTGCTAATGTTCTATTCAGTTTTTTTTATTACTAAGGATTATATAGTAGTCAAAATATTGGCTCTCACCATTTATAGGGAAAGCTATCCTTGAATGGTAGAAAGATTTTGAGGACCAAATTCAAAATTCAAAACTAGGATGAACTTAGCACAACTCTTTGTACTAATTTCAAGGAAAAATTAGATACATCAATGTATCTTTGATAGAACAACTAGACACAACAAAAAGAATTCCCCAAATGAGACAAATGACTAGATTTAAACATTAGATTTTAGAGAACTTAGGATAGAATACCCTGCAAGTGGTAATAACTACACCCCAATATGCATTTATTTATTATCAAAAGTCTCTGAACAATTATATTTTTAGTCATGATTCAGTTTATGGGGGGGTAGAAACATTACGCAAATGTTTATGACCATTACAACTAGGGTTGAGAATACCCCTTATTTAGGCCAAAAAAAACTATACTCAGAGACCTCCAATTCCTATATTTTTGGAGATTGAGGACACCCTATTTCTCATCGAGCTCCTGGATTAGCTCCCTATTCTAAAACCTAATAAATCATATTTCTAGTCAAAGCATATGACTTCATCAAGGTACCTCAATTGAGTTTACAAGAGGTAATGAAACAATTGCAGAATTTTGGGGAATGAGTTAGTATCTATTAAAATGTATCAAGCCTCAAAATTTTCAGCCCTTATCAGACTTCCATACCAACCCAACAAAGTCTTCATACAAACCTAAAAAAGTCTCCGTATAAACCAAACAAGCCTTCCTCCTAAGTTCTTATTCCTTAGACTCATAATCACTATCCTCTTGAAATATCATAACAACCACATATTCCAAATGTGGGTAGCTCATCTCAAATATTTGGTTTCTTGTTCAAAATAACCTTATGCAAGATTATGAGTGGTTTTTTTCCCTTGTCATCTTCCACATAACCAAAGAAAAATTTCCCAAATGGACATTCTAAACTAATATTTGATGGTGTAAAGTGCATTTGTTACTCAAGATACAAGCAGAAAGAGGAAAATCAGACAACATATATTCACTCAAGAGACATGACACCAACTGATACGTCACTTGTAAACTGAAAAGTGGAAGACTTTTTGTGGAATAAATCATAGTTTTACTCAAGGTGTGGATGTTAATACCCAGACATAAGAAGAGAGCTATGGAAGAGGGACAATCAAGCAAATGTGGGTCCTTCATTAACCTTCTTTGACACTCCAAGGAGGTGGCAATGCAAACATAGCTCCAAAATATGCAAGGTTTTCCCTAAGGGTCCCCTCCATATCAGACTCAAGTGCAAGAAAATGTTGTTACAAATAAGGCATAGATGAATGGATAATTTAAATCTTTTTAACATCATTGAAAACATATGAATAAAGACTAATTGTGAGTATATAAATGTGGGATTCTTTTGTAAACTCGTAAGACAGAAGATATATATTGCAAGAAGTTATGGTCAACTCTCTCTTTTCCAAGTGAATGACCTGTAAGGAATAAGACACACAACGTGCATACCAATTCAATGGATACAAGAAGGAAGATCATCCCAAGAAATAACATGAAGAACTCCTCCCTTATTATGTATCTTTTGATTATCGAAAAACCATCTAGTACACAATTGTATGATTGATTCCAAGAGAAAGTATTTTCTGTCATAATCAAACAAGACTGCAAATTAGTTAGGTCCTCAAATACGAGTCTCTTTTATAAAGGTGCTGGTGTAGCTGGAGATGGACCAACATTAGCAGAATTTTGGGGTTATCAGAGGGTTTAATCCTCACATTGCATGCAATGCCCCAAATTGTCTGTTCCTCGGGATATATTTCATAATTGATCTACCTCTTCTCTTTGCTCTATGTTTCTCTGAGAGACTTCACTACCCAAGATTGGAGGATATCTTATCAGACTAAATGGTCTTGTATGCTCTTCATAAACCAAGTATCGAACTAAGGCTACCAGCTACCATCAAATATGAATCTATTTACTACATATAATATATTATCCATATGCTCCTATCCCCTATCAATTCCAATTGTACAATCTTTGATCAAGAGGATTGTCACTCAAGTGCCCAAGATGAAAAATATTCCAGATTGAAGGAAATCTAGATTTTCTACTTAATTAGTAGGCAAATTTGAATATAATGGTTTTGATCCATATCAATATATGGAGGAAACTAAGAATTGGTACTTATTGTCCGCACATGAGGAAAAATTCACCTCTTCCTACCATTGGTGTCAAACCAAATGATGAAGAAGAAGAAAGGTATTTGGAAAATGATCTTTGATAGATCAAGAACTAAACAAGGATAAGGATGAGGTGTAGTCCTTATATAATCCTATAGGCATTAATTATTAACCTTCTTTCATATTTTAGTTCAGCTACTCCAACAACATAGTATAATATGAGTCCCCTCATCCATGGTCTTGCAATCGGGAAGGAAAAGAAGAATATAAAAAAAATGTACATACCTTCGGGGATAGTGAAAAAGATAGTGAATCAAGTTAAGATGGTCAATATGCATTCAAGAATGACTAACTCAAAATCTTACACAAGCACATAGAGTATGGGACCTTCTTGAATATTTTGAATCTTTCAAATATTCATGTTATTCTAAAGAAAATAAAATTAAGCCATTGATAGGCTAGTTACAGTTGGAGAAAAATTTGACATTGTTGAGGAACATTAAGAGGGATAAAATAAAAACAACATATAAAGGTGGTAATGAGGCCTGCTATACCAAAAAAGTGACACAAATTGGCAAGGTGTTTAAGAATGATCAACAGATTGTTAATTTTATTCAAGAAGAGGATGATTTTTCTTCAAATAGTCAAGATAAGTTGGAGAAGCAATATAGAGACCAAGTTTTTCAACTTAGATCAAATAAGTTTCCCAAGGGCTTAGTGACCTTGGAATCCATTCTCAACCCCAAAGAATAGTTTAGAAAATAAATGGCAACATAATTATTAAGGGTGAAGATTTAGAACCCATCTCAATTGGTGAAGAAAAATTTCTTCAAATTGGTAAGGTAAGTACTCCATAAGAAATAGACACTTTTGTAGAAATTTTCCAAGAAATTGCTGATATTTTTACATGGAGCTATGACGACCTTGAAGGTTTTGATCCTAGTTTAGCTCAACATTCCATTGAGTTGGATTCAAATTCCAAACCTATCAAAAAAATACAAAGAACTGCTCAATCCACATATTGACTTCCTAATGAAGAGGGAATTGAACGAACTGATTGAGGTAAGTATCATCTTCCCCATCAAGCATTCATCATGGGTGGAAAATCTTGTTCTAGCGTGGAAAAGGAATGGATAAATTGGATTGTGGGTCAATTTAATGGACTTGAACAGGGAATATTTGAAGGATCATTACCCACTTCCCTCCATAGAACAAATATTACAAATGGTGACATGTTTAGAATTTTTTTTCTCTTTTAGATGGCTACTCAAGATATAATCATATCATGGTAAAGGAGGAATATCAGTTCAAGACAAATTTTACCTCAAAATGGGGAGCCTGTGCTTACAGGAAAATTTCATTTGGGTTATCTAATATAGGAGAAACCTTATAAAGATCCATGGATATGGAATTCAAGGGAATGATACAAAAAAAAAATGATTTATTTGGATGATATCACAGTGTTCTCAAACAATGCATATGATCATCTTCTTCGTCTTAGGAAAGTATTAAAGAGTTGTAAGAAGTTTTTTTTATCTTAATTCAAAGAAGTACATATTCCTATCTCATGAAGTTAAACTCCTTGGCCATATTATCCCTAAATAAGGATTAAACATTGATCTAGAAATATTTAATTCCATTATTTCATTTCCATTTCCTAGGCTCAAGAAAGCACTCCAAAGTTTCTAGGGGAGAATCAACTTTGTCAGGCAGTTTGTCCCAAAATTTTCCAACCTTATCAATCCATTAACATTGATGCTGAAGAATAACATTAATTTAAAATGGTCCATTGAGGGAAAATGAATATTTTAATCCATCAAGAAAGGAATAACATAGGCCCCAACTCTCATCAAAACTGGTTTTACAAAAGATTTCATTTTGTATGCTTTTAGTGGCACGGAAATAATATCTTCCATACTGGTGCAACTAAATGAAGAAGGTTTGGAATAACATGTTGTATTTTTTAGCCAAGGTATAGAGGATTATGAGGTGAGATTCTCATTTGTTTAAATACATGTCCTTGATGTTATAATAAGTTTTGAAAAAATTAGGCATATAATATCCAACAACAAGATCCATCTATTAGTTTCACATGTTGTTGTGAAATATTTCCTTTCAAACAAGAATATAAATGAGAAGATATTTGGTTGGATAACCAAATTAATGGAGTATGACATTTATATCTAAGTAAATAATCTTGTTAGAGGAAAGGGACTGTGTGAGAATCTAGTTTCAAACCAACATATTGATGAAGAAGTCATCCTCATGCATCAACATGATCAAGAGTAACCAACCAATGTATTACCCACCTCTTGTTGGCCTCATGATGTAGTGCACTTTCTCCAAATATGCTAATGTCCCCAAGGTTTGAATAAATCCAAAAGGAGATATTTCATACTTCATTTTATTCCTTATGTTATTATAAATGGCATTCTGTATAGAAAATATGTGAATGGTTTTCCCTTGAGATGCATTTAAAAAATCAAATAGAAAAGGTATTGCATGAGTTATATGATGGAGAAGCAGGAGGGAACTTTTATCTAAAGGAAATATCTCTCAGGATCATGAAAGATGCTAATTATAGGACTAATATTTTTAAATATTGTTATGCATGGATTAGGAGATGTAAGAAATGTGCATTATCTATAGGAAAATAAAGGTTATCATCTCTTCCACTCTAACCCATCTCAATAGATCAGACATTCTTGTAGTGGGAAAAATATTTCATCAGATTGAAAACCCACATTCAAGCTTGGGTCACAAGTGGATCCTCATAGCCACTCACTATTTCAAAAAATGGATATAATTAGTTGCCTTAAAGGAGGAAAAAGAGGAAAACATTCTGGACTTCTAGGAAGGTATTGTGACCCAGTTTGGTGTTCCTTACATGATCATTTTTTATAATGTTTTGGCCTTCCTTAGTACAAAGATATCTGATTGGGCTGTTAAGAATGGAATATACTTGATCACCTCCTTAAATTATTATCCTAAAGGTAATAAGAAGGTTGAGTCCACAAACAATAATATTTTGAGGATCATAAGAAGGGCCTTGGATGAAAATTAGAGAATTTGACACACAAATTTAATGTCAACCTTGTGGGATGACACGATCACTCCTAAAAGATCAACAGGAAGCCCCCCTTTCAATCTTGTTTATGATAAATAAGAAAGGTTATTCATATCCCTTGAATTTGTAGCCTTGGAGCTCATCAACAACTAGAATTATATGATTTTAAGGCTATAAAGTTCAAGTATGGAGAGCTCATGGAGCTAGAAGGGTTGAGAAACCAAGCTACGGAAACAATGGAAAAAGATAAAATTTAGATGAAGAAGAGTTTTAACAAGAGAGATAAAGCTAAAACTTCCAAGAAGGAAATCTAGTCCTAAAGTGGGATATAGACCGAGATAAAATAGGAAGGAACTCAAAGTTTGATGCAATATGGAGTGGCCCCTACATAATTTTAGGTTGTAATTCAAATAATGATTTTCAGCTGTAAAAAATAGATGGAGAATAATTGTAGATCCTGGTCAATGGGATCAATCTCAAGCATTATTATTGAGGGAATACCCTCCATATACAATGTAGTTTAGTTTTAATTCCTCTATATTATTTCAATACATTGTCTTGTTGGTAGTGTAGGTTTTAATTTCCCTTATTTCTCTACACATTTTTTCGTTGCTTTTGGATGACACAGTTTCGTTTCACAGTGAGATTCATGGAGGACTCCAAAGAAAATATGTTTTAGGTTATATTGGAATTTTAGATTCAAGAAAATTTTCCACTCTCATAAAACTCAATTTAAAATATCATTTTATTATGGGAATGATCATTTCAAGTAATTCCATATTATCTCTAAGCCCAGGAAGTACTTCAAGTAGATTTAGGGGTGACAAATTCAAAATCATATCATTTTTCATATTATCATGCTAACTCCATGCCCAATGGATACTTCTAGGCCATTGATCTCTCCATCTTGTAGGTAGATAGCCCCATTGAGTCACCAAATTGTTATCTAAAATACCCTCTCCTAGATTTATTTTAATAACTTATGCTTTCACTTGGACATGGGAAGGTATAAATTGAGAAAAATAGAGAAAAAATAGTTTTGGGACATTCTTTCATCATTTTCTAGCCCCTCAATCCAACACTTAACAAAAAAAACAAAAACTGGGTCTTCTACAGTGTATTGTGGATAAATAAGGCCTATGAGGAACATACAAAACATTTCACATGGGCCTTTAGTTCTCCACATGATCTTTTCAGCTACATAAGGTGATTTGACAACATATTGTGGGCAAGTTAGGTGTTTCATAAATGAATGGAACAATTCGTCAGAATCTATAGTTCTCCGTATAAGCATTTGAGATGATGTATTAGGGTGAGGATGAGACAATAATTCAGATAATGTGGACCCCAAAGGAACATACGAAACATTCTGCTAAGGAGTTATTTCTCTAAATCATCCGTAAAAAGATCTAATGGAATAGGGGAATGTCGTGAGTGAGAACAAAGTGGAGGATGAGAGTTGTGGGTGAAGTGGACAATGTGGGAAATAGTGAAGTGGGTGGAACTATTCCATAATTCTACATCGGATCCAATCCTCCACAAAACAAAAAGAGCATTGACCATTGTAGATAAAGTGGGCCTCACAATAAAAATAGGAATTTTTCTTCCCTTCTACAAGTTCTCCAGCTAGTCGGTTCTTTCACACAAGAAACAAGATGCATTAATGCGGATTGTAGCACCCCATTGAGAACCATTCATGATCATCTTGAGCCTTCCAACTTCAAATGGTCATAAATGTTTTCCTTTTACTCCAAATTTCACAAACTTGGCACCATTCTAAATCTCTCATTATGTACTATAGTTCTATTATTAAAAATTAAACATCCAACATTATTATCTAGCATTAAACATATAGTTCCAAGTATCTCAACCACCACATTTGTTGAGTTATGGTGTCCATTCCTTCTCCCACAAGAAAAGTATCATGGATGAATGGCCTTACAAGGGTACCCATGCTTATTTTTAGAAATTTAATTCATGTTGTTGGTGATTTAAAGAGGAAATCCGATTCCCCCTCATGTTTCTTTCCCATCTTCTATATAATGAAAAATCTATCATTTGTGAGGGGTATGTTCTAAAATGTAAATGAACTCTGTTAAAATTTTTTTTGAGAAACTGTGAATTATAAACCTTCACTTGATCTTGGTAATGTGTTCCTTTGCCTTCTTCTTCCAATGTAATGGTTGTGTATACTTTGAAAGCAATAAAATATTTTCTTTTTGGTGTTTCTCAACCTTGACTTATGTTTTGTTGCATTTCCTTTCCTTTCCATTCTTGCTATTACATTTTGTGCATGCATTTCTCATTTATAGGTTCATTTGTTTATGTCTCATAGAATACAGAAGGTAAAATTTTGTTTCGGATCTGTGTCATTCATGTTTTACCTCTCCCTTCTCCATTTTACTTCTCCCTTTCCCCTCTTTAGAATGTATTCACCCTGTTATTGGTGTTATCACTGTTGTTTAGCCTAGAATTTCCATTTTTATGTATTTTCCTCTCTCCCTGGTCTATGTGAATGTTAAAGTAGGATTAGATAGATGTATTTCCTTCCTTAGGAGTAGTTTAACATTTGGAATAGTTAGAGGAACCATCATTCTCTATATTTTTGTCTCAAGTAGCAAGTCCCACAACTCGGAGACAATCCCATGATACCCAAAAACACTGATTACTCATCCATATATTCATGATAAATCAGAGTGAGTTTTTTTTTTGAGATAAAAATACTCATCATTAACTTGTTTAATATTGAGGTGAGAATCGTCAATGACAAGAACTTGTGTAATCTTCCATTTTATGGAAAATTTGAGACCAACAATAAGGGCCTCATATTTATCAATATTATTGGTATAAAGGAAACCAATTCTGAAAGATCTTGGAATCATGTCACCTGTAGGGGTAATTAGGATAACACCTACACCTATACTATGAAAATTAAAATACCCGTTAAATTATATCTTCCATATAGTATATTCTTCAACAAACAAGATAAAAGATTCAGATAAATCAAGACTCAGTGGTTTAGTGCCTAGTAAGGGAACTTCTGTGAGTTGATCTACTAAGACTTTCCCTTTGATATATTTTTAATTTACATAATCAATTTCAAAATCACTAAGTAATATGATCCAACTGTCCATCATCCTAGTAAGAGAAGGCTTATATAAGAGATATTTAAGTAGGTCAACTTTGGATATAACCTTGATTTTGTTATTAAGAACGTAATGGTGAAGTTTTTGGAAAGAAAATACAATATCCAGGAATGTCTTCTCAATCTATGGGTATTTCAGCTCATAAGATATTAATGTGTAGCTAAGATAAAATATGAATCTCTCTGTATGTTGGGCACTGTTTTGTGATGAGAGTGCACCTATAACAAATTGGATAATTGAAATGTAAAGTAGTAGAGGTTCACCTTGAGTAGGTGGTATTAAAATAGTTTGATTGGCCAGTATTTTTTTAGTTGTGCAAATCCTTACTAGAATTATAGACCCCATTATAAATCAATTTCATTTTTAAGAAGGTGGCTGAAGGAATGAAACTTATTAACAAGTTGAGAGTGAATAGCTTGGATTTTATCTTGCAAGCTATGAAGCTAATTAAGGTTCTTAGGATGATACATTTGAGCAATAGATGTAACCATTTACAAATTTACTTAAATTCCTCTTTTGGAAATAATGAAGCCCAATAATTTTCCTCAAATAACACCAAACATACACTTATATGGATTTATCATGACTTTATATTCCTAAATATTCTAAAAAACATTACAAAGGATTATAAGGTGTTTTTCTCTTGTTTTTGACTTTCCAAGGATATCATCCACATAGTATTATACTATATCATAAAATATAAAATCATGGCACACTGATATGTAGCTCTTGGATTCTTAAGGCCAAAAGGCATGACTTGATAACACGAGTTTTCCCAAGGATTGGTGAAAGTTATCTTATGTTGATCATTTTTAGTGATTTTTATTTCACTATAGCTAGAAATTCCATCCATAAGGGATAACATTTCATGGCTTGTAGTAGAATTGACAATCATATCAGTATTAGGAAGAGGAAAATCATCTTTAAGGAATGACTTATTAATATCCTTGAAATCAATATAAATCATGATTCCAATTGATTTCTTACGAATAGGTGCGATATTGGAGATCCACTCTGAATAGTCAAATAGGTCTAATAGATATTGCTTCTAATAATTTATCAAGCTCTTCTTTTACCAAGAGAGCTACATGTGGATGTATCTTATGCATTTTTACTTGATTGGCTTGGATTATTAATGAACAACCAGGTTGTGCAAAACCAATGAATGATCTAGGCATGGCATGTCCACATAGACAATGAAAATATATCATAAAACTATATAAGAAAAATAATAAATATTTTATATTCCCATGGAGTAAGAGAAGCTCCCAACTTCACAATCTTAGGTTATTCCTTTGTGCCGATGTTAACATTAATAGTGTCTTTAAATATTTTTTTAGAACCATCTTCTATATGCGTAGGATCAAGAGGTAGATTGAGTTCTTCCTCTATTAACATCTCAACAATATTTTCACCAATAGAATGATCACTTATATAATCTATTTTTTATTTTCACAATGTTTGTTCACAAGTGTCTCAAAGAGGATTTCACTAAGGGTCTTGAATTTTATATTTTTGGTCTTTTTCGAAGATAAATTATCCTCATTGAATTTTTTTGACCACATAACTCAGCCTCCTCCCCAAAGTATGTGTATGTATCAATATTAATGGAGAATCCTTTTTTATGATCCCTAATAGGAATGTCAACATGCAACCCCATGAACTCCGTGATTACTTCCTCATTCTGAAATAAATCAATTGGTATATGCTATTGGCCTCAGTTCATAAGGGATGGGTGTATAAGATAAATTTTATGGTGGAGGGGGATATGGTTAAAATGACAGTATTGGAAAGTAGGTAAGTAGAGGTAAGGTATTTGTAGAGAATATAAGGGGACCTTGGTTTAGTGTCGTAATTAGAAGATCTATCTTTATGTTCAGAAGAGGTGATGTCAAATTTTATGGGTGGTGCCCCATAAGAATCATTTCTAACAATGGATCTATCCAATTTTCATGGTCTTGAAGAGGTTACCACACACCTTGTTCATGTAATCCACACCCATAGCCTTGGTATCTCATGACATATATCATCTTGACCAAATATGATGAAGATGAAGCTTTTGATGGATATTTGATGAAATGATTCATAAATAAGAACCTTGACCTATGACCACTTATTAAAATAAAACACTATGATTACATATACTTCCTCCTACGAGATGCAAGAACACTCCAACATTTAGAAAGAGTGTATATAAATACTGTTATGAGACATGATAATCTGATCCTCAGATGAGTACTGTCATCACTCATGTTGGTTATCTCCTGATCTCATAGTGAGAGTGAGGCTCACTTTCTTGCTTCTTAGAATTTCACTAATGACCTCGGTAATCATAAGAGACAACTCCATGATGATCAAATGGAAAACAAAAATTTACTCCAAGTAATCAACAAGAATTAACCATACACCAAAGATTCATGCATAAGGGAAAACCAGTCTAGCATTCTCGTAGATTAGAAAAAAGAGTACAAGTAGGAGTAATGTGTAACTCCCAATACAAGACTCATCATACCTCCATAAGGGAGAAATCAGTTATAATCCATAAATGGAATGTAAATCATGTATGATGCACACTTACACATATGAAAATATTTATGATTTTTTTTTTCATATAAATCCTAATGACACCAAAGACATATAACTCACCTAAATGAGATGAATCACCTAAGTGAGATGAATCACCATCTGTGAGGTGGAAAATTCCCTATAAATAAATAAAGGCAAAAATATTACCTCACACCAACACCCCTCTTCATCAAAGCTTAGGTAGAAGTATGGAAAGATAGAATAAGAAAGAGGACTCTCCTAGACAACTAAGAAATATGTATCATCTAGGTATTGGTAACTAAATGCCTGATGAGGTTCCCATGTACAAACTCAAATATTTTTAGAAGAACAAGAAGAGGAGAAGATGACTAGAAATCCCAAAGAGGACAAGCGTCAGCAGAGGGCCTCACCCCAAGAAGAGAGAAAAAGTGAAGGTATTTGTAAAGATGTTTGTAACCTGCTCTGAATTATGACAATACTACAAGTCAATGATGTATTCATGGATAAAATCCCATATTAAGTACATGTCAATCTTAATATGCTACATTTGATGATATTGAACCAAATTTTGGAAAATCGAGACGGTGTTCTTGTTGTCATAATAGATGATAGTATGCCACCAAAATTGAATACCAAACTTTGTTTAAATCACCTGAAACCAAAGTATTGACTTATCCCCTATATTTTTCCTCTATAGAAAATATAAAAAATGCATTATTCTTCTTGTTCGACTAAATGACAAGACCCAAACCAAAAAAAATTTTGTAGCCTAAGGTAGACTTCCGATGATCGATATCACTAGCCTAATCAGAATCTGCGAGGATCAATATTTTTCCCTCTTAAGTAGTGTATTCCATTAGTGTGAGTGCCACTAACATAGTGAACGATTTGATATATTGCTCTCTAATGTAGCTCGTAAGGCTCCAACATAAATCTAGACATGATGCCAACATCGAATGAAATATCTAATAGAGTATGATTTAGATAGATCAAGCTCCCCACCAACAAGTGATAAAGGGTATAATCAACTAAGGGAGTGGAGAAATTAGTAACTAAATTAACCCTAGAAAGGAAGGGAGTAGGAGATGGCTTACAATTATATATGTGAAACGTAGATAGCAAATAAAGGGCATACTTAGGTTGAGAAATCCTAAATCCTACATCATATTGGGTAATATGTATCCCAAGGATGTAGTGAAGAAAACTGAAGTTGGTCATGGAGAACTTGTTGGCTAAGGTAGTCTTCACATAATCAGTGATCAAGGAAGAGATACCCATAATCAATAAGTCATCAATATATAGAATGAGGATAAGCATGGACTTATATTTCCATAGAATATAAATAATTAGGTCAGAGTGACACCTAGTGAACCCTGATGTAAGAAGAAAGGAGTCCATCTTGGCATACCAAGCTCAAGGGTATTTTTTAATGATATAAAGAGACTTATTTAACTTGTAAATAAGGGAGTAATCCTGGACATACCCTAAAGGTTGTTCCATATAGATTTCCTCCTCTAGGTCCCCATAAAGGAAGACACTCTTAACCTCCATTTGATGGACTTCCCATATGTTCACGACAATGATGGTGAGGTTCAGTTAAAGGGAATTCACCTTAATAATGGGAAAAAAGGTTCCTAAATATTCAACCCCATCTACCTAGGAGAAACCTTTATCTATAATTCACACTTTATAATTCTTGACATTCTCATTGGCACCATAATTTTTTCGGTACAACCACTTACACCGAACTATTTTTCTTCCTTTCGGAAGAGGGGTAAGGTTCCAAGTATATTTATTCATAAGTGATGAATACTTCTCATCCATGGTAGAATCCCACTTAGGAATCAAAAAAGCCTCCCAAAAATACAAAGGGTTACAAGTGGAGGTGAAGAAATCTTGGAGTCTAATGAAGTCTAAATGATTCCATCTCTCATCTGAAGGATCCCCTATCCAATATCTAGCACTCTGCAAGGGATACCTAACCCAATGAGGACCACGAGGAGAGTTAGGATTCAAATATGTATATTCTTCACTCAAGTAAGAAGGGACATAGTCCTCATCATTACTAATGTCATAATTGGAAAATTAAAAAAAATTAAGAGTGGGAGGAGCATGAGGATCAGGAGGAGGAAGATCAATAAGATCATGCTCATAAGAGTCAGAATCAATATCAAAGAGGGGCATAAGGACCTCAGCAAGTGGATAAGTGAAGGTAAGATGTGAATCGTCAAACTTCACACTTCACTCAATATAAATCTAATGAGTAATAAGGTTAAATAATCTATAGCCATTCACACCATCATGATACCATACAAAGATACAATGTTTAGACTATGGTTCCAAGGCCTTACATCTCTTTTTGGAAATTCAAGCCATAACAGTTGATTGGAAGATGTGAAAGTGCTCAACACCAAGTTTACATCCATATCGGGACTCAAAGGGTGTCTTCCATTTTACTTCCTTGTATGGAATATGGTGTTGAATGTAACAAGCATAGTTCATGGCTTCATCCCAATACTGCGGAGGAAGGGATTTAGAGTGAATTGTACAAGTGGCTTTCTCATTAAGCATTCGATTCTTTATTTTCAAAAATCCATTTTGGAAAGGGACATAAGTAACTTTACATTGCAAACTAATCCATTTGAAGGTACAAAAATCATCAAACCTATTTCTCACATACTCACCTCCATTATCAGTTCAAATAACCTTTGCAAACATTTCAACTTGTTTCTCAGCAAGAGCCTTGATGTTTTGACAGTGATCGAGAAACTTCATATTTCTGTTTGAGAAAATATACCCAAGTGTAACATGAAAATTCATCAACTAAGCTAAGTATATAAATAGCTCTAGTGAACAAAGGAGATAAAAAAGGGTCAAGAAATGTCACTATGAACAAGATCCAAGTGTTGAGAAGGTATCCAAGCTTTTTCCTTGCCAAAAATTTCTTTAGGGTGTTTCCTAAGGGTACAACCCTCATAAAGACCCTTAGAAAATTTGACTCGTGGTAACCTATTAACCATATCATGGTGGCTAAATTGTTCAAGGTAACGGAATTTTAGAAGACCAAAATGCTCATGCTATAAATTACTGACCTCATGTGCATGAGTGACCAAGGTAGTGGGTGAAGAATCATAAGTAAGGTGGGAAAATGTGTATAGTTGAGACCGATGATTCAACTTTCCCTCAGCCACTGTAGACTCACGAATAATCACCAAGTTAGGATAATTTTTTTATTTGTATTCCTTTATTAGTATTAGTGATTTGGTAATATCATAGGAGATTGGTAGATAGATTAGGAAGACTTAAAACATTGTTAAAGGTTATACCATCTACTTCTACCGATACACTACCAACAATCGATACTGAAGTGTCATCGCCCAAAGTGATTTGGGACATGTCACATGGTTCAATTTTGGAAAACCCAATATGTTAAGAACCCATGTAGTGCAAGGAACCGAAATCTATAACTCACATTAATGAAGGAAACATTTTTTCTATAAGGGCCTTTCCTTTCTTCTTCTCATATTTAAATTCGTTTACTTTAGAAAACTCAAGTTTCAGAGTATTTTTCTTGATAGTATCAGGAACACCTATATTATATTCTCAAGGAAATGAGTTAGGTGATCTATTTATTTTCTCACACATTGGTGTTATTCATGTTCTAAATTCTTGCAATAGGAACACTTATATTTTTCCTTCTTTGCTTTAGGATCATAATTAGAAGTGTTCATGTTTGGTTTTGGTTAGTCTTGGTTTCCTTATTAAGTTGGTACTTTTTCTCTTTCTTATTTTCTTGTTTCTTATAATTTCCTTTACTAGTTCTTTCTACAGGGGAATGTGACTTGGATTTAATTTCTCCCATTTAAATCAAATTTTCCTTTTCTCGAAAGAGTTGGGATGATTTTTTTTTCAAATGAGGGCATCTTTTAAGTAGTATCTAGATATTATTTTGTGGCATGGAAAGTAGAAATGAGGATGGAGTATTTAGGGCCAATCTTATAAATAATCAATAAAATCAATTAGGAATCCTTTTTCTCAACTCCGCATTCTTTCAATAGTAATCTAGTGTGGAAAAAAATTAAGAAGGCCTATAGGTTATCAAAGTTACTGGGAGTTAATCCTAGAATTTTTTTTTCCAACTCATGGCCTCTCATGTCATCTTATTTTCCAAATATACCATCTAAATTTTTCTATCCTTCATCAGGTGTTTTAGAAGACTCGATATGGAAGTGAAATTCAGGACAGATAGACATACAAAGAATACCTAAGGCTTCATCACATCATTTAAACCACTTATATTTTTTAGGTTCATCAGTTCGTTCATTCTCTACTCTCATAGTGATTTGGAACAACCGTTTTCCCCTTATTATCATTATCATCTTCGATCTCCATCTAAAGAAGTTAAACAACATGAGAAAAATAATATAACTAGCATCCATAATGAGGAGGATAAATCCATAATGGAGAAAGAAGGGAAACACACACATACGCACCCATAATTATATTTTTACCCCCTGTTTGTGGAACTTTATAGTTTAGTGTGTTGATTACAATCAAATGCAATTGTTTGTCATGAAATAGTTGGCCACTCACCTTGAAGTTGGTGTAAAAATGTGCAAGTGTGGATACCACAATGAGTTTCAAGCAATCACAACAAATCGACACCATAGCAAGCATGAAACAAGGTGAAAATAAAAAGGAAAGGAAAAAACTTAGTCTTGTGTGAGAAATAACATCTCACATAACTTGGAATTCCATTACCACAAGGTTATGGAAATCATGCTCACTAGATTGCAAGTAATAATAAGAGTTTGATTACAAAGAAAAATGACTCCAAATGGAGCCAAGGGACCTCTCAAAATGTAAAAAAACTCCAGAAAGCAAAAAAGAACCCCTTCACAAATAAACAATTAGAAACGACCAATAACGTTAATTTTCAAATATTTTTCCCAATTAAATTTAATTACCAAAAATTGATAAATTTTTTAAAGGTTTTAATTTAATAAATTAGCTATCCTCTAATAAATTAAATGATCTACAAAAAAATTCCTTCCCTTAGAACTAAAAAATCCCTAACCTTAGATTAAATTTATGTAAGCTAAGTTATTTAAAAATAACCTAAGATTAATTTTAATATAAACTAAGTTTAATATATTAACAAATATTATATTAAAAAAATGGGTATTAGACAAAAGAAGGGAAAATATTTAAAGTGGTTAAATTTTGTACCACTTGGCACGGTGAGGGACAAGCTCGAGGTGGGCTCAGGAATAAATTGTTGAGTGAATCATTATGGTGATGGTTTCAATGCAGAGTAGGAAGAGCCATTTAACTCGATAGATAGGGGATGTTTGAAATAATTTTAAGGAGTAGGGTGAGGTAGATGGAAGAGACATTTCAACAATAGAGGATTGTATGCAATAGGGGCTAACACTGGCATGGGAAGGTAAGCATCGAAGCTCAGAGTGAGGGATCCAAATGAGTTCGAAGATAAGGGAATATGGATCATGAGATGTGAATGGATGGACCACGTAAATAGGGATGAATTAAATGAGATCCTAGGAATGCACAAGGTCAAGGGAATGACACAGGGTGATACATGAGGCCAAGATAACAGAGAGAGGATTGAGATACAAGATCTAGGGAATGAGCATGAGCTCAACATAGAGCACGAGTGATCCTAAGGTAAAACCTAACTTATGGAGCTAAATAAACACATGGGTGATTAAAAGAAAGACACATCTAAGCTAATAAATATGAAATGTCTAATAGGAAAAAAATGAGCTGAGATGGATGAGATAATTTAGACTTGGTCGAGATAAAACATTGCAGAGACTAGGTGAGTGGGATGAGATCGTTAGGATCTCGAGTATAGGGTGAGATTAGGAAGAGCTTGGTAGGAGCTCACCAAGATAGGAGAGAGATCAAGTAGCTGAAACAAAGTGCTAGGAGTAAATAGGGGTAAGAAGAAAAACTATGACAAAATTAATGCAAATAACTAAACAAAAAAACAAGAAACATAAATACGTCTAAAGTAATATTTCCACCAAAGTTATTTATAACTAGTCAAATCTAGATGGAAAAATCCTAACTTCAAAAACACCAAATAAAAACCACAAAACAACAAAATCCAAAATAGAGATTAACCTGAATTAACACAAACCAATAAATGATTAATAAAACCTTACATAAGAATATAATAATTTTGAAATTAGAAGTAATTAGTAAGAATCAATAGTGAGTACACATGTAATGATAACGCATCTCTAATACCATGTGAGATTGAACCACGAGGATCTAACAGGTCCCATGTACATCAAGATTAGTATACTCCAATGGAAAATGAAAATGTGCTCCAAGTAATCAACAAGAATTGACCATATACCAAAGAGTCATACATAAGAGTTTTTTTTTAGAATTATCATAAATAAGAAAAAAGAGTACAAATATGAGTGTTGTGTAACTCCCAATGCAAGACTCATCATACCTCCACAAGGGAGAAAGGAGTTACAATCTAGAAATGAAATGTAAATCTTGTATAATGCACACTGACACATGAAAAATTATATGATGGAATATATCATATAAATCCTAATGAAATTTGATAGCTATGACTCACCTAAGTGAGATGACTCATTATGTGTGGTGGAAAATGTTCCATAAATAAATAAAGGTAAAAATAATACCTCACACCAATAGATAGCAAGATGTCATCTTATCATCATATTACTTGGATATATATGTATTATTTAGACGTTTATCTTCCAAGAGGCCACTAGGGATGAATTTTTCGAGAATACAAGACTTGTTTATTTATTTTACAACCAAAAGTTTGGCTTGCCACGTGTTTTTAGGGATATGGGAAGATTGGATACAAGGAGGGATTATTGGAGGTCATACTCTCTACATTCGGTATTAAGGATTTTTAATTTAGATTCCCATGTGGAAAAAAAGAATATGGAGGTAGAAGAATCAACTATATGAAGGTTAATTATATTATAATTGACATGAGAGGTGAGGGAATATGAATCAAACTCAACAACTTGTTCTATAAAATGACATTCATAATATTTTTAGTAGTGGCCAACCAATGCTCTACACTGGGAAAAGGGTTTTGGGTCACCAGAATTTTTGATATCTTATCCTTTATAAGATAGTTTGATACATTTATGAAATGTGGAGGGGATGGCCTACATGGAATGAATACATGGGAAACTAAGAATAATATTGCAAGGAAGTTCTAAGTCAATGACATGGAATTTGGTATCGTGTGTTACATACCCAACTTCCATAGGTAAAGTGATTGTGCTCGTTGACTATCGATCTATATTATCATAAGCCTTAGTGATGATTATGTTAGACTCCAGTTTAGTAATTGTATCTCATAGTTGTTTAACAAGATTCAGAGTACATATGTTTAGACTAGATCCATTATCTATAAGAATCATTTTAACTTTTTTATGGGTAATGATTACTTCTATGTATAACCATTTTTGAAATTGTGTATATATCTATTTGTTAGAATCTTGTTTTGGCTAAAAATAATTTTATTGGATGGGGTGATATGTGTAATGATGGATTAGAGATAGGAAATGTCAATGTCTTTGGGACCTCTTGACTCCTAAAGGGTCTTATAGAGGATTTCTTTATGAATAGTAGATATCTTAAGAAGATCCATGATATAAATCTTAGTGGTTGTCTTCTCAAGTTATTCCAAGAGATCGTAATGACTATCCAAAGGAGTAGATAGATGGGGGTCATGGGAAAAAAATGTGATTGCATCATGTTGTAATGGAACACTCTTGAGGTTTGATTTAAATAATAGTAACATGGTTGGTGATAGGATGAATATAGACAATAAGAGAAACAAATGGATGTTATGTCTGAGCAATAACATGGTTGGTATTTTTACCCTATGAATATTAACCTTAATCTGGATAGGAATCATTTTTCTTATGTTTAGGAAAAGGTTCCTTGTAGATTCCCAACTAGTTATTGGATGCTTTTTTTTGTTCTTGAGAGTCAATCTTGATATCTCCTCGATCTAAAAAACTTAAGTGAAGTTATTTCATTTCATACATCAATCCTTCCCATGACCTTTGACATGTTAATAATCACAATATTTTTGGTATTTGTACCATAAAGGTTTATGTGCATCAATCTTGAAAGGATTTGTATTAGGAAATTTGACCATTTTGGCTGAATAAATTTGTTTAAGGGTCAAAGATAAGGACTTAGTAAGCAGAGTGTACTACCTATATTTGATTTCTGATTTAAGTGGCCTCCATGTGTGTTTCAGATGTGGAGTGTTCTAGACCACTTGTATGTGCTTGGAATCAGTAATTATATCACCTACGACATTATTGTTTTTATTGAAAAAAATAAATTTTCCAATGGTTTTGAGGCATAATTGCATTGAAAAGGTTTGAGAACACATTTTAATAATAAGGAATTTTTAACTTGACATCCTTTTTTAATAACCTCCTCAAAGGTGCCTACACAATGCATTTTCACGTCGAAGGAAATTTCAGAATGTAAGTGTTGCCCAAAATTATCATGAGTTATTTCTTGAGGATTGAACAAGGGAAGAGACTAACTAACGCCCTCCATTGTTGTAGGAAATCCGAGAACTTATCATTATTGTGTTGTTTTCTATTACACAAGTATAACATTGTGATGTCACTCTCCATGTTGAGTGAGAAATGCCAAAAAAATTTGTTAGATAATTCCAAAAAAGTAGTGATAGACCCTTTTAAGAGATGGAGAAACTATTTAAGTGCCTTGCCTCCAAGACTCTATGGAAACATGTGAATAAAATAGGTATTGTTATACACAAATTCTTGACATGTTATGAAGAAGTATTTTATGTGATATATGGGGTCACTCTCACCACAATATTTATAAAATTTTTGGAAATCAAAGCTAGGTGGAAAGGGAGTACACAACATTTCTTGATCAAAGGGGTAGGGACATAGTTCTTCAAATTGATATTTCTTAATGCATCTTTTAATTTTCCCCCTATAATCCAATGAGTGCATATTTCATATACTTTCATTCCTAATAAAATATTTAGCTATGTGATGACATGGAGGTATGAGTTTGGTTTAATTTAAAGGATTTTTCTCCATGGTTTTCTGTATAGTGTGACATATGTCACCTTTGGTTTTTCCATATGAGTGGATCTATGTGTGTCCCTTTTGACATGTGAAGTTAAAGTGGCCAGTTAGTGACTAAGTTCTTGGAGTTTTTGTACTGTCACATTTTCAATGCGTGGTGTAGGTTGGGTTTCTTCACTCTCTATTATAGTTTCATGATTAGTTTTGATAAAGGGTATATATTTTCTATCTTTGGTCTTGGGTGTTGCAGATTCATCATTAGGACATGTTGGTGGAATTAATTTTCAAGGAAAAATTACATTCTTCATTAATGCTCATGGGATTGAATCCATCTGCTTCAATATGGGATGGATACCATTTATTGAAATATAGATTATTTAAACTGTTTCTAACTCTTAGGGGTGTTCAAACATCGGTGAAAGTGTATAAAAACCCTTGTTGTAATTGCAAATACATGAGAGAGAGGGAGAAATGTATAAGGTGGAGGATAAACCATGAGAGAAATAATGGGAAAAGAGGGAGAAGGATTAATATTAATGGTAGTTATTCAGATTCCATCAAATAATAACTTAGAGTATGTCCAATTAAATTAGAAGACACAAGAAAATATATACAAAACTATGTAAGTTTCATGAAATGAAAAAAACAATTAACACAAAATTTAATTGATAATTTCATTCCATGAGAGAAAATACAAAGATTTTAATTCCTGTAATAGATTGCAATACATTCAGATGTGTATTGAGTTGAGAAAATGGAGGAAATAATATAGACGAATAGAAAAATAAATTTTCTAAAGGAGGGAAAAAACTAATTCCTTAGAATGGAGAGAGCATTACAATTTATATCCAAATCTAGTGGCTCTTTGTATTCCCATGTAACTTTTCAACTTAAAGTGCAATCCCAAATGAAGATATAGAAACATTGACTTAAGTCACTTTTTACAAAAGATTATCCTAAATGGAGAACTATAAATCTAGAAAGATAAGAAGAAAGAATGAGAGAGAGAGAATATATATGTTTCAAAATGAATTCATGCAGTTTTTAATTGTGGAGATGAATGCTGCAAATGGATAAGATCTTCCTTGGCTGCTTCTCTGATCAAGGCATGACTTGTCTAGAATTCAGAAATGATACTTCACACCTTGTCTTGATTGATCATTTTTGGTCATGTTTTGAAACTTTGTTTCAACTCACCATCTCTGTGAGCAATGGTAGGATCCACAAATCAAATCTTTTCCATAAACTTGATCTCCTTTCTTGAATACGAGAAAATAGTCATCTTATGATCACTATAAAGAATTCACTTATACCACACATGACTCAAACTCGGTAACCATGAGCTCCCTTGGATTCTACCATATCAAATATCTCTTGATAATCATCAATGAAAACATTGTAATCCTTTGAATGGATGCAATTCCTCTTTGTGTGAGAGAATTGAATACTAGCTGAATGAAAAATGCCTTCTTAAAGCATGTGAGAATTTCCTGTCATGAATCTTAGATGGAGATCAAGAATATACGATAACCATGGTTCCCATCATGAAAATATTTGAAATATTCAACTAAATTTTTCATGATCAACAATCCTCATGTGCACTCTAACTCAGGTCCAAAAAAGAGTTTTCCTTCTTCCATCTTTTGCTTCAGATCAATGAAATCCCTGTGCTCCACTAAAACTAAAAAAATCCTGTATCTGGAGTATTGGATCTCATTTTTGTGTTTTTTATATTCTCACTGGTCTTAGAAAGTGGCAAAAATGTTATGGTGCAAGAAAAAATGGATTCCGCAACTGTTTTTAAAAATCCGTAAAATTGAGTGCATTTCAGTGTTACGGGTTGCTGATTTGGTATTTTGGGAAAAATGGGAGAAAATAAAATCCAAATTAGATGCGAATAAATTCCATAGAAATCTATTCTAAAGATGAATAGATGCTCTGAATTTGGTGAGATTCTCTCATCATAATAAATGGTAATTTCAAAAACAAGTTATGGTTGCGTGGAAGGCTTACAAATTGGCATTAATGGAGGAAAGGGAAAATTCTAAATTTTTCATTGTAGGAGTAATTATTTTCCAATTTGAGTGATTTTTAATTCTTTATAACTATATCAGTGATTAGAAACAATGCTTCATTTTGAAGGAATTTCCTACTAGGGTTTGAGAGAAAATGCAATGTTTTTTAGCACATTGGGGTTTTTAAATATTTTTATAAAGGAATGATGGTTTTTTTCAAAATTGCATAAATTATTCTTCTTATATCATGTGAAATGGATAAAAATTATGGGATTGAGGAGAGAATGGATACTGAAAGTTTGGTGAGGTTCCCTCATGGGAAATTTTCACAATGTTCTTTACAAATATGATGTTTTTGAGAAAACTGGGGTTATAATGTATGGAAATAATAGTCATGAATATATTTTTGATGGAAAAATATCATGGCACAATTATTATATCTCCATGAATTCGTTTTCAAAAGGAATAGATCCAGGTCAAATTTTGAGTTTATTCTGCCAATAAGATCATGAGATATGAGTGATAAACCTTCTAAGCTACCTAGGACACATGAAGAGTTTCAAAAGTATGAAAGGTTGAAAAACCAGCTCCAAGTTTGTTTTAATGAATTCTAAAGAGTTTTTGAATGAGGTTTTATCAAGATTTGGAGGGAAAATAACTTATTTATAAGTTGAGTGCTAGAGATGGGAAGTGGAGATGCAAGGTGGAAGTACATGGTGCAAATACATATCATAAGTGAAATTTCACCAAGAATGTGTGCACTTTTGGCTTATAATTGCACCTCATGAATGTGATTTCTGCAAGATTGATTAAAATATCCACTCGGAGGGAAGATGTGGGGTCCACCTTCAAGTTACACCTTATCTTCATATCCCCACCATACACTCTTACACACACTTTATGTTTTTCACTTATAAAACTAAAACAAATCAAGTGAGGAAGCACTTATGGGGTGATATTTCACCTCAGAAGTGTACTCAAGATGTAAGAGAACAACTAAAGTGCATAAACACGCTAAAGTGGAGTTTAAAACATGCTTTGTATCACCTAGTTTACACTCCAGAGTCATTCCTTTTCCCTGGAGTCCATCCTTGGTCAATTTATGCCATAAAATTTATAATTTAACATGGAAATGGGCCAATGAAACTAATGATCCCATTTAGAAAGTCTGAAAATGAGTGCTTCAATAATTTTTTCTTGTACCTCCAATTTTGCATAGGGCAGTGTGCCGCTGAGTTGAGTTATAAGAAAGGTTTACAAAAAAACATGAGTCAAGACAAAACATGTCTCATGAATATAATTTATTTTACCCTTAGTAGATATTTTTTTAGGCTTCCAAATCCACCTGAGGTGCTCAAAACATTCCATGCAAAATTCATGTGTAAAAATGCCACCTTGCGCCACTGTCAGAAATGTTTTTGGATTCTATAATTCAAGAACTCCACCTTACATATTCCACAATGTAGTGGGCTCAAAGATATTTCCAATTTCTTAGATATGACCTCTCAACACCACATGGGTTTCCCAAAACCTTTAACTAAAGTTAGGTTTTCCATGAAGCATGCACACTCCTTTTTCTCAAAAAGTGTCTAGGAAAAATTATTTTCTAATACCATTCAGAAGCTCCCATAATGCTTTTTAATTCACACCATCATGAAAAATGATTTGAGACATTTATGTTGACTATATCCAGGGATTCTAAAATTTTACTAGTCTCACGAAACCTTTCCCAGAAGTTAAACTTTGAAAATGAGCAATTTAGGAAATTTTGACCAATTTGACCAAAAAGGGCCAGAAGTTTCAATGGGTTTGTTAAATAAAATGTAGTGACATTTTATATGTAAATGCAGCCTCAATTAATAAGATCCGTGTAAAAAAGAACCTCTACTTAACTAAAAATGAATGATCTTCCCATAAATTTATATAGCTCACCAAATATGGGCTTTGTCCAAATGATTAAGTAATGATGTCCTAACCACCAGACCCTAATAAAATAGAAAAAGAATGGAAACTATTTATAATTTACAAGATCACCTTTTGGCACATGGAAATAGGATACACATTTAAGATGAGGAAAATAAAGAAGAAAAGATGCCAAAGGGAAACAAACACCCTTGTAAAATGGTTAAATCAAGGTTAATCAAATATATAACATTTTAAAAAGAAGCCTAAATGGTTAAGGAAATAATTAAACCAATATATTTAACCTTCATCAAGAAACCTACGTGCTTAAAAAATGGTCAATCAAATAATACTATTCCAATCACGAAGGGAAATGGGATTTTTGTAAAAAGTAACCAAAGCATGAAGTATATAATAATAAAAATGTTCACACAACTTGGTTTTTATTTAATTAGTTTGTTTTTTCATCAATTTGTTTTTGGAAAGTGAGATATGGTAAATTATGCACCAAGAATTAGTATTTTAATAACATAATTATCTCAAAAATGAAATATAAGTGATGAAAAAGATAGAGAAATTCAAAAACTAAGCTCCCCATTGTAAGACAATTGGTAAAGACATCGATACCACTCTTTATAAAAACAAGTCCAGTAAACAAGCGAGGTCATTGATAATAAGCACAAGGCCACTAATACTAGGCTTGAGGCTACTACTATATGCGATGAGGTTACCATAACAAACAAGGCATACACCACCTAAAGCGAGGCCAATAATGAACAATGTAAGGATGCTGAACAAAACATAAACTATGTTATTTAGTGAACTTATCTAGGTTATTTAGGTAAGGCATAAGATGAAAGCACAGGTGGAGGAAGTGGTTAGCAACGGGCATGGCAGAGAGATTGAGGTTTTAAAGGAAAAATTTGGTTTCATAACCAAAGAGTTGGATCATGTTCAGGCTATACTCCATAACTACATGGAATGGAGTGTATTCATGGTGAAATCAACTTTGCAACACCTTTAGACTTTGGGGCAGCTTGCCAATGCCTATTGTGTCTTGGATAGTTAAGGAAGGAAGAGAAAGGTGACCCTTGATGGTTTTGACCTGGGAACCTTGGTGGGTAATATTGATGCTCTGGCAAAGAAATGAGCTATGGTACTAGAGCGGTTTGAAAAATCTTATAAATTATGTGGGGTGGGATGTTTTGGTCTTTTTTACTGTCTTTGATCCTGGTTGTTACTTTCATCACTATTTTTAGTTTATGTGTTTTTTGTTGCTGTTAGTTTCGCTACTCAAGCTCCGGAGAGCTCTTATTACTATGAACTGTTATATTTTTGTTTTTGGATGCTTTAGTATTGTAATTATCTTCTCTCTTGTAGTGGTGTTAGTGTACAGGGTAGGGACCCCTCAACCTTTTTTTACCTCTTATAAAAAAAACTTATCTCAATTTTGTGCTCCAAATATCATTTTGGATGATATTTTTTCTCTTTATAGACAACTACAAATCACTTCCAACCCACTAAGTATTTTAGCAATAGTAACTTTAAGCCAAAAACACAACTTAAGTACCCATATTTTGATAAAATAGTGTATGTAAATACATATAGGTGAATTTTTTTGATAAACATACATGATATAAGGAGATTTAAGATGTAAAACTGTTGATTAGTTAGACTCTTGAACTTAGTGAAGAAAATATAGAAGGTTTGTGTGGGAAAGGAGAGCGCATTCAAAGGCACGTAAGTATTGGAAAGGATTGCACGTGAAGAATAGAAACAGGTTCGGGACTTAGCTATTTTTATGATGAGGATCTATTTTTGGAGATAATGTGTGGATCACTCAAACCGATTGGAGAATTACACATCACGCATTAGCTATTTTTGGATGATCAGTTATGAAGCGACTTTACATGAATGCAGGCTAATGATAGAATGGACAAACTGATAGTTGACTAAGAGAGATCTATTATTAAACACTCTTGCACGTAAGCCTATTTTTGTAAACGGCGTGTGGATAATAATAGCATGCGACCTATTTTGGGATTTGATAAGTGGTGAAGGGAAAGTCCCCACCCTTATAAATATATATTGAACTGTGCAGTAGAGAGAGAGAGAGAGAGGAGAGAGAGAGAGAGAGAGAGAGAGAGAGAGAGAGAGAGAGAGAGAGAGAGAGAGAGATACCATAGATATACGTGTGAGAACTAGGTTATAGTGAGATTATGCTATCAAATTTGTTAGGCACATGAGCGTATACTACTGTGATTATAAGGAAGATTATGTGTATTTAATGCAATTAATATAATGAAGATTATAGACTGAAATAAGGTGTTATCATAGTTATATTTCAGTATTGCATGCTTGATACCATTATGGTTATTTGTTAAGTGTATTATGTTCTAGATCTAGATCTAAATATGCATTGTAGGACGATATATTAGCCATAGATTTGAATGATTAAATTATTCATCATGCTAAAAAATCCTATAACAACAACCCTAAAGATGGGCCTGGTACCTTTGTGCGCTTCAGGCGAGCGTCTCAATCTAGGCTAAGTGATGTGCCAGCGTGCGCCTAGGCTTGTATTGTTGAATTCTAGGCTGCATCATTGGTTCCATTTCTAGGACCTCTTTTTCAGTTGTTTCAGGATGGTTTGTGATGAAGACATATCAGTTGACCTTAGCAAGTGTTGAGGAGTGGATATAAGATCTGGAAGAAGAATACGCATGGTGGTTGAGCACTAGATCTGAGTTTAATGCACGTGTGTGGGTGGAACAGAACATGTATGATAGTTTATATGAGAGCTTCTTTGTTATCTTTCCAGTAGAATTGTATGAGTGGCTGATTGCCTATGCATCTAAGTGGAATTGGAGGTATCATGCACTTGTCTGGATGCAGGAAGAATTTTAGGACCTTTAGGATGCTGATTTGATTTGGACTCAAGTGGTGGATACGTGGTTTTGTGGTGTTTTGGATAGTTATATCTTGGAGTACTCAATTTCAACTTATTCATGCCCAGAGGTAGCTGAATTCTAGTTTTTACGATATCCAAGGGGAACTTACCTACAAGGAATTCCATTGGCGATCAAGATCTTGATGGTAACTTTGAATTTGGAGAATAAACCAATGGCTAATTAAAACCCACCACACACGGGGGAAGGAGTAGGTTTGGTGAAAGATGGCAGACCTAAAGGTAGAAAGACAGAGAGAGGAAAGGTGGCTAAAGTATAATAAGGCACACGAGAGGGAGATAGAGAAATAATAGGAGGTTATAGATCAAATGGCATTGTGGAGAAAGATAGTTCAGGAAGGAGTTGAAGTTCATGTGGAAGACGTGGAATCTGAGCCTCAGGAACTCCCCCATTTAGGAAAACATGATAGGGAACCATCCTCAGCATCACATAGAAGTGTGCTAGTAGAGACGACTTGGGCCATGGGTGCACATCTGAATCCACCTAGAAACCTTACCGTTGCGCTTGGTTTTCCAGCATCTAGTACAACACTCAGTAAACAAGATAATTTAAGTAGTGGGAGAGTAGGAGAAAGTATTATAAGAGGCACAAAGATGGTAGTAAAAAAGGATTTTTTGTTATATGGGAGTACCTTTTCAGGTGTATCATCTACACAAAATTTAGGTGCGCATATTTTTGGACTTTCTTCAAGAAGTAGTAATCCATCGCAGACTCTCGGTGTACATTTCAGTTCTACTATTGGGATGCAGGGAAGTACATCTTTTGGTCCAACCCCAGCCATATGTTTGGGATAAAGAGGCTTAGGTAGCTCTAGCTCTAGTGGATCTGGTGGATCTGGAGGCAGGGGAAACACAGGAGGTTCTAGATCAGGTGGGCAAGGTCCACACCAACCCTAGAATATTTACATGAAGATGTTTCTTCATCTTCCAAAATATAGAGGCATAAAATACACTACTGAACATGTGCATATGTGTGAAATACTATGGTGAGAAAAAGGAATCAAAACTTCTGAGCGTAGGGAAATCCAATTGGCTACTACATTACAATGGCGTGCACATAGCTAGTACAGAAAGTTTGACCATGATTAGACTTGCATAGACTATACAACTTTAAAATATTCATTCCTTAAAGAGTTTCATATCCTTGAGTTTGAGCAGAAGAGTATAAGTGCACTCAAGGATATTGAGTAAGGAACTATTGAAAGTGTCAAAGAGTATGATGCACTATTGAAAATGCTATTATCTAAGCTTTCTTATGACACACGCAATCCAACATGCATAATGGTTTATTAGGGGCCTGATTACCCCTTTTAGGAGGGCATTATCACATAAGGCATATACTGATCTGTGTGAAGCAATCAAAACAAATTTAGGCATTGAGGTAGTTGGAAGCATAGATACTGGGGTGAGCCTATTTTTAGAAGCATAGATCGTAGGTTTGGAAAAACAGTTGAAGAAACTATCAACAAATTCAACACATATGACACACACATTGATTTGGTGCATGGATTATGAAGTAGAAGGTCACAAAAAGGATAGTTGTCCTCGTATATCAATGAGATCTTTGCTGTTGGATTGTGAGATATGCCATTTAAACTTTGATGCTAGTCGTTGTCCATTATTACAACGCGTGATAAGGAAGAACATTTCAAGCTACTATAAAATCTGTAGGTCCACAACTCATGACATGGAAGACTGCTAGCTGATTGGTCAGATCCATGATGCTATAGATATTAGTGTATGACAAACAGGAGTCTCAGATAACTCTAAAGGTAAGAATGAGCATTAGGACTGGGATCACAATCAGGCGTGCTATGATCAGAATGAAGGGCATTTTGAAGGCGGTTGTGGCAAGGGTTGAGGATACCGCAGAGGATTCAGAGGATGAGCCATGGTAGTGGAAGAAGTGAGTTTCCTCATGGAACATGTTATACATTTGGATCTCCTGACCACTACAGGTGTGAATTTCCTCAGCATATTACATGTTATTTTTGTGGAAAGAACCATAGCTATGAGGAGTGCCTAGGACTTGTATGAGCATCTTAGTAAGCAACATAAACAAGAAAACAAAGGTGTAAGGATGGTTAGGATACAACGTGCTGTTGAAAATTAATGGATGCCTAAGTTGGAAGTAGAGTCTTAGGCATTGCAAGTGAAGATCATGACCTGTGCTGATGCAGAATGCACCAGAGAAGCATTACAACAAAAGCCTACCATCACTAAGGAGGAGGTTCTACATGCATGATACCCAAATCCTGCCCATCAAAAGGTGGTTTATCAGGAAACCATGGAAGTTCTTAGGAATCTTCAGGGTGAGATATGGTACTTAAAAGAGCAATTACGGAAGATGGAGTAAAAGAAAGTATCAGAGATGGTCCAAAATGATATAGATGACTTAAGGGAAGTGTGTAAAATCTTGCACTAGGAAAATATCATTTCATTTCTAGTAGATTGGTTAAAGGGAAACACTCCATGCGTAAGTATTGAGACTAGACGGTAGATCTTGCATGTGAATCTTCCCTCTCATAGCCTAGATTATGAAAAGGAAATCACTCTGAATGATTTTTTGGATGGGTTGCTATTGAGTAATATACTGATTGATACAGGATCAAAAGTCAATGTTCTTACCTTAGATGCATGGGTACAAATGGGGAGACCCCATTACATCCATCCTCTAATGTATTGTTCATGGCTAATCAGACTAAGGCCACTCCCATTGGAGTTTTGAAGGATGCATCCATTACTAAACAAGGAGCCAAGTTCATTGAAGACTTTGAAGTTTTAGCACCAACAGAGTCAGACAGCTTCCTAAATCTATTGGGATGTCCTTGGTGCTATGCTAATAATCTTGATCTTTAGTTTAACAAAGGATATATCAGTTTTGAAAACAAGGAGGAGAGAGTTATTATCCCTTTAATAAATGACAAATTTGTGCCCTATGTTGAGCTCTTAAGTGAAGAAGATATGAATAGGATTTACGTACATGCCATCCGAGATCCATAAATACTTGAGCCAACTAAAGAAGGAATAATTCAGTGGGAGGATACACCATTCATCAATGATACTACAAGTGTTGCTTGTGATAATTAGGCTCATAACACTTATGAGTTGGTAGGGCGCGAAGTAAATATAATATTTCCTAGAGGTAAAAAACTGCATTATGTTAGGAGGATAGGTAACAACTTGGTACCTTGTTACACCATATAAGGAGATCCTATGGTATTCCTATGCACAAAGTAAGAATAGTTGATAGACCCATTAGAAAGAAGAAATATGCTAGCATATACACTTTGTGGGATAGCAAGCATCCTGGTGGGTGGCCCATAAGGATAATCTTATAGGATGGAATGAAATCAGGATTGCTCTTGCTACTAGGTTATTTAGCAGTAATGCACCTACTCAAATATGTACTTATCATGGTAATAAACCTATTCATTCAAAAGTGTGAGAGACTCCTTGACCACCTTCTCTATGGGTGCACAAGTTTTATTCTACTTTACAAGGATACGCACATAAATAGGAACAAAACCAGATTGTACCAGAAGAATGGAAATTGGTAGGATGCTAATTGAGGAATGACACCATGATAAATAAGATGAAAGTAATTCCCTAGAATAACTTTACATAAACGGTTGTAAGAAAATGAACATTGAAATATCATAAAGTGATTAGCTATGGGAGATAATGCCAAGGCAATGAAGAACTCCTTAAGGAGTTATATAGGCAAGGAATAGATAATCTAAGAGTGCAATCAAGTTGAAGAAGATAGAGGCCGATGCAACATGGAAAGAACTTTAAGTCCATAGATTTAGGAGAGAACTAGACATCAAAGATCTAGTCACTACCATAGATCAAGGAAAGAACTGATACCTAACTTACTAGATAACGAGGAAGTAATACATACATAAGTTGAGGTGATGGATACCATGAAAGAAATATGACCTAGGTGCGCGCTAAGGTATCCTGAATCTAACACCCCCCCCCTCAGATTGTGGCTATTGGAAAAAATAAAAGTGGAATGTCCTATAAATGGGCATATTGGTCAGGTACTCTGATGTACAATAAATAGGAGTTAATAAAGGATTACCAAGACTTATTCCCTGGGGGGTACCCATGAACTGAATCGTTAAAGATGAAGATAAAGCCCGTTGAGGGCATCCTACAAGCTTTAAAAGAGACTTGTATAATGCTGAACCCCAACTTGCGTGTGCATTGTGGTCTGAATCCAAGATCACAAGACTCAATACAACTAACACTAGGCTTCACCAGGAAATTATGCAAGCCAAGGAGACTGTCAACGGAGTGATGATGAAAGTAAGAGATGGGTTACATAAAACATCCAATGGTCGATCAATATGCAAATAAGTGTGTCATGATCCAAGAACAATAACCAAAGCAACAAATTAGGATTTGTGTGACATTATAGGGATCTAGAGTGCTGCATGATCCAAGAAAATCCAAGGTAACAAGGCGAGGACATAAACCCCTAGAACCAGGATCAGCACCACACCCTCCCATACTGAGAATAATACTGGGTGGAGTTATGCTAAAGGGTATGTCGAAATTTTCCCAAAATCAACTTGGAACAAAAGATGGGTGAGAATCATAAAGAATAGATCCCGTATAAGAGATACTGTCAACATGCCATAAGTTTACTGACTGAATGGGGTAGATTCGCCTAACTGTAATGCCTTTTGGTCAAACAAGAGAGATATGCTCCACTTATACCTTTGCGCAAGAAAGCTTTCAAGAACATTTATTCACAATCTTCTTACAATGTAGAAGGTATATTGGAGCAAGATGAAATGGTGAATGGATTAGCCTCTAGAGTCCTATCAATGTGACAATCTATGCCTAATGTTTGCCACCACGAGTGATTAGATATCCACCCCAGTATCAACATGGATGGATCAAGAAGATGCCTGCATATGATTTACAAGTAGCACAATGGGTGCACAAAGGAATAGAGGTTGATATGTCTGACAGTCTGAAATAGCAGGTTTCTCAAGCTCTGACAGAACTCATGTGTTGCTCATGATCCTAATGCAGAAAGAGGTGAGTTCAACAAAGGATATATCAGCTCTGTCAATAAGGTGATCCCAGATGAAGTTATTATCCCTTGAAAAAAGTCATGCGTGATATGTTGAGCACTTTAATATGAAGAATAGGGGAAATAGGATGTGTATGTATTGCCAATACCTCCGCTTAGTGAAATCCATAGAATGAATCACTGTGAGAACTGAATGAAGTGAATAATTTAGCTAGGATAATGCTATTAGTAAGTACTACAAGTCGGATCTTGTGACCATTGTGCTCACTAGTAACTTAGGAACAGGTTCAACAGGATAGGATTATCAGCAGAAAACAAGAGTAGTAACAGGTTAGGAGGATAGGCCCAAATCGGTACCTTGTTACATCAATGTTGGAGATCCTAAGAGATTTAAGTGGATAGTAGGAGCATGTACATGGTTTTCCAAATATGGATAGACCTGTTGTAAAGATAGGAATATGCTAGCATTACACTACTGTAGGGACAGAATGCATGAGTGATGGGTAGAAGACAATTTCATTTCTAATGAATGTAGGATATATTTTCTTACAAATGAAATTAACAATATCATTTGCTACTAGTCCACACACTTTAGAGAAAAGCATATCATTCTTAGAATCCATGAACCTATACAAATGCTACTCCAAAAGTTATCATAGGTACATCGACCTGTTCAACACCGAAATTGGTGATTAGAGACTCCTCCATAGAGGGGCAGGATGCTAAAAATAAATATTTCGCAATGGAAAGAGCACAAGTTTTATTCTACTTTTGCAAGGATGCACGCGTGCTACCCAAAACTCCATAGAGTTACTGATCAGGACACACTGGTAGCTTTTCAATTGTAGGAATGACTCAGACTATTTATTTTAGTTGTCACTAAAACAAAATAAAATTAGCCTTCTGTCCATTCAACATTCATAAAGTGCTTAACTATGGGAGATAGTGCCAAGGGGGCTGGAGTTAAGCACCTTAAGGAGTTAGTAGGAATCAAAAGATACTCAGGAGCACATCTTGTTGAAGAAATAGAGGCCGATATAAAACTACTTCAACATGCTTTCCTTGAAAAAGAAAAAAGAAAAATGGTCTACTTAGTGGATGACGAGGAACTAGAAAATCTAGATATAAACCATTCAACAGGTAGGCATGAGTTATTGGACAGTGCAGATAAGACCACACACGCCTATCATGAACCTATGAAGAAAAAGACGGTCAATATTGGGTCATATGTTGAGCCTAAAGGAAGTCTGTAATTGGGGACTATTGGTCAGACTCTGAAGTGGAAAAAATCATAGAGTTACTAAGGGATTATCAAGACTTATTCCCTAGGGGGTACCATGAACTTAAAGGCGTGCATGAATTGTTAGGGGGGATGCAGATAAATCTTGAACATGGTGCTCACCTAGTTAGGAAGAGACCCTACAGGATGAACCCCAACTTGGGTGAAAAGGAAAAAGAAGAGATTGACAAAATGTTGAAGTCTAGAATTATCAAGCCCCTTGATGAGTCAAAATGGGTTAGTCCAATGGTGATCAGTATCAAGAAGGATGTATGGATCAGGATTTGTGTGGACTATAGGGAGCTGAATGGAGCATGTGTGATTGATCCATTTCCTATGCCATTCACTAAGGAAATACTAGAAGGTGTTACAGGGTGTGAAATCTTTTCATTTACGGATGGTTTCTCTGGGTATCATCAGGTTCAGATTGCCTAGGAGGATAAAAAAAAGAATACGCTTACTATAGAATAGGGTAACTTCGCCTATACTGTAATGCCTTTTGGTCTGAAAAATGTGCCTGCTATATTTTCACGCATAGTTGTTCAAGCATTCAAGGAATTTATTCACAACTTCTTGCAGGTCTATTTAGATGATTATACGGTGTATGTATTAGTTAAGAATCATTGTGACAATCTGTGCTTAATGTTTGAAAGATGTAGTTAGTTGAGTATCTCATTAAACATCAAGAAGTGCATATTTGCTACACCGTTTGGGATACTGTTAGGACACATAATATGCAAGGAAGGTTTGTTAGTTGATCCAGCCAAGGTTGTAATCATTATAGGCATAACATAGCCTACCAGTCAGAGAGAGGTGCATAGATTTTTGGGTCATAAAAGATATTACAGGAAGTTTATCAAAGGATATTCCAAAGTTACCGCACCATTGGAAGAGTTACTAAAAGGAAAAGGTACGTTCTACTAGGGAGAACCAAAGCAATGAACATTCGAGGATTTAAAGGAAAAATTACTACCATGCCTATTCTACGTTTTCCTTCATAGGACCAACCATTTCATGTACATGTTGATGCCTCTAGCATGACCATTGGTGTGATGTTGGCTCAACTTGGATAATGTATTGTAGATCATCCTATGTATTTTTCTAGGAGAAAAATGACTCCTGCAGAATAGAATTACACAACTATAGAGCGCGGAGCTTTGTCAATGATCTATGTGCTACATAAATTCTACCAGTACCTACTAGCTACACCATTCATCTTTTATAAAGATCACATGACATTGAAGTATTTGGTAAAAAATCCCATTCTACAAGGGCACATATGTCGATTGGTGCTTGTATTTTAGGAATTTGATTTCACAGTTATGGTCAAACTAGGGAAAAGTAATTCTGGATCAGACCATCTATCAAGAATATAGTTAGGAGAAGAAGCATAGACAATTAAAGATACCATGCTAGATGCAAAGTTATACAGGTTACAATGAGAACCATCAAAACTAGAGGACATTGTTGTCTTTCTACAAATAGGGATGACACTAGAAGGAAAGAAATCCTTGGAGAAGAAACAATTTGCTATACACGCAACCCCCTATATGTTAATCAATGGTGACCTGTAAAAATTAGGGAAAGATGAAGTATTGCGCCATTGTGTATTAGAACATGATCATATGGGTATTATGGAAGAAGATCATGGTTGTATTGCAGGTGGCCACTATGCCAGTGATGCTATTGTGTGCAAGATTCTACTCAATGGATTATGATGGGAGACCTTGTATAAAGATTGTAAGGAATTTTGTAAAGCTTTTGATCATTATCAACGTCTTGGAAAACTAGGTCAACAAGATGAAATGCCTATAAGACCCATTTTAGTACAAAACTATTTGAGAAATGGGCTATAGATTTTGTGGGTCCTATTTCACCAGCTGCGTGTAAAACTGGATCACGCTACATCATAACTTGTATAGATTATCTAACCAGGTGGGTAGAAGCAACACCTACGAAGGATTGTACAGTGGCTACAATAGCCAAGTTTCTTTGGGAAAATATTATTACAAGGTATGTATGTCCTTTAATTTTTACCAGTGATAGGGGAAAACATTTTCTTAATGAAACAATCTAAATTTTATTGGATGAATTCATGGTTGCACACCATAACACTACACCCTATCATCCTTAGGAAAATGGGACTATTGAGGCTTTCAAATTTTTTTTAAGCCAGTTATTGACAAAAATATGTGATGTTGGAAGAAAGGATTGGGATGATAAAGTATCTTTATTACTTTGGAATATCAGACAACATATAAAAGGTTGAACAAATCCACACCATTTCAGTTAGTGTTTGGTGCATAATTAGTTCTTTCTATGGAATTTATGTTACCTTATTTATGTATTGCACGCACTGGAGGTCTAACTGATGAGAAAGCATTAGGAGAATGGATTAAATAGTTAATCAAGATGGATGAGCGATGAGCCATAACATGTTGGAGTCAAAAACAAGAGAAGGACAGGTAAAAAGCATGACATGACAGGTACATCAGGGATACAAAGTTTGAGATAGGACAGATGGTGCTCCTTTATGATTCTAAGTTTTTACGCCATCCAGGAAAACTAGAGGTACATTGGTTGGGGCCATATGTTATCACTCACATCATTGATTCAGGAACTTATCAGTTAGAGGAACTTGATGGAATATGGTTACCCAGTTACTTCAATAGGAGTAGGATGAAGCCCTACTATAAATAAGTCTGATTGGTATTTGTAATAAGGCACCATTTCCGTTTAGATTAGGTTTTTGATTCTACATTCCCTTAATGTGTTTCTTTCTTTTTCGCTATGTTTTTTCAATTCAGCTGGTGTGTTTGTGTAATAAGCATGTTTACGCACCAGAAGCTAATTACTATTTGAAGAATTTTTATGCATAGAGGACTGCACATACCCTCAGTGTGGGGTAGGTTGTTGATACCCAGGTACAAGATTGTTGAAAATAAGTCCACATGAAAGGAACTATCTATGGGTGCTATTCAAGGGCGGAGAATTGAAAAATAAGAGAGATTGCTTTTGGAAATAGGGGGCATATAGAGAGAGGAATGAAGAAACAAATATAACACGAGGTAAGCAGGGCCCAGAATTACTACCAATTGAAGGTGCAGTGATGAGGTACTCAGGTGTATGGAAGATTTATGAAGAGAAGTTTGCAGCTAAAAGGTAGAAGGGCATGCTAGAAGGTTAGAGCTTGGGCACAAAGATGTATCATGCAAAAATAGTGAAAATAATCACTTAATGAGAGGATTGTTGGTAGGTGGAGGAGCAATAAATGCACTAACTTTTTGAAATTGTATATAAGGATGGGATGTGAGTTAAATTTTACTATTGCAATTGAGAGAATTTGAAAAGGGTTAAGTATGAACGAGTTGAGCAATCGAGTTGAGGTGCAAAGAGAGTGAAAATAGACATGGATATAAGGGTTGTGCACAGGAGAAACTTGCGTTGTCATAGGATAAGGGTTTGAGTGAAGAAAATGTGTTACAAATGAGCTAGGGCATGTGATTTCTACTAGGGCATAGAGATTTAAACTAGGGTTTTGACTTGCTTGATTACAAAGGGAAGAGAAGAAATATTTTTCAAGTGGCACTGAAGAAAGCACCCACAATAGGAGATAAAGGGAATAAGAAGGTTGAAGTGGAAGAAGAAATTACTCCCGAGAGTAATTTCTCATAAATTTAGTATCCAGAGGGTGTGATTGTGGGACAAGAATGGGATTTCCATATCCACCAATGTAAAATCAACAACTACAACCATCTAACAATAGATAATAAGAAGGAGCTCGATGTGTTATTGAGGACGAAAACAGACAAGCACATGAAAAAGGATATGCCGGTATATGATGATGTTGGTGAGAGGTTTCTGAAGATGAATGGAGTCTACCAGCTGTATGAGCTGCCATACTTTGGAAAGTATGAACCATTGTATCAGTGGTTAATGAGCAGAGTCCAATAGGAATTCTTTTACTTTGTTGGGTAGAGGGTGAGAATCACAACTTCTTTGATTTCAACAGTGACAGGACTAAGGGCCTCAGGGTTGGATATGGATAGTGATTTAACTGATAAAGCCACAATCTTGGAGACAAGGAAGGATATGTGGTATACCAAGGGTCTGTGCGGCATGGACATTGACAAATTAAAAAGTTACCCAGTAGTGCAGGTAGCTGCACATCTTGTAAGAAATCTAAATGACCAAGGAAGGTGGTCACAAGTAAACATAATGTGGTTGCACATCACAAAGAAGATGTCTCGAGGAGTGGTCTATAATATTGCAGATCACATATCAAAGAAAATTATTGAAGAAGCATGGACAAGTGAAAAAATAAGTTTTGGCATTGTATTATTGTCTTTAGTATTCATGGAAATTGGGGTCCCTGATGGGCCAAAGGAGAAGATTTGGGAGTACCCCATAGAACACAAGTCACCTGCGAAAAGATTTGGAAAGTACTTATGCGATGGATCAATGAGTGGACCATTCAAGTAGATGGTGGAGATGTGGTATGATAGACTTTGTGCGACATTCGAAGAAGAGTGGTGCATACCCAAGGATTTGCCTTTGGTGGTGGGTAAGGCAGTTCATTTTGCTGTATACCAATTTTTTTTACATCATGTGATTTGCGATGAAGGACAGGGCTTAGAGCCCATGGTGCAAACTTCCGTATGCCTTCATAGTGAGATATTTCCAGGCATCCATTCACCAGTTCTTACATGCGTGCTGCCTAACCTTCAATGTAGACAAGGTAGATTGTGACTACCACACTCTAAGGAAAAAGTATGTATATCTAGAGGGCAATGCATACATTGAAAGACTTATTTCAAATATTATAAGCATGAAACCTATAAGCTTGACAGTTGGGGACATCGAAACAACACTTGTGTGCCTGTAACTCAAACCCAAGCTAGAGAACACTAAGTATGTGGAAAATTAGTTAATGCTCCTAGGGCTGCCAAAAGGTAAGCATACAATGGAAAATATTCCAATGCCTAAGCCCATATAAAAAATTCAGGTCAATGATGAAGAAGAGGAACATGAAGATAGTGGTGACTCGGAACACAGACGTAGAAGAAAACTTCTAAATAAGGATGAAGTCTAGTGCGAGACTACTCCACCTCAGCCACAAGAGGGAGATGATGAGGACTTGGATGTAGTCCAATGAGAGTGCCGATTAAAGAGAGTATTCAAGAGAACAAGGACCCAAGATGCTACTCCGTAAATAGTGCACATATCACCTCAACTCTCTCCACAAAATGAGACAAACAAGAAAATGAGAAGGAAGTTAAATTTGAATGAGGAAGAAGAAGATTCAGAGAAAAGTGTGCCCAATTCTGCTACACCTCTAGAGAACATGGAAGAACAAAAAGATGAGGAAATGAAGGATGGAGAAGAGGGAGAAAAAGGAACAGAAGAGACAACAATCAAAACTTCTCAGGACATAGCCACACGAGTTCCAAATCTTGAAGCCCAAGTTCCTAAGCAACCTAGATCAAGGAGAACAAGTGGGTAGTATATTCCACCAGCCATGGGCTACGCTGAGGACACAGGTAAAATTTTCTGCACCTGTTTCTAGAGCACAATGACATAAAAGGAGTTGTATGGCTAGGAGTTAATGGATGAAGATATTGCAACAATGCACACAAGGAAGAAATCGTCATGGTCGATGCACACAAACATGGATGAACCAAAATTTTACTTGTGTGAGGAGTCATGTGTTGAGGAGGTTGAAAAAGACACCTCAGGCAAGACACATAATAGTAAATCCTACTATTATGTCTAATGAGAAAATAAGCAATTCTTTGGTGAAGGTCTTGACAGAGGTTGCACGACAGAATATGGATAAAGCTGCATTAATTAGGGTGCTAAGGGAGGAGATCAAGACTAAGGATGAGGAAATAACGTGCCTAAAGAAGGAAAGAGACTTGGCCCAGAAGAAGAACGTTGTGTTTATCAGCATGGCAGAGGAGATTGGTGACAATGTCATGAAGGCTAGGCCACACCTAGAGCCAAAGGTACCCAAGACGTTTCCTTCGGACAATACATTATGTAAGTACATTGGTGGACTTAGTGCTTGAAGATGAACCTCTGTGTATGCCAGAACCAAAGAATCAAGCACATGAAGTAGAGTGTGAAAAGGCTTCGGTGATGCAAAATATTGCATTATATGAAGGATTACTTCAGAGCTTGCAGGAGGAACTCAAGAAGGAAGATCAAGTGCTAAATATTTGTACAGTGCCAAAGGCCATTATAAGGACCAAGAATATTTTAGAATACAATGAAGTCCTGAAGGCCATGAAGGATGAGACATTAGGCCATGTAGAATGATTAACACTTGTTAAGCAGAAGCAAAATGTCCTTATAATAGCTCAGGAACCACACAGGGAAAGGATGGATGAGATTGGAAAACTCATCACTCAAAAGATAGACTTGTTGGAAGGGAGAATGACTGAATTTCTAGCATTGTGTTGGTCTTACAGAATGAAAAAGGAGAGATTGCAAGGGATGAATTAGAGTCAATTGCAGTGGATATTCTAGAGAAAGTAGAGGCCGCACTCAATGACTGATAGACATTAGAGGTGGAGATAAAAGAAGATTATCCTGAATTGATTATTCAGGTTGCAGTAGAAGATATTGTAGGCTAAATATTATTTTATTCATCAAAATTATTTCTATTCTTCTATTCATATTATTTGATTTGATTTGGAGATAACCATTGCTAGGGCATAAATACAACTAGTGTGGGGTAATATTGATTAGTCAGACTCTGGCACTTAGTGAAGAAAATGCATAAGGTTCACGTGGTAAAGCAGAGAACATTCAAAGGTGTGGAAGTATTAGAAATGATTGCACACAAAGAACATAAATAGGTTCTTGACTTATCCATTTTTTATGATGAGGATCTATTTTTGGAGATAACATGCAGAGAAATCAAACCGATTGGAGAATTGCGCATCATGCATTGGCTATTTTTGTTATGATCAGCTATGAAGCACTTTACATGGATGCAGGCTAAATATAGAATGGAAAATTGATAGTTGACTAAGAGAGATCTATTGTTAAACACTCTTACATGTAAGCGTATTTTTATAAACGATGCATGGCTAATAATAACATGTGACCTATTTTGGGATTCGATAAGCGGTGAAGGGAAAGTCCCCACCCTTATAAATATGTAGTAAAATGTGTAGTAGAGAGAGAGAGAGAGATAGATATAGCGTGTGAGTGTGTAGGTTATAGTGAGATTATGCTATCAAATCTGTTACGCACATGAGTGTATACTACTGTTATTGTAATGAAGCTTTTTTGTATTTACTGCAATTAATATAATGGAGATTATGGACTGAAACAAGGTGTTATCATAGTTATAATTCATGTATTACATGCTTGATTCTTAATTATCATGATTATCTCAATTAAGTTCTATTATGTTATAGATCTAGGTCTAAATATGCAATGTAGGAAAGATATATTAGTATAGATCTGAATGATTAAAGTCCTCCATCATGCTAACCATCCTGCAACAACAACCCTAAAGAGGGTCCTGGTACCTTTGTGTGCTTTGGGTGAGCGCTCAGTCTAGGCTGAGTGATGTGCTAGTGTGCCTGGGTTTCATTGTATTGAACTTGAATTCTAGGCTGCATTAAAAACAAGGAAGCGTGATAAGTTTTCAACCATGTAAAACATGGGGGGGAAATCTTACTAAGCTCATATTTACAATGAGTGAGGTCACTGATAAATAATATGTGCAAAGTGACCTAAAATAGGGTTACACTTAGGTCACTTCCTCCAAGTGTATCTAACCATGTAGGTGAGAGAAAAGTCACTTCGTAATAATGCATATATCTCCATTCTAAGAAGTAGGCCACAAAGATGATAATAAATATTAAGTCCACTTAGAGGAAGACCTTCAACACTAGACTGTCAAAAATTTCAATACTGTTGACCTATACTGGTAGGAAAGTTTGTATTCATTGGTTGACCTAACAGGAGTTAGGTGTTAGAGATACAATCCAATAACAAGGCTGTTGAATTTTGAAAACATAAAAGAAATGTGAGTGGATTAACACCAGAATCATGGTTAAATCTTATGAAGATCATATTGTTGACAGGTTACTATATCCTCTTGACTTCCTGCATATTTTTATCATGTCAAATGAGGTAGACCTTAACAAGGATGAACATAGAAATTTTGTGATGGGAATTGATAGAACTTACATGAAATGTAGTAATCGATGAGCTAAACTAGAAATTGTAAATGCATGATCAGGTAATTATTTCTACTATGGATGATTCCATATGTAGATGTCTGTGTCATTAGAATAGATAAAATCTATGGATGTGTTGTACGATAACGGATATGGATAAATAGGAGGTATTATGTGATGAGATGCAAGTAAATAAATTACCAGATAAAGCATGGAAATTGGAGACCTAACTAAAATTGGATAAAATGTTACAAGGAAAAATAAGGTTAACAACCTTCACCATGGCAACATTGTATGCACTTTTGATATGTAGATATTTTTTCTAACCCATAATGGTTACATGCAAGCTACCCATGATTAAGGATTCCCTGATAAGTGTGACCTTAAGAGGTTTCACTTGGCCTAAATACATTTTATTTATGACTTCCTTATCTACTTTTAACATGTGAAATTGTTAGTAACATGTATTTTCTCAGATTGTAACAAGCCTTAATGTAATTGTAGTGTATACATATGCCCCTTGACCGTATGAGTACAAGGTGTCACAAGATGTAAAACATGGGGTAGATTAAGTTAAACATACAATCACGTTACTTCATTACTAACTTATGTACATGGGAGCAATGATTACATCCTAGCTAATGTAGATGGTTAATAGGAGTTATGTAATAATTGTTAGTTCACTATCCTGCCACATGCAGTGTTAGAACAGATCTAATTCATGGATTAATGAACCATTATAGCCTTAAGGGCCAATTTAAAATAAGTACTTGTGGGTATCAAGTTAAAATTGTCCCACACCTCTTAAATGTACCTGTATGAACCCTACTTGGGGATGGATTCATGGAGGTCCAAATGTTGCATTGTCGGACCCCATTATGATGTTTTAGTAAGGGTGAAAATTGAATTCACCTAAAGGAGGTGTTTATTATATGAGAGTAAATAAATGGTATTGTCGATTAGGGGATAATGCAAAAAATGACATGGTTTAATGTAGTTTGAAAGAGGATTGATATTCCGAATTGACCATTTATTGGCTTCCAAAATGGGGTTGAACAACGACTTGTGATTGGAGTACATGAGGATTTGAGTTTGATGTGGAATCATGATTCATGGAGAACCTCATATCTAGTTATTACTAATTTATCTAATTAAGTTCTAACTTGAGCTATGGTAAAAATACAAATTAGGTGCATTTTTTTGTGTCTTGTAATTACGTGAGTTAGATGATTGTGGAGTGCTGAAGGATCTTACAGATCTTGTTGGCAGATTTGTTTGTAGCTTGCAATAAGTTGGGTAATTGATTTTGGATTAATTCTATTGCATGTAAAGGTAGGATCTTTACCATTAGTCTTATTGTTTTAGCCTTTAGAGTATGATAATCCATGTGAAACTAGTATTGTGTTTTGGTATCATGGGGTATACTTGGGTTAAAATATAAAAAATCCTAAGTGGGTTGTAGGAGGGGACTATGGAGGATTTAATGTTGGAGGCATAAGAGCATATTGATAATTCATGTTTTGGAGGTTGTGAAGATTTGGCTACAAGGAAATCAGAAAACCTTGCGAAGTAACAACTTGTTTTTGGCATCGAGATGGGAATTCCGTAGAGAGATAGGGATGATGATGCATGCTATAAGGTGATGGATTCAAGGAGGATCTAGCCAGGGAGGCAATTCCATGAGAAAGTGTAGGGTGATGGAGACAAGGAAACATAATGGAGTATTTTAAAGTGGGCTACAAATTTCCCATTGGGAGGAAATTCTAAACCTGTGTATAGATTCTATGATGTAGCATCTAATTTTGAAGCATATATTAAATTGTGAGTTTCCTTTATGATGAAGATAGTAGTGTATGATGTTTTGTTATAGTTGGACCCCATAGATGTATCATGTGATTAGTGGAATGATTTTGGGAAATTCCACAGGAAGAGATCCATCTTTTATTGTAATGTGGTTAGAAGGAAATTGGGGGCATCAATGAGTAGAGGATATTCCCAAGATCCTCATTACAAGACCGTTTGGATTTAGCATGGAGAGTAGTTAGAGATCCATGGGAGATAACATATCTTCAACACATTGTTGGTGATGGAAAAGACTTGAGAAATGCATGTGCCTAACTGGACTTTCAATATTAAGAACCATCCTACATGACATTTTGAAATTAAACCTTGGAGTGCACCCACATGTATTCCAAGTCTAATGGAACCTGGTTATTTTACATAGTTGCAGAGCATTTGCCATTCATGGCTACAGGGAGAAGTGCTTGTGAAAATTTCCCAGGTTAAGTGGATCTAATTGTATTAACCTTAGTGCAAGAAAAATTTGTATTGATGAAGGTAGTGCATGGGGATCATGGTGCACACTTCATAGTTATGTCATAAGGACTGATGAACTTTCCTTCCATTGTTTATGATAGTACACTATCGTAGCCCCCCGTATTTGATCATGAAATAATGTATTAGCTTAGGAACTCACTTTCATTATCGGTGTAGTTGTGTTCTCTGATTTGTACAGGGTGTGGAAAAATATTCCTTAGGGTTGTGGCGCACCACATTATTTTATCACTATTATACATGCATATATGAACAGTTCACATATAAACCTAGACATGATTTCCATGCACATTCCATAGGTTCCTAAGTCCTGAAAATTCCCCTGAGAGTACTCATTTTACCCTGTGAACATTCTACCAAAAATGAGATCATCCCTAGGCTATTTCTAGCCACTAGCATAGGTGGGTCTATATGCTGTGAATATGGTCCATTCCTATCATGAAATGAACAAAAATTAACTGGCCAGAACTTGCTAAAAGTAGAGTACCTAGAGGCCATGAGGGAGGTGAAAGGAATGCTATGACATATTGGGTGGAGAGACATGTGATAGATAGAGTAGCCAGCTGAAATATTGGATGTCTGTCACCAGAAGTGATACCATGTGTGTTCCACCCTACCAGTGTATGTCATGTTAGAGATGTCATAATAACATAAGTTTATGGGCTCCAGACATTACAGACCTCGATAGGCGCTATAAGAAATGGGTGTAATATGGATTTGACATTACAGATGTGGCTGGGGATGCTTAGGGATTTGCTATAGATCATATTTTGGATAGTGGATTCAATGGTAGGTGAATCTGATGGAGGATATACCGAATACAAGACCCCATTAATGGAGTAGGTCCTAGTATCAGACTCAACCACCCATATTGGACTTAGATCTTTTCATCCTTCCGTCTTCTGCAGAGCACAAGCTAACATGATGGCCAGTTAGATTATTTTTTACCATGTATCTGCTATAGAGGTCATATACATAGAATGGAGATGAAGGGATGATATGGTAGTTGGACTATGAATAGATATGCTTGCTTCCCTCTCTATATCCCTCCTCATGTCTCTGTCTTATTTCTGCATTATAAATCCCATGATGGTCCTTTTTCCTTGTAAAAGGTTAGACCTTTTCAGGGTTAGAGTTAAAGTGGTTGGGGTTGACTTTGTAAGAAACCTGTATTTATAGGATTCTTCTTTCCGAAGATGCCTCTTTCAAGTGATGATTAATTTGCCAACTCGGCAAGCCATCTAGCGAGTTAGCCCTTGTACTTTAAATGTTTTTTTTTTCAACCTTACTCCAATTAGGTGTAGTGATAAAAATGTTGTTGTATCCCACAAAGACTAGTAATAATGTCCCCAGGCCATTTAAATCATCCTTGTTTATTAGGAAATTGAATAAAACATCAAATAGTCACTTTCTTCCATGAATTTACCTTCATGGTCCCGTCAATTATGAAGCTAATGTCTCATGGATACAATATTGAGAAGAGCTGGTTGCACCTCAGATGCTCTTAAAAATTGAAGCGTTTCTATAGTTATTCTACATAATCATTATACGCGTTGCAATCGTGTCTCCATGGATGGTACTTCATCATAATTTTCAAGAAATCCTAAATATTATATGGCGTTTTGGTAGTCCCAAGAATGTTGCATGAACAAGAAAAATCCATGAAACTTACATGGTAGTATTCTTGCATTTAGATTCCAATGATCTTAAATGACGTTCTTTGTGTAATCCTTCTTGGTTTTTGAATATCCTTAGGATAATGTAACATGGATTCAATGTACGATACTCAATTCCCTTTTCCTTACTTGTCTAGGAAATTCTCTTAGAGGTTGAAGTTATAATTCTACATTTAGTCTCTCAATTATTTCTTCATCCTGTAAAGGGGGCACATTTGTAAGTAGTTTCCTGACATATCTCATGCTCTACTTCACTAGAATGCCTTAGTTCTTCTTTGCAAGCCATAAGGATAGTTAGTAACTTATTCCAAATCAATTTCAAGGTCCTTAGTTCCTCTTCAAGATTTGTAATGGAAATCATTGCCTCTTATCTCTCAAACGATGTACTTTGCATACTTTAGTCAGACAAATGAATCCATCTCATTTGATATTCTTGACTCATGATTAACTTCTACTTGAGTTTTATTTATTTCTTTAACTTACCTCTTTTCATTATTTGGGTATACTGTGCATATCTCTTGTTCATTTTAGGTTTAGATGTAGCTATGTTTAACTAGTGTACTATGTGTAATCTTGGTCTGTGATGCTTGTCCATCCTCTCCATGCTCACCTATCTCTATTTTAGGTATTGGGAATTTGTCTAACAACCCCTTCTTCTGTTGCTATCAACTCTTTTAGTGTAGGATTTCCCTTTTTATGCATTAATTCTCTCCATGTCCCCCCTGAAATTCATATATTAGGAATATATAGGTGCATTTATTGCATTAGGAGTAGCTTTAGCATAGGATTAGGAAGAGAAGCTAACCTTTTTTGGAGGGCCATATCAAGTATGCAAGTCCCAAAACTTCATAGATGGTGCAATTTTAGCAAAAAATAGAGATTTGTCATTTCCATATCCCAAGGTGATAATTTTTTTTGATAACAATATCTTCTGCTATGACCACTTGTTCTATTCCAGTGCTTACTTCATATTGTTGTGCCACCTGGGAAACACCACCTTGAGTTAAACATGTCTTATAGTATCCATAGGCAATTTTGGATAATGTTGTGTCTTCCCAAGGTTCAACTGCTCCTGATAATTGTGTCCCTGATTCTTCCTGTGGTACATTTGGTGGTGAATGTGGGAGAGAGGGATTTTATTACTCTTCTGATTCAAAAATGTGTACTTTTACCTGTGTATCTTTGTATTCTTCCTCACTAACCTCTATTTATTTCAGTAATCTTTTTGTTGTCATCACCTTTTGGAATTTTATAGTTGGGGATGAAGAAATTTCCCTTTATTTGGCTTTCAATTGTATGTTTTGGGTTCTGATTTACTTGGTTATGATTTTTTATACTGTTCTAGATATTTATTCCTGAATTCCTCCTAGGTTTCTTGAATCACTTCATTAATATTTGGAGGCAATGATTTTCTAGGGTCCATAGGAAGGTTTTATATTTCTTCTATGGTTGTAGCCACCAATTCATCTGATACTTTATAGGGTAGTGGATATACATGTGAAATGCATGGTGTAGTCACTAAATCATGCACTTTAAACATTATCTAGTCTTGATCTCATACTACTATTCATATGGTTTTTGAGTGAAGAAAGTAATTAACCCATGTATTTTGGCCATTTTACTTTGCTTTTTGATGTCACTTCCGACCTTCAACACATACTTGTTGAGTTTGTTTTTGTCATTTGGTATCATTTCACCTTTGAATGGGGCATCCAACCCAATACTAGGGATCCCTGGTCCCATTCGGGGTGTCCTTATCCTTTTTACACTTTCTCGTCACTTTTTGGGCACTTTTTGACTATTTGAGCTTCTTATCTTTTTATTGGTTAGCCTTTTCATGGTTAATTACAAAATTAGAATAAGAGAACCATATAAATATAAAGTTATGATACCATAATGAGGGACCAAGCACTAAGCAATACTATCATCACCTAAGGTTTCATCCATTAAAGGATTTATTTTCATCCATCTAGCTCCATCACAAGGCACAAGGATGGTTCATTTACATCACACTGCATAGGAGAGAAGTTTATTATATTCCATCCACCATTTTACTACATTTCTACACAGTTATTTCTCACTACTTTTTCAAAGTATAACTGACACAAGAACACCTAGGACATGATTGCACACACAAAAAAATATAACTACATTGGGTATGAGATGTAGTGAAATGTTTAGTTAGTAAGTCCACCATTGTGGTAGCTAAGGTCAGTTTGACCCCTCCATATACATATTTATTTTTTAGGGGTTTGATGCTTATCTTGGGGTTTTGCAAGTCTCTTCTTCATCACTGATTACCACCAAAATACAATTCAATCCAATGAATTTTGTGCGATGAGAAACGAACATAGGTGATCACTTAGTGACACCTCAAAGGAGGTTTACAGAGATTTTTCACAGACCAGGGTGCCCATAACTCAAGCTGGGGTACCAACAAGTGCCTCTGTACCTATCCAGGCATCCCATTCAACTTAGATTTCCCAAATTTACACTTTTTTGGACTTTGGCATAGTAATTTCTTCCTCCTATTTCTCCAACCATCTCTGAGATACAGTCCCGTAAGCTCATTAAATCAATTGAGTTATTTCTAACTCTCTTTACAATTTAGGGTTTCACATATCTACTTTCTTAGCTGCTTAGGTCATTTTATTTATACATTTATATGTTATTCACTACTATTCTTCTTAGATTAACTCTTAAAAATATACATTTTTAGTTAATCATTTTGGTGAACCCATACTCCATCTTCACACCCATAGGATTCTCATTCTTTATCAACCTAGAGTCTAGTCATCATGAATATCTCAATCAATGATTATTTTCTTGTGCACCCTAATGTAAGGTATAGAGTCCAACATCTTCTAGATACTACCCACATTCATGCTGATATGCATCCTGACTCAATATATCAAACTTTTTTAGATGCATTTTCTCAAAATTTATAATTAAAATCTAATCTTACCGATGATTTATAATTTTTTGATAATGGACCACCCATGCATATCATGATTCACATTCTTAATATGGGAATTGAGTTCACTTCAATTGATAATCGATCTGAGCTTAATCTATGTCATATGTCATTCCTTGAAAAATTAGGTCTTTCTACTCATGATGTTAGTCCATAATCCCTCTCAATCCGTGTATATGATGGTTCCATTCATCCATGTGTTGGTCACATTACATTACCTATTACTATAAGACCCAAAACTGTCAACACTATATTCTTTGTCATTGATTTCCTAGTCTCTTAGAAATGTTTTCTTGGTAGACCATGGATTCATGAAATGTAAGCTGTTGCTTCTACTATACACCATTATGTTAAATTCCTCTGTGAGGGAATTCCATTTACCATTCTTTGTGACCATGACCCATTCCAGTAATGTGACCATGATCCTAATCCTAGTCTTCCTATTCCATGTATTGATACTACAGATGATCCTCAACCTATGGATGAAACACCTCACTTGCCACCACTTGAAGGTGCCATTTGTGTGAAATATGTAGTTTCTTATACACCACCACCTACTAATACTACTATGATTCCTTATCAAAAGCCTATACATTCCACAAATGTCACTCTATTACCTACACCTTCACATCCATTACATTTTCTAGCACGGTCACCATTTACTTGAAAAAGTTTCATGAATGATTCATATTGGAAACATATTAAATTTGATCCTACTTGTGATGATGATATTGTCACCAAAAAGTAGCACCCTAGGATTTTTGGTTATGGATCCCTACTTCTGGGTAACATTGGGTTATCTCTTAAGTTGTGGGACTTGCAGGCTTGTGATAAACCTCTAGAGAAAGTTGGATCTTACTCCTGAACTACCTACCATGAGCTAATAGTAATGCAAGAATAACTATCTGATCCTAATCTAAGATTCCAATAGGTCAAGGAGAGAGAATGTATAAAAATAAAGCCTACCCTAACAACGGTGATACACCAGAAAAGGAGGTTGTTAGCCAAGAATATAGCTACCTAAAATGGAGAGAGGTGAGTAATGGAAAGGGTGGAAAACATGTATCACATGCCAAATATAGATTTAAAAAAATCACCATTTGATACCCATTAAACACAACTCCCAAGACCTGCAATAGACACCAAGAATATGAACAGTATACCTGAAAAATGAAGAGAGGCAAGTAGAGACAATAAAACATGTAAAGTATGGATGAAATGCATCAAAGGAAACATTATATTGCTACAATAAATATGCACAGTACAACATCAATGGGAAAAAGAAAATAAAATTCAATTACAAAGTTAGGAAGGAGGATTAAGCTCCACATTTAACCCTAGTAGAGAAGAAAGAGAGAGGGGGCCAAAAAAAAAATGACTAACTCCTCTAAAAATGAACCATATTACAATTTATAGGATTAGGAGAGAGAGAAAGAAATGAAATTTTTGAAATCATGGCACAAGGACACATGGTGACCCTAATCACTTCCATTTAGCTCGATGTGATGAGCTTGAGCCTTCACTTCAAATTATTGGCTCAACGAGCCCTTTTGCACCTCTTTACTGCTTTCCTAAGTTCTTAGTGTTTCCTCTATCATTTTCCCTGGCTCGCCTAATGAGCTTCCCCACCAAGCTTGAATCGTGAGATGATGGCTCAAGCCATCTTTGATCACCATGGCCAACTCTAGGTTTATCTTCATTTTCACTATTCAATGCCCAAGTTGAATACATAAACCGCTCGTCGTGTTCCATTCACTCGTGATTCACAGATGATTTAGCTCGAACCATGATCCCATTCAAGCTCGATCTTGTTGCCCCCAACCATGGCTCGATCATGTATGAATTAATATTCGACATCAAGCTCACTTGGTGACATGATGACCTAGCTCATAACGAGCCCTTTATTGCATGTCCTTAGCTCAACCTGTGAGAAATGTTCTTCCTTTTTTCCTATACCCAACTCAGGGTTCTTCGGTTCTTCTATGATTTATTAGTGTTCGAGTAAACTATGTGACAACGAACCTTCTTTCCATGACTGAGCTTGCTTTCCCCATACATCATGTCATTCGAGCCCCAGGTTCCTATGATTTTTCATCCTTGAGTCGAATCAAACCCTGGCTAATTCCCCTTGGCTTTGACAACCCATGAAATCTCTTAGCTCAGTTGTGGCCTAGTCACTCCCATGTTTGAGCTCAATTCTACTTTCATTTGGATTACCTTGCTTAGCCCTGAGCTTCATTGTAATACTTGGTCACCATTTCATGAGGTCGATGCAGATGAAGTAACCCTCTCTTTCCCATTTACGCTCAATGCATAGTGAGGATTGCACTGAGCTTATTACAACTCAGCTTGTATTTGTAAATATCTCAGTGGAGTAGAAATGGCTTGGTGTATGATTCAAGGAGCTCGGTGTTATCTTATTTCACCTAAACAAAAAACCAGCTCAGAAGAAAGAGCCAGCTCGGTCTTCTCATAAACTGAGCTCAAGGGCCCACTTGACCATTTTTTAGACTCAGTGTCTCTATGACACAACTCGGACATGTGCGAGTAGCTCGATGAGAAGAAAAAACTCACCCTTAAAATTGATGAGTGTAAGACCACCTAAAATGAAAATCCCTTTTCTAGCCTAGTGGTAATGAATGGGTTTGAGCTTGGTAAAAGACCTAAAATGCAACCTTTCCAAAATACATGTGATCTAGAATTCCTTATACTCAGGGGCCTATGCATTGGAGATGTTCTTAGGCAAAGAATGCTGGGTATTTCTAACTCTTTGTGAGTGGGTCCATTAATTAATTATCAAAATAAGCTTGCTTGCTTGCATTTAGAATTGCCTTAAGCTATTTGCATTTTCCAACCTCAATAAGAAAAAATGAAATTTGTTTTGTGAGAGTAGAAAATTGTCTTAAACTTTAATTCCACTCATTCCCATAGTTGTAATCCTCTACGATGAATGATGGAACTAATTCTGAATTGGCCTTCTAGCTGATATTTGATTATTTACAAGGGTGTAGAGGCTTATTGTGGTTGTTCTTGAGGAGAGTCATCAAGTTTTCCTCAACTAATTTTAGTTAATTTGCATATTTTTTATTTGAAGTTTTACAACTATTACATGAAACTATGGATCTCCCTGCTACAATAACTAGAATCATGATGTAATGTACTGCTTGGAGCAACAACGAACAAACTATGCACAAAGAAATAGATCATACATACCTCAAGCAAGACATGTAAAGTGTGTAAAAGCACTTCTTCTGTTGAAAAAAAACCTACTCGTACTCTAACCAAAGCAAGGAAAAGATAAAAAAAGCCTACAACAAGTAAGGAAAAATATATTCCCTTCTTTACAAAGTGTGGCCATGTAATTAATTTAACAATGGACATGGCTTAAAATAAAAGTGGAAAATTATCTTCCACCCAACCAATCAAAGCATCAACAAACAAAATGAATACATCCTTAAGATGCTCATCATTTGGTTGGAGGCATTGTAGCTGATCCTTAGTGCATTGAAGATCATTCTCATGCTTTTAAGTGAGCATGACCTGTGTTGGCTCCTCCCTTGGCTCCAATGAATCCAAATACTTGATTGGGAATGGGGCCTTAGGAACCAATGGGCTGACCCTTTTGATTTTCTCATCTCTTTGATTCTCAACTCCATGAATGGAGTCATCTTTCAGACCCTTTAGAAGGTGGTTTCTTGGTGGCTGATCTAAATGTGGTTTTACCTCTACAAACAACTCTACCTCTTCCAAAACTGCCCTTTCCATGATGAATGATTTCGCCTTGTTGTCATCATCTTCCTCTTCTAGCATAAAGTTAGAGAGATAAATGTCCTCCAAAAAATTAGATTCTTGCAAAGATATAATGGAATAAGACTCTAAAATTTCATCATCAAAAGAAAGCAAGAAGCTTCCCATGATCTCTTCTTCATCCATGGATTCAGAATCTGATTTCCCCATCTCCAAGGCATGAAGCTCCCCATTTTTGGTTGTAGTTGATGATGATGGTTGTGGTGGATTAACACAATCTTCTAATAGTGCAAAAATATTTAGGCATGTAGGAAAATGAGGATCATTGCATTCCATTGAAACATCTTGCACTTTAGGGATATATTTTTCTTTTATTTGCACATGCTCCTCTTCTTGTGGATTTGGGGCTGCCTCTTATTCCTCTGACTTTGTAATATGAGATTAATCAACAACCTCTAAGAATATGGTGCCAATATGCACACTACATTTAGAGAAAAAAGATCTTCGATGATATGCTTATTGTTCTTTCTCCTCTGCAAAATCAGTCTCCACCTGTGGCAGGACCTCCATCTTCTTCACAGGTTTAACCAAAAAGGGGATCTTATCAATCTAGAATATAAGAGTCCATATTTTAAAATCCTCATTTATTTCTTCTTAACTAGAATCTCCTTCTTATTTCTCTTAGATGTTTTTAGTACTGTTTCCTTTCCAAGATAAACTTGAGATAATAAGAGGAGGGTTTGGTTGGGTTACAATAGGTTTTGTAACCATTTGTGGTGGAGAAGGAAGTGGAACTTATTTTTTTAGTGGGGATGACTACTTGGAAGGGAAAAGGACAGAAGAATCGAGATTGGATGGAAGGCTAGGAGATGGAGAAGGGAACTCAACATTTGGGGAAACATATAATGAGCTTGAATCATGACAATGTTGAAATGATATGGTTTGGGAGGAGAGTAAGAAGAAAAAGGAGCTGGTGATTGAATTACCCATTGACAAGGCTATCTTGCACTTTTCTCATATGTTTCAATACCCTTGGTCCATTGTAAAAGTTGGGGAAAAAAATTAAACTATGAAATCAAGCTTTTCCTGTGGGCTATAATGTCTTAGAAAAGGGCCTTCCCATGGACAAGGTTCCCTACAACAAATATTGAATGCCTTCATTTGTGCTATAGCCCAAGATTGAACCATCCTAGCTTCTATTATTTAGATCTTCTCCAACAGATCAATATTATCCATTTGACTATTGTCATCATATGCATACCCATGTTATTGATAGGTTCTATAGCCACACTAGTTTTGACATTACTCATATGGGTAAGTATAGTGGTTTTAAATCTGGTCATAATGCTGACCTGGAGGAGTTTTGAAACTCATTAGAGGTGGATTGTACTACTAAAAGTGTGAATTCCACTACAGTAATGATGTCATGGTTGCGTAACTTCATAGATGAAAGATTAGGGAAGAGATGGGAAGAAAAATGGATGGAAATGGATGGGAGAAAGGTCTATAATTTCAGAGAATAGGTCATTCGGACCAAAATGGAGTTGTCAGATGTGCTTTGCATGTGCCTCCTAATGCAACCTAGAATTTACCAAGAATAACCCAGGTGTGCTGGCACATCACTCAGTCTAGACCGAGCACTCACCTGAAGCACACAAAGGTACTAGGACCCTCCTTAAAGTTTCTTGTGTAGGATGCGAACATGATGAAGAGTTAATGTATTGAGATCCATAAATAGTATACACTTTCCACAGAGCATATTCTAGATCTAGATCTTAAATAATCATGAATCAAATGATAAACATAATGAAATTACCCATGCAATAACTAGTTATAGTCATGTTTGACACCATTATTCATCCAATAGACTCCATTATATAAAACCACAATGAACACATAAGCTTCTTACAATAAGTAGTACCATAAGTTCATGCACGCATTAGTTCTGGCAACATAAATCCACAATAGATCATACACAGTACTATCTACTAATCTATGCCGATTACTACATATTAATAAGGGTGGGGACTTTCCCTTCCCCACTTACATAATTCCCAAAATAGTTCACATGCTAAAAATAGCAATGCACCTTTATAATAATAGACACACATGCAAGTACACTAATAATAGATCTCTTCTAGTTAACTAGTAGTGGTAATCCTATTATTAACTTGAACTCATGCAAATTGCTTAGTAGATGCTCTTCAAAAAATAGCATTTATGTGTGCACAAGTTTCCATCTAGTTGTGTTCCCTACACGCTATCTCCAAAATTATCCCATAACCATTAAAATGGCTAAGTCCATATTCATTGTGTCTTTCACACGCAATTCCTTCCCTATCCTTTTGTGCCTTCAAACCTACCTTACTACCACACGTGAATCTTTTGTGTGCCTCCTTCTTAGTGTCATACTTCACCTACTCAACATTAATCCACCCTAAACTACATTGCCACCCCAAAAATGGTTTCCTTTTGATCATTTAAATAATAAAGAATGGGAATGAAAGGAAATTAAAGAATTGCTGTATAAAGAATGAAATTTCACCCTGCAACATCCTCTGTTTCAACTGGAAGAATTAACTCCAGATATTTTTCTTTGATTTTAGCCTCTAAGGTTTTCCAATCACTTGTGGCTTCTGCCTTTTCTGGAATATCCAATGAAAGATAATCTAACTCCTCTTGCACAATCTCTTCCTTCTCTTTCTGTAATATTAGAACAATGTTGGACATTACACTCACCCTTCCTTCGAGAAGATCCATATTCTACACTATAAGCTTCCTAATTTCATCCAGGGTTTCTTTATGGGGGTCTTGGGCTACTACAAGGGCCTCGTGATTTTTCTTGACCAGTGCTAATCTCTCTGTGCACCCAAAATTCTCATCCTTCCTCAAATTTAGGAATTAATTATCTTCTACCATCATCTGGATTCTGATTACTACTTATACAACTGGAAAAATATTTAATGCCTAGTCTACTTTCTTTAGCTCTTTCTAAAAATTCTAGAGCAATGATTTATAAGATGAAATATTTATAACTACTGAGGCCCTTTCTCTTTCTACTTCCTATTCAGGGCCCTTTGGCACTGACATCTGAATTAGTCCATCCTTAAGCACCAAATCAACCAAGGTACACACATAATGCATAACCGAAGGGAACCTTTTAGGTACCTTGGACTCTAAGTGCAGTCTTACCTTGAGGAAATGATCACTGATCTCCTCTACCATGTTGATGAGGGCTCGATTCTTATTTTTCTCTATGTCCTTCTATCCTTTTAGACACGCTAATTCAACATCTTTGGCCTTGTTTTCTTCTTGTAGCGCTCTAATAGTGGTATCCTTATCTACGTTCCTTTGCACCACTTCTATAGATACCTTATCTAAGGCATTGCTTACTTTCTCATTGAACATGAGAGTGGGATTTATAGTTATGTGCCTATTTTGTGGTGCATTCTTCATTCTTCTTGACACATAAGAATCTTCACATACATCAAAATTGGGCTTCTCCATGTGAGTTTTCATGGACCAAGAGAATTGTTTCCTTGTGCATGTGTGGTTTTCATGTATGGTTCCATCGACTCCCATCCATACAACTCCTTGAGGCCCACTATATTCTAGAAGCGGGTGTGGATAATTTTACCTATGTCCTCATCATAACCCATATGCAAAACATTGTATTCTCCACTTGTTCGCTTTGTTCTTGTCCCCCTTGGGTACCCAAGAGCCAAGGTTTGGAGCTGGATCTTCGATGTTCAAAATGCTATCATGTTTTAGTTCTTCTTGCTTCTTTATCCTTTATATCTTCCTCCCTAGGTTCTTCCACTTCTTCTATTTATATAGGGGAACTTGGCGCACTCTCTGCAGACTCCTCCGCCTCTTCATTCAGCTTCAGCTTCCTCCCTTTTCCTCTCAGTTATCTCTTTTTTAGGAGAGAGTCAGTGGCAACCTCCTAACAGAACTGAAGTATTTCTCGTGCCTTGTGTTCTTGTTCTTATGAATACCCTCTTCAAATGATGTTCGCCTTAGACTGCTTCCAAGTCCTCTTCTTCTTGTTGTACTTAGGGTGGGGGTAACTTGTGTGCTCAGTATCCATTCTATTTGTGGGCTCCCTTTGGCCTCTATGTTCTAAGCCACCACTATCCTCATATTCCTCCTCATCATATACCTCTATAGCTTCTATGGGCTTTGGGGTTGGCATGTTCTCCACTATATACTTTCCCTTAGGTGGCCCTGGGAAGCGCGAACTCATTCTCCACATATTTTTTATTCTCCAACTTGTTCTTAAGTTAAAGGTATACGAATTCACTGCTCCAATGTCCCTAATTTACAAGCTTACAGGATTCATGCTTATGACGTCTGAAATGATCCTTTCAACTTATGAAGTTTGAGCCTGGAAATACATATGTCTTCCTCAGAGTGTGGTAGTCATAGTCTACCTTGATCTGCGATAAAATTCAGGCGGTGACATGAATCAGTAAAATGGTGGACTGATGCCTAGAAGCAGTGCACTGTGAAGGCATATGGTAGTTTGCACCATGGCCTCCATGTTCTCATCCCTCATAAGTGAATTGCACGAAATGCAGAAGTGCTGGTACACTATGAAATGTATTGCCTTGCCAGCTACCATAGGTAGCTCTTTAGGGATGTGTCACTCCTATATCAAATGTTGTGCAGAGTCGATCATACCACATCTCCGCCCTTTGTCTAAATGAGCCAACTCATGGACCCTTCACATAGATACTTGTCCAATCTTTCTGTCAGGGACTTGTTTTCCATGGGATATTCCCAAATCTTGTTCTTTGGCTCATCGGGCACTCCAATTTCCATAAATACTAAAGAAAGTAAGATAGCGCCCAAATTGATCTTATCACCTATGCGTACTTCTTCAATGATGGTTTATGTAATGTAGCCTTCTATGTTATAGAATACTCCTTAAGACATCTTCCTCGCAACATGGAGTCACATTTTATTCACTTGTGATAATCTCTCATGATCATTCAACTTTGTCACTAGATGTGCAACTAACTTATACCACTATATACTTCTTCAATTTATCAATGTCCATTCTGCGCAGACCCTTTGTATACCCCAACTCCTTTTGTGTCTCCATGATTGTTACTTTATCAGTCAGGTCACTAACCAGGTCTACCCATGTGCCTTTTAATCCTGTCAATGTTGAAATTAGGGTTTTTGTAATCCTTACCCTTCGTTTGAAAAAATAGAAGAAGTCCTCATGGATTATTCTCATAAGCCACTGGTATAGAGGTTAATACTTACCAAAATATAAGAGCTCATATAATTGATAGACTCCCACCTATTTTAATAGTTTCTTTACTAACGTCATCATATACTGACATAGCTTTTGTCATGCGCTTGTTGTTCTTTGTACTCAACAACATGTTCAATTATTTCTTGTTATCAAAAGTGTGGTGGTTGTAATCACTCACCTTACAGTTGTGGATATGGGAATCCCATTCTTGCCCAATTATCACACATTTTGGATACTGCATTTCTAATAAATTAATCTCGGGAGCAATTTCAACTTTTGTTTCTACTTTCTTCTTTCCTTTGGCTCCTGCGGCAGGTGCTTTCTTTGGTGCCATATGAAAATATCAACTTTATGTTCTTTATAGTGAGCAAGTCAAAAACCTAGCTTGAATATGTGTGCCCTAGTTTGAAACCACATGCCCTAGCTCTTTCTCAACATGAATGCTTCACTCAAACCCTTGACCAATAGGGATGCAAGCTTCTTCTGCTTACACAACTCCACTCTCCACGTTTAGTTTCACACTCTTCACATGGATCGGTTGCACTTAGATCGTTCAAATTAGTGCGATCACAATGGTAAAAATGAACTCACATCACGTCCTTATATAGATTTTCAAAAAGTTGGTGCATTTATTTCTCCTTCACCTACTAATAATCCTCTCATTAATTGACTATTTTCACACTCTTCACATGGTACATCTTTGTTCCAAGCTATAACCTTCTATAGCATGCCTTCCTACCTTCTATTTGTGCCACAAACTTATCTTCAACGCAGCTTCCATGCGCCTGAGTACCTCACCACTGTGCCTTACCTTGGTAGTCTCCATATCCTCTTCTTACCTCACATTATACTTTTTCCTTCATTTATCTCCATCTATGGTCCTTTTTTGGAAGCAATCTCCTTTCCAACAATGCCCCAAACTTGACTAGCACCTATAGTAGTTTGTTCCTTTATGTGTACCCATTTTTTCAATAGCCACCCCACATACAAATGGTATGTGTAGCCCTCTACGACATAAAAATTCTTCAAATGGTAATTTTTATTCCAGTGCACAAACGCACTTATTACACAAAACACCAACTAAAATGACAAAGCATATCAAAAAAGAAGGAAATACGTTAAGGGAATACATAAATAAAAACCTACTCTATATGGAAACACTACCTTATTACAAACACCAAGAAGAATTATTTATAGTAGGGCTTCAGCCTACTCCCATTGAAGTAATCAGGTAACCGTATCCCATCAAGTGATTCTAACTAGCAAGCGCTTGTTTCAAGTATGTGAGTGACAAAAAATAGTCCCAACCAATGCACTTTAAGTTTTCCTGGGTGGTGAAGAAACTTAGAGTCATAAAGAAGCACCATCTTTCCTATCTCAAGCTTTTTTTCCCTGATGTGCATATCAGGCCACGCTTTCTGCATGGCCTTTTCTTGCTTCTGAATCCATCATGTTATTTCTCATCACTCATCCAAGCTTGATAAAATTTTCTAATTCGTCTATTCTAATGCTTTCTCATCAGCTAGATCTCCAGTGCACACAATACATAAAGAAGGTAACATGAATTCCATAGGAAGAACTATGCTTCTGTGCCAAACACCAATTAAAAGGGCGTGGCCTTGTTCAACTGCTTGTATGTTATTCTATATACCCAAAAAACAACAAAAATTTTATCATCCCAATATTTCCTTCCAACATCACAAATTTTTGTCAATGTCTGGCTCAAAATTTTGTTGAAAGCTTCAGCAGTCCCATTTTCCTGAGGATGATATGGTATAGTCTTATGGTGTGCAATCATGAACTCGTCCAATAGAATTCTGATTGTCTCATTCAAAAATTGTGTGCCCTTATCACTGGTCAAACTCAATGGGCATCCATACCTTGTAAGAACATTTTCCCATAAGAACTTGGTTGTTGTAGTTTTTATACAATCCTTGGTAGGTGTTGATTCTACCCACCTTGTAAGATAATTTGTGTAAGTGATGTTGTAACACAATATAGTTTTACACGTGGCTGGTGAAATAGGATCCACAAAATATACAGCCCATTTTTCAAATATTTTTACACTAGGAATAGGTTATAAAGGCATTTCATCTCTTTGCCCTATTTGCCAAAGCCCTGAAAGTGATCACAGGCCTTACAATATGCCTTACAATCCTTATATAGGGTCTCCCACCATAATATAGCGAGTAGAATCTTGCGCGCAGTGGCGTCACCTGCATAGAACCCACTTGTAATAGCAACATGAGCCTCTTCCATGATATATGTGTGCTCATGCTCCAATACACATTGTCATAATACTTCATTGCAGCCTAACTTGTATAGGTCACCACTGATCAGCATAAAAGGTGCTATGCATGAATTGCTAGTTGTTTCTTCTCTAAGGCTTTGCGTCCATTCTGAAGTGCCACACCTATGTGTAGAAAAACAACAAAAATCCTCAAAGTCTGAAGGCGCACGATGTAACCTATATAACTGTGCATCAAAAATTGTATCTTCAATTTTTTGCGCATCTTCCCCTGACTGTATCCTTGATAAATGGTTTGGGCTAGAATTACTTTTCCTTGGTTTTACCACAACTATAAAATCAAATTCTTGGAATAAGAGCACCGATCGACATATGTGCCCCTGTAAGACTGGCTTATTTACCAAGTATTTCAATACCATGTGATCGACATAGAATAAAAATGGTATTGCTAGCAGGTAATGTCTGAATTTATGTAGCACATAGATCAGTGACAAAGCTTTGTGCTCTGTAGTTGTATAATTCTGCTCTACATGAGTCAACTTTCTACTAGAAAAATAGTTAGGATGATCTATAATACCTTCTCCAGACTGAGCCAACACCATGCCAATGGCCATGCCAAAAACGTCCACATGTACATGAAACGGTTGGTCCCACGAGGGAAAGTGCAGAATAGGCAATGTAGTAAGTCTCTCCTTTAGTTCCTCAATTGCGCACTGCTATGGTTCCCCCCAATAGAATTTTCCTTTTCCTTTTAGTAATTCCTCCAAGGGTGCATTAACCTTAGCATATCCTTTGATAAATTTTCTATAATACCCAATATGACCCAAAAATCCGCACACCTCACTTTGACTGGTAGGTTCTTTTAGGATGACAATAACTGTAATTTTAGCTGGATCTACCAACAAACCTTCCTTGCAGATAGTATATCCTAACATAGTGCCAAAAGGTGTAGCAAACACATACTTTTTTATGTTCAAAGAGATTCTTAATTATCTAAATATTTCAAACATTAAGCATAAATTGTCACAATGATCCTTAACAAGCCCATACACTATCCAATCATCCAAGTAAACTTGCAAGAAAAGATGAATAAAATCTTGGAATGCTTGAACAAATATTCACAAAAATACAGCAAGCACATTTTTCAGTCCGAATGGTATCACAATATATGCAAAAATTCCCTATTCAATGGTGAAAGTAGTCTTTTCTTGATCCTCATGTGCAATCCTAACCTGATGATACCCAGAGAATCCATCTGTAAAGGAACAGATCTCGTGCCCTACAACACCTTCTAATATTTCCTATGTGAATGACGTAGGGAAAGGACCGGTCACACATGTAGCATTCAACTCCCTGTAGTCCACACAAATCCTAATCTGACCATATTTCTTTATAATAATCACCATTGGGCTAACCCATTCTGACTTGTCCAGGGCCTTGATGATTCTAGACTTCAACATTTTTTCAATTTCTTCTTTAACCTTTTCATGCAAGTTGGATTTCATCCTATAGGGTCTCTTCCTAACCGGGAACACACCTTCCTTAAGCTTTATCTTCATTTCTCCTAATGATGCATGCACTCATTTTAATTCATGGTAGTCCCTAGGAAATAAATCCTAAAAATCATGGAGCAACTCCACTATTTTTGCTACTTCAGATTTAGACCAATAATGTCTAATTATTGCCTCTTTAGGTTCAACATATGTACCAATATTCACTTTCTTGGTCCTCATAGGTTCATGGTAGGCATGTGTGTTGTTATCTACATTTTCCAAGACCTTGTGCGCACCTGTTGAATGATCTATATCTAGTTCTTCTACTTCTTCATCATCCACTATGTAGACCATCTTCCCTTTTTCTTTCTCAAAGAAAGCACTCCTAAGTAGTGTGGCATATGTCTTTGTTCCTTCAGCAAAATGTGCTCCTAAGTAGTTTCCATCAAATAAATCTTGAATGAGTTCTTCCGCCTTTGCATTCTCTCCCATAGTTAAATGATTTATAATCCTTAATGCCTCTTCTATTGGAGGTGTAGTAGAGAAGTAGTTGAAAGCCTAGACCATACCTATAATTAAATCCTGCCAATTTCCAGTTTGTCTATGTAGCTTTGCATATACATACGAAGCGCGTGCACAACCTTGTAAAGTGGAATAACATTTTAGAACCCATAGAGAAGGTAGTAAAGCTTCCTGTCCCTCTATCTAGAGCCTCTCACACTACTGAATGTGGTGTTGAATAGGTTTATTGCCATGATATGTGCATATTTTAGTTGGTGCATTGCTCCAGGAAAACCGAGTTGTAAGAGCAATCCTGACTTCATTCCATTCTATAATATTATCCTTATGAATCACCCACCAACATGCTGTTATCCAGTGTAGGGTATATGCTAAAATATTTCTCCTCTCAACTTGGTTTGTCCACTGTTCCTCTATGGCACACAGGAATATATTAGGGTCCCCTTCCCTAGTGTACCAAGGTTCGGAGTTGTTACCTATTCTTCTAATTCAATGAGGTTTACTGTTCCACACAAATGTGCTCCTTATTTCATGCCCTACAAACTTGTAAGTACCATGAGACCAATTATCACAAGCAATACTTGTAGTATTGCTAATAGACTATTCATCTTCCCACTAAAATATTTCTTCTTTAGATGGCTCGAGCACTTCTAGGTCTCGGATGGTGCGTACATAGATCCTATTCAGATATTTCTTACTCAAAGGCTCAACATAGGGTGAAAATTTTCCATATCTTAAAGGGGTAATAAATCTTTCCTCCTTATTTAACTGAAGATCAACATTATTTTCGTAACACCAAGGGCGTCCAAGTAGTGCTAGGAAACTATATGCTTCTACAAGTAATAAAACCTCAAAACCTCTATTGAACATGACCCCACATATAGTAATGGATGCATATTTTAAAACTTTGATAGGAGTGGCCTTAGTTTGATTAACCATAAATAATACATTAGAAGATGGCAATGTAGGTCTCACCATCTGTACCTATGCATCTAAAGCAAGAACATTTACTTCCTTGTCTGTGTCAATCAATATATTACTCAAGAGCCATCTGTCAACAATAACATTTAGAGTGATATCCTTATCGTAGTCTAAGCTATGGGGGGAATATTTTCATGTAGGATCTGACGCCCATTCTCAGTTTTAACACGTGAAGTGTTTCCCTTTATCCAAATCCCTAGTAATGGAATAATATTCTCCTAGTGCAACATTCTGCATACCTCCTTTAGGTCATTAATATCTGACTGGATCATCTCTGCGTCCTTCTTTAGTTCCATATGCCGTGATTGCTCCTTTAAACATTTTATTTCACCCTAAATATTTCTAAGGACCTCCATGGTCTCTTGATAAACCTCCTTCTGATGGGCGAGATCTAGGTACCATGCATGTAAAACCTCCTCTTTAGTGATAGTAGGATTATGTGGTAACACCTCTATAGTGCGCGTAACTTCAATGCGGGTAGTGATCTTTACAGGAAATTCCTCATATTTTGGTTCCAACTTGGGCATCCACTGATTTTCCATAGCACGTTGTATCCTAAGTATCCATGTGTCTTTGTTTTCTTGTTTATATTTCTTGCTAATATGCTCATATAGATCCAGGAATTCCTCATAGCTATGATTATTCCCATAGAAAGAACATGTAATATTCTGAGGACATTCGTGCTTGTAGTGGTTAGGTGATCCGCATGTAAATCATGTTCCACGAGAGAATTTTCCTCATCCACCACCATGGCCTTGACATTTGAACCCACCATGGTATCCTTGACCTCTTATATGTCCTACATCATAGTACCACTCATTCTGATCATAACGAGATTGATTGTGATTCTGATTCTGGTTCTCATTCTTACCTTTAGAGTTATTTGATAGTCCTGTTTATCACACACTAATATCTATAGCATCATGGATCTGGCCAATCAGCTTGCAGTCCTATGTATCATGATTCATGGATGAGAAAAGATTATAATAACAATATACATTCTTCCTTATCACACGTTGTAATAATGGGAAAAAAATGGCATCGTACTTTAGGTGACATATCTCACAGTCTAGTAGTAATGAATGTACTGATTTACGGGGACAATTATGCTTGGTGTGACCTTCCACTTCACAATATATACACCAAATCCCAACACGTGTCTCATGTGCCAAATTTTTCTCCAACTATTTTTCCATAGCTATAATTTGTGCCTCTGAGAATGGGATGACTCCAATGTCTATACTCCTGACTACCTCAGCACGCAATGTTGCTTCAAGTGCTTTACAAAAATCAGTGTATGTATTATGTGATAGAGACCTTATAAAAGGTGTAATCAGACCTCCAAAGAACCATTGTGCATACTGTCTTGCATGAATATCATAGGAAAACTTATATAAAAGTGTTTTAAAATGGGCATAATATTCCTAGAAAATTTCAATAGTGCCTTGTTTAATAGTATTGAGTGCGCTCATACTCTTCTTCTCAAACTCAAGGATATAGAAATATTTAAGGAATGCATCTTTAAACAATGCATAATATACGTAAGTTTGATCATGGTCAAAATTTCTATACCAATTGTGCGTGCATCCCTATAATATAGTTGTAAATTGACTTACCTTGCGCTCAGATGTCATGATCCCTTTTGTGTGCCACAATATTTAACACATGTGCACATGTTCAAAAACATATTTTATGCCCCTATACTTTAGAAGATGAAGAGACATCTCCATGTAAATATTCTTAGGTTGGTGTGGACCTTGCCCACCTAATTCAGAACCCCCTGTGTTGCCTCTGCCTTCAAAACCACTAGATCCATCAGAACTGGAACCACATACACCCCTTGATTCTCCACCCATAGTTGGAAGTGGACCAATAGATGTACTTCCATGTGTCCCAATAGTACTATGGTACTAAAATCCTATAGTATGTGTGGTGGTACTACTCGTAGAAGTGAGCCCTAAATTCTACGTGCTCAGATTCTATACAGATGATGCACCTCAAAAGGTACCTCCAAATAACAATGAAGACGTTTGCCCTAGCATCAATGTACTTGCTATGTGACTTAATCCTACTTCCCTACCACCCAATTTAGCTTACTGACTATTAGATGTAATAAGTACTGAAAAACCAAGTGTAAGGGCTAAGTTTCTAGGTAGATTTAGATATGCACCTATGGCCCAGCTCATCGCTACTGGTGTGCTCCCATGTGAGGCTGAAGAGGGTTCCCTTTCATGCTTGCCCAAATGGGGGAGTTCTTGATGCTCTGGCTCTATGCCTTCTGCATGAGCTCTAAATCCTTTGCAATCCATCTTTCTTCTCAATGTCATGCTACTACTCTATCTCCCTCTCATGTACCTCATTATACTTAATCCACATTTCTTCTCTCTACATATGTGCCACTAGGGCCACCATCTTTCACCAAAATTTCTCTTGCCCCTGCGCATGGTGGGTTTTAGTTAGCCATCAGTTTGATTTCTAAGTTCATGGTTACCATTAAGATATTAATCACTAGTGGAATTCCTTGTAAGTAATTTACCTTGGGATACCATAAAAAATGGAATTCTGCTACCTCTGTGTAAGAATACGTGGAAATTGAGTACTCCATAATATAGCTGTCTAGAACACCACGAAACCAAGTATCCACAACACGTTTCCAAATTAAATCAACATCATATAGGGTCTAAAATTATTGCTATGTCTAGACATGTGCTTGATAACTCCAATTCCTTTTATACACATAAGCAACCAGCCACTCGTACAGTTCTACTGGAAAAATAACAAAGAAGATCTCATACAAACTATCATACAAATTTTGTTCCACCCATGCGTGTGTGTCAAACTCAGATCCAATGTTGAACCTCCATGCGTACTCTTCTTCTAGATATTTTTTCCACTCCTAAACACTTTCTAGGGTCAAATGGTATGTCTTCATCATGAACCATCCTAAAAATAACTGAAAAAGAGGTCTTGATAATGGAACCAATGATGAAGCCTAGAATTTACCAAGAATAACTCAAGCGTGCTGACACATCACTCAAACTAGATATAGCCTCTCATTAGAGTGTGCAAAGGTACCAAGCCCCTCATTAGAGTTTCTTGTGCAAGATGTGAACATGATGAAGGGTTAATGCATTCAGATCCATAAATAGTATACACTTTCCATAGAGCATATTCTAGATCTAGATATTAAAGAATCATGAATCAAATTATAAACAAAATGAAATTACCCATGTAATAACTAGTTACAGTCATGTTTGACACCATTATTCATCCAATAGACTCCATTCTATTAAAACAAAATGAACACAAAAGCTTCTTACAATAAGTAGTACCATAAGTTCATGCGCACATCAGTTTTGGAAGCATAAATCCACAGTATCTCATATACAATACTCTCTACTAATGTACATAGATTACTACATGTTTATAAGGGTGGGGACTTTCCCTTAACTACTTACATAATTCCCAAAATAGGTTGCATGATGAAAATAGCCATACGCCTTTACAATTGTAGACACACATGCAAGTGTACTAATAATAGATATCTTATAGTTAACTAGTAGTGGTAATCCTATTATTAACTCAAACTCATGCAAATTGCTTAGTAGACGCTCTTCCAAAAATATCATTTACATGCCACGGAAGTTTCCATTTGGTTGTGTGCCCTGCACACTATCTCCAAAAATAGCTCATAACCATGAAAATGGATAAGTCCAGATTCATTCTATCTTTTGCGAGCACTTCCTTCCCTATCCTTCCATGCCTTAGAACATGCCTTGCTACCATGAAAAAATCTTCTATGCACCTTCTTCTTAGTGTCATAATTCATTTTATCAACACCTCCCAAGGATGAATCTCACCAAGAACACACAAAATAGATGAAATGAAGTGATAAGGTGCTTCAAACTTGTCTCACAAGGAGTGCCATATCTGTTATCACAAAGAAGTAACATACTATGATTTTTGGTTATGGATCCCTACTTCTGGGTAACATTGGGTTATCTCTCAAGCTATGAGACTTGCGGTCTTGAGATAACCCTCTAGACAAAGATGTATCTTACTCCTGAACTACCTACCATGAACTAATCTTAATGTAGACATAACTATCTGATCCCAATATAACATTCCAATAGGTTAAGGAGAGAGAATGTATAAAAAATAAAGCCTACACTAACAACGGTGATACACCAAAAAAGGAGGTTGTTAGCCAAGAATTTAGCTTCTTGAATGGAGAGAGGTGAGTAATGGAAAGGGTGGACAACATGCACCACATGCCAATGATAGATTCACAGAAAACTCCATTTTCTACCCATTAAAAATAGCTCCCAATACCTCCAATATGCACTAAGAATATGCATAATATACCCTACAAATGAAGAGAGGCAAGTAGAGATAATAAAACATGAAAAGGATGGAAGAAATGCATTAAAGGAAACATTATATTGCTCCAATAAATATGCACAATACAACATCAGTGGGAAAAAGGAAAGAAAATTCCATTACAAAGTTGGGAAGGAGGCTTAAGCTCTATATTCAACCCTAGCAGAGAAGAAAGAGAGAGGGGGCCAGATAAAAAATGACTTACTCCTCTACAAATGAACCCTATATTACAATTTATAGAATGATGAGAGAAAGAAAGAAAAATCCCGATATTTCCCTTTCAACCACTTGTAAGATGCAATAAATGAGGTGAAATTATAGAAATATATCTACAAAATCTTCCTCATGATGTCCCATACCATGTAATTGGAGAAAATGATGGACATACTATTTTAATGCATTCCCAACCACTTTCCAATAGTCTCTTTGAATTGGGATCATTTTCTAAGAAATTATCCATCAAATCTTCATCAATATCTGAATTTGTTGACTTCCATGCATCTATCTTGGAGCCACAATTCCAATGAGTCCAATTTTGTGTGATTTCGTTGGGAAATGCTCAAGTTACGAGATTCTGAGTGTAGGTAGGTAATTTGAGTTTTCCAGGCATTTCTTAAACTTTATGGGACTGACAATTAATTATTTGGTTGGGAAACCTAAATTAATATTTTCTCTCTTTCTCCAATATTTTTCATATCTTTACAAAGATCTAGGTATTAAAAATATAGTAGGCCCACCTTACTTTTTTACCATCTATCTTGCTTGGGGAGAATCTAATGTATGGGTCTTAAAACAATGGTTAGCTTGGCATTTGACTCACCAAGATGGATATTTTCTTGCCTTCTTAGGCCTTATCTCCAACTCAGAATCATTCCCCTACCTACCTATCTGCTGACTCACCTCCTTATTCTCCTTTTAACACTGAGATATTTGTTTTATGTTTACCATTTCCGGCTTGGCATGACCTAACTTCCCTTGAACTCAATGCCATTATGCATTATTGAATACCGACCCTTCCACATGTCAGATCCTCCCTTTAACGACAAGCTCCTTTTCATCTTTGGGATACAAATTAACTTCACCGACCTATTAATGATTGTAACTTGGCACCATGAAATCTTTGCATTGCATTGACGCACGACATGGTGATGGTGACCCATGCCACATGGAGGCCCCACACATTGTTGGGGTCTCGAGCTCCCCTTGAAATTTTTGAAATCATGCCACAAGGACACTTGGAAACCCTAATCACTTCCGTTTGGCTTGATGTGCCAAGCTTGATCCTTCACTCAACTTGTTTTTTCAACGATCCCTTTTTCTCGTCTTTTTTGCTCACCCAATTTCTTAGTGTTTCCTCTGTCACTTTCCCTTGCTCTCCCAATAAGATTCCCTGATAATCTTGACTCCTAACATGATGGATTGAGCCATATTGAATCACTTTGGCTGACTCTAGGTTTGGCTTGATATGTCGTTGTTTAATGCCCGAGTTGAACTCATAAACTACTCACCGTGTTCCATTCACCTATGATTTACAGATGCTTTGGCTCGAACCATGATCCCATTCAAGCTCAATCCTATTTCCTCTAACCATGGCTTGATCATGTACGAATTGATACATCTTGATTCCAAGCTCACCTAGTGACCTAATGAACCAGCTCATAACGATACCTTCATTGCATGTCCTAAACTCGACCTGCGAGAAATGCTCATCCTCTTTTTCCTATACCCAACTCAGGGTTATTAAGATCTTATGTGATTTCTTAGTGTTTGAGTCAACTCCATGATGGAAAAACTTCTTTCCATGACTGAGCTAGCTTGCCCCACTCATCTTGTTGTTCAAGCCCCAGGTGCATGTGCTTTGTCATCCTTGATTCGACTCAACCCCCAAATAATTCCCCTTGGATTTGATAACTCATGCAATCTCTTAGCTCAGTCACAGCTAAGTCACTCCCATGTTTGAAATCTCTTCTGATTCCATTCAGATTTCCTTGCGTAGCCCCAAGCTTCCTTAAAAGACTTGGTCATCATTTCATGAGGTCGAGGTGGATGAAGTAACCCACTCTTTACAGTCTGGGCTCAGTGCATAGTGAGGACCGCATTGATATTTTTACAACTCAATGGAGTATGAGTAGCTTGGTGCATGATTCAAGGTACTCGGTGTTCTGTTAGCTCACTTGAACAAAAAAATAGCTCAATAGAAAGAGCTAGCTCGGTCTTCTCATAAAATGAGTTCAAGGGCCCATTTGACTGTTTTTTAGACTTAGTGTCTCTATGACACAACTCGGTCATGTCCAAGTAGCTCAATGAGAAGAAAAAACTTTCCCTTGAATTTTATGAGTCGAAGACCACCTGAAATGGAAATCCCTTTTCTAGCCTGGTGGTAATGCATGGGTTTTAGCCAGGTAAAAGACCCAAAATGCAACCTTTCTAACATTGTTTTGATCTAGGATTCCTTATGCTCAGGGGCTTGTGCATTAGGGATTATCTTAGGAAAATAATGTTGGGTATTTCCATCCCTTCCAGAGTGGGTGAATTAATTAATTATCACAATAAGTTTTCTTGTTATCAAATTTCATAGGGGTAGTGAAATTAGATAACAGATACCATTTTCTCACATGCTGGTCTAACTCGACCTAGTTTCACTTTTGAGGAACTTTATCCTCCCTACTCATGATCCTCATCTATACTATGGCTTCATCACTGTTACTTCTGATTATGGCTTACGTGTCTTCCATATTACAGTTTATCTATCATGCATTCCTCACGCTTCTCCACTCACATTAGGGAAATCACGGCTAGATTACATTGGAGACACTCTTGATCCTAATCATATAGACATAACTTTTCCCATGCCCTTTGGTCATGTTTTTATTTGCAATAGTTCCTTTCTTGGCTATATGAAAAATATGACTCGTTAGTATGCACATGGTTTTCCACTTCTTTTATTCAGCGATGAGGAATATGCCATGGATATGTACAATTTGTGCCTCAATGATTCATTATATGATCAACCAAACACTATTACTTATCATGTATTTAATGCTTATCCAAATGAATTTTACCCTAAAAATGATGATCTATTAGATGATATTACATAATTGATTATTCATCTTCTACACTTGGGGGGAATAACATCCAACACCCCCCATATTATCGCTAGTGCATCACTCATATTTACATTATCATACATCACTCTCATAACATAGGCACATTTACCCACACCACATAAGTTGTCATTACTTGATGACACACTCTTGTTCTTTAATTCACACTTGACTGTTGAGGGCTACATACTACACATAAATCCCCCACATTGAAAACTAGGTATTATACATTTTGTTTCTTCACACATCTTGCATCATATGTCTTACATTTTACATCATACACTCTACATTTATTCTATATCATTTCGACATTTACACATTTACACATCATACATCATATTAGTTGTCATCATATATGTATCATTGTCCACAAGTCTAATGTTGCTTACTCCTTATCCTACATACTACATAGCACACACCTTACACTTTTAGTCCACATACACATCTTGCATTGCAAAGTAATACATCATAAATTGTCTACAAATCATATTAGGATTCATCATACATGTGTCACACTACTATTGTATATGAGTCTAGCATTACTACTCATCCTACATATTACATTACACACACTCTCACATTATGATTTTATCTCACATTACACACAATTCATTACATTTTGAACATCTCGCGCATCTTATGGTTGTCTCTTATCATCACACATAATACATCATACTCTACGTACTTCACTCATTACCTTATGAAGCACTCTAATCTAACGGTCCATACTGGACTGTTGAGGGTATACAATAAAAATGGACCATATCACACTTAAACATTCATCACTCAACCTTCTATCATGTAAAATTAATAGGTTAGTGATATATGCTATAGGATAAATGGTCACCTATTCCTTCATATTATAGTGGTACATGCTTTAGGCTACATCACCACTCTCTCTATTCATCTCATCGTGATATATGATTTAGGATACATCATCATGCATTCATTGATAGGTCACATATCATCAAAACACATCTACATTCATCACCGCATGCTACATAAGACACACCATTTGACCATTTCTCAATGATGCAATATAATTTCTGGTTCATTATTGACTACTAAGGGGCATACTAAATGAACCTCATTCTATACAACTCCATTCACTCGAGGGTCAGGAGGATCTTACCATCCATCTTGCATTCCATTCCATACATTCACATCATCTTTCATATCTTAGTTGATTATACTCTTGCTTATGTTTGCTTATTCATAGTCACTTATTATACATATTACTAGCTAGATCTCTTAATTGTCATTATCTTTACCATACACACATGTGCGTTTACATATTTTTCTAGTTTTGATCAAAGATACATGTATCTTACACACAACATGGATTCTCACCTCCTACCACTCCTAAAACGGTCATTGGGGGCATCCACATTCATCTCTTACAGGTGATATTGTTTCATTTTATACTAGTTAGAACTTTAAATCACTAGCTTATACACACTTTCAACATATGGGTTGTATTTCTGACATGATAATGGGTGTTTCATGTGAAAAATTTGTTTTTAGGATTATTTTCTTCCATGGTTACCTATTTTTTGTAATTTCTTGTTTTGATTGATATTGTATGCGGCCCTTATCCTTTGTTTGGTGTGGACACTTATTTGTTATATGCAGCCATTGTGGCCTTGCGTGTCTTGCGACATCATGAGTGATGTCCCATGTATATAACCCTATTTAGTGGTATATGATGGTATTATCGTGTATTTACTTGAAATATAGCTTCTACATTGTTTGTGTAACATAAAATTATCTTTTACATGCATGCTTGTTCGCATTAACACTTATTTCTAGCCATTTTTTTTATGCGTGCCTTGGTTTATAATAAGTGCTTTACCTTCCCCATGCAGAGCACAATTTATGTGATTGGTACTCTCTTGGTTTCTTATTCTCCTATCAATGACATTGCATGTGCTGCTAAAGAGGGGGGAATCATTTGGGGTTTTACACATTACACAAAGCTCTCTACCGATACAGTTCAGTTCAGTTTTACGTCCTTGACATTGTGGGTTATAAAATGAGTGGGTTTAGACTAGTATATGAACCCCATTAATAAAAAATGTTAAAGGGTAGGTTGCCCTTAGCATTCTAGGGAGCAATTATAGGTTGGAGGATATAGTGGATTTACTCCCTACACTACTTTAGCTGGTAGCGTTGGATCACCCAAAAAACTAGCTAGTAAAAATATCTCTTCATACAACTTCAAGGAAGCAGTTACAGGTTGGAGAATAATGTAGATTTCTCCCTAAAATTCTTCGATTAAGGTGGCATGAGATCTCCCAAAAAAATCACAGTACAGGATATCCTTTCTACACTCTCTCACACATCACGGATCAGGTGCACATGTTCCTTTTACACTTTTCATATTTCCATTACAATATTTTTACTATATACATGAATTTTTAACATATATATAGATATATATGTGTGTGTGTGTGTGTGTGTGTGTGTGTGTGTGTGTGTGTGTGTGTGTGTGTGTGTGTGTGTGTGTGTGTGTGTGTGTGTGTATTTGACTAATTTCTCATATTCTCCTTGCATGTCCATCCATATGAGAATCAAATAGTCAATGATAACAAGAAACTACAATAAAGGCAAAAATAACATTCTGTAGCAGCACACACGATACTAACCATGTAGGTACACTACATGCACATCGACAACTACACATGAGTTTCCACCCTAGTTTCCCTCTCATCACTTTTTTGTGCTTTTACTATATTTATTTTCCATGCTCCATCATATTGTTTGTCATTCCACACATTTTTATAGTCCTTCAACATGTTTCTACATCACTCTACACGGATTTATACAGGTATGCATCTCTATCTATTTTATGTATACTGAAGCTTTCTGAAATTACCAACATAAAGTGGGGGAAAATGTAAACACAAAATCATGCAGTTTAGAACATTATTTAGTCACTAGTCTCATACTAATATTCATAAGGTTTTTGAGTGAAAAAAGTACTAGAATTAACCCATCGTCTCTTCAGTCAATTTTAATTTACTTTCTGTTCATAATTCCCAACCTTTAACCACATACATGTCCTAGTCAATTTTTGTCGTTCGGTGTCATTTTACCTTTGAATGCAGTGTCCATCCCAATAATGAGGTGCCCCAGGTGCCCCAAGCACCCTAGTTCCATTTAGGGCACCCTTATCCTTTTTACACTTTCCCGTCACTTTTTCGGCACTTTTTGAGTGTTTGACCTTCTTATCTTTTTAGTGGTAGGCCTTTTCGCGGTTAATTATGAAATTAGAATAAGAGAAACTTATAAATATAAAGTTATGAGACCACAATGAGGGACCAAGAACTAAGAACTATTATCATCACCTAAGGTTGCATCCATCAAAGGCTCCATTTGCATCCATCTAGCTCCATTATAAGGCACAAGATTGGTTCATCTGCATCACAATATGTAAGAGGGAAGTTTATTCTATTCCATCCACCATTTTACTACATTTATACACATAGTTATTCCTCACTACTTTCACAAAGTGTGACTAACACAAGAGCACCTAGGGCATGATTGCACACACAAACACATAAAACTACATAAAGTCTAAGATGTAGTGCAGTGCTCAGTTAGTGAGTCCACTATTGTGGTAGCTGAGGTCATTCTGACCCCTTCATATACATATTTCATTTTTAGGGGTTTGATCATTGTCTTAGGGTTTTACAGGTATCTTATTCATCATTGATTACTAGTGACATCCAACATAGTCCATCAAATTTAGTACAACATGAAACAAACACATGCGATCTCTTAACGACACCTTGGAGGAGGTTTACAAAGATTTTTCATAGAATAGGGCACCCATGCCTCAGACTAGGGCACCCATAGGCCCCCACGTACCTATCCTAGCATCCCAGTCCACTCAGTTTACATAGATATTAACTTTTTTAGACTTTTACATAGTCATTTCTTCCTCTTGTTTCTCAAGCCATCTCTGTGACACAGTCCAACAAGCTTATCGAATTAGCTGAGTTCTTTTTAACTCTCTTTTCACTTCAGGGTTTCACATATCTACTTTCTTAGCTACTTGGGTAATTTTTTTATACCTTTATTTTTTATTCACTGCTTTACTTCTTATATTAACTCTTAAAAATCAGTATTTCACTTAATTATGTGGAATAAAGGCTCTGATTTAGGTATAATGTATGTATGCAATGAAGATCACTTCATTTTCATATCTCACCACTATTTATTCTAATACGCTTGTTGTATTTGTTAGGAACTATCTAATATTATTCATCTAGCCTATCAAGGAGGTGATTTGGACTACCAGATCTATTTTATTCATATGTTCCAAAATTTGTTTGGTAATAGGTGTATCTAGCCACCTTTTATTAGAATTTTTGGAACTCTGATGAAAAATGAATGCATGAATAATTGAAGAGATTAAAATAACTAACAATAAGATGCAATATGATCAAGAAATCACAAGGAAAGAAAGGATCCAAATCAACTCAATGTTTCATATGATCCATATCCTCCATGAGATAGAATTATGCAAGTCATGTACATATATGAGGTGAATGTGTAATCTCATCCTAGATCAATGGGGAATAACTCTCACTAAATGATACTAGAAGTATATTTGACTCCACATAAATAGTAAGCTAGCTCAACACAACGGGTAAGCTAACTTAACCTAACTGGTACACCCAAAATGCATATCCCATGAGTGTAGGAAAGCTCCAAGTAACTAAAAAAATACAAGGAAAATAAATATCCTACACTAATACCCCCCATGAGCACAAATTAGATTGGTAGTGAAAAAGGAAAGTGGTCCCAAAAAAAGGCCTAATGAGGTATCAATGTATAATGAAAATCTCTCATAAAGTGGAGAAAAGGAGAAAACCTAGTGGGAAAAAACTCCCCCCAAAAGAGAGACAAATAACCCACTCAAGAAAACTTGAGAAGAATAAGAAGTAGTGGTGGGTCTTGATAACTCGACCTGATGAGGTACCCATATAAAATGATCATCCCCCATGGTAGAGAGAGAAAAAAATATGACAAGAAAGTCCCCTAAGAAGAGCGTCAATGATGTGATCCTCTATGTAAAGATTGAAGAGAATCCACCTATACCAAACAATGTTCCTGCCCTTTGGAAGGATAGAAAATGAACAATGAAAGTCAACCCAATCCACAAAGGAAGAAGAAGCATGTTGTACTCTGATCTCTACATCTATTCTATAACTAAAAGGTGCTATAAGTGTGGAAAATTTGTGCACAAAAGATAATTATAATGCCACTGCAATATACATGTCAAAGAGAGAAGATGGTAGGGTCCTAATAAAGGAACAAGAAGCATGAAAAATTAAACCATTGCATTCTTCATTTTTAATTGGCATTACCATTGTCTTTTATGCATACTAAATTGGATCTGATACCATATTAGATTTTTTTGGATCTCTGATGAAAAATGAATGCATAAGTAATTGAAGAAATAAAAATAAATAAAAATAAGATGTAATATGATCAAAAATGCACAAGGAGAGAATGAATCCAAATCAACTCAATGGCTTTCATATGTTCCATAGGATAGACTGATGTAATTCATGTACATATAGGAGGTGAATGTGTAACCTCCTCCTAGATCATTGGGGAATAACTGTCACCAACTGATACTAGAAGTAGAGTTGACTCCACACAACTAATAGGATAACTCAACAGAACTAGTAAGATAGACTGGACAAAACTGCTAAAACTTGAATAGAGCATATCCCATGAGTGCAAGAAAGCTCCAAGTAAATTAAAAATTCAATAGAAGGAAAATTAATAGGCGTCTACAAATAACACCCTCCATAGATCACATATTAGGTGGGTAGTGAAAATTAGGAAAGTTAGGTCCTGACAATAAATCCTGATGAGGTACTCACCTACAAATGAAAATATCTCATAAAGTTGATAAAATGAGGAAACCCAATGGAAAAAAATTCGCCCCTAAAAGAGATAACTAAATCACTCAAGAAAAATGGAGAAGAAAAAGTAGCGGTGGTGGGTCTTGGTAACTCGGCCTAATGAGGTGCCCACATTACAATGATCATCCCCCAGAGTAGAGAGAGATAAGAAGTGAGGACATTAAGGTATTAAGATGGAGTGTAGATGATGTTGTCCTCTATGTAAATTCGGATAGAGAATCCACCTACCTTGAACAACATTCTTGGCCTTGGGAAGGACAAAAATAGTAGCATTGAAATATTTTCCCACTTCACAAAGGATTAAAATAAGCATGATATTTACATCTATTTGATGTCTTAAAGGTGGCATAGGTCTGAAAAATGTGTGCACAAAAGATAATGGAAATGCCACTTTAGTATACATGTCAGATGAGGGAAAATGGTGGGGGGCCAATAACCATAAAAAAGGGATCCAAAAGAAGATGTGGATCATGAAACATCTCTGAAATAGTAGAAGTGATAAATGTCCCAAAGTGGGCACTCCCAATGAGAGAGATGAATGGGTCCTCTAGAATGTGTGATGGCTCAATCATAAAATATTTCTATAACCCAACACAAATGGAATATGTAAATAGATAAATTAGTTCATGTAGATACTTGTCCCAATGGGATTGCTCAATGAGATTAATGTATGATAAAAATGTATTAACATCACAACATGAAGTGAAAGGAGAAGACTGCTGCAAAGAGCTACTAGAAGTCTAAGATGAAGCAACATTATACTCAAAGGTAGCAAATGGTGTATGTGGAGTGTCACCAAATGAGAAATCAAGATGTAATAGAGCATTAGAGATAATGGTCAAATTTATCTCAGAGGAAAGTTCTCCAATTAGAACACTACTATGGAGAGTGAATGGAAGGATGGAAATGGATGAACAATGAGCTCTGTGGATGAAGAAATAGGGAGATTGTGGTAAATAGAAAGATCTTGTGGTGAATGGTCAACATGGGATTCATGACTAGCAACAAGTGCAGAAGAAAACTCAACAATGAAATGGATGTGAGAATGGGGAGAATCTATGGAGGCATTAGAGTGGTCCAGGGAACCATCACTCTCAAATGGTGAAACAAAATCACTATACAACTGTCAGATAATGGTACAAGAAGTGAAAGGGAGCTCAATGTGTTCGAATTAAAGTAATGTATCCATAGAAATATTAAGACCGAGAAGGCAATAAACCTCATCATTTTGGTTAAACAACTCATTCTTCTATAGAAGCTCATCAGGATCAGGAATGAGACCATGGAGGTAGGGTAACAAACTATGTACATAGTGCAGTGTTTTATAATGCATTCCTTCCAAGACATAAATTTCCTAGAGTCAAGTATAATAATAGAATGGTGAAGCTCCATAATGTAGATAAACCCCCAAAATTATCCCAGATGACACTTTATAACTTAGGGAAAAAGGTACAATTCCCCAGTGAGTTTTGTAAGAACCCCCCAAAATGTGACACTTTATAAAGTAGTGATTTTAAAAAAAAAATGAATCCATCATGTAGAGCATGGGAAAACATGCAATTTGGACCATAACAGTGCTCAAATCTAAGACACCAATCAAAAGGTATGGCAAAAAATATTTCCCGTAACTAATGGCTTATTTAATTAAAATTTTACAAAATAATTAAAAAATGTCAGAAATGAATGGAAAGGGTGTCATGTGTATACTCGTTGGAATCAGAAAAGAATGAAGAACACAATGTTTTATCTTATTAGGGGGAATTAGCCTCTTTCCGACTTGGGCCTCACCCTTCATCTTTGTCAGGCGAAGATATAATTTTAGAAAAGACTTAATTCTCCCTTAATACATTAAATCATATCGAATTATATTTCAAAAGCATAAAATGCTAATATAAACAAAGTCAAAATGAGAAAATTAATGTAATTTACTCCTTAAATGTGGATTCCATGTGGAATAAGAATGTGTTGAGATGATTTTAGGGTTGCAAAACCTAAAAAATGTGTTAACCTTTGATATTGGAGAGTGTTTTTTGCCATCATGATTGTAATAGAATATGTCAGGGAGCAATAGAGGCCAGGTGAAAGAGAAATATGGATGTTGCACACTTGTAGAGTGATGACATGAGCATGATGGAAATTTTGAATAATGCAAAACATATAAAAATGTCTGATAAAGATTTCTAAGGATGTCTTTAGATTATGCAAGGGCTGTCTAAGCTATTGAAAATTCCCACAAGAGCTGGATAAAAGGTCTTAAAACCTACATAGGCCTGCAAAAAATAGAGATTGACTATGGAGAGCTCGTGGGGCATCCAAAGTGTGAACAATGTCTAAATTAAAGTGTCAAAACTACCTAATATATTTGAAATCCCAAATTTATGTAGTCTAAACCAAAGAAAAAACAAATTTAGGTGGATTTACTTCTGATTGGTGAGGTATTTTAGAGGTATTTTAGGCTTCCAAGCTTGGAGAGGATGTCCCAGCTATAGAAATCCAATATTTGGCATCCAATACTCATATTTATCATGTATTAGGTAATAAATGACTGATTTTGAGCATGAGTGGGAATCTTAGACATGTTTTAACCTCCTAATGGGATGCACACACTGTATGGGCTGACTAAATGTCACTTGAAAAAAAAAATGTTGCATAGGGTTTGAAACCACAATGGGAGCCAAATATGATCTGGATGTGGAGCTAAGGCTGAGTTGGGCCTATGAAGAGGATTATGCTAGCATGCACGATGAGTCATCAAGGACCAATGCCGAGATCATAGAGTCGACTCACCACAACCAATGCAACGAGATGGGTAGTGAAAAAACTTGCAAGGCACTTAACCTAAAGAATACACCTACACATTCCACTAAATATAGTGGTTCAACTAGAGTCAGAAATAAATATCTACTTTAGCTATAAAACTCCTAGAAAGGTCCCCATAAATTGTTTTTAGATTGCCTTGCAAATTTCATGATTTTGCAACCCTAGAATTTGTTAACCTTAAAATGATCAATATGGAAACACCAAAATTCACAACCATACTTAGCCAAGATAGATTCAAATCTATTTGCACATGAAATACTAGTTTCACAAATGAAGTATTAAAAAACTATAGATAACTTAGTAATGGAAAACGTATCACCAAAATCACTTTGATACCATATTAGAGTTTCTAAATCTCTGATGAAAAATGAATGCATGAGAAATGGTAGAAATTGAAATAACTAACAATAAGATGTAATGTAATCAAGAAATCACAAGGAAAGAATGGCTCCAAATAAAATCAATGCTCCATATGCTCCATATCCTCCATGTGATATAATTATGTAAGTGATGTACATATAGGAGATGAATGTGCAACCTCCTCCCATATCATTGGGGAATAACTCTTGCTAACTAATGCTAGAAGTAGAGTTGACTCCACAAAACTAGTAAGCTAACTCAACACAACTGGTAAGATAAGTTAACCTAACTGGTACACCTAAGAAAGCATATGCCATGAGTGTAGGAAAGCTCCAAGTAAATAAAAAAATTAAATGGAAATAAATATCCTACACTAACACCATTCAACTGGTTCTGTTTGGGTTGGGATGGTTTTAGTAAAGTACATGGCTGAACATAATAGAATGGACCCATAACAAAAGGTATGTTTAGCTTCCTTGATTTTCCTAGCATTCTCATGAAATTTAGAGGCCAATAGTTCACATAGATTATATTCTGAGTATGAATTTATCATATCTAGGGCAATTTGGGGAATAAATCCATGAACTCCATCTTCACAGTTTGTATGATAAATTTTGAGATAAATGGCCTTAGCATCATACCCGAGGGCATGATTTTTGATGTTTTTAATTTGTACTCCTTTTTTCATCTTGTTTATGCCCATCACCCACGGTATATATTTCATAAGGGTATTCTTCTTTGTTATTTCTGAGCTCCTCCTTTTCAATAGTCCTATAGCCCTTGCAAGTATTTCCTCAGTGATTTGATATGGTTGATCCATATATAAAATTTGATTGTGTAGTCGACTAAGCATAACCCTTATAATATTTTTAACACTACAAAAGTAAGGAATTCAGATTCATGCATCTATTTTCATCTTTCCTATGAATTTTCCAATCTGTTTATATTCTTATTCTTTGGTAGTAGGGTTCTCTTGAAGGAGAAACTTTCTATCAACTTCTAACTGCGTGTGATCATACTCTACAATCTAGGAGTTGATATAATTTTGAAGGTCACATGTATGTGAAACTTTGAATGGAATGTGTAAGAATTCTCCCATCGGATCTTGCTTAGTGGACTTCATAGAGTGCTTTGGAAACTTAGGTTGTCAGAGCTCTAATTGTGCAACAACAATGGGGGAATCCATCTTCTGTGATTCTCCTTTCCATGCCCTAGTTTTATTTTCCTTTTAATTGTCATTCATTATTTCCTTTGTTTTATTATTCTCACCTTTGTGTGTTATGCCCTTATTGTTTGATGTTTTATGTCTTGTTAATGTTTACCTACTGCATTTATTGTTGTTTTGGCAGGAAATTATGTTGGATTTGGTTTCTTATTTACCTTCATGTATCTTTACTTCAAGGATTTATTTTTTGTGTTACGTGGCTCATTACTTCCGCGGATATATTATTCCTTCTTTAACCATGGATAATTTTAGTGGTGAATATTCATAATATGGTGAATATTCCATTTTTAAAAAATTTTAAAAGGTGAATTTTCTGGCACGAGTCAGTGATCTGTTCACCTAAAAATTATAGTTTAATTTTTTTAAGGGTCGGCTTCCCCTACCCTTGAAAATATACCCTATATAATCCTATATTATTCACCAGGTAGAACACTAATAGCTCATTCATACCACCTAGGGTCATATGTATTATCAAGTATAGTAAATGTGCGATAAGAGGGTGGAGGCTACAAACATGTGACAGGAGGGCGGAGGATGTAGACGCATGACAGAGAGTTTTTTGATGCACAACATGGAGAGTTTGTTGAGACGCGACAGGAGTACAGAGGAAGTAGACACGTGATAAAGAGTTTGTTGACGTGTGACATGGAAATTTTGTTGTTGTGCGACTAGAGGGCAGAGACGGCAGACGCACGACAAAATATTTGTTGTGGCATGTCAAAAAGGTTGTTTTCATGTGACAACAACCTCTTGTCACATGTCAACAGGGTTGTTGATGCGTGACAACAAATATCCTATTGCGTGTCTACAGCCTTCCGTCACACCACTTGAAAATTAGGGAAAAATTTTGCATACAACCCCTAAAAAATTCACCTTCCCGCGAATCCGGTTCTGGAGGTATTTTCCACCTTTGATTTACAAGAGGTCTCTTAAAATAAAAGTTGTCTTTAACTTGATCATGCTTTGTGTGGTTTTTCTGGTGTTCTACAGTTTTTATATATTTTTTATGTTGGTGTCCTTCCTTCCGTGGCTTTTATTATATCACATAGGTTCCATGGGGTTTCCTTGCATTCATGATTTGTTTGTTTATTGTGGCTTATTTCTTGATTAACTTATTGTTTTTGTTAGAGTTAGGATTCCCTTGTGGGTTTTTATCCTACTACTTGTCCTATCCGCCGAATTACCAGTTTTCAGATAGCCCAGATTTTTTTAGGTCATTTATTATTTAATTATGATATTTCTTTAGCCGTGCTCCATTGACATAGCCCTACAATTGTTTGTGTTGCAATTTATAAATTTTTTTAGCTCTTGATGCTAGTATATCCTTGATGATGTAAGGTCCTAACCATCAAAGTTTGAGATTCCCATGATTCTTCTATTTTCTATCGTATAATAGTACTTGGTCCCCTATGTCAAATTACTTCCTTTTTATATGGAAGTCATGTCATGCTTTCTTTCTCGTTTTCTCCTAAGTTTGATTATAAGTTGTTATAAATATTTTGTCATCCAATTTTTATAATTCAATGAGTCTTTCCTGTACTAAAGAGTCTTCATTCAATCTGAATGTCATTGTCACCCTTAATCTTGGAAGGATGAATTATATGGGTATAGTGACTTCAAGTCCATACATAAATTGAAATGGGGAATATTTGGTTAGTCTCTTATATGTGTGTGGTATAAAGATCCCCATTCTATAGAAAATGAGGTTTTAGTTTGACCTTCTGGGGAAATTTGGACCTGATCGTAACTAGAAAACCCATCAATAAAGGAATATACCTCTCTTCCTTTTACATTTTCTAGAACCTCTTCTGTGAATGGAGTAGGGAATGGTTCATGCAAATAGGATTTATTGATCTCTCTATAATCCAAACATATTTAAATTTCCCCTATTTTTTTTGTTCTAGATGACTATAGGGTTTACCCAATCTGAGTCTTTGACAGGTTTGATGATGCCTGCATTCAACATTTTTTCTATTTCTATTTTCACTTTAACTTTTACATTAGGGTTTAATATATAAGGAATTTTATTTAATGGTTTGATTCCATCTTTGATTTGAATTTTCAAAGTTCCAAATTCTTCTTTTATACCTTGAAATTCCTTAAAATTGTTAGGGAATATATCCTAGAATTCTCAGAGAAGTTATAATTTGGCCATTTATTCCTCTAACCAATAATCTCCAATCTTAGAAAACTTCTCATCTCCATTCATACCAATATTTTCACTCTTTATCTTTTTAGGATGATAATAAAATTTGTCCTCTTCTACTTTGGTCTCTAATACTTGTCTTTCTCCTTCTATGGTTTTGTATTTTAAGTTTTCAGGTTTTTCTTATCTTTCTTTTTTCTCCACTGCAAAAAGTAAGCCATCTCTGGAAATTTATTTGGGTGTTCTTGATTTTGGTGTTCTTTAGGTTCTAGTTTCTTTTTTGAAACTTTGTCTATGGTCTCTTCAGGGGTTAAGAATAAAAATTTCCTTATCTTTTATAGTGCTTATAGGATAATAATATCCACATCCTAGAAGTTAAATGTATGGAAAAATATTTCAAAAACTTAATCCTAAAATCTTGTTTCCTTTCTTGCTTCTTGATGTATATATCAGGATTTAGGTATGGGTCCTAATGTCCATACAAATAGTTGAGTCCATACTAGAGGATGATTTTCACCACATATTTTCCAATGTATTTCACATGTCTAAATGTTGTTCTCCTGGTTAAATATTATCTAAGTATCAAAGGTGCATATGATAGTGGCATCTAAGAGGTGGGTGTATGGATAGGCATAAAAGGTTGACAGATTTTCACCCTAAGGATTCATTCCCAGAGAGATAGAGTTCACGACTTAGCCATTTTTCATGACATGGGATAAGAATAAGAAAATAAAAGTGGAGTATAGGTCAATTAAACATGAAGACTTTGAGGCTAACCAAAGGCTATTTTGGTAGCAGGTGGAAGATCAAGATATATGCAGATTCAGAGCTAATGATAGGATTAGATTAAAGTTTAAATATAGAGATAATATATTATTAGCAAAGATTGCATGCTTCATAGTTATATTTGTATACATGCATGTCTATTTTGAGAATGCAACCTATTTTTAGAGTGCATGGGTGGTGAAGGGAAAGTCACCACCCCGTATATATGTAGTTACTTTGTATAGTTTTGAGAGGATGCACAATTTCTGAGTTTTGATGACCATATGTACTAGAGTTGTGATGCTATTATGAACTTGTGCACATGAATGTCATAAAATTATTGTGATGTAGTCATATACTATTACTTAATGAGTTAATATGATGGATCTTTGTGGATGGATATTGATTATTGATGTCACTATTCATGGTACTTGTATAGTGAATCGATCTTAATTGTTATATGAATTTTCATGTTTTATTTATTATGTGTGTTTCCAAATTGAAATCATGGATTTGGTTGTTATAATGGAATATACACTTTGATTATGGTTGTTATGTACATGCATGTTGAAATATGGACAAATTTTCATAAAGGAGGGACTTGGTAGGATTCACTTGCTTCAAGTGAGCACTTAGATTTGTCTAAGTGAAGTGTCAGCGTGCCTAAGTAATTGAGTATAAAATAAAGAAAAAATTTTGGTTTCTTTTTCAGGACCTCTTCTTAAATTATTTTCTAGGATGTTACATGTTGATGGCATATCGATTGAATCTTGCAATGATTAAAGATTGAGTATGTGACAAAGAAGATCAATTTGCATAAAGATATGATTTTGGACCTGATTTCAATGCGCACAGGTGGGTGGAAGATAATTTATATCATGAAATCCATAAGACATTTTTTATTTATTTTCCTATAGAATTGTATGAGTGGTTGTCTGCATACGCATCAAAGAAGAGATGGAGTTATAGATCAAGGGTTTAAACTCATGAATAATAACAAGATTTATTTGAAGCATATGAACCTTGGATGCATGCTATAGATCATTGGTGGGATGGTGTTGTGCGTAGTTACACTCTAGAGTACATTGTTTCTACATATTATTTTCTATAAGTTGTTGAGTTTGTATTTTTGCTCTATCACAGAAGATCTTACATACACATTATTCCTTTGGCAATTAATATCTTGATGGTGGTGTTGAGTTCAGAGCACCTAACTAAACATACCACCACATGCAGGGGTAGGAGTAGGTGTGGTGAAAGATGGCAGAACTTACAGAAAATAAACACAAAGAAGAAAGGTGGCTTAAGTACAATGAAGCAAGAGAGAGGGAATTGGTGAAGGAGTGCGATATTGAGGAGTCTGTGGAGTTACGAAGGATGATGTCTAGAGAAGGATATGAGGCTCATGTGGAATACATGGAGTCAGAGCATCAGGATTTCCCCCACTATGGTAATCATGGTAGATAACCCTTCTCAGCTTCAGATGAGATCATGTCAGAGGAAAGTATGAGGAAAGGCATATGTCTTATCCCACCTGGCGACCTAGCCCTTGTGCTTGGTGTTCCAGTTCCAAAAGTAACCTTGTAGCTTTAGGTAGATATAATTTTCCTTTGAATGCAAAAGTACATCAGGTAACACATACATTTATGGTAGCACATACATCATCTTTGTTATTTGGAGGCCCGGTAGGAGGAATATTTTCTGGTGTGTCATCAGGATAGTGTGTGAGCATGCAAAACATTGGGAACACATATGGAAGTACTAAAACTTCCCAGATTGTGTGAGTTTGGTTTAGTACCACTATTGGGACTCAAGGTTGTACATCCACTTGTATGGTACCCACTGCTAGAGGATCAAGAGGGTTAAGATCACGTGGATCAGGTGGTTTTGTAGGCGTAAGAAATACTGGTAGTGGTTTTGGATCTAGTGAATATGGTCCACATCCCCAATAACCCCCACATAAACCTCAAAAAGTGTATTATGAGATGTCATTCCACCTACCAAGATATATAGGTATTGAAGATGCTGCAGATCATATGCACAAGTGTGAGTATTTATGGCATGCTAAGGGAATCACTACTTCATATAGGAAAGAAAGTCAATTTTATACTACTCTTCAAGGGCACACATAGTTGGTATAGAAAGTATGATCCACATCAGACTACAGTGGATTATGATGCTTTGCGTTCTACATTTCTAGCTAAGTTCCATATTCCAGAGGTTGAACAAAAAAATATCAATGCACTTGAGGATATTAAGCATGACTTATCAGAAAGCATTCAGGAATATGATTCTTGATTTAAAATTTGTTACCCAAGTTATTTTATGACATACATCCTAATTAGTATGCACAATGGTTTATTTGTGGATTGTTGACTCCATTTAGAAGGGATCTATCTCATAATACCTTTGGAACCATGTGACACTTTGGAAGTAGATTTACGCACTGAGGCAGTTGAAAGTGTGGATACTAGAGTGAGTCCATTTGAATAGGTTTAGATTGCAGCCATCGTAAAACAATTAGAGAATCTCTCTGCTAATTTAGCTCATGAGACGTGTAGTGGGATTTGGTGAACATATCGTGAGGTTGAAGGACACACAATAATGATAAATTCCCTTGTAATTCAATGTGTACCATGTTTTTGGATTGGGATACCTTTCATTTATAGCATGATGTTTGTATATGTCCCCTCTTGCAGCACGTGATATAGAAGAATGTATCTATGTATTGTAAGATTTATAGAACTCATATTCATGACCCTTTTAAATACAAAGTGATTGATGATATTCATGAGGCTATTAAGACTGGTGTGTTCCAGACTAGCATAGCAAGTGGATCTAAGGATCATGGTGAGTAACATAATGAAGGGTGTAATAATGGGGATAACCGGAATCAAGGATTTCGTGGAGGATACAGAGGCCGAGGTTACGATAGTGGTAGAGGAGGATTTATTATATGAAATTGTTATATATGTGGATATCCTGATCATTATCAGCGTGAATTCCCTCATAATGTGGTTTACTCATGGTTTGGGAAACAAAAAAAGTTTGAAGAATGTCTTGATTTATATGAGCATATGAGCAAGCAACACAAACAAGACAATGGTGCATCTATGATTAAGATATAGTGCACCAATGGAGATCAATGGATGTAAAAGGTTAGAATTAATTCTAAATTATAGCCTGTGTTGGTCACTACGCATGCTAAGGAAGTGCACACATGTGAGGCCCCAAGGAATAAACCAATTATAACCAAGAAAGAAGTGATAAATGCCAAGTATCCTAATGCTGCACATTAGAAAGAGGTATACAAGAATACTATGAACGTTATCAAGGATCTGTATGGAGATATTTAGAGTTTGAAGGATCAAGTGCTCATGATGGAATGATCAAGGAAGGTTGAAGTCCTATAGAAGGAAGTAGATGACTTGAAGGAGGTATGTCGAATGTTGCACCGGGAAAACATAATCTACTTGTTAGGAGAATGGTTGAGATAAAATGTACCATGCACAGGTAATGAGTGTGAGAGGTAGATACTTCATGAAAATCTGCCCCACATAATCATGAGTATGATAAGGAGATTATATTGAATGTGGTTATAGATGGATGGATTCTGAGAAATATTATGATAGATATAGGTGTAGAAATTAATGTACTCACATTGGATGCTTCAAATCAGATGGGCAGGCCACCATTGCAACCTTCTTCGAATGTGTTGTATATGGAAAATAGAACTATGGCTAATCCTGTTGGGGTACTAAAAGAGGCAACTATTATGATTCATGGAGCTAAGTTTACCAGGGACTTCAAAGTACTAGATTTATCTAAAGCAGATAACTTTCCAACATTACTTGGGTGCCCTTGGTGTTATGCAAATAATGTAGATTACATTTCAAAAAAGGGTACATTATCTTTAAGTATAAGGAATAGCACGCCATTATACCTTTGACAGATGCCAAGACTACTTTGTATGTTGAGCTTTTGAGTGAAGAATACTTGAACATGATACATGCACATAAAACTAGGGACCCTGAGGTAAATGATCCATCTAAGGAAGGAGTGATACAGTGGGATGATGCTCATTCAGTTAGTGATACCACAAGTATTGCTTGTGACAATTGGGTGCATGAAACATATGAAGTAGTTTGGTGAGAGATCAAGAACATAGTTACTCACGTAATTAGGTTGCATGCCATTTGGTGCTTGAGTCATAACCAGGTACCTTGGTATACTGGTGAAGGGAACCCTGATGTATTTGTGCATGCCATGGAAGCTCAGTGGAAGGATGAAGAGGATAGACAAAGTATGCTAGTATATACTCTACGCGGGATAACAACGCGTTGGTGAACTACACATAGAGACAACCTATTGGAATGGTGAGAGGTGAGAATCATATTTTCCACTAGGTTCCTAAGGAGTAATGTACCTTCTATGATATGAAAATTCCATGGGAAGACCCCTACTTCACACCACGTTCAAAATTGTGAGATACTTTAGATAGAGGGACAGGAGGCCTTGCCACCATCACTCTGGGTACATAAGTTCTATGCCACCCAAAGTGACTACACATGTGCTTGGTATGTTCATGCAGAGTTAACAAGAGTGAAAACTAATTGGCAGGAGATGACCTTAGATATGATTCATACTTTTGATTATTTTTCTACTAAGCCACCGGTCAACAAAGCACTGCAGATTATGAAGCACCTTACATTGGGAGATAATGTGAAGTTCGAGGATATTATGTTAGATATGTTTGGATAGTTGTATTTAGAGGCACACCTTGATTGAGAAGTAAAAGAAAATTATAAATTGGTATGCCTGATAAATGATGATGATGATGAGGATAACAACCTGGATGTTAACCACACTGAAGGTACACACGAGGTGATGGAAATAACAGATGAGAAGGAGCATGCATAACATGAGCCTATGAATACAAAGAAGGTTAACATTAGAACATATGTAGAGCCTAAAGATGACATTATTGGTGACTATTGGTTAGAACAGGAGGTGGCTAGGATTATTGAACTCCTATGTGAATTTCAGGGCTTGTTTCCAAGGGGATATCATGAATTAAAAGGAGTAAAAATTTCTTTGGAAGATATGATATTTAAAATTAAAGAAGGCATCCACCCGATTAAGAAGATGCTTCACAAGATGAATCCTAATCTGTGTCAAGGTGAAAGAAGAAATTGCTAAAATTCTCAAGTCTGGTATAATTAGCCCATTGAGGAATTTGAATGGGTAAATCCCATCATCATTAGTATTAAAAAGGATGGGAGGATAACGATCTATGTGGATTATAGGGAAATAAGTACTTCATGTGTTATTTATCCTTTTCCCACCCCATTTATAGAAGAGATCCTTTAATGAGTTGCAGGGTCTGAGATCTACTCTTTTACAAATGGGTTGTTTGGTTATCATCAAGTACACATAGGAAAAGAAGATCAAGAAAAGACAGATTTCACCATTGAGTGGGGATTTTTTTCATACACAATAAATCCCTTGGACTAAAGAATGCACCAACAATGTTATCACACATTATGGTACAAGCATTTCAAGACTTCATTCATAAGTTTTTGTAGGTGTATCTGGATGATTGGGACGTTTATGGCTCAGTTAAGGACCATTGTGATAATTTAGGACTTATGTTTGAGAGGAGTAGGTAGTTGAGCATATCTCTAAACATTAATAAATGAATTTTTGCAACACCTTTAGCACTTTACTTGGTAATATTATTTATAAAGAAGGTTTTTTGGAAAATACAGCCAAGGTTGTTGTGATTTTGGGTTTGGAATAACCTAACAATCAGAGCAAAGTTCATGGATTTTTGTGACATATAGGGTATTACAGGAAATTCATTAAAGGATATGTAAATATTTTCGTGCCCCTAGAGGAATTGTTGAAGGAAAAAGGAAAATTCTACTGGTATGATGCGTACGAATAGGTGTTTAAAACGTTGACTACTGCACCTATTTTACACTTTCCTTTGTGGGAAAAACCATTTCATTTTCATTTTGATTCTTTTGAGATGAAAATTAGCGCAATGTTGGCACAACTAGGCAAAGGAATTATAGACCACCCTATTTATTTTGTAAGTAGGAAGTTGATGCCAGCTGAACATAATTATATAACTACCAAGCGCAAGGCTTTGTCTATTATCTACACGTTGCATAAGTTCAGACATTACTTATTGGAAACCACATTTATCTTCTTTACAAATCATATGACACTTACATATTTGGTAAACAAACATGTTTTGCAAGGGCACCTTTGCAGGTGTATACTACTATTTCATGAGTTTCACTTTACAGTTGTTGTAAAACTAGGGAAAAACAACTCAAGACCTGACCATTTTTCAAGAATAAATTTTGGTGAGGATGTGTATAGCATTGAGGACATAATGTTAGATGCACAGTTGTTTATATTGAATCACACACCCACATAACTAGAGGACATTGTAGAATTATTGCGCACTGGACATGCACTTGAGGGAATGCAAACTTTAGAAAAGAAATAACTTGCAATACACACGACACCTTGCTAGTTGATAGGTAAATATTTGTATAAGCTTTTCCGTGATGAATTTTTGCACTGTTGTGTACTAGAGCATGAGCACGAGGCAATAATAGAAGAAGTTCACATTGGAATTGCAAGGGATCATTATGCAGGTGATGCCACAACTAGTAAGATTTTGATGGCTAGAATGTGGTGGGATACTATATACAAAGATACTAAATAAGATGTCAAGGCATGTGACCATTTTTAGTGCTTTTTGAAGCTTGGAACTAGAGATGAAATTCCTTTGAGGAATATTGCAAGTACCGAACCTTTTGAGAAATGGGTGATTAACTTTGTGGGTCATATTTCCCCACCCGCACGTAGGACAAGTGTGTGTTATATTATAACTTGTACAAATTATCTGGAAGGGTGGGAAGAAGCAACACCTACAAAAGGATTGCATAGCCACTACAATAGCCATATTTTTATGGGAGAAAATTATACACAGGTATAGATGTCCTTTAAGTTTAGCAAGTGATAGGGGAACTCATTTCTTAAATAAGAAAATTAGAATTCTCTTGGTTGAGTTTATGGTGGTACACCATAAGACAACACCTTATCACCCACATGCCAATGGTATTGCTGAAGATTTCAACAAAATTATGGGACAAACATTAAGAAAAAAGTTTGCTGTTGGAAGGAAAGACACAGATGATAAAGTATTGATTTTAATTTGGGCATACATGACCACTTATAAGAGGTTGAATAAGGCCACACCATTTCAGTTGGTGTTTGGCACCGAGGATGCATTTCCTATTAATTTTATGTTATCATCACTGTGTATTACATGTGTAGGAGGACTAGATGATGAAAAATATATGGAGAAGCACATAGAAAAACTAATATAGTTAGATGAGAGGTGCATTATTTCCCAATGGAGCCAAAAGATAGAAAAAGTTAGATAAAACCATGACATGATAGGAATATTAGGAACAAGGAATTTGAGGTTGGAAATATGGTTCTTCTGTATGTTCCAAAGTTTACGTGCTACCCAAGAAAATTAAAATTTCATTGGTTGGGACCATTCATAGTAAAAAATAAACTTGATTTGGGCGCTTGTCAGTTCCATGCACTAGATGGCACACCATTTCCTAGTTACTTCAATGGGAGTAGGTTAAATCCCTACTTTAAATAAAGTTTCTTGGTGTTTGTAATAAGGTAGTATTGCCACTTAGATTAGATTTCCCTTTCATGAATTTCCTTTAATGTGTTCCCCTTCATCGTTGATATGCTCTATCAATTTAATCTAGTGTTTTGTTATAATATGTGCACTTGTGTGCTAGGAGTTGATTGCTATCTATTGGATTCATGCACATTGGACCACACATACTTTTAGTATGGGGTGGATTAGAAAGAAGAAGTGATTGATGCTATGTTACAGATTGGTACGCAAGTAAAAGGTTACAGGTGCTTGGGTAGAAGGTGTTTAAGGAAATTTTCTCATATTAAATACCACATGTAGATGGATGGATGCACAATGTAATGCAAGGTAGGAAGAAACATGGAAAACTACTTGGTATAAGGCACAATGGCTTTGTACTTCGGTGCAGGGAGATGCACGTAAGAAGGTATGTGGCCAAGAAGTAGTGGACGTGTAAGAAGGTAATGAATGGGGCGCAGAAAAAATCAATGGGAAGTGTGGATAAAGGAAGGAAACATCATTTAATGTTGAGTATAGTGGTAGATGAGGAGTAATTAATGCAAAAAATTTAGAAAATTTATATAAGGAATGTTTGTGATGTCATTTTTACCTTGCATGTTGAATTTTTTGAGCTATGAAGAGCATTTCAAAGAGAAATTTGAGCGCGTAGTGCGAGAGAAGAGAATTTAAAGGAATCAAACCAATGTTATTTATGCATGACTATTAACAAAGCTCCATTAGAAGGGTGTTTGAGCAAGTGAAAGGTGTGTGGGAAGAATATTTACTAAGCTAGGGATTCAAAAAAAAAATTGTAGTTATGGCAAGTTATGGCATGCGGAATTCAAATTTTAGAGGTCGAACAAGTTCAAGGAAACATTTTAGAATTCACAATGGTACCCAAATGAGAAACTAGGGAAGCTATGTTAGAAATCACAAGCACTGAGAGGGGGGTGAATCAGTGCTGGTCAATTTAATAATTTTTAACACTTCTTGACTAGAATTAGAAATTAGACCATGAACAAAAATTAAAGTACATGCAAGAAGGCAAATGTTTAGGAAACCAAAATTATAATGGGAAAATCATAGAGGGAAAAATCCCACTTGAAACCAAGACTTTTATCAAGAACATCAATTCCTAGTATCCACAGATATACATTTTGGTTAAGAACCCATATAACCTATGAAGTGATTTTTGGTGTTCTTTTTGAGCTCACCCCATGTTTTGAAATATGTCCTTGAAAAATTTGTTTCCCATGCTTACAAAGGTCTATAACACATGAAAATCTATACACCTTCGAAAATAAATTGATTTCAAACTAAGAAAGCTATTGATTCTGTGTGTGAATTTGTTATGAAAAATTTGAGTAACCATGCCCATGTTTTTAATGTAGAAAATACCTCTTGAAAGTTACCAATGAACTGTGTAAATATCCCTACAAAATTCCCTGTGTGTTGATTCAGTCTAAGTTCTTATGCAAACTGCATTTATTCCTCGACGCATGAAAACACATGGCGTGTTTTGGGTTTACTTTACGATATCAAGCTTGATTTGAATATTTTTAGGATAAATTTAAATGTGCAATGTGAAAATAATCCCTGAAGCCTAATATAATATTCAAGGGAATATTCATGAGAGCATAATGCAAAATGTGGACACAACCTGACTCCCTGAAAGGAAACACGTGTAAAGATATAATTGGAGCAGGGACACGAGAATTTTATTCACCTTTGCATTTTACACCCGTTAAAGTGCAAAGTGAAAAGTTTAGTTTCAAGTTTGAAGCTTGAAGGGGGACATGTGTCAATTCTGTAATCAAAGTCAACAGTGGGTGATCAGGGCAAATTTACAGTTTTGTACCCTTTCAACAAATGAGTAGAAGGAAGGTAATATGTGAAAACAGAGGGTCAAAAATTTGAGAAATAAGGGAACAAAGTCTTATGATTCTTTGAGACATGTAATTGGTAAAAAAAACCCTAGGCCGAATGACTTAGGCATGTGGACTAAGCATATGGAATACACGAGAATGAAGAAAGATGCATTTCGCATCTTACAATGACGGTGTGTAGATCATTTTACAAAAATATTCCAAATCCCATTAAAAGCTAAAAAGGGGTTCATTAATGCACTAGCCATATGGGATTAAATTACATTAATGTGAAGGACTCGTGTAAGGGACATACACAGATGATAGGACCCGAAAAGATTGCAATAGTTGAAAAGAAAGAAAAAGCTAAAAATTATGAAAATTCCCCACGAACGCAATCTTTGACATTAAAGCATGAATCTTTGAGCCATTAATATGGTATATTTTTATAAACCATTCTACTGGTACTCCAAAGGTTTTTTTTTTGAAAGGATTTGTAATTATTGAAAGAGAGCTGAAGCAAACATTAGCCCCAACGATCAGATTTTAGTTGTAACACTTTTCAGTCAAATTTCGAGCAGCGACTGAAATTTTGCTAAAAGGTGAGTTCCTCAGTTACCATATTTTCTGTGATATTTTTAGAATCAATTTTAAAATGGTTTGATTTTTTTTTGTGAAAAGGAGTTTAATAAAACTGTGTCAGAACAATGAAGCTTCAAATATTAACCATGAAAACAAGTTCCAATCGTAGTTCCCCCTGGATAGAATTGCAGACTATGACATTGCATCTGTCGACCTAGAAGATTTTAGGCAAAGGTTAAACTCCCCTGAAAGAAGTGACCACATGACCTAAATATCCAAAAATGTTATTGACCTTGGTGCAACTTTCCCTCCCGCTATACCATGACTGGAGCTTGTATGGGTATGTGCTCAACACTATAATCCTATAATTAGAGAAGTTTGGGATGGGAAAGGAGATTTGGTTTTATTTTTTCAGGAGAAAGTGTTTGAAAAAATATTGGGGTTTCCTCCCACAACTGAAGAAGGGGATATTACCAAGGATTCAACATAGGAACTGAAGAAGGGGATATTACCAAGGATTCAACATAGGAATATTGGAATTCACATTTGAAGAAATGGATAAAGTTTATGAATTCCCATTAGCTGATTAATCCATGAAATTCCGCCCCTAGAATGACAAAGAAGTTGAATAGAACTTAGTTTATTGAGGAAGTTATAGATGTGATTATATTTCTGAATTGGGTAATGAGTATTGAATCTACTGTCTTTTTTTAGGAATGGATGTATCAGTTCATTCAGGTAATACTTAAAAATAAAAAACCTCTCCCATGGGCTAAGATAATAAGTAACTGTATTCATGAACAAATGATGGGAGTTTCCCATATTGTGAGAGGATAAAATCCTGACATGGTAGAATTTTTCATGTCTTCTTACTTGATTTATAATATTGATTTTCATAGATACTTTCCAGAGTTACTGATGGATGGTGAGCTTAGCAGCTCCAATGTGTATAATGTATTCTTTTAGCTGAAGCTGGAAAATTGTGAAAGGCATTACATAAATATTACAAATCATTTCTTTGCACCCATAATTTTTTTATACCACCTTTACTAGGAGAGTGAGAGATTTTACCATGATGCTAAGAGATTTATTACTGAATGTGGGTGTTATTTTATTCAATTCTGGACCTTTTCATATATCAAGGTTAGTGGTTATGATGGGAAACCCTACTTTCTCCCTAGGTGTGTAAGTGATAAATTGGCATTAATAAAATTGGCTGAGAAATTGTTATCAGTTCACCAATTCATTACAAAAAATCATCTAACATCCCCTATAAATTTCCCCATGATAATTGGGAATTACACTTGCCCAAACATTCAGAAGGAAAAAAAATTGAAAGGAGAAATGCAAAAAATGTACACAGGATAGATTTGAAGAAATAAAACATTATGATATAAATCATCTTTTACGTAGTGTTGTACCTACTTAGATAGAGCATAAACCTCATTATGAGGATTTATGGATGAATTGTGTAAATGAAAGGGAAGTTAGAAAAAGAGAAAATTCAAGAATGACATTATCCTAGATGATTAATTTTGGGGTTATCCAAGATCATGAAGAGTTAGAAGATGATGGGAATGTGATTAGTGAAGAATACATTAGGAATGATATTGCTTCTCATACATTTCCACCAATTAATTGGGATGTTAATGAGAAGAAATATAATCAAGAAAATACTGCAAATATCATTTGACTTTATTTAAGGTGGTTATTCTCAAAAGGAGTGGATGTAAGTTACCAAAATACCACAGTGTTAAGGGAATATATAAATAAAAATATTATTGATGATGTTCTTCCTCCACATAAAAAGGTTTATGCCACTAGGGATGATTCATGGAGACAAAAGCTTAAGATTCCTTCTAAGAGGATGAATTCTATGCCAATAATGGGTGATGTAGGTACCCAAGTTAGTAAAACTAGAACTTCCCTTTCTCAAACAACGAGAAGAACTAGAGAAATACTTTAGGAAGGTATGTTCAAGGGCCATATTGTTCATGCTACCCCTTAAGAGTTGTTCCAGAACCTATTTCAAGGTCCAAAGGAAAGAAGAATATAATAGAATCCACTCCTAAGAAGCCTAAAAAAGAAAATTTGTCTGAAACACCTCATGAATTTCAAACACCAAAGACTAGTCTGCAGGAATCAGAGGAGGAGGAAAAATTCCATCTTAGGAAGTGGAAACAAACTAAGGTGTACAAATAGGTTGATTTAGAGGAGGAAGAGACAACTAAATAAACAATAGATCCTGATGTCCTTATCGTGTCATCTACTATCACCCAATCTCATGTAACTATGTTCATTGAGCAACCTATACATGTGATGGAAACCCTTTCCATTCCAATAGATCTAGTTTATTTTCCCATCAAATAACTGTAGAAATTAATCTGATCTAATACAAAGAATCCATGAAATAGATACACAGACAATAATTGAAATCAACAACTCTATATTATATTTTCATTAATTCACTATTTCAATACACTCCATTATATAGGAGATGTAAAATAACAATCCTTACAACAACATTTGTCTTCATATACAACCATACACACCCATATGGTTTCAACCTCTCACCAATATAATAATAAAACAATACTAATTGTTTTATTATTCTAACTTACTAACTTACCACATACTAACCACATTTTACATTTACTATTTACATTTACATAGTAAATATACTTTCACTAATTTAGCCATAATAATAATTACACATGTAATTATTATTCACCCATACAAATGGAGCACTAATATATATTTCCTAACAATAACAACCCATTATGAATTATCTTGTGTATGATGTCTTAAATCTTCCACAACAACAAAATGAGATTTCCTCATAGTAGATTCCAATTAGTGGGGTAGAAGAAGAAGAGAATATTGTTGAACATGAAGTATAACCTCACACCAAGAACTTCCTAATACAAATAGTACAGGGAGAACATTCAGGTGTGATAGTTACAACAACACCTCAGGAAATTGAAGTAATTACATAAGTTCTTAAAGCCCACATTCCTACAAATAAATTCATTCCTCAGGAACTTTGTGAGACAGTCCCTACTCCTAGCACTAAAGTAGGTGAGGGCTCGATATAAGCAGAATGGGAATTCAGTGACCAACAATCCTTGATAGTTAAAGAAATAGGATACCAATATGAGCCTATGCATGGAATTTAAGATCAGAGCAGGCTTACAGAACAAAACACTCAAGAGGAACCAATGCACATAGCTCTAGAAGGTATGTCTATGCATTATTCATCTTCTAAATCCCTTGTATTCATCTTTGTAACTCTAGTTTTACAATCACTTGATGAACATGAGTCTCCCATAAGGGAATGTATAGATAATGCTATCCCAAAGAAGAAAAAGGTAGAGATAAAGTTGAATAATGATGATCTATAAATCCTGGCTCTCCTCAATCTCGTAAGGCGACCTAAAAAGGAAAATATTATTTCTAGAATGGATCTGAATAGGAAATGGTAATGATTCATAGATGTTGTAACTCCCAAAGATGATATGCCCTGAGGAGAAGTGTCCCCATCTGATTTTATGTCTCCAAGATCTCACTAGGTAATCCTTCAACAAAAGAAATGAAACATGATATTTCTATGGCAGTAGGAGTGTTCAAGAATATTGATGATTTTAAAGAAACCGAGAAAGATTTAAAGGCTAATAATTAAGCATTTTCCAACTTGGTTAGAAAATTGACTAGAACACATAAAGAAGGATGAGTTGAAATTCTTGAGATCGCCAATGATGATATCAGAAAATTAAGTGATGTGGAAGAAAGAGGAAATTCCACTATCCAATGGAAAAATAGTTTGATTACCAAAGGTGAAGAAATAATTAGGGAATCTGTGAAATTTTATTCCCGAAGTTTTGAAAAGGTTGAAGTAACCAAGGTATTAAAAATAATTGTGAAGCTGAGAAATTAATGTGGATTGATATGCTACAAAAAATGGAAGCTATTAAGGGTTTAAGTGATGAATTGGTTGTCAAGGAAGGGATTGTATCTCCTGAGATTGTATGAAATCAACATGAATACTACGAAGCTATAAAGGTAAGAGTGAAGGTTCTAGAAAAATCTGTTGAAATCCTTGATGGGTTAAAATACAAATAATAGACTATATCAAAAGCCTTTATTCCCTAATAGAAAAAATAATTGTGACAAAAAAATGGAGACAATATTAGAATGGAGATTATGGAGAATTTAATCAAAATTTTCAGGAATCATGCTTTAGGTAAAACTAGGGAGCCAAGGGTTTTCAATATATCTACCATGAAAAAAAGGGCATAAATTAAATAAAAAAATGATACACTATCAAGGAAGATTAAAAAGGAAAGATTTATCTTTGTGAAGATCAATGACACATGCATTAAGCATGAAATCATTTTCCACTATCACTCGGGGCCCTATGAGGAGATTCTCACATAAATGATTGAAAGGTTTGATTCTTACAAGAACAGGGTAGGGGATAACTCATTGAATCAACCTATTGGAAAGGACCTTGAAAAGTAAATAAGAAAGAAGATAGAGAGAAAAAAAAACTTACCTTCACAACATATTCTGAAACTAATATTTATTCTAACAAAATGCAGTTTGATAAAAGATTTTTTTTTAGAAATAGAAAAATATCTTTTTCATTTCTCCCATGTTTCACCGTGGTTCCTCCTTCACCCAGCCCAATCAGAAACAAAGGAATATTTCATTTTAAATACACTTCCTTTAATAAGAATTTGAATTTCCTAGAGTTGAGTTTAAAGGATCCTTTGGGACGTTTTTAGGGGTAAATAAGATCAAGTATTTTTATAAGTATGAGGGAACTATCCTCATAAGGGGGTTTTTTTAATAAGATTTTTTGCAAAAAGAAGAATTGAGATATTTTTTTGTGATACTGCTTAATTGTCTGGAAGAAATACATTTTAAGTTTTTAATCTTTTAAATTCTAATGTTAAGATGATTACAATGTATAGTCATTAGTATGCATTAAGATCATTTGTTTTCATGTTCATTTGTCAATAATTTGATAGATTTATATGAGATTTGTTTGATTATGAGATTATTTTAGATGTTCTGGATTCTTTGTATCGAGCATTTGGTTGATCAATCATGTATTATGTTACAATTTTGTATTTCTTGCTTCTCTGAATTACACTGAATCTGTCCTTAGTGATTAATTTTTGTTTATTTGTTCAATATTGTGGTGTGAGAATTTAATTTTCAATATTGAATGAGATTATAAAATCCTCACTGAGATCATTTTGTTGATGGATTTTCATAATATTTTGAGTGAATATTAAGTGTAAGAGATCAGAAGCAAGAAACACTTCATTGAAATATTTTCTCAAGCCTTTATGCTAAGTATTTTAAGGATTGTGTGGAATATTTTTGCTAATTGAGTATCAATGAATGCAAATCTTCCTTTAAGTAGAAAATATGATTAATTGGTGAATTTATATTTATTATCTAGAATTTTATATGTGTTTCAGTGAGCAATATAAGAAGTTGTCATCTAAATATCCATTATCTTGAAATACCCCATCCTTAAAAATACAAACATACCTTTATTATTATTATGCAATACAAGCCTTTTGTCATTAATTTTGTTGTCTTACTTACAAATATCAATTAGAGGAACATTTTATTTCATTTCCTTTATCTAAAATGCAACAGAAATGAAGCTCAATCTACCAATAGTAACCTGTGTTTGGTGAAATAAGTGTATACATCACTTTGTGTGACAAATGTTAAAAGTAAAGTGTTATGTCTATGGCCATGCTTATACCAGACTGATCCATTGTTCTAAAAGATTCAAGAAGAAAAATATTAACCTCTCCGACTATATTTTAGGGTTACACATTGGGTTCTCTCATCTTGGTCAAAGGCATGACCAAAAGTAGCGAGGTTGGCCATTCATTTTGTACGTATCATTCATCCCCTCTAAAACCCTGGTCTAAATAAGTCTTCCAAACATATTCCTCGGCTATAAATGACATAAAATTTCAAGTCTTCCATTATTATAGTTCCCAAGCTTATTTTATGATGTTTCCTAGCCTTAAAAGAGATGTAAATTTAGGTACCAATAACAACTAATTAAAAATCCTTTAAGCACCCACTAGAAGGTAGCAAAGCACCCACTTAGCTAGTTTAGAAAGCTACAACTTACAAGGAGAACCTACTCCTATAACCTAAGCACCCACTTAGGAAGATATATTAACAATGTACAATTTGATCATTTACCTACTTGTTGCTTTATCAAAAAATCATGATCACTATTCTAGGTCACAATTAATCTATGTCTTTATACACCACTTTTCTTCCTAGTTTTTGCACCTTTTCCCTTGTAAATTTCTCATACACATGTTCCCAAGATTGTATCACTCTATGTCATCTGCAACTACAACTCCAATATGCTCATGCAAATGCTTTTTTATTTTGTCATCCTATTTCAGCAACAACTAACTGATCTCCTGTGACTGTATCTCATATATATCTCTATATTTTTATCATATCACTTATTGCACTCACTATATGACTCTCTAAACTATTTCACACTATCAACTTGTTCATAGTCATACCCTTTCTATTGTCATACCCTTTTATCAACTTGTATTTAGTTCATTTCATATGCACCTTCTCTTGATATAGTCATAATTTTTTAGCTTCTTCTCTTAATACCCCATCTACACAAGTTCACCCACTTATTTTAACTAAATTACATTTCTCAAACTTCAAAAGAAAAAAAAGACTTCAAACCCTTGAACTTCTCTTATCTATTTATTTCTTCTACCTTTTTGTGATGTTATATGGAATCAATTATTTCTTGACAAAGATATTACTTTTCACCTTCTAAGTTTGACTTAGAAGAGGCCTTTTCAGTTTGGTAACTCCCTATGGTCTTTAGGATTCTTCATGATATCAACCAATTCAAGATAAAACATTCCATGTCTCTCAAACTTCTCAAGGAGACCAAAATATTAGCATATCAGTCCACTAGATGTGCCTTGGAATATGTCACATGACCATTGATATCACTATTAATCACTAAGCTTATTCAAAGCACTATATCAATCTTTAATTGATTCCAAACATAATGTACTTTAACTTTTAAGCTCTCTATTGAATAATTTGTACTTTGATTCTTAGCTAAGACCTAAATCACAATGAATATACGAAATTTTCCACTATTACATGAATTTTTGAGCTTTCAACACACGTTCAACCCATACACATGTTGACAGAGCTCTTTTTTTATTTTTTGAGTGTTTACATGAAGGAATGGAGTGATGCTACGAAAGATATTTCATAAAAATAGTGATTGATAACCTTGTTCACCATTTTACAGAGAGAACTAAGAAGACTGTCACGAAATTCTTGTCGAATCCTTGATCAAATCAATTTATCTCTTTTGTAACATACTCATGCCAACAAGATAGATGATTCTTCAAATTTCCATGATTTTTTCGTTGGTTAAAAGTTTAGATTTCATCTAAACCCTAGAACTAGGGTTTTTATCTCTGTAATAGCCCAAGAGGATTCAAAATAAATTTTATTTCTCACATGAGTATGGAATTCACAATATCTCTTTCTTGGATTCCTGTACAAGCATCAAGAATATTTTCAACCATTTAAATCATCTTCAAGCACCATTATTTTTCCTCTAGCAACTGAGAGAACCAGTGTCTATTTTGATAACTACAACGACATTACTATTTTAACCAAATGGAATCTAATTTGAGTTTGTTTTGGTGTTCCATATCATGATTTAAGGATTTAGGATTCCACAACTTTATTTTAACCTCAAATTCTCTTTAAGCACCTATGCTTCAACTTGAATTTTGCTCACTTCCCTATCAAATAGAAGCACTAATTGTGTTTTAGGCCATATCGAGCTTTATAGACCTCACAAACACTTATATCTTGTTCAAAATTATTTGAGAGAAAAGAAACATAATGAAAAGAACATTTTACTCTCTTTCATACCCTGAGAGTATGTACAAGGAGGTGAGAACTACATTTTCATTCTGCCTCATACTTCATGACTTGAGCCTACAATGTAGTTTAAGGGAAAATTAGAAATGTGAAACTCTTGCAATATACTAGAGTAATTTTTATTCTTGACCATTCATCTTGAACTTTCAGAGGAATAACAATCCCTTTTCAAGCTCGTCATTTATTCCAAATGACTCCTTTAAGATTGTACTTCCATATTTCCTTATTTTAATAACTTCATTTTTGCACATTCTGAGAACTTTGTACTGAACTTGACCATCTTGCTTATCATTGAAAACCCAAGAAGCATGGAAACATCACTAGTAGATCATAAAAATCTTCAAAGTTTCTCATCCAGGTGATTTGAGGCCAATTATAGCTTTTTACCTCTATCAATTCAAGAATATGTCTAGCAAAAAGAAAATATGCCTCACTAAAATGATGTGAAATTTTTAACCACACATCCTTTTGACAAACCACTTTGTGCACATGATTTATATGATAATTTACTACAATATATAATCTTATGAATTATCTAATTATTCCTTCATTTTTTTGTTTGACACCAGTCTTGAAAAAACATGAATAACTTGCTCAAATGACGTCATGAGGACTTGAAATTTTTCATAAAGCTCAAGGAAACTTTCCTCCACCATATCCCATTGTTTATTTTTCAACATTAGCCTTGAATGTTTCTATAACATCCCTTTTACATGTAATTACAGTTTGGGTTTTTGAGAGCATTGTTGGGTAGAAGTGAATTTTTGCTTCAAAACATATTGCTTGACCTTTTGAGCCCTGAAATTAGTTCATCCACCTAAGATACACACGCTCCAAGTTTTTACTTCTTCACTTTTCACCATAAAGAAACAACCTACCTGACTCACATGCACCTATAAAGCATAAATTTGACTCAGTAAGGATTGATATGGACTCAACACTTTTTGACTCTCTGAACACACTATTTACATGAAAAATATGCATGAGGACATTGCACTAAGAAATTAATGACAATCATGACACAAGGTGGGGAAAAAATCCCCCTTTTTCATTGATGTCAACACTCACACAAACCGAGGTGAATTGATGATAACGTGACAAACCACATGACTGACTAGCAACATATTCATATTATCCTAGGATCACATTCTACCCCTTTTAAATCCATTAAAAATATGGGGAAAACAAAGAAATGATGAGCAACAACAAGAGAAAAGACATACACCTTAGATTTCTCCCCCTAGGCTTTTAGGCATACTTAAGACCATACAACCACCAAACATGACTCAAGACCATTTTGACATATATTGATTTGAAACCATAGATGAACTGATCATGGATTCACAAGAAAGAAACTTGTGTGGAATAAAATTCTAAACAACACCATGAGCTATTAAACTAGACACACTGAGATGATGCACTCCTTACCCTCTATTTTGATCTTTGTGGAAACATTTTGGCTATGCATAAACTAAGCCACTTACATCATGAGATCTACTTTGATCATAAAAGAGTAGAAATATCAACTTGACATCCTCTATAAACCTTCTTCAATACATGGTTCTAACTTACACTTGGATTTAAAAACACCTTGTTCAAATCCTAACAAGGTCTGACATGAAATTTTGCATCCCTCAATAGACTTGGATATTTTCATAAATATTATTTTATCTGTGTAGAATTTTGAGATAATTTATTGTGAAGACATCCACACATTAGAAGTATGATACTGTGTGAAATTTGGATACCAACTTATGAACTCATAGAAAATATGATATCAACCTTAGAGAACCATGCATCTTTAAGACCTAACACATAGATGACATCTTGATCAGTGTCGATAGATGTTTAACACATCCTGACAATATTGACTTCATAACATATCAACTAATCTCAGAGAACCCCCATTCTTAAAATCACCCTTTAACATACTTGTGCAAAAATTGGAACCATTTAGCTTACTAGAAACTCAATATTTTCACCTTGAGACAAATTTCAAGCTCATGAACTACTTACACTGTCTCTTATGACTTGGAAGACCTTCTCAAACCTGATGGAGATCCAATAACCCTTTGAAGATAAAGCATACACTTTTTCATACTCTATGATTAACCTTCTAGAATCTACAGAGGTCTTCAACACCTTCTTAGATGCCAATGAGATCTAACTCCCACTAATTTAGTACAACCTTACCTTTAGAAACAACTTTCGTTGTCATCATGGCACTGTAACTATCTTAGAGTGACATAATTCACAACTAGAGAAAACTCAAGAACACCAAGAAAACATTTTTCATTTCTTTAATATATCATACCACCTTAAACTTAGATTGAAGTGGTAAGTAAGCCTTCATACCTAGGAAGATGTGTATTTAATGTTCTATACCTGTAGGAGTACATTTCTTCTTAAACACAGTTCAAGGTTTCATGAATCACAATAGGTCTACTTACTTATTTTTACTTCAGATGAAAATTATTCTTCATACCTTTTATGTACCAAATTTGGGAGCACAAGAATCTATCATAGGTATTAAGACCTTTAAAAATTGTCCTTGGAACACTTAAAATGATGTGTTCATCATATACACTTTCAATCTTAACACCTTCAAGTGAAATTTGACACTTAAAGATATAAATCAACATATTTCACATACTTAGACATGAGGAAAAATATACATACCCTTCACTTGGTTTACTTTTCTTGATGCATGAAAAAACTCACATTCCTGTGATGAATACAAGAAGTATCATGCAATCCTTAACTACTGTTTTGTTGAGATTTCATAGAAAAAAACACATAGAAAAGAACATACCCTACATAAAATTTATTAAAACCAAACTTGGTCTAGTAGTACATTGAGAATCTCATCCCTTTTACATTTTTGTGAGGTACATCATTGACCAAATCATCTGTAACATGTCTTTGGATTTTGTAAACCTTATCCTCTTTGATAATAGTTCTCTCAGATCTTGAACATTATATTTAGATCCATATACCTTTCCTCTAAGCGTTCCAAGATATTTTAAGATTAAATATTCACTCTAACACTTTTTCTCAAGGATTTTCACATCTCATGGGTTCACAAATAGCCATCTAGAAGCTATTCAATCTAGAAATGATTTTCATTATGATTCAGATCATGTCTAAAGAAATGCACAAGTATTGAAATACTTTATAAGACCTTCTTAGACCCATGTGGGATGAAGTTTTTAACTCATTTTAACAGTCTTCTAACCAAACTTCGCAATCATACTAACCTTCAGCTCATGGATAAAACTGTGTTAGGACCCTTTGGAAAATCAAAATTCTAACTAATAATTCTATGTGCACCTTGAACTACCTCATGATGCACCTGTGGAGATGCCATTTTGCATTTTTTAGAGTTTGAAACAGTCGACATATTCATTGATCTGTGTATTATAACTCTATTCTCTAAGACTTTCATACATAGATTTGTCATATTACAAATATCTTGACAAACTTATTTGACTTATAAGACCCTTTTAGCCCCTGTAGACTCACATTCTTCAAGATAATTTGCATATACCTTACTATTGACTGTGATAGTACTCAAGACACTTTGACACACACTTAGCCACCTTAGACTGCACCATTTTTCATATAGGTACTCATTCATGTAATGTCTTATTAGGTGGATGCAAAAACAAATTGATGAACTATGGTAGAGAAACCCATTTTTTCTGAGTGACCTTCCATCAATAATCGTTGAAATATTATGTCCAAAGAAGAGTATCCATTACTTGCATAGTACTTCTTCTTGATTAGTTCTTTCAAACTCAATGAGAGTTAGCTTGAACTTTGTCATAAATACCTATGACTGCAAGCATACACAAGACCTTAAATCACGTAGATCCTTCATAGAGTCCTTTTCTAGGTCATACAAACCAAAAATTAGCCATGAATTCAATCAATTACTCCTTAAAACTTCACTTTACATGCATACTACTCAATGTGCACTTTACTGTACCAATTTTTATAGAGGTACTTTAGGAATCTTTTTAAATTTCACTAGAACTCAATTTCTAACCTTGATAACAATCATAGATATCTTGTAATGAAGACATCCTTATGAATTGAAATATTTTAAAACCTTCAGCCCTCATTATCATGATGATATGCATAAAATTTTAGCCTAAAATATCATCATTTAGTTGTACAAACCTTAGTTTCCTTGGTTTTATTTTGATTTAACCTTCAGGAGCATTGCACAGGTCTTCATCACCAAATTTAAAGAGTTGGTTAACTCTCATGATGACATAAGAACATACATACGAATTTTTAGGGGACTCTCTACACCTTTTGGATCTTAGAACACAACACTTTTATGACACAAAAACTCAGAGTGATGCTAAGAAACTTAAAACTCAGAGACTCAGGATGACCTTTTGTTATCCCAGAGTCACCTTTATATCTTCCTTCTTAATAATAAATCATAGAGATAATTGATGCATCCATTTACAACACATGAATAAACTTATGACACCATCAAGAATAAATTTTTGACACCAAACATCTCATAGATCACAAACACTTTAAAAAACTCCTTATTACATAACTATGAGACTTATGAACAATCACAACTGACTTAGATAAAAAAACTTCATTGTGATTAGACTAACATGAGCTAATAATGAATAAAAAATTTAGTTCAAGGATTTTCACACTAGAATAATTAAATATAACCTTAACATTCACACAAGATGACATACCTTATACACCATGAATAGGACTCATACTGACTTTGACAGCTCCCCCTCACTCCAAATCTTCATTATCACTGATATACATCTAAGAATCCTAGTAGAGGCATGTGTCACCATGTGAGGTTACTTCATAAAATAATATAGTCATTAAAGTAATATGATGACTTCATTTCTTTCCTTTGTCTCTTGTCATTTTCTTTAGGTGTACTCATTGGTGATAATATCATCATCCAAGTTCTTACTTTCAGATTCACTGTATGAAAAAAATTTCATATTGCATTTTATATGTCTTCTCTAGCTCATATTTAGGTAGTAATTATTCATTAATTTCTATAGAATTAGCTTCATTTTTATCAGATTCAGTCATTTCCTCCTGATGCCTTGCCTGAAGTTGTCTCTTCATTTGCTAGTTCTGATTCTTTCTTGGATGGTTCTAAATGAATGTGTTTGATTTCATAATTTCTTCTATATATGATCTTACTTCCTATGACATTGTCTTGTAAAGTTTACAACTCTGTTGCACTTCAAGCAAACAAGGTGACTCCTGTCTCTTGGTGTTATTTTTGTCCATTCTTGCTTCAAGGGTTCCTCAAGAAAGAATTTCTCTATGTGACCCTTCTCATGAAAATTATAAAAATTATGTTCTTCTCATGCTTAGTTTTACAATCTCTCCATTGATGATCCTTTTCTATATTTCTAAAATACGTTTCTATCTCTATGTCCAAAAACATGGCATGAAAAACAATATTCATTAAATTTTCTCTCATAACTGGATGCATTTGGTTTTTTGATTGACTTGGATCTCTCCTGTGTTGGTATCCTTAGTCTTCTTCTTGTTTGTTTGCTTTCTAGGATCAAACTTTTCATATTACATTGTTCTCTAAACACCTTTGACAACATTCATGGCTTGATTAATCGTTGAAGTCTGTTTGCTTTTCTTGTTCCATTTCTTCTCTGAGAGTATTCAGATGTGCACTTAATTTTTCACAGTCTTCACTATTTTCTTGGATGGATGGTTAACATGAATTATGTTTCATTATACTAGAATGTCTTTTTAAGTCATTAAACTTATTTGTAACTTGTTTCAGTTCAATCTTCAGGGTCATTACTTCCTTTTCAAGTTCCACGTAGTCATTATCCTTTTCGTTCAGAGCTCTTGAAATATTTTCTACAAATGAAGCCATTTAATTAAGTTCTTGGCCATGTCGAGATTCGATGTGCTTAATATCATTCTTTAGTCCTTTTATAAGAGATTGAGAAATCTCACATTTTATCTTCAATATTTATTCATCTATAGAACCCATGTTTGTATCTTCAAGATCACCTCCAAGCTGTTAGGATTAACACCAGAGGACTACACTATGATACCAATTGTTGGAAATCACAAGCACTGAGAGGGGGGAGAATCAATGCTAATCAATTTAACAATTTCCAACACTTCTTGACTAGAATCAACAATCAAACCATGAACACAAATTAAATTACATGTAAGAAGGAAAATGTTCTTGCACACCATAATTATAGTGGGAACCCCATAAAGGGAGAAAAACCAACTTGAAATCAAGACTTTTATTAGGAACACCAATTCCTAGTATCCGTACAGATATATATTTTGGTTGACCACCCACACAACCTATGAAGAACCTACTTCAAAATCCTTCAATAACCCACTGGAAGAAACCCAAGCACCCACTTAGCTAGTTTAGCAAGTTGTAAACTGTACAAGGAGAACCTACTCTTGTAACCTAAGTAATGAATTTAGGAATATAAAATAATAACAATGTACAATTTGATTATTTAGCTAATTGTTGCTACATCAATAAATCATCAGCACCCTTCTATATCACAAAATCATCTAAGTCTTCTTACACCACTTTTATTCCTAGTTTTTGCACCTTTTCCTCTATGAATTGCTCATATATATTTTCCCAATATTGTCTCACTCTTTTAGCAACAACTACAACTCCAATATTCTCATGTACATGTTTATTATTTTGTCATTCTATTTCAGCAACAACTAACTGATCTCCTGTGACTATATCTCATATATATCTCTATATTTGTAATCATATAACTTATTGCACTCACTAAATGACTCTCTAAACTTTTTCACACTATCAACTTGTTCATAGTCATACCCTATCTATTGTCACACCCTTTTATCAACTTGTATTCAATTCATTTCATATGCACCTTCTCCTTATAGAGTCATACATTTTCAGCTTCTTCTCTTAATACCCCATCTACATAAGCTCACCCACTTATTTTAACTAAATTGCACTTCTAAATCTTCATAAAGAAAACAAAAAGACTTCAAACCCTTCAACTTCTCTTATCTATTTATTTCTTCTGCCTTTTTGTAATGTTATACATGGAATCAACTATTTCTTAACCAAGAGAGGAATTTTCACCTTCTAATTTTTATTTGGAAGAGGTATTTTCAGTTTTGTAACTCCCTATGGTCTTTAGGATTCTTCATGATATCAACCAATTCAAGATAAAACATTCCATGTCTCTCAAAATTCTCAAGGAGACCAAATTCTTAGCATATCGGTCCACTAGTTGTGCTCTGGACTATGTCACTATTGGGATAATGAAATATATCCAAAATATGGAAGGTGCAGAAGGATTAAGTGCACAGGCATAGGGCACATAGGTGCACGTAGAATTATAGGGGAGCAGGGCATGCCCAGGAAAGAACATAGTCAGGGTTTATCCATTTTCTAGTATGAGGCTAAATGTGGACATGGAGTGTAGAGAAATTTTTTAGGAGACTTGGAAAACATGCAAAGGCTATTTTGGAGAGTGGGAGATCAAGCACCATGCATAGTTTTAGAGCTATTAATAGGATTATATTTCAATTTATTAGTATATATTCTATTATTAATGAGTTTGCATGCTCTTGTACTCATCTTGTAGTGGCGAATGGACATTATTAGCATGTAGCCTATTTTGAGGGTGCATAGGTGGTGAAGGGCAAGACCCCACTACCTATATATATGTATTGATTTTCATGGTTTAGGGATCATTGATATTTTGTAAGGTTATGATGCTGGTTGTTGAGAGCACGTAACCTATGGTGATAACATTATATATGTATGAAGCTTCTGTGTTTTACAAAAATTAATATAATGTACCTTTGTGGTTGGAAATTAGTTGTTGACTTAACTAAGCATGGATCTTATATGGTAAATCTGATTATGGTTCTTGTTTAGATTTTCTTACATATGGCTTATATCTAGATCTACTTTGTGTTATACAATATACTTGATTATCTGTTATGGATATGGAGTATTTGTATGATCATGTCAACTTCTTGAGAAAGCTGATATAGAAGAGGGACATGGTACCTTTACGCACTTCGAGTGAACGCTCAGTTATGGCTGAGTGATGTGCAAGTTTTCCTTGGGATTTTGTGCGTAAAATAAGACTACATTATGGTTATGTTTCTAAGACCTCTTTTTTATTTTTTTGTTAGGATGTTGCATGATGAAGATGTACCGATTGAATTTTTCCAGTATTGAAGAGTGCCTAGACAATTTGGAGGAAGAGTATGCTAACAGATTTAGCACTAGACCTACATTTAATGCACGTATGTGGATTAAACAAAATTTGTATCACAAGCTATAAGATACGTTCTTCACTTCATGAGTGGCTGGTAGCTTATGCATTAAAGAGAAATTAGAGGTTTCGAACACTTTTTTGGACACATGAAGAATTCTATGCTTTGCATGATGCTAATTTGACTTAGACACACACTATAGACCATTGGTGAAGTGGTGTTTTGAATAGATATATTTTTGAGTACATAGTTTCTACTTATTCCTATCTAGAGTTTGCGAAGTTCTAGTTCTTACGAGAACCCATAGGATCATATTTGTGCAACATCCCCTTAGCGATTAAGATCTTGATTATGACTCTAGATTTGGAACAACGTCCTATGGATAATTAAACCCTGCCACATGTAGGGGTAGGAACAAGTGTGGTGAAAGATGGAAGACTTGACAGTAGAAAGAAAAAGAGACAAAAGGTGGCTTAAGTTTAACAAAGCACGCAAGAGGGATTTGGTTAAACACCATGAAATTGTGGAAAGAATGGTGTTGTGGAGGGAGATGGCTTGTAAAGGATTTGTAGATCACATAGAAGACGTGGAGTCAGAACATCTAGAACTCCCCTATTTGGGAAAGCATGGTAGAAAACCCTCTTTGGTTTCGGATGAAGGCACGTCTAAAAAAATATTGAGAACCATGGGTGCACATCTAATTCTACCTAACAACCTAGCCCTTGCACTTAGTTTTCTATTTTCTATGACAATTATCAGTAAGCAAGCTACTGTGGGCAGTAGAGTAGTGACAAATAGAGTTAATTTTTAGTCAAGTTCAAGAGTTAATCAAGTATATTATTCATCTATGGTAGTGTAATCATTGTCTATGTTATTTAGAGGTCCGATTGGAGGTATCTTTTCTAGTTTGTCATCAACACAAAATATTGGAATCACATATGGAAGTAGAACAACTTCACAGACTATGGAAGTTCATTTTAGCATAACTATTGGGACACAAGGTATTACATCCTCTATTCCATTTCCTACTATAGGAGGAGGATTATGAGGGTTAGGTGGCTAAGGATTTAGCGGATATGGTGGTTTTGGGGGCAAAGGAAACATATGAGGTAATACAGGTTCTTGATCTGGTGGGCACGGTTCACACCAGCCCCAAACAATCTATATGGAGATGTATATATTGTCATCTAGAATACAGAGGAATAAAAGATACAACTGAGCATGTACATATGTGTGAAAATATATGGTGTGCAAAGTGTATCACAACTCCAGAGTGCAAGGTAAGTCAGTTCGCAACTACACTGCAAGGGCACACACATAGTTGGTGCATGAAATATTATCCGAATTGGACTTATGTGAACTATACTGAATTGTGTGATGATTTCTTGGTGGATTTCCAGATACCTGAGTTTGAGAAGAAAAGCATCAACGCATTGAACGAAATCAAACATGGCATGGCTAAGAGTGTTCAGGAGTATGATGCATGGTTCAAAACCCTTTTGTCAAAGTTATCTTATGACATACACTAATTCAGCATGCTTAGTGGTTCATTGAATGTTTGATCACGTCATTTAGAAGGGAACTATCACACAAGACTAATATAGATTTGTGTGAGGAAATTGAAGCAAATCTACGCACCAAGGTAGTTAGGAGTGTAGACATAAGCATAAGCCCATTCTTAGAAGATCAAATTGTGGAGACGGTAAAACAGTTCTAAAAATTATTAGCTAATTTGGCACATGAGACATGTAGTGGTATTTGGTGCATAGATTGTGAAGTATAAGGACATACTAAGGATATTTTCCCTCATAAATCAATATGCACCATGTTGTTGGATTGTGATATATCTAACTTAGACCATGATTCAAGTAGGTGCCTATAGTTAAAACACACAATAAGGATGAATGTGTCCTGTCATTGCAAGATCTATAGGTCTACCATGCATGATACTAATAATTACAAGTTGATTGATCAGATTCATGATGCTATTGATACTGGTGTGTATTATACCAGAGTTGCAAATAATTCAAAGGAATAAGGTGAGAATCATGATCGTAATAAAAATGAAGGACATACCATAACTCTACCCTTTGCATTGTTGAGTAGACAAAATGTTTGTCTAAGGAAAAGACACATGAAGGATGCATGTATAGGAACAAGGTGCATTTTAAGGCACGAGAAGATAGGAAAGGAAACAAGTGCTTGAACACTTTGGATTAGGACTTAGCTATTTTTGTGGATAAGGACTATTTTCTGAGATAATGTGTGGAGCACACATAGAGATGAAGACTTGTGCTACATGCAATGGTATTTTCGGAACAATCGGTAGATAAGCGACATGCATAGTTTAAGCTAATAATAGGATTTCTACTTGGATTTAACTATATGAAATATATTATTAGAGCACTTGCATGTTGTGAATACTATTGTAAAGGCACATGACTATTATCAGCATATGAATTGTTTTGAGAAGTGCATGGGTTGTGAAGGGAAAGTCTCTACCCCTATAAATATGTATTGATTTGTGTAGTTTAGTGTGGTAAATTATTGTAGAGTTGTGTTGCTGGTTTTGACATGCACATGACTCATGGAGATACTGATATAGTGTAAAAAGCTTTTGTGTTTTAAAGTATTTAATGAAACAAAGTATATTGGTTAGATAATGGTATTAGACATAACTGAATCTGGTTCTTGTATGCTTAATCTTATCATAGTTATTGTTTACTTCATTTATTATGATTCTCTAAGATATAAATCTGGATTATACATTGTGGAATGTTTATGAATAATTATGAATCTGAATATGTTTAAACATAATCATGTTAACATTATATACAAGAAAATATAAAGAGGGACCTGGTGCCTTTACACACTTTGGGTGAGCACTTAACTTAGGCTGAGTGATGTGTCAATGCGCCTGGGTTATTCATAGTAAATTATAGGCTGAATCATTGGTTCAGTTGTCGGGACCTCTTTTTCAACTTTTTTTAGGATGTTTTGTTTTGAAGATGTACCATTTGACCTTATCAAGTGTTGAGGAGTGGATATTAGATCTGGAAGAAGAATACACTTGGAGATTGATCATAGGATCTGAGTTTGACGTGCACACATGGGTGGAGCAGAAATTGTATGAAAATTTATATGAGAGTTTCTTTTCTATCTTTCCGATAGAAATATATGAGTGGTTGTATGCTTATGCATATAAAAGGAATTGGAGGTTTCACATAGTTGTCTGGAGTTAGGAAGATTTTTAGGCCCTCTATGATACATATTTTATTTAGACATGTGCTATGGACATTTGGTTCCGTGGTGTTCTGAATAGCTATATTTTGGAGTACTCAATTTCCACTTATTATTTCCCAGAGGTATCTGAGTTCCAATTTTTATGTTATCCCAAGGAAACCTATCTGTAAGGCATTCCACTAGTGATCAAAATATTGATGGTTACCATGAATTGGGAAGATAAGCCGATGGCGAGCTAAACTCCACCACACGCGGAGGCAGGAGTAGGTTTGGTGAAAGATGGTGGACCTTGTCACAGAGAGGAAAAGAGAAGAAAGTTGGATCAAGTTCAATGAGGTACACGAGAGGGATTTAGAGAATAAATGTGAGGTTACAGAATGGATGGCATTGTGGAGAGAGATGGCTCATGAAGGATTTGGAACACACACAGAGGACATGGATCTAGAGCATTTGGAACTCTACCATTTGGGAAAGCATGAAAGGGAACCCTCCTCTTCCCCTTATGAGAGCATGCTAGTAGAGACGACATAGGCCATGGGTGTGCATCTGAATCAACCTGGAAACCTAGCCCTTGTGCTTGGTTTTCTAGTTTCTAGTATAACCAGTAGTCATCAAGCTAGTTTAGGTAGTACAATAACAAGAGTGAATCAAATAGAAAGTACATCTATGGCCGGATAGATGTATTCCTTTTTATTTTGAGGTACCTTTTCAGGAGTGTTGTTGGTGCAAAACTTAGTTGTGTAGAATTTTGGACTCACCTCTAGGAATAGTACCACCTCACAGATTGTAGGAGTTCAGTTTAGTACCACTATTGAGACTTAGGGTTGTACATCATTTGGTTCACTACCTGCTACAGGTATAGGATTAGGGGGCATAGGTGGCAATCGTTATGGTGGGTTTAGAGGTAGAGGTAACATAGTTGGATCAAGATCTGGTGGGCATGGTCCTCACCAACCCCAGAATATTTACATAGAGATATCACTTCATCTTCCAGAGTATAGGGGAATAGAATATGTTGTTGAGAATGTGCACATGTTTGAGATATTGTGGCACACAAAAGGGATCATGGCTTCTGAGCACAAGGAAAGTCAGTTTGTAACTACGTTATAGGGACACACATATTTGGTACAAGAATTTTTACCCTAATCATACTTGTGTAGATTACACAATGTTATGGGATGATTTCCTTAAGAAATTTTATATACCTCAGGGATATTAAGTAGGGCACTACTGAGAGTGCTCGAGAATATGACGCCCATTTCAAAACATTTTTGTCCAAAATTTCCTATGATATCCATGCAAGAAAACATGCACATTTTTTCATCAGAGGCTTGATCACACCTTGTAAGAGGGCATTGTCACATAAGACATATATGGATCCATGCAAAGAATTTGAAGTAGCATTGTGCATTGAGGCAATAAGAAGTATAGACACTAGAGTGAGCCCATTCTTGGAAGCTCATATTACAGCTATGATAAAACAGTTGGAGAAACTATCGGCCAATTCCACACATGAGACCCACACTAGGATTTGGTGTATAGATTTTGAAGTGGAGGGGCACACTAAGGATAGTTATCCCCACAGATCAGTGCGTTCATTATTTCTAGAGTGCGAGATATGTCATTTAGACCATGATGCAAGCCATTACACATTGTTACAACACACGATTAGGAATAACGTATCTTTCTATTATAAGATTTTCTATTCCACGACTCACAATACCGAAGGTTACATTTTGATTGATCAGATCCATGATGCCATTGATATTGGCGTATGATAGATAGAAGTTTTGAATAACTCTAAAGGAAAAAGTGAGCACCATGATCATGATCACACTCAAGTGCACTAAGATTAGAATGAAGGGCGCTTTAAAGGAGGTCATGGTAGAGGTCAAGGATACCATGGTGGATTCAGGGGCCGAGGCTGTAGTGATGGATGAGGGGAGTTTCCTCATGGAATATATTATACATGTAGATCTCACGACCACTATAGGTGTGAATTTCCTTAGAATATTACTTTTTATTTTTGTGGAAAGAATCACAATTATGAAGAGTGCCCAAACTTATATGAACATCTTAGAAAGTAACATAAACAAGAGAATAAGGGTGTAGTGATGGTTAGAATAAAACACGCCATGGAAAGCCAATGGATGCCAAAGTTAACACCGGATCCTGAGGTAGTACCTATGAAAATTACTACACGCGCTGAAGTTGTGCGCACCAGAGAAGTGCTGCAACAAAAGCCTACCATTACTAGGGAGGAGGTATTACATGCAAGATACCCATATCCTGCACATCAAAAGGAGGTTTATTAGGAAACCATGGAGGTACTCATAAATCATCAGGGTGAAATACAATGTTTAGAGGAACAGTCGTGGAAGTTGGAGAAAAAAAAAGGTAGCAGAGACAGTTTAGTCAGATGTTGATGATCTGAAAGAGGTACATATTATGCTACGCCAGGAGAATATTATTCCATTACTAGGGAATTGGTTAAAGGGAAACACTCCATGCGTAATTATTGATAATGGAAGGCAAATCCTACATGTTAATCTCCCCCCTCATAGCTTGGATTATGACAAGTAAATCACCCTGAATGTTGTTATGGATGGGTGGATTTTGAGTAATAGATTGATTGACATAGGCACGAAAGTTAATGTGCTTACTTTAGATGCATGGGTGCATATGGGAAGACCTCCATTAAAGCCATCCTCTAATGTACTGTTTATGGAAAATTGAACTAAGGCCACTCTGATAGGAGTTTTAAATGATGCATTACATTACTATACAAGGGGCCAAGTTCACTAGATACTTTGCGGTTTTAGTGCTTTCAGAAGCAGAAAACTTCCCAACTCTACTTGGATGCCCTTGGTGTTATGAAAATAATGTTGATATATGGTTTAACAAGGGGTATATCAATTTTGAGAAAAAGGAAGAACAAGTTATTATCCCTTTGAAAAATGGGAAATCTACACCTTATGTTAAACCTTTAAGTGAGGAAGACCTTAGCAAAATTTATGTGCGTGCCATTTGAGATCCAAAATTCCTTGAGCCATCTATGGAAGGAATCCTCTAATGGGAGGATGTACAGTCTCTTAGTGATACTACAAGTATTACTTGTGATAATTTGGCACATGACACCTACGATATGGTTGGGCATGAAGTAAGAAGCACATTTGCGTGAGGAGGAAAACCTCACTGTATTAGGAGGATAAGTAACAACCTTATACCTCGATACACTAGTGAAGGAGACCCTGAGGTATTCTTGTGTGCCATGGAAGAATAATGGAAGGATCATGTGGAAAGAAGAAATATGTTGGTATATACCCTATGTGGGATAACAGGGCACTGGTATATGGTTCACAAAGATAATCTCATAGAATGGAATGATGTGAGAATTGATCTAACAACCTGGTTTCTTGGGAGAAATGTGCCTACTCAAATCTGCACATATCATGGTAATCATTGTATTCAACACCCTGTTCAACAGTGTGAGAGACACTAAAAAAAGGGGCAGGAAGCTTTACCACATTTTTCGTGGGTGTAAAAACTTTATTTCACTTTACGCGGATGTGCACATGCTTGGTATGTTTATGCGGAGCTGCATAGGGAGATTAGAAATTAGCAAGACTTGACTACAAGAATGATCCATAATTTTGACTAATTCTCCACTAAATCTTCAGTGAAAGAGGCATTACAAGTTATGGAGTGATTGACTATGGGAGAAAGTGTAAAGGATGAAGAACTCATTCAAGAGTTACTTAGTGAGGTAGACATAGGAGCGCATTTTGATGAAGTAGATGAGACAAATGTTAAACTACTTGAGTGTGCTTTCCTTGTGAAAAAGAAAAAAAATATGTTCTACATAGTGGATAACAAAGACATAGAAAATTTGGACATAGATCAGTTAGAAGATACGTATGAAGTCTTAGAAAGTGCGGATAAGAAGGTGCACACCTATCATGAACCTATGAAGACCAAGAAAGTGAAAATTGACACAAATGTTGAACCTAAGGAAGACATAATTGGAGACTATTGGTCTGATTCTAAGGTGGCTAAGATAATTAAGTTACTATGCAATTTCAAGGACTTATTTCTTGAAGGCTACCATGAGTTAAAGGGATTGCATGAGTCTTTAGGTGAGATGAAGATCAAGTTAAAGGAAGGTGCGCACCTAGATAGGAAGAGACCTTACAGGATGAACCCTAACCAGTGCATAAAAGTTAAAGAAGAAATTGACAAGATGTTGAAATATGACATCATTAAGCCCCTAGAAGAATCAAAGTGGGTTAGCCCCATGGTAATTAGTATAAATAAAGATGGTTGGATTAGGATTTATGTGGACTACATGGAGATGAATGCTACATGTGTGCTTGATCCTTTTCCTACACATTTCACCGAGGAAATATTAGAAGGCGTTGTAGGGTGCAAAATTTACTTTTTTACAGATGGATTCTATGGGTCTCATCAAGTAAGAATTGCAAAGGAGGATCAAGAGAAAACAACTTTTACCACTGAATGGGGAAAATTTGCATACACGGTGATGCCCTTTAGACTGAAGAATGCATGTGCATTATTTTCATGCATTGTGGTTCAAGCATTCCAAGATTTTATTCACAAATTCTTACAGGTTTACTTGGATGATTGGACAATATATGGGTTTGTCAAGGATAATTGTGACAGTTTGTGATTAATGTTTGAGAGGTGTAGACAGTTAAACATCTCTTTAAACATCAAGAAATGCATATTTGCTACACCTTTTAGAACTCTCTTAGGGCATATCATTTGTAAGGAGGGTTTATTAGTACATCTAGCCAAGGTTGAAATTGTCTTAGGCCTGGAAGAGCCTACTAGTCAGAGTGAGGTGCGCCAGATTCTTGGGCCGCACAAGGTATTACAATTTTTTTATCAAAGGATATGCTAATAATTTTGTGCCATTGGAGGAGTTATTAAAGGGTAAAGGGACATTCTATTAGGGAGAACAACCTTAGCACACATTTGAAGCATTGAAGGAGAGGATTACTACAGTGCCTATTCTATGCTTTCCCTCATGGAACTAACCTTTTAACATACATGTGGATGCCTCTGAAATGGCCATTGGCACATTATTAAATTATTCATGAGAAGATATTATAGATCATCCTATTTGTTTTGCTAGTAGAAAGTTGACTCCTGTAGAACAGAATTATACAACTACAGAGTGCGAGGCCTTGTCAATGATCTACACACTGCATAATTTTAGAAAACACTTGCTGGAAACACCTTTTTTGTTCTATACAGATTGCATGGCATTGAAATACTTGGTAAATAAGTCTGTTTTACAAGGGCGCATATGCCGATGGGTTCTATTAATCCAAGAGTTTTATTTTACAGTCATGGTAAATCTAAGCAAAAGTAATTTTAGCTTAGACAACTCATCACGAATTCAATTAGGAGAGGATGTGCATACAATTGAAGATACAATGCTAGATGCACATTTGTATAGGTTAAACCGTGCCCCATCGGAATTTGAGGATATTGTTATTTTTTATGCCAAGGTATGGTGCTAGAAGGAATGACATCCTTGGAAAAGAAACAACTTGCGATTTAGGCTGCACATTTCATGTTTATAAGTGGTGACCTATAAAAACTAGGACAAGATGAAGTATTGCACTGATGTATACTGGAGTTTGAGCACATGACAATAAAAAAAGAGGCTCATGGTGGTATTGAAGGTGGACACTATGTAGAAGATTCCACCGTGCGTAAGATTCTACTCTTTGGTTTATGGTGGGAAACCTTGTACAAGGATTATAATGAGTATTGTAAGGTGTGTGATCACTGTCAGTGCCTTGGAAAATCTGGGAAAAGAGATGAAATTCCTTTAATGCCTATTACTAGTGGAGAGCCGTTTGAAAAATGGGTAGTAGACTTTGTGGGTTCTATTTCCCCAGTCATGCATAGAACTAGATCATGCTACATCATCACTTGTATAGATTATCTTACAAGGTGGGAAGAAGAAGCACCTACAACAGATTGTATAGTAGCTATAGCAACAAGGTTCTTATGGGAAAATATTCTTACTAGGTATGGATGTTTGTTGAGTTTGAAATGTGATAGGGGCACACATATTTTGATTGAGACAATCAGGATATTATTGGATGAATTTATAGTAGCGCAACACAAGAACACACCCTATCACCTTCAAGAAAATGGGACTGCTGAGGCCTTCAAAAAGATATTGAGCCAGACCTTGACAAAAATTTGCGATGTTGGAAGGAAAGATTGGGATGATAAAGTTTATGTTGTACTTTGGGCATATAGAATAAACTACAAAAGGTTGAATAAGGACACACCCTTTCAGTTGATGTTTGACGCAGAAGTAGTTCCTCCCATAGAATTTATGTTACCTTATTTGTGTATTATGCCCACATGAGGTCTAGCTGATAAGAAAGCATTGGAAGAAAGAATTGAAAAATTAATACACATTAGAGTCAGAAATAGGAAAAGGCTAGAAAGGAGGCATGACATGAAAGACACATCAAGGAAAAAAGCTTGAGGTTGGGTAAATGGTACTTCTTTATGATTCAAAGTTTATGTGCCACCCAAGAAATCTTAAGGTGCATTGGTTGGGACCGTATGTTATCAGTCACATACTTGAATCATGCGCTTTCCAGTTATAGATGCTTGATGGAACATAGTTACCTAGTTACTTCAATGGGAGTAGGCTGAAGCTGTACTATAAATAAGCCTTCTTAGTGTTTGTAATAAGGAAGTACTGCCATTTTATATAGATTTACCTTACTATATTTCATTTAATGTGTTTCCTTCTTCTTTACTATGCTTTGTCAATTTAGTTCAGTGTTTTATGTAATAAGTGAATTTGCGCACCAAAATCTAATCATAATATGAAGTGTTTTTATCCACAGATTACTGCACATACCCTTGGTGCATGGTGGTTGTCATTAAAACATGGGTAAACATAAGAAACTATTGTTACAGGTGATTTATCTTGTTAAAATGTGCATACAATATGGAAAGGTGTTACTAGAAAGAATATTGTTCCTAAATAAGACCGTAGATGGAAAAAAATGAATGCATAGTATAACATGAGGTAAACTACAGCCATAAAAAATATAAGAGGAAGGCACAATGGTGAGGTAATTTGGTGCATGGAAGTGCACAAAAGGAGGTATGTATCCAAAAGGTAGGAAGGCATACTTGAAGGCTATAGTTGTGGTGCATAGGTGTATTGTGTAGAAATTGGGAAAATGGTCAATTAATGAGAGGATCAATGGTAAGTAAAGGAACAATAATTGTGATAAATTTTCCCAACTCTATATAAAGACTTGATGCAAGTTCATTCCTACGTTTGCGATCATGAGTATTTGAGCAAGCTAATTGTAACCAAACTGAGAAAAACAAATTGAGGTGTAGAGAGCTATTAAACTAAGAAAGGAGAGTAGATTTGTTCACAAAATTAGCTTGCATCCCCATTCGATAAGGGTTTGAGTGAATCATAAGCATGCAAAGAGAAAAAATAAACCACCAAGGTTAAGAAGGAGCTAGGGTGTGCGGTGTCATGCTAGGGCATGGGATATTTCTTGAAAGAGGTAAAAAGGTGCAACTTTGTCTTATCATGGTACTGAGGAAAGGACCTGGAGTAGGAACAAAGGGGAAGAAGAAGGTAGAAACCGAGGACAAGGATTCTCCCAAAAGAAATTTCTCATAAATGTAGTATCTAGAAGAAGTAATTATCAGACGGGATTGGGATTCCCATATCCGTAGGTGCAAGGTGAGTGACTACAAACATCACACCACCGATAACAACGAGGAATTGGACACATTGTTGAATAGAAACACCAACAAGAAAATGGTTGATGACATGCCATTTTACTACGATGCTGGAGAGAAGTTACAGAATAAGGTATGGGTATACTAGCTATATGAACTCCTGTACTTTTGAAAACTAGAGAATCTATACCTGTGGCTTATGAGTAGAGTCCATGAGGACTTCTTCTAATTTGTTGGGCAGTGGGTGAGAATCACAACACTCTTAGTTACTATATTAACAACATTTAAGGGCACAATGATGGTTGTTAGGAGTGATCTAACTAAGAAGGTAACTATCATGGCCACCAAGAAGAAGTTGGCATATTCAAAGGCTTTATGTGGAATGGATATTTACAAGTTAAGGAAGTACCTTGTGGTACAGGTAGTTGTGCACTTACTCAGCAAGTCGAATGATCAGAAAAGGTGGTCACAAGTGAACACCATATGGCTACATATTTCTAAGAATAATTCTAAGGGAGAATTTTACAACTTGGCAAGATACATAGTAGATATAATCATTAAGGAAGCACGCATAGATGAGAAGATAAGTTTTGGTGCTGTCTTGTTATCACTTGTGTTTTTAGAAATTGGAGTTCTTGATGGGTCAAACAAAAAATAATGGGAATACCCCTTAGAAAATAAGTCCCTCATAGAGAGGTTTGAAAAGTATTTATGTGAAGGATCAATGAGTGGTCTGTTCAAGAAAAGGGTGGAGTTGTGGTATGACTGACTTCATGCGTCCTTTGAGGAGGAATGGTGTATTCTAAAGGAGCTACCCGTAATGGTGGGAAATGTCATGCAATTTTTGGTATATCAATATTTTTTCATTATACAATTTGTAATGAAGGATGGGACATTGACTCCATGGTGCAAAATACCATACACCTTCACAATGTGATTTTTCTAAGTGGTAGTACATAGGTTTACCGACGCGCATCGGTTAATCTACAATGCAGACAAGGTAGACTATGACTACAATACCTTAAGGAAAACTTATGTTTATCCAAGTAAATATTCCTACATTGAGAGGCTTATTTTTGATGATATAAGTATGAAACTAGTAAGTTTGGCCATTGGGGATAGTGGGGCTGTGTTTATCTATATCCATCTTAATCCTAGGTTGGAATAGGGAAAATATATGGAGAACAAGTTCATGCTCCAAAACCTGCCTAAAGGCAAGCATATAGTTGAAAATGTGGCAGCTCCAAAGCCTACCTTGACCTTAGAGGAATATGAGGAAGGATAAATCAACAAGGATAGTGGAGGCTTGGACCATAGAGGATGGAGGCAGCCCACTAACAAAGTAGAAAGTGAGCATGTAGATACTCCTTCAAAGCAGCCCAAGATCCACACAAGAATATAATTGATGAGATTTGGAAACTCATAGTGTAGAAGATGGATCTCATGGAAGGAATGCTGTCAGGTATGACCAATGTTGTCCAGGTGCTACAAAATGAGAAAGAGAAGATCACTCAGGATGAATTGGATGCCATAGCCACCGATATTCTGGAGAAAACAAGGAAGGCACTAAGTGACAGAAAGACCTTGGAGGCTGAAATCAAAATTGAATATCCAGAGTTAATACTTCTAGTCGAAGAAGAGGGTGCTGTAGAGTACACTTCCTTCTTTTTTATAGTGGTTCATTCATTCTTTCATTACTTGTTATTTATTATTAGAGACATCAGAAAGATTTCCCATTTATTGGATGAAAAATTTCTTTATTTTGGGGTAATATTGAGTAGACAACATGTTTCTCTAAGGAGAAGACACATGAAGGATTCTCACACATAAACAAGGCACATTTGAAGGCGTGGGAAGATAGGAAAGGAAACACGTGCCAAAACACTTTGGATCAGGACTTAGCCATTTTATTGGATAAGGGCTATTTTTAGAGATAATGTGTAGAGAACACAGAGAGATGAAGACTTGCATTACATGTAATGGTATTTTGGGAACAAGCAACAGATAAGTGCCATGCATAATTTAAGCTAATAATAGGATTTCTACTTGGAGTTAACTATAGGAAATCTATTATTAGAGAACTTACATGTTGTGCATAATATTATAAAGGTGCATGGCTATTATCAATATATGACCTATTTTGAAAATTTCATGGGTGGTGAAGGGAAATTCCCCACCCCTATAAATATGTATTGATTTGTGTAGTTTAGTGTGGTAAATTATTGTAGAGTTGTGCTACTGGTTTTGACATGCACATGACTCATGGAGATACTGATATAGTGTAAAAAGCATCTGTGTTTTATAGTATTTAATGTAATTGAGTATATTGGTTAGATAATGGTATTAGACATAACTGAATCTAGTTCTTGTATGGTTAATCTTATCATAGTTATTGTTTACTTCATTTATTATGATTATCTAATATATAAATCTGGATTATGCATTGTGGAATGTTTATGACTAGTTATGAATCTAAATATGTTTAAACATCATCATGCTAACATTCTATACAATCAACTCTAAAGAGGGACTTGGTGCCTTTGTGTGCTTCAGGTGAGCTCTCAGCTTAGGCTGAGTGATGTTCCAGCGTGCCTGGGTTATTCACAATAAATTCTAGGCTACATCATTAGACCTGATTTGTAAATAATTCAAAGGAACAAGGTGAGCATCATGATCACAATCAAAATTAAGGGTGCTCTGATGGAGGTTGAGGTAGAGGTAGAGGATATCATGGAGGATTTAGAGGCCGAGGTCGCGGCAGTGGAAGAAGTGAATTTACATGAGGAACATGTTAAACATGTAGATCCCCTGATCATTAAAGGCACGAATGCCCTTAGAATATTATTTATTCTTTTTGTGGAAAGAACCAAAATTATGAAGAATTCCCGGACTTGTATGAAAACTTAAGCAAAAAGCACAATCATGATAAGGGCATGGGGATGGTTAGAGTGGAACACATTGTGGAAGATAAGTGGATGCTAAAGTTAGTGTTGGATCCTAAGTTGGTGCTTGTGTTGATTACTATACGCGCCGAGGTTGCGCACGCCAGGGAAGTTCCAAAGTAAAATCCTATTATTACAAAGGAGGAAGTATTGAATGAAAATTATAAAAATTCTACAAATCAAAAGGAAGTTTATCAAGAAACCATATAAGTGATTAGGAATTTTTAGGGTGAGATATAATTTTTGAAAGAACAGTCATGAAAGTTAGAGCATAAGAAAACAATAGAGCTTCCTCAGAAGGATGCTTATGATCTAAGGAAGGTTTGCAAGATACTGTAATAAGAAAACATCATTTTTTTATTGGGGGAATGGTTAAGGGGAAAGATATCATGTGCTGGAGTTGGGTGTGAAAGATATATTTTACATGCTAACTTACCTCCTCATATTCTGATTATGACAAAGAGATCACTCTGAATTTTGTTGTTGATGAATGGCTAATGAGTAATAGTTTAAATGATACAGGTGCAAAAGTGAATGTACTCACTTTGGACATGTGGATTCAAATGGGGAGACCACCATTACAGCCATCTTTAAATGTGTTGTTTATGGAAAATAGGACTAAGGCCACACCTATTGGATTCTTGAAAGATGTTACTATTACTATACAAGGGGCCAAGTTTACTAGGGAATTTAAGGTCTTGGTGCTTGTGGAGGCATAAATTTTTCTAGCATTACTTGGGCGCCCTTGGTGTTATGCAAACAATGTCTATCTGCACTTAAAAAAAGGATACATCAATTTTGAGAACAAGGAAGAGGGAATCATCATTCCTTTAATAGATGAAAAAGATGCACCTTATGTGGAACCTTTGAGTGAAGAGGATTTAAACATAATTTATGTGCACACCATTAGAGATCCAAAAGAACTTGAGACATCTTCTCTAATGGGATGATGCATATTCCATGAATGATACTAAAAGTGTTGCATGTGACATCTGGGTACAATGGAACTTATGAAATATTTTGACACTAGGTAAGAAGTGCAATCACACGCGTAAGTAGGGCGTGGTGTGTTAGGCATTTGGGCAGTAACAAGGTGCTAAGGTAGACTAGTGAGGGGAATCGTGAACTGATCCTATGTGTTATGAAAGTTCAGTGGATATATTAAATTGAAAGAAGGAATATGATGGTGTATACCTTGTATGGGAGAACAATGTGTTGGTGGATGGCTCAAATTGATAACATTTTGGAGTAGTGAGAAGTGAGAATCACCTTCTCCACCAGATTGCTTTAGAGAAATGTGCCTACCAAGACATGAAAATTTTATGCGAAGGATTCTCAACACCATATTCAGTAGTGTGAAAGAATATAACTAGAAGGGCAAGAGGCCTTACCACCTTTACTGTAGGTGCACAAGTTCTACTACACCTTGTAAGACTGCACACGCGCATGGTATGGTTATGTAGATTTGAATAAAGAAACAGGAAATTGGAAAGAACCTGACTGCCAGGTATGATTTAGACCTTTGAATATTTTTCCACTAAACCCCCAGTGAATGAGGTGTTACAGGTTATGAAGTGCTTGATATTGGGAGATAGTGAAAAGGATGAAGAACTTATTCAGGATTTACTAGGTGATTTAGATCTAGATGTACACTTTAAAGAAGAAGAGACAAATGTAGAACAAACTGGGTGTGCTCGTGCCTAGAAAAGGAAAAGGGTAAGATGGTCTACGTGATTGATGATGAAGAAGTGGAGAATCTTTATGTTGAGCATACTGAGGGTACGTGTGAGGTCTTAGACAGTGAAGATGAGAAGGCATGCGCGTACCATGAGCCTATGAAAATGAAGAAGGTCAACATTGGGACAAATGCTGAACCTAAGGAGGCCATCATTGGAGACTATTGGTTTGACTCTGAGGTTGCTAAGATAATTGAGCTACTACGTGACTTCTAGGAATTATTTCCTAGAGGCTATCATGAGTTGAAAGGGGTACATCACTCTTTGGGTGAGATGAGGTTCAAACTGAAGGAAGGTGTGTGCCTGGTTAGGAAGAGGCCTTACATGATGAATCCTAATCTACGTGTCAAGGTAAAAGAAGAAATTGACAAGATGCTGAATTCTAGAATCATTGAGCCTATTTAGGAGTCAATGTGGGTTAGCCCTATGGTGATCAGTATAAATAAATATGGATGAATATGGATTTGTGTTGATTATAAGGATTTGAATGTTGCATGTGTAATAGATCCCTTTCCCACACCTTTTACTGAAGAAATCTTGGAAGGCGTTGTAGGGTGAAGATCTACTCCTTCACTGATGGATTTTCTTGGATATCATCAAGTAAGGATAGATAAAGAGGATCAAGAGAAGATAAATCTCACCATTGAATGGGGAAGTTTTTCATACATAGTTATGCCCTTTGGCTTAAAGACTGTGCCCATACAGTATTTTCGCGCATTGTTGTACAAGCATTCCCGGAATTTCTTCATAAGTTCTTACAGGTTTACTTGGATGATTGGACAATGTATGGGCTAGTGAAAGAACACTGTGATAATTTAAGGATTATGTTTGAGAGATGTTAGAAGTTGAGCATCTCCTTAAACATTAAGAAGTGTTTTTTGCTACACCTTTTGGGACTTTTCTAGGACATATTATTTGTAAGAAAGGCTTGTTAGTGGATCCTGCTAAGGTTGTTGTTATTTTGGGCTTAGAGGAACCTACTTAACCAAAGTGAGGTGCATGGATTCTTGGGGCACATAGGATATTACAGGAAGTTTATCAAATTTTATGCTAAGATTGTTGTACCCTTGTAGGAATTATTGAAGAGTAAAGGAAATTTCCATTGGGGTGAAGTGCAACTACACTTGTTTGAGACATTAAAGGAAAGGCTTACTATAACACCTATTCTACACTTTCCTTTATGGACCAAACCTTTTCATGTGCATGTAGATGCCTCTGACATGGCCATTGGTGCATGGTATTAGCCTAGTATAGAGAAGGTATTGTTGATCATCATATTTGTTTCGTAAGCAGGAAGTTGACACTAGCTGAACATAACTATATAACTACAGAGTGTGAAGCCTTGTCCATGATTTACACGCTGCATAAGTTTAGGCAATACTTGCTGGAAACACCTTTTATTTTCTATACATATCACATGGAATTGAAATATTTGGTGAACAAACCCATTTTGCAAGGGTGCATATGCCGTTGGATTCTGTTGTTTCAAGAATTTGATTTTATAGTGGTGGTTAAGCCAGGAAAGAGTAATTTTGGACCAGATCATTTATCAAGGATTAATTCAGGAGAGGATGCATAGAGCATTGAGGACACAATGTCTAGATGCACAACTATTCAGATTAAACCGCACACACCCTCTAACTTGGAAGATATTGTTATCTTTTTACGAACTGGTGTGGTGCTAAGGGAATGAATAGTATAGAAAAGAAATAACTTGTTATACACATTACACCTTACATGTTGATTAGTGGAGACTTATAGAAACTAGGTCGGGATGAAGTTTTGTGCCAATGTGTACTTGAGCATGAGCATGAAGATATTATGGAGGAGGCTCATGGTGGTATTGCAGGTGGACACTCTTCAGGAGATGCTACCACGCACAAGATTTTATTGGCAGGCCTATGGTGGGAAACATTATATAAGGATTGTAAAGAATATTGTAAGGCATGTGACCATTATCAGTGCCTTGGAAATCCTGGGCATAGAGATGAAATACCTTTAAGGCTGATTGCTAGTGTAGAACCATTTGAAAAGTGGGAAATTGACTTTGTGGGTCCTATTTCCCCACCCACGCACAAGACTGGATCACGCTACATCATAACTTGTATAGATTATCTTACAAGGTGGGTAGAAGTGGCACCTACAAAGGATTGCATGGTAGCTACGACAACAAGGTTTCTGTGGGAGAACATTATCAGCAGGTATGGATGTCCATTGAGTTTGACAAGTGATAGGGGTACTCATTTCCTTAATGAGACCATCAGGATATTACTGGTAGAATTTATGGTGGAACCCAATAAAACAACACCCTATCACTCTCAGGCTAATGGAACTACTAAGGCTTTCAACAAGATACTGAACCATAAATTGACTAATATTTATGATGTTGGAATGAAATACTGGGATGATAAAGTCTCTTTTTGTACTTTGGGCATATAATGACAACTTATAAAATATTGAACAAAGCCACACCCTTTCAATTGGTGTTTGGCATGGAGGTTTTTTCCCTATGGAATTCATGTTACCTTCCCTAGCATATTGCACATGCATAGGAGGATTGGCTGATGAGAAATAACTTGAAGAGTGCATTGATAAAACTGATGCAGTTGGATGAAAGGCACTATTGCTATAGATGGAGTCAGAAGACATAAAATGCTACGTAGAAGGCATGGCATGATAGGCATATTAAGGATAAGAAGATTGAAGTTGGACAGATGGTTATTCTTTATGATTCCAAGTTTTTGTGCCACCCTGGAAAGCTTAAAGTGCATTGGTTGGGACTGTATATTGTGACTTACATACTTGATTCAGGTGCTTTCCAGTTAGAGGTTTTGGATGGAACACAGTTTCCCAGTTATTTCAATGGGAGTAGGCTGAAGCCCTACTATAAATAATTCTTCTTGATGTTTGTAATAAGGAAATATTTCCATTAGATTAGGTTTCCCATAATACATTTCCTTTATATGTGTTTCCTTTAATCATTGCTATGCTTTGTCAATTTAGTTTAAGTTTTTGTGTAATAAGTGTGCTTGCGCACCAGAAGCTGATTACTCCCTTTTTGAGTTCATGTGCAAAGGACCACACATACTTTTAGTGTGGGGTGGATAAAGAAGGATTGACTGGTGCCTTGTTTCAGATCATAGTACATGGTAAAAAAAACTTACAGGTGCTCAGAGAAGAGATAATGTTGATTTCAAGAAAATTTCTCAGATTGAAGACCACACATAGGAGGATGGATGCTCAGTATAACGTGAGGTAGGACACAACATTGGAAACTACTTGGGAAGAGTCACATTGGATAGGTACTTTAGTGCAGGGAAGCATGCGTAAAGGAAATATATGACCAAGAAGTAGTGGGCGAGCGAGAAGGTTATGACTGAGGCATGGAAAAGATAGGTGTGGAAGACAAGGCATAACGCATGGAAAAGAGAGGAGGAGGAATTAATGCCGGGTACAGTGGTAGTTGGGGAGAAATTAATGTAAAGATTTTTGAATTGGGCTATAAATTCGGTGAAGTGTAACGTTATGGTTACCTTGCATTGTTGAGTTATCGAATTGTGAAGTGTGAAGAAGAGCTTAGTGTGATGATTAATTCGTAGAGAAATGAACTAAGTGAGGTTGAGACACATTATTGGTAGCATTCCACACAAAAGTGTTATTGAGGTGGTTTGTGTGTGTGCTCAAGGTGGGTTCGTGTAGCTAGGGTTTGAGGAAGATAGATTCACATAGCTAAGGTTTCATGGATCAAAGAGTTCTGGTTTGAATTTGAGGTATGTAAGGTAAGAAGGTGATAAATTTAAAGTTATAGAATGTCCCTGTAAGTGAAAAAGGAAAGATGGCACTAAGGTGAGCCCCAGTCATTGAAATGGAGGCCGATGAAGTGACAAAGGAATGGTTGGTAGAGATGTTGTATCTAGAGGGGGTGATCGAAGGGAGACCATGGGTGAACAAAGATAACAAGGTGCAAAATTTCTGATTTCAATCACACAACCAATAAGACTATTAAGGATATCATTGCAGAGACCGTTCAGAAGAAAAATAGGAGGATGAAGATGGAACAAGGGTTCTAGATGATTCAGTGAAGATATTGTTGGAAAGTGTTGGGGTCATGTAGCTCCTTGAATTTCCATACTTTGGAAAGCCTGACCAATTGTACCAGTGGCTGATGTCACTGGTACATGAATATTTTTTCTATTTTATGGGAAGGAGGATGTGGATTACCACCAAATTGGTTGGAAAGGTCACAGGGTTACATGATTCTGGTTTAGATATTGTTGGTGACCTAATAGATGATGAGGGAGTTGATGTCATGGCCAATGCGTTCAAGTATAATAAGGGAGGCTGAGCATTCAAAGTCATAAACATAGAGGATATGGCCACAAGGGTTGTGGCATGGCTCATAGGTTGCAAGTTAGGTGCCTCAAAGAGGTGGAAAGAGGTCAACCAATGTTGGTTGCACATAGTGCATAAAATGGCAAGAAAGACCTACTACAACATCACTGGTTATATTACAAAGAGCCTGGTAGTAGAGGCATGTGTACAAGATGACAAAGGTGAAAAAATAACCTAGGGTGATATTTTGCTTTTGATTGTATTCAATGAAATTGGTGTGCTCAATGGGCCAAGGGAGAAGGTTTGGGAGTATCCCCTGGAAAATAAATCACCGGCACAGAATTTTTTGAAGTATACATGTCATGGTTCCATCTCAAACACCTACAAGGAGCACCAGGAGATATGGTTTAGATGGATGTGCCAGGAATTTAAAGGGGAATGGTGCATACCACATGAGCTTCTGACTGTGTTAGATGGACAATTTGAGTTTGTGGTGTACCAAAACTTCAGTCTGGGGAGGTTCTTTATGAAGAGGGGAAAAAAGAGTTTTTGGTGTAAGTTACCCTTCACCTTCACCAAGTGTTATTTTAAAGATTCAGTGAATAGATTGCATAATGCATGGAAAATATTCAATTTGATGTTGATAAGGTATATGTGGATATACATATCTTGAGTAAGAAAAATGTGTTGCCAAATAGGGAAGCTTATGTATAAATAATGAAGATAAATAACATTCATATAACTTTGGAGACTCTGGCCATGGGAAAAATTGAGCATGCACGCATCTATGTGTATCTAAGGCCACATTTCAAGGATGGAAAGGTGCTTGTAAGAGGGGACTTATCTTTTCTAGGTCCTCCAAAAGGGAAACAAATAGTGGGTACAATGAATCCAGTTGAGCATGTGCCCCCTAGAAAGGAAGATCCGGTACCAGAAGGCTTACAGAATGTCTTGGAGTAGAAAGAAGAAGAACAAACAGACAGTACTGGACTGGACCATACCAGAAGAGTGTTGTGCACGTAAGAGGTGCATACAGGGGTGTTGGTGCTGGGCATCACAGCCAGTTAGAATATCACCATGTAAACACTAGTGAAGAATGTCAAGGAAGAAAGAAAGAAGCACTGAAGGTATGTTCTATTAAGGATAGTGATGACAAGAATCCTTCACACAAGAGCACACAGAATGATGTTTCCACACCTAGCCTAGAAGTGCGGAAAGATGAAGAGATAGGTGGTGAAAAACCTATGTATGAGGAGGATGCCCCCAGTATAAGTGTGCAAGGACATGTAAATGAAAGCAATGCTGAAGGAGATACAAAAATTATAATACAACCTAAGTGTACAGATAAATAAAGTGAGGAATGAGAGGAAGTAGAGAAAAATGTGGGAACCGAAGCATAGGAGCATGAAAAAGAGTGCAAATGAGCCTAAAGAAGATGATGTGGTAAGAACATGAAACCTTTGCTATACTGATGACATGACCAAGATAATTCACGCTAGGTTCTAGAGTACTTTTCCTAGGGAGAAGATATATGGCTGGGACTTGATGGATCCAAACATGGTGACCACACACACGCACAAAAAATTATCATGGACTATGCAGACTCATATGGATGATCCTAAATTTGATGTTTGTGAGGAATCATGTGTGTTATGAAGAATGAAGAAGGCACCACATTCTCACCATATCACCATCAAGCCAACTCAATTCTTAGATAAACATGTTAGTAATGATTTACCTAAGGTTCATATGGAAGTTGTGAGCCAAAACATTGATAAAGCGGTGACTATTCGAACCTTATTATAAGATAGAAATGATAATGATACGCAAATTAAGTTCCTGGCAGAGGAAAGAAAAAGATGAGGTAAAGGCACGGAAAGTCCTTCAAATGGTGGAGTAGATTGGGGATGATATTTTAAAAGAAAGACCACAATATGAAGAAAAGGTGGCTGAAGAATTCCCCTCTGCACTACATTATTTACACACATTGGTTCATGTGGTGTTTGATAAGAATTTGGTGCACATTCCTAGACTGAAATATGTTGTAGCATAGGTAGATAAGGCCAAGGCAGTGGTTGCACAAAAAATCACAAGTTATGAATCTATATTGCAAACATTAAAAGATGAACTGAAGAAATCAAATTTGGCCTTGACTATGTGTACGGACCTTGACACACTAATAAAGATAAGGACCATTGAAGAATAGAATGAGGTCCTCAAGATGGTAAAGGATGAGAGACTTGGGCATGAGGAGAGGCTTACTTTGGTAGAAGAGAAGCGTGACGTGCTTGCAGCAGCCCAAGAACCTCACAAGGAAAGGATCAAGGAGATTTTGAAATTAATCACACGACAGATGGACATCATGGAAGGGATGATCTCGAGCATGGTGAATGTACTCTAGCTACTAAAAAATGAAGGACATAACATGATGATGGATGAAATGGACAAGGTACTTGCATACATCCCCAAAAAATAGATAACGTGTTAAATGATTGGAATGAACTTGAAGTAGAAATTAAAGTTGAGTATCCCATATTGATTCTACCTATAGAGGGATAATGGGCCTGAGTATTCTTTTCTGTGGAATATTCTTTCATTCTTTATTCTTTATTCATGAAATGGTGGATCAGAATTACCCATTACCAGGGATGGAAATGAAATTAGTGTGGGGTAATGTTGGGTTGATGAAATATAGCCTAAGTATGGAAGGCACATAAGGATTAGGCACACAGACATAGGGCGCATAGGTGCACATGGAATTATAGGGAAACAAGGTGCACCCAAGAAAACACAAAGTTAGGAATTAGCCATTTTATAGTATGAGCCTAAATGTGGACATGGAGTGTATAGCACATTTTGTAGAAGACTTGGAAAGCCACAAAGGCTATTTTGGCTGAGTGGGAGATCAAGCACCATGCATAGTTTTGGAGCTATTAATAGGATTAGATTTTAGTTTATTATTAGATAATCTATTATTAGCGAGCTTTCATGCTATTGTATTCATATTGTAGTGGTGCATGGTTATTCTTAACATGTATCCTATTTTGAGGGTGCATAAGTGGTGAAGGGAAAGTCCCCACTACCTATATATATGTATTGTATTTGCACATGTATGTATTTAGGTATCATATGTATGTATCTATATTTTGTAAGGTTATGTATGCTGGTTCTATGAGCATGTATGTATGTACTTATGGTGACTATATTATATATGTATGAACGCTTAACCTATGTTTTTTATGTATAATCTTTTGTGTTTTAATTAATATAATGGATTGGATATTGGTAGGCTCTATTGATTGGATTAACATATTGGTTTATCTATAGTTGACATAAGTGAGCATGGATATTATATGGTAAATCTGATTATAGTTATTGTTTAGATATTCTTGCATATGGTTAAGATCTAGATCTAGTTTCAAGCTGACATAAAATTGGAACCTAGTACCCTTGCACGCTTCGGATGAGCCCTTAGTTCTGGATGAGTGATGTGCCAATGCATGTTGGGATTTTATGGGTAAAATAAGGATACAGTCACATGAACACTTATATCATTTTTAATTACTAACCTGATTCAAAGCACTATCAATATTTAGTTGATGCCAAAGATAATGTACTTTACCTTTTAAGCTCTTTATTGAACATTTTGTACTTTGATTCTTAGCTGAGACCTAAATCATAGTGACTACACAAAATTTTCCACCATTACATGACTTTTTGAACTTTCAACACACCTTCAAATCATACACATGTTGATAGATCTTGTTTTTTATGTTTTAAGTATTTGCATGAAGGAATGGAGTGATTCTACGAAGGAGATTTCATTAAAACACCGACTAATAACCATGTTCACCATTTTACACAAATAACTCAGAATAATGTCACAAAATTCTTTTCCAATCCTTGATGAAATCAATTTCTTTCTTTTACAATGTATTCATGCCAACAAGACAAAATATTCTTTAAAATTCCATGATTTTTCATTGGTTAAAAGTTTATATTCCGTCTAAACCCTAAAACAAAGGTCTCTACACTTGTAAGATCCCGAGAGGATTAAAAATGAAATTTATTTCTCATATGAATATGGAATTCAAAATTTCTCTTTCCTGGAGTCCTATACAAGTATCAAGAAGCTTTTCAACCATTTAACTTGTCTTCAAGCACTTGATTTTTCCTCCATAAATTGAGAGAGCCGGTGTCTATTTTAATAATTACAATGACATAGCTGTTTTGACCAGATGGAATCTAATTTTATTTTATTTGGTGTTCCTTATCATGATTCATGGATTTGAGATTCCAAAAATTTATTTGAACCTCAAATTCTCTTTACACACCAATGCTTTAACTTGATTTTTGTGCACTTCCCTGTTACAGAGAAGCAATAACTATGTTTTGGGCCATATTGAGCTTTATATATCTCACAAAAAATTATTTCCTGTTCCAAATGATTTGAGAGAAAATAACTATGATTAAAATAACAATGTAATCTCTTTCATACCCTAACAACATATATAAGGAGGTGGGAACCACATTTGCATTCTGGCTCATACTTCATGACTTAAGCCTACAATGTAGTTTAAGGGAAAAGGAGAAATGTGACACTATTGTACTATACTAGAGTAATTTTGAGCCTTGACTAGTCATCTTGAACTTACAGAGGAAGACCAATCCCTTTTCAAACTGATCATTTATTCAAAATAACTCCCTAAGACTATACTGCCATATGTCCTAACTTTAATAACTTCACTTGTGCACACTGTGAGAACTTTGTACTGAAATTGACCATATTACTTATCATTGGAAACCCAATAAGCATGAAAAATCACTAGTATATCATAACAAGCTTCAAATTTTCTCATCCATGTGATTTGAGGTTAGTTGTAGCTTTTTGCCTCTATCGATTCAAGAATATGTCTAGGAGAGAGAAAATATTCCTCACTAAAATGATGAGAACTTTTTAACCACAAATATTTTTGATAAACCACTTCTTGCACATGAATTTTAGGTCAATTTAATAAAAAATTTATTTTATAACTTATTTGAGCATTCCTTCATATTTTTGTTTGACACCTAAGAAGTCTAGGTGCTTCGAATGAGCTTTCTCAGGAACCAGTCTTCCAAAAAATTGAATAACTTACTCAAATGACCTCCTGAGAACCTAAAATTTTACATAGATTTCAAGGACATCTGTCTCCACCATCTCCGATGGTTTTTTTGCAAAAATATCCTTGAATTTTTCTAAACCATCTCGTTTTCATGTAATAATAGTTTGGTTTTTTTAGTGTAGTTTTGGGTAGAAGTGACATTTTTATTCAAAACATATTTATTGACCTTATGTCATACCCCTTGATTTCCATCTATCATATTTGGAAATTGTGTTGTAATTATTGAATGAATTTTGAGGGCAAGAAAATAAGCATTGATGCGTAGCTATGTGTATAGTTGCATGCATGGATGTATGTCCTAAGAAGGATATACACACATACATGTAATTACACACGCAACCACATGACATTGATTATTGCGTAGCACATGTAATAAACTTGACATTCTCATCTTACCTTTTTTTTCTTGGTAGGGAAGTAAAGAATACTTACGTTGCTGATTATATGAAGTTGGCAGTGCATTGATTGTTATCTCTTTGCTGAACTTAATTGATTTATGTAAACATTGTTTTACATCATTTGCTAATGGCCACCTGCCTTGCCATAAACAAAAATTTGATGTAAAATGATACCTTTCTTGATTATTGTTCATGATGTTGAATGTGATAACTTGTATTCTATATTGAGTAGTGACTAGTTAAGGATGACTGGAATTACTCATTGCTACAAAGTATTATTTTAACACAAAATAAGGTTTAATACAAAAATGAATGACCCACTCTCAGGATGAAATTTGTAAACCTTGTATGTAAGTACTATATGATTGATCTAGTTCATCATGTATAAAAATATTATGTGTGGTTCAGCTGTTCCTTGATCACCATTATTTTCTAGTAGTTCGAGTGAAATTTACATACCATCCAGCTATCGTTTAGTTGAGAAAAGATGAATTTGTAAATGAAGACTATGGTATTTCATGACTGTTGGGTAAAATCTTGGGTTGGCAATCAATAGTGTTAGCTCAAATATTGCTAAGCCTAAAATGGAAACGTTGTAATCTTATTTAATTTTTCAGTCAACCAAGACCAATAAGTCAATTGCTTGTTCTTTGATTATTTCAATCTCCAAACGAAGACTTGAACCTTAATCGGTGTATTGAGACATAAAATATTTGGGTGAGGTTTGATCGATTAATGTAAAGGTAAAATTGGTCATTATAGACCCATGCACTACGAAGACTCATTTTTTGAATAATCCTTGACCTTGCAAAGACTTCATGCATGCCATAATTGGTAGAAATTTAAGTGCTAAGGTGGAGACATAGTCATCATGCAAACATAGTTGACTTAGAATATTTAGCTCCATGGAGAACGTTTGACCAAACGATGGATTATTATGGGATTCTACCAAGCAATTTGAAGAAGTATTTTTACATTTAAAACCCTACTAATTTTGGAGGATAGCATTGGCGGAGGTGGGGAAGTTCCTAAACTGCCAACAAGGCACTATATTCTTAAATGCATTAAGTGCACATTTAATCCCTTGGGAACGATGAATATTCTTAGAGAAGCTAACTGCATGCATATGATTTTGATCATTCTGGTTTTGTCTTGAGGAGTTAAGTGGAGATGAGGTTAACTATAGTTGAACTCTTTGACTTTTTGAGAGGAGACTCGAGCTCCAGCTCCAGTATTTTGCATACAAGTTTAAAATCTGTTGTGAGATATTTGACTTGTGATAAACACACATTTTGGGATTTTTTTGGGGTGCTGGGAAAATATTGTGGTCACCATTTTTAGGAAGAACTTGGGAGAGGATTCACTAAAAGTGCTTCTTATGCCTATAACAATTTGGAAATGATATTGCTAACGCTTTCCAGGCATGATAAACCTTATTATTTTTCCTAGCAGTTTATTCCATTGCCTTTTTATTTAAATGAAATTACTTACCAGAGATATTTTGAGATGTTAAAATGAATAGGAGTTTTGGGTTGTTAATTTTATGCAAATAAATTACAACAAAATATGAAACAAAGTTACAAAATTATAATAAACTAACTGTAACTATATAGATTTTCTCCTATGAATGCTCCAATGGTTATGAGAACTCTTGATTCTATAGTAGCTGTAAATAATTTAATACGTAGTAAATGTGTGTTTAGGGAATATACATTTTTATGACTAATATAACCCTTGTTGGGGAACATGTTGAATGCCTGAACCTGTGTATTATCGTTAATAGTTTGATAAATGTTTGGTGGAGAATGAAACACCTGAAACAAAACATCTTTGGAATCTCGGTTATTGATGTACTGATATTTTAGTGTTAAGGGTTATAGATAAATATTTATTGGACTGAATCCACAATTTGGATGCACATGAATTAGGAGCTCCTCATCCTAAACCTTGTTGTGTGACATTGAGATTTGGATGTCAATAAACAGGTCACAGAGATAGTTATCTCTGTCGGTGGGAAGTAGGTTAGAATTCAAAGGTTCCTACTCACCATTCGGTGTGACATGAGCCATGTTGGGGAAATATGCTCTCGTAATTTTAATTGGATTTTAAGAAACTTAAGGGATATCGAATATTTTTCCCTCCCTTGGCAGAGGAAGTTTATGGATTTCTCAGGGTTAATGGGAAACTAAGTCAATAACTGTTCTACCATGTTATCTTACTTTGCTATGAGAATGTGTATTATTGATATGGGAAACTAGTCCTTGATTCAGTCATTATCTTTAAATATTTATGTGATACACACACACACACACACACACACACACATATACACATGTACACACATGTATATATATATGTATATATATGTATATATATATGTATATATATATATATATATATATATCTTTAAATATATGTATATATATATATACATATATATATATATATATATATATATACATATATATATATGTATATATATGTATATATCTATGTATATATATTATGTGATATATATATTTACCATAATATTAAGACTAATAGTAGTTACCAAACTGGTCATATAGAGTTTCGTGGCTAAAAGTAAGGGAGCTACTTTCAGCTGACTCGACGTATATGAACCTTCCCTAAATCTAATCAACTTAGTTCTAATTTTTTTTTGAAACTGGCAGATATTTAGTGATTGTCTTCTTTTGGTTAATTATTGTAAAGTGACAATAAATACCATTGTGGCTAGAGATAGTTGAAATAAGTAAATCTGTACTTACTTGTATAGATTACTAGGACAGTAGAGAAAGATATGAAATACATGAATCTGTACATACCTTTATGAGTTACTTGAACAATATAGAAAGATAAAAATAGCAACCTCAAGATCTAAGCTAGTAATGTATGGAAGATGTAAGCTAAATGGATTTTGGTGTCTTATCCTCAAGAAGCTAAATTTCAAAATAAAATAATAGATGTTTTATGAAAATATAATTAACTGGTTATGTTGTCTATTACTAACTTTTCTTCTTATGTGAGTTATATAAATTAATGCAATGCAACATTTCATTTACTTAAATGATCAATGGCATTAACCATTAGGCATGGGAAAAATGTTTGTCATGCTTAGTTCATATGAACTAACAGGTGACCCGTTTTACAGATAAAGCTCTATAGGATGGAAGGAAGATAAAATTTGAAAAAGTTTATTGTTCAATATCAATGATTAAGAATGATTATACTGCTTCTATATTTGTATATTATTAATTACCACTGTTTCGTAATGTTATTGTAAAGGGAAAAAATTAGATACTCTGTTGTATTTGTACAAGAAGGAATCAATGAAAGAATAGTATTTTGATCTCTACAAAGTCTTTTTGTTTAACTGTGTAAATGTATGGAATAAAAAAGTTATCAGTTAGTGAAAGGAATTCAAAGGAATGTGTGTTGATTTTGACCTTTTATTACTGTCATCATATTGAGGTGATAGTGAACAAATTAGTATGCAAATATGACAGTGCTAATTAGACTGCTTTATGACTATACATCTGTCTATGAAATAACATGATATAATAATTATGGTCATAACTTAAGCATATTTGTATTAAGAGATATGTATTGCCAAATTAAATGGTGAATTGTCCAATAGGGAATTGTGTTTTTAATAAAAAAGGGACCCATAGGTGCATAAGGATCTTATGCACCTCAACAACACAATTAATGGGGAAAAATTCTCTCCCTTTTACAAATGTAATATTATAAGTTTTAACGAGGAAGTTTTATATTGATGATATAGAAATTATATCGTATTAAAGGATTAATATAAGACATGATGTGATTTAACATTCATGAGCTAAAGTGTTATGTGGGATGAAGTTTACTTCATTTATTTATTGATTAACTGTTATTAGTACTATAATAAAATGGATCAGTTAATGAACAAAGGAAAAATATTTTCCAATATGATTATGAGGATATCAATCTTGTATTTATTGATCCCTTTCAAAGTCCTCTGGAAGGAAACTCTTATGTACTAAAAATCTTAAGAATCACATTTCTTTGTAAGCCTCCTTTTTATTGGGCATTTGGACTTTTAGGAATCTTACAAATTGACATGCATGGGTAACTTGGGAATGCAAGGTTACCTAACCAATGAGTGGATACTATTCAAGGATTTAATGATATCAAGTTCTTCATAAGGACAAAGACTAAAATGAATCATTATGATCTTTTGTTAAAAAGTATATGATCCAAATTAAAAAAGAGAGTACATCTTTAAGGTTGAGAAGGTATTTAGGTGTTGAATCCTAAGGAAATACTTCCATACTATGAGCTTATGGTAAGTATCAATAAATTACCTATTGTAAATATTCTCAATTGAATATTCACAATCAAACATAAAATAAGAAAAATGGTATACTTAAGATAAAATGATAGGTAACATCAAGAGTATGAGCAATTCGATAAAGGAATGATATGTACTCACACCTTTTAGCAATATGAGATTGCACCACCATTATTTATAATGAATATAGATATATGGTACCAATGCTTCCCTATGGAGATATAGTTATATTAGTGGTATAAAGGAAAACTATGTTGGTAAAAAACATATTCTTAGTTGATTAAGTTAAGATAGTATTAAATCTGCAATGCTGAACTTAAAAAAAGATTGTTTCAGATTTCCATTTATGGTTATCACTGACTTGTGATCTCATGAGGTAATTAAGTGTATTTTGAGAAATTATATATTCTTGAATCTCATAGAGATAAGACCTTAGAGGTGACTCATTCAAGGAGGAATTATCACGAGACATAGGCTATCTTGTCATGATTTAAAATTACCTTAAAAAAAAAGAAAGATACCCTGCTCCAATACAGAATGCTTAGTGAGCTAACTCACTACATCCACTACCCAGTCGTATCCCTATAAATACGGTTGTCTTCCTTTGCATATTGCTGCATATTAATTGTGTGGAGTTGCCTCATTAAGAGTCTAGATTATGGAAATGTATTGTAATAAGTACAAACCTTCTTAGAGTTATAAAGTCAGATTGGACCTCATGAATATGCACTCCGATATCAATTTATGATGGTTATGGGATGGGAAGTGGTCTAGTGATGGATTGAATCATTATGAAGACACTTACTTCCCCATAGACATCATAGGATGACGTAGAGGTCCGTCTTTGTGAAGGTTAAATTGAATTTGTACCTTGTTCAATACTTGTAACTATATATAACATCTACATTTGTGAATCCATATAACTGAATAAGTGATTAAGGTGAAATGATAAATTTCCTAATGATGAGTGTGTCATCATGGAATTGAGCATGGCATACATGACTCTCAAACTTTACACAAAGTGGTGTAAACTGCTGATTACACTATCGAGATTTCCCTATGATCTAAGCTATCAGATGCCTGTGGAATTCATAGGTGGAACCCAGGTAGACACTTAGGAGTATTCACTTATAAAGCATATCCTATAAAAGGAGAACCAAAAAATACAGTTTATGTATGGGCTCTTACAGAGAAATGAGGGAGGATGAATAGGTTCAATATTATCTCATGCAACTGCACATAGTTCATGACAATTATTGGAAATGGAATGCATTAAGGTTTATGTTGGATTTAAATATATGGGTATTTAAATCAAGAAGCATAAAGTAAGATTATATATTAAAAAAATCCTGGATGTGAATTAACGAAATGGATGTTACACCTTCTGAGCCCTAAAATTAGTTCATCCACCTGAGATACACATGCTCCAAGTGTTTACTAATTCACTTTACACCACATAGAAACAACCTACATGACTCACATGCACCTATAAAGCATCAACTTGACTTAGTAAGGAATAATATGGACTTAACACTCTATGAATCTCTGGACACACCATTTCCATGAAAAATATGAACTAAGAATTACACTAAGAAATGAAAATAAATAATAATAGAAGGTGGTAAATAAGATACTCAAAGAAATAAGCAGAAGGAAGTGGAGGTAGAAGTCAAAGATGCTCTTGAAAGTAGGTTTTAGAAATGCAGTATCTTGAGAGCATGATAATGGGGTGTGATCGAGAGTCACACATCAGAAGGATTAAGGTGAGAAACTACAATAATTGAACAAAGGAAACCAAGGATGAGATGTCTAAAAACTTGGTGAAGAAGGTAGATCTACAAACAATAGATGATAAGATGATCTATGATGATTCTGGGGAGAAGTTGTTGGAGAAAATAGAGATCTTGCAGATTTATGAGTTTACATACTTCGGATAACCAGAGAGATTATATAAGTGGTTGATGTCCTAAGTCAACGAGGACTTATTTTATTTTTCTAGAAGACAGGTGCACCTCACCTTTCCCTTAATTGGAAAATTGAATTGATTAAGGAGCTCAGGCATCGAGATTACAAGTGACCTTACAGATGATGTTGGTGTGGAGGAAACTTCTCTAGAATTTTCATATATTAAGAGAACGTGAGCCATGGTCATGTATAAATTAGATTCATACCCTATGATTAAAGTTTACTCTCACCTTCTCACTAAGCTAACTAACCAGGAGCACAGGACACAGGTAAAAAAGAGATGGTTACATATTGCTAAGAAAGTATCTGAGAGCATTGTATACAATGTATTTGATTCCATAGTTGAAAAAATCATTGAAGAAGAAAAGTAGGGAAATAAGATAATATTTAGTGCCATACTTATATCAATGATATTGGTGGAGATTGGAGTGCCCGATGGGCCAAATGATAAAATTCAGTGATTCCCTAAGGAAAATAAATCTATTGTAGAGAGATTTGTGAAGTACACATGTGAGGGATCCATGAACGGTCTGTATAAAAAATGATTGGAACTCTGGCATAAGCGCATGCATGAGGCCTTTGAGAATGAATGGATAATACCTACGGAATTGCCTTTGGTATTGGAAAAATAGGCCTAGTTTACAGTGCTCCAAAATTTTTCCACTGGAGTGATGCAGCCTAGAATTTTTAGTTAACACCTAGTCATGTTGGCACATCACTCAGCCTAGGCTGAGTGCTCACCCGAAGCGCGTAAAGGTACCAGGTCCCTCTTAAGAGTTATAGTAGAAGAATGGTGGTATGATAAAGTAGTAAACATATAGTTTAGGAACTAATCCATCTATTCATCATTATATTTAACCAAATCTATAAGCGCTTAAAGGTAAATCATCATGAAGATAATAACATGCATTGATAAAACACATCAAACACTGTTTGTTTGGCTAATTTCCTTTATCTATTCATCATACCAACAATACAGAAACTTCATACAATACTAGGCATGTGTGTATGGATCTGTTACAATTATCTAATCGCATGTACTCATGTTCTTCTCATTCTTCAATAACATATGTTTCCATCTGTATCTCTATATATGTCCCTTTCTTTTCTAAGTAATTCATTACATATATATAGGTTGGGGAACTAGCCCTTCACCACTTAACTCTACCAAAAATAGGTCGCATGCTAATAATAGCCATGTGCCTTCTTACAATTATAGCCATACATGCAAGTATTATATCTATAGATTACTGATAGTTAACTAAGTGATGGATCTATTCTTAAATTATGCCCATGCAAGAGTGAGTTGACATGTCCTTCAAGAATCTCCATGAAGAGTGGTGCGCAAGTCTTAGCATTGTTTTGTGTGCTCTGCATGCCAATCTCTAAGAATAGATCTGATCCCCAAAATCGGTTAAGTCCTTAAGAGTCTGACTCTACACCTCCGCACGTGACGCCTTCCTATACCTTCACGCTTTTTCTCCTGTTCTATTCTTCCGCGTGGACTCTGTTTGCAAGTTCAACTAAGTGCTTTCTCTTATCAACATTACCCCACACTAATCTCCTTGTCACCCCGACAATGGCGATGACCAAAACTTATACAAAGAATGGATAAATAAATAATAGTTGAATAAAGAATTTTGAATAAGAATAAGAATTTTGAAGAAGATATACACAGCTAACAAAACTATTTAGGCCTCAGGCCCCTCCGTCTCATCCTGAAGCAGTAACTCTAGATATTCTTCTTTGATATCTACTTCCAAGTTCTCCCATGCTATTAGCATTGCTCCTGTTGTCTCAAGGACATATGCAATGATGGACTACAGCTCTTCCATGGAGAGTTTCCCTTACTCATTTTGTATTACAAGAATTACACTTGACATAAAGGTTTGCACTCCTTCCAGTACATCCATCTTCTAAGCAATGAGCTTTCCTAGCTCCTCCAACCTCTCCTTATACGGTGCCTGCATCGCAGCTAGTGCCTCATGCTTTTTCTTTACCAGGACTAAGCATTCAGCGCAGCCTAGGGAAGCATCCTTCATCGCCTTGTGGACCTCATTCTCCTCCTCCAATGTTTTCACCATGATCAGCGCATCTGGGGTTGTGCATATTGTTTGCATATGATCAGCCTTCTTCAGTTTGTCATAGGTGGCTTACAGTAGAACTTTATAAGTATAAATCTTCCTAGCTACTATAGCTTGTGCCTTTTCTAACTTTTCCCTAGAGTCCTTGGGCTGTGAGGATACGCACACCTTCTTGTCTTCCAACACTAATGTTATTATTGTCTTGACATAATGCATTACAGAAGGAAATTCTTTTGGTACCCAGGATTCCAAATGTGGGCGTACCTTTAGAACATCATCTCCAATTTCCTTTTCCATACTAACAAAAGTGTCATATTTTCTTTTGATTAAGTACTTTTCCTGCACTAGGCATGTTATCTCTACATCTTTGGCTTTTAATTTCTCTGTCAGCGCCTTGATGGTAGCAGATTTATCTATGTTTCTTCTTGCTACTTCGAAGGATACTTTGACCAGAGCATTACTCACCTACTCATCTAACATCACCATTGGTTTGATCATCATCTGGCATGTTTCAGGTGCCTTCTTTAACCATCTTGATGCACACAACTCTTTACCAACATCAAAGTCGAGCTTGTCCATATGCGTGTGCATAGACCATGAGAGTTGTTTCCTTGTGCACAGAGTCACCTTGTCCTTGTCCATGAGTGCCCATCTGAATAAATCCTTCTGCTCAATGGTGCTCTGGAACTGAGCATGAATGATCACATTTGGGTATTCTGCATACCCCATGGCATGTGCCTTGGCATCCTCCCCTGTTTGACGGGATTGGGGTCCTCTTGGAATGGCTACATCAAGGTTGGGAATACAAGATGTATCCCCACCCTTGTCCTGTGTAGCCTCTGATTGATCCCCTTCTTCTCCTTTCATCTTCTCCTCCTCATGTTGAGGCTCTTCTTCAGTTGGAGAGGGAGGCACCTTCTCCTCAGACTCTTTTGTCTCCTCACTCAGCCTAAGTTTTCTTCGTTTCTTCTCCTCTGGATCCTTCACCTGCGTGGTTTCTCCTTACAACCTTATGCACTTAAACACCTTCTTAAATATTTGTGTGCCCTGCTCCTCCCTCATAGCTCCTTCTCCTTGGGGATTTGTCGCATGCTCACCCTCCTAACCAGATGGCTACTTCCTCCTTCGAACCAGGCCACCACTATCTTCATGTTCTTCATCCTCTTCCTCATCATCTTGCTTGGGCGCAGAGGGCCTAGGTGCCGGAATGTTCTCCATAGTATGTTTTCCCTTCGACAGCCCTAGAAGTACAAATTCATTCTCCACATACTTGTTACCCTCCATTTTGGGCTTCAGTTGGAGGTATATTAGTGCAGCCCCGATATCCGCAATGGCCAATGTTTCAGGCTTAATGCTCAAGATTTATGAGATTTTATTCTCGTTGTATGCATTCCTCCCTGGATATCCATAATTCTTTCTCAAGGTGTGATACTCATAGTCCACCTTGTCTGTATTAAACACCAACCTCCGTGTGTTGCTGAACCAATGAACTGTAGCTTAGAAGTACTATGCGGGAAATGCATATGGCAGTTTGCACCAGGGGCTCCATGACCCATCTACCATTAGGAAGCACACAATGTAGAAGTGCTGGTAGACTGCAAACTGTACCTATTTTCCAAGGACCGAGGGAAAATCCTTGGGTATGTGCCATTCTTCCCCAAACACCATGCATGGAGCCTATTATACCACATCTCAGCGCGCTCCTTAACCTCCTCCTTCATCGCCCCTTTACATAGATACTTGTTGAATTGCTCAGCTGGAGACTTATGATTCATGGGGTATTCCCATATGTTCTCTTTTGGGCCATCTGGTACCCCAATCTCCATGAAGACCAAACTTAGAAGGATGCAGCCAAAACTTATCTTACTTCCTTCACACGCTTCCTCAACTATCCACTCTGTAATGAATCCGGTGATGTTATAAGTTACTCCTTCTGACATGCGCTTGGCCACATGCAACCACATAGAATTAACTTGGGACCAACATTCTTGGTCATTCAATTTTGTGGTTAGATGTGCTACTACATGTACTACTGGAAAAAATTTCAATTCGTCAATGTCCATCCCACGCAGTCCTTTCTGATAGCCCAACGCCTTCTGTGTCTCCAAAATGGTGCTTTTGTCAGCTAATTTGGTCTTAATGTCTTCACTTGTTGCCCATAATCCAGTAACTGTGGCAATAAGGATGGGTGTCAGTCTTACCCTCCATCCTGCGAAGTAGAAAAATTCCTCATGGACTCGGCTCATCAGCCATCTATATAGTGGTGCATACTTTCAAAAGTATGGAAGCTCATAAAGTTGGTAGACACCATTTCCTTTGAGTAGCTTCTCCCCGGAATCATCATATATTGGCATGCCATCCTCAGTGCACCTGTTCATTTGAGAGGTGAGCAAGTCATCTAACTTCTTCTGGTTTTCACTGGTTCGGTGATTGTATTCACTTATCTTTCTCTGTCTTATGTGGGTATTCCATTCTTGCCCCACAATAAATTCTTCGGGGTGCTGCATTTCAGAGAAATTACTCTCCAGGAAAATCTCCTCCTCTTCTTCCACCACCACCTTCTTCTTTTATTTTACCGGTGTTGCTTTCTTCTTTGGTGTCCATTCTTCTTTCACGGTTTTGTTTTGTAGATCGGTTGCTGTGTGTTTTGAGTAGTTTGCTTCAAACCCTAACCTGATTCTTCCGTGCCCTAATTTTTAATCATGAACTTGTGCACCCTAGCTCTATTTTATTACTCTACTTCATCAAACCCTTTTCCTAGGGGATCCAAGCCCTTCTAATAAACAAATCTCTTCTCTATGCCTGGTTCACTTGCTTCATACCTTGAATTAGTTAGCTTTATGCTCTTCGCGTATAGGATCTCTATCAAATTCTCATAGTTGCAAGGGTAAAAATGAAATCACATCCCATCCTTATATAGATTTCTACTTTTCACTGCATTAATTACTCCTCCACCTACCAAATTCTCCTCATTTATGACCCATTTTTATCATTTCCGTGCAGTATATTTTTGTGCCAAAGCTATAACCTTCTAGCGCGCCTCTTTACCCTTTGTCACATAATTCTCTTCAGCATGCGCTCTAGCACCTGAGTACCTTGTCACTACACCATCTCCTAGTAATTACAATGGCCGCCACTTACCTCGCGTTATACTTTCCCTTATCCATCTTCATCCTTTATTATCTTAAGAAGAAATATTTTGTCAGTTACCCTTAGCAACCTTCTTTCTCAACACCCACAGCATGACATCTTCATAGCATATACCTGAGAGTCACCAACAATGCACCCCACATGAAAAAGGATGTGCAGTCCTCTACACATCAACATGCCTCATATTATAGTTAGTTTCATGCACGCAAGTGCGCTTATTACACAAACAAGAGATAAAATTGACAAAGCATAGCAATGTTGAGAGAAATACATTAAGGAAACGCATAAAGGGAAACCTAAGGTATCTGGTAATACTACCTTATTATAAACACCAAGAAGACTTATTTATAGTAGGGTTTCAACCTACTCTCGCTAAAGTAACCGGGAAACCGTGTGCCATCAATAATGTCTAACTGGAAAGCACCTAACTCAAGTATATGAGTAATAACATATGGCCCCAACCAATGCACCTTGAGCTTTCCTGGATGGCGCAAAAAATTAGAGTCATATAGAAGTACCATTTGTCCCACCACAAGTTTCTTATCCCTAATGTGTCTATCATGCCATGCCTTTTGGCATGCTTTCTCTTGTTTCTGACTCCAGCATGTGATGGCTCGATGCTCATCTAGTTGAACCATCTTCGCAATCTATTCTTCCAAGGCTTTCTCATCAGCTAGACCTCCAGCGCACACAATGCATAAGGAAGGTAAAATAAATTCTAGAGGTAGAACAACTTCCGCGCCAAACACCAATTGAAAAGGTGTGGTTTTGTTCAATATTTTGTATGTTGTTCTATAAGCCCAAAGAATAGCAGATACTTTATCATTCCAATTTTTCCTCCCAACATCACAAATCTTGGTCAATGTGTGGCTCAAGATCTTGTTAAAAGCCTCAGCAGTCCCATTTTCCTGAGGGTGATAGGGTGTAGTTTTATGGTGGGCAACCATAAACTCATCTAAAATAATTCTTATTGTCTCATTTAAAAATGTGTGCCCCTATCACTTGTTAAACTTAAAGGACAGCCATACCTTGTAAGAACATTCTCCCATAAGAACCTTGTTGTTGTAGCCGTTGTACAGTCCTTTGTAGGTGTTTCTTTTACCCATCAGGTAAGATAATTTGTACAAGTGATGATATAGCGTGATCTAGTCCTATGCGTGGCTGGTGAAATAGGCCCTACAAAGTCAATTGCCCATTTCTCAAAGGGTTTTGCACTTGTTATCGGTCATAGGGGCATCTCAACCCTTTGTCCTGGTTGACTGAGACGTTGACAATGGTCACAGGTCTTACAATACTCTTTACAATCCTTGTATAATGTTTCCCACCACAACCCAGCAAGTAGGATCTTGCACGTTGTTGCATCACCTACATAATGGCCACCTGTACAATACCACCATGTGCTTCTTCCATTATGTCCTTCCATTCATGCTCCAAGACACAACGACGTAACACCTCATCTCTACCTAAATTTTACAAATCACCACTAATTAACATGGAATGGTGCCGCACAAATAGCAAGTTGCTTCTTCTCTAAAGCTTTCATGTCATCTAGCGCCATACCAGTCTTTAGAAAGACAGCAATGTCCTCTAATTTTGATGGTGCACGTTGTAACCTATACAGCTATGCATCAGGCATGGTCTCTTCTATTGTTTGTGCCTCTTCCCCTGATTGAATTCTAGATAGGTGATCCGGTCCAGAATTTCTTTTGCCTAGTTTTACCACAACTGTAAAGTCAAACTCCTGAAATAAGAGTATCCATCGGCATATGTGCCCCTGTAAAACGGGCTTGTTCACAAAATATTTTAATTCCATGTGATCTGTATAAAACACAAAGGGGGTAGCTAACAAATACTGATGAAATTTATGCAAGGCATAGATCATGGACAAGGCCTCGCGCTCTATAGTGGTATAATTATGTTCTGCAGGGGTCAACTTCCTACTAGCAAAGAAAATGGGATGATCAACGATACCTTCTCCTGGTTGAGCTAAGACAACACCAATGGTTGTGCCAGAAGCATCCACATGAACATGAAAAGGTTTATCCCATGAAGGAAAATGCAAGATAGGCATGGTAGTAAGTTTCTGCTTCAATATCTCAAACATGCGTTGTTGTGACTCCCCCCAGTAGAACATACCTTTTCCCTAGAGAAATTCTTCTAAGGGTGTGGCAAATTTTGCATACCCTTTTATAAACTTCCAGTAATACCCTGTATGACCCAAAAATCCACGCACCTCACGCTAACTGGCCAACGCTTTCAAGCCAATGATAATTGCAACTTTAGCTAGATCAACCAACAACCCTTCCTTGCAGATAATATGTCCTAAGCGTGTTCCAAAGGGAGTAGCAAAGATGTACTTCTTGATGTTTAATGAGATACTCAACTGTCAACATCTTTCAAACATTAAGCGCAGATTGTCACAATGATCCTTAATCATCCCATAAATGGTCCAATCATCAAGATAGATCTGTAAGAAGTTCTGAATAAAATCCTTGAAGTCTTGTACCACTATCCTTGAAAATACCACAGGGGCATTCTTCAATCCAAAAGGCATCACAGTATAAGAAAAGCTTCCTCATTCATTAGTGAAGGTGGTCTTCTCTTGATCTTCTGAGGCAATCCTAACCTAATGATACCGTGAAAACCCATCTGTAAATGAATATATTTTGTTCCCAGCCACTCCTAATATTTCCTCTATGAATGGCGTAGGAAAGGGATCTATAACACATGCTGCATTCAACTCCCTATAATCAACACAAATTTGAATCCTACCATCATTTTTTATGCTTATCACCATAGGACTGACCCATTCTGATTCATCCAATGGTCAAATGATCCTAGATTTCAACATCTTATCAATCTCCTCCTTTACTTTCTCATGCAAATTGGGATTCATCTGATATGGTCACTTCCTAATAGGGCGCACACCTTCCTTGAGCTTTATCTTCATTTATCTGAGTGATATATGCACACCTTTAAATTCATGGTATCCTCTTGGGAATAAGTCCTCATAGTCTTGAAGTAACCCTATGATCTTTGCTACCTCTAATTATGACCAATAATCCTCAATTATCACCTCCTTAGGTTCAGCTTTTGTGCCTATATTGACCTTTGTTGTCTTCATAGGTTTGTGATATGTGCATGCATCTACATCCGCACTGGATAACACTTCACGTGTTCCATGTGAATGATCCACGTCCAAGTGCTCAACTTCCTCCTCATCAATTATGTAAACCATCTTCCCCTTATCTTTTTCCAGATAAGCGCGCTCAAGTAATATGATATCATCTTCTTCATCCGTAAAGCACGCCCCTATCTCTGTCTCACCAAATAATTCCTGAAAAATTTCTTCCACTTTCCCACTGTCTCCCATAGTTAAGTGCTTGATAAAGCTTAAATCTGTGTTCACTGGTGGTGTAGATGAAAATAAGTTAAACATTTGGATCATCCCTGTAGTCAAATTTTTTCAGTTTCCAGTGTCGCAATGTAATTTAGCATAGACATACCAAGCACGTGTGTAACCTTGTAGGGTAGAATAACACCAATGCACCTAAATTAAAGGTGGTAATGCTTCCTATCCTACTGTCCAGAGTCTCTCACACTGCTGGATATGATGTTGAGAAGGTTGATCACCATGATAAGGGCTTATTTTCGTACGTACATTACTTCTTGAAAACATGGTTGATAAGGTGGTCCCAATAATTTCTCATTCTAAGAAATTATCCCTGTGGACTACCCACTAGCACACGGCCATCCCACCCAAAGTATATGACAACATAGCACGTCGTTTAAGTTGGTCAACCCAATTTGTTTCTATGGCCTATAAGAACCCAGCCAAATCTTCAGATCCAGTATAGCGGGGTACTGTACGACCTATAAATCGAACAGAGTGAAAACCCATCTTGCAAGTAACCGTGCGCTTAACTTCACACCCCACCAATTCATAAGTTCCATGAGCCCAATTATCACAAGAAATACTAGTAGTATCACTGATTGAATAAGAATCTTCCCAATGAAGGATTCCTTCCTTAGATGGATCATTGACCTGTGGGTCTCGAATAGTGCGTACATAGATTTTGTTCAAGTCCTCTTCACTTAAAGATTCTAGATCCTTCAAAACTCCTATGGGAGTAGCTTTTGTTCTATTTTCCATGAACAATACATTAGATGATGGCTGCAATGGGGGTCTACCCATTTTCTCTCACACATCCAATGTAAGTACATTTACTTCCGCACCTGTGTCAATCAGAATATTACTCAGCAGCCACTCATCCACAACAACATTCAAAGTGATCTCATTTTCATAGTCAATGATATTAGGGGGAAGAATCACATGTAGTATTTTTCTTCTATTCTTAGTTCCTACATGCAGAGTATTCCCTTTCAACCAATTTCCTAATAAAGGAATAATATTCTCCTGGCGTAACATTTTGCATACCTCTCTTATTTCATCAATATCTGATGGGGCTTGTTCTGTATCCTTGTGCTCCAATTTTTGAGACTGCTCTTTTAAACCTTGTATCTCACCTTGAAGGCTCCTAAGAACCTCCATTTTGTCCTGATAGACTTCTTTCTGATGAGCTAGATATGGATATCTAGCTTGCAAAACCTCCTCCCTAGTCATTTTCAGCTTCTATTACAACACCTCTCTTACGTGTGCCACCTCATTGCGTGTGGTTATCTTGACTGTTACCACCTCAGGTTCTAGTGTTAACTTTGGCATCCACTAGTTCTCTATAGTGTGTTGGATTCTAACCATCCCCGCACCCTTGTTTTATCTTACTTGTGCTGCTTACGGAGATTCTCATACAAGTCTAGACACTCTTCATAACTATGCCCCTTTCCAAAAAATGAACATGAAATATTCTACGGGCATTCACACCTATAATGGTCAGGTGAACCACATGTATAGCAAGTTCCTCTAGGGAATTCACTCCTTCCTCCACCTTAGCCTCATCTTCCATATTTGCCTCAATATCCTCGTGCCCTTTCACGATCCCCTTCAAACCTTCCGTCATTCCTGTCACAATGCATTTAATTATAATCCCTATCCTAATGCTCATTCTTCCCTTTATAATTATCAGCCACACTCACCTGTCTGACCCCAATATCAATGGCATCATAGATATGGAAAATCAATCTATAGTCCTCAGTATCATGGGTCATGGACCTACAAATTTTACAAAAGGAGGACACATTCTTCCTGATCGCATGTTGTAGTAGGGGGCAGTGACTAGCATCATGGTTCAAATGGAAAATATCATAGTATAATAATAACAAGTGTATAGTTTTTTGAGGGAAACTATCCTTAGTGTGCCCTTCCACTTCACAATTTGTACACCAGATTCCTGAGTGTGTTTCATGAGCTAAGTTTTCTGATAATTTCTCTAACTATTTTGCCATAGCCTCTATCTGAGATTCCAAGAATGGACTAACTCCAGTGTCAATACTCCTAACTACTTCAGCACATAAAGTGGCTTCCAATGCTTTGAGCGGATCAGTATAAGTCTTATGTGACAGTGCTCTTTGAAATGGGGTAATCAATCCCCCAACAAACCATTGTGCATGCTGACTTGCATGAATGTCTTAAGAGAGTTTAGATATAATTGTTTTAAATCACGCATCATAATCACGAACAACTTTCAGTAGTGCCTTGATTTAATATCCCTTGGAGTGAACTTATACTCTTCTGCTCAAACTCTAGGATGTGGAGCTATTTTAAGAAAGCATCTTTCAATGCTACATAGTCAATACAAGTTTTATTGGGATCAAACTTCCTATACCAGTTGTGTGCGTGTGCCTGTATTGTAGTCGCAAATTGACTTGCCTTGCGTTTAGGGGCCATAATAACTTTTGCATGCCATAATATTTCACACATATGAACATGTTCAGTATCATCCTCGATACCTTTGTATTTTGGGAGATGAAGGGACATCTCCATATAAATGTTCTGGGGTTGTTGTGGGCCTTGACCACCTGACCCAGAACATCCTTAATTTCCTCTTCCTCCAATACCACCCAAACCACCAGAACTAGAACTTCCCATACCACCCGATCCTCCTCTAAAATTTGGAATAGGTCCCGTGGATGCACTCACCTGTGCCCTAACAGTGGTGCTGTACTAGACCCCTATAGTTTGGGAAGTGGCCCCAGCTCTAGAGGTGATTCCCACACTCGGTGTGCTCATATTCTGTGTAGATGATGAGCCTGAAAATGTACCCCCAAAGAATAATGAAGTTGTCTATACTACCATTGGTTTACTTTCTTTCTGACCTATTTCTATGCTTTCACTTCCTAAATTAAAACTATTTTTACCTGATGTACTAAATACTGGAAAACCAAGTGCAAGGGCTAGGTCAACAAGTTAGCTTAGATGCGAACCGGCAGCCTGAGTCATATCTACTACGTTCTCCCTTGTGGGGCCAAAGAGCATTCTCTGTCATGTATCCCTAGATGGGGGAGTCCTTGATGCTCTTGCTCTTATTGCTCCCAATGAGCCTCAAATCCTTCACGAGCCATCTCTCTCCACATCACCATCCATTCTACAATTTCTTACCTCTTGCATAATTCCATCTCGCACACATCATCATACTTCAGCTGCCTCCCTTCCCTTTGCCATGCTACGGCTAGGTCTACCATCTTTCGCCAATCTTGTTCTTTCCCCCGCGCGTGGAGATTGTTTAGCTTTCCATGGGTTTAGCTTCCAATTTCAACATTACCATTAGTATTTTTATTGCTAGTGGAATACCTTGCAAATATGTCCCTCTAGGATACTGTAGAAACTGGAACTCTACTACCTCCGGGCACAAATAAGTTAAAATTGAATACTCCAAAATATAGTTGTTTAGGACACCATGAAACCAAGTATTTACCACGCGAGTCCAACTCAGGTCAGCATCATATAGTGTTTTAAATTCCTCTTGTGTCCAAACAAGTGTGCGATACCTCCAATTCCACTTAGATGCATACGTAGCCAACCATTCGTATAATTCTTCTGGAAAGATAACAAAGAAGCTTTCGTATAAAATTTCATACAGATTCTACTCTACCCAAGTACATGCGCTAAATTTGGATCTAGTGTCAAACCTCCATGTGTATTCTTCCTCCAGATCATGAATCCACTCTTCAACGCTCACCAAGGTTAGCCAGTATGTCTTCATCATGAACCATTCTAAAACAACTGAAAAAGAGGTCTCGGTAATGGAACCAATGATGGAGCCTATAATTGTTAGCTAACACCTAGTCGCACTAGCACATCACTCAGCCTAGGCTGAGTGCTCACCCGAAGCACACAAAGGTACTGGGTTCCTCTTAAGAGTTGCAGTAGCAGAATGGTGGCATGATAAAGCAGTAAACATATAGTTTAGGAACTAATCCATCTATTCATCATTATATTTAACCAGATCTATAAGCGCTTAAATGTAAATCATCATGAAGATAAGAACATGCATTGATAAAAACACATCAAACACTGTTTATTCGGCCAATTTCCTTTTTATATTCATCATACCAACAATACGGAAACTTTATACAATACCAGGCATACACGCATGGTTCTATTACAACTATCCAATCATATGTACTCGTGTTTTCTCATTCTTCAAAACAAATGTTTCCATCCGTATCTCTATATATGTCTCTATATTTTCTAAGTAATTCATTACATATATATAGGGTGGGGAACTAGCCCTTCACCAATTAACTCTACTAGAAATAGGTCGCATTCTAATAATAAGCCATGTGCCTTCTTATAATTATTACCATACATGTAAATATACTATCTATAGATTGTTGAATAGTTAACTGAAGTGATGGATCTATTCTTAACTTATGCCCATGCAAGAGTGAGTTGACATGTCCTTCAAAAATCTCCACGAAGAGTGGCACACAAGTCTCGGAATTGCTTTGTGTGCTCTGCATGCCAATCTCTAAGAATAGATTTGATCCCCAAAATTGGTTAAGTCCTTGAGATTTTGACTCTACACCTCTGCGTGTGATGCCTTCCTATACCTTTGCGCTTTTTCTCCTGTGCTATTCTTCCACGCAAACTCTATGTGTAAGTTCAACTAAGTGCTTTCTCTGATCAACACTTAGTTTCCAAAAGGTAAGCATACAGTGGGGAAATTACAGGATGAGGATCCCACAATTTCAGATGAGGAATAGAATTAAAGGAAGACAGTGGTGGTATAGACCATGGCTCACGGAGGTAGTTGAATATAGGAGAAAAGAGGATGCATGAAGATAATCCTCCGAGGAAGAGAGAGGAATAAAAAGTGAGAGAGGAGATGGGTGTAGAGGAGATAGAAAAAGGTGAGTAAGGTACAGAGGATCAAGGATTCATAGAAGTCTCGAGGAAGATAGGGACACAAGGTACTAGCACATGACCCTCACAACTAGTAAGGAAATCACCCTGAACCTCTCTGGTGAAGCCGAAAATTGTTAAGAGGAGGAACAAATATGTTCCCAACAAGGAGAGAAAGGAAGAGCTATCGGATGACAACTTCAACATCATCTAAGACACACCTGTGATTAATGTGGAAGAAGAGGAGCCTCAGAATGAAGAAGCATGAGGAATCAGGAGGCACCATAGGAGAAGAAAAGGATAAGTGTGAACCATCATGCGAGCCTACTATAGAACATGTGGGAATGATAGGAGTAGGCCCAAGTATTGATACTGAAGTTCATATTCCTAAGGGGCATCGGTCTAGGAAGAATAAGGGAGAAGAGATGTAAAATATGCTTGAAGTTGAATACATTGATGAACCCTCTAAAATCATTTGTGCCAGGTTATAGAGTACTCTAGAACCTAAGGAATTATATGGGTGGGATTTGATGTATCTAGAGGTAACAACTAGGTGAACAAGGAAACAATTTCCTTAGAACACACAGACTCACATGGATGAGATAGAATTTGATGTAAAGGAGAAAGAATTCATCAAGAGAAAGGTGAAAAAGAAGGACCAAGCAACGCACATGACAGTCAAGCCAACAGAGTTCACTGATTAACAAGCAAGTAATGTCTTGACTAAGATGGTGGCTAAAGAAGCATGTAGAAATGTGGATAAGGTGGCCACACTCAGGTCATTTTTGGAAGATAATAAGAACTTGAAGCAACAAGAAGAGTAGTTAACTGAGGTGTGGAGGAAATATAGGGAAAGGAAGGATAAAATTATGGGGTTTGCAATGGAAATTAGAGGAGAGATCATACAGGGATATCCCAAATTTGATGCACTTACAAATCAGATGTACTCTTCATTATACTTCTTTCAACATTATGTTCATCTTCTACTTGAGAAGAATTTAGGCGTGCCTAAGGAGAAAAAATAAATGGCTACAAAGAGGGAAAATGAAGCTGCAACAGGGAAGGAGATAACAAAGAAATAGATCATGCGCAGTATATTTGAATATGATGTCTTACTTCATACTATAAAAGATAATTAAAAATGGAAAACTTGGCACTGAACATGTGTGAAGACCCAGAGCCAATAATAAAAACATGGATGTTGATAGAAGAAAATTAAATCCTTATCGTAAAAAAGAATGATACTTTGGGACGTGAGGAGAGGTTGAATTTACTAACAGATAATCGTGATGGACTTAAATCAGCCCAGGACCCTCATGATGACCGAATAAAGGAACTAGGAAAGGTGATAAAATGGTGAATGGACATAATGGATGGAATGGTGTCAGGGTTAGCAAATTTTGTATGTGAATTGAAGTACAAGGGATAAAATATGACCCATGAAGAAATGGATGCAGTACTAGGTGACATTCCCACAAAGGAAAAGAAGGGACTTAGTGAATGGAATGAGTTGGAAGTGGACATCAAGAATGAGTACCCCATCTATTGTTACTTATAGAAGGATAATGCGTTAATTGTTGATCCATTTTTATATTATTTCATTCTTTCTATAAATTCATCCTTTATTCTTTATTCCTTGGAGATATAAGTTGGGAATACCCATTGCTGAAGGTAGAAATAACATTAGTGTGGGGTAATGTTGGTGTGGTGACATATTACCTAAGTAGAAAAGGACCATATTATAGTGGCACGTAAGAGGTGGGCACATGGATAGGTGCAGAAGGTTGACAACTTTACACGTTGAGGATTTGCACCCAGAGAGACAAAGTTCGGGAATTAGCTATTTTTCATGGATTGGGCTAAGAATAAGAAAAACAAAGTGAACTATAGGTCAAGTAAACATGAATAATTCAAGGCTAAGTGAAGCCTATTTTGGGAGAAAGTGGAATATCAAGAGACATGCAGATTCAAAGCTAATAATAGGATTAGATTAGAGTTTAAATATAGAGATAATCTATTATTAGTGAAGCTTGCATACTTCGTAGTTATCTTTGTATGAACACATGGCTAATTTGAGCATACAACCTATTTTGAGAGTGCATGGGTGGTGAAGGGAAAGTCCCCACCCCCTATATATGTAGTTTCTTTGTATATTTTTCAGTGGATGTGTGAATTCTGAGTTTTGATGACCATATGCACTAGAGTTATGCTACTAACATGAACTTGTGTGCATGACTATCATAAAATTATTATGACGTATTCAACTACTGCTACTTAATGAGTTAATATGATAGATATTTATGGATGAATATTGATTATTGATGTCACTATTAATGGCACTTGTATGGTGAATTTGATCTTAATTGTTGTATGAACTTTCATTTTTCTTTATTATGTGTTTTTACAAATTGAACTCGTGGATATGGTTGTTATGATGGAATATACACTTTTACTATGGTTGTTATGAACATGCATTCTAACATCTAGACAATATGTCATAAAGGAAGGACCTGGTAGGATTCATGCGCTTTGGGTGAGCGCTTAGATCTATCTGAGTGAAGTGTCAACATGCCTAAGAAATTAAGTATAAAATAAATACTACATATGTGTTTATGTGGATCTCCTTCACCCATATACTCAATTTTATCCGCATAATTTACTTCTCTTTATAATTATATTATTTTTAGTAACCTAGTCAAATAATTCCAACAAGGGATATTAGTTTTTTGTATTGCCCAATATTATGCAACATTGATTGACAAGGTATCATCTAAAGCTTCCATTATTTCTTTCTCATTAGGAAATATTCTCACCATTTGTTCCAAATAAACTTCTAAGTCCCCAAACCATGAGTATTTTAGTAGAGTTTGGTGGGATGCTCCGCGGCTTAGTCTATATACTCTTTTGATTGGATCTGCAAAGTTGATGTATAATCATCTAATGTGATTACGTGGGGTGGTAATCTTCTTGTGTAATGAAACTTACTTATCCTAGATTTTGGGAAACCATGTACCCATGACTCGATGACATTGTCAGAGCTCTCATTTGTAGATTCACTTTTTACTAAAATTTCTCCCTCAAAATTTGGTTCAAATTCTCTATCAATGTTAGTAAATCAATTTAGATAATATATCCCTTGTATTTCATCAAAATCATCTTCCTTGGTGTCATGCCAAACTTCTTCACATCATGTGAAATTCATTCCTTCTTTTAATGGTACATGGAGACAAATTCCATTTGACCATAATGTAAATTCCTCTTATTCTGAGTTCAAACTACCGTTGCAATCAATGAACCATTCTAAGGCTAGAATGACATTGTATGTGGGTTTTAAAGCAAAATTTTCTTCAACTTCAAAATTTACCATCTTTTTTATTCCCGTGAAATTGACTTCTACATTCTGCAGTGCCCTTAAAGGTTTATTTTTTGAGCCATCTGCTAACCTAATGTAATATCTGGCAAGTTCTCAAAGAGGTCTCCATAGCTTATCCCAGGTATTTTTTGACACCATGTTTACATCCGCGCCAATATCTAGAAGAATTTTTGTAATAGTAGTGTCGAATATGACAACGTCCAAGTATATGGTGGACTTGCGCCATGTTTGTTATGTTCTGAATATATTTATCTTTTTACTGTTATGTCCAGTTTCAATCCTATGGACATGAAATTTCTTATATTTTTTGTTCCAATATTTTCTATAAAAAAATTAATTTGTTGACAAGGACATGTTTGATGGTTAACCTTGTTATCTCTGTAAGGGAAATTATTTCATCCTCCATGAAGCATTTTTTCTCTTTCCTCCTGGGATTGTGCTTTCTTAACAACTACCTTTCTTTTCTCTACTTCTTTATCATGAATTTCCGATCTGATTTTGTTAAAGTCCCACTCTTCACTACTAGAGGAATCCTCCTCAGTGGGTAGCCTGATAATCTTCTTTTTCCCAGTGTGTGTTCTTTTGAGATGCACTTCTAGTTGTTATCACAACTCTATATTTTGGTTCTTCATGATCCTTATTTGGTTTAGAATATTTCCTTTTAAAATAGTTCTCTTTTGCCTCTTCCTTTTTCATTTCTTTTTCTATTTTTCTTTTTGAGCTAGATGCTTTTTACTTATCCTATCCTATTTTTTCCTCATCCCATGGTATCTTGGTGATGTGTTGTACCTTCTTCTAGGCATCTCTTCCTAAAGCTTTTGTCTTTGTACCTCCATTTTGATAAAATTGGGAAGCTTTGGGACAGCTAAATGAGTCATGTCTTTGTTCATGGAAAAATATGCAAGGGTCATGCTCTGTACAATTTCTGTCTAATTCTCCATCTTGTTCACATTTATAACAATGCATAGGACTTATATCTTGGTATCCAACACCTAATTTTTTTTATTTATCTCTTCCTTGGTATCCATAATGACCTTGATATCCTCTTCCTCCATAATAATTATTATATCCTCCTCTAAATCCACCTTTGTATCCTCCCCTATATCCTGTGCAGTATCCACCACCATTATATCTTTGATAGTTGGGGTTGTAGTTATTACCTTCATAAATGCTTCGAAAGTGAGGTTGACCCATTCATAATTTTGATATTATGGGATAGCAATTGTGGGATGTGAGGTCTGTAGGAGTGTAATTGTGGGTGTTGGTTGTTGTTTTGAAGGTGGGGGTTAGGCGTTGTGTTTTTCCTAGTTGTCATAATGTTGCGGCTATTATACTCATTTAAATCTTCAAGTGCATCCATTGAAGGGAATGTATAGTGGTAATGGTTATAAGATCCACAATCTACGTAATACATTAATTGGTTGGCAGGGGGGCTACTTATAATAAGGGGAAAGTATCTTGAGTATGTTCATCCCATAGTCTGTAAATTCCACACCAAGTTCTTTCTACTGTAGATATGTTATCGGAGGAATATTTTTATGATGAATGTTGTCTGATAGCCGAAACTCTTTTTTACTTTCTCTAAATAAGGGTAGTCAGTTTTTACTTTCTCTACACAACAAACTGTACACTAAATTTTTGGTCTAATGCTTTTTCTTGGTGGTGAGCTATTTTTGAGATCTTCTTTTCTCTGAATTTATTGTTGGAGTTTTAATTTCGATAATATTGCACTCTTTCCTATTATTTTTTAAGTGAATTATCTCCTTCTCTTTGCCAAGGTTGAGCTTCTAACCTAATGGCCATTTCTATTGCCTCTAAGAGGGTTTGGAATGGTTTTTCATCCAAAGATTCTCTAATGTAAGGTAAAATTCTTGAAGTAAACCATTCAATGTGTTGTTTTGTATATCATTGGTTATTCTAATTTTATGGTTACATTTTTAAATCTGTGGCTGAATTCTTTGACCATTTCATCTTCTTTATGAAAAATCTCTCTCATTTTTCTAACACCTTTTGAAGGTGCCTCTGGAAAGTGAAAATTTGTTTTAAATTCCTTCTCAATTGTATCCCAATCTTTAGCACCTTGTGCATTTGTTTTCATGTACCAACATAGGGTGTCCTCTCTTAGATTTCCTATGAAATCATATAACTTTTTTGTATTATCTATTATCTTGTTTCTCTTCCAATATCAATCAAAATGAATAAGTGTTCCTCGACATATTTGGTGTCTTTTCCAAATACTGGTAGCTTAATTTTATGAGCCATCTTTCTATTTGATTGGGGATTTGGTTGTGGATAAATAATTGGTTACTGTTTCGAGGTTTTTTACTTTCTTAGATTTATTATTATATTTTGTAAAATACTCTTCCTCCCTTTGTCTCTGGATAATTCAATATAAATGTACAAATCACCTAATAGTTCTCTGAACTTTCTTACAATCTATTCTCTCTTCTTACTCTCTTCTTGAAATTGTTGATATCTTTACATAAAATTTTCTCCTTTTTCTACTTTTTGAATAGGTGTTTGATTCGGCACATGGAATGGTGTTTGATCCAAGGGTCATCTCCTTTGGGCTCATGTGATGGTTAGGGGACACATATTTTCTTGACGTATTTTCATAATTATTTTTTTCCACAAATAACTTTCTTCCCTTAACATATCTTAATCTACAGTTTTCTTCTAATCCTTCATTGCTTCTTATTTTATTATTTTTTTCCTTTTCTTTATCTTTTTTCTCTGAACTAATTTCTCCTTCATAATTTTCCTCCATTATGTTTATTTTTTCTTCAAACTCCTCAATCAATTATTTCATACCGGTAACTTACTCTTCCTCTTCAAATTTTTCTTTAATTAATAATGGAACTTCTCTTTCATCTTCTTCGCAGGCTACTTCTCTTACTATCTCTTTAAAATATGGTTTTAATTTACCTACTAACTGTTGTAAATATCTCATTAGGATTTCTTTCTTTTATAATGACCGTTGGATTGAATTATCTATGGGATATCTTACCATGGGGATATGTGGGCTAACCACAACTTATTGGTCTCCACCTTGTGTGGGAATTATAGCAAGACTTTGAGTTTCTGCCTCTGTTTCCGAGGTAGCCAATTGTTGGCCTCCACTTGAAGTGGTTTTTTCATTTTCTATTTTCTAATTTTTCTTTTCTTTCATTTAACTTATTTTCCCTTTCCTCCCTTTCTAACCTTTTTCTTTTCTTTTCCTCCACTTCCTTCTTCTTTGCAAATATCCTCTCCCTCTCTTCTGACTTCCTCATTATGATTTTTTCTTTTATTTTAGTTAGTACATCTCTTAATCAACCTAATCCTTATTTTGTCAATTATGTGATTTCTTTTCTTTTCTTTTCCTCCATGTCATCCTATTTTTGTTGTCCCAATCATCACCCCATTAATTTTAATCATTTTCATCTCTTAGATCCCTCCCCTTCACATATGCCATCTTGCGGTGCCCGTCCCCTAAAGGAAATTTTCTGCGCTTATAATTAATATTTTTCTACTGGATTTTTTTTTTATTAAGAATGGAATTTGTTTGAGTTCCTCTTGCTCTATTTAAAATTTCACCTTTCTTATAATCAAATCTGGTCCAACCTTGTATGGCCCAAGTGATTATATAATAATCTAATGCAGTCTGAAACTAGTTATCAATTTATTTCGTCCAGGGTTCGTCAAGGTTTTTGAGTATATTTGATTTTTCCCGAGTCAACTCAGAAAGTTTTTTTAAATGTAACCATGACCACTCTATTATTTTATCATGTGCCAATATACAAGTCCATAATAAGTATGGGAATTGAGACCAAAATTCCTCTTTGTATTCTCCATATACTTCTGCCTCAGTTTTTTTTTATGATGTTACGAGTCTCTTTGCTTATCCTTTGACAAATATATTAATTTGATTTTCCCACCAATCCTCAATTTTTGTCAGTGTTGGTTTCCAATATCTTGATTGTGAAATTTTTTCCGACATCCTAACAAAAGGAACTTGGGCTCAAACACCAAATGTTGACCTTAAGCCTTAACAATAGTGTGAGGGTTAAGAAGTTCACCCCATTGTCTAATTGCAAAAAAAACTAGCAATCCCTTTCTTATGTATTACCCACAACTGGTCTCATCATGTTTGAAGATTGTATAAGTATTGAAGAATGGTATGAATCTGATTAGGAGGATGAATTTATAAAAAGTGAACAAAGGACAACATTTGCTTTAAAAGGAAGTCAAACAAACTATGAGGATGAATTTTTTAGAGGAGACATAGTTGTTTGTCTAGAAAAAATAGAGTGCAGTCCAACCTACAAAGAGTCACCTTCAAGTGGAGGATTTGCATGAAAATCCCATATCTAGGATTGAAATTCAAGGAAATTGGCAAAGCACAAGGATCAACCCATTCTCAATTAGATATTTGGCTAGTCTAGAGAAAAGAATATAATTTCCATCAGTCATGCTTATTTCAGAGTGTGAGGAAGAGCTTCAACATGCCAAAGGTCAATGAAATCGCCTCCCAAATCCAAATACAAAAAAACTAAAGGAGGTATTTATTTTGTTTATTGTTGATACATTGAAGAGAAGTGTGGGAAACCATATTCAAAACATTTTTTCACTCTTATTAAAGACCATGTTTAGTGCCAAATCAGTAAAATGGTCTTAATTTATGAGGAAAGTCAGCTACTTCACCTTGCCTATATCCAGGATTTTTGTAAGCTCCCTTTTCATTTGGATAATTTTGGATTATTTCTAGCAAAATAAGTGCTTACACATACTCTACATATTTCCCCTTAGAACATGTATGATTTTTTAGCTTTTGCACATAATTGTTTCTTGGCACGCTCCTATCAGAGCAAGTTTTCTTTACTCCCACTCGATCTTGCGCACACTCTTTTATTTCTTCTAGGATGCTCATCCATGTGCTCATAAGTTCAAAGAGATTTTTTTAGCTTACTAGAATTTTCCAAAAAATTTTACACATTGGTTCTTAAGAATAGTTCAGGCATTGCTTCAAGTGACTTTAAGGATGTTCTTCAAGGTGCAAATCAAAATTTCATGTTTTCTAGGATGACTCCATGCCCAATGGATTCTTCTAAGGCCACCGATCTATTTCATCTAGTAAAAAGATGACCCCAAAAGTTTCCAATAGCCAAATTATTGTCCAAAATAATCACCCTAGATATATTCACAACTTGTAGCTCTATTCTAGCTCTAAGTTCAAATTTTCAGGTTACATGCACCGATGGGTTCTTACCATGGCACATTTGTATGGTTGCAGTTCTTCACATGCACCTTTGCATGCCCTTCTTACTTCTTGTTTTCACTTCCTCTTTCCTTCACTTCCTTTTACGTATAATTTGTATGCCCCTGATTTTTACTTATCCTGTATTATTCTCTCTTTCTATTTTCCATTTCCATGCACTCTTTATGCATTCAATTTCATTCCTTGCTCATTCAGTACCTATACAAGTGCCCTTGTACTTGCATTTCTAATTCACTAAGTCCTTGTTATGCTTTCCCTACACATTCCCTTCCAACCTGAGTCCCACAAATTCCCCCATGAGCACTCATTTTCACCTTTTCTTTCCACCTTGTGCATATCCCTACGTTATTGCTTTTGTGTATCCTTGTCTTGCACTCCCAATCTTCTGTGCTAGTCATGAAATGCATAACATGCAACTGATCAGAACATGCCAGCTTCATGCCAAATTCTCACATCAAATGAATGCATGATACGTGGTAGAAAAGAAAAAATAGACAAATATTCAGCCAAATTATTTAGTTGATAAGAGTGTGCCATGTGTCTTACGTATTCATTCTACACTGTGATCTTCAAATCATCATAAATTCTACTATAGATTTTGGATTCATATGCATTTGGAGTTGTTGGAAAGATGATGATGTAGGATACATGTTGGAATTTTCAAAATCAGATTTTGGGTGGGATTTGGTAGGTGAAATGGGGAAATGTAACTTCATCCATTAATGCACAAATTCAATCAGCTCAACCACCCAAATTTGATTAAATCTTGTCTCCTTCGTTCTTCTATAAGCTAAGATGACTAGGGGAGGTGGATCAAATAAAGCTATAGGTGTATTCACATGCATTAATTTTGGTTATTGGTGGTTGGATTTGAACTTGAAAGTTTCCATCTCTTTCCCTCCTCTTATCTTCCCCTTTATTTTATAAATTGATGAACATTTCTCATTGTAAAAGGTTTGACCCTCTTATTTTTTTAAGTGCATTGTTCCAAGCATTATTCCTTGGTATTTTGAATTACAGGCCTTAAATATGATTCATTACATGTGGATACCTATCTCTTTCACCATTGTAATCAACTGTGCACTATTTGGAAGCAATAAAATCTTGTTTTTTTGGGTATTTTTGGCCCTAGTTCACATTTTATTTTATCTTCTCACCTTTCCCTTGCATTTGTTGTTTGTTATGCATATTTTATGTCCCTTGTAGGTACCTTTTCTATTGTTCTCCATGAAAGCTAGTGCCTGAATGATGTTTCAGACTGTGGCACATTTACCTACCCTCATTGTGCACATTTTACCTCATTTTCACTCAGTTGAGAGTGTTCATTCCCCTCTTTCTGGTGTTATCGCATCCCCTTAGTTTAATTTTACCTTTCATGCATCTCCTTCTCACCATATTTTTTGGGCCCTGGAAAATGGCTAAGTGTTAGAAGTGTGTAGAGGATTGTGTGTGTGGAAGGGGTACATAATAAATGTGTAGAAGGATATACCTGGCAGTCACACTGGAAGAATAGATTTTTGCACATAGAACATGGAAGGAGATGCACACAAGAACTAAAATAGAATGACAAAGGACTTAGCGAGTTTTTGGCATATGGAGTTAAATATAGACTTAGAATATGCGACACGCAAGGAGGTTTGGGTAGTCATGAAGAGCCTATTTTAAAGGGAATAACTTGTAGTTCAAACAAGCGCATGAAGCTAATAACAGGATCAGAACTAGGAGTTAACTATATATGATCTATTAATATGTGTAGCTTACATGATTCTATATATATATTTTAGTGGTGCATGGCTATTCTTAACATGCAAGCTATTTTGAGAATGCATGGGCGGTAAAGGGAAAGTTCCCCACCCCTATATATATGTATTTATTTGCACAATTTAGATCATCACATGTGTTAGAGTTATGTTGTTGGTTTATGACAACACCTTACTTATGATAGTGATATATATGTATTTAGATATTGTGGATTAATATAATGGATCATTATGGTTGGATATTAATTTTTGATGTCTTTGTTACTGGTAGCCATATGGTAAATTTAATCCTAGTGGTTATGTGAATTGTATGTTTACTTATTTATGTGTGTTTCCAAATTAAGCTCATGGATTTGGTTGTTATGATTCTATAATATATGTTCATGCATGTTAACACCTTGAAAAATTTGACATAAAAGAAAGCCCTGGTACCTTGACGCACTTCAGGTGAGCACTCAAATCTGTCTGAGTGATGTATCAGTGCGTATAGGGTTTTGAGTACGAATAAAACAATACATTTTTATTCCATTATTAGGACCTCTTTTCAAGATGTTGCAAGGATGATGCACACTAATGGCTTATAATTTGACTCTTGTGACCATTGAATATTGGGTTATTGATGGACAAGATCATTTTTCTTGAATATATGGTCTTGGACCTAAATTCAATGCATGCAAGTGGGTTAAGGAACACCTTTATCATGATATTTATGATCCATTCTTTAATTATTTCCCTATAGAATTATATGAGTGGTTTTATTCATATGCATCAATGAGGAGATGGTATTATAGATAAAGGGTTTGGAAACAGGAAGGATATCAGACCTTGTTTGACATCGATGAACATTGGACACATGCTATAGATCACTTGTGGGATGGTGTTGTGAATGTTATACTCTAGAGTACATTTTTCCCCTAATTATTTCATGAAAGTTACAAAGTTTTATTTTCTTCACGAGCCCAGATGATCTTACCTTCACTTTGTTCCTTTAGAAATTAAGATCTTGATGGTAGTGTTGAACTTAGATTGCCTCTTGATGGCTATCTAAACTCACCACTATGTGCGGGGGAAGAAGCAAGTGTGTTGAAAGATGGAAGACCTTGAAGCTAAAAGGAAAAGAGAATAAATGCAACTTAAGTGTAATGAAGCGCAAGAAATGGAATTATCGAATTAATGTGATATTGAGGAGTGAATGCTATTGAAAGATTTTTAGCTCATGTGGAAAATGTGGAGCTGGAGCATCTGATTCTACCTCATTTAGGTAAGCATGGAAGAGAACCCCTCTTAGCTTCAGATGAGATCATGTCAGAAAAAGCATAAGGACCACCGACATTCATCTTATCCCACTTGGTGACCTTGCCCTTATGCTTGGTGTTCTAGTTCTTAAATTGATTATTGATAAGTAAGCTGGTGTTGGCGATATAATAGTGATAGGTAGATTTTATTTTCTGTTGAGTACAGGAGTTAATTAGAGAGAAATTTTTATTTAGGGGTCTAGTTGGAGGTATATTTTCTGGCACGTCATCTAGACAGAGTGTAGTCATGCAAAATTTTGGTGCCACATATGGAATTTATACCACTTCGAAGACTGTGGAAGTCAAGTTCAGTACAACTATTGAAACTCAAGGAAGCACATCCTCTAGTCTGGTGGCATCTACAGGAGGATCTAGAGACTCAGGATCAAGAGGATATGGTGGTTCTAGAGGTGGAGGAAACAATGGAGGTAATACATGTTTTGGATCTGGTGGGCATGATCCACACCAACCCCAGTAGGTTATCTATGAAATTTCACTTTTCCTTCCATAATATCAAGGCATTGAGGATAAAGCATAACACGTTCACATGTGTAATATTCTATGGTGCACTAAAGGGATCACAACTCTTGAGCGTAAGGCAAACTAGTTTTCTACGACTTTGTAAGGGTGTGTGCATAATTGGTATAAGAAGTATGATCCAAACTAGATTGTTTTAGATCAAAATGTGTTGCATTATGATTTCTTAGTAGAGTTCTATATACGTAAGTTTGAAAAGAAAAGAATCAATGTGTTGAAAGAGATTAAGTAAGGGATGATTGAGAGTGTAAGGAATTATGATACATGTTTTAAAACTTTGTTATCAAATTTTTCCTATGATATCCACCCTAACCAACATGCACAGTGGTTTGATAACACCCTTCAGAAGGGTGCTTTCACATAAGAATTTTATAGATCCATGTGAGGATTTGGAGATATCCCTATGTGCTGAGGGAGTTGGGAGTGTAGACACTTGAATTAACCCATTCCTGGAAGCACTAATTGCATCTATGATAAAACAATTATTAAAAATATCATCCAATTCAGCTCATGAGACACACAGTCAAATTTGGTGTACATATTATGAGGTGGAAGGGCATACTAAGGATAGACATCCTCACATGTTGGTGCACACCATGTTGTTGGATTATGAGATATGTCATTTAGAACATGATGCGAGTATATGTGCCCTCTTGCAACATGTGGTCCAAAATATTGTATCCATGTACTATAAGATTTGTTAGTCTCATAATCATGACATTGTTAAGTGTAGAATAATAGATCATATTCATAAGTCTATTGAGACTGGTGTACACCAGAGTAGTGTAGAAAGTGGTCCTAAGGATTAGGGAGAGCAACATAATGAATGGATCAACAATGGTGATAGCCGGAATTGGGGATTTCATGGAGGATACAGAGGCCAAGGTCACAGTGGTGGAAGATGAGGATTTCTTAGAGGTACTTGCTTTACATGTGGATCACCTGATCATTATCAGCACAAATGTCCTCAGACTATAATTTACTCATGGTGCAGGAAACAACAAAAGTTTGAAGAATTTCCTAATCTACATGAGCACATGACCATGATCAAAATATAGCACGTTGATGGAGGTCAATGGATGCCAAAGGTTGGACTAGATTTAGAGTTACAACATTTGTTAATCACTACCTGCGTAGAGGTAATGTGTGTGTGAGGCCCCAAGAAGTAAGCCTATTATAAAAATGTAAAAAGTGATCAATGCCAAGTAACCTGACACTAAACATTAAAAGGAATTCTATCTAGATACCATGGACATCATCAAGAATTTACAAGGGGATATTCAGGGCTTGAAGGAACAAGCGTGTGTGACGGAAAGAGAAACGAAGGTTGACCTTCCACAAAAAGACATGGATGATTTAAAAGAAGTATGTTGAATTATTTGATAGTAAAAAATCATCCCCTTACTAAGAGAATGGTTGAGAGAAAAGGTTTCACACATAGGACATGAGCGAGAGAGGAAGATCCTTCATGTAAATCTTCCTCCCTATAATCATGAGTATGATAAATTAATTACACTAAATGCAATCATAGATGGATGGATCTTGAGTAATATATTGATAGATACATGTGCATAAGTGAATGTGCCCATGTTGGATGCTTGGGATTAGATAGGAAGAACACCATTGTAACCTTCTAAAAATGTGTTATACATGGTGAACATAACTAGGGCCAACCCTATTAGAGTGTTGAAAGATGCTACTATCATGATTCAGGGGGCCAAGTTTACTTGAGACTTTGAGGTGCTGGAGCTCATAGAGGAAGATAGTTTTCCAGCATTACTTGGGTGCCTTTGGTGTTATACAAATAATGTAGATTTTTGTTTCAACAAGGGGTAAATTATATTTGAGAATAAATAAGAGTTTATCATTATACCGTTGATAGATGAAAATTTTGTTCCCTTTGTTGAGCCCTTGAGTGAAGAAGACTTGAACAAAATTTATGAGCATACATTCAGAGACCTGAAATAAATGATCCATCTAAGGAAGGAATGATACATTGGGATGGTGCTTAATCAATTAGTGAAACCACTAGTGTTGCTTGGGATAATTAGCCATGTGTAACATATGAAGTAGTAGGATGGGAGATCAACAATACGGTTACTTGCATAGTTAGGAAGCACACTATTTGACATTTGGGTTATAGACAAGTACCTCATTATGCTGGTGAAGGGAGCCTTGATGTATTCTTGCACATCATAGAGGCCTAGTGTACGAATGAAGGAGATAGGAGGATTATGATTGGATATACTCTACATGAGACTGCAATGCACTGGTGGATCACACACAAAGATAACCTTGTGGAGTGGTAGAAGTAAGAATTACCTTCTCTACTAGGTTTCTTAGGAGCAATGTACCCTCAAAAATATGTGAATTTTATAGGAAGGATTCTTCTTCGTACCATGTTGATAAGTGTGAGAGACACTAGAATGAGGGGCAGGAGGCCTTACCACCATCACTTTGGGTACATAATTTCTACACAACCCTAGGAAGATGCATATGTGCATGGTATGTGCATGCAAAGTTAACAAGAGTAACAACAAATTGGTAGGAGATGACCTTAGGTATGATTCATACTTTTAATTATTTTTTAACTAAGCCCCATGTCAATGAAACACTTCTGATTGTAAAGCACCTTAGCATGGGAGATAGTGTGAATATTGAAGAACTCTTGCTAGATATGTTTGGGGAATTAGACTTAGAGGCACACCTTTACCTTAAAGAGAGTGAAGAAGAAGATATTGTCCATGCCTGGGAAAATAAAATAAATGGGTAAGATACTATACGTAATAGATGGTGAAGATGATGATGATAATAATATCAATATAAATCATACTATGGGTGCATGTGAGGTGATGGATACAACTGATGCAAATGTTCGCGGATATCATGAACCTATGAAAATGTATAAAGTTAATATTGGAATTGACGAAGAGACAAAGGAGGTCGTTATTGGTGACTATTGGTCAGAGTAGGAGCTTGTTAAGATTATTGATCTCCTGTGTGACTTCCAGGATATTCTTCTAAGAGGATATCATGAATTTAAAGGAGTACACCCTTCTTTAGGGGAGATGTGAATAAAACTTAAATAAGATGTGCACCTGATTAGGAAAAGGCCTTACAGGATGAATCCTAATCTGTGCGTTAAAGTGAAAGAAGAAATTAATAAAATGTTGAAATCTAGTATCATCAAACCTATTGAGGAATCTGAGTGGGTGATTCCTATGGTCATCATCATAAAAAAGGATGGGCAGATAAGGATCTATGTAGATTATAGGGAGCTAAATGCTTCATGTGTAATTGATCCTTTCTCCACACATTTTACAGAAGATATACTTGAAGGTGTTGTTAGGGCAATATCTACTCATTTATAGATGGGTTCTTTGGTTATCATCAAGTGCGTATTGTTAAGGAAGATTAGGAAAAAACCACTTTCACCACAAAATGGGGGAGTTTTGCATACATCGTGATGCCTTTTGGATTGAAAAATGTGTCTGCAGTGTTTTCATGCATCATGGAACAAGCCTTTCAAGGATTCATTTATAAGTTATTAAAGGTTTATTTGGATGATTCGACAGTATATGGTTTGGTGAAGGACCATTGTGAAAAAGTGTAACTTATGTTTGAAAGGTGTAGATAATTGAGTCTCTTAGTGAATATTAAAAAGTGCATCTTTGTAGCACCTTTTGGCACTTTGCTGGGGAATATCATATGAAAAGAAGGATTTATGGTAGATCTTGCTAAGGTCGCTATTATTTTGGGCTTAGAGGAGCCTACCAATCAGAGTGAGGTGTATGGGTTCTTAGGACATAAAAATTATTATAGAAAGTTCATCAAGGGATATGCTAAGATTACCATGATGTTAGAAGAATTGTTGAAGAGTAAAGGAAAGTTTCATTGGGATGAGGTGCAACTGATAACACTTGAGACATTGAAGGAATGACTTACTTATGTGCCCATTTTGCACTTTCCTTCATGGGATAAACCATTCCATGTTCATGTGGATGCTTCTAGGATGGTAATTGGCATGATACTGGTTCAACTAGGTGAAGGAATAGTTGACCACCCCATTTATTTTGTGAGCAGGAAGTTGACACTAGCTAAATAAAATTATACAACTACTGAGCATGAGGTTTTATCTATGATTTACATGCAAAAAAAATGTAGACAATACTTTTTTGCTATGTCTTTCATATTCTTTACAAATCACGTGGCACTTAAGCATTTGGTCAACAAGCCTATTTTATAAGGGCACATATGCAGGTGGATCCAACTATTTCAAGAATTTCAGTTTACAGTTGTAGTAAAACAAGGAAAACGTAACTCAAAACCTGACCATTTGTCAAGGATCAATTCTGGTGAGGATGCATAGAGCATTAAAAACACAATTCTAGATGCACAAATGTGTGGATTACATCGTATGTCCACTAAACTAGAGGACATTGTAGTATTCTTGCATACTCATCAGGTACCTAAGAGATGAAGACTTTGGAAGAGAAGCCACCTACAATATGTGCGACACCTTATCAATTGATAGGTGGACACTTGTACAAACTTATTTTGGATGAGGTTTTACACCGGTGTGTTTTGGAACATGAGCAAGAGGGGATAATGGTGGGATTGTAGGTGGGAATTATGCTAGAGATGCCACCTCATGCAAGATTTTGATGGTTATTGTAAGGTGGGAGTCTCTGTATAAAGTTTTCAAAAAATATGTATAGGTGTGTGACCATTTTCAGCACCTTGGGAAGCTAGGAACAAGAAAAGAGCTTCCTTTTGGGCCTATTGCAAGTGCTAAACCATTTGAAAAATGTGAAATTGACTTTATGGGTCCTATTTTCCCACCTGCATGTAGGACTGGCGTGGATTACATCATAACTTGTATTTATTATTTGACAAGGTGGGTAGAAGCAGTGCATACAAATTATTGCACTATAACTACAACAATTAGATTATTATGGGAGAAGATTATTAGTTAGTATGGATTTCCATTGAGTCTTACCATTGATGGGGGCACACACTTTTTGAATGAGACCATGAGGATTTTGTTGGTAGAATTCATGGTGGAAAACCACAAGACAACACCTTATCACCCATAGGCCAATGGGACTACTGAAGCGTTTAACAAGATATTTGGCCATATATTAACAAAGATTTATGATGTTGGACAAAAGGACTGGGATGATAAAGTCTCTATTGTACTTTAGGCATATAGAACTACCTATAAGAGGTTAAATAAGGATACACCATTTTAGTTGGTGTTTGATGTTGAGGCTTTGTTTCCTATTGAATTTATGCTACCCTCGCTACGTATTGCGTGCAAAGGAAGCCTGAATGATGAACAAGTAGTGGAAGAGAGCATATGTAAGTTGATGCAGTTAGATGAACAACGTGTAATTTCTTGATGGATTCAAATGACATAGAAAGTAAGACAGAATGCATGACATGGTAGGAATATTAGGAATAAGGAGTTTGAGGTGGGCAAGATGGTTCTTGTGTATGATTTAAATTTTGTGTGGTACCTTGGGAAGCTGAAATTTCATTGGTTGGGACAATATGTAGTAACGAAAAATATTAGAATCAGGTGCTTTCCAGTTAAAGGAATTGTATGACACTTTATTTCCTAGTTACTTAAATGGGAGTAGGATGAATCCCTACTATAATTAAGTCTTCTTGGTGTTTTTAATAAGGTACTAATTTATTTAGATTACGTTTCCCTTTAATGCATTTATTTTATATGTGTTTCCTTTCATCGTTGTTATACTTTGTCAATTTAGTTTTTTGTTATGTTCTAATAAGATTGTTTGTGCGCCTATAGATGATTACCATATATGTGATTTCATTCGCAAAGAACCACACATTCAATTAGTTTGGTGTAGGAGGAAAGAAATAGTGTGCGGGAGAGAGTTGAGATTTAAGAAGGCTTAAGTACTGAAGGAGCGCACTTGTTGTTGGTGATGTTGGTTATTGAAGATGGTAGTAAAGTGTCATAAGAAGAATGGTGATAATAAGGATGAGGCCAAAGGAAAATCCATGTACAATAATCACACACTATAATGTGATGTAGTCAATGACATGGATAGTTATATGGTATAAGGTGTAGAGATTGATGTACTTTGGTGCATGGTAGTTTGTGCACCACAAGGTTTCAACTGGAGTACAATATGAAGGCACACATTGGGCATGATGAAAAATATGGAAAATGTGAGAAAAGTGGAAAATAAGAATCAAATGTAGGTGTATGTTGGTGGTTGGAAAGTAATTAATGCAGGTAAAATTTAAACACCTATAAATATAATGTCAGGGTATAGTCATTTTTACCTTTCCTTGTGCAAAATTTGTGAATGCTTTGTGTGACCTAGGGAAAAATTGAGAGATTTGGAGAGAAATCAAGTTCCGAGCTAAAAAATCTTAAACTAGAGGCTGAAGGAGAACACGACTATGGGTGGAGTGAGTTCCATTAGAGGAAACCCTGTAATTTGAGACAGAGTGAAGTGGATTTTTGAAGGAAACAAATTTCTCTGGTATACAAAGTTTGAGTGGAGAAGTATAATAACATTGCACCTAAGGTTTTTGGAAAGAGGTTTGAGGTAATAAGGAGATCAAGGGCTAAGGTAAGATTTTGATTTTACCCAACTAAAATGGCACCAAGGAGAGTCGTAACCATGTCAATAAAAAAGAGGAGAAAGGTAAAATTAAATTCGACCCCTACATTCGACATTAAAGAGGAATAGTACTAAAAAATGTAGTACCCAGGTGGATTATTAATGGGAAAAGACTATGCATCCTATATTAGGAGCATGTTCATAAGTGATTATAACCATCGAACAGATTTGACAACGTGCAACATGACAAAAAAATTGGTTTAGACAACGGAGGAAAGAACCCCAGATGATAATCCGGTGTATGATGATGAGGTGAAGAGGGTTTTGAAGAAGGTCATACTATTACAACTATACGAGCTTCCATTCTTTGGAAATTCTAAGAGATTATGTCAATGGTTAATGTCACACGTGCATGATGACTATTTCTATTTTACATGCAGAAGGATGCATATTACTGTGTAGTTAATTGATAAGTATACTAGAATGATTAATATTGGGAGTTATTTTGATGATTACTTAACTAATGATGTTGATGTAAATAAAGTTGTAGTGGAGTTTGAGTACAAGAAACGAGGGTGCACATTTGATGTTATCAAGGTGAAATATCTTTTCACGAGGATGGCTACATGCTTACTCACCAAGTTGAGTGGATAAGAAAGATATGGTTGTATGTATGCAAGAAAATATCAGAAGGAACCAAATATAATATTTCTTCCATAAATGAAAGGTGCATGTGGAAAAATGGTATAAACGGATGTGTGATGAATTCGGTGTTGAGTGGAGGATTTCATAACATTTTCCCACTCTTTTACATAGAGTTGTCTATTTTTCCATTTTATCAAAAATTTTGTATTGGGAAGTTTACATTAACTAATGGAACTAAAATTCCATGGTGCAAACTCCCATTTTTTTTCATAGTGAAATATTTTTAGAGTTCTATGAATAGGTGTAAGGAGGCATAAAAATTGAGATTTAATCTAAGAAAAGTGGATAATGAGCACCATGAGATGCTTTAAACACTTTTCTACCCTAAGAAGTGCACTTATGAAGAGAAGTATGTATTAGAAAGCATTCATCTATAAAAAAAGTTACATTACTAATAGATTCGGTTGATGCAACAAGAATATACATTTATCTAAGGCCTCAGTTTGTTGATGGATAATTATATGAGGACTATGTAAGTATTCCTGATGATTCCTCCATGTGGAAGAAGGTTGAACTAGAGAAACAAGGGCATGAAGAGACTCCTTTTGTCAGTAGAAGCGAAGGGGCAAGTAAAGATAAAAATCCCATTTCAAGTGCGCACATAGTGTAAACTTCAGAAAGGAAGGAGGCAAGAACAAGAACTTACGTCAGAAGGAATCCTAGAAGAGAAAGGTCTCTAGCATAGAAGAAACATAAAATAGTACCTAGCTCAGACTCTAAGGAGATAGAGACCCTGAAGGAAGAAGAAGAGTTGTAAGTGAGGATGAGTGGGTAGGGAAGTTGAGGCCACAGGTGCATATTGTCAAAGAATCAGATGTAGAGGGCTAAAGAGAGCACTTCGAGGATGAACATGTCATGGATGAGGATGTAGGGGGTGTGGGTATGACTAGCACATAGGTTACAGAGGAAAAAATGTGTCCAACTACTAAGCATGAGGATAGGTACACTACGGAACTTGAGATAAAGTGTAGAGTAGAGAAAGAGGTCACAAATATTATAGAGCATCTTGCAGAGCATGAGGTGACACATAGTGCAGAATAAGGAAAGAGTGAAGAAGAGGAGGGGATAATGAGAGGATAATTGAACCTTGTTGTAGTTTTCCCCAAGGGTGTTCATGGAAAGAGGAGATGGATCATACTATGCCTCCAGGAATGGGCCTATCATTTACTATGTTTCAAAATCTTCTATCAACTTCTACATCCTTGGTATCAAAGCTTCTAGAGCTTCACACCAGGATCTTTAGATATTTTCATTTCTAATCATTCTATGAAGGATGGTGCAATTACCATCACCTATGAACCATCGAGCATGTTGTCATTGGATGGATAAGATATGATATCTTAGATATAAAAGATTCAAAATTTTAAGTAAGCATCCATACATTACTAGAAAGCCATCCAGTCGGAACTCTTAAGAGACATCTATCTGGTAGTTGATTAGCGCATAAATTAACTTTCCTGACTCAAGCATGTAACTATTTTAATGAAACTCATTGGTGAAATATGGATTCCAGAAATTTTTACAATTACATTTATATATGGCTTATGGATCAGGGATTTGGATGGATACCAATAACGATATAAGTGTCATTCCAAGGGACAAGTTCCTTTAGGAGAATTGACTAGATTATTTTTCAATCAAAATTGGAGCTAAGGGATGAGAAAGGGCATACTGTATGGATTTCACAATGATGTACATAATTAGCCACATAATTAATGCATTATGTTACTAGTGAGCCCAGATCTGGCACCTCCTGATATAACCAAGTATTAAACTAGGTTTCATTGTTTGGAAGGATTGAGTCTTGCATAGAGTCACATCTGAAAAAAACCATCCATTTCATTAGAAATGATCGTCATGGCTTATATAGTCATTCCACTGGTATGGCATTCTACAGCCATATATTCCTTTATATAGAATTCAAGCCTTCCAAAATCCCTTCAATTACACGATATTCTTCCTTATAATTAGTGAAATCAATAACTTCTACAAAAGTAACACACAAAGGTTTCTATGACAGTTGTGATGATAGAGTTGAGGTAGTGTGACTTATTGTTGTGGACCTATGAGGTAGATCTGAAATATCTCTAGGCTATTAACAAAGTATTTATTGTAGGACAGGAATTAATCCTTGGCCGAGGTACATGTTTGATTTGTGTCACCCTAAAATTGATCTCACTAAGGGTTTCAATCAAGAATAATTTAAAGTAACACCCCCCTCTCCCTCTATGCATAAGTCCTGAACATAAGATGGATGCTATTGTTTCATTTTGGTAGAATCATGCTTAGACAAGTTTTCTTTGATACACTGAGGGAAAAGGGTCAGGATACGACTTTTAAACTAGGTCCACATACCAACTATAGCATGATGCCTTAACTCAAGCAAGTAGTGACATTAGAGGGGTAGAAAACATTGTAGGCATTAGTAAATAAATAATAGCCTATCATTTTTACACAGTAGCACTCTCCATGCAAAGTTAGTTTTTGGTGATCAAAAACAAACTGTTTCCGAGGAAGGAAAACTTATACCTCTTATCCCTACTAGCATCTAATTGGGCCCTACAAAAATGGCTAATGAAGTATCGAAAACATAACCAAATAGGTTGACACGTATTTCCTGGAAGGGGCACAAATTTTATCTCTACATTAGGGTATATAACTTTTTGAGCATGTTGGCCTGACTACTCAAGTTTGTACTTGAGTGTCGGACCCAAAAAAAAGAGAGATACGCACAAGGTCTTCATGACTGGAGAGAGTTATAGGACTTAGATGTTAGGTGTTTGACACAATGTTTTTAACATCATACATTTGGATTAATAGGGACAACCACAAATTCATCATTATGTTAAGTCATGAACAGTGTAATTTTGAGGAAGTAACTTACATTTCATTTAGGCGCATCAAACCCTTACACAATTTTTTTTCTTACCCAACATATAAAAATAGTTCATGCCCATTAATAGACATCATCTCAAATCCTTTACAAAGATATGACATGTTATTGCATCCTTATTTTTATTGGTTCTCGTATCCCCTATTATGAGTATCCATTAGTGAATCGACATTTCCCCATTCTTGTGATACTAGTATTGATTCTTTATGGATGTCAAATTATCACTTAACTAGTGTGATAGTTATGTCATTACCCTTTGACCTTGAGCATTCCTAACTTATGATAGTCACTTTTTATGTATCATCACTTGTTATTCTAAATTAAGCACAATGGATCATTGTGATAAAAGGTAGCTTGTTGGTGTGCTCTGTTACTATTCACTATATGGTCACTTTGATACTAGCGGTTATGTGATAGCTAAACCTTTACAAATTCCCGTGTCAACTCCAAATTAAGCTAATGGATCTAGTTCTTATAAATTTGTAATCATGATGTTTAGATCCATGCTAACACTTTGAAAAATATGACTTTAAAGAGGGACATAGAACCTTCGCACACTTGATGTAAGAACTCATTTTTTTTTAAGTAATTTGACATACATGTCCATAGGGTTATCACTTTTCATCACAAATTTTACATTGGTCCCTTGGAATCACAGTCCTACATGTTAATTAGATGTTATTTTGACCATCTCCAGGATTATTTTTAGCAGTAGAATAAGGTAGAGCATACTTTTACATTCTCTAGATGTCCATTATTCACATTCTAAGTACTTCATTTTTGACATATTCCTGATGCTTCTTTGAATCTCCAGTTAAATCTTTATATGGGACATGTACAATTTTTATCTACTTACATTTTGCAACACATTTTTTTATATAGTTTCATTTTCCAGTGTACATTATATGTCTTTCTCACCTACTTATAGTAACACATGTTTTTAATTTATTATATTATTCTATCTATTTTTCACTAGATGTTTTAATTTTACCTACCTACTTTACCATTTTGATTTTGATTTTGATTTATAAGTGTCATCATATTTGTGTAATTATAAAAATTAAAACATGGATCAACATTTGATATAAGTAAAAACATGTAGTATAACACCATGAACCATAGACATTTGGCCAAAATAACGTCATATATACATATACAACATCTCACAAGTACACAAATATATACATCATGTCTACACATCAAATATCTCCTTCATAGAAGGGAGGGGAGAATGAGAAATATTCTAAGAAGACCTTATATTTATAACTAATTATTCAAGGAAGATTAATTTCTTGCAACTTCATGAATAACGACTAATATAACCACATACTCTACTAAAAAGGAATCATGCATACATGATAACATCTAAAATAAGTAATCAAAACCTCCACTGGAAATGGATCTATAAGCAGTATAAATATCTACCTATATAATGAGTATAAATGACCCTATATGATCACCCACTACGAGGCCACTAAACTAGGCATCACTGTCATATCTTGATGGCTAAGGAACCATTACAAAATCTTATGGTGTGCACATTCTATTGGATAATGAAACAACCCATTGTTAATCTCTATTTAAACCAACATTTAAAATTTTCATTAGATATCAAATAATATCTTGACATCTCCTACTTCCTAACATACATCTATAATCTAGGAAAATAATTAACTTAACTTTATTACTTATTATTTTTTATCAACTAGATGTCTTAGCTAGTCCTTGAAAAATACCCCATATTCTCAACCTTTCTATATGACCTCATCCTAGTAATTTTCTCTCTAGAATCTAACAACTACCACTATCTCTCCCTTCATCTCACAATAAATAGAGAGTTCCTCCATGCATATTGTACTACTCTCTAGATACCTAGATAAAATATTATAATTTGGACTCCCAGAGATCTTAAGTTCCCTCCATTGGGTCATCTCAACCTCCACTCTTAGTCATAATAGTGAGGAATTTGTGTTAAGAATACAATGGAATAAGAGGGGGGTGAATCATTCCTACAAAACGTTTACTTCATTTTCCATTACATATATTCATCATTCAAACAATTCATTCAACATTCATAAACCATGTGAGCTTATTAGGTGTGTATTAACATTCATAATAGCATGAAACAAGAGAGAGAAAAATGAACACCATATATATGTGGGAACCCATCAAGGGGAATAAAACTCACTAAAACCTCTACTAGTATTACTCATAACAAAGGACTTGCAATAATATTACACATCATGCAATAATTATTTAGTGAGGCACCAACCCCACAAGGAACACCAAACCTTATTTTAGTAGGCCACCAACCCTACAAGGAGGCTACAACTCTTGAGGATGACCAAGCACCAACTCAGGAATCTAAAATGGATGATCACTCAATATGTTTTTTCTCACACAACTGATAGTGCCCTAAATTCATATCTAAACACACTAAACCCTCTTCAAACTTCTCTTTATCCTAACTCACTCAATTCTTCTTCTTCATGGGATCCTTAGCTCAATTTCCCTAACATACCTACTCTGTAATCTTCTTCAAATATTCATACCTCTCCTCATCTCTTTCTTTGACACTTCTATGATTCTCTTCCTCCTCCTTTGGCTCGCTCACATCTCCATCATCTTAACTAGTTACAAATGACCAAATGCACTAGCTTATATACATGTTACTAGATCAAAACACCCCTAGGTTGGCCATGACCAAATAAGTTGGTAATTAAAACTCAAAACCATATCAATTAAATCATACAAATCATATCAAAATAACAAAGTAGTTCGGTAGGGGTCAAGACATCAAGAACAAGAACCAAGACACCTCAATATGCCAAAACAAGCACTCTAAGATCGAATGAATGCCTTATGAGCTCTAAGAACATACTCCACCTTTATCAAGCCACAAGAATATCCACACAAGTCAAGCACAACCTCTCATCATCTCCAATCAAATATTAAAGCTCTACAACTACAATATCCACCATAAAATTGTAATGACCTTTTCCTAAACACCATAACTATGGGAATTTAATTTTCATAATTTAAACACATGTCTTAAATGATTTAAATGTACAAACTAACATTTAAATATATCATCAGATAATTGAAAATTTTCAAATATCAAATCAATTAAGAATGTGCATATTCATGGGTCAAATAGATTCTTCTCGACCCTCCATTAGTACTCTATCGAGTTAGTATACTAAGTATACTTGTTAGTGCCCTTCTCGACTTGATTTTACAAGTGTATGTTCAAAGTGTGTAGCTCGGGTTCAGTCAATCAAATCCTCTCTAACATCTCACACTTTAGTTAGAACTAGGTGAGCCTAACCGTGTATTGACATACACAACTTCGACCAAAGTTTATGAGTCATGTAATGCATACTCTATTTCTAGACTACACAATTTCTATAAATCATGTCCCATCACCATGTCACTTGGTTTTGTTATCATAATTGAATCATTGTTTAAGTTAATGAATTTTAAGTCATGCACAAAATAAAAAACTTGTGCATCTAGTAAGATGAGCACGAATGTGCCAACTTAGGTTTCATATGGGAGAGAAAGAGCTCACGCAATGACTTACGTCGTCATGAGATCATTTTCTTCCCTGTAGCCAATGTAAGTTGGTACAAAGGAATAAGACCTAACTAAATAGTTAACCTCTACATCATAGCATAAATAAGTTCATGTTGATCAGGACATGCGTAATAAATGGAGCTCGAGGGACAACTTAGGACAACTGTTGTATGGTAGTATTCAATGAATGACTCATGTTATTTAGAGAACACTACACTACAACAACCTTTTGAATTTGTCTTGTCGATTATCATGCATTAGGATTGTCATGTTATTCACCTCACTAAATTAGTTTTACAACAGATTTATATTCTATAACACAACGATATTAATTACATTAATCATTCGATCCTAAGGTCCATAACTTAGTTTTGATTAATCAATTCTAATCAATTACCATAAGTTTGTTTATGTACAATCATTAAACATTTTGGTTAATTAGGGAAGTAAGCTGTATTAATTACGTAGTCCCTAATTTATTTAAATTACAACATTATTATTATATTTGCTTAAGTACATAACTATAGAACTCATCATTGCATGTATACATTCACTTATATCCATAAGGTTTACATACTTAGGAATAAATATTAAATTTCCACAAATGCATTGGTTCATATCCATAATGATTATATAATATAAAATCATTAAACATATATCATCGTTTAATAGCTCTTTCATACATCCTATAAAATAACAACAAAAATTATTTAATTTAAAATATTGTTTCTTTTATCAATATTATGGATTTAGTTTATCCCATAATATTAAAGCTAACTCACTAAGGATTTTAATTCCCCTTAATCAATATTCAATTAATCAAAGTAATTATCATGAAAAATGAATGAATATTCAATAACATTCTCATTCTTATAGCTACACAATCAGAATAATTAATATAAATAGCCATGATAAAATTTACAAAAATATTCAAAATTGAATATAAACTTTTATTTCCTTTTCTGAAATCGATACAAAAGCTCAAAGGAAATAATGTTATAAACAACATATTTAGCAAAGTACATGCTCACTTTACATCATTCAAATGAGAATACATATTTTAATCGTGCAATATATATTTATCAAATCCATGTAACAATTCATCCACCATATAAGATCTAAACTTCGCCATCTATAAAAATGTTAGGCAACTATCTGTTCAAAAGTACTGGCATGAAAAATTCTACCATCCCATCTTTACCATTTTAAGCATACAAATATTTTAATGAAACATAATCCACATAATCTTAAAATCATAAAGGATACAACATAATTTTTCTCCTTTTTATTTACTTCATAATCCATAAATAAATAATTGATTTTCTAACTCTAATCAATAACAAGATAATTCAAATTGCTAAGGAATAACAATTATCATTCAAATTACAGAACATCTACTATGTCTTTTTATACCCAAAAGGGTTATATGAAATATCAAACAAGTATTTTATAATAAAAACATAAATATATGTTTATATCTTTTTCATATAATAATTATTACGAATAAGATACATGCATACAATCCCACTCATTCTATCATTAAGGTATTACATTACTGATTAAACCAATTATAATATAATAATATTCAATTCCATATTGATAATAATATTATCAAGATTATATTTCTTTAAGATAATAATTAAATTATACAACTTAATAATTTAATGTTTTTTTTAATTATTGGCAAATAGTTTTTTGAAAGGGACTATACCCTTGAGTACAACAGAGGGCCTAGGAGCCAGAATAGGAATGAAAATCAGAGAAAAAAGGATTAGAATCCAAGTATGAAAATGGAGCCCAAAGTAGCCAAAAAATAGCTACCCAAACAGGACAAAACAACAAAAACCCTGCACAAAAGTAGCAAAGAAACCGCAAAAAAACAGCAAAAAAAACAAACAAGAGCAACTAAAGCACCTAAAACTACTTCTTGGCAGCGTTGTCGATGCTGGTTTTGATGTTCTTCCAGGATCTGAACATTCCCAAAGTTGTCATGTGTGCAACGTCAGTCTTATCCAGCTGATCAATGGTCCTTTTACTTTCTTTATCATTGCCCTAGAGTGTTGCTGGAACTCTCGCTGAGATTGGAGAAACTTATGACATGTTGCTCAATGAATTCCTCAATCACACTAAAAATGGCCATATTGTAGTCATGACAAGTTTTTTCCTTCCCTAAATGGGAGTCTAAGGAGTTCAGCTTCTTGTAGATATCTTTAATCTGGATGTTATCGATATCCACCTCCTCCTCCTCCTTCCTCTTTCCTTTCTGTTTTGTGAAATTCTTAACCTCATCCTTCAACAACTTCATCTCAGCTTCTAAGGAATCCAACATTTTTTTAGAGCTCTCCATATGCACATCTTGGGGACTAGCACTTCTAATATTCAAAAGGTCATGAGCAATTTCAATTTCATGAGGGCCCTTCCCCGTAGTAAGAGTATTGAGGTTAAGCCTTCTAGAAGCCTTGGTGACTGGTTTAGCCGAGGTGGAAGCGAGGTGGGGGGTGGGAGCAGTAGCAGGGGGAATGGAAGAATGAATCCTAGACGGCTAGCAGGGGGGTGACAAGCACAGTGGTGATGGGGGCAGAGAGTGGAGAAATGGGGCTAGCAGCAACAAAACCCAGAAAAGGGGGAACGGAGCTAGGAGAGGAAGGGAGACCAGGATACCTAAGAAGACAAAAATTTATGCAGCAGAAAAATAAGCCCCTGGTGTAAAGGAACTGCTCAGGCATGCTTTTGAAACTCCAAAATGCAGTGCTTAAGAGAGTTCAGTAAATAATGGGGGAAACAAACCCAACGATTCCTACGGAAGTGATTGAGAAAGATAAGGTGCTTAGCAGGTATGGTGACAAACCTCCCTTCAAAAGAAATGAATTGTATCATCATGTGAGTAACCTCATCATAAGGCAGAGGGATCGAGCTAACAAGCAGGTCCGTGGTAATGTAGATCAGATTCTCAAAACCCTCCACAAATATCCTGTCTTCAACATCTCTGTCGACCCTTTTGTTAAAAAAAATGGTAACCCTCCATGCTAAGACCGGTCGCTTCAGCAATAAGCTCTTCGTTGACCAAGATCTTCCTCCCCCCATATTCCACAGTCTGCTCTTTCCAATCCTTCACAAAACACACTGAGATACTTTGATCATGTCCTTAAAACTTCTCCATGAAGTTGGTGATTCTGCCCTTGCTGAGTATATTCCATAACTCAACGTTATCCTTCCAGTCTGGGTCCGCACTAGGTTTAATTTGGCAAGGGGGACCGCCCATCTTCACTGTACTTAACTGTTTGCAATAAATTCCAAAATCCTTGAGAGCACTGAAGCCAGTCTATTTTTTGTTGTTGTAATCCGCACAATGTTGAAAATGAGAGCCGTTTATATTCCCATGAACGTCCGCGTGTCTTGCTAATATGAGCCTGCAAAAATTCACATGTGGGAATAACGGACCTTTTTGCTAGCCCACTCCCTATCATTAATTACCTTATTACTTGTCTTCGGTATCCATGGAGCCTTGTATACAAATTTTAGCAAACATAGCACTGCCCGCATGTGTGATTTTCATATCAAAGTAACTCCACTTGGACTTCCCCATATACTTCACACTATCTTGATTATTCGATAGGATTTTCATAATCATAGTTTTTAATTCAACACGTGTGGGAGTTTTATTGATATTGATCCACACCCAATAATCATATCTCAACTCAAGAAATTGCGTGCGTATAGAAGTCCGCATGAATGCTGTTTTGAAGCTACTTATGGATGCTATTGTTATCCCAAACACTGTGATTAATATTAATGCCAAAATTAGCTAACGCATCTACCAATTTATTACCCCCCCGGTAAGTATGCACGATCCTGATGTTATTGAATGTTTTACAGATACTTATGGACTCTGAGATAAAATCCTTGATGCTCCAACTTGGAGATGAGCATTGTTTAAGGAGATTAATGATATTCAGGGAGTGCCCTTCAATAATGATGTTCTAGATATTTTGAGTCTGGGAAATTCTCAGGCCCCATAAAGCAAATAATGCTTTAGAAAAATGATTGGTTTGAATTCCCATTTTCCCAGCATACGTAGCAATCAGACTACCTTTATGATCCCATATCACTCCTCCCCCTGCCACAATCCCAGGGTACCCCTTAGAGGCCCCATCAAATTTCAACTTAAACCAATTAAAATAAGGAGGATGCCATTTTATCAAAGATCTATCAAAGCTATTCCTGGGATTGCTACGACTATTGACAGTTCCAATTTGCCAATTGGATAAGATATATTCTTCATTCTCAGGATATCTCTTGTTCTTGGGGGGTTTAAATCTAGCAATGTTCTCTTTGATACCATTAGATATTTTACCAATACTAAGTTTATAGTTTTGCTTCTTATTTTTGAAGACAATAATCATTTCTATCCTTCCATATCCTCCAAATTAAATGAGGGATAGCCAGCTTCTAGATCCTTTTGACAACACAATTCCTAAAGGGTGGATTCCATTTAGTCCATAGCTGATTTAGATCCTTCGGCACCACCCATAGAGCTTCAACTTAATAATTTAATGTTATTATCATAATCGTTTAACAAAATTATATTAAATTATGATAAATAATACATTTTTCTTTAAAATAATATAATAATAATAATAATAATAACTTATTACAAAATGTACTTACATCCCCACATATACCTTAACTTGTATGAAATACAATCACATATTCAAACCGAGGTAAAACAAAACCCAAAATCCATCACCAATATGGCGAAAGGTAAAACACAGGTAATACACAGAGTTGCATTGACCTAAAGTGGTATAAGGAAAGAAAACAAAGACCATGAATATAACAAAGATCACATCTCTTCACCATTCACTGATACATTCTAAACAATTTTAAATCAATCATGCAAGGGTTTGAAGATAATAACCTCTCCCTATATAGTGGAGATAATACAAATGCAAACTTCCTTGACCAGTAAGTGATCTATAAAGATTTAAATAAAAAGTTTAAGGATGGAAAAAATGTCCCAGATTTATATCACCCATTACAACAATCCAATCTACATTATACATTAAGAATGGCATAAACCTAATAACAGTGGTGACCAGGTCACATGAATACATTTAAGGCATCTATTGATAAGCCCAGAGATCAAATGAAACCAAATACCACATTACAACTCCATTAAAAGGGAATGATAAGATACAGGTAAGTAAGAAAAGGCATGAGAATAAGTTCCACATGGTCATTCTATACGACTTTGGAATCAAACTAAAAACCACCAAGCTTTCCAGTTAAACAAAAAGTGAATAAATAGTTAGCTAACCTGGTAACTAGTGACCAAAATGAAAACAGTGGTCATTAAAACTATGCTACAAGCTATCAAGATTTATCTTAAAGACAAGCCTTATAGTCATTTAAGAACCTTCACTAGGATCTACACAACCCCACCCCAAATGGGTGTATGCTTACCCTTTAAAAATGATACCCTGGTTCTTTTATAATAACACTAAAACCTGCAAGTATGTATGAGTATTGGGTAACACTACCAGTTAAGGAAACATGAAAGTATTGTGGCCCATATAGACCCATGGTATCAATATATATATTTCAACCACATGCAAGTTTTAAATAACATATTTACATTTGAATAAAATTAGGTTCAGACAAAACTATCAAAACCCAGGTGATATCAACCATACCTATGAAGGAGAAACAATAATACAAAGGAAAACGTAGACCTTTCTTCATTTCCATTAAAATATTTTAATGCTAAAATGATAAATATGAGAAAGAGGTGATTCTATGCTTGTAATGAATTTGTAGAAGGCTGAATTTGATTCTTTCCTTCCATAACAATCATCCAAAGCTTTTGCACAAAACTAGATAGAAGAATAATCACGAATCAATGTAAGAGCCCAATTAAACCCACTCCTTAACAAACTGGAGTTATGATTTCACATGCAGAGGACAACAATATGCCAGAAAAATACCCATAATAACTTGCATGTAGAGCTCACATGGAGGAGAAAAATACCAAAAATAAAAAAATGGAAAAACAAATAACCACATAGTTTGGCAATGGATGCTTTGAGAGACTTCCCACTTCTCCCAAGGCTGAAGCCTCACAAATTTTATTAAATGAAAACAATACAATTTTTCCAACATTCCCTGATAAATCACCATCCTCCATATTTGGCGTGTCCCCCAAACTTCCATGTCATCTATGCCCCACATTTTGGCTATTAAACACATCCGATGGTCGAGATTCATCCACATCTCCCAACCCTAACTCCCACTTGTAGAATAGCTCATGAAGTGTCCTACATGTTTTCACCAACTTAGCATAAGTGCCAAATCACTTAATAGCTCGTTTAGATCTCGGATGGGTCTCGATCGAGTTGACTGACCCCAACCCTTTTAAACTTCAACACTTTTCATTTTCATTTTACGTATAGCTCGACATTTTTGGTTGTGCTTAGCTTTAAACGGAAGTCCATCATTATTACATACACACACACACATACATTTATGTATTCATAGATATATGTATATATATTTATATATATGTACCCATCAACTATTATATATATTATTTATGTCTATATGTGTATGTAATTACGTACATACACATATACATATGTATACTTTGTTTTGTCCTTAGGACAGATTTAATAACCGTTACGAGCCAATCAACACTTATATGAATTCCTTATAAAGGATTTCAAAATAATGTTTTAAATATAATCTTGATGACTATGCCTTTGTTCTCCAATAAGGGTGTCACCTATTTAATCTACCGTACAAGGTTCGTAAGGATAAAAACTGCACACAGTTGCAAATTGAATATCAGCTTTCATAATTAAAAGATTAACATGAAGAAATTTTACATAATAATCAAGCCATCACTACGATCTCATAAATAATTAAATTATCTTGATAACACAGTAATCATATGGTTTACACAGTCACTCAAATCAAATCAAGCATGATAATCATGCACACACATTCACCTACATCCGAAAAATAAACAATAACCAAGGGTAATTTCTAATGGGGTATGACATACCTCTCCCCTTGAGTATCATCATCTCCGATGATTAGTTCCTATCATGCTAAGAACTAAAGATAAAAAGATAAAATTTCACATACAAATATTATAAACTTAGAATATCATAACTGCAACTTATAAATAATGTAATTTTGTAACTGTATCATAATTTTGTCAGGTCGTAACATCCTTATTTTACCTATTTTTTGCACAAAACTACAAAAATTCATGATTTTTTCTATCTTTAAACTAATAAAAATATAAATTCCTTAGATTTATTAATCAAATAAATATGGAAAAGAAGTTTAATTTCTTCCAGATTCTCCCAAGTAGCACTTTCCTTAGAAAATTGGTCCCACCGGACCTTACACAGACTTATTTCTCTATTTTGCAAGTGTAACTTGTGAGTTTTCAGCACTCTTATGGTTTCAACTATGATGACACCCAGATATAGAACCTATCAATAGTTCTAATTAAGAAAATGTGATAAATCTAATACATAATTTTTAAGCAAAGAGATATGAAAAACATCTTACAACTTGGACAGTGTGGTAGGCAACGCTAGACGGTATGCTACAGGGTTGACTACTTCATTCATCTCAAAAGGTCCAACATAACGAGGTGATAATTTTGATGCCTTACCAAATGAAATTGAAATTTTCTTAGGATTAACCCTTAATAAAACTTTATCTCCTTGTTCAAATTTTATTTCAACTCTCTTTAAATAAGTGTAGATTTTTTGTCTATCATAAACCTCTTTTAAATGTTCTCAAATGAGTTTAACTTGTTGTTCCATTTTAGGTCCTATATCATCTCTATCTTCCATGTTGTCCCAATTAACAGGTTTTTTATACTTACGTCCATACAAATCCTCAAAAGGATCCATTTTCAGCGAGGAGTGATAAGTGTTATTAATAAGCAAACTCAACCAATGGAAGATAATCTTCACATTTGTATTGTTGATCGATATAGTACATTCTGATCATATAATATAACACTTGATTTACCCTTTCATTCTATCAATATGTTTCTGGATGATATACGGAACTGAAATTCAGCTTTTTTCCTAAGGTCGTATTCAAGGTTTTCTAAAAAGAGAGTTCATCCTAGGATTTCTGTCTAAAATTATTAATTCAGGTACACCGTGCAATCTAAAAATCTCATGCACAAACATTTTTGTAATCACATGTGAATTATCCTTTAGATTACTTGGTATGAAATGAGCCACTTTCGTTAGTTTGTTAACTACAACAAGAATTATGTATTGTTTATTCCTTGACATAGGAAGTCCTTGCATGAAATCTATACTAATTACTTGCCATTTATAGTGCGGAATGCTATGAGGGTACAACAAACCTATTGGATGCAAATGTTCATCCTTGACTCGCTGAAATTATAAGAATTGAGATACATAGCTCACTACATCCTTCTTCAGCCCTTTCCAAAAATGTTGTTGTTTTAAATCAGTAAGTATTTTAGTCACTCTAGGATTTTTAAAATAAGGAGCAGCATGAAATTCCTTTATCACTTTTGTCCTTAGTTCACTTTCTAAAGGTATGTAGACTCAATTTTAAAATCTAAGGACTCCTTCATTATCAAACCTGAATCCTTTACATCTACTGTCATTTGGATTTGTAGTAAGCACTAATTTCACTTGCTGATAATAATAATCATCTAACATTGTTTTCTTAATGTCATCCTTGAATTGTATTCTCAAAGTGAGAAAGGTAGAAACATGCTTCCTACGACTTAATGCATCTTCCACTGTATTTTCCTTACCCTTAATATAGCTGATATCAAAGTCAGAATGTGATAAAAACTCTAACCACCTTCGTTGCCTTGCATTTAAGATTGGTTGTGTGAAGATGTATTTTAGCCCAAGATGATCTATTTTTAGTTCAAAGGGTTTTCCCAAAAGGTAATGTCTCCATACTTGTAATGCATGCACAATGGTAGTAATATCTAAGTCATAGGGAGTGTAATTCAGCTCATGCCCCTTGAGCTTCCTAATCTCATAAGTGATTGCATGGTCATCTTGCATCAAAATACCACCTAAGCCTTCTCCAGAGGCATCTGTTACTACTGTGGAGTTCCCATTTGGATCCAAAACCTTTAAGATATGTTCTAAATTTAATTTCTCTTTTATTAAATTAAAATTGTTTTCACACTTTTTGGACCATAGAAATTTCTTGACTTTATTTTGCAGCATGGTAATTGGAGATGCAACTCTTGAGAAATATTTTACAAATTTCCTGTAATATCCACCCAACCCCATGAAGCTTCTAACTTCATGTACAGTTTTAGGTGTTGGACATTCAATTATTGTTGTAATTTTTTATGGATCTACATAAATTCCATCTTTATTAATGATATGTCCTAGGTATTGCACTTCTTTTTGATAAAACGAACACTTATAAAGTTTACAATAGAGTTTTATCTTTCTTAACACATCTAAGACCACTAAAATATGTTCATTACACTCTTCAAGGATTTTCAAATAGATGAGAATATTGTCCAAGAATACTAGTACAAAATTTTCCCAAGTATTCTTGAAAGAAAGGTAACACGGTGAATTCATAATGTCTATACCTTGTTCTAAAAGTAGTTTTGTGAATATCTTCCTCTTTTATTCTCAACTAATGGTATCTTGATTGAAGATCAATATTAGAATAAACTGATGCTCCATGCATCTTATCAAAGAGATCATCAATTCTAGGGAGATGATACCTATTTTTGACTAATTATTTATTAAGCATTCGATATTCAATGCAAATCTTAAGTGTTCCATCCTTCTTCTTTACGAAGATGACTAGGGAACCCCAGGGAGATACACTCAGTATGATCAAACATTTTGATAAGACTTCATGAAGTTGTGCTTTTATGTCAACTAATTTTGTTGTCATTTTGTAGGGAGCTTTAGAAATTGGCTCGGTTCCTGGTTTCATGTCTATAGTGAAAACAAATTATCTTTTAGGGGGAATACCTGGTAGTTCTTCAGGATATACATCATTGTACTCACATAATAGGGGGTTTTATTCCCCAAAAACCTTATCTTATTCACCCAAATCTATAATTTTTATAGCATATAGCATGCATCATTTATTCTTAGCTTTCCTAGTTTCCATTGCAGTGATTTGTCTAACTGTAAATCCTCATATTATTCCTTGAATTTCTATTATTTTCTGCAAGTCATCAAGGAACTTAATTCACTTTTCTAGGTATTCTACATTTTACTTATGCTAAAATAACCAATTTATATCTATGACTATGTCCTATGAACCTAGAGGAGCTAGATATAGGTAAAATTTAGTGGTAAAGCTTGGTAATTCAAGATTTGTGCCAAATAGGCATTGCTTAACAGTGTGGATAACGTTATTCCCATATTGAACAGTCCATGATTCTTTCATAAAACTAGTTTTTCTTTTAATTTTAGATGTAAATTTTGTTGAAATAAAACATTCAATAGCACCAGTATTAAACAAAATGGTTACAGGTAATCCATACAACTTACCTACAACTTCTATGGGTGTAGCTTACTTCAGCTTGCTTGTCTGTTACTGCAACATGAATATAATGTTGTTGGTTTACATATTTCTTTCATTGAGGATAATTGTTTGCATAATGATCTAGACCGCAGATCTAACAACCTTCAAAACATCCTTTTTTCTATTTTATTCTCGTGATTGGCTGTACTTTTCAGCCCATTCTTTCTATTATTTACAGCAGTTTTACCTGCTGTATTTTTTTTCCATTGCCATTACCATTTCTATTTTTATTGTTAAAATTTTTCCAAGAAACCTTTTTAGGTGCCAAACATGATAGAACACTAACAACCTTATTTTTCTTTTCCTCTCTGTGTGCAAAAATAAACTGTAATTTCTATTCTTGTTTAATTACCTTTTTAAAGAAAGTTTCCATTGTTAATGGCCCATGCACATTAACTTCACCCCTATCACTGGGTTAACCCCATGATAAATTTCCAAATATGGAACTTTTCATCCATTTGATACTGAGGTACATACTTGAGAAGCTTTGTAAATTTCTCCCAATACTTTTCCACTATCATTTTCCCTTGTGTTAATGTCTAAAATTCAGACATCTTCTAATTGTAATAGAGCTGGGGTGAATAGTGTTGTCTAAAGTATGAATTGAATTGATCCCAAGTCTAAATTATTTCATCCACTGCCAGTTCAACCTTTTGGATTTCCCAACATGAGGATGATGTTATCCATTTTATCCCCTTGGGGTAAAATTAGACAACGGGGATAGAATTGGCCTAGGCACTTGAAGAGACCACCATAGTGAAATCAAGGTTTTCATGTCAAATTCATGTCCTAGGGAGAACCTACAAGAATTTAGAGAATATTTGGGGCCATTCAGGTTCATCAAACTAATTCAAGGTCATCCAAGGGTAATAGCTCTGCTTCAAGGTGGAAAGGGTAATCAAGCCAACTTTTGAGAAAAAATGGGCAAAAAATGCAAAAAATGGAAAAATCAGTTATAAGGTCTTTCATGACCCCTCCATGGCCTCTAACATCTAATTTTTTTGAGAAATCCCCAAAAAAATTGAAAAATGGTTAAAAATTTCCCATAGGACTCACAAGGTTGAACTAGCTAAATTTTTAGCTTGCCAAGTAGTTCGGTGAGTTGGGCCTTTGCATGGGTGAGTCGAGTTAGAATCAAGCTCTGCGAGCTTTTCTTCCATCGGTGGGCTGAGTTTTTGGCCAAAACGACCTGACACATAGGGTTAAATGTGGCACATGGATGGTGAGTGGCTTGGGTAGGTTTATTAATTGATTCAGCATGGAGGCCCTAACAGAGAGCTCGACGCATGGAGTTCAAGCGAGCTAGAAACCAAATGAACTACGGGAACGTTGACAAGGGTGAGTTACATGGATCATGTCTTGGGTGAGCTAGGTGTTAGCGTGTAAAATGGGTGAGTCACAATGGTTGATGCATGGGTGCGTCAGGTGATGCATTGTGTATCATAGGTCTTAAGCCTGCAAGACATGTCAACTCAGTCAGACGGTGTCAGGTTAGAGGATGTATGTTCCATATGGAAAGCACATGTCAGAGATACATCGTCAGGAAGAAATGTTGACAATGCATGGTATTGTGACACCCCTTTAACCTGATTTGATTACATCCCAAAATCCCACTCCTGACACAAAGCAATAAACTCACTCGTCGAGCTAGTAAAGTGGAAGGCCCGGTGGAAAAATCGGTGGCAAGATTGATGTGGTGGATGCGGTGGTCAGTGGATAGAGTGTATCGGGGATTGGTGCCTAGGATTCATAAGGCGGTTTCGTGAGTCTTAACTTTTTGATCAGGATTCAATGTTGGGAATACATGGTGTTTTAGCACCATGCAAACCCAATGTAAATTCATCATCAATACCCACCCACGACGCAAGTATATATATTTATGATCGAGCCAATGTGGATGCAGAATGGAGTTTGCATCAACATGATGCATGACTCACCTTTATGCAAGTGCAACTCAAACCCTCAAACCCAAAATGAAGTAGCTTGGTGTCCGAGGTGAATGGCTAGTTGGTAGGTGGGGAGTTGAGTCCTAAGCCAAAAAACTAACCTTTGATCAAACCCTCATAACTTTTGACTAGGTTATCATATTTAAGAAAATTTATAGTCAATGGAAAGATATTTTAAAGACCCACATGATGAATGATTAGTTTTCCAAAATATAGAGATTAGGTGGGTTAAAATTAGAGGTGAAGTTAGAGGACAAGGGAGGCCATGTCCAAGTTCAAGAAGGCCATGATGAAGGTATGGGAGCCATTTCTTCCTTTATAAGAAAAAGTACAAGCATGCATGAGCTATGAAAACATGACCATCACTATTGCAGATGTAATGATGGAATTTTGTGGGAGTTTGAAGCAACCTTTCAGTTTTCTCTAACTCTCTATCACATTTTATTATATAATTTATAATGGGGTTGAAAAAAAAAGGTTGGACATTTTTCCTTCACATAAGATTTATAATGGCATTCTTACCTCTCCTTACTGCAATGTACTATTTAAATTCATATGGAGCAATGAAACTATGTTTATGTTAAATCTTCTATCCTTTAATGGTTTGATTTTTCTTTCTTGCTTCTCATTGCTATCAAGTGTTCTATGCAAACTAATGTTTCCATTGTAGGGTTTTGGTGTTGTTTTTTCTATTTGGAAATGGTGTAACTTGTGAAACTTAGTCTATGGTTCTTGACCACCATCTCCCAAGTGCACTCTTCTCTATTTTGTAGGGTTAGGAAGATGTCTAATATCTCCTTTTCTTAGTGTATCACCACTTCTATTCTAGGATTTTCCTTTTCACGTATCTCTCTCCATGTATCCTTGGCATGTTAGAATATGTGTAGTTAGTTTCTTTTCTTGTATTAGGAGTATCTTGTGGTAGGTAGGATTAGGAGTAGGAAATGTCCTTCTCTGGAGATCTATCCCATTTCACAAGGTCCCACACTTAGGATAGCTCCATGTTATGCAGATTACACTGAATGCCCCATTTCAACTTGGCCATTTGGGGGTGCTATAATTTTGTAGTAATAGATGCTTCATTGGAGAGATGATAGGATCCCCAAATAGCCTTAGTTTCCTCTGAGAAGTTCCTTAAACTAAAGTACTTCTCCATTTCCCTGAGCCAATTCTCAGCTCCATCACCCAAGGTGGTACCATTAAACTTCGGTGGGCTGATCCTTTTAATATCGATTGGTAGTTCATCTTCCAAATGAGCTCTCTTGTTCTTAGGTGGGTTAACTTCATTAACATTATCATTTTCATTTATAGCATTGTTATTTTCTGCCTTGGGATCTGCAACATCATTATTTTTTGTATCAATGTATTAGTTAGCTATGCAAAGGGAATTGAAACTAACACCTTAATAGTTTTAAAACATGAACTAACAATAAAAAGATCATCATGTTAAGAGCTAAAAAATATTAAATACAAACATCATGCATTAGGAATTGAAATAGAAATCAAACTAATATGTTAAGCATTAGAATCTCTACTCTTTATATCACCAATAACAGTAAATAGACCTAGATAGATCCATGGTAATCAAATTTGGTTGTTTGATCTTTAAGGGTTTGGGAATGGAAACTTATCAAATTATGACTACAAGACCATTTTTATTCTCTCCATATGACCCCAAAGCTTGGATGAATGAAATGTGAGAATGAGGTTAGTAGCTCAAATGAGAGATGATTTAAGATTAAATTCCTATAGGTTAGCTATAAACATGAAAGGTTTAAGAAGAAATGTAGGAGGAGAGATTGTTATATAGCCCAATGGATAAAATAATCTCTATATGCCTTTACATGTGGGCTAATAGAGAGGTTGGGTTAGCTGTGGATAAAGGAGGTTTAGAACGGGTTGAGTCAACCTTATGAGAGTTTAGTTTGTCCTCTAGTGACTCTTGGGGATTGAGGAGGTTTATTAATTAACCAAGGTGATTAATTAATAGGTGTGCAAGATTATAGAATATTTTAAGAGGAATAATTAGCACGATTTAAACTATGGAAGAAATTTAATCAAGTAAATGATAATTTATTGATTTAGTGGAAGAGAAAGCTAATTAATTAATAATAATTAATTAGTCTAGATAGAAAGGAGGATTAATTAATAGAAGGTCATTAACTGGTTTATTTGTTGGATAGAAGGGTTAATTAACTAGCGTAATGTAGCTAATTAATGGTGATAGAAGAGAAAGTGAGCATTATTGATGATATGTTGTCATTTTGTGGGAAATCAGATAATTAGTGCAATTTAAGTATTTAAATTTCTCGAGCTAAATTGTAGGTGTCTACATTTTAAGCATTCAGATGCTCATGTGGTGCTTCTTGACCATTAATTTCTTGATCACCAACATTTCCTAGGATATTTTATTCCAGAACATCCATCCTATTTCTCATGTCCTGAAGGGCAATGAGAATCTCATCCAACTTTTGCACTTCAAAATTTTTTCAAAATAAAAATGCCTCGTCATTCACAAGTTTTTCATTTGGAACGTTTCCTCTTGTTCTAACCAGGTTTGTTATTAGAAACTAATTTAAGTTTGTGCTAGCGTAAGGACTCAATAGGTCCAAGAGCTGCAACCTTTAGCTTTGATACCAAAATGTAATGACATCTTCCTAAACACCATAACTATGGAATATTTTTTGTTTCCCAATTTAAACATATGTCTTCAATGATTTAAATGTACAAACATACATTTAAATCTAGTATCAGATAATTATAATTCTTTAGATATCAAATCAGTTAAGCATGTCCATATTAATGGTTCAAATAGATCCTTCTCGATCCCCCATAAGTACTCTCTCGAGTTAGTATACTTGTTATTTCACTCCTCAGCTTGATTTTACAAGTGTATACTCAAATTTTCTACCTAGGGTTCACTCAATTGAAACCCCTCCGACATCTCACACTTTAGTTAGAACTAGGTGAACTTGAAATTATACTGACATACACTACTTTGGCCAAAGTTTATGAGTCATGTAGTGCATGCTCTGTTTCCAGACTACACAATGTCTATGAAACATGTCCCATCACCATGTCACTTAGTTCCAGTATCATAATTGAATCAATGTTTAAGTTAATCAATTTTAAGTCATGCATCTGATACAAAACTTATGCATCCAGTAAGATGAGCATGATCGTGCCAACTTAGGTTGCCTATGGGAGAGAAATAGCTCGCAAAATAAATTACATCATCATGAGATCACTTTCTTCCTCGTATCCAATGCAAGTTGGTATAGAGGAACAAGAATCAACTGAATAGTCAGCCTCTGCATCATAGAACTACTTAGTTCATGTTGATTACGACGTGTGTAATAAATGGATCTCGATGGAAAAATTAGGATAAATATTGTATGGAAGTATTCAAGGAATGAATCATGTCATTCAAAGAACACCGCACTATAGCAACCATCCAAATTTGGCCTGCTGAGTACCATGCATTAGGTTTGTTGTACTATTCACCTCATTGAATTAGTTTCACAACAGATTTATATTCTATAACGCAACAATATTCATTGCATTAATCCTTCGATCCTAAGGTTTATAACTTAATTTTGATTAATCAATCATAATCAATTACCATAAGCTATTTTTATGTACATCATTAAGCATTTAGGTTAATTAGGGCAACAAGTTGCATTAGTTACATAGTCCCTATTTTATTTAAATTATGAAATTGTCATTATATTTTCTTAAGTACATAACTATAGTATTTAGGATTGCATGTATGCATTTACTTATATCCATAAGTTTTACATACTTAGGAATAAATATTAAACTTCCACAAATGCATTGGTTCATTTCCATAGTGATTATATAATATCAAATCATTAAACATATATCATCGTTTAATAGCTCCTTCATACAATCTATAAAATAACAACAACAATTATTTAATTTAAAATATTGTTTCTTTTATCCATATTATAGATTTAGTTTATCCCATAATATTAAAGATAACTCACTAAGGATTTTAATTCCCCTTAATAAATATTCAATTAATCACAATACTTTTCATGAAAACTGATTGAATATTCAATCACATTCTCAAAACTATAGGTACAATATCTAAATAACTATTGTAAACAACTATGATAAAATTTACAATAATATTCAAAATTTAATATACAATTGTATTTCCTTTCCCAAAATTGATACAAATATCATAGAAAATAATGTTATAAACAACTTATTTAGTGATTTACACACTCTTTTTACATCATTCAAATAAGAATACATCTTTTAATCATGCTATATAAATTTATCAAAACCATAACAATTCATCCTCCAAATAAGATCTAAACTTTTCCATCTATAAAAATGTTAGGTAATCGTCAGTTCAAAAGAATTGGCATGAAAAATTCTATCATCTTATCTTTACCATTTTAAGAACATAAGTATTTCAGTGTAACATAATCCACATAATCTGAAAATCAAAAAGGATACAACATAACTTTTCTTATTTTTATTTCTTTCATAATCCATAAATAAATAATTGATTTTCCAACTCTAATCAATAACAGGATAACTCATATTGCTAAGGAATAACAATTATCATTCAAATTATAGAACATCCAATATGTATTTTTATACCAGAAAGGGTTATATAAAATATCAAACAAGTATTTTATAGTAAAAACAAACATATATGTTTATATATTTTTCGTATAATAATAATTACGAATTAGATACAGTTATACAATCCCACTCATTCTATCATTCAGGTATTACATAACTGAATAAAGGAATTAGAATGTAATAATAATATTATTAAGATTATATTTCGTTAATATAATAATTAAATTATTAAACTTTATAATTTAATGTTATTATCATAATCATTTAATGAAAGTATATTAAACTATGATAAAGAATACATTGTTCTTCAAAACAATATAATAATATAAACATTTGTTTAATAATAACTTGTTAAACAGTGTACTTACATCCCTGCATATACCTTAACTTCTATGAATTACCTTAACTTTTACGAAATATAATCACGTATTCAAACCAAGGTAAAACGAAACCCAAAACCCATCACCAATACGATGAAAGGTAAAACACATGTAATACACAGAGTTGCATCGACCCAAAGTGGTCTAAGAAACTTTAAAAATGACCATGAATATAACATAGATCACATCTCTTCCCCATTCAGTGATACATTCTAAAAAAATTTAAATCAACCATGTAAGGGTTTAAAGATAATAACCTCTCCCTATATAGTGGAGATAATCCAAATGAAAACTACCTCAACCACTAAGTGGTCTAAAAAAATTTAAATAAAACGTTTACAGATGGAAAAAAATTCTCAGATTAATATCACCTAGTACAACAACCCAATCTACATTAGACATTAAGAATGACATAAATCTAATAACAGTGGTGACCAAGTCACATGAATACGTTTAAGGCATCTATTGATAAGCCCAAAGATCAAACGAAAACAAATACCACATTACAACTCCATTAAAAGGGAATGATAAGCTACAAGTAGGCAAGAAAATGCTCGAGAATAGGTTCCACATGGTCATTCTATACAAACTTGGATTTAGTTTGAAAATTCCAAGCTTCCCAGTTAAGTATAAAGTGAATACTTAGTTAGCCAACCCAACAAGTAGTGACCAAAACAAAAACAATGGCCATTAAAACACGCTTCAAGATATCAAGATTTAGCTCAAAGACAAGCCTTACAGTCATTTAAAAACCTTCACTAGGCTCTACACAACCCCACCCCGAATGGGTGTATGCTTAGATTTTAAAAATGATACCCCAGTTCTTTTATAATAACACTAAAAACCGGAAGTATTAATGAGTATTGGGTAACTCTACTAGTTAAGAAAACATGAAAACATCGTGGCCCATATAGATCTATGGTCTAAATATATATATATATATATATATATATATATATATATATATATATATATATATATATTTCAACCACATGCAAGTTTTAAATAACATATTTGCATTCAAATAAAAATAGGTAAAGACAAAACTATCAAAACCCAAGTGATATCAACCATACCCATGAAGGAGAAATGATAATACAGAAGAAAAAATAGACCTTTCTTCATTTCCATTAAAACATTTTAATGCTAAAATGATAAAGATGAGAAAGAGGTGATTCTATGCCATTGATGATTTTGCAGAAGGTTGAATCTAATTCTTTCCTTCCACAATAATCCTCCAAAGCTTTTGCACAAAACTAGGTAAAAGAATAATCATGAATCGATGCAAGATCTTGACTAAACCCATGATCGTCGACTATATAATCTCCTTAACAAAATGGAGTTATGATTTCACATTCAGAGGAAAACAATATGCCATAAAAATAGCCATAATAACTTGTATGTAGAGCTCACATGGAGGAGAAAAAGACCAAAAATGAAAAATGCACAACCAAATAACCACTTAGCTTGGCGGTGGCTTCCTTGAGAAGTTTCCCGCTTCTCCTAAGGCTTAAGCCTCATAAATTTTATTAAATGAAAATAGTACAATTCCTTCCAACATTCCCCATTAAATCACTATCCGCCATATTTGGCATGTCCCCCAAACTTCCCTACCATCTAAGTCCCAAGTTTTGGCAGTTAAACACATTTGAAGGTCGAGAGTCATCCACATCTCCTAACCCTAACTCCCACCTAACTCCCACTTCTAACATAACTCATGAAGTGTCATACATGTTTTCACCAACTTAGCATAGGTGGCAGATCACTTAATAGCTAGTTTTGAGCTCAAGCGAGGCTCAGTCAAGTTGCTTGAACCCAACCCTTTTAAACTTCAACACTTTGCATTGCCATTTAACATATGGCTCAAAATTTGTGGTCGTGGTTAGGTTTAAATGTAAGGCCATCAACATTACATTAATATATATATCTATATACATATATATACACATGTCAACTATTTTATATATATATATATATATATATATATTAATATATAATATTTATATATGTTTATATATGTATGTACCTCCGTATATAGCCATGTACATATGTATACTTTCCTTTGTCCTTAGGATAGATTCAATAACCGGTACGAACCAGTCAACACTTATATAAATGCCTTATAAAGGCTTTCCAAATAATGTTTTAAATATAAGCCCGATGACTATGCCTTTGTTCGCCAACAAGGGTGTCTCCTATTTAATCTACCGCACAAGGATCATAAGGATAAATAACTGCACTCAGTTGCATATTGAATATCAGTACTCATAATTAAAATATTAACAAGAATAAATATTAAACATTAATCAAGTTATCACTATGATCTCATAAATAATGAAATTATCTTTATAACATAGTAACCATATGGTTTACACAGACATTCAAATCAAATCAAGAATTACAATCAAACACACATTCACCTATAGCTAACAAATAAACAATAACCAAGGGTAGTTTTTAATGGGGTGTGGCATAAAACACTCCAAGAAGCAAGCATGCAAAACTAGGTCTTCAAGCACCTAGAATTCAGTCCTAGAAAGTAAGTAACTTCACATAGAAAAAAACTTCATCATAGCTCAAGTAATACATCAATGGTAATTTATCTTAATCTACTTTCTATAACAAATCACTTCAATTTCCAACTCATAGTGAAATACCTCTAACCAATCCAGTCTTTGAAACAATTCCAAATTGCCAAACTAGACTCAAGAACATGTCTTAGGGAATCTGACTCCAAACACCTCTAAGACCACATCCAAGCTCAACCAAAGCATGGAAAAAATAAAGGGATACTAGTACAACACCTTCAATTATGTTATGAATATCTCATGTGAAGAAAAATTATCCAAGCCTTCTTTAGATTCCTAATAGGACTATCTAGACCATTAGGTCTTCAACTGAAAAACCATCACTAGAGATCAAATCAGGAAATCCAACACATCATGATATGCTCTTGTTATCAAAAGTATTGCCTCCTTGGGATATTTTGATAACTTATGTTTTTATTTGATCTTGGACAACATAAACTAAACAAAAATGGAGAAAATTAGTGTTGGAGGCATTCTTTTAATCCTTTCCTAGCCCCTCATTTCAATACTTAGACAAAAAGTTAAAAACAATTTGGTCATTTGGGGAAAAATTGGTTAAATCAAGCCTGGGAGTAATGGGAGGAATAGGAGGAATTGTTCCTTTATTCCTCTCATTCTTTGCATCACCACATCGGTCGCAGGAATATTTTGCGGAGCTAGGTCAGATGAATCAGATATTTTGGGAACAAACAGAACAATTCCTATGGGCCTTGTGTTCCCCGCATCTCTGATCCATCTGCAAAGAAGGTGAAAGGATATTTGGGAGTGTACTACAGATAAATTGGTATTTTTAGGAATGGATGGAATAATTCTTATGTTCTTTATGTTTGTTTTATAAGTGATTCGACCACATCAAGGAGTTGTAATAATTTAATTATGGGAAAATTGTTCAAATCAAGCATCAGAAGAATAGTTCTATCAATCCTTTCATTCTCTACATGGCCACATTGACCAAAAGACAGGGAAAATGGTAGTTATGTGATAAACTAGTTCCCAATGGAATAGATGAAACAGTTCCATCGGGTCATCAATTAACCAAACAGATGAGAGAGTGCTGCGAGGAATGGATAATGTGGGTGAAGCAGTTAAAGTGGGTATTGTGAGAAGAAAAGGAAAATTTCCACCAAGTTTCAATTTCCATGATTGGTTGATCTGTCCACACTTGGAATGAAAGGATTAATGCAGATTTTAGGAACCTACATGGAACCAGTCGCAACCTCCTTGAGCTCGTGAACTTCAGAGGTCCATAAGTTTCACCTTGTCACTCCAAATTTCACAAACTTGGTACCGTTGGAAATTTATCATCATGTACTACACCAAAAAAACTGTATTTCTTAAATTTAGTGAGGTTATTTTGGTCAAAAGAGAAAATATAGTTCAACATTAAAAGATACAATTTTTGGTATCTCAACCACCCAATTTGATGAGGTATGGTACCCATTCCTTCTCCTACAAGAAAGTTATAATAGGGGAATGGTATTTTAAGGGTGCTCATGCCTATTTTTAGACATTCAATGCATGTTTTTGGTAGTTGGAAGTGGAAATCTGAGTTTCTCTATAACATCTCTGACATGGTTGTTACTGTGATGACTTCCACTCTTGACATTACAAAAGTTGACATGTGATTTGTCTTAGGAAGGTGTGCTCTTATGAATTTTGGAAATCATGTTTGCAATGGATAATTTATTATTTTTTGAAAAGGTTCACTTTTTTGTGATTTATACTTACTTGAAAATGAGGCCATTCATCTCTTCGTACTGCTTAAATTCACTTTAAAAAGATGATGAACTTGCATTGTTGTCTTAATTAATCTAGTGTTAACAACAAAACCTTGGATCAACTCCATTGATCCAAGGTATGCTTCAATTCTTTTTACCTGTTTGTCTTGTTTCCTTGGCATTCAAAAATGAAATATGAATCTCGACTGGGCCTTGTTTTGTTTACAGTTGTGAAGGACCCTTCTTCAAGGATCCCTATTTAGTAGCATGCTTTAAGTGATAGGCATGGGTCTTGTTGCTGATGTTAAAATGTTGAGTAACGTATAGGGACCTTGAGCCTATTACTAAAACACTAAGGTTGACCCTAGTCTAAGGGTATATCTAACCTAAGTTGGGGAGTTTCTTGTTTATTTAAATGAAATATAATTGTTTCACGGTTTTCTTTAAGGATTTAGATGAAACAAATAAGGGTATGGGCCAAGGACGACTGCCTATTGTGATGGTTGGTTTGAAGGTCGTTCCACACATTCTGACGTCTTGATCCAATGTTGACTGTGAGAGATTCCTTTTGGCTAGGAGGAACTACCTTAAATACAAAACAATACCATAAAAAGAGAGTTAAACAGTATATGACAGTGGACTTCCTAGCGTATGCTAGATCTGGGAAGTATGATACTTCCTATAAGTTCATCAATCCATTGTTTATAAATCAATATAAAGCAACTTAAACATGTAAGTAAAATAATCTAGTGTTAGTGTTTTGATATGGGTGCCTCAGATTACTATTAGCATTGATTTGATTAAATACTAAAATCCTTTACAGGTAAAGGTTTTGGATTGGGTTGAGGGTAGTGCAGGTGGTCTGCAGGTCACAAATAAAGTCTTAGGTAGGTTGGGTGAGATTTTGGGTTGTTTTGGGTGTGATACTTAGGTTTTTGGTTTGGAATAGTATTTTTAGACACAGAGACTGGCACTAGTTAGGGTGACCTATGTCAATTTAGGAAGGACCGATACTGGTGTATGGTGACTGGTATCGGTAACTCTGAAAAGTGATAAGGAGTCAGGTAAAGGATGTTTGGGCTATCTTCTATCTTGGAATGGAGAGTTGGAAAGGTCTCTATGGGGGAGGGTGGCGTGACAAGTCCAAAATAGGTGTTGTAATATTCTAAGTGAAGTTTGGGGTGGGCTAAGGGTTGAGTTGTTAGGTTGGGTTGACAGTCACAACAATTGATATCGATTAAGTAGACCAATATCGGTATAGGATGGACCGACCATGGTTAGGGTTAACCAGTGTCGGTGACTGTGGGGGAACGGAAAGATGCTGTAGAATGAGTTTTGGGTCCTCTCTGTGATTGTACAAATAGTTTGGAGGATGTTTATAAGGTCTAAAAGAGAGAGGAAATTTTAGGATAGGTTTTTGTGAATTTTAGGTAGAGTGTGATGGGGTGGTTAATAGAGATAAAGTTGAGGGATAGATCTAAGTAAGGACAGTGAATAGATGACAACAAATAAAGAATACAATTTCTAGTAACAGAGGAGAAACCAACTTAATTAGAGTTCATATGTGTTCTAAATCCCTATAGTGGTAATTAGAGTTCATATGTGTTCTAAATTCCTATAGTGGTGGAGAGGTGGTTAGAGATGCTAGTGATGGTTGATTTGTTGAATGGTGCTTAGTGCTAAGGTAGTGCTTCCTGGAATTTTGTTGTGAATGCAAATACCTTCCGATCAGTTCTCGGCATTGGCTATGGTTGTCTGGAAGTGCCAAATGGCTCTGGTTCTTTCTTGTATCTAGATCTCCTTCATTCCAAAAACTCAAGAATGTGGCCAACCTCTCAAACAAGGTTACCAAACTAGTTATTTGGTAATTGACGATGGTTTAGGGTAACTGGCATCGGTTTCAGGTTGATCGGCGTCGATTAAGGTTGGATATCCTAGGTTGCCAAAAATAGTAGATCTTGGCTAAGCGAGAATATGGTTAGAGGAAGAATAAGCATGTGATTTTAGGGTTATAATAAGTCTTAGCTCATTAAGGTAGGTAGGGCTAAGTCTTAGTTAGTTATGGAAACATGCTATAAATAGGTGTTGTTACAGACTCACAGCACCCCTGGATGCAGATCAGGCTTCTAGGTTGATGTTCAGGCATCCAGTGTGATTGCTAAACATGGAATCCTTTCTCCAAGTGTGGGACTTGTAAAGATGAGAAAGGATTCTCTAGAGAAGGCTGGTTCCTATTCCTCTGTTTAGATGCACACGTGAAATTTGCAGAGGGTTCACTCAAAACCTAATCTAACTTGCCAGGGAGACAGGGTAAGAGAGATGCATAAAAAATAAACCTAAACTAACAGAGGTGATGCACCGAGGAATGTTAGACACTTGTTTTGCAAATTTAACACAGACCACAGGGATGCAATACAAACATCATACACAGGTAACCAAACTGCAATAAGAGATCAAAATGATAGCAATGAATACATGAGAGGGTTGAGAGTCAATCACAAACATATATATTATTGCTCAAGAGTCGATACAATACATTGCAGTGGCCAAGAGGCAAAAAAGACTAGCATTACAACCCATATGGGAGGTTTGAAAGCTCCACAAATTCTCTTGCAAGCAAAGGAAGAAGGGAGGATGCAAAACAAAATGTCCAACCTCTTAAAGAAGCTCCTCCTTACAATATATATTAAGAATGAGAGAGGAAAGAGAGAGGAAAGTCAAATCTACCACAACCACTTCTGGATATATTTTAAGTCATCTCATTATGGTAGAAGTGGTGGCTCTTGGAAAAACAGCGGGCTGTCTAACAGGAGCGGCGAGCTATTTGCTGCATTAAAGTTGGTTGTTGAAGCATTACTTCTGTCTATCACCATGCGTTAGAGACGTTTTCTTAATTTTCTCCCTCTAAACTACACCAAAATGCAAGATTGATCCCATAATCATGTAGATAATTTCAATAGCTTTCCGTTGATATAAAGAACGTGCAAATCCGAGCTCTGGATCGAAAGATATGAAGGTCTAAAGATTTAGGGCACAAAATAGGCAAGAACAGGTTTTAAAATCTTTTCCCGCACTTTGCCATCTGGATGACACGTGGCAGGCTCTGATTCGCTGAACAATTCCCTCTCTCCACCTTTTCGTGGGATTTTCTTGTGGGCCCCTTAAAATTGGACACGTGGCACTATTTCATTGGTTCGGATCAGTGCTTGAAAACTCACCCCTTTGACTTTTTGGATTTTTCCCTTGGCGACACGTGTCATGCTATGATTCGTCTATGGGCCTACCGGATTTTCGCGTCCACCACATCTTTTTGTCCCAGATGTCCCAAACTATCTGGGACAAATTCTCCAGGTTCGCCCGAAATGGGCTTCCACGTCCCCTTTCTGCCGGTGACACGTGGCGTGATCTGATTGGCTTTCGGCTCCTTCGTCTATCCGCGTCCCACGCGTCCCTTTTTCCCACTTGTCTTTGTGCTGAAGTTTCCCATTTCGGCCGAATCGGCCAGTTCGCGCCCTCCGCGTACTCGCGGCCCAGATGTCCCAACTACTTAGTATGAAAGTTCTCCATTTCAGCCGATCCAGGTAGTTCGCGTCCTCGAGGCCCAAATATCCCGAGCAGTTAGCCATTTTTCTTCTCCTTCGGCCGAACCGGCTTTTCGCGTCCCTCGCATCCCGACAGCCCGATTGTCTCTGTGCTAAAATTTTCCTTTTCGGATGAACCGGCCAGTTCGCGCCCTCCGCGTACATTTGTTCCACTTGTCCTAGTGCTTCGCGGGCCACCTGGAGGCATTTCGGCTGAACCGCGCCTTGGTGTCCCGAATGTCCCAACTGTTCCTAGGACAAGGACTTAACCGATTTTCACAATTTTTTCCTGAATCAATCTACCTGCTTGGAACTGAAAACTCTGATGCATGTTATCAAATCAACCCTGGGGGGTGAAATTGGATAACAATTTGGCTACTTTTCAGGGTCACCTGACTGCTAGGTAGAAGATCAGTGGCCTTTTTGCGATCCATTGGGCGTGGAGTCATAAGCAATGACCTGAAATGAGCCTGATACTGCAACTCCCTCTACGAGAGCATGCTGAATTGTAAAACTCAATCCAGGAGTGACAAAACTTGTGCCAAAGCACTTAGGGAAACTGAAACCTAACTACAACAAGACAATGTGCATACGCACTTAGAGGAATTGAAATCTAGGATAATATTTACAAGGGTGAACCTCTCATTTTCAGTGGCAATGTTTGAGATAGATTCCATTTACTGGAATCTACAATTCTTCACCGTCCAATGAGGCCAATTGGAAAGCATTTTTGTTCTTGCACTTTGTGACCACGTATGGGCCACTCCAAATGGCATCAAATTTTGAATGCCTTCCTAGTTTTACTCTGTCCACATCCCATTTCAACACTAGATCTCCAACTTGAAAAGATCTATCTTTGGCCTTCCTATCAAAGGTCTTCTTGATCAAAGCTTGATCCTTTTCCATTGCTTGGGATGCCTAATTTCTGATCTCTTGTAGCTCCATCAACTCTGCATACCTCACCTCCATGGGCTCAAATTCAAGTAATTCCAGCTGCTTCATGAGTTCCAATGTTGGCAACTCAAGTGACATGGGCAAGATTGCCTCTCTTCCATAGACAAGCCTGAATGGAGAGTTACCTATGGATCTTTTGGGAGTGATCCTATCAACCCATAAGGCTGATTTCAGCTTGGTATTCCAAGACCTCTGATTCTCATCAAGAGTTCTCCTAATGATCCTGAACAAGTTTTTGTTTGTAGACTCGGCCTGGCCATTACCCTGAGGGTAATAGTTCGATGAAGTGCTTAGGTAAATACCATTCTTGACAGCTCACTCAGTCACCTTAGATCCAATGAATGCCAATGCATTATCAGAGATTATTGTGGTAGGTACACCAAATCTGGTTGTTATTCCCTCATAAAAGTCTAAGATGCTAGACTCATTTGCCTCTTTGAGTGCTACTACTTCTGTCCATTTGGTGAAGTAGTCGGTGGCTGTCAAAATCCATTTATGCCCTTGGCTTGAATTGGGGTTAATGATTCCAATGAAGTCCAAACCCCATTGCATGAATGGCTGGTCAACTGAGATTGGATGCAATGGAAGGGCAGCAAACTTCTCTTTTCCTATGAAGAATGCACAATTCTTACACCTCTTGATCCATGCATAGCAATCACTGAAGATTTTAGGCCAATAATAACCAGCCTTCATGATTTTTAGAGCTGTCACTCTTGGTGCAAAATGACCACCAGCTGGTCCACCATGAAACTCTTCCAACACCCTTTGAATCTGACCTGTGCTAATGCATCTTAGCAGTACTCCATTCACATCTTTCTTGAACAAAACTCCATCAACAATGGCATACGGGACAGCCTGTAATCTGAAGTGTCTCCTTTGGGTCTTGTTCATCTCTGGAGGGCACATGCCTGTACTCAAGAAGTGCATAATACCTTGGGTCTAGCAAGGAGTGGGGGAAGAATTGTCTTCTTCTTGATCGCCACTTGGCTCATGGCTGTCCTGAACTGTTAAAACAGCCTCTTCCTTGTTGCATACTTCCTTTTGCTTCCCCAAAACCAGCTGCTCACACAGTCCTTTCCCTCTTACCAGCTTGGTGATCTTGATATCAATGTCATATTCCATGACACGGGTGATCCAACCTGCCCTTTTCTCATTTAAATCCTTATTGAGGAGGAAGTCCTTAACTCCAGCATGTGAGACCAACAACTGGACCTTGTTGTTTGAGACTAAATGCTTGAATTTCTTCAAGCTTCTGATTACTGCAAGTACATGCTTTTCAATAAAAGAGTACCTCACCTCGCAATCATCTAGGCTTTGGCTAAAGAAGGCAACCGGCTGCTCATCATTATCTTTGTTCTTCTATACTAGAATGGCGGAAATAGTGTCATCACCTCCAAATGCATAGAGGATGAAATCCTTGGAGAAGTCTGGGTTGATGAGAGTTGGCGCTTGAGAGATAGCTTCTTTGATTGCTTCAAAACTCTCCTTGCCTTCTGCTATCCACTTAAAAGCTAGGCTCTTCTTTAACATTTTGGTGATGGGCTTGACAAGGGCTGCAAAATCTGGGATAAACCTGTGGACAAAATTGATCCTTCCCAAGAAACTTTGAAGAGCCTTCTTGTGACTTGGCAATGGTAGTGCTCTTATGGCTTCAACCCTCTCTGGATGAATTTCCAATCCCTCTTTCGAGACAATATGGCCGAGGAGCTTTCCTTCATGTGCGAGAAAGATGCACTTCTTGGGGTTCAAAGACACTCTGAACTTTCTACACCTCTAAAACACTTGCCTGAGGTGAAAGAGATGGTCTGCTACATTCTTTGAGAAGACAGTGATATCATCTAGATATATCAGCACTATCTTGTTGATCAAGCCTTTGAATGCCATGTCCATTGCCCTTTGAAAGGTAGCACCAGCGTTGGATAGCCCGAATGGCATCTTCTTGTAAGCATATGTGCCCCATTTAGTTGTGAAGGATGTCTTGAACTGGTCTTCTTCTTTCACCATCACCTGATTATACCCTGAGTAGCCATCTAGGAGAGAGAATCTCTCTAAACCGGATACTACTTGCAATATTTGTTCCATTGAAGGAAGTGGGTAATGATCTTTGAGAGATGCCCTATTGAGGTCTCGGAAGTCCACACACAACCTGATTTCTCCGCTCTTCTTCCTAACCAAAACCAAGTTAGCAACCTAGCTTGAGTGCTTGATTGGGAATATAATGCTTGCCTCTATTAGCTTATTTAGCTCTTTCTTCATTAGAGGCTCAATGTGAGGGTTAACAGGTCTCTGTTTTTGCCTGATGGGCTTAGCATCTGGATCCAATTCTATGGTATGTTGTGCCAAATTTGGATTGAATCCTCTCAAGTCTTCATAGCTCCAAGCGAAGACATTTGGAAATTCTTGGCAAAGCTGTATGAAATCTGATTTCTCCTGCTCAGTGGCCACTTTACCAATTTGAAGTGTTTTGCCTTCCCCAACCGGAATTGGCTCTGAATCTTCCCTCTTAACCTGTATGTTAGCCTTTTCTTTACGGAACTGGTCGTTAGGGTTGAAGATAGACTCCAACGTTACTAAACCCTTGGGAAGCTTGTTTGTCCGTAGCTGCACTACTTGATCCCCATACTGCTGCTCTAGACTGTCCTGATTCCTAGCTGAGAATTCAGCCTCTTCTTGTAGGAAATTGACAATTTCCTGGTCATTCTCAAACACTTGCCAACTAACATTGTTATCCGGCACTGAAGGCCTCACAATCATGTGGATGTTTGGCTGTACCTTGTCCTGTTGAATGCTTTCCATAATGTTGAAGGCTGCCCCTACTGCTGCAAGCCTGTCAGCAGCTTGATTCTCTTTCCTGGGAATGGATTCGATGCCAAAACCTTCAAAATCTTCCATGAGGTCCCACACCCTATTCTTGTAGCACTTGAGTAGATCATTCTTGGCAGCATGTCATCCCTTGACCTGATTTATAATCAATTCACTGTCCCTAAGACTTGTAGATTCTTTATTTTTCTTTTGATTGCCCAATGCATCCCTTGCACCAAGGCTTCATATTTAGCAGTGTTGTTGGAGCATGCAAATTGAAATCTAAAAGTTGAATAGTACTTTATTCCTTGAGGTGAAACAAGCATGGCTCCACCTCCTACACCTTGCTTACTCCTTGATCCGTCAAAAAATAACTGCCATACCTCATTGTCATCGTTATGGCTTGGCTTGGTGATGCTAGGGACAGGTTGATTTTCTTCGTGTATACAATAGACTCCCAGCTCAGATTCTTCTACTTCTTGATAGGGATCAAAAGCATGTATCTTGTTTGCCCATTCATCAAGAGTTAGGTCCAGGATGCTTCCAACCTTAGTGTCAGCTTCATCAGTACTAGGGTGATCTTCTTGATCAAATGCTGAGCAATTGGCATTAATCTGACTTGGAGTGTAAGGCTCTATATGGAAGTTTGCAATAGGTTCAGACCTAATTGTAGCCTTAGTTCCATACCTTGTTCTAAACAGCATGTGAGACCAATCAATAGAAAAATAGCCTCCAATTTTGGTTGTGAAGTCCCTTGACAAACAAAGGGCAAAGAGTGGTGAAAGGTCTATGACTGATACATCTTGTAAAACCACGACATTTGGACATGCATGCAAGGTGAGACTCAAATTTCTAATCACTCCAATTGTTGCTATTGCTTTCCCATCTAGCTACACTACCCCCTTGGATGTTGTTTCATACTGGAGCCCTAGTTGATCAGCTACTTGCTTGGGCATCACTGAGCTACTTGCCCCAGAATCAATCATGCAATTGTGTACTAGTTTATCCCTAATGATTAATGAAACATAGAAAGGAGGGGGTTTCAGCATTTTACCTTGTTGTCTTCCATGACTTCCTTCAGGCTGGGCACCATTTGTAAGCACTTTGTCTTGAATCTAGACCTGCTGATTTGAAGTTGGCCAATCCTTCATGGCATCTTGTAGCAGATCTCTTTGGCCTGGGATAGATAGGGATTCCCACATTGATATGTTGATGTTTGTCTTCTTCATTTGTTCAATGATATTGAACGGGGATGAAGTATCCTTTTGTTGTCCCTTGGTTTGCAAAATTACTCCTTGCACGTGGGCAGCAACAGTTGGCATTTGAGTTGGCTTAGGGTGTAACATCCTCATTTTATACATTAGAACAAGTCATTTTTTTATTTTTTTATATTTTTTTGATAATTACATCCTGGTTCTAAATACATAATTTAGAACTCAGAAATCAAATAACCATTCTTATAACAGAAAACCATATGCCGCTGTAATGAATCGGAGTACCTCCGATCTATTCATTCCATGACTCGATAATCTACCGATCTATTCATGAGTGATAAGAGTTGGCATTTTTATTTAATACCCCACTCTTGCGATTCTCTTCCCTATTCTCAGAATCAAAATGCTCTGTCCAAGGAACCTATCTGAATAATTGTTACCATTATTCATCGGCATCTCATCCCTTAGACTAGGTGATTTAGGACAACACAATCAGCAACTTGCGATACTTTTGCCAAAGATTTGAAACATACTGCTTATGTCTCGTATTCCTTAATGGCATACTTGTCAATCTAGAATACATCCTTCACCCCATTCTTATGTTATGTAGAATGTCTTATACCGACTTCTGTCAGTCCCTCCTATACCAACTTAATCACTTGGAAATGGATTAGTAAGGTGATAATGTTATATGGATTCCCATGAGGACTAGGGATACGATGACATACTGGTTCAACCCTAGTTAAACCAGTGTGTCAAGATACCCTGAATCTCCTAGGCAGCCTTATAACGTGACCACATTCCTAATCGGTCCCAGAGTAACTTATTCGAGTTCAAGGCATAAATCTTAGCGATCAATGCAAAGGGTGTCATCATAAGTCACCTGCATTGTTGTAACTTCGAGAAGATCCTAATCTTCTCAGAGGTACAACCCTGCAGTTGACTTGTGTCGTCAACCTTTAAATCCGCCTCGAAAAGATCTACTTATTAATAAGCATTACGCACATTGAGTTTAAATTACATTAAAAGACATTTCCCTTAAGGTTAGCGTTTCCCAATCCCTGGGTTCCTCACCTTAGAATGACCTTTCTTAATAAAACCCTTTACACAGAGATGTCACTAAGACTAAGGTCCCATCAAGGAGTTCATATAATTTACTTAATTCTATATCAACGAAATTGGACAATAACCCAAAATCTTCACATGAGATTGCCATCTGAACCCTATTTAGGTTTAATTCAGTTCTCAATTTGAATTTATATCTTACTTATAAGTATTGAGATATAGTGATTAAGATTCCAATTACACGTTGTCCTGGTTTAATCAAGACTAGGAATTAATAATTTAATTCAGCTTGTTTAGCGTTCTACTTAGGTTTATTTTGACCCTAGCTTCTAGTAAGATAGTGATCTATATTTCAATTTAGCTTTAGTTAGAACACACTAGAATTACTAAACAATCATAAGTATTCAGTCACATATTCTTGCAAGCTTACATTGATAATCACAAAAGTCTCCAATATAAACAATAATAACAATACTCTTTAGATCATTTAAACCGAAGAAGGTCAAACTATCAAGATACGGATGCAAACATATAAGTATCAATTATCTATTTCCATTTCCTTCAGAACTAATCAAATACATTTTATGCATTCAGCATACTTGATACAATGCTCAATGGAAAAAGAACATCTTTCCTCATATGGTACATTTAGAAAATTAAGCTGTAATTCAACATAAAATCAAATTTAAACAACCTGATCATCCTATTAGATTTGCGTGCTTTTACCACTTACGGCATCCATCTACAAAAATTGTCAACATGGGTTAGTTCGATGAACTGAGCATGATAAGCACTAACTCTTAAAACAATTGCAATCCATCAATTGTTTTCATTAAACACCCTGTTTAAATGAGATCAAATCACCAAAGAAGTAAACATATTTAAGACTATGCTTTTGTAAAACAACATGACTATAAACACGTAGCTCATATTATAGTCACTAAATAGTCTCAGATACTTTTCAATTATTTCATCAAAATGTTAGTGACCAAGAAGACAAATGCATCTAAACAACTATCCATCTGAATCCCAAGGACAACAACATCAAATGGATTATATATTCAACATAATAAATAAATAACCTTTCATGATTCCATCAGCATGATAGAACAATTCCAAAAGTTAGATAAAAAATTATATCAACCTATACTTTATAACAGAAGAGAAATAAATGAATCATACATATTTCCTTCAAAACTAGCTCATGATTGTACCATCTTTCCAAGAGCAAGGCATTCACCTTAAACACATGCAAATAAATTAGATGAGACCATCAAAAGCACCACAGATTTGTTAAAGATAAAATATAACCAACTACTGTAGTTATCCAGCAGTACAGTAGCTCTCATGCTAAACAGTGATGACCCTCTACCAACAGACTCCACAAGACCTTCCACATGAAGTGACAAACAATAAGATATTCACCACATCACCTGTCGAGGTGCAGTCAATGGCTCTTAGTTTAGTCAAGCTCAAGGCAGGATAGTCATGCAACAAAATACGTAAACACAACTACAATCCCACACATCAACCTACAACCCCCTTCTAGTCCCTAATAAACACTGTAAGGCTTTTGGACCCAAGGTCGAAATCAAAGGGCTTCAATTTTATCACAGTCAACAATAGACTCCTCGACATTAAGCAATTGATGTTTCCTTAAGACTATGCCGAGATAATCACACAGAGTTCCCGCAACATGCACAGCCTTATCTAACTATAATAATTAGAAAGGAAACATGACATACCGTATTCTCATCTGGACACATTCAGGGTTTGAAGTGTGGTAATCACGACCCACTTTTACAGAGCCAAGTTACATGATTTCTAACTATACTCAAGGAATCCAACAGTGCCAAAAACAACAAGTGTACCAATCAGGTTAAATAGAGGCAGATACTATAGTTACCTGTCAAGGATTCAACTAAACCCGAGTAACAGTATACAAGATAAATAATAATTAATGATTCCCAACTGTGCCAACAATGGTAAACATTCAAAATCAGGCTTATACAAAAGCTAATTACTGATTTCGTAACAAAGAATCCAACTGAGCCTCTTCAATATTTTCACACAAGCTTACACAGAAAGGAAACGTAAGTACACTCATGAGTCTGTACCAAAAATTCATTACAAAATAACATAGGTCGTATACCTGTTACTCCTTCAGGACTCCAACAAAATCAAATTACCAATACTCAAATATATGTATATATATCTTCAACAGTGGTCCATAATACACGAATCATTCAATGGATTCCACAGAGTCGTTTCCAATACAATAGATATATATATATTGCATACTATCAACGGGTTGCATCCCATAACCAAAATGCAAGGGAAAAACAACTTCAGCAAGGTCGCAATGAAATACTGTAACACAGCAAGTTATCCATTCACAAATAACTTTAAATATTAAAGTGAAACCCAATAAGATTCAGTAACCACTACCTTAATAACCTCGACAGAAGTTACAAATAAGTCCAATTAAACTGAACAAAATGTCCATCAGTATTCTTCCCAATGAGTATCAACAACAAGCATCAACAGTAAGCATTAACAACAAGTATCGACAGTAAACATTGACAAAAAGTATCAAAGTAATCAACAAGTAGCCTGTACCCATCAAGAGAACAATTCATGGGCTCTCATAGAGCAAGCCCAGTACACATTCTTGCATATATATTTCACAAATAAAGCCGGAATGCAAAACACCGAGAAATATTGCAACAGTTCGAAAAATAAAATACACCCATCAAGGTTTAAATTGAAAAATCAAACCAGTAAGAAGATACAGGGACAAAATCACACAAGGCTACCATATAAATCATCTAATTCCAAAAATCATCTGAACAGAGTTGTTCTAATGAAATCATTTGAAAGAGAGCAAGATTTTTAAAGGTTAGGGCCTAACATGCCTGGTTATTTGCTTAAAATTTCGAAGCAGACCACTGAAAGAGCTCGAACCTTCTCCTCCTTTTCCAAGTTAGAGCCACCAACAAAAATTTGCTATTTCCATGACTTATATATTTTCCTTTCCAAAGGAAAGAGCTAGTTATGCTCATACTTGCCATGCAACACCAAGAAGACTGGTGCGAAGAACCAGTGAACAGACAGAAGGAAAACCGGAGCGCATGCAAAACCTAATAAACTACTAACTTTCCATTTTACCTGCCTTCCCGTGAAACTCGAGCTCAATTACCAAGTTCATTAATTGCATTTACTCCCAATTTCCTGCTCAATCTCCACTGCCACTGACTGCTATAGTTGGCAATGGACAAATGCACATCAAAGACCATTTCCAACTTTGGCGACCTGCCATGTCGGCTCTAGTTAGCCATTTTAAAAACCTCCACCAAATTACCTGTCCCTCATGCTTATCCATGCATTTAATAACTTAGAAACTGCCACCCATGGTTCGCACCCTTCCAAAGGTCCCCTTCCTCCTTGTTCAATAGTTAGGTTAGTAACTTAGGTTAGGATTTCGGATAACACCTAGTATAACCACTTTGCACATAGATACTAACTTAGAACATTAGCTCTTAGCCTAGGTCTAGGTTAGATTAACACTAATCTAACCCCTAGGTTATAGTTTAGTTTTAGGTTACTAACCTTAATAAATTTAGTTAGTCCTTAACATTTCAAATGCTTAGAAAAATAATCTACCACATACATTCACGAACAGGGTTCACTCCTGTACTGCCAATAGGCTAGTGAATTAAATGTAACTGAATTATTACCTGGTCCACGATCAAGACCTTCCAGATATGTTACGATATCTGGTACCAGTTCATTTAACATGATCAGCCTGAGTTATACTCCATACTAGCTTATTCAATGCATCCAGACCTTGCAACCTGCTTAAGGTCTATAATTTTAATTCATCACAAATAAACTTAAAGCACCACTTGGATCAATACCACTGATCCAAGGCTAGGTCTTATAGATGGATAACTCCATAATTCATTCAAAAATCAGATTAAACTCAGGTGTAAAATGAAAGAAATAAAAGAGTCTAATCACATTCCGACTCAGTCAAAGATCTAGAATCTCAAAGAAGATACAGTACATATCAAGCATGACTTCTCAATGAAAGGAACACATCCTTTTTGTAAAAGAAATCACATATCAACACTTGTATGCTCAGGAGGAAGTAACTACAGTCCAGGGTGTTACATGCTTCCCTCCTAAAAGATTCATCATCCTGATGATTACATATTCGATTAACCTTCAGGTTAACCAATTTATTAGTTCACAAAACAATGCGACTATTTCCATCTTGAATAGTTCCAAAAATTAATTTCACAACACATTTTATTCATCCTGAATAATGTTTGCCTCCATCTGGCTTTCATATAAACTTAAAAAAAATTAAGTTCATAAAAGAAATGTTTTGTCAATAGATTTTATTCTGTTGAAAAAGAGAAGGAAAAGCAATCTTCATCTCTTCAAGATTTTCCCAAGTTGCACTTTCTTTGTTAAACTGGTCCCACTGGACCTTACATTGCCATATTTCACGATTTCTCAAATGCAATTGGTGAGTTTTCGGCACTCATGTGGGTTTAACCATGATTATTCTTGGGTCTTGGACCTGCAAGGAATTCCAATTTAAAACATGTGACAGATCTGAAACGTATTTCTTAAGCAAAGAAATATGGAAAACATCATGCATGTGAGATAAAGCAGGTGGTAATGCTAAACGATAAGCTACAAGATTGATTATTTCGAAAATTTTGAAGGGTCCCACGAATCAAAGTGAGAACTTGGCAGCCTTGCCAAAAGTTATAGAGCTCTTTCTGGGTTTAACACGAAGAAAAACCTTCTCACCAAGCTCAAACCTTCTATCAACCCGCTTAAGGTCAGCATAGCTCTTCTTCCTATCTGTTGCTTCCTTTAATCATTCACGAATCAGATTAACTTGCTATTCCATTTCTGTGAGAATCTCTGGTCCAATTACCACTCTATCCTCAACACTATCCTAGCTAACAGGAGTTCTGCACTTTCTTCCATAAAGTGCTTCAAATGGTGCCATTTTAAGAGATGAGTGATAAGTGTTGTTGTATGCGAACTCAACTAATGGAAGATACTCTTCCCATTTATACTGTTGATCCATGCAATACATTCGCAACATGTCCTCCAACACTTGGTTTACCCTCTTAGTTTGTCCATTCGTTTCCGGATGATATGCAGAACTGAAGTTTAGTTTCGTTCCAAGAGCTGCATTAAGCGTTTGCCAAAATCTTGACGTCATTCTTGGATCCCTGTCAGATATAATCAATTCTGGTACACCATGTAATCTGAAAATTTCATGTACAAATCTTTTGGCCAGCACTGGTGAATCATCCTTTAGATTTCCAGCAATGAAATGAGCTACCTTAGTCAGTTTATCTACAACTACCAGGATAACATCATGTTTATTCCTGGACATGGGTAATCCTTGTACAAAATCCATGGTTATTACTTGCCATTTGTACTGCGGTATGCTATGAGGATATAATAGTCCAGCAGGGTGCATATGTTCTGCCTTAACCCGCTGACACTCCAAACAATGAGTCACAAAATTAATAACATCCTTTTTCATACCTTTCCAAAAGTATTGCTGTTTCAAATCAGCAAGCATCTTTGTGATACCCGGGTGTCCAGAGAAAGGGGAATTATGAAATTCAACTAACAACTTCTTTCTCAAATGCTTCAGCATAGGTACGTATACCCTGTTTTCATAACGCAAGATTCCTTCATTATCAAAATGAAAACCTTTATACCTTATATCCTTTGGTTCTGCAGCAAGCGCTGCTTTTACTTGTTAAAAGTATGCATCTGATTCTGAGGCACTTTTTACCTCATCTTTAAACTGATTTCTTAATGTTATAAGAGCAGAAATGTGCCTCCTACAACTTAGAGCATCAGCTACTCTATTCTCCTTCCATTTGATATAGCTAATATCAAAATCATATTGTGATAAAAATTCTAACCACCTTCTCTGTCTGGCATTCAGGTTAGGCTGAGTAAAAATATATTTCAATCCTAAGTGATTAGTTTTCAACTCAAAAGGTTTCCCAAGTAAGTAGTGTCTCCAGACTTGAAGTGCATGAACAATGGCAGCAAGTTCCAAATCATGAGGGGCATAATTCAGCTCATGTAATTTAAGTTTTCTACTTTCATATGCTATGACTTGATAATTTTGAAGCAAAAAACCTCCAAGGCCTTCCCCAGAAGCATCCGTTACAACAGTAAAACTCCCATTAGGGTCTGGTACAGCTAATATAGGTGCAGAAGTCAACTGGTCTTTCAGACTTTTGAAATCTGCTTTGAAATTATCATTCCATATGAATTTCTTATCCTTCTTTTGCAATGAAGTTATTGGTGTAGCTACTTTAGAAAAATCCTTAACAAATTTTCTATAGTAACCTGCAAGACCCATGAAGCTTCCTACTTCGTGCACATTATTTGGTGTAGGCCACTCAGTTATTGCCACTATTTTTGAAGGATCTACAGCAATTCCTTCCTTACTTATGACATGACCCAAATAGTGTACTTCTGAGTCAAACAAAGAACATTTGGATAACTTACCATACAACTTTCTTTTTCTCAGAATTCCCAAAACTATCTTCAAATGCTCATTGTGCTCCTCAACGATTTTAGAATAAATGAGAATATCGTCCAAGAATACAAGTACAAACTTGTCCAAATATTGTTGAAACATATTGTTCATTAAGTTCATAAAGGCTGCGGGTGCATTAGTTAGTCCGAAGGGTAGAACCGTGAATTCATAATGTTCGTACCTTGTTCGGAAAGTTGTTTTTTGAATATCTTCTTCTCTAATCCTTAACTAATGATAACCAGATCAAAGGTCTATCTTAGAATAAACCGCTGCTCCACGCATCTGATCAAATAGATCGTCGATCCTAGGAAGTGGATATCTGTTCTTGATTGTTGCCTTGTTCAACATTCGATAATCGATACACAGCCTAAGCATTCCATCCTTCTTTTTCACAAATATCACGGGCGCTCCCCAAGGTGAAACACTTGGTCTGATCAAACCTTTAGACAAAAGTTCCTGTAACTGTGCCTTAAGCTCGACCAACTCTGTAGTAGTCATTCGATAAGGTGCTTTGGAAATAGGTTCTGTTCCTGGTTTGATTTCGATGGTGAAGTCAAATTCTCTCTTGGGTGGTAACCCTGGTAATTCCTCAGGAAAAACATCCCTGAAACTTTGTAGCAGAGGAAATCGTTTCATGGAATCATCATCTTCTTCTGAAGATTCAAATATCTTTACTGCATAAAGGGTACATCCTTTGTTTTTAGCCTTTTTAAGCTATATAGCTGACAGTTTTCTAACTGAAATTTCCCGTTTCACCCCTTGAATCTCTGCTGATTCCAGCTGATCATCTAGACATTTTATGTTCTTTTCATAGTAGTCTACTTTTGCTTTATGGTCAGCTAACCAATTGACACCGATGACAATGTCATACGATCCCAAGGGTGTAACATAGAGGTCAACTTCCGTGGAAAAGTTAGGTAAGTCAAGGACTGCCCCAAAAAGACACATACTCACTGTATGAATAGAGTTATTACCATACTGTACAGTCCAAGGTTTATCCATTTTTCTAGCTTTTCTCTTAAGTTTAGAAGCAAGTTTATTAGAAATAAAACATTCAGTAGCTCCTGTATCAAAAAGAATAGTGACAGGTATGCCAAATAACTTACTCGGAACTTCTATAGGTGTCACTTGCTTTTCAGCTTGCTTGTCTGCTACTGCAGCATGTATCTTATGCTGCTGATTACGATCATCCTTCTTCAAAGGGCACTGATTTGCGTAGTGGTCTTTGCCACAATTGTAGCAGCCTCCTACAGGTCCCTTTTTAGGCTCAAAATTGCCTCCAGTTTTGTAATTGTCACGTTGTCCTCCATAGGGATTCTGCCCATTGTTATAATTTTTAGCAAAATTATCCCTTACGTTTCCAGCAGGGCTTAGTTGCCACTGCTTTCTTACTATTATCCCCTGGAAACTTACTTTTGTTTCCAAACTTTTTCCATGGTCCCTTTTTAGGTGCAAGAGAGGTTGAAGAAGGGTTTCCAGTCTTCTTCCACACTTCCTCTTTATGAGCAGAAATAGTCTTTAATTTCTGTTCTTGCCTTATGGCCTTTTCAACAACTCCTTCCAGTGGTTGGACTGTGAACATCGACCTCTCCCCCTATCACGGGATTCAATCCCATGATGAATTTCCGTATTCTGAACTTCTCGTCAGTTTGATACTGCGGTGGTACATACTTGAGGAGTTTTGTAAACCGCTCCCAGTATTCCAGTTACCGTTAGCTTCCCTTGAGCTAAGTTCTGAAATTCTGTCATTTTCTGATCATAGAAAAGTTATGGCAGCCAACGTTGCCAAAATATAGCCTTTAAATTTATCCCAAGTAATATTGGTCTCATCAATGTTTAGTTCAGCTTTACGGCTATCCCACCATGAAGATGCTTTGTAGGAAAGCTGATAGGCTCCCCAAATAGCCTTGGTTTCCTCTGAGAAGTTCCTTATTGCAAAGTACTTCTCCATTTCGCTGAGCCAGTTCTCAGCTCCATCTCCTAATGTGGTGCCATCATACTTAGGTGGACTTATCCTTTTTATATCATTAGTGAGTTCTGCTGCCAACCTGGCCTTTTTATTTTCTGGTTGGACAGGCGCATTTCTAGCATTAACATCAACTCCCATGTCAGGGTTGTCCTCAGGAGGTTTCTGATTGTTATTATCAGCTTCTTCATCCTCCTCATTTCCCATCACCTGCTGTTCAAGTACAGCTAAGTGATCTCTTGTGTCCAACAAGGCAGCAAGGATCTCATCAAGTTTCTGGGTTGTTGCCGCTCCTCCATCAGGTGGAGCATTATTTGCAACATTCCCCCTTGTTCTAACCATTTTCTATTACAAGAAAATTCAGGTTTTTATCAGATTATCGAAACAATAGGCCCAAGAGCTGCAATCTTCTGCTCTGATACCAAGATGTAACATCCTCATTTCATACATTAGAACAAGTGAATTTTTTTTTTTTTTGATAAATGCTTACTGGTTCTAAATACATAATTTAGAACTCACAAATCAAGTAACCATTCTTATAACAGAAAACCATATGCAGCTATAATGACTCGGAGTACCTCCGATCTATTCATTCCATGACTCGGCAATCTACCGATCTATTCATGAGTAATAAGAGTTGGCGTTTTTATTTAACACCCCACTCTTGCAGTTCTCTTCCCTATTCTGGGAATCAGAATGCTCTGTCCAAGGAACCTATCTGAATAATTGTTACCATTATTCATCAGCATCTCATCCCTTAGACTAAGTGATTTAGGACAATGCAATCAACAGCTTGCATTACTTTGTCCAAAGATTTGAAACATACTGCTTATGTCTTGTATTCCTTAACGACATACTTGTCAATCTGGAATATGTCCTTCACCCAATTCTTATGTTATATAGAATGTCTTATACCGACTTCTTTCAGTCCCCCTTATCCCAAGTTATTCACTTGGAAACAGATTAGTAAGGTGACAATGTTATATGGATGCACTCGAGGACTAGGGATAAGATGACATACTTGGTTCAACCCTAGTTGAACCAGTGTGTAAAGATACCCCCGAGTCTCCTAGGCAGCCATGTAATGTGACCACATTTCTAATCGGTCCCAGAGTAACTTGTTCGAGTTCAAGGTGTAAATCTTCACGATCAATGCAAAGGGTGTCGTCATCAGTCACCTGCATTGTTGTATATTCGAGAAGATCCTAATATTCTCGAAGGTACAACCCTACAGTTGACTTGTGTCATCAACCTTTAAATCTGCCTCGAAAAGATCTACTTAGTTAATAAGTGTTACACACGTTGAGTTTAAATTACATTAAAAGACGCTTTCCTTTAAGAGTTAGTCTTTCCCAACCCCTGGGTTGCTCATCATAGAATGTCCCTTCTCAATAAAACTCGACTACACAATGAAAAGTTATTAAGGCCAAGGTTCCATCAAGGAGTTCATAGAACATACATAATTCTAAATCAACGAAATTCGACAGTAACCCAAAATCTTCACTTGTGATTACCAACAGAACCCCCTTTTTAGGTTTATCTTCAATTCTCATTACTGAATTTATGTCGTACATATTAGTATCAAGACATAATGATTAAGAATCCAATTAAATGTTGTCCTGGCTTATTCAAGACTAGGGATTGATAATTTAACCCAGCTTGTTTAGTGTTCTTGCTTAGGTTTATTTTAACCCTAGTTTCCAGAAAGACAGTGATCCATATTTACAATTTAGCTTTGGATAGAACATACTAAGAACTGCTAAACAATCATAAATAATCAGTCACATATTCTTGCAGGCTTACATTGACAATCACAAAAGTCTCCAATATTGTACAATGATAACAATGCCCCTCCGGTCAGTTAAACCGAAGAAGGTCAAACTATCAAAATAAGAATACAAACACATAAGTAACAAATTTTCTATTTCCATTTCCTTTCAGAGCTAAACAAATACATTATATGCATTTAGCATACTTGATATAATACTCAACGGAAGAAGAACATATTTCCTCATATAGTACATTTAGAAAATCAAGCTGTAGTTCTACATAAAATCAAATTTAAAAAATTTGATCATCCTATCAAATCTGCGTGCTTTTACCACTTACGGCATCCCATCTGCAAAAATTGTCAACATGGGTCAGTTTGATGAACTGAGCATGATAAGCTCTAACTCTTAAAACAATTACAATCTATTAATTTTTTTCATTTAAACACCCTGCTTAAATGAGATCAATTCACCAAACAGGTAAACATATTTCAGACTATCCTTTTGTAAAACAACATGACTATATACGCGTAACAAAAATTATCGTTACTAGCATAGCCCTAGATACTTTTCAAATATTTCATCAAAACGTAAGGGTTCGAGAAGAACGAAATGCATCCAAAACAACTATCCATATGATTCCCAAGGACAACAAACATCAGACATATTATCTTATTCAACATAATAAAAGGAATATCAAAACAAATCGTGATTCCACCAATATGTTAAAACAGTTCCCAACGGTTAGATAAACAATTATATCAATCTATACCTTATATCAGAAGAAAAATAAAGCGAATCATACATATTTCCTTCAGAACTAGCTCATGACTTTACCATCTTTCCAAGAGCAAGGCATTCACCTTAAACACATGCAAATAAATCAGACGAGACCATCAAAAGCACCACCGATTTGTTAAAGATTAAATATAACCAACTACTATAGTTATCCAGCAGTACAGTAGCTCTCACGCTAAACAGTGATGACCCTCTACCAACAGACTCCACAAGACCTTCCACATGAAGCGGCAAACAAGAAGGTATTCACCACATCGCCTGTCGAGGTGCAGTCGACGACTCTAAGTTCAGTCAAGCTCAAGGCAGGATTGTCATGCTACAGAATACATAAACACGACTACAATCCCTCATATCAACCTACAGCCCCCTTCTAGTCCCTAATAAACACTGCAAGGCTTTCGGACCCAAGGTTGAAATCAAAGAGCTTCAATTTTATCGCAGTCAACAATAGACTCCTCGACATTAAGCAATTGATGTTTCCCTAAGACTATGCCGAGATAATCACACAGAATTCTTGCAACATGCACAGCCTTATCTAACTAGAATAATCAGAAAGGAAACATGACATACCGTATTCTCACCTGGACGCATTCAGGGTTTGAAGTGTGGTATTCACAACCCACTTTTACAGAGCCAAGTTACATGATATCTAACTATACTCAAGGAATCCAACAGTGCCAAAAACAACAAGTGTACCAATCAGGTTAAATAGAGGCATATACTATAGTTACCTGTCAAGGATTCAACTGAACCCGAGTAACAGTATACAAGATAAATAATAATTAATGATTCCCAACTGTGCCAACAATGGTAAACATTCAAAATCAGGCTTATACAAAAGCTAATTACTGACTTCGTGACAAAGAGTCCAACTGAGCCTCTTCAATATTTTCACACAAGCTTATGCAGAAAGGAAATGTAAGTACACTCAAGAGACTGTACCAAAAATTCATTACAAAATAACATAGGTCGAATACCTGTTACTCCTTCAGGACTCCAACAAAATCAAATTACCAATACTCAAATATATGTATATATAGCTTCAAAAGTGGTCCATAATACATGAATCATTCAATGGATTCCACAGAGTCGTTTCGAATAAAATAAATATATCTATTGCATACAATCAATGGGTTGCATCCCATAACCACAATGCAAGGGAAAAACAACTTCAGCAAGGTCACAATGAAATACTGTAACACAGCAAGTTATCCATTCACAAATAACTTTAAATATCAAAGTGAAACCCAATTAGATTCAATAACCACTACCTTAATAACCTCGACAGAAGTTATAAAGAAGTCCAATTAAACTAAACAAAATGTCCATCAGTATTCTTCCAATGAGTATCAACAACAAGCATCAACAGTAAGCATTAACAACGAGTATCGACAGTAAACATTGACAACGAGAATCAACAGTAGCCTATTCCCATCAAGAGAAAAATTCATGGGCTCTCACAGAACAAGCCCATTACACATTCTTGCATATATATTTCACAAATTAAAGCCGAAATGCAAAACACCAAGAAATATTGCAACAGTTCGAAAAATAAAATACACCCATCAAGGTTTAAATTGAAAAATCGAACTAGCAAGAAGATACAGTGACAAAATCACACAAGGCTACCATATAAATCATCTAATTCCAAAAATCATCTGAACAGAGTTGTTCTAATGAAATCATTTGAAAGAGAGCAAGATTTTTAAAGGTTAGGGCCTAACATGCCTGGTTATTTGCTTAAAATTTCGAAGTAGACCACTGAAAGAGCTCGAACCTTCTCCTCCTTTTCCAAGTTAGAGCCACCAACAAAAATTTGCTATTTCCATGACTTATATATTTTCCTTACCAGAGGAAAGAGCTAGTTATGCTCATACTTGCCATGCAACACCAAGAAGATTGGTGCGAAGAACCAGTGAACAGACAGAAGGAAAACCGGAGCGCATGCAAAACCCAATAAACTACTAACTTTCCATTTTGCCTGCCTTCCCGTGAAACTCGAGCTCGACTACTGAGTTCATTAATTGCATTTACTCCCAATTTCCCACTCAATCTCCACTGCCACCGACTGCCATAGTTGGCGATGGACAAATGCACATCAAAGACCATTTCTAACTTTGGCGACCTGCCACGTCGGCTCTAGTTAGCCGTTTTAAAAACCTCCACCGAATTACCTGTCCCTCATGCTTATCCATGCATTTAATAACATAGAAACTGCCACCCATGGTTTGCACCCTTCCAAAGGTCCCCTTCCTCCTTGTTCAATAGTTAGGTTAGTAACTTAGGTTAGGATTTAGGATAACACCTAGTCTAACCACTTTGCACATAGATACTAACTTAGAACATTAGCTCTTAGCCTAGGTCTAGGTTAGATTAACACTAATCTAACCCCTAGGTTATAGTTTAGTTTTAGGTTACTAACCTTAATAAATTCAGTTAGTCCTTAACATTTCAAATGCTTAGAAAAAGAATCTACCACATACATTCACAAATAGGGTTCACTCCTGTACTGCCAATAGGCTAGTGAATTAAATGTAACTGAATTATTACCTGGTCCACGATCAAGACCTTCCCGATATATCACGATATCGGGAACCAATTCATTTAACACGATCGGCCTGAGTTATACTCCAGACTAGCTTATCCAATGCATCCAAACCTTGCAACCTGCTCAAGGTCTGTAATTTTAATTCATCACGAATAAACTTAAAGCACAACTTGGATCAATACCACTAATCCAAGGCTAGGTCTTATAGATGGATAACTTCATGATTCATTCCGAGGTCAGATTAAACTCAGGTGAAAAATGAAAGAAATAAAAGAGTCCAATCATATTCCGACTCAGTCAAAGATCTGCAATCTGCAAAGAAGATACATATCAAGCATGACTTCTCAATCAAAGGAACACATCCTTTTTACAAAAGAAATCACATATCAACACTTGGATGCTCAGGAGGAAGTAACAACAGTTCAGGGTGTTACATAGGGGCTATTCTTGGCTGCCCTTGTGCATTTGAAACTGGACTTTGCTTGCCAATTATTTGTGGAACCGTGGAAGGTTGTGGATTGGCTGGGGCTAATGGTTGTTCTTCACCCAGATTCCTCCTCTTTGACCTTGTGTTGGCTGCAACACTTTGAGAAACTGCCTGATTCATGCCATAGAAATCTTCTGCTTGCCAGTTCACCAATGTGGTGTCATTTGGGGCTGATTGCTGTTGGAATGTTTCTGGTTGTTGGCTATTTCCTTGACTGCCTTCACCCTCCACACCAGTAGTTTTCACCATTAGTGCTTGATTGAGAGCACCATTGAAACACATGGATTGGTTATGAGGCTCGTTGCATGGAAAGCACCAGTCATATTCCTGAGCAATGTTGTTCTGTGTTGGCACTAATGCCTTAGAGGCAGATATGGCATTTGGGTTATAGGGCTGGACTGGTCTATTGGCAGGGGGCCTTGTTTGATTCACATTTACAGCTGGATTAGGTGGTCTTTGTGGTTGGTATGGCTGCCTATTAGGCTGAGCTTGGGGTTGATAAGAAGGTCTAAAACCTTGGGCTTGTTGCCTTTTAATAGTAACCAGCTCATTTCCCAAATTTTTCAACTGTTTCATGACATCTTGGAGTTCATTTGAAGCACTAGGAGATGAAGTGGAAGCTTCATTTGAACTCTGATTTCTAGGAGTGGGAACAAGAGCCAAAATGGGTGCTTGACTAGTGCTTGGATTTTCTAAGCTTGGATACAAGGGCATGGGAGGCCTAGGAGCCAGTTTACCAGCTTGAATAAGACAATTTTCAGCCCTAATGGCAATGCTATCAACCATAGGGATTGTTGTGCCTCCCATGGACTGAATTAACATAGAAATATCAGAATTCAAAGCTTTAAGGTAGTATAGAAAAGCACCTTCTGCTGTTGGCCTGACTGCTACTGGAATCCTATCCCAAGACCTTTGAAATCTAAAGTTGAAATCGGCCAGCTGCTCATTGGGAGCTCTCTTGATAGTCGTCAGCTGCTCCAAAAGAGACAAGTTGTCTCCCTTCTCTCCAAATTGCTTATGAAGTGTAATACACAGCTGATTCCAGTTTGTGATAGAACCAGCTCCAAGGCTCCTAAACCATTGTAATTCTTTACCCTTGAAGGAAGATGCCAGTAACTTGACAGCCACTTACATTTCGTTGATTTCATGGATTGCACAAAGGTTAGCAATATCTTTAACATGATCACCTGGGGTAGTCTGATTCTCTCCAGTGAAGTAGGGAATGTTCTTCAAGGCTGCAATAGGAACTGGATGTTGTGCATTGAGAGCAAGTGGGCTGCTTCCTGTGAAGTTGACGTAGGGATTATTCTGAGCCATTCTAATCGGTCTTAAAACCCTTGTATACTGAATGAAAGGCCTATCAGGTGGAGGAGTTGAGAGAGTTCTGTTTGGTGGAGATGGAGACCTTTGAATCCTTCTTCCTCTTTTCCTTCTTCTTGGAGATAATTGTAGGTATTCAAATAGCGCTTCTTCTTCTCCAACTCTTGACCTTGTGGTGATTCTTCTCATGAGTTTTCAGGCCTACACTTCTGAAACCAGTTGATTCTTCCCCTTGGAGTCGCCAGATATGTAAATAATAGCTCTTATAAGCAAGAAAACTACAGCAGACACATATCAACTCTGCTACAATAAAAATGAGACCTCTTTGTCCCACCGAGCGTGCCAAAACTGTTGTTGTAGACTCACAGCACCCCTGGATGCAGATCAGGCTTCTAGGTTGATGTTCAGGCATCCAGTGTGATTGCTCAACATGGAATCCTTTCTCCAAGTGTGGGACTTGTAAAGATGAGAAAGGATTCTCCAGAGAACGCTAGTTCCTATTCCTCTGTTCAGATGCACATGTGAAATTTGCAGAGGGTTCACTCAAAACCTAATCTAACTTGCCAGGGAGACAGGGTAAGAGAGATGCATAAAAAATAAACCTAAACTAATAGAGGTGATGCACCGAGGAATGTTAGACACTCATTTTGAAAATTTAACACAGACCACAGGGATGTAATACAAACATCATACACAGGTAACCAAACTGCAATAAGAGATCAAAATGACAGCAATGAATACATGAGAGGGTTGAGAGTCAATCACAAACATATATATTATTGCTCAAGAGTCGATACAGTACATTGCAGTGGCCAAGAGGTAAAAAAGACTAGCATTACAACCCATATGGGAGGTTTGAAAGCTCCACAAATTCTCTTGCAAGCAAAGGAAGAAGGGAGGATGCAAAAAAAAATGTCCAACCTCTTAAAGAAGCTCCTCCTTACAATATATATTAAGAATGAGAGAGGAAAGAGAGAGGAAAGTCGAATCTACCACAACCACTTCTAGATATATTTTAAGTCATCTCATTATGGTAGAAGTGGCGGCTCTTGGCAAAATGGCGGGCTGTCTAACAGGAGCGACGAGCTGTCTGCTGCATTAAAGTTGGTTGTTGAAGCATTACTTTTGTCTATCACCACGCGTCAGAGACGTTTTCTTAATTTTCTCCCTCTAAACTGCACCAAAATGTGAGATTGATCCTTGAATCATGTAGAGAATTTCAACAGCTTTCCGTTGATATAAAGAATGTGCAAATCCGAACTCTGGATCGAAAGATATGAAGGTCTAAAGATTTAGGGCAAAAAGTAGGCAAGAACAGGTTTTAAAATCTTTTCCCGTGCTCTGCCATCTGGATGACACGTGGTAGGCTCTTATTTGCTGAGAAATTCCCTCTCTCCACCTTTTCGCGGGATTTTCTTATGGGCCCCTTAAAATTGGACACGTGGCACTATTTCATTGGTTCGGATCAATGCTCGAAAACTCACCCCTTTGACTTTTTGGATTTTTCCCTTAGCGACACGTGTCATGCTATGATTCGTCTACGGGCCTGCCGGATTTTCGCGTCCACCGCATCTTTTTGTCCTGGATGTCCCAAACTGTCTGGGACAAATTCTCCCGGTTCACCCAAAATGGGCTTCCATGTCCCCTTTCTGCCGGTGACACGTGGCATGATCTGATTGGATTTTGGCTCCTTCGGCTATCCGCGTCCCGCACGTCCCTTTATCCCACTTGTCTTTGTGCTGAAGTTTCCCGTTTCGGCCAAACCGGCCGGTTCACACCCTCCGCGTACTCGCATCCCAGATGTCCCAACTGCTTAGTATGAAAGTTCTCCATTTCGGCCGATCCAGGGGGTTCACGTCCTCGAGGCCCAAATGTCTCGAGCAATTAGCCATTTTTCTTCTCCTTCAGACGAACAGGCTTTCCGCATCCCTCGCGTCCCGACGGCCCGATTGTCTCTGTGCTAAAATTTTCCTTTTTGGCCGAACCGGCCGTATCGCGCCCTCTACGTACATTTGTTCCACTTTTCCTAGTGCTTCGCGGGCCACCTGGAGGTGTTTCGGCCGAACCGCACCTTGGTGTCCCGAATGTCCCAACTATTCCTAGGACAAGGACTTAGCCGATTTTCACAATTTTTTCCTGAATCAATCTACCTGCTTGGAACTGAAAACTCTGATGCATGTTATCAAATCAACCCTGGGGGGGTGAAATTGGATAACAATAGGTTTATGGTGACGTGTATGGGTGAGGTGTCTAGGTGAGGTGTGCATCCATTTAATTAAAGTAATTAAGTTAATAAATGGGGTGAGGATGGGTATTAATTTAATTATAGATAATTAAATTAATATTAAGGTGGGATAAAAGGGGCCATGGTTAGGTGAATATATGTAAGTTAGTTATTCAAAAGGGGAGTGTGACCCAATTTTGGTGTCTACATTTTCCCCCTTTTTGTTTTGTATCTTGTATTGGTAAGCGATGCTAACAAAAATAGGAAATGATTGCCCCATGTGTGGGTGAAGGTGATCCTCCTCAAATCAGGCATTAATGAGGTAAAATATAGAATTGGTGAGTGGTTTGATAAATGTGTAGGTGGTGAAGATAAGTGGGGAAAGGTTTGAGTATTAATGGCAAGGGTGATGATTAATTAGAGTAATAGGTAGTAGGCCAGGGTCAGAATTGGGTCATGGGTAATGGAAATCAAATGCACGCACACATATATAGTGCAACATGATACCAGGTTAAAGATCTTGCAAAATCTACATCATCCAAGATCAATATTTATCCAAATAAGGGTGAAGTGATTCAGGTATCCAAGGTATAGGATATGGTCCTGAAACACAACGAAGGTCAAGTGCAGTAACGTGTAGGTATGTTCTGGTACACCAAAGGTTTGGTCAAGTTAAATGAAATGACAATAGGAAAGGTATGGTTATTAGAATAAAACAACCTAGGTGATAACATCATGAGGTATAATGAGGGCATAAGGTCAATGATCACACCAAGTGGGTCAGGTTCAAGAAAATAGGTTACGATACGGATAAGGCCAAGGTATAGGTAAAATAACAATTCCTAAGACGCAACAAAGGAGATGTAGGAGTAGGTATGGTTCAATGGGCAGCTTGAATGATAAAAGGTGCATTAGCACTGATGGTTATAGGGAAAAAGAAGATTAGCAAGGCCAAAGAGTTATAACAATTGACCGATGTTGATTACAAGGTGACCGACATCGTTCATATCGGGTTGGTTTTTATTTTTCAGAATCATTGTTGTGTTGTGACTTTGGAGAAAATGATAGAGTCGTTTGACGTTTTTCTAATTTTTTCGATAGAGAAGGAAAGTGCAGTGTATCCAGCTGAGGTGGAGATTACAAGTTAGTAAGAGGAGCTAGGGAGATGGGTCCATGAGCTCAGGGGGGTCAATTTTATTGGTTGGATTAGAGGATTGGTTTTGGTGATTTGGGCATGGCAGAGGTAGAAGAGGGTTTGGTTGGGCCACCGGTACAATGGTCATATGTACCACCACACTGACGGTACCATAATGAGGTAAGAGTCGATCTCAATTTGTTCTTGTTTGTTGGAATATTTATAGAAATTGGTTTGGGTAGGAATTAATTATGAATTTGGAAGTAAAATTGATGAAATGGGAAGGGTAGGAAGTGAAATTTGGGTTAAATATGGGTAGGGGGAAAGCTAGTGGAGGTTTGGGTAGGAGAGAGTAGGTTGATAGGTTAGAATTGTCAAATTATGGAAAAAATGGGGGAGAGTTTTGCAGGTTTGGTCGGCGTGATAGAGACCGATGTTGGTTAAGGGTAACCAACATTGGTAAGCTATAGCCAACATCGTTCAAATAGCAGATGACTAATTTTGGTCATGATGGACCAATGCTGGTCACCAATGATCGAGGTTGGTTGGCTTTTGAGGAAAAATAGGTCGAGAAAGAGTTATGGTGGGAGGGAATGTGAAAGAGAGGCTGTGAGGTATAAATGTAAGTGTGTTGAGAATGGGTAAGGTAAAATGTATATATGATACGAGTTTCATGGTGGGAAAGTGGGATGGGAAAAAGGGGTAGGTCGTTAGGGTTGCAGGAACTAAAGAAGAAGAAATTTGGGAATAGGTTAGTCGGGTAAGTGATATGGTAGGTATGGTCAAGTTTTTAATGATGGTGTGGTTTATTGGGTGTAGGCTAGGGACCAGTTAAGGATGAGAGACAGAGTACCACCTCTGTTACTAGTGGTACGGGGGAGCGTGATGGTAGAGGAGTGGCGTCATGTTACAGATGTTGGCCTTATTGGGTTTAGATGGTATAGGAACATATTTTGGGATTCGAGCTTTATGGTTGCACTCATCGATAGATGGGATTCAGTGACCAACACATTTCATCTGCCGATGGGTGAGATCACAATCACCCTAGAGGATGTGTACTAGATCCTGCCGTTACCAATAGTGGGGACACAGGTGTGTTTTATTTCTATACAGGCATCAAAGGAGATGATGTTGATATTTTTTGGAGAGGGGATGACAGAGATGAGGGTCCATAGTGCCATCCTGAGCTATGGAGAGATGTATGTGGCCCATCTTGAGGAGATGAGGCTAGTAGTCCTGATTATGGAGGCAGTGTTTTTTTTTGTACTGCCAGATGCAGAGGGTGGGAGATTCCCATGGGCATTGATGGGGGTTCTCCATGATATGATGGAGGATAGGACTCGATTTTCTTGGGCACCAACATACTTGGTACAACTATACAAGGAGCTATGGGCTTACGGGTGGTTGCAGAGGTTTAGCTTGTCTTACACCTTTCTCTTACACTACTAGGCATACAAGCACATTGTATGTGTGTGTCAAGTTGGTATGCCCTGACCAGATGCATTTGAGGTGGGATTTATTTGATTTGGCTATAGGCATTGGGTACCCATTGTTGGAGAGCACAGGGTTGTCAAGGATACACATGATGTAGTATACTATAGGCACATGCTGGAGGGTTTATTTGGTGTAGACATTATCTAGAGGTCGTACGTCAGATTCCCCTCATACAGGAAGATGACAGTAGAGATGGATGGATTACAACTTTTGATATGGATAGGGGGGTGTCATTCCAGTGAGAATGAGATTATCCCCCTTAACATAATTAGATGGTACTTGGGGTTTCCCTAGGATGTTCCACCTCCATTTCCATAGTATAGGAGGGATGATGTGGAGATACCTATGTCTCCACCATAACCTACCATGTCGATCGGGCAGGAGGAGCAACCTATTGACTATTAGATTGATGATGTGGATTGTACAGCTGTATAGAGATGGTGGTGGGCAGCCCATCTACGAGAAGCACCACCCAGTCTAGGTCATCCAAATGTGGCCACCCTCATAGTTCATAGGGATACACTCCAGGGACATGTGGCCACCTTACAGGGATAGATTACAAGTTTACAGGGGTAGTTGGCAAGGTTGCAGGTAGAGGTGGCCATGTTACAAGCACAAGTGGTGACCCTTCATACCCAGATTGCAGCACAGGGACATGCATCTGCACAGGGAGGGGATGGATATGAGGGCAGGTAGTCACCCTACATACACATGTAGCAGGGTAACAGGGCTAGTTAGCCACCGCTTAGGCACAGATTGTGGCCTTACTGGCCCAGGTCATAGCTCAGGCACCAACATAGGGTCAGGGATAGTATCCCATGGTACAGGTACAGGGTCCAAGACTAATGGGGACACCTCAGATAGTAATAATTGCTAGATTTATGGATGCCCTAAATTAGGCCAAATATTATCAGGATCACTTGGTGGCTACCGGGATAGATGACCCATCTTATGCAGAGCATAGAGTACTCAGTATATTAGGCCTCGAGTGAGAGGACAAGATCTCACACAAATAGTGAAAATAGTACAGGGGGGTGATAAGCCCATAGATAGGTTTAGGGAGAGGCTACTAGCTCACGGAGGCTTGGCCCAGCTGCAGGCTAGGAAGAGGTTGATCTGAGACCTATGCAAGGTGGAGAGATGTTAGCAGGGCATCGCATGAGAGTGGAGGAGGAGGAGATAGATGGGATGGGGATGGACATCAGATGGAGAGATGATTGACCCCCCCATTCACCCTAATTTTTTATTTTTGTGATATATATACTGACCTACATGTTGTAGATGTGAGGATGTATATGATAGATTTTGAGTTTTTGTATATTCTATCGGCCTGCGTGCCGAAGATTTTGAGACATTTATATATGAGATTTTTGAGGTTTTTGATCATATACCGGCCTACGTGTTGAAGATGGTGAGGTTTTATATGAGATTTTTTGAGAGATTGATATTGTTTTATATCAGTGTATATTGGATGGATGCACATACTTTTATGATGAGATTGATGATTTTGGGTGATGTATTTGTGCTGGAAAATTTTATTGTTAGTTGTATATGGATGGAAATGAGGTGTTTTAGGTATGGTGGAGTCAGGTCATAGGCATGGTTGAGTTAGGTCATAGGCATGGTTGAGCTAGGTCATTTAGGCATGGTGGAGTTAGGTCAGTTAGGCATGTTTGAGTTAGGCCATTTAGGCATGGTGGAGTCAGGTCGGTTGAGCATGATGGAGTTAGGTATAGGTAAGATGGAGTCTTGTTTTTAATTTTCATTTCATTTCCAAGTTACTGGTAACATGGGAAATAAATGATGAGTTATAAGTATGTTATGGTGTAGATTTCCAAAATCTTTCATATTATGGAAATGTGAAATGATGGATTGGTTGTTTTTTATGATGTGAATCATGGTAGATATGTATGTTTGTATTAATTCCCAAGTGTTTTAGAAAATGGAAAGTAAGATAGAATATGAATAGCAAAATGGAGGAAAATAGGTTAGGGTAAAGAGTGGTTGAGCTAACCTCCAAGGGCCCCATGCCCTAGAAGTGCGACCTACATAGCCCTGGTGAAAAGGGGCCTCAGGCCGATGTAGTTCTCCCATAAGCTAGGGAATAATATGATGAATTAGCGTGATGAGTTGGTACATTTTAGGTATGATTGAATGTAGGTCATAGGCATGATTGAGTTAGGTTATAGGCATGGTTGAGTTTAGGTCATAGGCATGGTTGAGTGTTTAAAATTTAGGTCTCAATGATCTGGTCCTGTATAAGATAATCAATAAGTAATCATGAAGTTGAATGGTAAGAGGTGGTAAAAGATCCACTTAATTAATAAGAACCCTAATGAGTCTACCATATCCAAAAGGGGATTATAAATATATGTCCCTAAAGGCATTGCATAATGGACTATTCTTAGGGTGAAGAAAGTCATATGATCATGAAATGTCATAGTTGTGGCGAGTCCCTTGAGTTGAGAAAAAATTTGGGTGAAAAGGTAGTAAGGTGAAATTAGGTGGTTTAGCATAACTTAGTGTATGATGGCATGTTTACCTAGCAAGAAAACCCAGGATAAAAAATAGGCAAGTCCATGATAAAAAAAATCATCATTTTCTGTACGTGTTTGTTTTTAATAGATTGATCGATGCGAGAAGTATATATGGGATGAGTATATTATCTCCTTGAGTTCTTTGTGAAGATAATTGATGTGGGAAGCTTCTGAATAAGTTATTGTATTTTTGTAACGACTTTATATAGCTGTCCTTCAAGGGAGTAGTATATTTATATCCATGAGATAGAGAGAAGAGATGTCCCTTTTTTAGGGAGTCATATTTTTCTGGAAGTTTGACTCAAGGAGTTGAATCCCATTTTGTTTTTTAGATGTTTTAAGTCATGGAAAAGACTATAGAGGAAGATTATGTTCTTGTTTAGAAGAAAAAACTGTATAATACAGAAGTTAAATATGAAAGAGGTGGTTTCGAGTGATGAACAAACATGGGATTCTATCTTTAAAAATATGAAAAGTATCCATGAGAATCATGATATGAGTAGATTCATTGTACTCATATTGAAGATAAGGATAAAAGGTGATGGGTAATCACATGATTCTTTTTTAGTCATTGATCCTAAAAAATGGGTAATATGGAAGGTGAACATCATTCAAGGGATGAGCGTTCAATTGATAGAAAGTTATATAAAGCTTCATGTCAATAATAAACTGGTCAAAGATGCAAGGCATTGAGAGGATCAGCTTTGGGTTTACCTTTGAGTGAAGAAAAATGATAATCACCTTATCCATAGGCATGGGTAACAATATAGGGTCCAAGATAATTAGGATAAAATTTTCCCTGTTTAGTTTTCTTTTCTTTAGTTACATGCTGATTTTCCTTCAGGATGAGGTCACAAACCTGAAAGGTTTGTTCGTGGACACATTTTTCATAGGACCATTTGATAAATTTTTGTTATATTTGGATATGGTCAAGAGCACTGAGATGATGTTCATCTAATAACTCAAGTTACACCAAATGATCTTGGTGAAAGTCATCATCATTGAACATGTCTTGTAGTGAGATGTGAAGGGATGGAATCTAGAATTTGAGAGGCAGATAGCCTCGATATAATAGACCAGAGAAAAAAGTGTGGTGGTTGTTGAAGTTTGAATACTAATGCAGTAGGCCCATAAGGTGAAAGGGATGTGCATATTCCAATTCTTCCCAATATCGTCAACTACTTTCCTAAGAATTTTGTTTAAATTTTTATTGGTTGATTCCACTTGGCCATTGGTTTTTGGGTAATAAGGTGACGAGAAATTAATTTGAATGCCAAAAGTGTCGCACAACTTTCGTAGAGTTTTGTTTTTGAATTTCTTTCCATTATCAGTGATGAGATGGTGAGGGACACCAAAGAGGAGAATAATGTGATGGTTGATGAATTCACATATTTTCTCAACTTTTTTATAAATTAGGGGGATGGCTTCTACCCATTTAGTTTTATATTCAGTAGCAGTTATAATCCATTGATGGAGTTTTGAAGAATGGGGATTGATCTCTCTGACAATATCCAAGCCCCATTGAGAGAAAGGCCAAAGGTCTCGTGTGACCTGTAAGGAATGACTAGGTGTGTGATGAAGATTAGCATGTTGCTAGTATTTCGTACAATGTTTGACATAGTCACAACAGTCACGATTTAGGGTTGGTCAATAATAGCTAAGGAAAAGAATGTGTTTAGTGAAAGCTAAACTACTAAAGTGGCCTCCAAAAATTCCATCGTGAACTTCCTTGATGGTTTAGGGAATTTCAGAACTTTTAAGGCATCGTAAGAGAATACCATCGAAGCCGCACTTATAAAGGAGACCACCCACAATGACATAGCGAGAGACACTTTTAAGAAATGCACGTTGTCAATTACAAGTGAGATCAGGAGGTAGAATGGAAAGTGAAATATAGTCTGCAAACTACTTATACTAAAGGTCACATGGATCAGGTGCAACTATTCCAATGGATTAGACCTCATGAGGTAAGTAAGAGGGTGATTGTAACCTTCGTATTAAGATAAAGATTTTCAAGTCGGAAGGAAAAGTGGGAATATGAGAAGCCAAGAAAGCCATGGTATCTACAAACTTATTGGTACAACGGGAATGGTTTAAAGTTCATAACAGTGAAAGGTGGTCAAAAGTATGTCTATGTGATGTTTATACTTTTGAAGTATTACATTACAACACTGGTATATACCATTCACTTGGTTTATGATTAACTTGGAATCACCAAAGATATTTATCAACTTAGCATCTAAGGCATAAGTAGACTGAAAACCCAATATGAGTGCTTCGTATTTGGTGATATTGTTTGTACAATCAAAATCTAGTTTGAAAGATAAAGGCATCGGTTCACCATCAAGTGGAATGAGGATAACACCAGCCCCACCCCCACCCTGACACTTGGAGCCATCGAAGAAGAGGTTCATTTGGTAAGTGGTATTTTCCAAGGAGAGGGTAGCTATGGATTCATCCAAAAAATAAAAGTTAGAGGATTGATTCCCAGAAAGAGGTGTATCTTCTAGTTGGTAAGCGATGGTTTGGCCTTTGATGGATTTTTTATGAATGAATTCGAGGTCAAGTTAGAAAAGAAGCATAAGCCAACGTGTGGCACATTGATGTTGATAACGTTTGACATACATGTAGTGTAAGGGGTCAGTATTGGTGAAAATAAAGGTTTTGTGGTTGAGTAGATAATGGCAAAGTTTGGTGGTGACGTAAACGAAGGATAAAAATATTTTTTTGGCATGCGTGTATCTAGTTTCATAGTCCAAAAGGGTATGGCTTATGTAATAAACTGCTTACTCTTTGTGATGCCCATCGCAATGAGCAAGCATGGCACCTAAAGAATGCTCAGTGGTATAAATGTATAGGTAAAAGGGTTGGTCGTCCTTATGGGGAATGTGCACTGGTGGTTAAAGAAGGTATTGTTTTAATGTGTCAAAGGTTTTACAACATTCATCATCCTATTTGAATGAGAATTCCTTCTTAAAGAGATGATGAAATGGTTGACAGCAGTCGGAAAGTTGCGAGATAAAACGATGAATTGATTGCAACTTACCTTGCAAGCTTCGAAGTTGTTGGATATTAGTAGGTGGAGGCATTTCTAGAATAACCTTTACTTTAGCAGGATCGACTTCTATGCCATGCAAAGAAATGATGAAACCAAGGATTTTTCCTGAAAGTACTGCAAAGACACACTTCTTTGGTTAAAGATGAACACAATACTTGATGAGGCGGTCAAAGATGACCTTAAGGACCATCAGGTGTTCAGCCTGATGTTTGGATTTGGCCAGAAGGTTATCGACGTAATATTCTAATTTACGATTCATGATGTCATGGAAGATATAATTCATGGCTCATTGATATGTAGCACCAATATTTTTAAGGCCAAAAGGCATGACTCATTAGTAGAAGGTCCCCCTAGGAGTGATGAAGGTAGTTTTCTATCGATCTTATGGAGCAAGTAATATTTGATTATAACCTAAGAAACAATCCATGAGCGATAGCATTTCATAGTAGGGGAAAATCATCTTTGGGACAAGCTAGGTTGAAATCATGGAAGTTTGTGCAAATGTAGAGTTCCCCTATCACTTTTGTGACAGGAACCATGTTAGAAATCCATTAGGGATAGTCAATGGGTAGGATAAAGGAAACTAAGAGAATATGTTGAATTTCTTCTTTGATAAGAATAACAATACGAGGATGCATTTTCTGTAGGTTTTGTTTTATGGATTTGGCATCATGAATGGTTAGGATATTGTGAAACCTAATTTTTGGGTCAATATTAGGCATATCAGCATAAGACCAAGAAAAAGTGTTGCCATGATCCCAGAGGAAAGAGGTAAAAGCTTCCTAGTTAGCAACATCTAAAGACTGGCCTATCTTTAGGATGTGTGGGCCATCCTGAGTATTAATGTTGATTTCGATAGTCGATTCATTCAGCATTTATTTGTGTCTCAGAGGGTAATGGCCAATGAATATAAGAATCTTCCACACCAAGGCAGGTGAGGATGGACTCATCATCCTGAAATTGAAAGATGTTAATAAAAGGTGTGTCGGAAATGATCATGTCAGGATATAGGAAGGAAATATAAGAGGGAGCCTCACCATTGCATTGATAGGTTAGAGGTCTCAGGTAAATCATGTATATGAAAAAAAAAAGTTAGCAGGGATAGAATCGGGATCTATGGAATTTGTGGATGAAGATGGTGATGTTGGTGAATGGGGTGGTGAAGGTCTTTCTTCCTCAATGAGGTCGATGTGGGCCTTCTGGGAAGGTGATGTAGAAAATCCAATGCCATTACAATCATTGTGTTTATGGGTGGTACATGAAAAGACAGTATGGTGGCCTTGTTCATAAAAACCAAAATCAAATCCTTTCCATGCACAATGATGAAGGAAAGTGAGGGTGCAGCAGCAGTTAGTAAGGGACTGGAGGTCAGATGAAAATGGTCATGTTTGGGATGGAGGTTTGGGTGAAAATTGGCAATATCAAGTCCCCCATATGTTAGATTAGTGCGAATGTCAGGAGGGCCATAAGGAAAAACCTCACCCACATGGTATTCATAACTACGGTGCTAGCATAAGTTCCCATACTCTTACGGAGTGAAGAATGTGTTGATATTGTTTAGGCAGTACTCCCCCAGATTTAGGAGTTAAAAAATATCTTCTAAGGGATCGGTAGTTGATATGTGGGTAGAAGGGATAGACGATTCATTAGATGATTGGGAAGGAGGGGTATCGGTTGGTTTGGAAGTAGAGTGGTAAGTTGTGGAAACTACAGTGGTAGTAGAAATAACAGAATTAGATGCGGGAGAGGTGACAACAACATTGGTGGATGGTCTTATGGGTGAAGGAGAATTGGGGGTAGTGGTAGATGCCTTGACTGCTATAAGTACATCGTTGGGTTGGTATAACATGTTACAAGTTTTGAATGGCAACAGGTCATTGGGGATGGTGTAGTTATGTCCTTCATGTTTGAATTTTACACAGTGGTGTAAATTTGAAGGTACACAACCCATGATACGAATCTAGGGTCTGCCGAGTAATAGGTTATACTTTAACTCTTTTTCTAAGATGTAGAATAGTTCCGGGATAGTGTGAGGGCCTATGTAAACATGAAGGATAATGGTGCCAAGGGTGGAGGTGATGGTGTCATTGAAGGAGTGCAACATAACTGGGTTAATATACATACAGTTAGAAGGGATACTCATTTGATTATATTCTTGTGAGGATATGATGTTAATTCTAGCACCACCATCAATCATGCACATCGTACCTGTATGTTATCTATATAGATAGGAATGAATAGCGTGGGATTAGAGTCATCCGACTAGAGAAGTACGATCTCCTCATCAAAGAATTTGAGGGCGACGACTTGAGGAGTGGGCATGGGGGTAGAAGAAGGAGGTTATTTTGTAAGCGAGGCCACATGGTGAGGGGTGATAATCAAGGCCACTGGTGTGCGGTCATTGGGTAGAACTTCAATGGATTGTAAAACCTTGATAAGGGTTTGTCTATGGGATTTGGAAATTTAAACAAGATCATATAATGACATATTTAGATGGGACTGATGTAATTGTTTTATCATTGCGCGATAGGTGGCCCCATCATAAATAGGGTATATAGGTCCACTGATGGTGATTTTGGGTGCGGGTGTAGATAGTATATTAGGTACAGGGTTAGTTGATGGGTTGGTCACTTTTTCTTTCCCCTTGTCTTTCTGAGAGTGGGTGGCAACCTGAACCATGTTAATAAGGCATAGGATGAGTGGTGTAATGGCATGATGGGTAAGAACCTACCAGTGGAGAAGAGCCTTGTGAACTGAGCTGGGTGCAATGAAATTTAAGTGGTGATTTGGCTACTTCCTTAATGTGGAGCATGTTGATCTCAAATTTAAGGGGTGGATAAAATGGCTATGGGGGTAGAGATATTGGTCGCTGAATAGCTAAAGGATGATGATGTGTGGTGATAGGTGAAGGTAGAGCATGGTCCTCGTTAAGAAGGTTGTCATCATAAAAAAAAAATTCAGGATGACCAAGTTGGAGAAGAATGGTCTTAAAATCCTTACAATTTTTGACATCATGTCCTGACACATGATGATATGCACAAATCTTGGTTTCATCAAACCCTTTTGGTTTGGTTTTGAGAGGATCGTAAGGTTGAAGGGGTAGTAATGTGATGACGGAAGTATCAAAGAGATTAGTTAAAATGTTGGCGTAGGACCCTATTAAAATATCACAATGGGAAGTGAGTGTGGGTTTGGATATGGGTGTGGATGATTGTGAGGGAAGAGACTTTATCGAAGGGGGAATGGGTTGGTCTACTAATTTGATGAGTGGTATGGTTTTATGTTTTGCTGGCATCTGCTTGGTTAAAGGTGGGGTAGAAGAGTTGGCAATGGAAGGTTTGGTTGGTTTGAATACCTTATTGGAGGGTAGTGGATTCTTATCTTTGGGTTGCACCTTCTTGCGAAAAGGTGACACGGGAGTATGGGATGTAGAAGGGAAAGAAGATGGTTGAAACAGACGGGTTACCCATGGGGGAAAATGAGTTACGGTGGTAGTGGTTGGTAGAGGTTGGTAGAGGTTGGGTAGATGACATGGGTTGAATTCGGATAGGCAAGGTTGGGGTTATAGTAACTAGTGGAGGTATAGGTGGCAAAAAGTGCACAGGTGAGGGTGAGGGAGTTTGGTTTTTGGGTGAATGAGGTGTAAAAATTCTCATTATGCAGTAGTAGGTGGTTTATCTTTCTACTAGCCTTGGGTAGGAGATTTTTTGGTTAAGGTTGATGGATGGGGCCACAAGATGGATGGAAGGGGGAAGGTGATAAAGGTGTGGTAGGTGAGACCGGTGTATGCATCCTAGAAGGTTGGGTTTTCCTTTTAGGCGGTGGGATAATGTTGATGTGGGTTTTAGATGGTGTTGCAAAGTCCAATTTAACAGGTGGGTAAGTAAGGCTTGATGTCGGCATGGAACCTAAGGTAGTGAAGGGTCTAAATATAGATGAAGACATGAGTGTGGGTAGGCTTTTAGGTTTTGGAATGGTTTTAGTCACGCGTAAAGGTTTGGATGTAGGTAGTGTAGGCACCTAAAATTGGTTACTCAATTTAGTGTCCCTCACATTCGTTTACCTTCTCGGGTAACCTGGGGCACGTTTACATCACCACTACCCCCTTGGGGTATTAGTCAATTTATGATTTAAACACCTATCCTAAGTTTAATTCACCCCATTGTGTTTTACCCATGAGTAATTAAATATTAACTATTTAATTACACCATTTTACATGTATCCCAACCACTTATCTACCCCATATTTATTTTATCCACATATCCCCCCTATTTCTCCTCCTCCCAAACCAAGCAGTGGGATATTTCTTGTACTTAAGGTGAAAGGATCACTCTCATCTTCCCAGAAATCACTCCTTTTGGCCATTTCGGGAGTCTGTTCCCCAATCGGCGTTGATCGGTACTCGGTCGACGCCGATTTTTCTGAACGGCACCGATTTCATCTTGGTCGGTGCTGATTACAAATAGGGGCTCAGAACTCAGTTCTGGTTAGACACAGATTGTGAGCTAGACAGAGATAATGAGAGAGTTTCGAGCATCAAGTCCATTATCTATCAAGTGAAGAGCGAATCCTATCCAAATCAATCCCTGAGAGGAGCACCGTTACCCTGCTCTTACCACATCGACATCGCGAGTCTCCATTGATTTTCTGGTGACTCTGGTTCTGCATCCAGCATAGGTGGAGCCTTTCCAGTATCTCTACGGCTTCTGCAAATCCAGTGGACGTTGACGATCTTGCCTTCATTTTCCGTTTCCTGAATCTTCTTGCAGTGTGTCTCGGGTCGACGCTGATCAAAACCAGTCAATGCTGATCTTAACCAGTCGACGCTGATTTGAACCAGTCGATGCCAATTTTACATAATCGACGCCGATCATCCTACAGATAGGTAAAAGAACTTAGGTAACACAAATCCAACATTGTTTTCACAGTTTCCTATTTTTTGTTGTTTTTTGTCTGCTGTTTAGATTCTGTTTATTACTTTGATCAGAAAATCTATTCATTTACATACATATTTTATCATGTATGCTTCTTTACTTAATTGAAAATGTGGACTGACATCCGCTGAGGGAGCTTATCACTTCCTGGACCCGCTTCTCGGGCTGTCCACCTAAATATATTTTATCATGGTCTTTTTCTGTCAAGCATCGGTGTCTCACAGTTTTCTTGGATCTACTGTGCAGGATTGCTCGTGTGCACCCGTCTTATCTACATGGCTTTCTTATCCATCTACATCTTCGGATCTTATCCATCAAGTATCGATTTTATTTGAGTTTTTCAAGGTTTTTGTGTTTAGTTTGGTGCATTAACTTGGATAGGTAACAAGCACAAAATTCTTTATCAACATTCTGGCACACCCAGTGGGACTTGAACCAAATTCCCTTATTGGTAAGTTCATCTCTTTTCTAGTTTTGAGCTTTGTTAGTTTTCTTCACTGATTTTTATCAATTCTGCTTAAGCATTTCCTTTCATCATTTCAGTCTTGCTTCTTTCATTTCTGAATTTGCAAAGTTAGGTCTTTTTTTTTTTTTTTTTTTTTTTGAAAATCTTAATTCCAATTTCTATTTATAAAATTAGTAAATATTTCATGTTGATTTCAAGATTTCATGTTCGATCCATCTCTTTATGAAAAATTGTTATTTCTTTGAAATTTTTCTAGTCCCTTAAATAGAAATTTTTCATTTTGCTATTATTTGGATATATCTTTCTGGGTTAGTTTGTGTGTTTGCTTAACCTTATCTTATGGAGCACTTTTCTTGTTCGTGGGATTGTTCAAGGGGAATATCTCAACAACGTTCTTTTTTAAGTCCACACACCTTGGAGAGATAAATCTATAGGTATTTCTCTTTTACGGTGTTTTCCTTTTTTTTTTAGGAACTAAAAAAAAAAAGAGTCTTTATTTGTTTTCTATCACATTCGAACATTTCAATTTTGGTGCTTAAAAATAATTTAATCGCATTTTGGAAAGAATATGTTTGACTTGTCTTCATTGAAATCAAACACTTCATTTTTGGTGCTTAAAAAGAACTATTTCTTTATCATTTTTGTTGTGTGTGTTCATCTAGCTTTAATTAGGTTGGAAAATTTATCAAAATCGGTAGTGACACTATTTGATTTTCATTTTTCCCCCTTGCACACAAAGCCAAATTCACTAGGTATAAAGCATTTAAAAAAAAAATTCCTTCCCTGGCCTCGCCTAATTGGAAGTGACATCTAAGAGGAAGAGCCTACGCGGTGCTCGAGCCGCGCTATAAATTCACGGAAATTCTAGTAAATATTGGCAAAGCACCCGACTCCCTTATCGCAGCAGTGTGTGAAGTGCGGGGGTAGGCCCCTATATCAAGCCACGTACCATTCTTTTATTGAAGTGCCTTCGGGACTCCTCACCAAACATTCCCCAAACCATCCTTAGTTTGGCTATTTGAGTAGTTCCTATTCTAAAAAGCCTTCCCTAACATTTTCTTTCTTAAAAGCATAAAATTTTAAAAGAGATAATCACCTACGTTGCTTGAATTGTCTGTGCATTAGTTAGGTCAATCTTATTTTTCTATATTTCTGTTTGTTTATGATGGTCATCACTCAATTGCAATCTAGAAGAATGGCTCAATTGGCCCCTTCTTCCTCTGAGATCACCACTAGTGTAGATGTTTCAGCACCCCCCGGGTCTCCTCAGGACCACTGTTAGTTGGTTCCCCATCCTGGTCATATAATCCTTTTTATCAGGCCAAAACAACCCCATCATGTCTAGCTACCCCTAGTCCTTCAGAAATATCATCCACTTCTGATATGGAGTATGTTCCTCATGGGGATCCTGACTTTCAGGCGCTCCTTGATCGCAATCCGGTAGCCCTTATGGACTACCTAGTACACAAGTCTATTTGAATATCTGATCAGGGACCACCAATCCAACAAGTTTATGATTACCCTTAGAACAGTTAGCATCCTTTTTTTCCCTCGAACCATGGAGGAAGGTGGCACACCTGTGCCTCCTTTTTCTCTTCCACCGACCATGTCAACTAGTTCTCAAATAGACTTGCCCATTCCCAATGTCGTAGTTACCTCAACTATTCCACAACCTACTTCTAATAATTCCTCTTCTCTGGCTATAATGGGCACATCTGCACACCCATAGATTGTTGTTAATTCATCTATGCCATCCATTATGTCCCAGGGTCAGTACTTCTTTATGAGTCAACCTCCTTCAACGAGTCAGTTAGTTCCTGTTTCTCATCCTCCAGTTGGTTTTTCTTCCAATGTTCCAGCAACAGTGACCTTTTCCCATCCTCTAGCGTCAGCACCCTTAATAACTAATCCGGTAGTAAAAATCCTCTTTCATACCTTATTCCCCACCATGTCTAATCAAATCGACACCCATGTTCCTCAATCCATTCTGATTCAGTCAACAAGCATAGGAGTCCACCAATCATAGGCTCCATCTATCATCCATTTTTATTTTTCTCAACCACTCGTCATCTCACAGCATGTCTATCCACAAGCTCCTTCACAACAAATACCACACCAAGCATCACCCAGAACACCTGGTTACTCCTCTTATCATCCTATCAATCAACAGATGAATCCCCCGTTGACACCTCAACAACATACACCATTTGCTTCTTATGTAGGACATGCCAACATGCCTCCTCCTCAACCTGACATGGTCCAAATTATTTTCAAGAAAATTACAAACTTAGAAGCCTCCACCAAAGGGGCTCATACTTCATACTCTTTTGAATAAGTGTGTAATGAACCCATTCACCCATCAGTGGCTTTTTGAGCCTTATCCCCCCCAATGGGAACTTCCTAAGTTCACAAAATTTCATAGTCGAGAGGACCCTCAATAGAATCTGCAAGCATTCAAACATGCTTTCTATCTTATAGTCCAGGATCAGGAGCTTATGCTTCGTACTTTCCCTTTATCTCTTGCAGGACCTGCTTTAGACTGGTACAATAACATTCCTCAACATTCCTTGTTTTCTTTTTCTCAATTGGCCCAGATGTTTGTTGAAATTTTTTTGATAAATATCGCACATAAGATCTCGATTACAGATCTTTATAACATTCGTCAATTTGATGATGAGTCTATTGCAGACTTTGTCGCTCGTTGGAGAGGGATAATAAACCAATTGTCTTTCTCCCTTCCTCAATCCCAACAGATCGAGTTGTTTACCTGATCTTGTGCTAATCATATTTCTTCCACTTTAAGGATTCAGAACTTTCACACATTTGAAGAATCCTTTACGATGGCACGCAAACTTGAATCCCACGCCATTGAACAAGGGAAGTTAAAACTTTTCTCTAAATCTAAATCAAATTTCTCTCGGTTTACTAAATCAAACCCTTCCACTTCTAAAGACAAGAATCAGGGATCCACCAACGCTATCATATTAAAAACATCACGAGTCGATAACACTTATAATCAAACACCACGGAGAGACTTCTCATCTTCTCGAAAAGGATCCTTTTCATCCTGATCTTTCACTTCATTGGGGGAATCATATGCTTCTATCCTAGAAAAAATGTTGGAAGTTCACATGATTGAACTTCCTCCCATTAGGAATATTGATGAAAGCCAAGAACGTCCATTCTGGTATAGGGAAAATGACTTCTGTCATTATCATAGAACCAAAGGTCATGACATTGAACGATGTCAGACCTTCAAAAATCTTGTCCAAAAATTCATTGATAAAGGCGAGCTCATTCTGGATAACCTAAATGCTCCCCCAAATCAAGCGCTTGATGTTTTTAAACAACCTTTTCCCAATCATTCCCCAAACCATGATGCTTCAGAGTCTCAAAAGCCAAACACTCATACTATCAGCATCATTTCTACTAAATAATATTCTTCTGAACCTAAGCCATCTGTGAAAACATCGACCGAATCGGGACCTTCTTCCACTTCGCTAATCATTGGGATTCCACCGTCTTCAGATAGCTCGTCTTCGAATATTCCTACATTGTTAAATACGGATTCACCTCTCTCTACTTCTTTGTCTAATCTTCCATCCATACCCGAGATAGTATCATCCTCATATGTCTCATCGTTAGATATTCTCTCAATGCTCGAGGCAATTACATCCCTTCGAGTTCCCACCGTGGGTACATCTACTTCTGTTTCTCCCATTTTTACTACAACTATGCCATTAGTAAATGCACCTATAGTTGTACCAACTTCACAGAAGCATCTTCGATTTTGAATCTTCCCATTTCCTTTCCTACGGTAGTTTCACCCACAATTACTATACCAGAAGTAGCTCCCTTAAAAGGAACTGCTTCTTCATCACTCACTTCTTCCATCACCGATGCTACTTTTCCTATTAATGGAAAATCAAAAGAAGTAGCACAGCACCCACACTCTTGGTACCTAAACTTAGACCGAGAAAACTGAAATCTAACATTGCGTCATCAGTATCTCCCCATTTGCTCCCCCGAAAAGGTTACAATCACCTTATGCGGTTGAGGTTGTCACCATCCCTGAAAAAGGAAAGCCTATATTTTGAACCATCAAAACTCTTGGTGCTTTCCTATAAAAATCTCTCTCTGCGCCTCATAAAAGATTGGATTTGTCTACTGGGAAGGTGTCTTCTTCTGCAAAATTATCAAAACCATCATCTTCTTCTACAACACATTCTTCACCAACACCTCGAAAAGTGGACTTACCTACTAGAAATACGTCACCTCTTTTATCAGAATCATCATCTTCGCTACCAAAAATCAGGGCACCCTCTGTTCCTCCAACCAAACCTAATTTGGGAGCTCCTCCCTCATCTAAATCGACATTATCTAAATCATCATTAGTTTCGACCAAGTAGCCTCCCTTATCTCTGAAGACCACAACACTTGTCACATCTCCATCATCCTCAAAATCTATTTTAGGGGCTCCTCCTCCATTGAAATCAATCATGTCTCACTTACTTCCATCTCAAGTGCCCAAAGTTGATCCTCTAGATGTCTAAAAAATTAAGACGATCCCCAAAAAGACTGTTAAACTAGACATACAGGTTCTTTTACCTCGGTAATCTGTTAAAGTGAAAGAGGTGCCTTCATCATCTCTATCCTCATCTTTGTCTACCAGATTCTATACTGAAATCCTCCACCAACTTATCCAATCTTCATCCATATCTCTTCCTCCGATTAAACCCTATAACCCTAAAGGAGTCAAACCTTCCTGGTATAACTCTGATTTGATTTGTGTTTACCACCGTACTCCAGGTCATGACACCAAGGGATGTAAAGCTCTCCAATCTATCATTAAAACCTCTTGGAAGAAAGTGATCTTTTGCTGGAAGAGGAGGAGGAACAGGTATCTCCTATCATCTTAGCTCCATCTGAGCCTCAACAGTCTGTTCAGACATCTACTTCTAGTGATTCCACTCCAGATGATCTTCTGCCTTCTCAAATCAACACAATTCATATCGCCACTAGAACCCAACAGTATGATAATCCATCATCATCCACAACATCTCGGCCACGGGTTATCATTTCTGTAGCCCCTGAGGGAGCTCTTCCTTCCTCATCAGCCTTGAGACCTTGGGTCTCTATTCGTGCTACACCTCGGGCTCAAATTCCCGTGTCAGTTGAAGAGAGTGTTATGAAACAACTCACCCAGGCTCCGGTCAAAATGTCTCTTTTTGACCTCATCCAATCCTCTCCACAACATCACCAGGCTCTGATTGATAATCTGCATCGCATCGTAGTGAATTCAGATGAGCCCTAGCCCTTTGAGATGGTTATTGGATTGAATAGACCATCAACCACCATTTCTTTTGAAGATTCGGAAATTCCTTCCCTTTCTTCCGAAGATTTGGAGGCTCCCCTCTTTATCACGGTCCAAATCAATAACAGTACGCTAAAACACACTATGATTGACAGTGGTGCTGCACTCAACGTCATCTCCTCGCACACATTCGAGCAACTTAAGTTACCAAAGAAAATAGTGTCACCCCCGCCTTTCGCTCTTCGATCATTTAACGATTAGCTAGCAGTTACTTTAGGAACTGTGGCCCTGTCCATTCGAGTAGGTAAGAAGCTGCTTCATGAAATCTTTTATATTTTTGAAGGGAAATTCCACTACAATATGATCCTCAGACGCTCCTGGATTCATACAATGTATTGTGTCCCATCCACCCTCCATCGATGCTTAAAATATCAATATGAGGGCAAAATCTATACTCACCCAAGAGATCCTTTCCCTTCCGCACAATGCGACATGACCACAGGGTCTGCCCCTCTAAAGGAGAATGCTTGTTCTCCTGACAAGGCCTCATCCTCTTCCATACCTACAACTAAACTACCGGACTTACAAAATCTAGAAGAGACATTGCAGCGTTTCTCACTAGGAGAGATTCCTCTCCTTTCTTTTGACGCCCATCTCAAACCTAATGAGTATGGTAGACCAGACAAACAACTTGAATATCAGCTAGGTCTTGGTAGCATCATCACCATTGGTCTACCCAATCAACAGACTAATTTCATCTACGGTGATCTTGATACACCTCACTATCGCCTGGATTCTCCCCCTAGGGCTAAGCCCTATTCAGCAGGATTCGATTGTCTACAGAATCCCATGTTTGCAAAAACTTATTTGTATCGATGCGCATGAGAGGGCTTTGGCTTGGGAAAATATGAACAAGGTGTGCATGACCTCACATCCATTCCAACTCTTAAGCCACATCAAAAAATTGGTTTAGGATTTAAACCTCTTTCAAAAGCCACCATCACTATTCTCGATGAGCCTCTTCCTATTGAGGAACCATCTTCTCCCGCTAGGTCAAAAGCATCATTTGATGTGGACGATGCCATTTCCATCCCATCTAACTTTTTTTTTTAGTCAATACCATTTCCTTAGGGCCACTAACCTATAAGACTAATGACAAGTCTGCTTCCATACCGTTAATTTTCCCTAAAATAGTTAGAGACGACTCTCCTACTATCAACACTGTCCACTGTGTGGATGATGATTCTGTCCTCACCTATCTAGGGGTAGAGGATTCCTATCTTCCTAAAACCATTCCTTCTGACACATCTACGCTTCTCAATGAAGCCACTGTCAACCTTAATATAGGGACTTCTAAAGACCCTCGCATCATTAAGGTCGGTCAATCTCTCAATCCACAGGAGTTGGGAGACTTCACCACTTTTCTTTCCAACCATCATCAAGCCTTTACTTGGTCATATGAGGATATGCCAGGACTCGATCCCGATATCATGGTCCACAATATCATTACTCTTCCCAACATCAAACTGGTTAAACAAAAATTGTGTAAAATGCACCCTAGAGTAGCCCTTCTTGTTAAAGAAGAATTGTAGCGTTTGCTCTCGGCTAACTTCATCCAACCCATCAATTATCCACAATGGGTTTCCAGTGTAGTACCAGTAACTAAAGCTATTGGGAAAATTCAAATTTGTACCGACTTTTGGGATCTTAATCTTGCTTGTCCAAAAGATGATTTTCCTCTACCTAATATCGACCAACTCGTGGATTTAACTATGGGTGATGAGATGCTTTCTCTTATGGATGGTTTCTCTGGGTATAATCAAATTCTCATCACACCAGAGGACCAACATAAGAACTCCTTCATAACTCCTTGGGGGACCTTTTGTTATCGTGTCATGTCTTTCGGTCTTAAGAACGTAGGAGCAACCTATCAGCGAGCTATGACCTACATCTTCCATGATCTCTTACACAAAACTGTGGTAGATTACGTCGACGATCTCCTCGGTAAATCCAAACGCCGTCAGGATTATCTTTTCATTCTTGCACCTCTCTTTGAGAGGCTTATTCACTTTTGTCTTCGTCTAAATCCATCTAAGTGCGTGTTTGGCGTTCTCACTGGTAAACTCTTAGGATTTATCATTTCTATTAGGGGTATTGAAGTAGACCCCCCAAAAATAAAATCTATCCTTGAGATGCCTCCCCCTTCTAGCTTAAAGAAACTCCGCAGTCTTCAAGGACATCTTCAATTAGTACGTCATTTTATCTCGCAACTGTCGGACCATTGTCAGCCTTTTCATCATCTCCTTCGTAAGAATGTTCATTTTGAATGGGATGAGCATTGCCAAAAGGCCTTTGATGATCTCAAAACTTATCTTCTTTCTCCACTTGTGCTTACACCTCCACGCGAGGGGGAGCCTTTCTATCTTTATATCTCTATGACTGACCATGCTCTGGGATCCATGATCTCGCATCGGGATGCTTGTGGTAAAGAACAAGCCATCTATTACATTGGTCGTACTCTCCATGAGTATGAAACCCACTATTCCGAAGCTGAAAAGTTGTGTTGTGCTCTCTTATTTGCAACTTCTAAGCTTCGTCACTACCTCCTCAATCATAAAACTTACACTGTCACAAGTGTCAATCCACTCAAGACAATGTTATTATCCAAAATGTGCCCTTGCTCATTCTTGTGGCTAACTCCTTGTGTTCTTTCCTCTCTTGTGCCTCAGTCTCCATTTTTTGGTTTTCAGGCACTCAAATCTTTCTGGAAATGGCACCATTGGATAGAGATCTCTCTTATCTTTCCAGAAAGGTAAATTTTTCCTCCTAATTGCTCATATTTTTCAAGTTATGGCTCGGCGGAGTTCTTGTGGGAAATTTTCCCCTTAGAATCCCGAAGCCAATAGGAAGCTACCACGTGTCCCAGGAGGTGGCGGAGAAAAGAGAAAAAAAAACTTAGAAATTTTTTCAAGTTTTGGACAAAATTTGAAAAAGGAAATTCTTTTCCCATGGGCCCACTAAGCCAATCAGGATGTGACACGTGTCAGCAGGGGAGGCGAAGTGAAAAATTTTGTTAAGTGTTTTGCGCAGGAAAATTTTTGAATTTTGGCCCGAGCCAATAAAGTAGTGCCACGTGTCCAAGTGGCAAAAAATTTCTAAGGAAGGGCGCGTAAGAAAAATTTCAAGGATGAGCCTGTAGCCATTCACATCATGCCACATGGTATCCAAGTGGTGGAGCACGGGGATTTTTGAAAAAAATTCCAAATGCAAAAAAAGAGGTAAAATTCGAAATGTTTTCCCGCCGATCCGTTTTGGGCCTGTTTTTTCCCTAAATCTTCAAACGGCCATAACTTTCGATCCAGAGCTCATATTTTCACATTATTTATATCAATGGAAAGATGGTGAAATTCTCTACAAGATTCCATGGTCAATTTTGAATTTTGGTTCATTTTTGAGGGAGAAAATCAAAAAACACTTCCGGTACGCGCCCATGGACAGAACTGACATTTCAACAACCAATTTTAATGCAAAATGGGTCGCATTTTCTCCAGCATGGTCAAAAATGTCAGGGGATGGGTTTGTCAGGTCACCCATGTTGTTTTTAATGCATTTTTCTCAATGAGGAATGGCTCCCATGTTTTTTCACGTTTTCTCTATCCTGGGTTCGACCCATGCACTGTAAAAGCCAGATTTGGCTCATTTTTCAAAGGGGAACACTTTTTTTGCACAGCAAGCTTCTGTTTTCACTTTCAACAAGTGATTTTGGTAAGTATCAGACCTTCCAGGGATTGTAACAGGTTTTTCTGCCTCTTTGGTGTTGGAATACAAGGATTTTGATGTTGAAAATCACAATGCAGGCTCTGTGAATGCTTTCAGTCCTTTGTATGTGTTGTTTGCTTCATTTCAAACCCTTGTTTATAGCTTATCAACATGTGCATGATGTTTTATGTTGAAATTTCTGATTTGTGTCAATTTTCATGAGCAAGAAGTGCTCACCACTCCTTTGGTGTATTACCCTTATCAGTTTAGTTTTAATTTTTGCATTTCTTATCCCTGTCTCCTTGCAAATTAAGATAAAATTAGGATCTGAACCTCTGCAGTTGTGCAAATAATAGATCTAATCAAAGAAGTTTGAGGAACCAGCCTCTAATTTGGAGATTCCTCTCTCATATTGCAAGTCCCACACTTGGAGAGAGGTTTCAATGTTGTGTAATCACACTGGATGCCCTAAACATCAACTTAGAACCTTGATTTGCATCCAGGGGTGCTGCTGATTTGCAACAACAAATGCATGTGAAGCCTTATCACAATGATTTTATCACTCGTTGGCTCATGCTTATGACAAAATTTGATCTTGAATTCATCTCACAAAAATCTATCAAGGGTCAGGTCATTGCAGATCAATTAGCTGATTCTCCTCTTCTGGACACTCAAGTCCCCCTTGCTCAATTCCCCGATGAATATATCTAACAAATTGATTTTGGTCTATCTCCCTTTAAAGTAAAACTCTTCTTTGATAGATCCAAATGCCAGCAAGGGGGAGGTTTAGGTTTCATTATGATTCCTCCCTTGGGTGCACCTATCCTAGTTGCACACAAACTCAACTTTGAATGTACCAATAATATGGCTGAATATGAAGCTCTTGTTTTAGGTCTTCAAAATGCCATTAATCTTGGCACGTGCCATATCGACATCTTTGGTGACTCTGAAATCATCGTTAATTAAGTCACAGGTGTTTATCAATGCAAGAATGATATCCTTCAAAAATATCGTGATATCGTTCTCTTTCAACTCCAATCTTTCGATAAATTCACTATCCAAGATATTCCTCGCACTGTGAATCGATTCACAGATACGATGGCTTCGTTAGCCTCACTTATTCCACCTTTTACCAAGGACTCACAACTTTATGTGGCTGTGCAATGATTAGATTAACCATCTCATCTTAGGTAAATGACTACAATAAATGCTGTCACAACCAATACTCAGGATGAGTGGTATCAACAAATCATTGATTATCTATCTCATTTAGTGCTTCCTCCAGATCTGAATTCCAATGGTAGAAGATATTTTACCCTACGCACTAATCACTATACTATTCTAGGCAGGATCATCTACAAACGTGGCTTTGATGGTATTTTGCTTCGGTGCCTCAAAACCCCTGAATCATCTAAAGCTATTCAGGAGGTCCATGACGGTATCTGTGGTGGACATTTTAGTGGTTTAGTCGTAGCTAAATTCATCTTACGCTTAGGCTATTATTGGCCTTCTTTTAATAGAGATTGTTGCGAATACACTAAGAAATGTGTCAAATGCCAACAACATTCCAATCTTACGCATATCCCTAGTCAGGCTTTGCAACCTGCAGTGGATTTGTGGCCTTTTTCGCAATGGGGTCTTGATCTCATTGGTCTTATCAATCCTCGTTCTTCACAATGGCATCATTCTATCATTACTGCCACTGAATAGTTTACTAAGTGGGTGGAAGCTATTCCTCTTTCTTCCACAAAAGCTAAACCGATTGTTGACTTTGTTTATCAACACATCATTTATCGCTTTGGTGTTCCACACAAACTCATCACAGACAACGGTAAGTCTTTCAAGAACATTTATTTGTAGAACCTATGTGATGCTTTCAATATCAAACTCAGCTTTTCTTTTCCATACTATTCCCAAGCTAATGGCCAGGCCGAGGCTTCCAATAAAACTTTGCGTAATATCCTCGCAAAGGTAATTAGTCAAGCTGGTAGGGATTGGCATTTACATATCCCTTTTGCTCTTTGGGCTTATTGGACTAGCATTCGTACTCCTCCTGGTGCTACTCCCTTCTCTCTCGTCTATGGGTTTGAGGCTGTTCTTCCTTTGGAAGTCCAAATCTCGTCTCTCCGTGTTTCTCTCAAAGAATTTGTCTCTGATGAGGACTATCGTCAAAATCATCTAGCACAACTTGAATTATTAGATGAACGGCATCTCAACGCTCTTGAGCATCATCAAGTCTATCTTGAGCATGTCAAACGTGCTTATAACAAGCACTTGCAGCATCGTGACTTCAAATTTGGTGATCTTGTTCTTAAAGAAAACCAAAATTTCACTACACTAGAAAGAAGTCAGCGTGGTATGTTTGCTCCCAACTGGATGGGACCGTACGTCGTCACTCATAAATATGGGTATGGGGCTTATCATCTATCTTCCATGGATGGTATACCTGAAATGAAACCTCTTAATGCCTTGCATCTAAGGCCCTTCTACTGTTAAAATCTATCTTACACAAATTTAGTTTAAAGACAAGATCTTTCATCCATCCAACAACTAGTCATATACTTTCGTGGTGATTCGAAACTATGTGGTTCTCCGCGTATTGTCCTTTTTTACCTTAAATATGAGTATCGCAGCTTAACTCATAGCATTTTTCTTATGGATATGTTCCTCCTCATGGTAGGAATACCTTAATCACTGCTTCATCTGTCCCAAGTGTTTATCTTAATCGGATCTACTTGGGGCATGAGTACATGCTCTTTATACATTTTCTTCCCCTCTATCTGATCTATCTAGGTCTAAACTCAGCTTATTTCAAAAAAAAAAAAGAGAGAGAGAGAAAAGAAGAAGAGATGCTATCCAAAATTCCTAAAAGATAGACTGATCCCTTGAAGGACAGCTATCCATGCAATATCAAATGAATCAAAAGATATAGACCATGCCCTCGAAGGATGGCTATCATTAAAATTCAAAATACAGACCACTCCCTTGAAGGACGGTTGTTTCTCAAAGGAATTCCCAAGGCTTCTCGCATTGATCAGCCTTTCAGTCAGTTTATACACTTTCTAGCATCACTGAAAGACTTCCCATATTGATCAGTCTTTCCATATCTAGCAAACTTCCCTCATTGATCAGTTTGCTTTTCCGCCAAAAATAATGAAGCTGAGATATAAGACCTTTTGTTGATCATATGGAGAATCCTATTTTCCCAGTATGAGCATGTATTATGTCCCTTGTAAATTTCGACAAGATACCTACTTGCTTCCCCTTCCATTTACCTTCTAGATCTGGTTTGCGACTGGCTAGTGTCAGGTTTATTTTAACCTCATATATGGCCTTGTATGCATTGTCTTTTAGTTTCCTATCAAAAGTCTCTATTTACGGTTGGTTAGGGGGGCTTTGCTTATCATTCTTTTTCTTTTCTAGCGGTGTTTTCTTTATTTCCATTTATCATTTCTTATTCATCCAGTTAAATTGACATTTAACATGTGAATTTAGTCAAAATATAACATCTATCTAATTTCATCTTATGTACTTTTCTTTTTTCCCAAAAGAAAATATATCATAACATGTATTATCAACACATGTGAGTCTATCTATCTATTTTTCATTAAAATTCAATTAAAACATCTTAAATATATCAAAATCTATCAATCACATCTATCCATCCATCATCTAAACACTTGTACATCCAAGTTACATTATATCTATCTATATCTATTTCTCATCCAAGTTTAATCCACATCTCAATCGCATCAAATCACATCTATTTATATCCTCTACATCTATGTCTATCCAATCACATCTATTCATCATCTATCGGTTTATGTCTATATCCCTCATAATGAAGCTACATCTATGTATGTATATCAAAGTTAAAAGCATGAGAACAATCATATGGCAAAGCAAATGATAAATCTATATATATATACATTGGTATTTGTACAAAGAATGGGTGGCTTTCAATCAAGCCATCTATATCATACATAAAAAATGCCTTCGAATCAAGGCTACATCAATACATCGATACAAAAATATATCTCAATCTCTAAATTGTAAAGTCTAATAGGTGGAAGACACTATCTCCTCCACCCTCCTCTAGACCAGGCTGTCTCTCCTGGCTACCGCCTATCGAACTCGAAGCACTTGCTACTGGGGGCCTGCCTCCACCTTACCCTCTCCCAGTGCTCCCTCCCTCTGATGCACCACTAGTTGTGGTTGTCACAGATCTCCTCCTCACACCATAATGAGGCACCTTAGGGGCATGCTATGCTAGAGCATCCTCATAGTATCTCACCTCAGCGAGGAGAGATTGATATGTACTCAGGCTCACTGTACCAGGTGCTCGTAGTGTCACTGCTGGTGCTGCTGGTGCTCTTGGTGGTGGCCCTCCTATGGTCATACCTTATGTCCCAGACTCTGATGTGGTACCTGTATCACCATATTTGGCCCTGAGGGCCTCCCTATGTCAATGATAGCGATCCCTCTGCTGGATCATTGTATCTCGCTCCTGACGAGCTGTATCCCTCTCCAATATCAGGGCATCCCTCTCCTCTGTCAAAGCTCTGATCTCCTCTAGGGAAACCTGATGTGTCTGCGTTAGTGTATAATGCTTTCCCTCCAGCCTCTCCAGCGATGTGGCTATATCCTCCTCATCAGCATCTATGGACGCTTGCAAGTGTCATGGAAGCTCTGTCGAATACCATGCTGCGTAGCCATCATCCACTCCAACATCATCATCACTGTCTGTAGAAGGTGGGGCCTCCCTCAATGGATCTTCTGGGATCAAAATCAGAAAATATGTCTCTCTGTTGTCTCGTCTATAGGGACTATAGGTGGTCGACACTATCTGCACTAGGGCCAAACTGTCTCAATACCCATATAAACAGGACACGCTCCCACATATCAAGCCTGCGGCCCTTAACCACCCTGCTCCGTCTCAATCCCACTAGATGCGCATCCTAACCAGCCCATGTCAGAAATACCCGATACGGTCTCTAGATGACCTGCTCTGGTGTCAGCATCCTGAAATGCTCGACATACCAATCTGAGGATCTCCCTGTATCTCCCGGGGCCATATCGGCCTGCCATCGCTGGAATCTGTAATCAATAGCCCCCACTGATGTTGGCATCTAAGGAAGCCCGAATGGCCTAATCACTGCTATGTGCTCATATGCCCAGCAATGGAGCACAAAACTGACATCAATTCCTGTCCTCCAGCCAGTGGTATACATCCATAACTCATGATATATCTACGCTATTAAGGCATCAGCAAATGTGAACACCTTTCTAAACTGCAGGATGTCACAAACACAATCTAGCAATAATAATGGGAATCTCCCACCTCCTGAATCTGGTAAAGAAAAGTAAGGATTGCCATCTAAATCAATACTATACATCTACTCTTGGCATCATCCTGTCTATACTGTGAGGCTATCCTCACTGCCCCTGACACTATCTCTGACTCATCCACCTTGTCCCCATATAACCATCCTAGGGACCTCTGCTGCTGCTCTCGTGGAGTGATCTCAATCGAGTCCCCAGTGATTGGTAGCCTCAATATCCTATATATTTCCTTATGAGTGATGGTCATCTCACCCGTCCTGAACCAAAACGTGCACGTCCAGCTGTCCCATCGCCGTACTAATGCTTGCATCAGCTCTATGTCTCGCGGTACTCGTCAGTAATACCGAAATCCCCCAAGCCCGACTAGCTCTAAGTAGTGCCAATCTGCATTAGTGACATCGGGGAGAATGGTGTCTAGTAGCTCAGGAATAACATCCCACATGTTTAATTCCTCTTGTGCCTATATCCATAACATCAAGAGCAATGTTAGCTTCATATTTACCCAAATCCGAACATCCAAAACAAAATTTTTATCATTTTTACCCCACATATTCTGTCCAATCAGCGTCGACTAAATACAATCGGCATCGACCATACATAGTCAACGTGAATTGAATTAAATTGGTGCCTCTTTCATTACATTGGTGTCGATTCTGTCAATCAACGCTGATTGGCAGGCCGCATGTCAAACACACTCTGGCCTCCCACCAAAAACCAAAAACAATTAAAGAAAAGAAACAAATGATGAATAAATAAGATAATGACGAGTTCAGGAGGAACCACTTACCCCAGGTCACATCCTCCACCACTTCTGACTGCTTCCAGAGGCTTCTATGGTGGTCAAATCCAATTTTTGACTCTCTTTGAATCAATCATCACGGTGTAAATAAATCGTTCATGTTTTCCATTCGCATATTTATATGTGTTGTGCACGGTCGGCACCGATTTTTGTGGTCGGCGCTGTTTGTTTAGGTCAGCGCCGATTATTCTGATCGATGCCGATTTGATTCCATGCCACTCTCTTCCATCTCTTAATCTTCTTGCCATAGTGTTGATGCTTGGCTTATTTATCTGGTCATTATTATGCACTGAATGTTGCCTTTTGGCACATATTTTTGATATTATCGTCCATTTCGAGTTTGTTCCCTTTGCGTGGGGCACTCACTTTTCTTTTTTGGCAGCTTAGAGTTCACGGGTCTATAGGCACTAACGTCGTCTACTTTGTAGACGGTCTGGTTGTCCCTACCAATGTGTCTCTCTTTAGGTGATGACTATTTTACAGCCCTCCTTAAACTCATAGGTCTGTAGGTACTAACCTCGTCTCATGAGGAGACCATCTAGACTTCCCTACCAATGTGATTTCCTTTAGGTTTCTACCTCTTTATTTATTTTTGTGCGTCATTAATGATCAGATCTACTCCAGACATCCAGCTGGGGCATCCTACGTTTTCATCTACCTTTTTCAAACGTGGGATCATTTGTTTTATCACCCATCCCATCCCTAGTTTGAGGGGGATTGCATCATCACTTTTTCTTCTTTTCTTCCACCTCCTTGTTTTTGTCTTGCAACTTTTCTTATCACGAGTTACTCAACAAAAAGGGGCAAAATGTAGACACCTAAAATTGGTTACTCAATTTAGTGTCCCTCACATTCATTTACCTTCTCAGGTAACCTGGGGCACGTTTACATCACCACTACCGCCTTGGGGTATTAGTCAATTTGTGATTTAAACACCTATCCTAAGTTTAATTCACCCCATTGTGTTTTACCCATGAGTAATTAAATATTAACTATTTAATTACAGCTTTTTACATGTATCCCAACCACTTATCTACCCCATATTTATTTTATCCACATATCCCCCCTATTTCTCCTCCTCCCAAACCGAGTAGCGGGATATTTCCCGTACTTGAGGTGAAAGGATCACTCTCATCTTCCCAGCAATTGCTCCTTTTGGCCATTTCGGGAGTCTGTTCCCCAATCGGCACCGACTGGTACTCGGTCGATGCCAATTTTTCAGAACAACACCGATTTCATCTCGGTCGGCACTGATTACAAATAGGGGCTTAGAACTCAGTTCTGGTTAGACACAAATTGTGAGCTAGATAGAGAGAACGAGAGAGTTTCGAGCATCAAGTCCATTATCTATCAAGTGAAGAACGAATCCTGTCCACATTAATCCCTGAGAGATAATAGGTAGTGGTATGTCTGATGAGTCTCCCATGGGTAGGAGAGATAATAGGTGGGGTGATGTAGACTTCGTCCTTGGTGGAGAAGAAGGTGGTGGTGATTCTTCTTTGGATTTGAGAATTAAAATTGTTGACTGTTTAGTAGGGTGTGACATGGCATCACTAAAAGGTGTGGGCTCCTCTACATTTGTAGAGGGAAATGAGGGGGTATCCTCCATGGGTGAAGGAGTAGATGAGGTATGATCCTCTATGGGTAGAGGTTCTTGTGCCATAATTTCCTCAATAGATGAAGTAGGTAGGTTTTGAGGAATGATCGGTATGATATAAAAACTATATGTACTTCATGAACATTGTTTTCCCTAGATGAAGGTTCACTATTTTGATTAGAAGATGATTTATGATTAGGGAATGACTTTTTAAATATGTGTAAATTTTGATTTGCTGGCGCATTCGGGTTGTCCAAGACAAGGTCTCCATTATCTAGTATTTCTTGGACAATGTTTTTAAAAGTTATGTAGTTATTATCAATATGTCCTTTAACGTGATGGTAATTATAGTAATTGTGTTCTTTGTACCGTATAGGCATAGGACAAGTAGAATCAAAACTTGTATGAGGTTTTATGGGGGGAAGTGTAATGGCTCTATCTTTAAGAATATTTTCCAAGATTGAAGAATAGGGCTCTCCAATTGAAGTGTACTTCTGTTGTTCCCATTGGAGCTGAAAATCTTGGACAGGAGAAATATAAGAAGAAGTTTGGGCCTAATTAGTAGGATGAGGTGGACCTGTTTTGAAGACTACTGCGTTGGCAGATACTTTGGGATTTGAATAGTTTTTTTGAGATTTTTAAGATGAAGAAGAATCATTTTATTTGAATGGGGTGTTCTTGTTCCGTAATTGGATATTTTTTTCTTCAATGGCACGAATTTATATTTTTCATGCCATGGTCAATGCTTCATCAAAGGTTCAGAAGGTTTGGACTTGTAGAGTTGGTGAGATGTGTCTGGAAAAATCTCTAGTGAACAACTCAATAAGTTCAGTCTAAGGTAGCTAGAAAATCAATTGGTTAATAAGACTCTGCCAATGGGTAATGAATTCCGCAATAGATTCATCTTCATACTATCGGGTTGAATAGAGATCGGTCATGGTGACTTTCTTAGTAACATTGATCGAAAAATGATCTAAAAAAGCTTGGGCTACTTTTTTAAATAAACAAATGGAATGTCGAGGTAATCCACTATACCAATCCAATTTCGGTCCCATTAAGGACATTGGGAAAGCTCGTAGGAGAAAAATGTCATCATGGGTGATTAGGTAGCACCCATGTTTGAACGACCGCAAGTGTTGTTACAGGTCTTCCTTACTATTAAAGAGATTGAATTTAGTAATTTCCCAATGCAGAGGGTAGGGGTGAATGGGAATAGATGGATGGACAGGCTCATTACAAATACTTTCATACGTTAAAGAATTATGGGAGCTAGAAACATATGCTTCTAAGGTCTGCATCTTTTCCATCATCATTTTAATGAGATCGTTAGTAGGTTGGGATGAATGGGTTCCCTCTGCAGAAAAAAGGGGTTGATGTTGAATGTATGAGGTGGGTGGTATATTAGTGTATAGTGGTGCTGAGTATGAGAACTATGCAGGAGGAATAGATGTAGGTGGAACATAGCCAGAATAAGCTATAGATGAGGTCAAGGGCTGTTTGTAGTATGTGTAGTGGGTGGAGTAGTTGTAACAACTCTAGTGGTGATTAGGGACAAGGACTGTGGGATGGAAAGAACGAGGTTTTAAAAAGGGTTGTAAGCTACCAACACTAGGGGTGGTTGCAATGCAATGGGTATATTTGAAGTGGAAGGTGCAGATGGGGCTATACTTAAAGTAGCTGTTGGAGGGACAATTGATTTCACGGGTGTGATAGATGATGTAGACACTGCAGTTATAGTGGTTGTGGGGGAGATGAGACACCATAGGTGGTAAAGTGGATGATGATAGCACCGATCTGGTGCTATCTGACGTAGAAGTAGGGGTGACAGTAGGAGGGATATATATGGGCATGTCGTATATTGACTGTCCTAAGGAATCCTGGGTGGAAGAATGAGCAAGGTAGTACTAAAGGGCAGTGGGATTCTGGTTGAGAATTCTTGTGAACTCCTCTTCACCGATAGCAATGGGGATGAGCTGATTGGGATCCATAGGTGACAGGATGGATGGCAGTGATGGACTAGGTGGGAGTGGTTGACGGCTGGCATAGAATACAAGGGTGTTAGTTTGGCTATGAGTCAGCACCATGTAATCAGTGTATATAAGGTGAACTATACTCTGTAAATGACACAGGGAACAATAGAGATGGGACAAAATAGATCTAAGAGGCAAAGTTGGTAAAATTTTTTATTAAAATAGAAACAAAGTGACCGACGCTAGTTGCACTAACCGATGGTAGTTAAGGGGTGACCGATGGTGGTTATAGAAACTGGTACCGGTTACTGTGAGAAAACAATAGTTTCAACAAATGAGGTAGAAAATGATGAGTATTAGATAGGAAAGTTGTATCTGATGACTGTTATCATAGTACAGAGAGTACAAATATACATAGAGAATCTAAACAAAAGAGAAGATGAGATAAGTTTCCTTTGGGAAAACTAACCAAAAGAACAAGGAACTGACACCGATTAGGTAAACCAATGGTGGTCAGATGTAAACTGATGACGGTCGTTGGACCGATGTTAGTGACTATGAAATTTGAAGAATGAAGAAAAATGTTGTCTTTTATGAATCTCCTAAGATAGACCTAGGGTACCTCCAACCCATGTGAATTTTCTAAGTTTGGTAGAAAGTTTTTATTTTTAGTAAGCTACTCTTTTGGAAACTAGCTTTTTCAGGAATACTATCTATTTTTCTAGTTTGTTCTTTTCATTGTTTTTGAATGTTTAGAATAGTGAGAGATTACTGATTTTTAGAGGGTTACTATACTTTAAGTCAATTGTACAAAGCTAAGAGAAATACATAAATCCTATAAGTGAATTTAGTGTGTTCATCTTATGCTATTTTGAAAAATGTCTCAGGATTTTAGAGTAGATTTTTTAGTTGGGAAGGCTTCCTATGAAGAAGGAAATTCTAAAGGTGAGGTTTTAGGTTATGTTATGGTGGTGGCAGGTTATTCTCTGATGGGGTACTAGATAGATATAACCAGTTGGGTGCCCAATGTCAATCCTCTGATGGTGTGGTCATTAACAACATCTTTCGGGTGGGATGTTGTTTTAAGATGATGTATATATTTCAAATTGTGCATTTTGGCAAAGAGAGAGAAGAAAGAATGTGATTTCGATGATTCATTTATATCAACCATCAATTGGGCATGACTTCCAGTGCATAGGTTTCCCTCATTTTTAATGTGAGATATAATGCAACAAATCAGGATGTTATGCAAGTTTTTAAGCCCAAATCGAAGTGTGATATTTGATGTATCAAATAATGAATAGGAAGAGGGATGCTCTTTCACTAATGCAATACAAATGAAATAAAAGAAGTATTATTTTTTATAACACCAAAAACACAATTGATTTTAGACAATAGAAAGAGGGGAAGATTCCAGAAAATAAAATTAATGTGGAAGCTTCTCCGAAGGGAAAAAAACACACAAGTTTCACCTAGGAATGAATAAAATAAAAGGAACCCCAGATGGGTCCCACAGGGCATGCCAAAATGTTTCATTATTTTATTTAAGGATTTAGATGAAACAAATAAGGGTATGGGATAAGGAGGAATACCTATTGTGATGGTTAGTTTGAAGGTCGTTGCGCGTGTTCTGACTTCTTGATCCAATGTTGATTGTGAGAGCTTCCTTTTGGCTAGGAGGAACTACCTGAAATATAAAACAAGACCAAAAAAATAGAGTTAAATAGTATATAACAATGGAATGCCTAGCTTATCCTAGATCCGAGAAGTATGATACTTCCTAGAAGGTCAACAATCCACTGTTTATAAATCAATATAAAGAAACTTAAACATGTGAGTAAAAGAATCTAGTGCTAGCATTCTAATTTTGGTGCGTCAGATTACTATCAGCATTGATATGATTAAATACTAAAATACTATACAAGTAAATGTTTTGGGTTGGGTTGCAAGTAGTGCAGGTGGTCTACAGGTCATAGATAGACTTGGTAAGGTGGGGTGAGATTTTGGGTTGTTTTGAATGTGATACTTAGGTTATTGGTCTGGAACAGTATTATCAGACATAGAGACCAACATCAGTTAGGGTGACCAATGTCAGTTTAGGAAGGACCGATACTAGTGTAGGGTGACTAGTATCTGTAACTGTGAAAAGTGATAGGGATTCATGTGGAGTATGTTTAGGCTCTCTTTTGTCTTGGAACAGAGATTTGGAAAGGTCTCTGTGGGGGAGGGTGAGGTTACATGTCCAAAACAAGTGTGGTAATATTCTAAGTGAAGTCTGGGGTGGGCTAAGGGTTGAGTTGTTAGGTTGGGTTCACAGTCATAGTGACTGATATTAGTATAGGACGGACCGACCATGGTTAGGGTTAATTGGAGTCGGTGACTGTGGGGGAATGGGAAGATGTTGTAGAACAATTTTGGGGTCCTCTCTATGATTGCACAAAGAGTTTGGAGGATGTTTATAAGGTCTACGAGAGGGAGGTAGTTCAGGATAGGTTTTTGTGAAGTTTAGGTAGGGTTTGATGGGGTGGTTTATAGAGAGAAAGTTGAGGGATGGATCTAATTAAGAACAATGAATAGATGAAAGCAAATAAAGTATACAACTACCAATAACATAGGAGAAACCAACTTACTTGGAGTTCATATGTGTTCTAAATGCATGTAGTGGTGGAGAGGTGGTCAGAGATGTTGGTGACAGTTAATATGTGGAATGGTTCTCAGTGCTAAGGTAGTGCTTCACGGAATGTTGTTGTGAATACAAATACCTTCTAATTAGCCTTGATGTTGGCTATGGCTATCTAAACATGTAAAAGGTCTCATGTTCTTACTTGCATGCAGATCTCCTTCATTCAAACAAACTCAAGAATGTGGCCAACCTCTCAAAAAAAGGTTAGCAAACTAGATATATGGTAACCGACGATGCTTTAGGGTGATCAACATCAGTTTCAGGTTGACCAACGTCGGTTAAGGCGGGATATCCTAGGTTGTTAAAATAGCATATTTTTGCTATCTTTTTCCATCTTTTGCTCATTGGTGTTGGGTATAAGTGGAATGTTTTGCTTAGATAAGTGGTACTATGGTAATATGGCAAGTGCTTTTAGGGTTATACTAATTCTTTGCTCATTAAGGTAGATAGGGCTAAGTATTAGTTAGTTATGGAAACATGTTATAAATAGGTATATGGTGCAGTATTTGGGTGAGGTTTCTAGGTGAGGTGTGAATCCATTTAATTAAAATAATTAAATTAATAAATGGGTTGAGGATGGGTATTAATTTAATTATAGATAATTAAATTAATATTAAGGTGGGATAAAAGGGGCCATGGTTAGGTGAATATATGTAAGTTATTAAAAGGGGACCAAGGGGAGTGTGAAACAATTTTTTTGTCTAATACCAACCTAAGGTAACTATAGACTTACCTAGGAACTAAGGTTGATTTTCTAACCTAATAATAATCTAACCTAAACTACTACTAACATAAAGGGTACCTATGGACTACTTGGAAATTAGCATGGTCGGTGGCATTGATTTTCAAGGCATTAAATGGAATTGATTTTGATTTTATTGCTATGGAATGCCAATTATGGCAGAGGCATGGGGATTTTAGTGGATGCCTAGTTGGCATCACCACTAAATGGAAATTACATGTAAATTTGAAATTAAAGGTATCGCCAAACATGGATGGTAGTAGCATGGAGAAATAGAAGGTAATTGTTGTCCTTTGCATTTATTGATTTTGTTTTTTGTGAAGAAAGTGCCTAAGAAAAATGCATGGTGGGTTTTTGTATTGTAGTTTAGATCTTCAGTTCATTTCGAGTTTTGGCTCTGCATGGGGTTTTTCAGTTCTTCAAACTAGCAGTTCTATTTTGAATATTACTGTTATTTTTGCATTCTTGAGATATTTTGGACTTTGTGGAAGTATAAGAAGAAGTGGAAGAGTTGAGGTGGTTGGCGTTGCATAGAGAAGAAGAAGTTGTTGAGGCTCAGCTTGGAAATCTTCTAAAAATTAGGAAGAAGCTCTATCAGGCATGATAGACTCTACCCATTAAATTCTTCTGATTTTTCTTAAATTTCTTCATAAAAAGAACTTTTCTCTTAGGGAACAATGATGAGGCCATAAATTGGCCATAAATTACCATTATTTTGTCCTTCCAAGTTACCTTTGAAAGTGTATTTAAATGTAATCTAGGAACTTATAGTTTTCTTAAGATAGAATATAGGATATATATCTTGTTCATTCTTTAGAAATATTTTGTTATCTATTTTGTTGACTAATCCTATTGATTATTTGGGAAAAGATGCAAAGTCTTGTGTATGCAGGCCATAAAGGAAAGATAATGCTAGTATTGGGAAAATTGGAATTTATCATGGATGGTATATCTAAACTCAAATCTGATTTCATATTCAGATTCCTCTCAAAAAATTATGCAAGTTCAAAAAAAGAATCATCTCAATCCGAGATCATATACAAACATTATAGTTGTTTTCAGTTAGCTCTGGAACTCGTAGGTTTAGTTTTGGAACTCACAGAGTTAGTTCTGGAACTCACAAGCTTGGTTCTGAAACTCGTAGAGTTAGTTCTGGAACTCACAGGCTTAGTTTTGGAACTCACAGGCTTAGTTCCGGAACTCACAGATTTTGACAGTTTTTGAGGAATTTTGAAAGATCAAATAATCCAATGGAAAATATGAGAGATTTTTTTGTTCATAGAAATGTGATTAACAAAAACCTCATTCATATTTTCTACAGGTATTACCAGTAAAGAGATATCTAACTTTTCATGAGCTGCAGTCTGAAGAAAAGTGTATCAGACAAGCGCTAAAAGTTCCATAAACAGAAACAAAAAAGTCAAATAGAAAATATGAGAGATATTTTTATTCATAGCAATGTGTTTAACAAAAACCTCATTCATATTTTCTACAAGTTTTACCAATGAAGAGAGATCTAACTTTTAGTGAGCTGCAGTCTGAAGGAAAAGTGTATTAGACGAGCACTAAAAGTTCCATAAATAGAAACAGAAAAGTCAAATGGAAAATATGAGAGAGCTTTTTGTTCATAGAAATATGTTTAATAAAAACCTCATTCATATTTTCAACAGGTTTTACCAATGAAGATAAATCTAACTTTTAGTGAACTACAGTCAAAGGAAAAAGCATATCAGACAAGCGTCAAAAGTTCCACAATCAAAAACAAAAAATTCAAATGGAAAATCTGAGAAAGGTATTTGGTAAAAATCATATTTTGAGGAAAATAATCCTTCCAATAATGTAGAGGAATAAAATCATTATGATTCTTGTTACCAAAAAGCAAGGAGAAGATTTGGGAGAAAATCTTCCTAAAATAAGTGAGATAAGACTTTGACTCCAATAATATATCTCTCTCCATATTTTGTGGAGATGGAGATCTTAGTTGTTAGGATTAGAATAAAGATAAGATCAAATTGTATCTCCCAAAATAAGGAGTTGGTTGGATGCATAAATTATAAATGCAACCTTCCACACTTAGATATGTAATTTTTTTCTCCCAAGAAATAAAGATATGTTCTTTCTTTCCAATCTTTTGAAGTAAAGTTATTCTGCAAGTTTTGAATTAAAAGTATGAATTAAGTCCTCTTCCAAGGAATGAGCTGGCCACTCATTCCAAGGAAGATGGATCAATGTGTTTAATGTTTGTTTCTTTATTTCTACAGTTTTCCTTTTGTTGTAAACTTTTGATTTCATGTTATGTGATCCTTCTTCAGTACAATTTTTGTTGTGAACCTGCAGGTGTTTTTTATCTTTCATTTATTTTTAATTCAACAATTTCATTTATGCAAGTTTCATTTCTTTCATGCAACCTTTATTTATGCAAGTGTGATTTCCTTTATGTAAGCGTGCCTTTATATTCATGCAAGTGTGATTTATTTCATGCAAGTTTATTTCTGCAAGTGTGCCTTTAAATTTCTGCAAGTGTGATTTATTTTATGCAAGTTTGGTTTGTGTTTAAAGGAGTTTTTTTCCAATATCTTCTTCTCTTAATGCATACAGCCTTCAAACACCAACCTGGATTGACATTATTAATGGCGAGGATTGACGACCCTCATCATTTTGGCGTCGTTTCTGGGGAACATGGTGTTATTAGGAGATTCAGAGTTCTCTAAAATAATATTCTAGTGATAGTAGAATACCTTTTAGAAAATTCTGTGATAGGAAGTATTTGGTAAGTAGTTTATTTAGAATTTTATTTCCTACAAGTAGATTAAAATTTCATTTCTGCAATTAGGAATATTAGATTGTAAATATTTATCTCCCCACAAACTAACTCTGTGTATAAGAAAATGACTGTGATGTTTGATCAAGAAGGTATAATGGTATGAACAAAGAATTCAAATCTAGAAATGGTAGAATATGATATTGAATCTGGAAGTAGATCCAGTTGATGAAATATCATATGTCATTCTTGATAACCACCACCATTTCCCCTTGTATCAACTAACAACTTAGTGATCTTATTACACATAACCTTAGTAAAAAAAACTAGCTTATCCAGTTTGTAATAATGAAGTGGTAGCATTTCTAGTTAACTCCATCCATATTCAGGGATTTCATTAGAGCCAAAATAAAAAATCACTCATAATAAATCCACCCATCCAAATTAGTTTTCATCCCATAATAAAATTCAATCCTTGAACCATATCCATTAGAAAAATTTGTTTTCATGTCTTTCAATTTCTTCATTTTTGTATATGCTTGTATAATGTTAAGAAGCAATTATGGTGAATATCAAGGAAAGAAATTTTTATGTACTAACATCTGAGGACTAGATCTATAGGAATTTCTAGATTTGTTCTTGATACTAGCATGTAGATTTTGGAGCACCAACAGTATCAACCAAGGAGCATACATATTTTGGAGGGACACACGGAAACCTTCACTCTCCCTTTTAACAACTATCCATCTCCTGAGATCACTAGTATGGGATTTGAAGATTACTATGGTGATTCTAATAATGAATAATTCAAGATGGGCTTTGAAGACCTAGAAATTGTCTACATAATTTTTGGAAATCTTCTTAGAGTTACCAAGTATGCAAAAAGGTTTTTATGAGATCTCAGACATTGCTTCCTATTTTACACAAGTTGTACTTTGATGAATATAGTATGATGATGGATCAAATTTTTTGATAATCCTTCTCATGTTATCATTTTAGTAAAAAAAATCAAAAAATTTTGATTGGAAAACCAGCGTCCTAGCCAATCGAAGGCAAAAAAAAAAAAATTAAAATCAAAAAGGTTTGATTGGAAAACCAGCTTGATGGCCAATCAAAGGAAAAAAAATCAAAAAGCTTTGATTGGAAAACCAGCGTGCTATCCATTTAAAGCCAAAAAAAAGGCTTTGATTAGAAAACCAGCTTACTAGCCAATTAAACAAAAAAAAAATCAAAAAGCTTTGATTGGAAAACCAACTTACTGGCCAATTAAAGGCAAAAAAAAATAAAAATCAAAAATAAAAAAGATTTGATTCGAAAACCAGCTTGCTGGCCAATCAAAGGAAAAAAAAATCCAAAAAGATTTGATTAGAAAACTAATTTGCTAGCCAATCAAAAGGTGAAAAAAAAAAAATCATTGGAAAAACAACTTATTGGCCAATTAAAGACAAATAAAGGCGGCTCTTATTCAAAAGCAATCAACTATTACCTGGTGGCTTCTTTCTCAACACTATTTGACTATGTTAACAATAGGATGACAAGGATAACTAGAGGTATGATTAAGTTATTTTGTTATATTATTTTATTATTAAGCTTTATTGTAAGTTTTTTTATTATAGCTAGATCCACTTTTAAAATCTCCAAGGAAGGCAAGATAAAATTCATATCTGCCCTAATTATATGAAAAATATGTGTAACTTTTTGTAATAAAAAATCTAGAGTCTAATTTATGGGCAGCCATGAATAAAAAACATACATAAGGACATGCATGCATGAGCTTAAAGTGCATTTTTATGTTGTATAGAGAAGGAGAAGCACGAGGTATGCATTTTGATTTTAGATATGAGACATAGTAGAAAGAGATCCACACAAGAACCTGTTATACAAGAAAGAAAACCAAAAGTAGCAGAAGGAGATCCACACAAGAACCTATTGCACAAAAAAGAAAATTAAAAAAAGTAGAAGGAGATCCACATAAGAACCTGTTGTACAAGAAAGGAAATTAAAAAGAGCAGAAGGAGATCCACAAGAACCTATTTTTGAACTATATATGGAATGCATACATGCATAAGCTCAATGCAGAGAAGACTCTAAGAATAGGAGATAATAATATAATGCATGAGGACATGCATAAGATTAAGTGTGGGGTAATGATGAGGCCATAAATTGACCATAAATTACCATTATTTTTTCCTTCCAAGTTACCTTTGAAAGTGGATTTAAATGTAATCTAGGAACTTATAGTTTGCTTAAGATAGAATATAGGATATATATCTTGTTCATTCTTTAGAAATCTTTTGTTATCTATTTTGTTGACTAATCCTATTGATTATTTGGGAAAAGATGTAAAGTCTTGTGTATGCAGGCCATAAAGGAAAGATAATGCTAGTATTGGAAAAATTGGAATTGATCATAGATGGTATATCTAAACTCAAATATAATTTCATATTCAAATTCCTCTCGAAAAATTATGTAAGTTCAAAAAAAGAATCATCTCAATCCGAGATCGTATGAAAAAGTTATAGTTGTTTTAAGTTAGCTCTGGAACTCACAGGCTTAGTTCTAGAACTCGTAGAGTTAGTTTCAGAACTTGCAGGCCTAGTTCCAAAGCTCACAGAGTTAGTTCCAGAACTCGCAAGGTTAGTTTCAGAACTCACAGATTTTGACAATTTTTGAGGAATTGTGAAAGATCAGAGAATCCAATGGAAAATATGAGAGAGATTTTTGTTCATAGAAATGTGATTAACAAAAAACTCATTCATATTTGCTATAGGTATTACCAATAAAGAGAGATCTAACTTTTAGTGAACTGCAGTCTGAGGAAAAGTGTATCAGATGAGTGCTAAAAGTTCCATAAATAGAAATAGAAAAGTCAAAATAGAAAATATGAGAGAGTTTTTATTCATAGAAATGTGTTTAAAAAAAACCTCATTCAGATTTTCTACAGGTTTTACCAATGAAAAGAGATATAACTTTTAATGAGCTGCAGTCCAAGGAAAAGTGTATCAGACGAGCACTAAAAGTTTCATAAACAGAAACAGAAAAGTCAAATGGAAAATATGAGAGAGGTTTTTGTTCATAGTAATGTGTTTAATAAAAACCTCATTCATATTTGCAATAAGTTTTACCAATGACGATAAATCTAACTTTTAGTGAACTATAGTCCAAGGAAAAAACGTATCAGACAAGCGTCAAAAGTTCCACAGTAAAAAATAGCAAAGTCAAATAGAAAATTTGAGAAAGGTATTTGGTCAAAATCATATTTTGAGGAAAATCCTCCTTCCAATAATGTAGAGGAATAAAATCATTGTGATTCTTGTTACCAAAAAGCAAGGAGAAGATTTGGGAGCAAATCTTCCTAAAATAATTGATATAAGACTTTGACTCCAATAATATATCTCTCTCCATATTTTGTGGAGATGGAGATCTTAGTTGTTAGGATTAGAATAAAGATAAGATCATATTGTATCTCCTAAAATAAGGAGTTGGTTGGATGCATAAATTATAAATGCAACCTTCCACACTTAGATATGTAATTTCTTTCTCCCAAGAAATAAAGATATGTTCTTTCTTTCCAATCTTTTAAAGTAAAGTTATTCTGCAAGTTTTGAATTAAAAGTATGAATTAAGTCCTCTTCCAAGGAATGAGTTGGCCACTCATTCCAAGGAAGATGGATCAATGTGTTAATGTTTGTTTCTTTATTTCTAATTTTTTTCTTTTGTTGTAAACTTTTTATTTCATGTTATGTGATCATTCTTTAGTATAATTTTTGTTGTGAACCTGCAGGTGTCTTTTTATCTTTCAGTTATTTTTAATTTAGCAATTTCATTTATGCAAGTTTCATTTCTTTCATGCAACATTTATTTATGTAAGTGTGATTTCCTTTATGCAAGCGTGTCTTTATATTCCTGCAAGTGTGATTTATTTCATGCAAACTTTATTTCTGCAAGTGTGTTTATTTCTGCAAGCGTGCCTTTAAATTTCTGCAAGTGTGATTTATTTTATGCAAGTTTGGTTTGTGTTTAAAGGATTTTTTTTCCAAGATCTTCTTCTCTTAATGTATATAGCCTTCGGACACCAACCCGGATTGAGATTATTAATCGCAAGGATTAACGACCCTCATCAAACAAATAAGTTTTTATATGATGTTTGATCTTGTTTCTAATGCTTGTATTTTCACTATATTTTTTTTGTATGGATTCACTGTTATGATGAAAATATGTTCTGGGTTTTGTTTCCTTTGTGGGAAAAATGATTGAATCATGCTTAAATTCTATTTGAATTTAAGATGAAGTTGATTCTTTTTGTACACCTATTAATTTGTGATCAAACTAGTTAGTAACTCATCCGAGGTTTAACTTGAACAAATCACCTCGAATGTAATTTTTCTGCTTGGCATGGTTGATAGTTTAACCCTGCTTGTGTGATCTGTGGAATGGTTTATTGAATTTAATTGCATCTTCTCTGGTGTGAGGAAAGAGTGTTCTAGTTTTCATCTTCTTGATCTAACTTTCTATGTATGTCTTGCTCTCTTTTTAATTTAATCAAAAATGTAGTTGTTATTGTAGGATCTCGTAGTAATTAGGGTTGGACTATTGAGTAACTCGACTCTTGTCTAAAATTGAATGAGCAGTTGAAGGAAAATAAAATATGGCATTCTCAGGTTTAGCATTTCTTTTGAGCTCTAATTCATACATAAAACTTGTGGTCGTGCTGAAGTTTTGTTTGTCTCTCTCTTGAGTTATGAATCTGGTTGGGTTTTATTCTTCCTGTTCCAGTTATCTGTTTCAGTGATTATTGTGAAGATACATGGTTTTGATTTGGCTTGAATGGAAGTTTTGACTATAAGTATTTCTCTATCCTTTTCATTCACCATCAATGGATGGGTAAGCTTATTGTATTATCTCCTTGAAAATGAAATCATTGCTCGAAAAAGGTTAAATTGTTTAAATGTTACTCTATCTTCTTTATTTGGAAAGCTGAGATAACTTATTGAATTAGTGTAATTATTATTTAGAAGGAATATCACTTTCAATTGGTATTTTTTGTGTTACATTTTTTTTATCGATTGTAAGTTTGAATAGTTCATTAGACTCAATGGTTGTTTGGGGTTGATTGTTTTCTTGGCTTTGGGCCATCAAATCTATCTCAGTTCTTTTTAAATCTTGGTAGAAGTAACTTTGTTTAAGGAATGAGTATTCAAACCTCCTCTTTACCATTATTTGATGTTATCTCCTCTTTCTATTCTGAGTTAAGAAAACTAGGAAGACTTACTCCTTGGCTATTCATTTCCATTTTCCGTTGTATTTGTTAGGATATGTTTACTTGGAGTCTACAGAGTTAAGGTATTTATTGTTAGGATACGCTGGTTCTTAGATATAGGATACGTTTGTTTTTGCTTAGTTGTCTATTCTTATCCTGTTATCTTCTATCACATTATTCTCTGCTAGCTTTGTGGATCTTCCCAGCATTGTTAGGAGTCAGTTTAGTTTCTTCTGTCCTATATAAACTGGACGTGTGCTTTGTAATGATCAGAATAATATGAGATAATTCAATCTCTTCTTATTTCTCACTGCTGCTCTCAGTTTGGTATCAGAGCACGTTCGGTCTGGTTGCAAGCCAAGATCTTCAAGATCTTTTTCATCGATGTTGTTCTAGAGCGCGTCAGTGTTTGCTGGAGAACGTGTGCAAAGGTGCAGAGTTCAACAAGACTGCACTTTGTTTTTTTTTTCCTCACGCGGTTTGCAGATGCGCAGGAGGCGCGTGATCCATTAGCCAGCATTTTTTCCAGGCGCTGTGCGTGATCCATCGTACATGTCAGTGAATGTTTGTTTCCTGCAGCTGAGAGAGGCAGGAACTCTGCTGGTGGCGTAGGAAAGAAAGGCGGGAGGAGAAGTTTTTTTTTGGCGTGGACATCTGTTGCTGCGACCTGTTCGAGTTGAGCACGGTGCAAATCGTGCAGACCAGGAGCTCAGAGTTCCATTCTTCATTGTGTTTTGCCTGAATCATAGAGGAGAGTGGAGAGTGCGTAAGGAAAAGCCTCGGCACTTGCAGAAAGGTGGGCCACTTTGGAGAGCATTGTTAGGAGTCAGTTTAGTTTCTTCTGTCCTATATAAACTGGACGTGTGCTTTGTAATGATCAGAATAATATGAGATAATTCAATCTCTTCTTATTTCTCACTGCTGCTCTCATTTATAATACCGTCCTCCTTGAATTTTGAAAGGTATATGTATGTGGTTCTTTGTTCTCTCTGTTTCGGGATAGCTATCATCTAACCTGAGCCTGATCTAACCTATTTTGGGCTTTAAAATGGAAAAAAGTAGAGACTCTTGGATTTAGAGTGAACAATCTCTTTCTCTCTTTCCTTTCATATTTCATCGGTATCACTCCTTAGGAAGGAGTTGACTGGTTTGGTTTCTAATATATTGAAGGATTGCAGGATCTGTAGCTGATTGATAAATCCCTCCATTCTTCTTTTTGACTTTTACATTTGTAATGATGTACTTGTTTGTATGTGTGATTAGTTCCAAGAGCATGTCAAATTGAATTCATCCTTTTTCAAATCTATTTGATGTTGATGCTAAACTTAGGTTGGTTTTTACTCTGAATTTAGGATATAGATTCTTAAATTAAAAACTTCTTTCCTAAAGGTGTTGTGAGTTCATCCTAAATTTATCCTAATGTTTGATTGAGCTTGGCATTTTATATCATTAGATGAAGTTAAGTGAGATAGTGCTGAGATAAATGTGTTATTGTTCAATCTAATGTAAACCTATTCCTAAGAAATGTTAGTGTTAATATCTTATCAGGTTAGATGGAATTAATTTAGATGAGAATCATAAAAATCAATAAACGAAAAGTAGTTTGTGATTTCGGTGAAATATTATTTAGCTGGATTAATGTTTTAAATTCTTTCTATAAAATTATTAGTTGAAAGTTGAATTTGATTATATCATAATATTTTCTTAATGATGATATGGGTTATCTCTTTATTTATCTCTCTCTTTTATGAGTGGTATTTATTTATAATATGTCTTTCTGTAATTCTTTAATTGTTTCATAAAAAAAGAGTTCTCTTTAGTAAACAGTTAAATAAAAGCACATCATTTTAATGCTTAGTCCTTATCATGCTCAGTTCAATGAACTGGCCCATGCTCACAATTTTTGCAGATGGACTTCATAAGTGGTAAAAGGAGAAAAGATCTTGTATGATGTTACTTTTGTTTACCAAACAAACTGGATCTTTTATGATGAAATATGAATCATTATTGAAATGTATTTATTGGAAAGGAAATTTGTATATTTAATTGATCTTATTGATGATGTTTGACACTAAAGATGTCTGAAGTGTTTAGACTTATAATGTATGAATTCCACTTTGATGAACGGAAATGTTGTGGGTTTATTTGTACTTGATGTGTCATATTTTTGTATATTTTGTGAATGGAAATTATAAGTTTATCTCTATTATTTTATTTATAAATCTGAAATGAACCCTCTCAGGTTAATTTGAAATAAACTAGAGGATAAGGGTACTAAATATACTACCCTCTTATTCAATACAACTTATTAAAGTTGGCATTCATGATTGGTCATTCAATTAAATTAGTATGGTTTACTAAAATGATGTTAGTGGATAAATGAAACCATTATGTTAACTTGTAAAATGTTAAGGGGTTACAAATGAACCTTAATTCTTATTTAGTAAAGGGAAGGTAACTATTTTGCAATGTTATGCAGTCTATTTTAAGACCTTTTGGAATTAAATCCTAATGTTATCTTGGAAAGAGGAAGATGAGATTCCTCTTGATTAATTCCTTAATCTGAATAAAACAAAGGAAAATAATATATTTATAGTAGTAGACTTCATCCCAATGAAATCTATCATAAAAATATCTGATTCTGAACTTAAACAAGCTAAGAATTGGATAAGTTAATTAAGTTAACATCTCTGTTAGTATGATGAATCTGTTTGTGAAAATGAATCATAAATTATAATGTTAATGAATTAAAAACAAATCCTCGAGAAGGGATTTGGAGGTAGATATATCTACATCATAAATCCAATTACAGTTATTACTTGTAACCCTAATGGTTAATGAAACTAGTGGTTGAGTAGGGATGCTGTAATTAAAATTTAAATAAGGAAAATAATTAAGTCATTAACTTCTTTCTTGGGTATGTACATCCAGATGGGATGAACTCATTTGGATGTTGGCACACGCCAACTACAGTACCATACCTTCGTGAAGACTTGGGTCTTCATGAGGATATTGTGTTGGAGTTGACATATTGCAACACCCTTCAGAGTTTAATCATCTAGATCTCCATAAACTCAGACTTGATCATAATTATACCCTAGGTTAAGTTAGAAGCATAATCTAGTGTCACGGGAAACTCACAACTGAGGATAACTAGACACATGTAATTGACTTAGGTTGATTGAGTATGTCTATGTACCCTTAGTCACCGTGAGTAGTCCTCTACACTGAACTATGTTTCTAACCTTGGTTAGGGTTAAACCTTAAAAACGTGGACTGACAAGAGTCAGTGAAGACCATTCTAGATAACATATGAAGTGGAGTGAAGGATGTATTCTTTTTGATGAGTATGTCATCTAGGAATATAAACATGAACATTATGTTGAAAATATCTGGATAAAGTATCGCAAGTTGCTGGTTGTATTGTCCTGTGTCACCTAGTTTAAGAAGCGGGATTTTAGATGAAAATTATTAATAGATATTCAGATAAGCCTCTTAAATAGAACACTTAAATACCTCGAACAGGGTAATAGAACCAAGTATACTTAATATACAAATCATTAAGTTAACATGAGAGATTGACATGATACCGAGACATGAAATGAGAGATCGGTATTCCACCGAGTCATTACAGCTGCATATGGTTATCTGTCATGATATTGACTGGCATGGAATGTGTGTTCTAAATTATGATTATTTAGAACAGAGAACATTATTAAAAAAAATCCCTTGTTTCTAAAGTCTTAAAATGGGAATGTTACATTCTCTCTCTTTTCCCTCATCTCTCTTTCCCCTTTTCTAAATATTGTAAAATGAGGCTCATTTGTAAAGGTTAGACCCTCTTGTAATGCTAGTGCATCCTTCTACAAGTGATGCATATGTATTTTGAGTTCTAAGCCTCATATATGGACATTTTCAGGGTGATTTTTATTTTATCCTTCACTTTAATGGTTATGCATCTATTTAAAGCAATAAAATCTATGTTTTGTGTCTATTCTTTGTCGTATCCTTTGTTTATTACATTATCTTGCCTCTTTATTTCATTTACAATGTATTGTGCATGTTTTATTCTCTTTTGTAAGATTTTTTTCTGTTGTGCTCCATGGAAATGAGATTTTGAATGATGTTTTAGATTGTGCCACTCATGTCTGCCTTCTACTCCTTCATTTTACTGCCATTTCCACATATCTAAGAGTTTTTTCCCCCATTTCTTGGTGTTATCACCTCTCTTTAGCTTAGTATTTCCCCTTTTCATGTGCCTCTCTATCTCCCTAGTCCCTTGGATTTTTAGATTGGATTATATAGTTTCATTTCCTTCCTTCGGATTAGTTTAGTATTAGGAATAGGTAGAAGAACCAACCTTCTCTGGAAGTTTGTGTTATCCAAAATGTGCCCCTGCTCATTTTTTTATGGCTAACTCCTCTCATTTTTTCCTCTCTTGTGCCTCATTCATAATATTTTTCTTTTCAGGCACTCAAAACCTTCTAGAAATGACACCATTGGATAGATCTATTTCTCAGCTTTCCAGAAAGGTAAAGTTTTCCTCCTAACTCCACGTATTTTTGAAGTTATGGCTCGGCGGAGTTTTTTGGAAAAAAATTCCCCTGAAAGGCCCACGGCCAATGAGATGCTGCCACATGGCACATAGAGTAGCGGAGTGTGGGGAAATTTTGGAAAATTTTCCAAATGACCAAAAAGGTGCAAAAATTTCAAAATTTTCCCACCGACCCGATTTGGCCCTGTTTTGCCCTAAAACTTCAAACCGCCATATCTTTCGATCCAGAGCTTGGTTTTTCACGTTCTTTATATCAATGGAAAGATGGTGAAATTATCTACAAGATTATAGGGTTATTTTTTCATTTTTTTGGATTTTGGAGAGAGAAAATTAAAAAACTCCTCTAGCACGTGGTCATGGACAGAAATGACGTTTCAACCACTGTTTTTAATGAAGAATGGCTCGTATTCTCTCCCAGCATGGTTAAAAATGTCAGGGAATGGGTTTTTCAGGGCACCCATTCTGTTTTGATGGCATTTTGGTCAATGGTTGAACCCCTTGCACGTTTTCCCACGTTTCTCTCTCCTAGGGTTGTGGTTTGCACTATAAAAGCCAGAATGAGTTCATTTTGCAAAGGGAGACACTTTTTCTTCCTCCTTGGTAGAATTTGTGAAAAAAATTTACCTTTCCATGTAATGCAGCACCTTTTCTTGCCTCTAGATCATTGTAATGTACTGTATTGGATCTGAGATGTTGATATATGTTTTGTGATTAAAATCCCTCAATCCTTTCATATATCTATCATTGATTTCTTGATCTTTCATTACATTTTGAGAATTTGTGCATGTTTTGTGTTGTGTTTCCTTGTGGATTGTGTATTTCATGCAGCATCAGGTGTCTACAACTCCTTTGGTGCATCACCTATTAGCATTAGTTCTTTCTTTTTACATTTTCTATCCTTGTCCCTTTGGAATTTAGAGTAGATTTAGGAGTTTAAACCTCTGCAATTGTGCAAGTGAAATAGCTGATCAGAGGAGTTGAGGAACCAGCCTCTAATCTAGAGATTCCTCTTCCATTTTGCAAGTCCCACACTTGGGAAGAGGATTCAATGTTGTGCAATCACATTGGATGCTAGTATGATCAAACTAGAAATCTGATCAACATCCAGGGGGTGCTGTTGATTTGCAACAATAGTTTTGGCACACCCGGTGGGACCTTATAGGTCTTCCACTTTATCTTTGATAGGTTGGTGTGTTCCTGTTAAAGATTCAGCCTTTTGGAGGTGCTTTCAAAAGCACATCTGGCGACTCCATCTGGTAAACAACTCATTCTCTAAGTTGCAGACCTGTTTTCCATTCATTTCCATATATTCTTCTTTCCATCATTTTCTTTCTTTTCCATTCCATGAAGTTGTGCAATCATGACTTCATTTCCATCATGGAATTCACATTTACAACAGCAGTATATCGCACCTCCAACATGTTTTACAAATCTTCCAAATCAGAATTTTGATCAAATTCAAAATCAGCATGTCTACCCATATGAGCAGCAGTGCCAAATTCAGTCTGGATATGAAGCATGTCAAGCACAAGGGTATGCTGGTTGTGAGGGCAGTCAAGAAGAAAATTCAGATCTGCTGGAACAAATCCAAAAGATGGAGGTAAACATGGTGCAATCCAGGGCTCAAGCACAAATGAAAGCATTTAGAATCGGTTGTAGAGCACCTTGTCCATGGGTGGGACCTTTTCCAAGGCATTACAGCCCTCAAGAGAAGCTAGACTTCATGATTACAACACTACCATTGCTTGCAAAGTGGACTGAAGGAATAAAGGTGTATGAGAGGAGTATTCAACAACCTTGTCAACAAGTAAGCACACCATCTCATGCCTCTTCTCTCCTTCTTTCCCAATCTGTTTTATCTCAGCAGTGTCAAGTTTTAAACTCTTCATCTGTTGTCCCAAGTGTTTAATCCATTTCTCCATTCCCTAGTCTTCCACCCCATCTCAATTCTTCTGTCCTTTTCCCTTCCAAATAGCCATTCCCTCCAAAGAAATAAGAGTTCCTACCTCCTCCACCACCACAAAAAATTGAAAAATCAATTGAGTTACAATCCACTTCTCCTCTTGCATTCCCAAATCCAATATGGGAGGATAAAAATCAGAATGCCAATCAAGGAAAACAGCAGCAGAAAGAAGATCCAAACAAGGATGAAGAAATTCAAAGTCTGAAGAGTTGGGATCTTAAATTCGGGATTACAAAAATCCCCTTGATGGTGAAACCAATAGAGGATGTTGAAGTTGGAGAACAAGTGGAAAACAAGGCTGATTTTATAACAGTAGTGAAGTGAGAAAAACAACAGTTTGTTGGTGATGAGTTGGGTGTCCATGTTGGCACTTTTTCCAAAGAAAATGCTGATCCAGTTTGCACTGCAAAATCAGCCATCGAGAAGGAAGGAAAACCATCTCAAAACCCCATCTTTGAGGAGCAAATGGATGAGGTCAAGTCAGTTTTTACAACAGTAGAAGAAGGAAGCATTATTGATACATTTTTTCTTTCATTTGAAGGGGCTGATTTGATTGATGAAGCCATTATGGAGGTGAACAAAACAGGTCCAAATTGTGAGAAAAAGGCACAAGAAATTTCATGCTTCTCTCCCACTTTATCTCTCCAACAATCTGATTTTTGGGATGAGTTTGGATTGATAAGTTTCATGTTTGAAAATGAAGTTATACAGGGTGAAGAAAATGTAGATTTGGAGGCCACCATACAAGAGGGAGAGACTTTGCTGCAGCAAGACATTCAAGAGTTTGATTTGCCATCAGACTTAGAAGAATGTTTAGATGAAGAGCTAGCTGAAATTACCATGTTTCCTTCTTCACCATTTGTTCTCCAACAACAAGAACTTGCTGCCATGGACAAAAGAGTTCAAGGACAATAGCCTACAGTTTGCAACATGCCTCTTGAATCAAAGCTGGAAGAATTTGATCTTCCAAAAGCTACAATGGAGGAGCTCCAAAGCCAACAATGTATCGCAGCAGGTAACAACAATGCAAAAGCAACTTCATTGGATGTTTTAATCAATAACGAGGAGTTGCAGACTATAGAAGAGTTTCATGTTGCCATGAAGGAAGAGAAAGGGTAGAAAAGTCCTACAATTGCTTCCACATCACCCACCCAAGAAGGTCTACAAGAAGACTCCATTTTTGGAGTTGAAAAATCATAGCTATGTGCATATCAAACGGATCATACCTTGCCCAATCAGGTATTTGACTTCATTGGAGTCAAAGGAGAAGTCACAACCGGTCATGCTTGCTTCTAAGCATGAGGGTGAGCTACAAAGTACCAAGGATCAGCTGTCATACCTCTTCAATCCAAATGAAAATCAACTAAAAGAGGTATTCGATATTTTCTTTAGTTGATACCTTGATGATTTGGGTAGAAGACCAACTTCTTGTTGATTTTCCACTCATCGAATCAGCCATGTTCAGTGCCAAATCAGTTGCATGGTTGCAACTTTTGAGAAAGGGAAGCTATTTCTCCCAACCAGTTGCAGGGTTTGTTTAGCCCACTTTTACTTCCAGTTAGATTAGGATAGGTAGTTTTTCTTTCAGTAAAATAAGTGCTTGTGCACACTCTGCATGTTCCATTTTGGAGCATGCATGACCTTTATTTTTGTACATAGTTTTTGTGGTGCTGGTTTTGCTCTTGCGCAGTCCATTTCAGTGGGTTTCCAAGTGGCTCAGAGAGGAGGTTTTCAAAGTTCAGATCAGTTCTCAGGCTACAACTCATGACTCCATGCCCAATGGATTGCTTCAGGAAACTGGTAACTTCATCCAGCAGGCAGATGACCCCTCTGAGTCGCCAAAATTGTTATCCAAAAATGTGCCCCTGCTCATTTTTTTGTGGCTAACTCCTCTCATTTTTTCCTCTCTTGTGCCTCAACCATAATATTTTTTTTTTCAGGAACTCAAAACCTTCTGGAAATGACACCATTGGATAGAGCTATTTCTCAGCTTTCCAGAAAGGTAAAGTTTTCCTCCTAACTCCATGTATTTTTGAAGTTATGGCTCGGCGGAGTTTTTTGGAAAAAATTTCCCCTGAAAGGCCCGCGGCCAATGAGATGCTGCCATGTGGCACCTAGAGTGGTGAAGTGCGGGGAAATTTTGGAAAATTTTCCAAATGACCAAAAAGGTGCAAAAATTCAAAAAAAAATCCCACCGACCCCGATTTGGCCCTGTTTTTGCCCTAAAACTTCAAACCGCCATATCTTTCGATCCAGAGCTCAGTTTTTCATGTTCTTTATATCAATGGAAAGCTAGCAAAATTCTCTACAAGATTCCAAGGTTATTTTTTCATTTTGGTGGATTTTGGAAGGATAAAATAAAGAAATGCCTCTGGCACGTGGTCATGGATAGAAATTACGTTTCAGCCACCGTTTTTAATGAAGAATGGCTCGCATTCTCTCCCAGCATGGTTAAAAATGTCAAGGAATGGGTCTGTTAGGGCACCCATGCTATTTTGATGGCATTTTGGTCAATGGTTGAACCTCTTGCACTTTTCCCACGTTTCTCTCTCCTGGGGTCGTGGTTTGCACTATAAAAGCTAGAATGAGTTCATTTTGCAAAGGGAGACACTTTTTCAGCTCTGCAACTTCCTTTTTCTTCCTCCTTGGCAGAATTTGTGAAAAAAATTTACCTTTCCATGTAATGCAGCACCTTTTCTTGCCTCTAGATCACTGTAATGTACTGTATTGGATCTAAGATGTTGATATATGTTCTGTGATTAAAATCCCTCAATCCTTTCATATATCTATTATTGCTTTCTTGATCTTTCATTACATTTTGAGAATTTGTGCATGTTTTGTGCTGTGTTTCCTTGTGGATTTTGTATTTCATGCAACATCCGGTTTCTACAACTCCTTTGGTGCATCACCTACTAGCATTAGTTCTTTCTTTTTGCATTTTCTATCCTTGTCCCTTTGGAATTCAGAGTAGATTTAGGAGTTTAAACCTCTGCAATTGTGCAAGTGAAATAGCTGATTAGAGGAGTTGAGGAACCAGCCTCTAATCTAGAGATTCCTCTTCCATTTTGCAAGTCCCACACTTGGGAAGAGGATTCAATGTTGTGCAATCACACTGGATGCTAGTATGATCAAACTAGAAATCTGATCAACATCCAGGGGGTTCTGCTGATTTGCAACAACAGTTTGTCTCAAGTAGAAAGTACCATAACTTGAGAGACAATCCCATGTTACCCAAAAACATTTATTTCTTATCCATTCATTCATGAAAAATTATAGGGTTATTTTTTTTGTGATAACATCTCATATCAACTATCCATGACCATCAAACTCATCTCAAACCTCCATGACTAGCTTTTAGCCCTTGAGGCCAAAATTAGTAGTGCTACTTTGGAGACCTATATATTCCATTTTCTCAACTAAAGATACCTGAAAATTTTCATTTCTATGTAGAACATCTCTAAAGGATTATGGAATAGTTTACTTTTCATCCTGAAGCTTCTAACTCAACCATGAAACAATAATTTTCCATAAAACTAGGGTTTTTCTCTCAGTTCCTAAAATAGATGGAACACCAAACCACCACAAAATGAGAAATGGATAATCCTCTACAACCCATGTGCATTATTTTATCTTTCTAACATCATTTATATACCAAATAATTCAAATCTTCCATGTCACTCTAGAAGGAGGGTTTCACTAGGGTTTAAAACTAACTTAGCTTCTTAATGAATGTTCATAAAAGTTTGACAATCAAATTGATTCATTATTTTTGCAAAATATTCTATAATATAAGAAAAAACATCCTAAAAATCCTATAGGTCCCATGCAAAGAGTATGTGAGTGGGTGAGCATATGAAGTTCATATATCGAGTTGAATTTTACTCCTTAAGAACTCAGTTTTGGAAAAACATCAATACTTAAGAAAAACTCATCATTTTGACCTGAAACTTGACTTGAAGCATCATTAATACCTACTCTATGCATTCCAACTCTTATATAAGATAAAATAATTCTTAATCACTCCATCCACTAAGAATTACATGTCTACATGCCTTGTTCTTAAGAAACTTGTTCCAAAGGACCATGAAACATCATGAAATAGCTAAGAACTGACCTAAAACTACTCATTCACATGTTATAAAGCACCACCATGCTATAACCAAGCTTTGAAAACACTTCCCTACTTTTTTTCTCATGTTACTCCATCATGCACCATACATCGGATCTAGGAATAGGCCTAGAATGGCCTAACTCAACCAAGATTCCACATGAAATGACTATGATTACCTTTTATAGACTCATTGACACCTCTTAAACATCATAGTAAACATGTTTGACCTCATTAATACCTTCAACCAGCTTAGGAATACTCATATTATGACCATGCCTATTATACCATGTTGTAAGGCACCATGACTAGATAACATGACTGGACACTACCAATCAACCTTCATGTTTGACCTTGAATAACACCTCATGGAGACTCATTTGACATCATGACACCCTTTTCAATCAATGAAAATTTACATCAATGATAACCTAAGACACAATGGCCAACATACCCTAGTTTTTTTGCCTCAAAATTTTAAGGCTTATTCCCTTAATTTTTTTATTAGATAGGGTAATAAGCAGGGATTATGGCTCCCAGAATCCCTACAAAGAAATATGCATAGTGAAAATTCCCAAAAAGGAACAAAAAGGAGAAATATGAACACAAAGAGAGTTAAACAAACTTAACTCAAGAAAGACCAGGTCCACAAAAGACAACTAGAAAGAAACTAACAAAACACCAATAGTCTGCACCAAAGGAAGACATATTCCATGAACAATCAGTTCTTTCACTTATTCTTCTGGATTGCATTGTATGCCACCCATCATCAGAATCAAAAATGCACCCAAATGTCTCATTGATGTAGTATCTATATCTTTCACCCTCCCAAAAGGTAAGAACCTTTAGGGAGTTTGGATTGATTTGGGATTGAGACTTCCAAGAGGAAATCTCATCCTCCTTGTTAATCACCAGTACAACCTCCAATTTACCCAAAGGGGTTTCCATCACAATCAGATTTGAAATTTTAGGTTTGGTGTAAATAGATTTACTCTGAGTCTTCAAGTCCCTATTTTCCCCCTCATAATGCTTCCATCTCACTTCTTAAAATGAGTCCTCCATTTTAAAAGATTCCTTCATCAGAACAGGGGATGACACTGCTAGTTTTTCCATTGGTTCCTCAATTTGGTACCCAAAAGAGTAATCTTCCTAATCCTCTGTCTTGCTAGATGTCTCATTGTCATCCTCATTGTTTCCTTCCAAATCTGTGGGATTTTTTTTGATACCTACGGGATTTGTAATCTTACCCTTTGATTGACCTAGGGATGCATGTGTAGATGTTAGAGTATCCATACTAGGCTCAACCACCGCCCCATCAACACGTTCATCTACTAACCCACCTCCCATCAACAACTCACTTTTTTCAAATCACCAACTGTGGGTTTTGGGAAAATAGGTTTTAGGGTATCTGGTTCAAGTATAGCCACATAGGAATCAACATGAATAGGTGGATTCAACTTCCATTCCTTAGTTAAGCCCTTACAAGAACTAGACCCATGACCTATAGACCTACATTTTTCACAATACAATAGGGAGTTTTCATTCACAATCTCCTATTTGACTTCCCCATGGACCGAGCAGAAGTGGATAAAGGCAGGTAAATATTTTCCCAGAGAGACATTCACACACATTCTCACTAAGACCATCCTTGTCCTAGTGAGAGTTGTTGGATCAATGACCAGCAGATCCCCAATGGCTTTGGCTATCCCCCTCGGCACCTCAACTTCCCAAAACTTGAGATCTAATTCATGGAGCTTCACCTAAACTAGGAAGTAATTGGTTTCAAATTTTTTCATGTCTATACCAAGTCATCATTTGGATAGATGCAACATTGTCTTCTTATAAAGCTATGGTCCACCATTAATGGCTTTTAGGTATTCCTCCTCCTTGTTGAATTAAAACAAGAATGATTTATTTGAGATGGCCACCATAGAGATGCCTCCATTAAGAGCCCATTTTCTTCTATCTCAAGCCTTGACAAGGTCAACATTTATCCTAATGCTAACAAATATTCCAAATAGTGAAAGCACATACCTGTAACTAGCCCTTTTTACCAGTTCCTTTGGCACAAACAAGTTTGGCTCATTATGTTTCCAGGTCAGATTCAGGGGAGGGAGGGGGGAAATATTTCACTCCTCCCTGAAGCATGCTCAACCCAATATTTTAGTGCTCCTTTCCTATATTCATTTGGAGGAGATATCGAGACAGAAAATTCATGCACTCTTCCCGAATCTCCCACATAATTTTGAAACTTTTTTTCCCACTCGTCTGCCCTTTCATTATTTTCTATTCCCTATCCTTAGATGGAAATATTTTTCTACAAAAACATAGTCACTTATTCCCTTCATGGCCCACCAAATCATATTACCTTTTCTCACCTTGAATGGAGGTATTCTCTTAGCTTTGGTTACTCACAATGATATACTAGTTTTTGCTTTTAAAAGCATTCCATTTTTTACTAATGGACAACTAACCACCCACATATATCATATCCAAGATGTTGTTAGTGTTTTTTAATCCCAGTTTTTAATAAATATGATGTAGTAGTGATGGTATTAGCTTCATCGCTCAAAGGGAAATCACTACCATAGTACAGGAGCTTGTTACCTACCTTAATTCACTCATGGGATGATGATCTTATAGAAGCACTTTGTCAAAAATTTGGAGAAAAAGGATACAACATCTCTTTGGTGGGAATTTGAAAAAAATCAAGAGATCCTCCTATTGAGACTAATGACATGGACTTTAACTTTATATTTTAAATAACTTGGTATATAATTTCAATTTTTTTGAATCTAACTCCTCATCGTGAATTTTTATACTTTTTAAGGGATCTTAATTTTGATATGTACAGTAATGATTCAATCTATGGGAGTTGTAGCATTACCTGATGCATACACAATAGCCATTATTTTTGAAAATTTTCTAATACAAGATAGAAAAATAGCTCCCATCCTTCATGTACCTCTTTTTTTATATTTTCACTAAGGTAATCATATTTCTCTTTCTCTTATTCTAAAACCAAATGTTTCCCCATCCTCATATGTATCTTATTCTCTCAATAGGATGGATGAAAATGATGACTTGAGAGATTTGGTTAAAATTATATCAAATGATATCATCTCCCTCAAGAGACAACAAGTGCAAACACCTATAAATTACCCAATTTTCAATGAAGGTAAGTCTTCAAATCAGAATTTTACTCAAGGTCATTAATAATAGATAATTCAATATCTCAGCCAAATATATCACCAAAATTACCACTCAACTATATTATAAGGCCATAATCATTATTTTACCCTTCAAACAATTTATCCTACACAACAACTTACTATTGTCAGTACAAGTAAGGCCCTTGCTCCAGTACAAAATAATGTAGTCCAAGAAGTTGAGTGGTATTTCCCATGCAACCAATCCCATAATCAAAATAGTTTTGCAAAGGGCGTGTAAGTCCATACCCTCATGGTGTAGAATTCATTCAATCAACAAGAATCATTATTTGAGGTCCCAAATGCTAATGAATAAATAGTACAAGAAGATGCTCCCTTGAGGTTAATCTCATAGTTTTGTAGTCCTAATGAGTTTTGTATGCAACCAGTCAACTAAATTGTCTGATAACTCAAGTAGACATTAACTCCATGTTGACTGATAACACAAGTTAAAAGAAGAGGTCAACTAGGGATTGTTCTATCCATCCTCTCCAGTGTAATATAGCCCTCTTCCCCTAAAGAGAAACAATCCTATGAAATATTTAGGACAGAGTAAATAATATATTTATCTAGTAATGTCTGCCCCTACAAAATGAATTCAATTCTCATCCAATGGACATCTTTTCCACCAATGGAGATAAGTAGAAAAGGAATCCTCAACACTCTATGATGCATCAAGACTATAGGTATCCCTTTTAACATTGTAGAGTAAATGAACAAGACAAATTTGAATGTGTCCCTATGTGGGATGCATTGTATATCCCATCTCATGATGGATCTCTTGCAAGAAGCTTTGAAGCAACTACCACCATTTGAGACAACTATGTAAAATCCAAACTCTTTAGTTAGCAATATGTCAACCCAAGGATGAATAATTAAGTAAAGTCAAGAAACTACCACCCTTATATATATCCATTATTATAGTGGAAGCACTTAGTACATAATTTCATTGATGATAATTTAGTACTTAGGTAGCTAGTACTTATTTTAATCCCAAAGAAAATAGCAAAAATTTTAGGCATTGAGTACAATTCAACTTCTAAGGTTGTTTTATAACTTGATAGTAGAACAATGGTCAAAATACTAGGAGTCATAAAAAACTTGAAATTAACCCTTCATGTTTGTCCTATTTTGACCATCACTAAAGATATATCAGTTATTGATTTACCTCCTTTATTCCCCCTCTATTTTTCAAGAGATTTCATGACCAAGGTGGTGCAAGTACTTGTCCTCTGATTGGTCTCAAATGTATTTTAAGGACTCAGGTATGGCACAAGGTTTACAATCAAAATTGAGCCAATTTCATCCTATCATTTTGAGGCTCTATGACCATGCCCCCCTTTGACTCTAACTTCATAGTTTAAGAAGAAGAAGAAAATGAATCACTGTTAATACATCAATCTTTTCCACCTATTTCATTTCCTAACCTTTTGTTAGATGAATGGGCCAAAGAGAATTATGAGTTCTATCCTTATGAGACAACTGAGGAAAATAGTTTGGCAACTTATTGTGTCCAAGAGGAATAAATTATTGTTCCCATGTCACAAAAAGAAGAGGATAATGTATGAGGTTTGTGGAAAAACATTTTCATGGATCAAAGATAAGAAATGGGGCTAGAGCAAGTGTGGTTTAGTTTCTCCAATGGGTAAGAAATTATTTTTTGCATAGATTATTATTTACGTGTTCCAACAATGTTGCTAAGTATGAAGAATTGATCCATGGATTTTTTTTGGTTTAGAAAAGAAAAATAAAAATTTTTGCAAGTGTTTAGGGATATTGAGTTAGTTGTAAATAAAATAAAAGGGAAGTTTGTTGCCAAGAACAAGCTCCTAAAATATTATAGGAATAGAGTTTGGGATCTAATGGAAAATTTTGATATTATCAACCTACAAGTGGTACCAAGAAGAAAAATTGTGAAGCTAATCAAATGGAAGTTATAGGATCACAATTTTCTCCACCTAAGGACCTCATCTAAGAAATGGAAACATGTTAAGATGGTGGTTAAACCATCCATTCTTGATAATGAAGTAAGGTTGGCAAGTATTTGATAGTGATGATAGAAAATAGTTTAGTTCATCCAAAATGAGGTAGAATTCTCATTAGAATTGTAGTCAAGGGCTGCAAGAATGGATATGATGATCAAATTATACAATTAAAGACAAACAAGTTTCCTAGAGGATTGGTCACACTTTGAAGACATATTCATTCCTAGGTGATGAGTTTACAAGGGAGAAAAAACATGAAAAAAAGGAATAAGACTATCATAAGGTCATCAGTGAGAAAGAAAAAGAGTTAATGCTAGGAAATGTATGTGGTGCAAGAGAACAACAATATTTTATCTCCTTATGTCAAAACTATAGCGATGTATTTTCATGGAGTTATGAGGATCTAAAAGGATTTAATCCTAACATTGTTCAACATGCCATAGACTTAGATCCCAATGTCAATCCCATTAGAACAAAATAAAAGACATGTAAATCCTAAAATTAATCCCCTTCTGAGAAAAGAACTATCCAAACTCATAATATCCAAAATCATCTTTCTTATCAAGTAATTTTTTTGGGTGGCGAACTTAGTTCCTTGTTAGGAAGAAAAATGGGGAAATTAGGATTTTTTGGACTTTAGGGACCTAAATAGAGCCTCCCTCAAGGATCACTATCATTTTCCCTCCATGGAACCAAGATATTACAAATAGTAGTAAGGGACCAAGAGGTTCTCTCTTTTGTATGGATATTCTAGATAGTAATCAAATTAGGGTCAAATAAGAAAACCAGTACAAGACAACTTTTACCACTAAATTGGGAACATATGGCTATGAGAAAATGTATTTTGGCTTATCCAACACTGGTACTAATATTTAGAGGGACATGGATACTACTTTCAAGTGCTTCATAAACAATTTTATTCTCATTTACTTGTATGATATTAAAGTTTTCTCAAATATGGATGAATATCACGTGGGACATGTTGAGAAAGTGTTTGAAAGGTGTAGAGAGTTTGGGGTGTCATTCAATTTGAAGAAATGCATTTTTTATTCCTTAAGGTAAGATTTTGGGTCATATAGTCTCAAAAGAAGGTATTTCTATATAGATTTAAATAATCTCAGCCATACTCTCTCTTTCATTACCATCTTGTAAGAAGGTATTATAATATTTTCTTAGCAAGATTAGTTTTGTTAGGAATGTTATTCCTAAATTTTCAAGACTAGTCAAACATATTACCTTGATTCTTAAGAAAGATGTTTTTTTAATTAGAACCAAGGAAGGTAAGGATAGATTTTTATAAGATCAAGGCAGGAAATTGCTCAATCACCCACTCTCATTAACCCAAAATTTGAGAAATAATTCATTCTTTATGCTTATGGAGTTGAAACTAGTGTTGTTTTTGTGTTAACTGAGCAGAATCATGAAGGTTTGGAGAAACTAGTGGATTTATTTAGCCAAACATTGAAGGAATATGAGCTAAGGTACAACCACATGGAGAAATAGGTGTTTTCCATCATGAGAGATCTCTAAAAAAAATCCAATTATATTCTTACAATTACAATCATGTTAAGGTGTTGGTCTCTCCATTCTAGTGTGAGAGATTTCATAATATGAGTTGAGATTAGTGAGAAGAGAGTTGGATGGGTAGAAAAAATTATGGAATATGATGTAACTATAAAAGCATACTAAGTTGGTAAGAGGTAGCAGGGTTGTGTGAATAAGTTTCCATTATAGATGCTAGTGATGATCAAGAAGCTTCCTATGTCTTGGAAGAATAAGAAGAGACAAGTAGACCTCATAACAATAGTTTTAAAACTGACATGGAAATGATTATTATCCCATTTAGTGAGTATCCTTTTGGTTTGAACAAAAACAAGAATTTGACATTTAAAGTTGAAATCCATTCATTCCTTATGCATTGGTGGATGGTAGTCATTTTTAGAAAGAATATACATGGATAGAGTGTGTAATGAGGTGAATTAAAGGAGAACAAACAAATAAAGTCCTTTTTGATTTCCATAGTTGTTTCTCCGGTGGTCATTTCTCCCCAAGAAATATGGGAATATGGAAATCTTAAGAGAAAGATTCTCTTGGCCTACATGTTATTCACAAATTCACATAAATGGGTCAGAAAATGTAAATAAGTGCCTTTTCTACTTGCAATAAGAAGAAGATGGTACCCATTCCACTCTATCAAATCTCAATTAGGTCATCCTTTCTCTCAATGTGGCCTTGAACTTCATTAGCATGGTGAATCCCACATCCAACATGTTGGTCACAAGTGGATCCTAATAGTACCTAATTACTTCACCAGGTGGACAAAGGTTATAGCCACTCAAAGAGGAAAATGAGTCATAGTATTTTAGAATTCTGAAAGGATATTGTGATGAAGGATTGGATTTCCTCAAACTATAATTTATGATAATACCAACTATTTCTTTGGTTTTAAGATATATGATTGGAGATCTCAAACATTATATCTACTCTAAAGACTTCCTCCAATTATTACCCTCAAGACAATTGCCTTATTGAATCATCAAACAAGAACTGGATCAAGAAAATGAAGCAGTAAAATAAAGATGAACCAAAAGCAGTGGCATACAAAGGTACAAGAATTCTCTCTGGGAATGATATAATTACATAGAAGAGAGAAATAGGAAAATAAATTGTTTATTCATGTTTATGGTAGAGAGGCTAGGTTCTCCATTATCTCTTAAATTTCCTTCATTAGAATTAGCACAGATAGCTGGAATAAGAAGAGTGAAGATCAAAGGGTTGTTAGAATGGTAGAGTTATTTTAACTAGGATAGAGTAATGAAGTTAGTCCACCATGATTAGGATTACAATAAAATCAATTTATTTACCAAGTGGATGGTTTGATTAATAAATCCATAATACAGATCCTTAAGAAAATGGAGACCTTGTTTTAAAATGGGATACAGACCAGGGCCAAGCTAGGGAAACACTCCAAATTTTATGCAGTATGGAGTTGGTCCATACACCATTACAACTTGTAATGCAATGCCAATTTATTTTATAGTATCACAAGCTTAACAATGGGAGGACACTTTAAATCCCAGTCCAATGGTATTTATCTTAAACCTTCCTATTGAGAAAGTTCGGGTTTCATCTTGTATATATTAGTCTAGTTCTTCTCAAGCTTACCATGTTATTATTTTTGCTTTATCTTTTGGAGTGTCCCTTATTTTTTTCCTTGATTTGTGATCACTAATTGAGATTCCCTCCATCAATCCTTTTGTGGTGATATTTTTTGAATAAGTTTTGTGTTGTATAAGTTGTTGGCTCATTTGTAATTCCCACAAATCCAAGAAGTCATGACAAGGGATGGAGAACCCATAAGGAAATGGTGTACAACATAAAATATGAAATACTGGAGATGAGAATGGGGTATATAGTGTTTCTAATGAAGGTTAGTTCCAGATCAGGATGATTTTTTGAAACATCCCATACAAATTTTAGGATGGATTTTTTTAAGGTTTCAGGATCAATTATTAAGATATATGCTAACTACATACCCAATGGATACAAAGGCCCATTAGTTTGATTCATCTAGCAGGAGAATGCCCCTATAAGTCACCAAAATGTTGTCAAATAAGAACTCACTCTTATTTGGACAACTTAATTCAAATTTTATACTTGTGTGGCTTTAAGTTCTTAAAATGCTCAAGTTGTGATTTCATGTCTCTTACAAGAAAGCCAAAGGGAAATGTCATTTTTCCTTGTTTTGTCCTTGGGTGAAAAACTTCTAGAAATAGTAGAATTCGGATCAAAAGAGAAGTGTACCAAAAATTAAAAAACAAAAAAATGATCATAAAAGGAAAAATGATGGAGGATTCGTAGCAAAAACAAATGTAACAGTAATAAGACAAATGAAATTCTGCATTAAAATCAAAAACCCACATGAAGTAGAAAAATCATGGATTCAAAAGGTGAAAGCTGTGAAGAATATATGCCATAGAAAAGGAATAAAATCCATGCAATATAATGGAGAAAAATTTGAATTCCACTGAGTAAAGGAAAAGAGTGGAGCGCAAGAGAGGTGAATATAAAATTTGCAAAAAAATTAAATTCATGCAATGTTGGATGAGCCATAGAACAAAGAATAATATGAGATCCACGGTATAGCGTGAAAGATATGAAAAACAAAGGACTCTATAAAACAGAATGATCCACAAACTTAAGAAGTAGAAAAGGCCAAAAAAAAAAATCAAATTCATGGAACAAGAAGAAAAATTTGGATCAAGTTAGAGAAGCCATGAACAAAATTGTGAACCATTGCAAGACTACCAAATAGAATAAAAATTATCTAGAGATAAATAAAAGACCGTGGATCATCAAAAATCCTTGAAAAAAGGTAAATATGTGCCTAAATCAATTTTAATGTTTAAATCACTCCCAAAAACCAACATTAAGCCTTGTACTAGAAATTCCTTATCCCCAGACAATTCTATAAAGTGTAATTAAACCAACCTATAGTGCCCATAGTTGGTATGTAAAAAATAATGTTGGTTGGTCTTTGGTGGTTGAAAAATTGATTGGTTTCCTTTATTTTTGGGCACCATGTGATCTCTCCTCTCCTTATTTCTCTCTATTTCTATTAAAAAAATGTAGGGGTAAAAGTAAATGGTCTTTTCTATTAATATTAAAGCTCCACCAAATTGAGAACCAAGCTAATTCTTGTGGATCTTTGTAATGCATTTGAGGTTTTTTCTCGTGCCTTGGCTCCATAAAATTGTGAATTACTAATTTCTTGATATTTTTTTCAAGTGTGATCTCTTTCCTTTGAATTTATATGTGTTTAATGTGACTATCTTAGTCCTATTACAATATTTCAAGCTTATTATAATAATTCCATTTATATTTTTGTGTGTAGTTCTTAAAACTTCACATTTTGGGTTATCTTTATGTCCACCCAAGTTGGATTAGCACCCTATCTTAGTTTGGTACATCATCCTTTCTTTATTTCAATATTTCATCCTTTTGAAACCTGGTTCCTTGGAATACTTAGGCTAGAACTAGTTCGTAATAGATTGTAGTGTTGGTTATATTAGTTGCAGTAAACTAGAATAGAAAGAACCAACCTTCTCTAGAGATTGATATTAACAGAAATCATTGTCTCACAATTTGAAGTTCATTCATGTTTCAATGAGGTGTTGATCTCATCCTTAACAAAGGGTGCAATATCAAGTGACAACATGTTGTTACACACATATCTATCATACGGTAAAAATTAAGTTGGACTACAAATCTTACTTTGGGTATATATGGGCCACTTCTATTTGTAAATTAAAAAAGAATATTTTCGATATAAATTTCATTTGGTTGATTTATTCGAAGAAATTTTTTTCTATTCTTTCTTATTATATGTAGTAGATTCTATCATTTCTAGAGTGGGATTAAAATGAGGGGATTCTTGGGTTTCACATATTCTTTTAAAAATCTAAAACCCTACAAATTACAAGCATATATGAATTCAATGTTAAATATAGATATGTATATCAATTAATTCATTATCAATTGAGAGAAATTTTTTAATGTAATATTACTTTTAATGCATTGCATTAAATTCCTTATATGGGAAATATGTCATTCTTCCTTGATCATTATTTATCAAAAGCTATTAATATTTGAAGCTATTTATTTTCTGTAAATGAGTCCCATTTTTCATAATAAATTTCCCACCAGTGAACATAATTTTGTTTATATGAATTCAAATAGGTATTTAAATGGATTATGTTGTAATTCTTGGAATATTATATATATAGAAAATAATGTAAAATATTTTCATTTCTAAAACTAAATTTATCTATGTTTTGACTCTTCTAAGACAATACATCCCTTTTACAGTTCAAATTTGTTAAAGAGAAAACCAGCATCATAAACAGTAAATTAGGTATACATTTGCACCATAAATAATACAAAAATTGAATCTTTGTCACACAACCCAAGAAATAACTCGCATTCTATTATTAATAGATATAATAATATAAAATATCTCAAAGATTTATCTAAAAAATATTTTTTCCAAAAAACAAACCCCTCAAAGATAAGATTATCTAGTTATAGAAGACAACTCTATTAATGATTTTTCACTTCTACAAGTCCATATATTTAATGTGAAATCATTAGTTCATATATTTGAAGGTGCTTCATATATCCCAATTGGAATGGTCGCAGCTAAAAAACTCAAAAAAAATGGTAAAATTTGCTTTCAATTATTTGTTGATGAATCACTATGTTTCAAATCTCTAGCTTTGGCAATTTCTAGGAATATGTTGGCTAAGGTTGTGCTTGCACCTTCCCATATATATATATATATATATATATATTGGATACCTTTAATTTCTTAATTCAGCAAGGATGACTTTGAAAACACCCTTGTCATGTAAGCCTCCTTGGTGTTTTATGTGCATGCAACATTGCATGTTGATGCGATAAATCTATAAATAGTTCCATGAATAAAACTTCTTACTTATTACATTTATTCAAATTGGACCCTAAAGGTTTGTCTTTTTGGTGACTATTAACACACAAAAGTTACACCCTCAGAATGATCATGAATGAGCATCAAAAAATTTGGTGAAAATGGGATTGTCTTCAAAGTGTGGTACTTTTATCCTTGAGATAAACCTCCAGAGAAGTTTGGTTCCTGCTCTCCTAGCTCAATGCACACTAACCTAAACTATCAAACTACAAATAAATTTAAAACTAAAACTAAGGCATATAGGATCCAAGGTTGAGAGAAAATGGGAAAGTTTCAAAATGAAAGAATGGTGATACACCAACACTAAGATAGGGTTTGAATCTTACCAGAAAGACACATAAAAACCACACATTTAGAGATTTCAATGGAAACATAGAACTTTAAAGAGCATGAATGAATAAAACTAAAATATAATAAGAGGGTAAACATCCACAACAAATAGAGGACATTTAAATGGAAAATAACCAAATATATATTAAATTTAGTGTCCATCATATTCACAAATAAGAGGTTAGATGTATCAATAAAAATGTGAAGTTACAAATGTATGGAGGAAAGAACATACATTACTCTAAGGTAGGACATGAAAATTCAGAAGAAGGGAACCCATTAAATATGCTCAAACACTTACATTTATACAATATCAGAATGGGAGAAAGAGAGCGGAGGGAAACTAAAATTTGGACCTTCTATGAATGGATACAATCTATCACCCATGGATCTTGTCACCACTAATCTCCTCGAAAGACTGTCATTTATTCTACAACATGCCATCAGGTTTCATAGGCAAGGGCATGGGTGCAGTTTGAAATTTTTATCTAGGTAGGTGAGGGCATTGGGTACTAAAAATGAGAAACTACACATTTCCTTTGTTCTCCTCTAGCGCTCGTGGGCTACCCTGAAAATTCCTCTGATCCCGTAACTCCATTCTTGAACATGATTTCCTTGAAGAGATGAAGAGAATACAACAAATCTTTTTTAAAACATAGATCTCAATCAAAATATATGATCAAAATCTAGTTCTGCACTGTCATGTGGATTTTTAGACATTCTTTGGATGTTATGCAGTCTCTACAACATCTCACGAATTATTAAATTTTAATTTTCCCATGGATTAAGAAATTCGTAAGAACCAATCTCTAACAATTCATGGAACCTTTTCTCATGAACCACCATGGAATTCTTATTTTCTTGACTTTCACCTTCATCTTTAAATTTCAAGCCCCAAAGGATTTTATTTGAATCTGCTTCCTCTATCACACAGACTTAACATATGTTGAATACTACATTGGGAAAATATGTGGAACACTAGGAAGTGTTTGTGGCTTTCCATACCTAGCTAATTTAAAATCCTTTATTTCATTTCCATATGGTGCTTTAAATTTCCTCCATGTATCATGAATTTCACTTAGTGGATTTATCCTTTGTTGCATGACATTCGATCAACTCTGTTGTACAAAAAATTTCTCTAAGTCTATGTAGTTCTCTTTTCCCATGCCATAAATTCCTAGACACCATCAGAAACCACTTAAGTCTTGAGCTCAAAATTCTACATTCCACAACTTATAATAACCCGTGGAACACTAATTCCCTTTGATCCATGGAATACTAAATTTGAGTATTTTGTGGTCCTTTAAACATTTTTTTCTTAAGTATAAAATTATTTTAAGTTGTTAAAATATCCCTGGTGGATTATTTTGGGCAACAATTTATAAACTCGTGTGGATATATGGCTTCTAGATAGAAGATCAATGGCCTTAAAGTAATCGATTGGGTATGGATTTAATTCTAAAACTTTGGAAATTGATCTAAAACTTTGAAATTTCCCCTAAACTTGGCATGGCTCAACACCGATGATTCTAAAAACTACTGGAACCTATTCAAAATAATCTTGAATGCAAAATTCATTTGAAACCAATAAATGAGTATCTTTTAAGGAAGTAAATGAAGCTAACATCTTATACTTTTATGAGTGTATTGTGACTGAATTTTCTATGAGTATCTACTTGTGACCCAGGATTGAGCGTGGATTAATTACTCTAATAAAATCCAATCTCCATTATATGAATGGTTGATCTACATATATGGGGTGGAGTCGAAGATCTGTTAGTCTCTCCTTGCCTATGAAAAAGCAATTTTTTTGCATTGTTCTACCCATGCATAATAACCTTTAAAAATACTCAACCAATAATATATGCCTTTCATGATTTTTAGTTTTTTTGACCTTATAGAAAAGTTCCCTCCAACAATGGCATCATGAAACTCATGCAATACCTTGTCAATCTGACCCACCTTGACACACCTCAAAAGTATTCCATTTATAACCTTTCTAAAAAGGATGTTATCAATAAGCACAAAGGAGATAGATTGAATTCTAAAATATCTTCTCTTAGCCTTGTTCAAGCTTTGGGGGCATTTAATTATTTGGAGAAAGTACACTATGTCATGGGTTCAACAATGGATATGTGGAGAATTTTTAGGTTATTCTTGATCATGTTGGAGCGCTAATACAGACCACTCTTAATTTCATGGTTTTGAATCCATCTACTCAGATAAACCTTACCTCTAACTAGCTTAGTTATGTTAATATCAAAATCATATTCCATCACTTTGGTGATCGAACCAGCTCTTTTCTCATTAAGATCTTTGTTCAGAATAAAATCTTTCACACCAACATATGAAACCATAAGAGGGATCTTATTGTTGGACACTAAATGTCTAAATTTCTTCAAGCTCCTTATGACAACTAAGGAATGCTTCTTAATAAATGAGTACCTTACCTCATAGTACTCTAGACTATAGTTGAAGAATACAATTGGTTTCTCTTGACCTTATTTATTCAATTGCATAAGTATGGTGGATATTGTGTCTACACCTCCAAATATATACAAGGTGAAATCCTTAGTTTAATTAGGATTGATGAACATTGGGGTCTATGAAATTTCCTACTTTATGGCCTAAAATTTTCCTTTCCTTCCATGGTATACTAGAAGAGCATGTTTTTATTCAAAATTGATGACATTGGCTTGATAGTATTGGAAAAATTGGAACCAAACACTTGACAATTTATTTTTCACAAGAAACTTTACAATGCTTTCTTGTGACTTGGTAATGAAAATGCAAAGATGGAATTTACTCTTTCTGGATCAATTGCAAGACCTTATTTTGAGACGATGTGACCAAGGAATTTACCTTCATGTGTTAGTAAGATACATTTGTGGGGATTGAGAGAAACCCCAAACTATTTGCATCTCTCAAATACCTGCTTTAGATATAGCAGTTGATCATTTGCATCCTTGGAGAAAACTGTGATATCATCTAGGTAGAAAATGAAAATTCTATTAACCAACGCTTTAAATTCCATATTCGTGGCCCCTTTAAAGGTTTTCCCTACATTAGATACACCAAATGGCATCTTCTTGTAACCATAGGTTCCCCACTTTGTGGTAAATCATGTCTTAAATTTGTTTTCACCTTTCACCGTGACTTGATTGTAGCTAGATTATCCATTTAAAAGAGAAAACATTTATGATCCTGTTACTATTTGAAGAATTTTCTCCATAGAAGGAAATGGGTAATGATCCTTCAAATATGCTTTATTCAGGTCTCTGAAATAAACACATAGTCTTATTTCTCCATTTTTTTTTTGCACTGGAACTAATTTTACAACCCATGATGAATTATTGATGGGGAAAATGGTGTTTTCCTCAATCAAATTTTGTAATCCTTGGATTGGTAAGCTTCTATTTCTACCTAATGGGATTGGTAATTTGGTTTATTTTAATGGTGTGCTAGGATAAATCAAAATCAAAACCCCTAAGGTATTTATAACTCCATACAAAAATATCATAAAATTATTGAAAAATGTTTACAAATGCATGTTTCTCATATGGAGTACATACCTTTCCAATCTTAAGTAAATTTTCCTTTCCAACTGATATGGATTCATAATCATCACATATGAAAATGAGCATCTTCTTCTAGAGTGTGCATAAATAACTTCACATATGCATCCTCAAATTCAACCTCATAATCATCCATCAGATTCTGAAATAACTTAAATGATGATTACCACTGATAACATTATTTCCTTGAAACTTAGGCAACCTCATTCTAATCTCATTAGGGACCTCATTTGGATAACCTTCCATGTCATTAAAATCAATAGGTATATATGTGTTAACCTTGGAAGGTTCTCTACGAGGGAGGTCAGCCATGTTATTTTGTACAGCAGATGTAGGTGGAGGATGGTGTAACCAATGTTGAACAAGAACTTTCTAGTTTAACTGAGTTTAAACAGTCTGATGAAAGCTTCCAGGAGGAGTAGAATCTAAAAAATCCCTAGTTATCCTTAGCGAATGAAATAATATGATTAGGATTACCTCGTATAGTCTTAGAAACAAGATCTTGATTTTACAAATGATGTAAATGATAATCTGAACTGGATGCTTCAGAATTGTCAGATGTGTTAGAGTAGTCTTCAACTAGCCGAATTTCAATCTTATTAACTTTAATGCAACTGCTTTATGGACTCTAATCAATTACATGATTCCATATCTACTTCTTTTATCAAATACACTTGAACTCAGGAAGTAATTTCTTTGTGGGATCAAATTTGAAATAAGATTTTAATCCTTCCAGTTTTGTAAAATAGAAAGCAAATCAGTGATTACAATCGAATAAAATTTGTCTATCCCAAATTTTTCTATAGGAATTCATCACTAGAATATTAATTTCTAGAAATAGATGGAGCCTTTTAGAAGATTATGGATAAGAAGCCCCTAGTAGTGGTGTCACTTGGTTGTTGGCTCCTGAAATTACACCCAAAGGAAACGAGAAACTAACTAGAGTGAGTTGGCTTTGAGGGAGTGATGAATAATAAAAATTTATTTATCGTTGATAGTTGGATATTTGTTCAACACTCAACTTACTAACTCAAATCTAGGAAGTGATTAGGAGACGCCTTAACAAAGGGGATGGCTCAGCCCTACTACTTGTGGCTTTTCCTAGACTAAGGTGAGAGGACCTAGTTAGAGGATTTGAACAAAGGAAAATATTTCTTGGTTTGGTTTCCTTTAAAATTGGTGCAACTTAATTTGAAGTGCAACCACACATAAAATACTCACTCAAAATAGTTCTCACTTGATTATTGTAGGTGTTTGACACATAAAATATAGATCAAAATATACAAATAATGGACAATGTCAAATATTACATTTGTGTAATATTTATCAACCAAGAGGGATTTAAATGATATTGGATCACAGACTTGGTGGGATTCTCAACAAATCTTACTGGTAATGAACAAATTTTAAACACATCTTTACAGAATCAACATGTGTATGGTATGTAGAAATGATATGCTTAATAGGTATGAAGACAACTGGATGTTTTTAATTGAGATTGGAGGCTGCATCTAATTACTTTTGTGACTTTTGTACGTTAATGTTCCCATGGAAAGAATCCATCCTTTTACATTGATGGCTCAAAATAACAATCAATTTAACATAATCTGTGAAATAACATTTGGATTCTTTAATACTCAATTTACACAAATGTTATCAATAATCTTCAGAATCCTAACTATAAATCATGGAGTTAGAGTTGAGATAAAGCACTTGTTATATTCATTTCATACACCCAAAATACCCTTAAGGGATAACAATAGCCCTTCAAATGTGATGTTGTCTTTAGGATTTTACAACTGGAATGAACTATTGTAAAGCATACACTTCTCTATAGTATTCTCACAAGGACTAGAAGGATGCAACAACTTGAAGAAGGACCCTTGCATAATCAAAAAAGTAAAACTAGTACAATATTGTAACAGAAACTATATTGCCTTGTTCAGTTTTTCAAAACATGTGAAACAAGAAAGTACATTTTTATCAAAACAAAGAGAATCTATTCATGTAAGTTTTATCAAGGAGACATAAACAAATTACTTCAAAAGTTGCTAATGGATGTATAAATCAACCACCTTAGCTCTTCCTCAAATAAATAGATACATACAAAAAAATTACAAAAAAAACTATAAATTCGAACTTAAAACTAAACTTGATCAACAAAATTCTACAATTACCCTCGTTCCACCTCTCACTCAAAATGAAATAATTTTACAATATATAGAAGATGAGAGAGAGAAAAAAAGAGAAAAATATGATTTTCCTCTTGAACCACCAACAAGATGCATTTAAATTCTAAAAAGGAGCATGGGAATCCTACTAAGGTCATTCATTCGTGTTCTCTTGCTTTTTAGAGAAGAAATAGGCACAATACTTCATTAAAATGAGTGGTTGAACAATACTGGAATTGAATCTTTATTTCTAGATAATTTTTCTTATTTTTATCCAGCCAAATTCCATCAATTTCTAAATTTTATGATGTCAAAGTGAAGGGCTTGAAGATACCTTTCCAACGATATAAATTTTGTAAGATTTGGAGCAGGGAATAGAAAGATATGGCCTTCTGAAGTTTTTTGTGTCGGGATGAACAAGAGAATGACACATGAAAAAATTTGATTGGCCTCAGATATTACCTCTTCCCACATGTGCTTTTCTTTTCCTTGGGTCATGGGGTTGGTATTTTCTTCCTTTTACTTATATGTATTCTTTTTTCCTTACGAGCATGTATGTTCCTAAATGAAAAGCGAGCCAATATGAAAATGACATGTTCCTTCACCTTGTCAGAATTTTCTTTTACCTCTTCTGATAGAGTGAAAATTTCCAACTAATGAGGAAGCTCCAAAATCATCACAAATGTAAGGCCATGTTAGACCTGTTGAGAACCTTGACTGACCTCTACGAAGCATAAGCCAATAGGGAAGCTCCATGATACTTCACATGTCATTTTGCTTGATAGTCCCTTCTAACTACCGTAAGACACGAGCCAATAGAAAAGTTCCATGTATGGAAGACTTAAAAAAAAATTCTTCATAGAATGTTACCATGTAACTTTCCTTGACTACCCTTACCACCTGAACCCGACATTGTTATCGAACTTAGTTTATTCCATGGACTTGAGGTGGGTGAAATATGAATGGCTTAAAGACTATCAGAATACCAAAACGTGCCCTATCTTTGACAATTGATCTTTTGCCATGTGGCCCTGCTGATTTTTGGCATTAAAATTAATAGCCAAATGTACGTTAAGAGGATTTTAAAACATAACTTGCTAATGAATTAGCATTAGTATCCCACGGGTTTTTGAATTCCAATGGCCGGTGTTTTTGAGAGGTGGAATTTGATGGTTGTATGAACATTTCTTTCCCTTAAAATGGATAAGTCCATTTTAACTGAGTTATTTGACTTTTTGGTCAAGTTATATGATTTTGGGACTTCAGAGATTTAGATTTCTAGAGCAAATTAATCATTTAGTGTTGATTGCAGGATCTTTGTGAAAGATGTAAATGTATCTTGATTACCTATAAGTGTACCTGAGAGTTTTTTCTTTCTATACTTAACTTAATAAAATGAAATAAAAAAACATACTGACCTCGGAAGATGGTGGGGTTTACCAATACCTATGATTATGGATATTGATTGATGTTGGATAAGTTCATTCTTCTCACACTGACAACAAAACCTTCAAATCAAAGACAACTAAATAAGATAGAATTAGATAGATGGGTAAACGAGATGCTCGACAAAGGCCAATTCCAAGAATCCAAAGGGACTTCCTTGGAGGATGTCAACTCGCAGTTAGACAATTAAGTAGATTGAAAAAAATAATGATAAGGATAGATAATGATAGATAGATGATAGATGAGGAGTTATAGAACTCCAAGTTGAAGGGTAAGTCTTGTGCAGCTTCAAAGGTGGCCTAAGCAAGGGTGGATGTGATCTGGAAAGACTCAAAGTAATCATACCAAAAGTCTTCAGTATCTTACTAAATGTAGTGAAGGAACTTGATATGTTCGTTGATGTCAGTGGAAAATTGTATTATACACAACATCAACTCGTTAAGGATGTTGTATTGTTCCTAGAAGAAGGGATATTGAACTATAGGAAGGTCATAAATGCTGTTAATGGGATAATATCAGCTAGGTACTGACATATAAAGAAAATTCATACTTGAAAATAACAATTTAAATGCAAAAAGAATGAAAAATATGATGATAAACTGATAAGCTAATAAAAATATTTAATTTGATAGGGATCGCTGAAAATTACTACTAAAAAGATTTAATTTGAATGACCTAAATTCTCTGAGAAATTGAAAACAAAGTGTGTGCATGAGAAAAATAATTCTGAAGGTCCCTAAGAGAAGAGGTAGAAATCCTATTTATAATCATCAGTGATTGGTTAGGATCACCGGTGATCCACTTTTTTCCAGGATAACGTTTGGAAATTGGTTAAATCCACTTCCAAACATGGTTTTTGGGTATTTAATCAGCATAGATGGTTGAGGGGAGGCTATGGACGAGGTGTAGAGGTTGATATGTGTTAATAAAATAGATTTAGGTTATTTTAAGGTGGTTAGGTGGTTTAGGATGGGTAGAATAGGATTTAGCTGTAGAATATTATTTACACGTGTGGGGTAATATTTATATGGAGTAAATATCATGTGGGAGAATATGACTTGGGATAAGGATTTAATAGATTAAAAATGTATGTGGTATGGAGTTAGGTGATTGACTTTAATTCGATATTTTTGAGGGGTTAGCGCATGCGAATCGGGAAATCAATGGTGTTAATTATAGGTGTCTACATTTTCCCTTTTTTTTTAGTGGTTTGGTGTAGGAAAAGTGTTAGACAAAATCCACATCAAACTAGGGGTGATTACGACGTAGTGCAAGGATCACCAATTTGAGAGGTTGTTGTTATCCAAAATGAACCCCCTGCTTATTTTGGCTAACTTGCCTTCATTCTTTCCTTCCTTGTGCTTCAAATTCAATTTTTACACATTTCAAACACTCAAAGGATTCTAGAAATGGGTTCATCAGATAGGATTTTTCTTCCCCTTTCCAGAAAGGTAAAATTTTCCTCCTAACTCCAAATATTTTCAAAGTTATGGCTCGGTGGAGGTTTTTGGGGAAAATTTCCCTAGACAGGCCCGTGGCCAATGAGAAAATGCCACATGGTAGTAGAGGTCGGGCTAGCGGAGGTAAGTTGAGAAAATTTCCAAGAAGGTTAGCGGAGGCACAAGGGAAAATTTTGGCCAGCATGGCCCACGGAGGGGAAGGAAGCGCGTCGGCGGAGGCAGGGAGAAATTTGGGCACTTAGCCCTTTTTGGGGCGAAAGTCAAAAAATCAGAAATTGGCCCGCAAGCCCATGGAAGAAGATGGAGAAATTTTACAAAGGCCTGCCAAGCAATAGGGATGCGACACGTGCCCTTGTTCACAGCGAGATTCGGGGCTGCAGAGGAATTTTGGGTTTTTTTCCAAAATTGCAAAAAGGGCGAAGGGAAAAAATAGCCCGCGGACCCGCCGAGGAGGAGGAGAAGGGTTGGTGGAGGTGCAGGGGGAGAAAGGAAATTTGAGCCCGCGGATGAATAAGGGGCCAACACGTGGCAGTGGTGGAGTGGGGTGCGAGGGTGTTTGGGGAATTTTTCCCAAAATGAAATCAAAGGAGAAAAAGGCAGGTTTAGCCTACAATCCCATCAGTGAATTGCAAGTTGACACATGTCCTAGAGTGGCAGAGGCATGGAGGATTTTGGGAAAAAATTTCAAAAGGGAAAATTTTAAAGTTTGACCCTGCCGACCTAATTTTGACCCTGTTTTTTGCCATTTTTTTCCCTAAATCTTCAGATGGGCATATCTTTTGATCCAGAGTTTAGTTTTTCCCGTTCTTTATATCATTAGAAAGCTGGTGAAAGTCTCTACATGTTGGAGGGTTCAATTTTGAATTTTAATGGAGATTTGAGGGACAAAAATGGGAAAACGTCTCTAGCATGCAAAAAACATAGAAAACACCCCCAACCACCAAAATTAATGAAGGCCCTCTTTCTTGCTCTGCAGAGCAATGTACTTTGGCGTATGGGTTTGTCCATAAAGCCCATCACTTTACAGGTGAGATTGGAGGGAATTTTTGGTGGTTGGAGTTTCAATTTGATTTTCCTGTATTTTCCACATTTCTTTCATTTTGTTTGCTTGGTTAAAAGCCAGATTTGGCTCATTTGTAAAGGTTGTTCATCATTCTTCTCTCCCTCTCCCTTATTTTATTCCCCAGGGTCGAAAATGGAGTTTGAACCTCCTCCCTTGCTCTGTAATGGAATTTTTTTCCTCTTCCTAGTACAATTATGTTTTGTGCAAACTTCTGGAGCAATAAAAAACATGTTTTGTGATGCATTTGTCGATCCTTGCTCGTTTTGCTTGTCTTCTTCTTGTCTCTCTTGCATTGCAGGTATTTGTGCATGTTTGAATGTTCATTGCAAGTTTTGGATCTGTGTTCATGGAGTTTTGGAACATTTTTTGTGTGAAATTTATCCTTGGTTTAGTGATGCACTTTTCCATCCTTTTTTGCTCACCTCTTCTTGTTCCATGTCAGTTTTGATATATGTTCAGCATTTTCCTTCTCCTAGTGTATCACTATTTTAGTGCAGGCTTATGTTTTTCCCTCTTTTCTCTCTCTCCCTGTCTCCTTGGCATAGTTATATTAGGATTAGATTAGCTTGCCTGCACTAGAATAGCTTGTGGTAGGTAGTTTAGGAAGAGGAACCAGCCTTCTTTGGAGAGCTTTCCCCATTTACAAAGGTCCCACACTTTGGGAAAGCTCAATGTTGTGCATTCACACCAAATGACATTGCCTTAGAAAAGAAGATCCATAGGTCATTTTGGGGGTGCTGTGAATTTGCACTAACAGTTTTGGCACACCCAGTGGGACCTTAGAGGTCTTCCACTTCATCTTTTGTAGGTTGGTGTTTTCCTGTGAAGATTTCAGCCTTTGGAGGCAATTACAAACACATCTTGCGACTCCATCTGGTAAACAACCCATCTCTGAAGTTGCAGACCTTCCTTTTCATTCATTTTTCATCCATTCTTCCTTCCATCTCTTCCATCTTCTTTCATCCCATGAAGTTGTGCAATCATGACTTCATTTCCATCATGGAATTCACATTTACAATAGCAGTGCCATCCAAATCCACCTCCAACATGCTTTACAACTCCTTCAAATCAACATTTTGAGCAGATTCAAGATCAGCATGCATACCCATATGAGCAGCAGTGCCAAAATCAGTTTGGCTATGGTTCTTTCCAAGAGTAGGGGTATGCATACAATGAAGACAATCAAATGCAAGATGCTGATTTGTTGGAGAAAATCCAAAAAATGGAGATTGGCATGGTGCAATCTAGGGCTCAAGCACAAATGAAAGCATTTGGAATCGGTTGTGGAGCACCTTGTCCATGGGTGGAACCTTTTCCAAGGCATTACAGCCCTCAAGAGAAGCTTGACTTCATGATTGCAATGCTTCCATTACTTGTAAAGTGGACTGAGGGAATAGAGGTGTATGAGAGGAGTATTCAACAACCTTATCAATGGGTAAGCACACCATCTCATACTCTTTCTTTTCCTCTTTCTCAATCTGTATCATTTCAGCAGTGTCAAGCTTCAAGTTTCCCATATGCTGCCCCAAATGTTGATCCCATTTCTCCATTTCCTAGTCTTCCACCTCATCTCAATTCTTCTGTCCTTTTCCCTTCCAAATCCAAATCCCCTCCACAAGAGCCAAAAATAAATACCTTCCACTCCAAGGAAACAAGAAGTTTCATCTCTTCCACCACCACAAAAAAATGAAAAAATGGTTGAGTCACAACCCACCCCTCCTCTTGCATTCCCAAATCCATGTTGGGAAGAAGAAATTGTAAAAATCAGTCATGAAGGACAGTCAAGAGGAAGAACCAAGAAAAGAAGGAATGATTAAGAGCTTAGTAATTTTGGCTCTTAGATATGGGATTGAGAAAATTCCTTTGCTGGTGAAGCCTACAGAGGAGGTAAAGGTTGAAGAACAAGTGGTGGTTAGGACTGATTTTGTTGCAGCAGAAGAAGAGAAAAAAGAAGAGGCAGATCAACAATCAATTTTCTCAGAATGTAGTGTCCATGTTGGCACTCTACTTGAAGAAGATGTTGATCCAATTCAAGTTGCACAATCAGCCATGGAAGAGGAAAGCTCTAAAAGAGATCTTGCAGCCCCAACTTGTCCTCTAGAGCAGCAGATTGAAGAGTTTGACTTGACAAACTTCATGCTAGAGGAAGAGTTCAATCAAGAGAAAGATTTCCTTCAAGCAGTAGAGGAAGGAGAAGCTGCTCCAAATCCAAAAGAAGAGGAGCACATTCCAGCTGTGGGGGAGAAAAGTGCAGATCCAAAAGCTTTGAGCACAAAATAGGCTATAGAAGAACCTTCAGTTCTTCTTTCTACTTCATCTCTCTTGAGTTCTAGTGCTGAAGAAGAGTTTGATCTCTCAAAATCAATGTTAAAGGATGAAAGAAACCATGGTGATCAAGTTTTAGATCAAGAGAACACCATGGGAGAGGTTGAACATTTGTAGCAGGACAGCAATGAGGCAGTTTATCTGTCAAATTTGGAGGACTGCTTTGATGAAGAGGAACCGGTTGAAATCACACCATTTTCTCCTTCATCATCCACATTCCAAACACTTGAGCCTGTTTTCATGGAGGAGAACTTTCATTTGTAGTAGCCTGCATCTTATAGTAGCTCTTTGGAATCAAGATTGGAAGATTTAAATCTTCCATGTTCTTCATTAGAGGAAGGAAAATAGCAGAAGTACTTCATCATTTCTTCCACACCATCCATCCAAGAAGGTCTACTAGAAGACTCCATTTTTGGAGTTAAAAATCAGAGAAATGGGCATATCAAATGGATCAGACCTTGCCCAATCAGGTATTTGGCTTCATTAGAGCCAAAGGAGAAGTCACAACCAGTCATGCTTGCTTCTAAGCATGAGGATGAGCTACAAAGTGTCAAGGATCAACTGCAATGCCTCTTCAATCCAAATGCAAAGCAAATAAAAGAGGTATTCAATTTGCTTTCAATTGACACCTTGTTGATTTGGGTAGAAGACCAGCTTCTTGTTGATTTTCCACTCATCCTAACAGCCATGACTCAGCTCCAAATCAATTGCATGGCTGCCCATTTTGAAGAAAGGAAGCTATTTTGCACAACCAGTTACAGGGTTTGTTTAGCTCACCTTTGCTTCCAGTTAGAGTAGAGTAGGTAGGTTTTATTTTAGTAGAATAAGTGCTTGTGCACACTCTACATGTTCCATTTGGAGCATGTATGATTTTTAGTTTTGTACATAGTTTTTGTGGTGCTGGTTTTGCTCTTGCACAGTCCATTTCAGTGGCATTTTGGTGAAAATCAACTCTAGTTTAGTAGGCTTCAAAGTGGCTCAGAGGTCAGATTTTCATAGTTCAGATCAGAATTATAGGCTACTAGGCATGACTCCATGCCCAATGGATGCTTTAAGGTAGTTGATCACTTCATCTAGCAGGCATATGACCCCTCTGAGTCACCAAAATTGTTATCCAAAATGAGCCCCCTACTTATTTTGGCTAACTTGCCTTCATTCTTTCCTTCCTTTTGCTTCAACTTCAATTTTCACACATTTCAAGCACTCAAAGGATTCTAGAAATGGCTTCATCAGATAGGATTTTTCTCACCTTTCCAGAAAGGTAAAATTTTCCTCCTAACTCCAAATTTTTGAGTTATGGCTTGACGGAGTTTTTTGGGGAAATTTTCCCTAGACATGCCCGCGTGGCCAATGAGAAGATGCCACATGGTGGCAAAGAGGTCAGGCTAGCCGGAGGTAAGTTGAGAAAATTTTCCAAGAAGGTTGGTGGAGGCGCAAGGGAAAATTTTGGGCCTACAGGCCCGAAGGAGGGGAAAAGTTAACAAGGCGGAGGCAGGGAGAAATTTGGGCACTTAGCCCTTGTTGGGGTGAAAGTCAAAAAATCAAAGATTGGCGAGGCATGGAAGAAGATTTGGAAATTTTCCCAAAGGCCCTCTGAGAAATAGGGATGCAAATGTAAACATTAAGTGGCAGTCCCATCCGAGGAATTTTGAAGGTTTTTTGCCAAAATGTCCAAAAAATAGCGAAGGAGCTAGCCCGTGGGGAACCCGCCGGGAAGGAAAGGGTTCCTGGAGGCAAGGGGGGGAAAAGTGAAATTTTATCCCACAGATGAATAAGGGGATGACACGTGGCAGTGGCGGAGAGAGGGCGTGGGGGTTTTTGGGGAATTTTTCCCAATGTAAAATCAAAGGAGTAAAAGGTAGGTTTAGCCCGCGATCCCATCAGCAAATTGGAAGTCGACACATGTCCCGAAGCGATGGAGGTGCGGAGCCTTTTGGGAAAAAATTTCAAAAGGGAAAATTTTAAAGTTTGATCCCACCGACCTAATTTTGACCCTGTTTTTCACCATTTTTGCCCTAAATCTTCAGAGGGGCATATCTTTTGATCCATAGCTCAGTTTTTCATGTTATTTATATCATTGGAAATCTGGTGAAATTCTCTACATGTTGGAGGGTTAAATTTTAAATTTTGATGGAGATTTGTGGGATAAAAATTGGAAAACATCTCTGGCATGCAAAAAATGTAGAAAATGCCCCCAACCACCAAAATTAATGAAGTATGGGCTTCTTCTTGCTCTGCAGAGCAATGTACTTTGGTGTATGGGTTTGTCCATGAAGCCCATCACTTTGCAGGTGAGATTGAAGGGATTTTTCGATGGTTGGAGTTTCAAATTGATTTTCCCACGTTTTCCACATTTCTTTCATTTTGTTCAATGGTTAAAAGCCAGATTTGGCTCATTTGTAAAGGTTGTTCATCATTCTTCTCTGCCTCTCCCTTCTTTTCTTCCCCAGGGTTGAAAATGGAGTTTGAACCTCCTCCCTTGCTCTGTAATGGTGTTTTTTTCCTCTTACCAGTAAAATGATGTTTTGTGCAAACTTCTGGAGCAATAAAAAATGTGTTTTGTGATGCATTTGTCCATCCTTGCTCAGTTTTGTTTGTCTTCTTCTTGCCTCTCTTCATTGCAAGTATTTGTGCATGTTTGAATGTTCATTGCAAGTTTTGGAGCTTTGTTCATGGAGTTTTGGAACATTTTTTGTGTTAAATTTATCCTTGGTTTTGTGATGCACTTGTCCATCCTTTCCATTGCTCACCTCTTCTTGTTCCATGGACAGTTTTGATAGATGTTCAACATTTTCCTTCTCTGGTGTATCACCATTTTAGTTTAGGCTCTATATTTTCCCTCTTTTCTCTCTCTCTCTATATCTCCTTGGCATATTTAGATTAGGATTCGATTAGCTTTCATGCACTAGAATAGCTTGTGGCAGGTAGTTTAGGAAGAGGAACCAACCTTCTCTGGAGAGCTTTCTCCATTTGCAAAGGTCCCACACTTTGGGAAAGCTCAATGTTGTGTATTCACACCAAATGACATTTCCTTAGAAAAGTAGATCCATAGGTCATTTTGGGGGTGCTGTGAATTTGCACTAACAATTACATCATGAAATAAGTCACCGAAATGCGTGTATCATACTAAAGGTGCCCCAAGACAAGGTATCGAAACAATAGGTGATACTGTAGAATTAAGTGATAAGGGAACCAAAGGATTCACTTCCTATGGACATATAATTTGTAGGAGTAGGCTTGCAAGGACAAAGAAGTTAAGTGATAGGGAGAAAGGGGCTCATGTCCTATGGACAAATGACCTTCATGTTCTATGTTTTTGGATTGAGTCTGCGAGGGATTACTTGTTTGTAAGGATTTGGGGTTCTCAAAATGAGGCATTTTGTCAAAAAATGTGATAATGTTGCTAAAAATAATTGTTGGTATTGAAAAGGATGTGATAGCTAGTGATTTAGGAAGATAGTCGGTGATTATGGTGAATCACTACCGATTGAAAGAATCATCGGTGATTCTAGTGTGAAAATTCTGTGGGCTATAAATACCCGACCGTTTTGGGAATAGTTCATTTTTGTGATTACGATTTAGGAGACAGAATTTGAGTGATAAAAGAGTGATTTTAGAGAAATGGCAGTGGCAGGATCATCTAACATGTAGAGGAGGCCTACTCGGGTAGAGGTAGGTCCTTAATCTTGTTATTTTTGTTTGCTTTTAGCTAGTTTTTTTTTTTTCATTTTTCACGCCCATACAGAGGGCTTGTTTTGAAAATATTCAAAATCACCAGTGATCAAATGGATCACCATAGATTTAGTTGGATTGTTAGCGATCTAGAGTAATTTGTAAGTGATCGATAGTTTTTATAAATTTTTGATGAAAATTGATTCTAATCCATGTTTTCGTGTTTTTTGAATACAGGTGAAGGCCAAGTTGACCATTAGGCATAGGATTTTAGTGATTCTATATGAGGTGAGGGAGGATATGTTAGATGAGGATTGGACATAGGTAGATTCAATGGATTTTATGGGGATGTGTGATTTTAGATGCATCCATATGTATAAGGGATTATTGTTGGTGTTGATAGAGAGGTGGGATCCTACCACTTATACTTTTTAGTTGCTGACGGGTGAGATCATGATCACCCTGGAGGATGTCCACAGGTTCACCAAGTTACCATTCTAGGTGGAGGGAATTTATTACATTGATGATATTGAGAGGGTTGAGATCATGAGGAATTTTTATGGGGAGGATGGTGAGGATGTGATATACGCTGCGAGTGGGTTCTATTATCAAATCCTCTATTCGACAGAGAGGGAGGGTCGATTTCAGATGATGATGATGATCATGGGGATTTCATGTTTTTGGTAGTGGTCAGTTTTTCATGGATGATGACGAGGGTTTTTGTATAGATGATGGAGCATCGTAGAATTTTTGCATGGTCCCCTACATTTCTAGCACAAATTTACAAGGAGTTATGGGCTTGTAGGGTCCATATGTGATTTAGGATTGATGTTGCTTTCTTACTACATTGTTGGAATTTTGAGCATATTTCTATTACTCATCTTCATGGTTTAACACGGGGAGGCGTGGATATGATTGGGGGATAAGCAGGATTTTTGAGATGGCGTATTGGTGTCAGATGATCTAGAGGAGTTTAGAAGGAGGCTTATTATAGAAATCTTCTCATAGGTTTACAAGTTGGTGATGTATTGTAGAGGCCTTATATTGGATTTCTAGTGTGGGTCGAACATGAGAGATGGTTGAATGTCACTCAACAAGAGTTATGGGTGTAGGGCTAACGAGGTGGAGAGTGGGAGCTTATTCATTTTGGTAGTGTTAGACAACAGTTTGGTTTGATAAAGGATGTGCCTGAGGTTCTAATACCATACAGACAGGATGATGGGGATTTTGATACTCCCAAGGTAGCGCTTTGGTTATATTATGTTATGCCTGATAAGGAGGGAGTCATGGGTATGTATGAGCATGGGGACATGGTGTTGATAGATGATACTATTGTGACTACGGGTTATGTGACATGGTGGATTGGGGCATATGTCAAGTGAGATGCATCACATCTAGTTTGGAGAGGTAGGAGGGTGTGGGACTAAGTAGATTAGGTGCATGAGGTGGTTGACGTTAGTGATGATGAGGAGGATGGATATAGGGAAGCCTTGGAGGCTACTATTGCATAGTTGACAGCCGAAAATGCCATAGTGGAGACAGAGAGAGATAGTTTAAGGGTGGAGAGGGATGATTCGATTAGAGTGATGGTTAGCCTGATCAGAGAGAGGGATGGACTTATGGTTGAGCATGATATTTTGAGGTAGTAGCTATCACAGGCTAAGACTGATCGGGATATATATAGACAACACTGGGAGACCTTGAGGTGAGATCTCGAGATCACAGAGGAATCATTGTCAAAATATGAGCTAGTAGCTTGGGCTCAGGACAGTGGTCATATGGGACCACCTGAGATAGTGATTTTGGATCACTATAATTCAGTCCGGGAGGAGCTATCCTATTACAAGCATTTAGTGATACAGAACCTACCCCTAGAACTTCGATATGTGGAGCATCAAGCTCAACAAATATTAGTTCCTAGTGTTAACACAATGAGTGTTGGTCAACCACCTCAAGGCCTAGATAGAGGGGGGCTAGATAAAAAGAGGGTGTTGACATTGGTGCATAGGGTATAGGTGATCAAGGTGCTCAGGGGAGCATCGTTCATGGTAGTAAGTTATTTTTGGTGTTGATTTTACTAGATGATGTATGATGTAGTGTATTTAATATATGCGACTCTTTTTATGAAGCCTATATTCGATATATATATTTTTATATACAAAGGTCATGAGACTCTTAAACATGTATATAGATTTTGGATATATATATATATATATATATATATATATATGTTGGTGGGTTTGATTCTAGACTCATGTTTTGATTATTGTGGTGTGATTTAATTATATATAATTACTAATGGTTCTAGATTGGTTTTAATATTATATGGATGTTATTTATTATGTGGATTTCACGTTTTGATTGTTTTGAAGGGATTTTTTTAAGTTTATGGTAACAACTCTAAATGTTTTCCAAAATATTCACTAATCATAGATAGGAATAAATGTGAAAAGATTACTTTATGTTGGATTTTATAAATACATGATAGTAAATTGTAGTAACATAGGCTCTTGCACTTTTAGCCTTTATAAATGTTAACATATGAATATCAATGGTTAGAGATAATTGAAATCTAGGATATTAATGGAATGAAATGTATACCTTATTTGAAGGCAAGAAGGGTAAACATATGTGAATTGTGCGGGAGTATAGGTTCTCCTCTTAATAGTTTCATAAGGACAATGCCCCAGATATATATATATTTTTATTCTTTTTGATGTAAAATAATTGATGCGAGAATTTTTATTTGATGGGAAAGATGATCAATGTGGGAAGATTTCTTAGGATGTTTGTGGATATTTTGAATTCTTGAAGGTTGATTGACGTGGGAAGCCTTTTTATAGGTAGTCGTCCTTCGAGGGAGTGGTCTACAATTTTTGACATTTTTAATTTGGATAACAGTCCTTCAAGGGAGTGGTCTATGATTTTTGATAGGTAGTTTTCCTTCGAGGGATCAGTTTACATATTTTTGATAATATGTTTTTTTCTAGTTTTCCTCGAGGGACTAGTCTATTGACATGATGTATCCATGTATATTTTAATTTTTTTATACTAAGGGCAAGCCTTACGAGACCATTCCAAGGAGGAGAAAATATATGTGCACAGACCACACATGTTGTCCCCGTCATATGTTTTTTAGATGGTAGAAAAGGTGGATGGTTGTAATGATTGTTGGGTTCCTACTAAGTAGGAACTTATCCATGAGATAAATATGCGACGAATAACACCATGGTGGTCATCTTTAAGGTTATTTAAGGATAGTGATGGAAAATGACATACTTTCAAATCAGTATAATGATCAGATGGTGATTTTAATGGATGAAGTTAATATTTTAATGAAACTATTGTTAGGGTAGTAAAAAATGTTAATAGAAAGTTCGTAAGTGCAAGATGTTCAAGGGTTCAATTTTAGGTGTACCATTAAGGGAGGCTAATCAATAAGCTTCCAACCCATATTTGTGATTTATGATATATGGACCGATCCAGTTAGGGTAAAACTTTCCACATTTACTCCTTTCTAGAGTTGTGACATTTTTATTTTCTTTTAAGACCAGGTCATCGATGCTAATTTTGAGTTCTTTTATATGTTTGGTATACATGCATTTGATTTTCTCTTGATAGATGTGATGATGTTCAAGGATTTTTAAGCATTTTTCATCTAATAGTTCTTGTAGACACCTATAATTACACCTAAGCAATTTAAATACATTAAATTACGCTAATTATGTCCTTTCCCACAAATTGATGACATATTGTCAATAGTGCTCATCTTCTCTTCCATTTTCGTTAATTGATTACATTAAGCTAGTTAATTAAGTTACCTATCCAACACGTACCCTCATTTACGACCCTTCATTAATCAACACCTTTTATCTAGCCTAATTAATTATTATTAATTAATTAGCCTCCCTTCTCATTAAATCAATAAATCACTATTCAATTGGTTTAACTCCCTCCTAATAGTCAAAATCACACTAATATCCATCTAAAAGCTTATAAAAGCTTGCAGATGTATTAATTAGACATCTTGATTAATTAATACAACCCCTTTATCCACATGAGCCACTTGAGGACAAACTAAACCCTCCTAAAGTTAACTCAACCCCATCTAAACCCCCCTTATCCATAACTAACTCTACATCTCCATTTGTCCCACATTCATGAGGATGTGTTGAATCCTTTATCCTTTGGGCTATATAAAGAGCCCTCCTCCTACTTCTACACTTACACCTAAAATCTCTCAAGAGACAAAATTAAGCACATAGTTTCATACTAATAGCCTTTTGTCATTCTTGAGCCCTCCATCCTCCATTCTTGAATAGCTAAACCTCACACCCAAGCATCCATTGAAGGATCAAAGAAAGAAATATAATTTGATTGCCATTTGCACTATTTAGGTCCATTTTAAATGTTTAATTAGGCAATTAAGGGGAATAGAGTTCATGAATTTACATTGTTGTTTTGATTATATTCAAATTTATTAATGTTAAGGGTAGGACTTGCTCATTTCTTCATCATGATGGTGTAATTTCTCATTTTTAGCTAGGTTAGGAAGCTATTTTTAGGTGGTAGTTTCCTTTCTCTAAATTTGGTTAAATTTATAGAAACACTTGCACACATTTGGAATTTTAGTTTAAGTTTCATTGTTTTGGCTAACTTTTTGATATGCACATGTAGTAATTAATGTCCATTTCTTGGAATTTTTGCTCATTTGATATGTGTAACTTCATGTTCATAGCCTTCATTTTAATGGGTTATTTCCATTCTTAAGCTAACTTGTCAAAAATTGAGATATTGTGAGTTTTCTTGTGTTTGCTATCGTATTTTTGTTACAAGTCTAGTGCAGGCACGATTTTAGGGGCGCAGGTGTGATTTTAATGGCACAGGTGTGGTTTTCGAGGTGCACACATCTCTCTAGTGGCACAGGTGTATTGTTAAAACATGTCACTCTATTTTCCGACCTCTGGCGCATGCGCACTAACCCTGGCACACACACCCTAACCAGCACACAGGTGCACTAACCCAGGCGCAGGCATCATTTTGTACTGTAATTTCACTACATACTAAAACCTATCAGATCGGCACACATGCCCTAACTAGGGTGCACATGCGGTTTTAGTGGCGCAGGCACATTTTTTTGGTAATGCGGTTATTCTGTCTATTTTTCTCAAAGTAGTGCATACACTGTTTTTATGGTGCACACACCTCTCTGGTGGTGCAGGCATTTAGTGAATCTAAAAATACCACAAAGTGGTGTAGGTACTGATTTAGTGGTGCAGGCACTGTTTTCGTGGTGCACACATCTCTCAAGTGGCGCAGGTACACTATGAGCTGAAAATAACCTTAGGTGGTGCAAACGCCCTAACCTATGCACATGCACTGAAAAAGGGACGAAGGTGTCCTTTTGCATTTTTTGAGATTAAATTGTTGATGTGCTAACATTCTTGCAGGTTTATCTAATAATATATTTGTCTTTGCAGGTTGTTTCTACATGTTTGTATTTGATTAGGTGATATTTTGTATTGTTTACTTATAGGAAAAAGGATAGCGTATGTTCTTCCCTCATGTCCCTTGGGATGATCTTGGGAATCAGAAATGATTCTTAAATCATTTTAATGCTTTGAGATTGCTAAGAGTATTTGAGTTAGAATTGGTTAATTTGGCATAGTTGAATTAAAGTGTTTTTCCATTTGTTATCCTTTGGGATTTGTGAAGACATCACGTATGCTCTTCTCTTGCGTCCTTGGACGATCTGGAGAATCAGAAATTATGCCTTCTCTTTTTTGATGGAAAACTACTAAAAATCATCATACAGGACCAAAATGCTTGTCAAAGAATAGAGGAATCGATTCAAAAGTTAGAAAACTACTAATATAGTTGTTATACAGGTTGCCAAACGATGTTCGAGCAAACCACATATAATCAAAAAAGATAAAAAGAAAAACATATTCAAAACATTGTATTACAAGTTTCAGAAAAGGGTACGTCCCTCTTCGCTCAACTGGAACATAACCCCTTTGGCATAATGCCTTAAGCTACAACAATGGGGGTGGTTCCAGGAACCCCAAAGTAGTCCACGCAAGAGGGAACCTTGTGGACAAAATGGGAAGTGCTCCACACTACCTATCTGACTAGTAAATCCTTTGTGAGTTAGAGTTACAAGTTGTCCCTACGCAACCCTTTTAAGTACACATTTGGATGCATTTATTGCCCACTCTGCTTGAAGGGGGAAAATTTGAGATACTCCCAAGATAGTCGAGACTATTTGGGTAAATCATCCCACTCGTGGATAATATTTGTAGCACCTATGACAAGAGAACCACCCAGGAAAATATACTTTGGCCAGGATATCACTTTGACCATTCTAAAAACAATGTTGAGTTGTGAAACATGGGAAGCGTTACTCTCGCTTAGTTTTTACATGCCTTAGGGTGAGGCAAAACTCTACCAAAGTGAGGCTAGCATTTTTCATCTTTTTGTTGATTTGCTTCCTTCACATTCTTTTGACTCTTTGTTGATCCGAAGAAGGGTGACTACCTTTGTGTTACCAATCGACTGTTTCTCTCACTTTTATGTCCGTTTACACCCATCCATGTTTGCGGCTGGGTTAGTTAAATGTCTAAAGTGTGCAGAGGCATTTTCATGTCATTGGTAGCCATTGTGATCTTAATACCCATGTCAAAATTGTCATTGTAGTTAGGCATGGTTCATCACCGCGGGCTTCCTTAGAAGAGTTAGCTTGTTTGTATTGTATCACTACAATTTTGATATTTACGTCTTGTTTCTTGTAAACTTGACATAAATATCTATATTGTAAGGTTACGCTACACACATTTTTTAACTATTCCTAGCTATACTTTGAGATTTTTAGTTCGATTCTATTATTACCTCGATTTCAAATAGCGCTAGGTGTTACCATTTGTGTGTGTTATATCAATAACACCTTGATATCAATACTTCACTTTCTCACAAAGTGGGTTAAAATATCTTGGTGATATTGTTGTGTCATTCGTAAATTGTAACTGGCACTTTTTGAGATATAGGTCTTAATCGAGTTTGAGCTCACTCATCGTATTTCTTGATTGGGAGGTTGCATTGATTTCTTGTATGTACTTACGTTTTCTTCATTCCCTTGAACTTGGCATAAGTGAAGACATCTTATTAATCATCTTGCGACACGAAACTACTTTTTGAAACGTAGTCTAGGAGGTACTTCATTTAAGCGGGTTTTGGTACCAAACGCTTGTATCACTGGTGATTTATCACTCTATCACATTGGTATTCTCACATTGTTGACTTATTCATACTCTTAACAAATACATCTTGAATTTCACTTAGGGGAAGTCACTAAGCTTTGAACACATTTACAACTTACCCTAGTGAAACTATCATGAAAACAAGGCTCCTAAAACACATCTATGGTTAAAGAAACAGACATACGAGGAACAACAAGTGCAAGCTTGGGAAACCTCTAACAGACAAGGTTCAAACCCCTTCATTGGACACGACCTAGGACCGCTATTTTCGGCAGAAAAGGAAACAGAAGAGATGGTCAATCATAGTGGAAATGAATTAGAATCTCCACATGTAGACTTCAATTTTGACCCCACTCTACTAGATGAATTTCTTCTTAGAAATAAAGACAGAGTGTTGGCACAGGTCATAGAACTAGGGACCAAATTTCCCATCGAGAATTAAATAATAATACCTACAAATAATGCTACTGAGGAAGAATGTCCCCTTATTAATATGGAAGATATTTTAATGCATGGACAAGCTTCTACCTCTTACGTAGAAAATGATAAAGTGGTTGGGCATAGAATTCCCTTTATCAAAGTGCCACGAAGAAACAAGATATAACATGAGATGGGTGAAGAACCTCCACAATGCAAAGAGGAGGAACCTTTAGAAGAAGAAGCTACAAACCAAGCCACAATCCAACAAAAAATAAGTAACCTAAGCTGATAACTAGCTTTGCTTACTTCCCATGTATAGAAAGACGCAAACAAAAATGTTCAAAAGTTGAGGCCAAAGGTTAAGATCAATGAACTCATCGGGAAAACCAAGGAGAAAAAGACATAGGGTATCATTGTGTTTACATCCCTGCTTCTCCCACTAAAGAACAATTTCTCACACAAGAAGTGCAGTCTATGAAAGCAATGCTTGCGAGCTTACAAGAGAGCAATATAAGGAGCATTAGGAAATATCAATATGAAGAATTATGCCCCTATCCTTTTGACAAGACAATGACCCTTCAACCCTTTCCAAACAAATTTGATATGCCAAAGTTCAAAAAATGTAAAGGGAAAGGACACCCAAGGGATCATGTTAAATATTTCTACATGGCATGTCAAGAGGTGTCTTATAGTGACAGTTACCTCATCAAAAAATTTCCCAAGAGTCTCGAAGGTCAAGAATAAGAGTGGTTTACACGCTTACCACGAGGATCAATTTTCACCTGGCCAGAATTGGCAGAAAGATTCGTGTGCCACTTCTCGTATAACATAGAGAGTGATGTCACCATAGAAAACTTGTGTGGCACCAAGCAACACCCAAATGAGACCTTTGCTAGCTACCTCCAATGGTGGAGAGGGATAGCTAGTTGCTTCCCTTACACTTTCCCTGAAAAGTAGCTGGTCAGTATTTTCGTTTCCGATCTCAACCTGGATATAGCTTTCCACCTCCAAATGCATTGTTCTGTACTTTTGAGGAGGTTATAAAGAAAGGGACTCAGATAGAAAATGCTCTCATTTCCAAAGGCACCCTCAAAATGCAATCTAAAGACAACCAAAGTGTCAAACCCGCAGAAAAGCCGAAGATCTTTAACAAAAACAAAAATGTGGTGGGAGATGGAATCACTGATTCCAAACGTGTTCAAATGGTCCAAACTGGTTAACCTTTTAAACTGACCAAGGGCCCAATTCAATCACCACCAAAATGAATAACATTCACCTCTCTCAATGAAGCATTTTTAGTCATACTAAAATAGTCGTATGCGGCCCACATGATGACCTATCCTACAATGCAACCATTTGATGACAACACTTCGAAACCTTCATGGTATAAGGAGCATGAATATTGTGAAATGCATCACATTAAAGGACATAAGATAGATAAATGTCTGTGGCTTTGCCATTATATTCAGGACCTCATTGACAATGGGGAGATAGAGGTGGATAACCCTAGCAAAACACAAACACCTAACAAGAAAATGGGGATTTATAAAGAACCATTCCCCAAGCACGATAAGTCCTAAACGACAAATCCATATTAGGGAGAGTCATCCCAAACTTGTAAATCCATGAATTACTTGTATACCAAAAGAGATAACAATCATTACAATTCACTTATTGGATGTATTCGCTCTCCTGCTGACCATATCAATACCATCCGGATCAAGGGAAAGGAATGCGCTATGGTAATAAGGTGTGCCCACCTCATGATTTCGGAACCTTCTCCGTTGACCCTGCACACTAGTAAATATAACCTTTTAGAACAACTTGAAAAGACGTCTACAAAGATTTTGATCTTAGATATTCTCAAGATATTCAATGTGCATAAAGACATTTTGTACCAAACTCTTCAGGGGTCGATAGTGCCTTTAGAAGTTGATCTTGCACACCTTCAAGCTCCAGTGGCAAACATCGCACTGAGTGAACATCTCTCTTTCAACCATAGGGGAATCCCTACTGAGAACCCAGCACATAATCTTCCCTTATACATTGAAGTAGTTATCACCCACAGGAAAATCAAACGGGTGCTTGTGGATAACGGATCCGGGTTGAACATCTACACGCTTAAGTTGGTCAAACATTTGGGACATACATAGGAAGATCTTGAGTCCCATATTATCACCATCACCGCATATGACAACACAGAAAGGGAATCAGTAGGGACCATCACGCTACCTATGGAGGTGGGTCCCACTTTCCATTAAACAAAGTTTCATGTCCTAGACTTGGAACTTCCATTTAACATGCTTCTAGGCCGACCATGGATTCATGCCATGCAGGCCGTGCCATCAACGTTTCATCAATGCATTAAGTTGAAGCATGAGGGACATACGGTTACAATACCAGGAAATTCATATCCCTTTACTCATTGTAGAGCTCTTAATAGCTTTACATGAAAAGGTACATATGCATGTCCCTCCGCAGATATAGTTGTCCCCCTCCAGTATGAGGCCATGGAATCCTGGGTGGATTCAGATTCTCTTAGTTCTTGCACTCATGGGGCTTCTACTTCAACATCTCCATTCGAGTCATGGGAGATGAAAATTATGGAATATGGCTGCGGGGAGTATAATTTACAACAAGCACTCTTGGTTTCAAACCTCTCATTGTCATCCAAGACTAGAGGTCGACCCAACTACTGCTTTAGGAGACCTAGAGAGGAACACACTGTTGGGTCATTCCTACCTAGAGGCTTGTTAGCTAAGGAGAAATTGATTGATCTACCTACAACTTGAGTCCCTAAGGATATTCATCCATCCTATTATCGAACCCCGGAATAAGAAAAATCTAGTAAACTGATGTACTCTATGGGCTACAAGGGCCTAGGATGTGGAAGGAACAAACAATGACAAAGAGAACCAATCCCTCTTCCACATTTCAAGATAGAAAGATATGGCATTGGGATTTTACCTTATGGAGCACACCCCAACGATCAAGATATGACTTTTTCTTAGCATGAGGATAGCTCCGACTATCTAGATAGCGATACGGATTCCCATTGTAGCCAATATGAGGATCTGGCCTCCATGAAACTTTCCATGAACAACATTGTCCTGACATTAACCCCCATAGAACCAACCCTTGACCTTGTATACCCTTCCCTTGTTGAATTGGACCAACAATGTCACGTGCTACTAGATTTATTTGAGAATGACAAGGCTATTACAGAGTTCATGGGCATAAAGGATACAATTCCCATTGGAGATCACAAGAAAGGTTCTTTTATCGACTTAGACACCTGCACCTACTTCGGCAAGGAGGTTGAACTTCATGGTTAGAAAAAATTAAAGAAAAGCGAGGGAAAAAGTTCTAAAGAAAATCCTCATCACAAATCAAATTCCAAGTCACATAGTGAAAACCTCTTTGAGGCACTGGCTGACAAACAAATAAGAAAATCAAAGGACAAACAAAGTGACCACACTAAGGATGAAAATATCATGGAGACATCATTGGATGAATATCCCAACCTTCCTCCTAATCCTACACGTATGGAGGATTTATCAAAATTGTTAGTCGAAGAAACTATTGATGTCAATATTAGTACTAAAGAAGATCCCAAGATAGTGAAATTGGGGGCATCACTCTCAGCTAGAGAACAAAAGACGTTCTCTACGCTGCTGCGAGAGTTTATTGATGTGTTCACATTGTCTTACAAAGACATTCCCAGCTTAGATCCAACTTTGGTCATGCACAACCTAGTTGTGCATGTAGACGCTAAGCCTATCAAACAAAAACTCTGAAAGATCCACCCAAGAGTGGCTTTGTTGGTTAAAGAAGAGTTGGAAATATTTCTCGCAGCAGGATTCATCAAACCAATTGATTACTCTGAATGGATATCGAACATTGTTCCTGTCTAGAAGAAACCTATTGGTATCTAAATCTGCATAGATTTTAAGGACATCAATAAGGCTTTCCCTAAAGATGATTTTCCATTTCCCAACATTGATATGATTGTTGACTCAACAGCAAGATACAAAATGATATCACTCATGGATGGCTTTTCAGGATATAATCAAATTAAGATCACTGAAGAAGACCAACAAAAAATAGCTTTTACGACTCCTTGGGGCACCTTCTACTATCAGGTGACTCCATTTGTCCTTAAGAATACAGGAGCTACCTATCAGTGGGCCATGACAGTGATTTTTCATGATATGATTCATGATATCATGGAGGACTATGTAGATGATATCCTGGGAAAGTCCAAAACAAGAGAGGATCACCTTGTTATTTTGTGGCATATCTTTGAACGCCTGCGTGAATATAAAGTTAGGTTGAATCCAAAGAAATGTGTCTTCAGTGTGTTATCTGGGAAACTATTGGGCTTCATTGTGTCAAGATGAGGTATTGAGGTAGACCTTGCTAAAGTGTCTGCTATCACTGAAATGCCTCCACCTGAGAATATCAAACAACTACGCAACTTACAGGGGAAAATTCAAGCCATTCACTGCTTCATCTCCCATCTTGTAGATAAATGTCACTCAATTATCCATTTGCTTAAAAAGGATGTCACTTTCATCTAGGGACCCGAGCAACAGCAAGCATTTTCTTTGCTTAAACAATACTTGGCTAATCCACCTATCCTCATGCCTCCCACTCCGGGAGAACCACTCTTGCTCTATATTTCCACTACACAGTTTGTTATTGGTGTACTACTCACCCAATACGACCTTAGACATAAGGATAAAGTGGTGTACTATCTGAGTCACACCCTCATCACCTATGAGCTTAATTATCCTCAAATTGAAAAGGCTTGCCTGGCCATTGTTTTTACTTTTCAAAAACTTCGCCATTACCTGCTAAATACTAAGACCAAGCTCATATCCAAGGTTGACCCACTCAAGTATTTATTGTCCAAACCCGCCCTCACCTGTAGAATGGCTAATTGGATCATTCTACTCAGTGAGTTTGACATAGAAATTGTCCATCAAAAATCAGTTAAAGGACAAGTACTTACAAACCAACTAGCGGAAGCACCTTTACAAAGCACATAACCTTTAAATCTAGATCTATCAGATGCTTCCTTGCTCTAAATTGAAGAATCTATCATATGGCAGATACATTTTGATGGATTCTTTAGGTTTCATGGTTCAGGTGTAGGAGTGGTCTTGATTACTCCTTCTGGTGATCTGATACCATAGGATTTTCGCCTGACCTTCCCTTGCACAAACAACATTATAGAATATGAGGTACTCATTGCAGGGATGAAACTAGCCATCAAGTGGAATGTTCATCATGTTAAGGTTGTAAGTGATTCACAGTTAATCATCAAATATGTTAGTGATGAATATAAGGTTAAGGATGAAAAGCTCATACCTTACAAAAAGTTAGTGGAAACTCTAAAGGAGTATTTTATGCGCATCACCTTTGAGAAAATCCCAAGAGCACAGAAAAGATCGGCAGATGCCATGGTAACGGTAGGGTCTATGCTTCGTATTCCACCAGGAAATAATGATATGCCATTCTTCTTCAAAAATCTACGCTAGCCCGCATATTACATACTGGAATCTTACCTAGCTTGTGAGGTTGTTGGTCCCCATTCCCCTTGGTATGAACCCATCTTCACCTATCTTAAGAATGGTACATTTCCTCCCAATATCTCCTGTTCTAAAAATCAAAGCCTGATTCACCAGATAGCCCATTACACCCTTTTAAGAGGTACACTTTATCGTTGTGGCTATGATGGGAATCTATTACGCTATCTGGATGTGATGGAGTCAATCAAGGAAATCAAAGAAGTGCACGAAGGGGTATGCGGAGCACATATAAACGGAATGGTCTTAGCTAAGAAAATGTTGAGAGTAGGTTACTATTGGCCTACCATGGAAACTGATTGTTGCAATTATGTTAGAAAATGTGTGTTTTTCCAAAAGTACAGAAATTTCATTCATGCTTCATCGCAACCATTGCAACCTATCACTACCCCATGCCCATTCTCCAAGTGGGGACTTGATCTAATAGGAAAACTCACTCCTACCTCATCTGATGGTCATACACATATCATCGCAGCTACAGAATATTTTACAAAATTGGTGGAGGTTGTCCCTTTAACCTATGTCACAGGAGCACAAATTTCTAAGTTTATCATGAATCACATCATTTGTTAATATGGTATTCCCGCAGCCATTGTTACAGATAATGGGAAGTCATTTAAGAACAAAATTGTGAAAGGTATTTGCCAACGATTCCAAATTAGATTAAAATGGTCCATGCCATATTACCCTTTGGGTAATGGACAAGCTAAGGTAACCAACAAGACTCTGGTAAGGATAATGGAGAAGATGGTTAGCAAAATAGGTCGAAACTGGCACCTACAAATCCATCCAGCCCTTTTGGCTTACCGAACATCCATTCGTACTCTTACGGGTGTGACACCATATTCCTTAGTGTTCGGGATAGAATCTATCATCCCTTTAGAGATCAAACTTCCGTCCCTGAGAATCTCTCTTTGGGACTATCTGGATAAGGATGAAGATTATCAAGTGGCAAGACTGGCTGAGTTAGAGCTACTAGATGAGAGGCACATTCGTGCTCTTAATCACCTGAAAGTGTATCAACACAGAGTCTCCAGAAACTACAACAAGAGAATCATCCCTCATCAGTTTGAGGTTGGTGATTTAGTCATAAAGGAGAACCAGTTCAACACCAGAGTAGAGCGAGAAAAGAAAGGGAAGTTCGAACCACATTGGTTAGGACCCTATGTCATAGTTTCCAAGTACAGCACAGGGGCATACAAACTGGCTCACCCTAATGGTGATGAGTTCCGGGAGCCCATGAACGCCATACATCTTAAGCAGTTCTATGCTTAAACCTGGCACAAGGTAGTTAAAAATCAAAAATACAAAAAAATTGAAAACATCAAAAAAAAAGAGAAAACAGGTCATCCACTAGTGAAAACCATGGAATTATGGCACTTTGGACAAGTCCTTGGGTGAAAACCAGTTTCCGACGCCTCAGGAGGGTTCGTTGTTCACAAGCATCCTGCATCATGAGAGTAGTGTTCTTTGGCCTAGACTTGGTTCTACCTTTGAGATTCCCTGTGCGCACCATCTTGTCAAGCCTTGATATGGCTTTGCCTTCTTCTGTTCGTTTGTAAGGGGTATGGTCTTTTGCTATCTCCCATCTTACGCTGGGGGAAACTCAACTACTTCCCCTTCTTATTCATAAATGTGTGGCTTCTGCCCTTGTATATTCCCCATCTAACGCTGGGGGCATCCACTCTTTCTTGGTTACCTACACATAGCTCTAGAAAACCGTTAGAAAACACCAAAAATGATAGAAAATTGTTTCGGAAAAACCTAAAACAATGGAAAATTGTTTCACAAAACACAAAAACAATACAAAATTGTTTTGCAAAAAACCTAAACAATAGAAAATTGGTGCATGAAAACACATCTTACAAAAACATTTACTTGCATTGTCTTGTTTCCTTGCTTTTCTTGTTGCTTGTATAGTGTTTTGCATTCTTGCTTTTTGGGTTGTTTGTTGCTTGGGTGTACTTTGTTAGGATTCAACTTTTCTTGGTTAGATTAGATTTATTCTTTCTTGTGCATATTGTGATATGTTTTTTCATGTCAATAAATTTTGGGAAATCATGATGTAATGTGTTCATTCATTATGTTCTTTCTTAAACATTTGATTGTGTTTGTTACATGTTGATAAAGCATGGTGAATCATGGTGTATTACATTAATTCATGGTGTTCTTTGTTAGCATTTGGTTGTGTTTATCGCATGTGCTCTATTTTTTTATCATTCACATCACATCACCATCATTATCATCACATCTAACATCATCTATAGATCATATATAAACAAAATGCTAAGTTTTACATCATGCATGTATGCTAAGCTAATCATCACATATTGTATCATCAATGGGGGCAAGAGGGGTTACGCATAATCAAAAATCTATCCCCCCCACACAAATATCATCATATCATCCCATCCATATACATCTACAATAACACATGTGAAATACATTTGATATCATCTAAGGATCTATCATCTAACATCCACAGCACATGTATACATCAAACATTGAAATCTGACACATACAAAGTATAAAATCAGATAACATCATAATGCATCCATAAGTGTTGAATCAAAACATGCAGCATGCAATGAGAATCAATGTATGCCCACTCATGTCATAACGCATCCATAAGTGTTGAATCAAACAAACGCACCAAGCAATGAGAATCAACATAGAGTTATTTCTGGAAAAGGTATTTCACATGCATCAGAGTACAAAAACAATAAAATACATCATCTCCTAACCATGTGTATCTAAGCCAAAAACAAAGTAATCCTCATATATATACATGTGCGTCAAATATACATCTATATCAAAAATGGATACAAGTCAGTGCTCTATATCAAAAATGCCTTCAGTTGAGGCGTACAAAGATGATACATCAAAAATGTTTGTACACATACATACAATGTCCAAATAGGTACTCAATACAAATACATCATTGATACACAATGCCATTAAAAAGGGGCATGTATATGAAAGAATCAAGCCTTCATCATGATGCATCATCATAATACATATACAAGAATGTACATCAAAATCATCCTTCATAAGAGGCATACATATAAAAGAATATATAAAAAAAAAATGTGGCTCTCACCCACAGCTCTCGCCCTCGTCGAGGCTCCCAGATCTATCCTCTAAACAATGGAGCACTACAGGCTGGGATGGTACTGGTCTGGCCGGCTTCTCTAGTAATTGTTATCTCACTAATCTAGTTGAATGGCCTGATCTCCGTGATCGAGAGCCTAATACACTCGACCCTGAAAAATGTGGCAGTGCCACTCTCTACTCTGGCATAACCACTCTATAATAAGTAGTCTTGTAAAAGAGGGCCTTACCACCAAGCCTGGTGGCGTAACATATCAAGTCCACATCTCTGGAGGCGAGTGTTTCCTGAAGGGAAGTATCTCACTCACCTGTCACTTGGCCCAGGTCTGCCTCGGCCTATCTAGAGGCAGCATCCTCTCAATCTCTCTCTATAGTCATGGCCTGCAGCTCAGTGTGGGCCTAGTCCCTCTATGCTAATAATGCATGTGATCGTGCATACACATGGTCTCTTTATGCAACGACCATGTGCACCTGTGATTAGGACTGATGAAGGAGGCTCAATATCTAATTCCCCTGTGTTGTTGTCTCTTAGATCTGGCTCCACCATGCTACTATGTCATCTCCTAGACTAACCTGGGCCCGAGCCTGATCTCGCTCTGACAGTAAAGTCACAATGTAAGCTCAGGCCTCATCGCACTCTGCTACGACCATCACACACTAGCCTCGAGCCTCATCTCTCTCCTCTCTGGCCGTGTCTCTCTCGGCTATGAGTTGTTGTACCTACACCTTTACTGTGGTTGTCTATGCCACTAGCTAGGAGGCTATGTGTGCCTCAGGGGCTGGTCCTTGAGGTGCTCTAGAAGACTATCCCTGCTCAAAAACCCTACCTCTGGGTGGCTACATGGCTTCCTGTACTAGGCCTTACGGCCTCGGTCCCTATTCCTATGGGGCACCCTGTCCATCATGTGGGATTCCATTAAAGGGATCCTCTGGGTCTAGCCCTATTGCCACTACTCGAGCTGTGTGCTCTGCCCCATGCCATATCTCCACAGGTGGGTGAATGCCTGCTGCCCAAGCCTCCTCTGGAATAGTGAGCCGCTGGGGTAATACTGTAGTATACCAAGCTGCATAATCAGCTATGGTCCCAGGGTCTCTCAACTGTCATAATGGGTCCCATACCTGTGGGACCACATGTGTGAAGCTCACCCTACCTTAGGCCACCAATATATGAGGCCCCATGGTCTACCTCTCTGAGTCCCTGCGTAAATGCCAAATATCTGGCTGGGGGACCCCCTGTACCCTGCCAAGTTGCCGCTAGCACCAGTCTACTCGGTATAAATCCATGATATAGCTATGGATGCTAATAAGAAAATGCTCCACCAAGCACATGCTGAGCTTTGTGGCATCCTCTGGCCACTAGAAGTGCCTGTATGGATGCCAAATGACGTCTATCGCTACCAGCTCGTCAAACTCCCACCTATATCTGAATAGGCTGCCAAGATGGCCACGTACATCTCCACCAACTACTACCCATGCCATATATGATGGATCCTCGAGATCTCGAACTCAGAAAGCACCCACAGGGTGTCCAATAGCAATATGATCCCACGACCATATCTATAATAATGATGTTGAGCCTACGGTCTTCTGACCGTGGTATGTAATCAGGTGAAAATGCCAGTATAAATGGGCCAATATACACTGCCCTTAGCAATATCTCTCACCGCTGTAAATGTCATGAACAATTGGTAGTAATCCTCTCAGGAATGAATTCCTTGTCTTATCAGTGAGTAGGAACCCACTGATAAGAGCCATAATGTAGAGAGGTCCCCAATGCAATGTCGGGTCATAGATGCACTCATGTAATGTTATAGTCATCCCGTCGTGCGGGATATCATCAACACCAAACAAGGAACTGTATGTTTCTCTAATCAGCCCTGCATCAGAGCTATACTCGATCAATGTGCCCATCATCGGCACATGAAGGATCCACCAAACATCCTCGATAGTCACCGTCATCTCTCCTGTGGGCAGCCTGAAACACTGACTCTCGCTATGCCATCACTCGGCTAGCACAGTCAAAATTCCATGATCCAATACAATAGATAGCATCCAAGCCACGGGGCCCAAACCCACTACCTCAAGTAATATCACCATGGCTTGCACTGATCGCGCCGGCACATACTACCCTCTAACTTAGTAATCCAAGTATGATGCTCCTGCGTCTGTAAAATTGGTAGTCATCTCTGTAAAATAACACACCACTCATTAGTTCCTAGCATTTCCTCTAAAAATCTATCTCATCTTATAGGGTTAACCCAAAAATACTAGAAATTCTTCTAAGTGTCATGTTTTTGGACACTTTCCTATTTTTTTCTACCTATCTAGGGAACCTGCGCGCCCTTTTTGGCATGTGTGCCATGTTTCTAGCACCTACATTTATGTGCATGTGTCTTCTGGTGCATGCGTGCCCTCTTTCGGGCACCTGTGCACCCCTTTTTGGCATGTGTACACCACATATTGGGTTCCTGTGCACTTACGCGTACGTATACACCAATGTGTACAATTGCCCTCTCCTTTCCTATGCCATACATTTCATGTGTGTGCACCCCATTTCTGGCACGTATGCGCATTCATGCAAACATGTGCTTATGTGTGCACGTGTGTGTGTGTGTGTGCGATCTGAGTCTGTGCACAAGTGTGTGCATCTCTGACTTGGCACCTGTGCACCGTCGAAAGGATGCTTGTGCCCCCAAAATGGTGACCTATGCGCACCCTATCTCATGCCTGCGCCTGTGCATAGGTGTGTGTATGCGTTTCATCTACTCCTAAAGCTACCTAATTTAGGACATTAATAACACAAATTAACAAGTAATTTTTCGATACTCATAAAGGGACCATCGTCCATGTGTCGTTGGTACCCCTAGACTACATCTGCGCGCCTCAAGTGGTCTTGTGTGATCACCATGGTTCTCCTGAGTGTTAGAGCCTCACAGTAAAATATTCTCTAAGTTGATGTTTAGGGCATCCAGTGTGATTGCACAACATTGAAACCTCTCTCCAAGTGTGGGACTTGCAAGATGAGAGAGGAATCTCTAGATTAGAGGCTGGTTCCTCAAACTCCTCTGATTAGATCTATTATTTGCACAACTGCAGAGGTTCAGATCCTAATTTATCTTAATTTGCAAGGAGACAGGGATAAGAAATGCAAAAATTAAAACTAAACTGATAAGGGTGATACACCAAAGGAGTGGTGAGCACTTCTTGCTCATGAAAATTGACACAAATCAGAAATTGCAACATAAAACATCATGCACAGGTTGATAAGCTGTAAACAAGGGTTTGAAATGAAGCAAACAACACATACAAAGGACTGAAAGCATTCACAGAGCCTGCATTGTGATTTTCAACATCAAAATCCTTGTATTCCAACACCAAAGAGGTAGAAAAACCTGTTACAATCCCTGGAAGGTCTGATACTTGCCAAAATCACTTGTTGAAAGTGAAAACAGAAGCTTGCTGTGCAAAAAAAGTGTTCCCCTTTGAAAAATGAGCCAAATCTGGCTTTTACAGTGCATGGGTCGAACCCAGGAGAGAGAAAACGTGAAAAAACATGGGAGCCATTCCTCATTGACCAAAATGCATTAAAAACAGCATGGGTGACCTGACAGACCCATCCCCCGACATTTTTGACCATGCTGGAGAAGAATGCGACCCATTTTGCATTAAAATTGGTTGTTGAAACGTCAGTTCTGTCCATGGGCACGTACCAGAAGTGTTTTTTATTTTCTCCCTCCAAAATGAACCAAAATTCAAAATTGACCATGGAATCTTGTAGATAATTTCACCAGCTTTCCATTGATATAAAGAACGCAAAAATCCGAGCTCTGGATCGAAAGTTATGGCCGTTTGAAGATTTAGGGCAAAAACAGGCCCAAAACGGATCGGCGGGAAAAAATTTCGAATTTTACCTCTTTTTTGCATTTGGAAAAAAATTTCAAAAATCCCCACACTCCACCACTTGGATGCCATGTGGCATGATGTGATTGGCCGCGGGCTCATCCTTGAAATTTTTCTTACGGGCCCTTCCTTAGAAATTTTTTGCCACTTGGACACGTGGCACTACTTTATTGGCTCGGGCCAAAATTCAAAAAATTTCCTGCGCAAAACACTTAGCAAAATTTTTCACTTCACCTCCCCTGCTGACACGTGTCACGTCCTGATTGGCTCGGTGGGCCCACGGGAAAAATTCAAATTTTGTCCAGCTTCCTATTGGGACACGTGGCAGCTTCCTATTGGCTGCGGGAGGGGAAAATTTCCCACAAAAACTCCGCCGAGCCATAACTTGAAAAATATGAGGAGTTAGGAGGAAAACTTTACCTTTCTGGAAAGCTGAGAGAGAGCTCTATCCAATGGTGCCATTTCCAGAAAGATTTGAGTGCCTAAAAACCAAAAAATGGAGACTGAGGCACAAGAGAGGCAAGAACACAAGGAGTTAGCCACAAAAATGAGCAGGGGCACATTTTGGATAACAATTTTGGCGACTCAGAGGGGTCATCTGCCTGCTAGATGAAAATACCAGTTGCCTGAAGCAGTCCATTGGGCATGGAGTCATCAAATTTTCTGTTTGGAACCCCAACTGACTTAGAATGTTGCAAGGAGGAAGATGGAATATCACCTGATGGAAGCAAGGACTGCAAAACATCTCCAGGGACAGCAAGCTGTGCCAAAGCACTTAGGGAAAGCAAAACTAACCTACAGCAAAACAATGTGCACAAGCACTTGAAGGAATGGAAACCTAAGCTAATATTTACAAGGTGGAGAATTTCCCTTTAGAAGCAATGCTTGAGATAGATTCCATTGACTAGAATCTGCAGTTCTTCACCATCCAATGAAGACAATTGGAAAGCATTGTTGTTCTTGCACTTTGTGACCATGTATGGGCCACTCCAAATGGCATCAAATTTTGAATGCCTTCCCGGTTTTGCTCTATCTGCATCCCATTTTAACACTAGATCTCTAACCTGGAAAGATCTACTCTTGGCCTTCCTGTCAAAGGTCTTCTTGATCAAAGCTTGATCCTTCTCCATTGCTTGGGATGCCTGATCTCTGATCTCTTGAAGCTCCATCAACTCTGCATATCTCACCTCCATGGGCTCAAATTCCAACAGCTCCAACTGTTTCATGAGTTCCAATGTTGGCAACTCAAGAGACATGGGCAAGATTGCTTCTCTTCCATAGACAAGCCTGAATGGAGAGTTACCTGTGGATCTCTTGGGAGTTATCCTATCAGCCCATAAGGCTGATTTCAGTTTGGTATGCCAAGACCTCTGATTCTCATCAAGAGTTCTCCTAATGATCCTCAACAAGTTCTTGTTTGTAGACTCAGCCTGGCCATTACCTTGAGGGTAATAGTTTGATGAAGTACTTAGGTAGATCCCGTTCTTGACAGCCCACTCAGTCACCTTGGATCCAATGAATGCCAATGCATTATCTGAAATTATTGTAGCAGGTATGCCAAATCTGGTTACTATGCCCTCATAGAAGTCTAAGATGCTAGACTCATTTGCCTCTTTGAGCGCTACTGCTTCAGTCCACTTGGTGAAGTAGTCTGTGGCTGTCAAAATCCATTTGTGCCCTTGGCTTGAATTGGGATTAATGACTCCAATGAAGTCCAAACCCCATTGCATGAATGGCTGGTCAACTGAGATTGGATGCAATGGAAGGGCAGCAAGTCTCTCTTTTCCTGTGAAGAATGCACAATTCTTACACCTCTTGATCCATGCAAAGCAATCACTGAAAATCTTGGGCCAATAATAACCAGCCTTCATAATTTTTAGAGCTGTCACTCTCGGTGCAAAATGACCACCAGCTGGTCCACCATGGAACTCTTCCAACACCCTATGAATCTGATTTGTGCTAATGCATCTCAGCAGCACTCCATTCACATCTTTCTTGAACAAAACTCCATCAACAATGGCATATGGGACAGCCTGCAATCTGAAGTATCTTCTTTGGGTATTGTTCATCTCCGGAGGGCATAGGCCTGTGCTTAGGAAGTGCATTATACCTTGGGTCCAGCAAGGAGTGGGGACAACATTATTTTCTTCTTGAGTGCCACTTGGCTCATGGCTGTCTTGAACTGTCAAAACAGCCTCTTCTTCATTGCATACTTCTTTTTGCTTACCCAAAATCAGCTGCTCACACAATCCTTTTCCTCTTACCAGCTTGGTGACCTTGATCTCAATGTCATACTCCATGACACGAGTGATCCAACCTGCCCTTTTCTCATTCAAATCTTTGTTGAGGAGGAAGTCTTTAACCCCAGCATGAGAGACCAGCAACTGGACCTTGTTGTTTGAGACTAAATGCTTGAATTTCTTCAAGCTTCTGATTACTGCAAGTACATGCTTCTCAATAAAAGAATACCTCACCTCATAGTCATCTAGGCTCTGGCTGAAGAAAGCAATTGGCTGCTCATCGTTGTCCTTGTTCTGCTGTACCAAAATGGCAGAAATAGTATCATTACCTCCAAATGCATAGAGGATGAAATCCTTGGAGAAGTCCGGGTTGATGAGGGTTGGTGCTTGAGAGATGGCTTCTTTGATTGCTTCAAAACTCTCCTTGCCTTCTGCTGTCCACTTGAAAGCCATGCTTTTCTTTAACATTTTGGTGATAGGTTTGACAAGGGCTGCAAAATCTGGGACAAACCTCCGAACAAAGTTTATCCTCCCCAAGAAACTCTGAAGGGCTTTCTTGTGGCTTGGCAATGGTAGTGCTCTTATGGCTTCAACCCTCTCTGGATCAATTGCTAATCCTTCTTTGGAGACAATATGGCCAAGGAGCTTTCCTTCATGTGCAAGAAAGATACACTTCTTAGGATTCAAAGACACTCCAAATCTCCTGCACCTCGTGAAGACTTGTCTCAAATGAGAGAGGTGGTCTGCTGCATTTTTGGAAAAAATAGTGATATCATCAAGGTATATCAGCACCATGTTGTTAATCAAACCTTTGAACGCCATGTCCATTGCTCTTTGGAAGGTAGCACCAGCGTTGGACAGCCCAAATGGCATTTTCCTGTATGCATAAGTTCCCCATTTGGTTGTGAAGGCTGTCTTGAACTGGTCTTCTTCCTTCACCATAATCTGATTGTAGCCTGAGTAGCCATCAAGTAGTGAAAACCTCTCGGAGCCAGCCACAACTTGCAAGATTTGCTCCATGGAAGGGAGTGGGTAATGGTCCTTGAGAGATGCTCTATTCAAGTCTCTGAAGTCAACACACAATCTGATCTCTCCACTCTTCTTTCTGACTGGAACCAAGTTGGCAACCCAACTAGAATGCTTGATTGGGAATATGATCCTTGACTCAATCAGCTTGTTCAATTCTTTCCTCATGAGAGGCTCCATATGTGGATTGACTGGTCTTTGTTTCTGCCTGACAGGCTTAGTATTTGGATCCAATTCAATGGTATGCTGAGCTAAGTTGGGATTGAAACCTTTCAAGTCTTCATAGCTCCAAGCAAACACATCAGGGAACTCTTGACACAGCTGCATGAACTCATACCTTTCTTGTTCAGTTGTCATCTTTCCAATTTGCAATGGTTTGTTCTCTTCCACCAAGATGGATACTGAATCCTCTCTCTTGACCTGAATGTTTGCTTTCTCCTTCCTAAACTGATCATTGGGATTAAAAATGGACTCCAAAGTGATAAGTCCCTTGGGCAGCTTGTTAGTTCTCAGCTGTACCACTTGGTCACCATACTGCTGTTCCAATTTTTCTTGATTCTTAGCTGAGAACTCAGCTTCTTCTTGCAAGAAATGGATGATTTGCTGGTCATTCTCAAACACTTGCCAACTTACATTGTTATCTGGCACTGAAGGCCTCACAATCACGTGGATGTTTGGTTGTACCTTGTCTTGTTGAATGCTTTCCACAATGTCAAAGGCTGCCCCTACTGCTGCAAGCCTGTCAGCAGCTTGGTTCTCTTTCCTAGGAATGGATTTGATGCCAAAACCCTCAAAATCTTCCATGAGGTCCCATACCCTGTTCTTGTAGCACTTGAGTAGATCATTCTTGGCAGCATGTTGTCCCTTGACCTGATTTACAATCAATTCACTGTCACCAAAGACTTGCAAGTTCTTTATTCCTCTCTTTATTGCCCAATGCATCCCTTGCACCAAGGCTTCATATTCAGCAGTGTTATTGGAGCATGCAAACTGAAATCTAAAAGCTGAATAGTACTTTACTCCTTGAGGTGAAACAAGCATGGCTCCACCTCCTGCACCTTGTCTACTCCTTGATCCATCAAAAAATAGCTGCCATACCTCATTGTCATCCTTATAGTTTGGCTTGGTGATGCTAGGGATGGGCTGATCTTCTTCATGTATGCAATAGACCCCTAGCTCAGATTCTTCTACTTCTTGATAAGGATCAAAAGCATGTACCTTGTTTGCCCATTCATCAAGAGTTAGATCCGGGATGCTTCCAACCTTGGTGTCAGCTTCATCAGTGCTTGGGTGATCTTCTTGATCAAATGCTGAACAATTGGCATTGATCTGACTTGGAGTGTAGGGCTCAATGTGGAAGTTTGCAATAGGTTCAGACCTGATTGTAGCTTTGGTTCCATACCTCATTCTGAACAGCATGTGTGACCAATCAGCAGACAAATATCCTCCAATCTTGGCTGTGAAGTCCCTTGACAAGCATAGGGCAAAGAGTGGTGGAAGGTCTATAACTGATACATCTTGTAAAACAACAACATTTGGACATGCATGCAAGGTAAGACTCAAGTTTCTAATCACTCCAACTGTTGTTACTGCTGTCCCATCCAGCTGCACTACCCCTTTGGATATGGTTTCATACTGGAGCCCTAGCTGATCAGCTATTTGTTTAGGCATCACTGAGCTACTTGCCCCGGAATCTATCATGCAATTGTGCACTAACTGATTTCCAATGATTAATGAAACATAGAAAGGAGGGGGCTTCAACATTTTACCTTGCTGTCCTCCATGATTCCCTTCAGGCTGGGCAGCATTTGTGAGCACTTTCTCTTGCATCTGAACTTGCTGATTCGAAGTTGGCCAGTCCTTCATGGCAGCTTGTAGCAAATCTCTTTGGCCTGGGATAGATAGGGATTCCCACATTGATATATTTACATTTGTCTTCTTCATCTGATCAATGATACTGAATGGTGATGGAGGATCTCTTTGCTTGTCCCTTGGTTGGCACATTCACTCCTTGCATGTGGGCAGCAACAACTGGTATTTGAGTTGGTCTAGGAGCTGTTCTTGGCTGCCCTTGTGCATTTGAAATTGGATTTTGCTTGCCAACCATTTGTGGAGCCATAGAAGGTTGGAGATTGGTTGGAGCTAATGGCTGCTCTTCACCCAAATTCCTTCTTTTTGACCTTGTGTTGGCTGCAACACCTTGAGAAACTGCTTGATTCATGCCACAGAAATCTTCTGCTTGCCAGTTTACCAATGTGGTGTCATTTGGGGCTGATTGTTGTTGGAATGTTTCTTGTTGTTGGTTGTTTCCTTGACTGCCTTCACCCTCCACACCAGTAGTTGTCACCATTAATGCTTGATTCAAAGCACCATTGAAGCACATAGATTGGTTATGAGGTTCATTGCATGGAAAACACCAATCATACTCCTGAGCAACGTTGTTTTGTGTTGGCACCAATGCCTTAGAGGCAGATATGGCATTAGGATTATAGGGCTGAAATGGTCTATTGGCAGGAGGCCTTGTTTGATTTATATTTGCAGCTGGATTAGGAGGTCTTTGTGGTTGGTATGGCTGCCTGTTAGGCTGAGCTTGGGGCTGATAAGAAGGTCTAAAACCTTGGGCTTGTTGCCTCTTGAGAGTAACCAGCTCATTGCCTAAATTTTGCAATTGCTTCATGACTTCTTGAAGCTCATTTGGGGCACTTGGAGATGAAGTAGAAGCTTCATTTGAACTCTGATTTCTAGGAGTGGGAGAAGGAGCCAAATTAGGTGCTTGATTAGTGTTTGGGCTCTCTAAACTTGGAAACAATGGCATGGGAGGTCTAGGGGCTAGTTTGCCAGCTTGGATCAAACAATTTTCAGCCCTAATGGCAATGCTATAAGCCATAGGGATAGTTATGCCTCCCATGGACTGAATCAACATAGAAATATCAGAATTTAGAGCTTTGAGGTAGTAGAGAAAAGCACCTTCCGCTGTTGGCCTGACTGCCACTGGAATTCTCTCCCAAGTCCTTTGAAATCTGAAGTTGAAATCAGTCAGCTGCTCATTGGGAGCTCTCTTGATGGTTGTCAGCTGCTCCAAAAGAGACAAGTTGTCTCCCTTCTCTCCAAATTGCTCATGAAGTGCTATACATAGCTGGTTCCAATTCTGAATAGAACCTGAGGCAAGACTTCTAAACCATTGCAATGCTTTCCCCTTGAATGAAGATGCCAGCAATTTGACAGCCACTTGCATCTCATTGATTTCATGAATTGCACAAAGGTTGGCAATGTCTTTAACATGATCACCTGGAGTAGTCTGATTCTCTCCAGTGAAGTATGGAATGTTCTTCAAGGCTGCAATTGGAATTGGATGTTGTGCATTGAGAGCAAGTGGGCTGCTGCCAGTGAAATTGACATAGGGGTTGTTTTGTGCCATTCTAATTGGCCTTAGAACCCTTGTTGATTGAATGAAAGGCCTACCAGGTGGAGGAGTTGAGAGAGTTCTGTTTGGTGGAGATGGAGACCTTTGGATTCTCCTCCCACTTTGCCTTACTCTTGGAGATAACTGCAGATATTCAAACAGTGCCTCTTCTTCTCCAGCTCTTGACCTTGTAGTGATTCTTCTCATGAGTTTTCAGGTCTACACTGCTAAAACCAGCTGATTCTTCCCCTTGGAGTCGCCAGATGTGCAATTTATAGCTCTTTTGAAGCAAGAAAATTGCAGCAGATGCACATCAACTTTGCTGCAATAAAAATGAGACCTCTAAGGTCCCACCGGGCGTGCCAAAACTGTTGTTGCAAATCAGCAGCACCCCTGGATGCAAATCAAGGTTCTAAGTTGATGTTTAGGGCATCCAGTGTGACTGCACAACATTGAAACCTCTCTCCAAGTGTGGGACTTGCAAGATGAGAGAGGAATCTCCAGATTAGAGGCTGGTTCCTCAAACTCCTCTGATTAGATCTATTATTTGCACAACTGCAGAGGTTCAGATCCTAATTTTATCTTAATTTGCAAGGAGACAGGGATAAGAAATGCAAAAATTAAAACTAAACTGATAAGGGTGATACACCAAAGGAGTGGTGAGCACTTCTTGCTCATGAAAATTGACACAAATCAGAAATTGCAACATAAAACATCATGCACAGGTTGATAAGCTGTAAACAAGGGTTTGAAATGAAGCAAACAACACATACAAAGGACTGAAAGCATTCACAGAGCCTGCATTGTGATTTTCAACATCAAAATCCTTGTATTCCAACACCAAAGAGGTAGAAAAACCTGTTACAATCCCTGGAAGGTTTGATACTTGCCAAAATCACTTGTTGAAAGTGAAAACAGAAGCTTGCTGTGCAAAAAAAGTGTTCCCCTTTGAAAAATGAGCCAAATCTGGCTTTTACAGTGCATGGGTCGAACCCAGGAGAGAGAAAACGTGAAAAAACGTGGGAGCCATTCCTCATTGACCAAAATGCATTAAAAACAGCATGGGTGACCTGACAGACCCATCCCCCGACATTTTTGACCATGCTGGAGAAGAATGCGACCCATTTTGCATTAAAATTGGTTGTTGAAACGTCAGTTCTGTCCATGGGCACGTACCAGAAGTGTTTTTTGATTTTCTCCCTCCAAACTGAACCAAAATTCAAAATTGACCATGGAATCTTGTAGATAATTTCACCAGCTTTCCATTGATATAAAGAACGTGAAAATCTGAGCTCTGGATCGAAAGTTATGGCCGTTTGAAGATTTAGGGCAAAAACAGGCCCAAAACGGATCGGCGGGAAAAAATTTCAAATTTTACCTCTTTTTTGCATTTGGAATTTTTTTTCAAAAATCCCCGTGCTCCGCCACTTGGATGCCACGTGGCATGATGTGATTGGCCATGGGCTCATCCTTGAAATTTTTCTTACGGGCCCTTCCTTAGAAATTTTTTGCCACTTGGACACGTGGCACTACTTTATTGGCTCGGGCCAAAATTCAAAAATTTTCCTGCGCAAAACACTTAGCAAAATTTTTCACTTCGCCTCCCCTGCTGACACGTGTCACGTCCTGATTGGCTCGGCGGGTAAAAAATTTCCTTTTTCAAATGGAAAAAATTTCAAGTTTTTTTTTTTCCTTTTCTCCGCCATTGGGACACGTGGCAGCTTCCTATTGGCTGCGGGATTCCAAGGGGAAAATTTCCCACAAGAACTCCGCCGAGCCATAACTTGAAAAATATGAGGAGTTAGGAGGAAAACTTTACCTTTCTGGAAAGCTGAGAGAGAGCTCTATCCAATGGTGCCATTTCCAGAAAGATTTGAGTGCCTGAAAACCAAAAAATGGAGACTGAGGCACAAGAGAGGAAAGAACACAAGGAGTTAGCCACAAAAATGAGCAGGGGCACATTCACACCCTCATAAATAATTATTTTTTCTTAATTTTTCTGTTAAACAAGAACACTATTTGTCACTTGTTTCCTCTTTGTTTTGCCTAGTGCACTTTCCGTTGCCCCTAGGCCCTTCGTTTTCTTCTTCTACTTTCTTCTACTGTTTACCACTGTTTGGCAAGCAAAAAAAATACAAATAATGTATATATCAAAAAATCCAAAAACAAGACAAAAATTTTCAAAAAATCCTAAAAAGTTAAAAACCCCACAAAAATGGTAACTTGCTTATTACGGTTGAAACTTGTGTCTTGCGCATGGTATTTTCTCCATATCCTGTTGGTTTGTCTCACATCTTCCCCAATTCATATGACTCATGAATCACTGGATTCACAACCATTCACAAAGCTAGTTGCTTGCTTTGTCTATACTCTGGGGCACTTTTGTTGCCTGGTGTTGTTTCGTTGCGCACAAACGCTTTTCATGGACCCCGCGTCCATTGTCAGTTCCCCTTCCACGTATCATTACTTAGGCATCATTTTTAAACCCTTGTCATCAATCACAAACTTTTGGATATCTTCAGCACTGATAACAAAACATTTGTACAACTGTCTTAACTGTTGTTGGGTTGGATATGTGTGTTCGTACTTATTTTCCCTGTTAAATGAGTTTGTTTCCTTCTCGTATTGCATTGCATTATTGTATGTTGTGTGGAGTTGGTATTTTCAGCAATGGACAATTTTTCGTAGTATGGCTTTTCATGTCATTCTACCTTTGTCGTATGCTTATATTTTTCATAAGGACCGATGATGTAGTTCATATGGAAATATGATGATATCCAAATTATTCCAAATAAACAGTAGCTAGAGGCTAAGCTCTTCTCTCCCCTTTTCCATATTTCTTCTACGTCACTTCCCTTTCACCCCTAATTTTCTCTCTCATCAGGGCATCCTGCCTCTTCCCCAATCTTCTGCCTATCTCTCACCTTTTTCAATCGTCGATCGGCTTCTTTCATCACCCCATCGACACTCAAGGGGGCATCTCTCCCTCCTACTAATTTTTCTTCTATCCCTTCAAAATTTTCTTCCATCTACTATCTTTGAAGTGGCATCACTTACGCCACCCCAAAGAGGGGCAAATGTAGACACCTATAATTATGCCTGAGAAATTTAAATACTTAAATTGCGCTAATTATCTCCTTTCCCACAAATTGACGACATATTGTCAATAGCGCTCATCTTCTCTTCCATTTTCGTTAATTGATTACATTACGCTAATTAACTAAGTCACCTATCCAACACGTACCCTCATTAACGACCCTTCATTAATCAACACCTTCTATCTAGTCTAATTAATTATTATTAATTAATTAGCCTCCCTTCTCATTAAATCAATAAATCACTATTTAATTGGTTTAAATCCCTTCTAATGGTCCAAATCACACTAATATCCATCTAAAAGCTTATAAAAGCTTGCAGATGTATTAATTAAACATCTTGATTAATTAATACACCCCCTTTATCCACATGAGCCACTTGAGGACAAACTAAACCCTCCTAAAGTTAACTCAACCCCATCTAAACCCCCCTTATCCATAACTAACTCTACATCTCCATTTGTCCCACATTCATGAGGATGTGTTGAATCCTTTATCCTTTGGGCTATATAAAGAGTCCTCCTCCTACTTCTACACTTACACCTAAAATCTCTCAAGAGACAAAAGTAAGCACATAGTTTCATACTAATAGCCTTTTTTCATTCTTGAGCCCTCCATCCTCCATTCTTGAAGAGCTAAGCCTCACACCCAAGCATCCATTGAAGGATCAAAGTAAGCAATATAATTTGATTGCCATTTGGACTATTTAGGTCCATTTTAAATGTTTAATTAAGCAATTAAGGGGAATATAGTTCATGAATTTACATTGTTGTTTTGATTATATTCAAAGTTATTAATGTTAAGGGTAGGACTTCCTCATTTCTTCATCATGATGGTGTAATTTCTCATTTTTAGCTAGGTTAGGAAGTTATTTTTAGGTGGTAGTTTCCTTGCTCTAAATTTGGTTAGATTTGTAGAAACACGTGCATACAGTTCTAATTGTGATAAGCGTTCTTCATGATAATCCTCATTAGAGATGAAATATTGAATGGATATAAAGAGTGATGGGATTTTGACTTCAAGGGATAAGATTTCCACAAAGCCATAGACTGGTGAGAAGGGTGTAGTGCTTGTATGAGCACGGATGCTAGTACAATAGGCCCAGAGAGAAAACAGAATTTGGAGATTTCAATTCCTTCCTGTTTTGTCAATTATTTTCATAAGGATTTTGTTAAGTGTTTTATTAGAAGCTTCAGCTTGTCCATTTACTTGTGAATAATATGGTGATGGGAAACTCAATTTGATATTGAATGTGTCACAAAGTTTCTTAACGTCTTTGTTTTTAAAGTATTTTCCATTATCAATGATAAGTTTTTGAGGGATACTAAAGTGAAATATGATATGATGACAGATTAAATCAATGATTTTATTAGCTTTAGTATATGTTAAGGGAATAGATTCCACCCGTTTAGTGAAGTATTCCGTGGTTATAATTATGGAATGATTTTGTTGCAACAAACGAGGGTTGATGATGCCAATGAGGTGTAGCCCCCATTGTGAGAAGAGATATAGGTCATGAGAATGTTGTAGAGCTTGACTAGGGATGTGAGTGAGGTTTGAATGTTGTTGAAATTTGATACATTTCTTGACATATGCAAAATAGTCTTGGTTAATAGTAGGCCAATAATAGCACATTCATATAACATGATTGGTGAAAATGGTACCATTGAAATGGCCACCACATATACCATCATGGATTTCTTGAATGGATTTAGTAGATTCATGGGTTTTTTAGGCATCTTAGTAAGATACCATCAAATCCACACTTGTAGAGGATACCACCTACAATCATATAGTGGGTAGCATGTTGAAGGAATGATTACTTAATATATTTGGATAGGCTGGGAGGAATTTTGGATTCCAAAAGATAGTTGAATATTTGATTATACCAAAGTTTTGTTAGATTATTTTCGATGGTATTGATAGAAGGGAGTTCATTTTTATGTGATGGTTGGTCAAGTATTTGGACTACAATGAATAATTTGGAATTATCTATTGATTCTTCATTTGATAAAGGGATGAGGGATGCTAAAGAGGCCATGGTATCCATGAACTTTTTAGAAGAATGTGAAACAGTTTAAATGGTATAACAGTTGAAGGCATCTAAGAGAAATTCAAAAATGGATTTATATATTTGTAAAATATAATTTTTGCATTGATAAACTCATGTGACTTCATTGATGACAAGTTATGAGTCTCCGTAGAACTCCAATATTTAAACACCTAACATAATGGTTGTTTGAAGACCCGTGATCAAAGATTCATATTCGGCCATTTTATTATTACATTTGAAGTTAAGTTGTAATGATAAATGGATAGGAGTCCCCTAGGGAGGTATTATAACAATACTACACCTCCTTGTTGTTAACATTTGGATCCATCAAAGAAGAGGGTCATCTTGATAGGGGTAAATTTAGGATTGGTGGTGTTAATGGATTCGTTTGGAAATTTTTTGTGTCGAATATGTTTTTCAGGATGAGGAGCCTCAGAGAGCTAATTGATGATAGCTTGTCCTTTGATAGATTTTTGTGAGATAAATTAAAGGTCGAATTCAGTCATAAGCATAAGCCATGAAGTAATGTGCTCACTGTGATATGTTTTAAGGTGCATGGTTTTAAGAGGGTTAAAGTTAGTTATGAAAAAAGTCTTGTGATTGAGGATATAATGACAAATTTTAGATGTTGCGAAGTATAAAGAAAAACAAAATTTTTTGGATTCAGTGTAATGTGTCTCGTACTCATGGAGAGTGCAACTTATGTAGTAAACAACATGTTCACATCCTTATTCATCTTGATGAGAAAGCATAACACGTAAGGTATGGTCGGAAGCCAATATGTAAAGGTAGTATGGATCTCCCTCATGTAGTGGTATGAGCATGGGTGGTAAAAAGAGATATTGTTTGAGTTCATTGAAGGATTGCTGGTAGTTAGAATCCCACTTATAATTGACATCTTTTTGGAGAAGATGATGGAAGGGCTGAAAATGGTAAAAAATTTGTGAGATAAAATGACGGATAGATTGAATCTTCCCTTGAAAGCTATAAAGCTATTTGAGGTTATCTTGGGGAGGCATTTCAATGAGAAATTTAATCTTGGTAGGATCCACTTCAATGCCTCAGATAAAAACTATGAACCCTAGGAATTTTCTGGTGAGAACACTGAAAAAAAACTTAGTGAGATTAAATAAAGAAGGTATTTGATAGACAGGTGAAGATAACATCTAGGATAACAAGATGATCTTTGCATTGTTTTGATTTACCTAGAAGGTCATCAACATAATATTCTAATATTTTATGGAAAAGATCACAAAAAATTTAAGTCATTACATGTTGGTAAGTGGCTCCGACATTCTTGAGTTTGAAGGGCATCACTCAATAATAGAAAGTCCTCTAAGGGGTGTTAAAGGAATTTTCATGTTGATGTTCACTAGTGATAAGGACTTGGTTGTAGTTGGATAATCCATCCATGAGGGAGAGGATTTCATGACCGGAAGTTAGATCAATGAGTTGATCAATGTTCGGGAGGGGAAAATCATCTTTGTAACAAGCGAGGTTAAGGTCTCGGAAGTCGGTATAGATGAGTAATTTTCTGGAAGCTTTGGTTACATGGATGATAGTATATACCTATTATGGATAATCAATGGGTATGATGAAATTGGTAGAAAGAAAGCATTATAAATCTTCTTTGATGAGAAGAGATATGCATGGGTGAATTTAATGTAACTTTTGTTTAATTGACTTCATGTTAGGATAAGTGATGCTATTGTGTATGAAAATGTTGTGGGTCAATTCATGACATGTCATTATATGACCATGTGAAGGATTGGTTGTGTTTGGATAGGAAGGTAGTTAAATCTTGCATCTCTTGTGGGTTTAAGGATTGATTGAATTTAACGATGTGAGGATCCTATGGGGTTCCTTTGTTAATGTCAAAATTGGATTTGTTAATTAGGTTTGATGTGTCTAGAGGTAATATTTTCTAGAGATAGTGGTCTTCTACTCCCATATAGGAGAGGATAGATTAGTCATTATGGCATTGAAGAATGTCAACAGTGGGAGAATCCTCTTCAATCATTTTTGGTAAAATGAGAGGAAGGGTTTTAGTACTGTGGCTAGTTTGATACATCAATTGTCCTAAGGAAATAGTATTGACTAAAAAAAGTTAGGTGGGATGGATATGGTTTTTTCTGTGTCCATAGGGTCATTTTTCATGGATGAGGAAGATGGTTCTAGTTCTGTAATGGTCAGGGTTGGGATTGGCTTGGAGGATCTTGAAGTGGACTTTGTATATCCCAATCCATATTTTTCATTTTGTTTAAAGGAGTGTTTTATTATTAAGTTAGAGATGCCTTGTTCATCATGACTGAATCCAAATCCTTTTCAAGCAAAGTAGTGAAGGTACATTTGAAAAAATACTTGGTTATATAAGAACTTGAAATCTAATATGAGTGGTTTGGGTTGAAGTTAGAATATAGGTGGTGGAGGGGGAGGATTTATTCCTCTATAAATGAGATTGGATTTAAGATGCATTGGACTGAAGGAGATGGCCTAACCGATATTAGGTTCATACATTGTTTTTTTGTCAATTTTTTCATACATATTTGGTGTGGGAAGTGTCTTAAGTTAGAGGAGGCGATACTCCCCTAGAGAAATGTATTTCATGACATAGCTAAATGAGGTATCATCTAGTAACTTGCATGAGGAAACTATTGAGTTTGTGGAGGGTTAATCAAAGGATACTTTCTTGGTCTTTGGGAACAAGCATGTCATTGGGTCTATATGTCATATGAGATGTTTTGAACAGGTTTGGATCTATAGGAACTATGAATGTTTTACCTTTGTATTCATATTTAAGACAACGATGAAGCATGGATAAGATAAAATGCATAGCATGTATCCATGGTCAGCCTAATAGTATGTTATATTGAAATTTTCCCTCTACCAAGTAGAAAATTTTGTGAAGATTTTTGACCCCTGATTTGATTAGGAGGATGAATGCACCTAACGTGAGAGTAATTGTGTCATTAAAGGCTTATAATACGGCAGGTGATTGAGTGACTATAGCGTTAGGTAGATGAATTTGGTTGAAGGTGTGTGAGGATATTATGTTAAATTTGGCACTGTTATCGATCATAACTCATTTAACTAGGTTGTCATCGACCTGGGCAGTGATGAATAAAGGGAGGTTGTGATCTTTTGGTTGTAATAAGGGGATTTTTATACTATCAAAAGAAATGGTTTTAGATGTTTTAAGGGTACCTACTAGATATTTAAAAGGATGTGGATCATCTGAATGTATTGATATGGATTGAAGAGCTTTGATCATGGTTTGTCTCTGTTTAGGCAAAGTTTGTACAAGCTCTTAAAGAGACATCTTCACAGGAGCTTGGTGGAGTTGTTTAATAATGGTATTTTGGATAGGGGTAGTAGACTGTGTAAGTGGAGAGGTGAGATTAGATACCTTGGATTTGTTAGCAGGGTTGGTGGATTTGAGAGAAAGAGTGATAGAAACCTTGGACTTGTTATGTTCTGAGGTACTTGGTTCATGGGCACGTGTTCTAGTGGTAACGTGTACTGCATATATTTGATGAAGGGAGGTTTTCCTAGATAAATCCTCACTTTTTATGAATGTGGATGTAAATAAAGGTTTAGAAGGGGTGGTATGATGAGTTAAATTTTAAGGTTTCAAGTTGGTGGGAAGAAGGCATTTTTTAGCAAGGATTTTTATAGTCATCTGAAGGGCCTTACAGCCCTCTGTAGAGTGTCCTGGTGTGTGATGGTAATCACAATGATCTTTAAAATTATACTAGTATGGCTTCCATCCATGAGATTCGGATGGTTTGAGAGGGGGTAATGTGATGATGGATTGTTGAATAAGTTTCTTTAGGGTCGATGCATAATAACTTATGGAAGTAGATGTGAAGGGGGACACAGTCTCTTCTGGTGGTAGAAGAATTGAAGGGATTATTTTTTATGTGATTATTTTAGACTTGGATTGTGGGATGGTTTTTGATTATATGATATTAAATGATAACTTCGATGAGATATGTGGCCCTAATATAGAGGGCATGATTTTTGAGTTTGATATTGAGGGAGTTGGATGACTACGTGATATGACAGTTAATTTCTTTGATGGAAGAATTTGAGATTGTATGACGGGACTTTTAAGGCTATTAAGGTAGTGTTGAGTAATTACTTCTTTATAAGAGCTCTTGTATTGTAGAATGAGTTTCTTATCAGAATAGCTTGAAGGGGATGGGGTGGATGTAGATGATTCTATATATTTTTCTAGTTTTGGGGTGGAAGATATAGTAGAGGATTTATTTTTAGAAATTTGGGGAGATTTCATGAGATGATAAGGTAAATACGAATGGTTTTGTGGAATTTTCGATGATGGACCCCGTAGATAGGTAGTTCTCCGTGAGTGTTTTTAGTGTATAATCACTAGAGGTAGTGGAAGGTTCATTCTTGTGGTCGTAGGAGGGCTATTTGTATGTATTTTAGATGATGACTCAATTAGAGGAGCCTCAGGTACTGGAGGTATGGATGATTGATCTTTAATGGTATTGACAATATGATGAATGAAATTTGATTGTGCTTGACTAGTAGGTGGTGGATGATTTGGAAAAGATGTTTGAAAACATCCAGATTTTGATTTTGAGGTGTGTTTGGGTTATCTAATTATAATTCACCTTTATCTATGAGATCTCGAAGGAAATTCCTGAAAAAACAACACCTTTTGATGGCGTGACCTTTGACCCTATGGTATTTATAGTAGTCATTGTCTTGATATGAAGAGGGTTTTGATACAGACATGTCAATGGGATGGATAGTGGAAGAGTGATCATGTTTACAACGAGGAGTTTTTCAAACAACAAGCTATATGAATCTCTAATGGGCATGTAGTTGCATTGAGATCGAGATCATTCAATGGTAGAACATTCCTTAGGATTGGTTTTGACAACAACCACATTGGCTTATGATTTAGACTTGTCATTACTAGAGGATGATTTGGATGAAAATCTAGGTTTTGGATTTTTTGATCTAAGTTTAACCTTACTGGATTCAAGAGCATGCAACTTAAGTTTTTGGGCCATAATAAAGGATTCATCAAATGTCTGGAATGATTGGATTTGTAGAGTGGATGATATGGTTTAGCACATGAGTGCGAGAATAATTCTATAAGCTCATTCTGTGGAAGAGAAAATGATAGATGATTGATAATACCTCTCCAACAGGCCACAAAGTTAGTGATAGATTCATCTTCAAATTGTTTGATTGTGTACATGTTAGTGATAGTGATTTTTCGTGTAATTTTGATTGATAAATGTTCTAGGAAGAGATGAGAAATTTGTGTGAATGAGAAAAGAGAATCTTGAGGAATGTTTTTATACTAATCTAAGGTAGGTCCTGTTGGAGACACGGGAAATGTCCTAAGCATCAAGTCCTGATGATGAGCTATAAGATAATAGGCATGTTAGAAGGGCCATATATGTTGTTGAGGTTCCTCTTTGTTGTAGAACTTAAGGAACTTAGGAAGTTTCGAATGTGAAGCATAGGATTTGTAAGATACTAATGGGTGAATGGGCTCGTTGCATATTTTTTCATATGATGATGTGTTTTTAGGACCCATAGAGGCTTCTTCGAGGCTATATATTTGTTCATTAGGGCATGGAGAGGGTTAGTTTGTGGTGGTTTTTGCAAATTGGATGATGGTGAACCATATTTATTATAAGGAGGTTGTTGATATGGTTGATATTGTTAAGGGATATTTTGCTGAAGGGGGAATTTTTTTTAGGAACACTTGTAGGGATATTATAGGAGGGATTCAAAACTAACAGCTGTGAGGGTTGAAAATATTAATACTAGATTGTCATGGATGTGTTTAGAAGAGGTTGCAATTGTTGAGGTGTGTATTGAAGAGGTGCAGATGTGTGAAAGAGGGGTTGAGAGCATTGAGATGGTTATTCAAAGGGGATGGAAGTGTGGACAAGAGGTTATGATTGTTGAAATATGTATTGAGAGGAAATATACAATTGTGATTGTTAAGGTATGTGCTGTGAGGGAATTTTTGAAATGGGTGGAATTGATTATTGTTGTGAACTAGTCTGATTGCTAGCAATAAAACTAGTTTTAAGGAGAGGTATGGATGCATAGATATACATAGTAATGTTTTGGATGGGTGGTGTAGTTTTTTGTGATCGTAATGGTTGGGACACACTAGTAGTAATAGTGGCATAAATCATAGGAGGTTTCTGGATAGTAGAGGTAACTAGAGAAGTTTTTTTGGATGAAGAAGCATTGGTATTATTTTGAGATGATGTAGAGCCAGTTAAGAGGTCAAGTGAAGATGTAGGTGGTTGATTGGTTTTGTCTTGTGAGGAGATTACATTAAAGTAAAAATTGATGATAGGAGCTGAAGAGACATTAGTATATGTCTCAGATTGAATGCTAGTAGGATAGGGATGTACCAATTGGATAACTGACTCATAATTAGGATCAATAAGATGAGAGTAAGCACATGAGGTGTCAAATACATAAGATCATGGTTCAGGTGTGGATGGTTGAAGGTAAACACCTTGGGAAACAAGGTATGCATTAATAGTAAAGGGGTTTGAATCTAATATTTCAGAAAACAATGAGATCCCCACTATCAAAGAAATGGGGACTAAAAGGATTAGGTATCTTAGATGAAGCAGATTGACTACTAGGGGAATGTAATTCTTGATCAAGAGGTTGTGAAGATGATAGAAATGCTCCATTTTGATAAATGAGCCATGTAACATCTTTCATATGGGTTCGACCTTGTTGTAAGGTTTGATGGGCATTTTCTATGGATTGTTGCAATCGATCATTCATGTCTTTAGAGGTTTGGATATGGAATTGTTGTCTTGTAAGAACCATGGAAACATAAAATTACCTAATAACAAAAAATGAAACTAGATTGGTTGATTAAAAACAACAAACAAATCACACAGAAAATTTTTATATTATCTTGATTAATTTAGAAGAAAAGTGAAATGTGTAAAAAGGCATACATGGTCCTACAAAAGGGTCGTCTATGGATGATTTCAGGAATGTTTAAAGTTAGATTCCTTGATATACTTGAAGGTACGTGAGGCCTGAATATGTGTTGGTGTTGGTGTTGGTACATGGCTTGGTATTGGGACCTACCCCCTGACTTTCACAGTCCCACAATGATAAGGGAGTTGGGTGCTTAGCCAATATACTAACAACCAATTATTTATACTTGACCAAAACACTGATTCATATTCACCTCTTGGTGATGAAATCTAAGTAGGTCCACCTGGGTAATAATTTTTCAATGCAAGTTGTGTTTGTTGTGGTTTGTTCATGTGTGGGGGAGATTAAGTGAATGCAATCTATTAACCTCCTATTTAAACTATATGATCAAGTAGAATGAATTTTTTTAAGCAGAAAAGAAGGATTAATTTCAGTGAGGACAACATGGGTGCAAAAATGCAATGTATTGAAAGAAAAATAAAGACAAATGACACACCTATAAAATGAATCTTTTTTAATTTTTTAGATTTTAGTTTTTTTAGCACAACATGTTGATGGCGAATCACAGCACCCCTGAATGTCTGCAACTCGACGGGTTGAGACTCTCATTGCAATTGCATAACATGGAGCTTTTCCCAAGTGTGGTACCTTGTGAATCGGGAAAGCTCTCTGGATGAAGGCCGGTTCCTATTCCTTTGTTCAGATGCACACATAAAAATGCAAAGGGTTTACTAAAAAACCTAATCTAACTTGCCAAGGAGACAGGGTAAGAAGATGCATAAAAATAAACCTAAACTAACAAAGGTGATGCACTGAGGAATGAAGAAACAACTGTCTTTCCAATAAATAGAAACCATTAAAATGCAATGCAAGATCATGCACAGATAACCAAATTTATAGTGAAAGATCAAGAGGATGCAAATGAACACAGAGAGGGTTAAGAATCATCCATAGACATGCATTATTTTCTCCAAAGATTGATGCAATACACTACAAAATGCCAAGAGGCAAAGTTGAATTACAGTTTTAGATGGGAGGTTTGAACTCCACAAATTCACCTACCAAAGAGAAGAAGGGAGGGGAAAAACAAGAATGTCAAACCTTTAGAAAGAAGCCCCTCCTTACAATTTATGGGAAGTTTGAGAGAGGGAAGAGAGAGGAATTCCAAAACCACCCCAACCACCTCTAGGTTGTATTTAATTCATCTCATTACGGTGGTAGGTGAGAACCCTAGCAAACCCAAAAAGTGACAAACTGTATTTTGCATTTTTAAGAAATTTTTCTCACCCAATTAAATAATCTAGTCATATTTGGATATAATACCTCGTAATATTTCTGAAAAGTCCAACCTTGCATGAATCCAAGCTCCCTGTGAAAAGTTATGGCCATTTGAATATCTGCGTCAGGGTTTGCTTTCTGTCAGGGTGTCAATGCTCAAAATGTTGCACCTCCTAAATATGGGAGTATCAGTGCATCCATCCTTATGTCAACATACTCTTACGTGCGTCATGGGCACAAATTTTTACATATCGACACCTTCTGTTGTGCGCATCTAACTTGCTCCATGGGCGCGAATTTTTGCATGTCGACACCTTCTGTTGTGTGCCTCTAACCTGCGCCATGGGCGCGAATTTTTGCATGTCGACACCTTTTGTTGTGTGCCTCTAACATGCGCCATGGGCGTGAATTTTTTCATGTTGACACCTTTTGTTGTGTGCCTCTAACCTACACCATGGGCGCGAATTTTTGCATGTCGACACCTTCTATTGTGTGCCTCTAACCTGTGCCATGGGTGCAAATTTTTGCATGTCGACACCTTCTGTTGTGTGCCTCTAACCTACGCGTTTGTTTATATTTACCTGGGGAGGGAGATATATACAACATAAAAATAACACAAAAAAAAGATCCCCCAGAGTGGAAACCTACAAGGGTTAGCAGAAAACAAAAAAAAAAGAGAGAGAAAATGATGTTAAAGGCTAATTGAATGAGTAATCATAAGTAGTCATAGAGATCATTGGTGATTCACTCAATTATTGGTGATTCACCCAATCTTTGGTGATTTGACTAGATTGTTGGTGATTATAGAGCAAAATCCAAAAGTGAAAGGAAAAATTGATTTTAATGAAAGAGATAAGGACTATCCTGTCCCACCGAGTGTGCTAGAATGTACCAAAGAGTTTTTTCTTTCCAAATTTAACTAAATAAAATGAAATAACAAAAATAGACTGACCTTGGAAGACGGCATGGTTTACCGATACCCACGATGATGGATTTTGATTGATTTTGGATAAAGATCCTTCTTCTCACACCGACGAAGAAACCTGCAAATCAAATACATCTAAACAAGATAGAATTAGATAGATGGGTAAACAAGATACTCTACAAAGGTCGATTCTAGGAATCTAAAGGGAATTCCTTAGAGGATTTCAGCTCGCGTTTAGACAATTAAGTAGATTGAAAAAGATAATGATAAGGATAGACAATGATAGATAGATGATAGATGAGGAGTTATAGAACTCCAGGTTGAAGGGTAATTCATGTGTAGCTTCAATTTTTTCCCAAGCAAGGGTGGACATGATCTGGAAAGACTCACAGAAATCATACCAAAAGTCTTTAGTCTCTTGTTCAATGTAGAGGAGGAACTCGATCTGTTTGTCGATTTCTTTCATGTCGTTGGAAAATTGTATTGCGCACAATGTCAACTCGCGAAGGATGTTTTATTATTCCTAGAAGAAGGGTTGCTAAACTATAGGAAGGTCATAAATGTTTGTAATGGGGTGAGACCGGATAAGTACTACCATCTAAAGCAAATCCATACTTGTAAAGAACACGTTAAATGTAAAAAAAAAAGATGATGATAAACTGATAAAAATATTTAATTTGATAGGGATCATCGGAGATTCAGACCGATTGCTGATGATTAGGGGTAGCCACTGGTGATTACAGCTAAAAAGAAAAAGTTTTCTAAAAATGATGGACAAATCTCTAAAGTGTTAATTTTGGTTGTTTTGGATGCTTTGATGAAATTCAAATAGTAAAACAAAATAGATAAGTACCTTTGGATGTGAAAAGGAGCTAAAAGATACCTCAAATTGTTGAATGGGGTTGATTGAAGTGGATGTCCTGTTATGGAGCTTCCTTAGAGCTTATTGATGAAAAATATTATCAAAATGACATGTTAATAGTTGCTAGAGGTTGCCACAAGCTCTTGATGATTAGTGGAATGACCTAAATTCTCTGAGAAATCAAAAATTAAGTGTGTGCATGAGAAAAAGGATTATGAATATCCCTGAGAGAGGAGGTAGAAATCCTATTTATAATCATCGGCGATTGGTTAGGATCGTCAACGATCCACTTTTTTCGGGGAAAATGTTTGGAAAGTGGTTGAAACCACTTCCAAAGAGGTTTTTTGGGTAATTGATGAGGGTAGATGGTTGAGGGGAGCTTATGGATGAGGTGTAGAGGTTGAGATATGTTAATAAAATATATTCATGTGGTTTTAAGGTGGCTAGGTAGTTTAGGATGGGTAGAATAGGATTTTATAGTTGTACAATAGTATTTACAGGTGTGGGGTAATATTTACATGGAGTAAATATCATGGGGGAGAATATAAAACAGGATAAAGATTTAATATATCAAACAATATATGTGGTATGGAGTTACTAAATTTAATTCGATATTGTTGAGGGATTAGTGCACACAAATCGGGAAATTAGTGGTGCTAATTTTAGGTGTCTACAAGAAGTTCGAAGCTTTTATACTTTAATAATCCCATCCATTAGCCAGTTCCACTTAATACTTTCATTTTACTTTGACAAGGCACAAAAATAATTACAAATTGATGTTTCTCCTTTACTTAGACTGATTTTTCAAACATGGGGAACAATATAAAGCACATAGAATAGTCACATATACATGGAGTCTAGGAAAAAGACCAACTCGATCCAAGGAACTGGATTGAGCACAAATAACTTTTCTTTTTATTTTTTGAGTTAATTGTTAGAATTGAAGATGGAATCCAAATTCACAAATCCTTTGGGTGATTTGTTTGATTTGAGTTGGAAAATTTGGTCTCCATATTTTTGCTCCATTTTTTCTTGATTCCGTGATGAAAAATCATCTTCTTCATGGATAAAACTAACAATTTGTCGATCACTCTCAAAGACTTGCCAATTTTTATTATTTTCTAGTATAGCAAGCCTCATCACTACTTTGATATGCAATTGTAATTTGGACTTCTTGATATCTTGAGAAATGTCAAATTTTTCTCTTACTGTGACTAATCTATCTGTGGATTCATTCTCTTTCCTTATAATAACATGGATGTTGAAGGCTTCAAAATCTTCTAGCATGTAGCATACTCTATGCTTGTAATCTCTACAAAGATCATTTTTAGCTGCATTCAACCCTCTAAATTGATTTAAACTAGTTCATTATCCCCAAAAGTTTATAATTTCTTGATATTTTTTTTCTTTCCCATTGCAGACCATGGATTAGGGAGTCATACTCCATTGATTTTTTATAACAACTAAATTGAAATATGAAGGAATACTAATACCTCATACTAGAAGGAGATACAAGTACGACACCCATTCTATACCTTGTTTGCTCCTTGATCCATCAAAAAACATTTTCCAAATTTTTTCATCATGTTCATGAGCCTTCATAATGCTAGGAATGGGTGAATTTTCCTCATGTAAGCAATAGATGCCAAGGACGGATTCTTCAATCTGTTTGTATGGGTCAAACCCATGACATTCAGTTCTCCACTCATGAAGTAGCAAATCTTGGATACCTCCAACTTGAGTATCTACTTCTTGGACACTTGGGTGATCCTCCTATTAAAATATAGTACAATTAGTATTGATGGTGCTGGGCACATAAGGCTCTATAAGGTATATGGAAATAGGTTCATACCTTATGGTAGACTTCATGTTGTATATGGTTCTGAATAGCATGTGAGACCAATCTGCAAATAGGTATCCTCCAATCTTAGTAGTGAAATCCCATGAAAAGCACAAAGTAAAGAATGAGGGAAGGTTAATGATGAAAACATCCCATAGAATTGAGTAATTAGGACATATAATGTGAGGCTTAGACCTATGAAAAATCCAATAGCTCCCACTGTGGTCAGATCTAATTGCACCACTCCTTTAGAGAGTGACTTGTATTCAAGACCGAGTTCGTCAACAATTTATTTGGCTATCAATGAACTATTTTTCCCTTATTCAATCATGTAATTATGCACAAGATGATTTCCTATATATAAGGGCGATGGTTTCGTGTTCTTACCTGGTTGCACATCCTTTAATCAAGTGTGTTGCTGAGAACCACTTTATTATTCTTCTTGGACATTTCATGCGATATGGAGAGGTCATCCATGGTGGCCTATAGAAGATGTATCTATCTAATAAGAACTAAATATTCCCACATTTAGTTACCCACATTGGTTCTTTTCATTTTCTCTATGATGTTGAATGGAGTACTCAATTTTTTTTGCAATAGAGGGGTGACATTTTCCTTTCTTGCCCTTTCTATCTACGGACTTTCTTTGGATGGAAGAAATTCTACAAGTCATATATTTCCCTTGATACATGGATTTTGTTTATCTTACGAAAGTTCCATGTTACCTAGAATCTATTTGTTCAGTGGATCTGAAATATCCATTAGATATGTGGTGTACTACAAGCTTACCAGATTTCATGGATCACTTATTGAAGCCTGAAATCCACCCTAGTCTGTGGGTTTTCTAAGTTGGGGATGTGGACTTGGGGAAGTAAGGGGTAGAGCAATTGGCTTGATTTTCCTTCTTTTTGATTTCATGTTTATGGCTATACTTGAAAAAAATGGTCGATTTATCCCCTGAAGCTAATTGATTCTATAGAACTCTTCTATTTTCCAATTTATAAGTGAAGTATCATTTGGTGGTCTTTCTTGAGTAGTCCCTTGCTATGGGTTTTCTTATGCATGTTCATTTTGAGAGAGGGGTACATTTTGTACCATCAAATATTGGTTTATGATGCCACTAGGGTAGGTTACTTTTTTTTTGGAAGATTACAAGGGAAAACCACTCATAATATTTCACAATATTATTCTATATTGGGACCAAAGATTTAGATGAGCTAGTCAAGTTAGGATTATAGGAATGAAAATGGATTTATAGGGGTGATCTAGTTTTGATTTTGAGGAGTGGCTTGGAATGGTGGTATATTTATTAGAAAAGGGGGCTTGTTAGGTTGGTATGGAGGTTGATAAGGTCTAAAAGTTGATCTTGTTTCCTTTTCAAGGATACCAAATTATTCCCAAAAAATTTCAATTGCTTCATGAACTCTTGCAACTCACTTAAAGGGATTATAGAGGTGGATGCTTGAATTGAACTTTGGCTTCTTGGGGATGGAATGTGAGTTAATTTGGGAGTTTTATGGGGAACGAGTGTCCCTACCTATGGGAATATGGGCATTAGAGGTCTAGGATCAAGTTTATCAGCCTGAATAACATTGTTTTCTACTCTAATAGCAATATCATAAACATCTGTTAAATTTATACCCTCCATGAATTGAATCATGACAGAGATGTCACTATTTAAAGCCCTTAAGTAATAGAGAAAACATATTGAGGTGTATCTATTACCATTTGTGGGATTATATCCCACGTCCTTTGAAATTTGATATTAAAATCAAACATTAGCTCATGTGGTGCCCTCTTTGTTGTAGTTAGTTGTTCTACCAAATATAGATGGTCTAATTTATCTTTTAAATGGTTACCAAGAGATTTCCCTAATTTATCCCAAGAGGAAATCGAATTTATTCTCAATCCCATGTACCATTGTAGAGCTTTTCCCTTGAAAGAAACAATCAATAATATGACTGTTGTATTGTCTTGTGTTACATGGTATATTAAACAAATGTTTGCAATGTCCTTAATGTGTTCAATGGGTGTTGTAGTGTTCTTTCTAGTGAAGAAAGGAACAATTTTCAGGGATGCTACTAGAATTTCATCATATTAGGCCAAAAGTAGAGGATTTCCTTCATTAAGTGTGAAAAAATTCTGATTTATTTGGTGAGACATGAATATGATGGGTATTAGAACCCTAGAAGATAACAAGAAAGGCCTACCACAAGGAGGAGCAAAGAGAAATATATGTGGATGTGATGGTGATATTTGAACTAACCCGCCTCTTCTTTTTCTCCTTGGTGACAGCTAAAAGTAGTCAAAAGATTCTCCATGTGCTACCCTTTCTCTTGTTTGAATTCTTCTCATAAGATAGAGAGACTTGACTGTTAAAACCAGTAGATGTAATATTTAGAGTCACCATATGTGTTTTGTAGATCCTCTAAAGGATAAATATCACCAAGATACACACCAAAATATTAGTGAAATAACAAGAAATTCTTTAATAGTCCCACTGAGTGTGCCAGAACTGCTAACACACAAAATTTACACCCTTTGAATGATCATGAATGAGCATCAAAAATTTGGTGAACACGGGATTGTCTTCAAAGTGTGGGAATTTGATCCTTGAGACAAACATATAGAGAAGGTTGGTTCCTTCTCTCCTAGCTCAACGCACACTAACCTAAACTATCAAACTAGAACTAAATATAAAACTAAAACTAAATCATATAAGATCTAGGGTTGAGAGAAAAGCAGAAAGTTACAAAATGAAATAAAGGTGATACACCAACACTAAGAAAGGGTTTTAATTTGACTATAAAGACACTCCACAACTGCACATGCAAAGATTTTAATGGAAACAAAATTTTTTGAAGAGCATGAATGAATAAAACTCAAAGAAAACAAGAGGGTAAAGATCCATAGCAAATACAAGACATTTGAAGGGAAAATAACCACATATGTATTGAATTTAATAAGTATCCATCAAGCTTATAAAGTAGAGGTGAGATGTATCAAGAAAAATGAAAAGTTCCAGAGGTTTGGAGGTAATAAAGTGTATTACTCCAAGGTAGATCATGCAAATTCAGTAGAAGGGAACCAATAATTTGTTCCTAACTACTTACATTTATACAATATTAGAATGGGAGAGAGACCAAGAGAGAGGAGAGAAAATCAAATTTTCACATGTCATGAATGTAGATAATTTTCTGCCCATGAATCGTTTCATCATTAATCTCCCTGAAAAACCATTTCTTCTACAACATGCCATCGGGTTTCACAAGAGAGGGCATGGGCACATTTTGAGCTTTTACTTTGGGTAGGTTAGGGGGTTGGGCACTCGAAATGAGAAATTACACATTTCCTTTTTTCTCCTCAAGCTCTCGTGGGTTACCCCAAAACTTCCTCCTATCCTACAACTCCATACTTGAACATGAAGTCCTTGAAGAGATTAAGAAAATGCAATAAATATCATTGAAAATGGAGATCTCAATCGAAAGATATGATCAAAATTTGGTTTTACCTTGTCTTGTGGCTTTCTAGATGTTCTTTAAATGCTCTGCGGTCTCTACAATCCCACGTCTTATTGAATCTTAATGTTCCTATAGATTCAGAAATCCATGAGACACAAATCTATAACCATCTGCAAAACCTTTTCTCATGAACCACCACAGACTTCTAATTTCCTTACACTTGGCCTTTGTGTTGACGCTTCAAGCCATGAAGGATTTTCCTTGAATATGCTTCCTCTATCCCGCAAACTTAAAATCCGTGGGATACTGTGTTGGGAAAATATATGGAACACTAAGAAGTGTTCACGGATTTCCAAACTTAGCCAATTTAAAATCCTTCATTTCCTTGTCACGTGGTGCTTCGACTTTCCTCCATGTATTGTGGGTTTCAATTGGCAGATTCATCCTTTGTTGCATGACATGCGATCAACTCATTGGAAAACCAAATTTCTTCAAGTCCGCATAGTTCTCTTTTCCCATTCCACAAAGTCCTAGACTCCATCAGAATTTGCTTAAGTCCTAAGATCAAACTTCTACATTCTATAGGTTAGGAGAACCCGCAGAACACTAAGTCCCTTTAATCCACAAAATACTAAATTCTAGTATTCTACAACCCTTCATTTATTTTTCCTAAGTCCAAAATGAATTTTAAGATTCCAAATAGCCCTGGGGGTTATTTTAGATAACAGTGACCATCCCGAGATGTAAATACACATTATAATCAAAATTTCAATAAGACCTAAGAGGCTTGTGTGGATGTGTTTCATTACCAATTATAGACCACATAGGAATAAAATAATTCTTTTCTTCCATGACATGTTTTATTGTCACTTTAGATAGAAATACACAATATCATCAAAATGATAATATAACTTGACATGTTTGTGTGGATGTGTTTACTTGGTGGTTGTCAACCACATAGGAATATACTACATTCAATCTTCCACGGTGCCTCAATTACTTTTAAAATATGGATTCTTAAAATGATGCACCTTGTGTTTTCCTATCAAACATTTACACATGAGTGGTATGTCAAACACACTCATCCCACAACCATTCATTCATTTTTTAGTAACAGGGCCACTTCTATTGTGGCTTCACCCCTTTTGGCATAATGATCATGATATATTGGGGCTTATATGTTTCCATGGACCAATCCAATAAACTAATGTGGGATTACTATTTTGATTGAATGAGGAATTTTAGAATCGTAGAAGCAATTCCAAGATGCAATGAAGAGACTTATCTAGCTTGGGATAGTAAGACATGTATTTCAAGGAAAATTATTTTTGGATTATGAAGCTATGTATGATGAGAGGGGAAGGTTAAGTAAGAAAACATACACACCCTCAACTAATCAAATATTTTTCTACTAAAAGGGCCACTTCTATTGTTGCATCGCCCCTATAGGCATAAGGATCATAATATATCGTGGTGTATATGGTACCACAAACCAAGCCAGCCAATCAATGTGGGATTAATTTTTTGATTGAATGAGGATAAAATCAATTTCAAGATGTACTGAAGAGGTATATATGACTTGGAGTAGGAATGAATTTATTTATATGTAATATTACAAGATTTTGTTTTGTATTATGAAGTTATAGACGAGGAGAAGGGAAGGATGAGAAAGCAAAAATACTCATCTCATAACCCATCAACCACTATTTTAGTAAGTGAACATGAAATTACAATCAACACAAAGTGATTTGGATGAAACAATAGGGATGAAATGTTTGGGCCTAGAAAATTGAGGTGTAAACCTTCATTCATGACTCCCACTTGGCTAAGTTTAACCCCCTTGAATTTAAATATGATGTAGAAAGGAAATTTGGGGTGATTTTTGGTATTTAATTCTCCCATACCTCCATAAATATCATGGATTTATGGAGTGGAAAGAAAGCATTGCACGACCATGTTACTTGTAATGAGAAGTTATTGTTTACTTGCAAAATGAGTCAAAGAGATGTGGTTTCAATGAATGATTTGATTGCAACAAATGCACATAATGGATTTCACAAGGATGCTCTATAACTCTTTGAACTAATAAAACACTTTCGAACATACTTTGACCATGCAAGCTTCATTTTTTATTAACATGCAACCATGCAAGTGTAGTGGATGAGGGTTGTAACTATTTTGCGGGCATTAACGTCTCTTTTAGCATTATGTCTACATGATTGACATTCTTGGCCATATTGGATATTTGGAGGAAGGTGTAAACTTTACTATCAAAATGCCAATTAAACGTGTGGTGGTTGTGTTGATATATTTGCTTGGTGCATGCAGAGAACATAAGAATGCATGAAGATACCCTTCCAATATGTGTTTACTACCACACAACAACCAAGTTTATCTGCAAGATTTGATGCAAGAAAAATTGTTGTGAGACACATCAATTCTATTAATTTTTGAAGTGACAATGTTCTTGTGACGATTACTAAAAATGCTAAGTGAAGAAATCTATAAACATAGATTGAAACTATAACATAGTGCATTGTGTTAGACATGTAGTGATAAAGAAGGGACCAACTTTTATTTAAATAGTTTAATCAAAATGTCTATTTCTAAGCATTTGGAGTTCTAGACGATGTGATTGACTTCATAATATCACACGTATAGTCTATAATGTGCACAATTGCCTAGGGGTTATTTGTTAAAGTATTGTGTTATAATATCATGGAGGTGTCACACGACATTGAATTGTTTTCAAGACACTTGTGTATTGTATTTGGGATGATAAGATGGAGAAGGCAAAAAAAAAGGAGTGGTATTCTTATAGGAAAAGGAAAGCTATATAGCCAAAAGGAAATGTGAGAGAAGGACTTACAATCAATTCAATGTTTGAAGATGATGGAGAGAGAATCTTTCGGTAGTTCTTTACTCTAAATTTTGTCATTTTCTATGGTGTTTTTGTTAAGAGAAATTGTATTATACTACAGTTATGTTAGGCATATCATTCATTATTTAATTACACATATAAATTAATGTATGCAAATCTATATATGTTCGTGCACTTAATCTAATTTATGGTTAGAGATTTTCAATGTTATTTCACATCTATTGTTCGTAAAGTTACTCTGTTTTGAACTCTTTCTTTTTCAATCTACTTTGTTTTTAATTTATATGTTTGAAATTTTAAGAGCATATTACACATTTATATATTGAAATAAAAAAATCACAATTTTTTTATATATTATAACTGGCAAACATGTATGATGCATGGAACAAGTGCATATTCAAGTTTACATAGTGATGTTTTTGGTGTTAAGAGGTTGTTAATTTCGATAATCGAGGAAAACTAAATTCATCTAGTTGTGGCACCGGCAGCATCATATTCCCATTTCGCATTTCTCTCTCCCACTTTCCACATGCCTCTGTTTTGTTCGACAAAATAGGATTGAATGATTATGTAGGTACGTAGGTAGCCATAATAATCATTCATAATATTGGTGGCCACAATGCACGGACGTGTACGTGTAAGTCTTACGGACGGTTACCTATGTATGTACCTAAACAGGGTAATTGAAGAAGACATCATACCTACCTGTAAAAGATTCCCACTGCAGTGCACTGCCCACATCTTAGTAGGGTGCGCTTCATTTTACTTTTTTTAATTACTACAGGAGTTAATGAGTTAGTCCCCTATTAGGATGCGCTTTATATTTATTTATTCATGTCGTTGTCACCCTCCAGTTTATATTTAACACAAGAAATCTGTGTACATGTATATTAGAAATAGAGCACCTTGGGACTTAAAGTGGTATCATGCTTAGACCTCGCATAGGATGTCCAAAAAATAAGTTTTGAGTGCGTTCAAGTGTTATGAACCTGTTCGTATGTGTTTCTCTACTGGCTCTTCTCTGGCAAGATCTCATCGATGTCCGTGCAACAATATTTATTAAAATGTGTAATCATTGATTAGAGTCCGTTCAAGGATGCCCTGAACCCGTACATATGTGCTTCTCTACCGGTTCTTCTCTGGCAAGATCATGTCGATCTCTATCTAACAATATTTATTAAAATGTGCAATCATTGATTAGAGTCTAAGGATGTGTACTGTCCACCACTACTTACTAAAATATAAAATTTTAAACAAATTTTCGTATACCAACATATGGCCGGTAAATTGATTAATATGAGCACTTCATTTTATACATTCTAAGGTTCACATTGTGCACGCATGAAGTTAAATTGTGCACATTTTCTATAATAATTGCACTTGAGGATGCGTTGTACACGCCTCCCAAACAAACCTTACTGCTTAGGGCAAGTTGGAGCACACTTTACAAACAATATAATATGTGCTAATAAATAGTGTTACATGTCTTATCTGTAAACTGTTATCTAATTAAAAACTGCGATGTCTCTCACAAAAAAATCATGTGTTCGTGCTATGAGCGTGATTTTGTAGTGCATGTATAGGGTCTAGAAGAAGCAAAATTGTGTTAGAATTTATGTGTTGAGTCTTCCACTGACATCGAATTGATGATTATTTGAATTTTGAATATTCTAGGTCATCTTAAAATTTTAAACATCCCTACATCAAAATTATTTTGATTTTTGTATCTTTTATTCCTCATTTTTGGACATTAGAGTATTAATGTTTTTATTTCTTTTGTAAAGCATTAAAATTTTGAAAAATTGAAAAAAACAATTATTTAATAAATTAGGGCCAACGAGCCTCAACATTAAGGAGTTGATCAATCGTGTGGATGATATGGCAATGTCCATTCTTTGAATGTATTTGTATCTCATCGTAGTCCCGCTCTCATCAAACTCTTTGGGCCTCTTAATTTTCTAAATAGTGGGAAGAGTCAGTCTCACTATAGTGGAGTGAGATTGACGAAAGCGAGAGCGTGGGGCTATTTCATGAGCATGGGCAAGCATGATGTGGGAATAAGCAACCAATTACTTCTATTCTTCGTCAAAGTGGGAGCTACTAAAACCTTACTCAATTTTTTCAATGTGAATAACACAAAAAAGAAGGCCTTGGGCATTTGGATCTCTTGCCTCTACTAGTATATTTCATAATTAAATTTGTTAGTATCTTTTGGTAGTAATCAACAACTACCACAAATCTAGTACCACTAGTAGTAAATTACAAATTTGTATTATATCCCTAAATTTTATTGATTTCACAAATTGTTGTCATATCACAAATTGGTGTTGTATCATAAATTTGGTGGTATATAAAAAATGTGTGTTATATTACAAATCAGGTGTCATATCACAAATTGGCTACACATGCATACACATATTATAGCCACACAAATCATTAGAGAAAAAACTGCATGTTTTTTTAATAATTATGGGAGTAAAAAATTATTGATTAAAAAAGCATGACTTTATCAAAGAAAGAAAGAAATAAATAATATTATAAACAATTTTCAATTTAGTATTTTAAAGAGTATTCTCTTAAAAAAAAACCTCGACTATCATGAACCATTTTTCAAATTTTTTATTTCAAAAATGTTCATAATAGTTCAAGTCGCCATTTTACAAAGGACTTCCATTTTTTGGATAAATTTATGAAATCATCTAGCTTGTCCTTGTAACATGAAGGTACATATTTCAGCACTTGCATTACACAAACATTGGCATGCTTTGGACCCAACCTCTCTCAATGATCTAACTCAAGTGAATGTATCCTTCCATGCACTACAACTATTAATGTGAGTGAATCTATCATTTCTAATTGATCACCCACCATTAATTATGTTTTCTTCAAACAATTGTTTATATTAATATATTTAAGTAAACAATTAGTGAATACCAAAAACTCACATAGTTGAGATTAAGTTCAATATACTTATTGTGCCATCTTTCATGGATTATTTCAACTAAGATTTTTCAGTGAACTTTTGCATGAATTGTCTACTAGAGAGGTTTGTAAGAAAAATGTACATTTAATTACCTCAAGTTCAATAGTATGATAACATTCACATTTCGATCATGCCAACATTTGATGAAATTAAAGTGTTCAAATCAAATGTTGATTCTACATCATTTCATCATATTTAAATGAAAAGAAATGTAGAAGCAAATGGCCTTTCAAATATTGGCTTGTTTGTAGCTAGAAAATTAGTCCTATAACATATTTGGGAACTTCCTATAACATACTCAGGAGCCTCCTATAACATATTCGAGAGAAGCCTATAACAGCTTGAGAGTTACCTATAACAACTCGGTAGTTAAATGTAGCAACTTGGGAGCTACCTATTGTATACACCTAATTTTTTTACGCTTTCTATTTTTGTACATGTTAATAAATTTTTCTCTTTCCAGGTTAGTGGTCGCTAATGTATCTATCTCTGGAATGAGTGGCTTAAGGGGCTTGTTTTGGGATAAGGGTGTGGTTATTCACATAACCATTAAGTTAGGGATGATACATGGAGAGAGAACAACTTTCAGTCCCATTTATGTCTTTCTTTTGTTATTATCTTCTTATTTTGCCTTGCATTCTTTCAAAATTTGGCTTTCTTATGACTCCATTTCTTCCACCTTGCACAATCTTTGCTTTTCATGACACGTTGCACATTCCTTTTTTCTTTTTCAGCCCTGACCGACGCCATCACCTGCAGGTAATTATGTTGGTGCAAATTCAAATCCTTGGCCGACGCCTTTACCCGCGGGTGATGGCGTCAGTAGAAAGACACCAACTCTCATTTTCACATCATAAGCATTGGATTATTATCAAATCAGATCAACATGAACTCACCTTTAAATTTTCTCTCTTGCGCCAAATTGCACATACTCACTTAGCTTCTGGATTTCTTACATCTTGACTCTTGGTTTGGAGTTTCTTCTTGCTTGGATTGATTTGCTTGCACTTTTGGGTCATCTTTAGTGAGCTAGGATTGGATTGTTTCCACTTCTCCACCTAAAATTTGTTCTCTCTTGGTGCATGGTCCTTTGGGAGATATATGCATTAGCGATTGCCCCCAACAAGTAAGTTCTCTAACCCATTTTTTCATTTTATATAGAATAGTTTCCTACATTCATTATTTACTATATGTTAGCTTAGTATTTTATGCACATGTTAGGTTAGCATATTGTATTTCAGTTCCTCTCATGTTATATGCTTTACTTCGATTAACATAGTGTAGACACAAAATCACACACTTTGGGTAATTATCTAGTCCTGATTACATACTACTATTCATATGATTCCTAAGTAATAAAATTACTAATTAACCCATGTCTTTGGCCACCTTTCTTTGTATTTTGTTTCTCCTTTCAGTATTACACCCTTACTTTCTTAGTCTGCCTTTTTATACTTCGACATTTATCATCATGGATACTCGTGCCCAGCCAAGCGCCCTTGTCCCCTCTGGGTGCCCTGTCCCCTTTGTACTTTACTCATATTTTTTGGGTCCTTTCTATCCATTTGAGCATCTTATTTTTTTGGTAGTCAACCTTTTTGGGGTTAATTACGAAATTCAAGCAAGGGAATCATATAAATATAAAGTTATGTGATCATAATAAAGCACCAAGCACTAAGCATTAGCTATCACCATCTAAGGTTGCATCCATCAAGGCATCTAAGAGCTCCATTGCATCCATCTAACACCATCACAAGGGACACAAGGGTTGGTTATTATGCATACACTTCATAGGACGGAAATTCATTCTATTCCATGCACACATCTATTACATTTCTTTACATCTAGCTTATTTTCTCGCTATCAAGCGCGACTCGCACAAGAGTCACCTATGACATGATTCCACACACACACACACATAAAACTACATAGGGTCTGAGATGTAGTGCAACGCTCAATCATAAGTTCACCATTGTGACAATTGAGGATAGTTCGACCTGTCATTTTGCATCTTCCTTTTTTAGGATTTGATGTCTATTTGAGGGTTTTGTAAGTTCATATATCATTGTAGATTTACAGTGACCTAAGATATCTTGGTACGACCTCAGAGTGACCAAAGGTGAACACCTTGCGACACCTCAGAGGATGTTTTCTTAGTTTTTCCAAAAACCTAGGTGCTCAGAAACAAGCTTAGGGTGCCCATGGGCACCCATGTCCCTCTCAGGGTGTCCCCGTCTAGCCAATCTCTCCAAATCTTCATTTTTTTGGGTCTCTATACGATGCTTCTACCATTTTGTTCACCTGGTTATCACTCCGACACAGTTTAGATTTCATTGCGAACCAGCTAAGGATTGTCACCCTCTCTTTGCACTTAGAGTTTTGTTCTTCATTTCTTATTTTTCTTGGGTGTCATTTATATACTTTATTACATATTTACTTACTGCTACAATAGCATCAGGTTAGGCTCATTTATTTATATTTTTAGCCTAATCATTTCAGTGAAACCGAACTCGATCTTGATGCTCTTCAGATCCTCATACCTTTATTGTTCATATCTTTCTAAGACCTCTTCATCATGAGTATCTCTATCAATTATTTCTTGCTTATCAATCCTGAATTAAGAGATAGAATCAAAACTCTCTTTGCTACCACTCGCATTCATGCTAATATGCATCCAAATTCCATATATCAAACATTTGTTGAGGCATTTTCTCACCATATCACTTTCCCATCCAATCCTAATGTCAATCTTTCTATTTTTTAAAATGATCCACTGCTGCATATCATGATTCACATTTACAATATGGGTATCAATCATACTTTAATCGATAATGGATCTGAACTTAATCTATGTCCTATGTCATTCCTTGAAAGGATTGGTCTTTTTGTTGCTAATGTTAGTCCATCGTGTCTATCCCTTCGGCCATATGATGGTTATATTCACCCATGCGTAGGTCGCATTACTCTGCCTATCACTATAGGGCCCAAAACCCTTAACACAGTTTTCTTTTCGTCATTGACATTCTAGTTTCCTATAATTGTTTACTTGGTCATCTATGGCTTCATGCCATGCAAGCAGTTCCTTCTACAGTACATCACTATGTTAAATGCCTACATGAGTTCATAGAATATACAACTTTTAGTGATCGTGACCCATTCAAATATTACGACCATGATCCAAATACTACACTTCCTACTCCGTGCGCTGACACTACTAATGAACCACAACCCATGGATACTCCATATCATTTACCACCACTTGAAGGTGTTATTTGCATGCTAGATACCGTCTCATCTGCAGCATCACCTCCCCTGTTACTACTAGTGGTATGATTTTTTATCAAGGTATTATCCCACCAATAAACATTATTCCACCTACTACACCTTCTCATGCGTCATCATCATTACTCTAATCTTCGTTTACGTGCACGTTTTTCATAAATGATTCATATTGGGAGCACATTCAATTTGACCCTACATTTTTAGATACTATATGCACACATGATGGGTTGGATCGGCTAGGGTTTACACTTGACGATATCTTTCCTCCACCTCATGATCATCATCCCTACCATGGATTTGTTTGCATTGTTGCTACCTATGGTCTTCGAGTCTTTTATCTCACAATATTTCTTGTGCGTGCTCCTCATGCTTCTCCACTAACACTTGGACAATCTTGGCTTTATTACATTGGGGGCACGTTAGATCCTGATCCATTTGAGAGTGAAATCATTTTTGAAGATATTATTAATTAAATGTGTATGATATGTAAATTTGGGTATGAACCATCAAATTTCCCCAAGATTGCCTAGGAAAGTGCATAGGTCAGGTATAAGCGTGAGATGAGGCAAGTTGATGATGACCTTAATATTTATCATAGCCATTTCTATCCCAAATTTGGAGATGAGGAATCCTAGGGGTTTTCCATGAGTAATATAGAAGATACATTTTCCTAATTTAAGGAAAAAAAATTATTTACGAAGCTACTTAAGGGAAATTTCTAGGTCATGGGCATTATCATTTATGCATTTAAAGTCATCCACATAGAATTCGACAATTTTATGAATGAGATGATGAAATATGTGAGTCATATCTCGTTGATAGGTTACCTCACCATTCTTAAGCAAAATGGCATCTCAACATAACAATAGGTCCCTCATTTAGTGGTGAATGTGGTCTTATGTTATCTTTAGATGCTATATAGATTTGGTTATAACCAAAGAAGCCATCCATTAGGGATAACATCTCATAACCTATTGTAGCATCGATAGATGGTATAGGGAAGTTATCCTTATGAAAATTGAAATTAAGATTACAAAAGTCAATGTAGATACAAATGTGTAACATGACTTTCTTATGAACATGGATGATGTTGTAAACCCATTCAAAATAGTCAACAAGATGCATGAATTTGGCATCGAGAAGCTTTACAAGTTATGAATGTCATAGATTATTGATTTTAGACGAAATTTTTGAATCTTTTCTCTAATAGGTGCAAACTTAGGACAAGTAATAAAGTTGTGTACTATAATATCAAGATCAGTGCTAGGCATGTTAGGGTATCCCTAAGAAAAACCTTCTTGCTGGGAAAATTTTAAGAACTCTCCTAAAAACGTCCATAGATATAACTTGGCAAATGTGTGGACTATACCCTTGAGTACAACAGAGGGCCTAGGAGCCAGAATAGGAATGAAAATCAGAGAAAAAAGGATCAAAATCCAAGTATGACAATGAAGCCCAAAGTAGCCAAAAAATAGCTACCCAAACAAGACAAAACAACAAAAACTCTGCACAAAAGAAGTAAAGAAACCGCAAAAAAAACAAAAAAAACAAACAAGAGTAGCTAAAGCACCTACAACTACTTCTTGGCAGCTTTGTCGATGCTGGTTTTGATGTTCTTCCAGGATCTAAACATTCCCAAAGTTATCATGTGGGTAGCGTCAGTCTTATCCAGCTAATCAATGGTCCTTTTGCTTTCCTTATCATTTCCCCAAAGTGTTGCCGGAACTCTGCTGAGATTGGAGACACTTCTGACATGTTGCTCAATGAATTCCTCAATCACACTAAAAATGGCCATATTGTAGTCATGGCGAGTTTTGGCCTTCCCTAAATGGGAGTCTAAGGAGTTCAGCTTCTTGTAGATATCTTCAATCTGGCTGTTATCAATATCCACCTCCTCCTCCTTCTTCCTCTTTCCTTTCTGTTTTTCCAAGTTCTTAACCTCATCCTTCAACAACTTCATTTTAGCTTCTAAGGCATCCAGCCTTTTTGTAGAACTCTCCATATGCACATCTCGGGGACTAGCACTGCTAATATTCAGGAGGTCATGTGCAATTTAAATTTCATGAGGGCCCTTCCCCACAGCAAGAGTATCGAGGTTAAGCCTTCTAGATGCCTTGGTGACTGGTCTGGCCGAGGTGGAAGCGAGGTGGGGGGCGGGAGCAGTAGTAGGGGGAATGGAAGAAGAAGCCTGGACAGACGGCAGGGGGGTGACAGCAGCGGTGGCGGGGGCAGAGAGTGGAGAAAAGGGGCTAGCAGCAGCATAACCTGGCATAGGGGGAATGAAGCTAGGAGAGGAAGAGAGACTAGGATACCTAAGAAGACAAAATTTATGCAGCAGAAAAATAAGCCCTTGGTGTAAAGGAACCGCCCAGGTATGCTTTTGAAACTCCAAAATGGAGCGCTCAAGAGAGTTCAGCAAATAGTGGGGGAAACAAACCCAGCGATTCCTACGGAAGTGGTTGAGAAAGATAAGGTGCTTAGCATTTACGGTGACAAACATCCCTTCCAAAGAAATAAATCATATCATCATGCGAGTAACCTAATCATAAGGTGGAGGGATCGAGCTAACAATCAGGCCCACGGTAATATAGATCAGCTTCTTAGATCCCTCCATAAATCTCCTCTCTTCAACATCTCTGTCGACCCTTTTGTTAAAAAATGGTAGCCCTCCATGCTAAGACTGGTCGCTTCAGCAATAAGCTCCTCGTTGACCAAGATCTTCTGCCCCCCATATTCCACAGTCCGCTCCTTCCAATCCTTCACAAAACGCACTGAGATGCTTTGATCATGTCCCTGAACCTTCTCCATGAAGTTGATGATGCCGCCCTTGCTGAGTATATTCCATAACTCAACATTATCCTTCCAGTCCGGGTCCGCACTAGGCTCAATTTGGCAAGGGGGACCCCCCATCTTCACTATGCTTAACTGTTTGCAAAAAATTCCAAAATCCTTGAGAGCGCTGAAGCCAGTTTGTTTTTTACTGTTGTAATCCACATAATGTTGAAAATGAGGGCCGTTTCTATTCCCACGAACGTCCATGTGTCTGCTGATATGAGCCTGCGGAAATCCGCATGTGGGAATAACGACCTTTTTGCTAGCCCACTCCCTATCATCAATTACCTTATTACTGTCTTCGTTATCCATGGAGCCTTGTATACAAATTTTAGCAAGCATAGTGCTGCCCACATGTGTGATTTTCATATCAAAGTAACTCCACTTGGACTTCCCCATATACTTCACACTATCTTGATTATTCGACAGGATTTACATAATCATAGTTTTTAAGTCAACATGTGTGGGAGTTTTATTGATACTGATCCACACCCAATAATCATATCTCAATTCAAGAAAATGCGTGCATATAAAAATCCGCATGAATGCTGTTTTGAAGCTGCTTAGGGGTGCTATTGTTATCCCAAACAATGTGATTAACATTAATGCCATAATTAGCCAACGCATCCTCCAATTTATTACCCTCTCGGTAAGTATGCATGATCCTGATGTTATTGAATGTTTTACAAATACTTATGGACTCTAAGATAAAATATTTGATGCTCCAACTTGGAGATGAGCACTTTTTAAGGAGATTAATGATATTCAGGGAGTCCCCTTCAATAATGAGGTTTTGGATATTTTGAGTCTGGGCAATTCTCAGGCCCCATAAAGCAGATAATGCTTCGGAAAAATGATCGGTTTGGATTCCCATTTTCCCAGCATACGCAGCAATCAAACTACCTTTATGATCCCGTATCGCTCCTCCCCTTGCCGCAATCCCAGGGTTCCCCTTAGAGGCCCCATCAAAGTTCAACTTAAACCAATTAAAATCAGGAGGATGCCATTTAATCAAAGATCTATCAATGCTATTCCCGGGATTGCTACGACTATTGATAGTTCCAATCTGCCAATTGGATAAGATATATTCTTCATTCTCAGGATATCTCTTGTTCTTGGGGGGTTTAAATCTAGCAATGTTCTCTTTGATACCATTAGAGATTTTACCAATACTAAGTTTATAGTTTTGCTTCTTATTTCTGAAGACAATATCATTTCTATCCTTCCATATCCTCCAGATTAAATGAGGGATATCCAGCTTCCAAATCCTTTTGACAACACAATGCCTAAAGGGTGGATTCCATTGAGTCCATAGCTGATTTAGATCCTTTGGCACCACCCATAGAGCTTCAAATTTAGAGAGGGAAAAACTCCATATTCTGGTAGCATACTCACAATGTATGAACAGATGACTGATATCCTCAGAATCTTTCTTAAAAAGATGAAACCTATTAGGCATTATAAATCCTCTTCTCATCAGGTTGTCAGTGGTAAGAATCCTGCCTCTGATAGCCAGCCAAAGGAAAAAATTAGTTTTAGGAGTTAATTCAGTCATCCAAATCTTATTCCAATTGAACTTTGTTTGACTACTGTGAAAAAATTTATTATAACTAGTTTTGGCAGAGTAATTCCCATCATTGGAATTATTCCATACCAGCTCATCCTTGGAATCCAGTTGACTTAAGGGAATAAGATCTAATTGATCTTGAAGGGAGGAAGTAATTTTCATCAGGTCATTTCTCTCCACAGAAAGTTTTTTCCAATTCTTGCTGGTACCTTTTTCCTCAATATAGTCCTTGATTTTAATGCCATAGTTGTTTACAAGACTGTCCTTAACAATCCCAAATCTATCCATGAGATTGCCATTAAACCAATTATCATCCCAGAAGTTAATGTCCCTACCATCCCCCACTTTCCATTTACTGCCTTGCTTAATGAAATTTCTGCTCTTAACCAGATTGTTCCAAAATATGGAACCAAAGGGAAGGTGCTCTTCTTGCAGGAAAGAGTACACAAATTGATGATTCAGGTATTTTGCTTTGATTAAATCAATCCAGGGTTGTTTCTCAGACAACATTCTCTAGCCCATTTTAGCAATGAGGGCCTCATTCATTTTCTCAATATCTTTTATACCCAGACCTCCCATAAACTTTGGGGTGCAAACCTTATCCCAAGCCACTAAGTGAAATTTGAACTTCTCTTCCATACCTTGCCATAAATTTTTTTGCTGAATCCTTTCAATCTTATCTCTGAAGGAAGAGGGGATCTTGTAGAGTGACATGACATAAATGGGCAGATTTTGAAGAGTACTTTTAATGAGTAGGCACTTGCCAGCACTAGATAAAATGGCTCCTTTCCAACTAGCCATTTTTTTTAGAATCTCTCCAATAAATCATCCCACACCTTACTAGAGAATTTCCTAGTGCCAAGAGGAAGGCCCAAGTAAGTGGCTAGAAGTGCACTTATTTTACAACCCAGAATTTTAGCAATTTTAAGCTACCTTTCCTCAGGAGTGTTGAAAAAGAAGATGGAGCTTTTATCATAATTGATCTCTTGCCTAGAAGCAGATTCGTAAAGCCGCAGTAAAGCCTTGGTAGCCTTGGCTTCAATGACTGATGCTAGAAGAAGAAGGGTAGTATCATCCGCAAATTGCTGATGGGAGACAACTTGACTGATGGAAGTGGGCTTAGAGCCATTTAGAAGACCGTCATTAATTGCTTTGCCAATTGTTCTACTAAGGTTGTCAGCCAAAAGAATGAAGAGCAAGGGGGAGATAAGGTCCCCTTGTCTAAGCCCTCTGCTGCTAGTGAAAAAACCCACAGGCTCACCATTAACCACCACTGAGAATCTAGCCGTAGAGATACAAGTCTTAATAATTTTTCTAAATTTGTCCAGAAAACCAAATTTAGTTAAGACTTTGTCAAGGAAAACCCAAGAGACCTTATCAAAGGCTTTATTCATATCAAGCTTGAGGACCATATTTTCCTTATAATTATTTTCCATAGAATGTATGGTCTCGTGAACCATAATCACTCCGTCTTGTATAATCCTACCTTTGATAAAGCCACTCTGCTGCCTTGAGATTAGATCATTCATAATGAGCTGAAGCCTAGTAGTAATAATTTTGGTAAAAATTCTATAGATAGCATTCACAAGGCTGATAGGTCTGAAGTCTTTGAAATCTTTAGCATCCATTTTTTTTGGGGCCAGCACAATGTGAGTGTTGTTTAGCTCTTTCAAAAGATTACCCGTTCTATAAAATTCATTCACTGCTATGAGAAGATCCTTCGAGAAGATTTCCCAAAATTTATAGAAAAAATTTATGGAGAACCCATCCGGACCAGGAGCCTTGTCACCCTCTAAAGCAAATACAGCCTTTTGCAGCTCTTCAAGCGTAACCACTGTGGTGATATTTCTAAATTTCTGTTCCTCAATTATATCTTGGGGAATGGCCTCCAACATAAAAGAAATAGCTTCAGAATTGATGTTATTCCTCTCCTCAAGAAGCTTTTTATAGAAATCAAGCGCTTCTTTCTTGATGCTATTGGGATCTTTTATGATATTTCCGTTACTTTTAGAAACTTATAAGATCCTATTACAGGCTCTGTGTTTCAAAGTGGTCATATGAAAGAACTTCGTATTCCTGTCTCCCTCTTTAAGCCAAATAGATCTAGATTTAAGTCTCCATAAAGATTCCTCTTTGCTGCAGATCGTATTCAACTTTGAAAGAATATTCTTTTCATTAGCTTCATCTTCAGCCGATCTCCCCATAGTATCCATTTTTATTTCTAGATCCTGAAGTTTTTGTTTTAACTTCTTTTTATTATCAAACACATTGCCAAAAACGTTTTTATTCCAAATTTTGACTTGCTTTTTGACATTTTTGAGCTTTTGAACCAATCTAAATTGAGCAGTGCCTTCATCATTCCATCCCCACCATTATTTTATCTTATCATAGATATTGTCATGTTCCATCCACATCTTTTCAAATTTGAATGAGCTTCTGGTGGGTTTAGTCCAATTGAGAAAATTTAAAGCAATCGGATTGTGATCCGATCCAACTCTGGGAAAGGAAGAGAGGTGGAAGTCTTGGCTGAGAATCCAGCTCACTGAAATCAGTGCCCTATCCAATCTCACCTAGATAAACTCCTTTCCCAACCTTCTATTATTCCAAGTGTATTTATTTCCATGAAGATCCACATCTAAGAGATTATGTTCAACAATAAAATCAGCAAAATCCTCCATACCTATAGAATAGCTGGAGATTCCTCCATACTTTTCACTTGGGTTTAGTGGAGAGTTGAAATCCCCCATAATAAGCCAGTTAGCTGAACAATGTTGGTTTCTAAATGTTTTAAGGTCAGCCCAAAGTTTTCTTCTTCCACTAACCGTATTAGGGGCATAAATGTTAGAAAGGATCCATTCACCATTATTCTCAATAGCAATAAATTTGATTGCAAGATGATTAATACTAGAATTGAGAACCGTACCAGTACAGTGCCTTGTATCCCAAAGAGTAGCCAGTCCTCCAGAAGCTCACTGGGAGTCAACAGCCGCCATTTCAGAATTATCCCAGAAACTCTTTTTATTAGTTTCAAGGGTCTTCACTTTCATCTTAGTTTCCTGCATAATCAAAATACTAGGATTACTAGAATCCCGTAACTCCTTGATGATTCTCTGTTTGGAGTTTCCATTTAGGCCTCGGATGTTCCAAGAAATAATCTTCATTTGGAATGATTGGTAGTTGGAATTGCCTGATGGTTCAACTGACGCTAAATGCCATTTGTAATGTCTCTCTCCATTCTCTTAGATCTAAGAGCCTTTTTAGAAGGCCTTCCTCTTTTTGTGCTTCCTCCAAAGTCAACTAGTCATCTAGCAAAAGATCTAGTTGTTCTAGATGTTGAGGTGTCCCAGTTGTCTTTTTTCTTTTTCTTATCACTGTAGAGTGATTCTGGGATCATTTCAAATCCTTTCATTCTTTTTTTCTTTTTTGAGATGACCTTTGTGAATCCAGAATCTGGATCCTCCTCATCTTTGACAGGCGTAACTTCTCCCTCTTCACATTCTTTCTGAATCCTATCAGGTGTGTGTGTATCAGCTATTCTTGTGCTGTAGCAAGAAGGTGAAACCACTGATCTGTTGCTGGAGCAAGGAGGTATATCTGCAAATGATTTACCATCTCCCTTAGGAGTGCTTTTCTGCAAAGATTCTTTGAAAACCATACAGTCCTTGTTCGATTTTTCCTTAATGATGCACAGCTGATTATCTACGGCTTCCTTACTACTCTGAAATTGTTCAATAGGGACTATATTAATCTTCACAAAGCCTTCTTGCTCGTTCACCACCATGGATACCTTTATAGGATTTTCCAAGTCCTCTTTGTTAGGTGCTTCAGGCAAAGTTGCTGCTGAGATTTTGGGACGCTAGACCAGATGTTTCCTTATTTGAGCTCTAAAACCCCCTTTTTCCCCCTTACTATTGAAATCCAACTCCTTTTGACTAGGGGCTTTGTCTTCATTCCGAATATTCGTATTAGGAACCCTATAATCCTTGTTCAGAACTGAGCCCTCCATAGGCTATTCAGCTTCCATTGTAGAGGTCTTCTTCTTGGTACAACTTTTGTCAGAGTGTCCTATGCTATGACAATGTTTACATCTCAAATGAAAAGTTTCAAACTCAATTTTTTGGGTCCATATCCCATATCTAGATTTCAAGATGATGTGCTCTGGAAAATCCTGTTCTATTTCAGAAAAAATGCAGAAACGAGCAAAAGAAAGTCTGGATCTGTTTCTCGTGGGCCCATCTAAACCGATAGGGGCACCTAAGGATTTTGCAATATTTAGCAGAATTTCATCATCCCAAAAATGCAATGGTAGTCCAGGTAGCCTACACCAGATTGGGATGGTGTTTATATTTTCAGTATTAGGGTCAAATCCAAGATACCATTTAAAAAAAAAAAGGCCCATATTACCCAGCCACCAAGGTCCTCCCAGAAGCACCGATTCCAAATCCTCTTGTTGATTAAATTTTTCTAGAAAAAAACCTTTTGGCATGATGGTAATGCTTAGGGCTCCCTTAGGTTTCCACTTTCTCAAAGCCCATTTTCTAATGAAATCAATATTAGGTCTAGCGCCAAGAAACTTACCAACAAGGGAGAGATTCGCTTTGCTTAAAGCTCTATCAACACATCCATCTGGGACCCTCAGGCAGGTGGCACCCTCGTTGTCCTTTTCCCACGTGAACTGAACAGTATTTTTCGGACCCACTTTGATGTTAGGGCTTTGAAGCATCTTATTCCAGGCCATAGGTGTGGATCCCAACATTTCCACTTTTTCATTTTGCAGATTTACAACCGTCCAATTTTGGTCAGAGATCTGCCTCTCCTCAGCGTTCTTAGGTTTAGCGCGCAGACATTCTGGAGCCAGAACTGCAGAAATTACTTTGACAGTGCTTTCTCTTTTTCTCGTACTCGTGCTTACAACCGTCCGATTCAGGCCAGAGATCAGCCTCTCCTCAGCAATTTTAAGCTTAATGCGCAGACATTCTGCAGCCAGAACTGCAGAAAACACGCTGACAGTATATCCATAGCTTTCTCCATCGCTCGTTATCTCCATCTCCTTTCATAAAACATTTTTAATATACGTAAGAAAAATTATTTTGTATTGAATAATATACTGTTTTACAAAATTACTTATTTTCACTTTTTGCAACACTTTTACAGAAAGAAATGTTTTATTTTGCAATAGATTTTACTCCCTCCTAATGTATTTGGTTACGTACACTGTAATTTTTTCCAGCATTTCTCTTTGGTCCTTGAAAAAATATGCATGGTAAAAACCTTATGATATCAAAAAAAAAAAAAAAAAGGTAGACCATAGCTTACCCTTCATAATAAAACATTCCATTAATGAAACCATCCACAGTGCCTTTGTCCATTTGTTGAGTATTCTAACCTTGTAATGCATCTAAAAAGATATATCATACACCCTCACTATGGGAGCTCTAGATTTCAGTATCAAATAGAGCTTGTCCAAACACCTCTCAGAGTATGTATAGTTTAGAGATAAAATCACGACATGAATAGAAGATATACGTATGGCATTTTTTTTATTGATTTGGATATGTTGTCCCTGACATGAATTGACTTCTTGTCGAGAAAAAACTTGCATCATTTGTTGTGTATATTGTGATAAATGAGGCTGGTTATATATTTCTTTGTATATTTCCCATGATGATTAAAAAAACATCACATTCAGTCTCAGTGGAAAAACATTTGAATGATGGTTCGGTGTGAGAAAGAAGGGGTGAAGAATGGGATTGGAAGGAGTGAGTATTACCCATAAAAAAAGTAACAAGAGATCAAGGATGAGTAGAAGAATAATGCATGAGTTGGTTTTGGAATTCAGAAGTGGGTATATAAATACGCTATGGGATGGTATCATGGAGCATGCTACTATCTAGTAGCATAGAACATGGTATCAGAAAGTAAGCATAGAACATGGTACCAACTATTATAATGTACTACATGCTGGTAGCTTCCAACTTCCCAAGCATGTTGCAAGCTACTGGTCTGTAGCATATGCTACCGATTGATAGATTAAAACATTCTACCGACCAGTAGTATAAAACATGCTATTAGCCAATGTAACCCCAAAGAAAATTCACAATTTGCAGTCAATCGCCAATTCCCACGTTACCCCCAGTCCTAGGTAAAGAAAGTGTGAGAAAAATTTGATGTTTAACATTTATTTAAAAAGTTAGCTATTAGTGTAAATGTTAGGCGAACCGACGTAAAAATGTAACTTGCATCCATAAAATTTAAGGGACTTGGTCCTAATTCATAGGCATAAAATTTTCCAAATATAATTTTGAGAAACCCAAAAAATCATGAATTAATGAATATTTGCCACTAAATTTTTCCCCACCTCCATGTTTTTACAAAGGACTTTACAATTTTTATCATGTAGATTTGTGAAGTAGTCACCCAACATGACTGCATGGGATTAGACATCATCAATTTAAATATTAATAGTATTTTCAATGAGCATGATGTTTCCATCTTGGAAATGATATGGGACTCTAGAAATTTTGGCTACCTCATCAAGTAACACTATTACCAACAACAAAGTTATCAAATAGAGGGGGATTTATAATAGAGATGGCCACGTTTGAGATGATAGCGAGGAAGGGTATAATCATGTGCATTAAGTAACTCAAGAATGAACTCATCATTACCAAAGGTAGGTAGTGGACCATTATATTTGACATAAATTTTCAGGGCCACATATCATTTTCTGTCATGATTTTGATGAGAACTAATTTGTCTTACATCTAAGACCTTAGCATATTGAGTGGCACCTTGATGAAGGGATGTAGAATAAACATTTTGATCGATAGGATCAATCATTTTAGTAGCATAAGGATTAAAGGTGTTAGGAGAGAATGAATTGGAACAAACATGTTTGATGGTGTAGCACACAGATGGGTCGATTATATCAGATAGAATTAGGCTATGCTTGGCAAGGTTGGATCTAGGGGTGACCAAGTCAACTGTGGGAGGAGGAGAATTAATATGCATGGTGGTATAGTTTTAGAGGTGTAGGTCCCAAGGGGTGTCTAAAAGATGAGAATTAGCTGAAGGTCATAATGTAGATCCTCTTATTTATCACTATCACTAGTATCATACAAAGGAGGGTTGAAATCATAATAAGTAGAGATCATATGAGTGTCATGGTTAAAGAAATGAAATCTTGCCAGGATGTGTTGGTAATTAAGAACATCTAAGTGACGTGATTAATTTTGAGATAATATGTAGTCTTTAATGCTAATAGGTGAATCAATGTGAGTTGTAAGGTTATCGTAATAACATGTATTTGAGTCAAAGGTATCGTCACATACCATTTTCCCCATTTCTATTGAATAGTGTGGGAATGGAGAGTCTATGAAGAGGTGAAAAATGTAAAGTTCATAACCTTCAAGGGTAGTGGTATGGTGACTAGAGGAAGCAACATTACAAGGAGGATCTTCAGATTCTAAAATGGGAGGAAATTGATCTTGAGGTAGTAAAACTAGAGGAATCCAAAGTGTAACTATATTTGGTAAAACATTTTTATCGACCATATTTTGTAATTCATTAGGTTTATATTAATATAAATATACTAAAGTGACATGAATGTCAAATCTATAGTAATATAGTGTAGGGTATGGGATGCTAGACACCTTAGCATTAGTGGGAATGTGAAAGGGTTTTTAACAAAGGGGACATGTATGTCCTAAGGATTTGGATCAACATCATGTATATGTCATCGATTATTATGGATAAACTTGATGTATTGGTTCCTATATGATGTAAATACGCACGTGTAATGTGTCCATGGTTGACCATGCAAGATATTGTAAGAAAGAGGATGATTTAGTACCATGAGATTTGTGTAAAGGTTCTTGGGACCTATAGTGATGGGGAGCCAAATGAAAGAGATTGGATTATGATGAGTTTTATCAAATCCTAGACAAGTGAGTCTTGTATGCTTAAGGTCATTAGTAAAAAAATTAAGGTATTGGATGTGCACGAAAGGGGAAAAATTGATTCCAAAACCTTCATCCACTACTAATCACCTTACTTAAACATCATGTATGAACAAACTAATAAGGATTGGAGGATCATCGACATAAAAAATACTTCATCATTAATCATATCATCTTTGGGAAATTATATGTCTATAGATTTGAAACTTTAGGGGGGAAGAGTGGTTTTGATGTTGTGAATTTTGAGGTTAGGAAAAGATGAGATGGTGGGAAACTCTGTAGTCTCACCCAAAACTTCGTATAAGTAATAATGTTGTTTATTGAGGAATTTTTGATGATATGGAGACATCAATATTGAATAAACCTAAAATAATCTCTCTTACAATTATCCAATCATAATATCTAGCCCTATAACATCCCACATATCCCTTCATCATTATTAATTCCTCTAATAAATCATCTAATCACATTATCTCATTTATTAGGAATTTACAATTCATATCTACCTACCTCCACCTAATATCCTATCTTATCCTACAAAATCCTTCAACTAATATATCATCTAATAATCATTAACATAATTTAATCCCTTTATAGAATATTAAAATTCTATAACCTTCCATTTTCTACCACCTTTTCTATAATCTTCCAATTCTATAACCTTGCATATTCTACAACATTTATTAGAATCTTCCAATTCCTAGAACCTTACATCTTTAGCCAACTTTTCTAGAATCTTCCAATTATTAAACCTTACATCTTCTTACTTTCTTTTCTAGAATCTTCCAATTATAGAACCTTACACCTTCTACCACATTTTCTAGAATCTTTCAATTATATAACCTTTCATATTCTACCACATTTTCAAGAATATTATATTTCTAGAACCTTCCATATTCTACCACCTTTTCTAGAATATTCCAATTGTAGAACCTTCCATATTCTAACAAATTTTATAGGATATTCCAATTATATATCCTTCCTCTTCTATCACCTTATATGAATTTACAATTCATAAAATCCCTCCCATCTCTAGAACATTCGATCCTCTTATCCAATCTCCACCATTGATCTAAATACATGACAACTCCATCCTGGCCATAAATTATTATAGAAATAAATCCATCTCCCTCCATGCAAGACAAAGGAATCAATCCAATGAATATAGTTCCAAGATCTTTCCATCTTGATCATAAATCAAGTCATCATCTTTCATCCATCAATCATTAAGATTAAAAGGGTATGTCATACAAGAATTCATAAAAAAAACCCCACTTTTAAGAAACCAACATCAATCAAGCATATTGAGAAAATATAACACATGAAAGGGAGGATCCTATTCTTGGTAAGTTTTAGATCAATCATAGGTTTGCATTTGAGTTTTAGTAGAGATATTTGGTATTACATCCATGGTTTTCTAGTTTATGCTCTAATTTTATTGCACACATTTATGGAAGGGCTAGTGGGAATCCAACACATTTTGATTATATATTACTTTCTTTTCTTGCATATCTTTATATATTTTTTTTCATATTTTTGTGTGTTTGTGTAAATACCCAAAGCTAGATTCTGTATGTTCTCCACTCATTTCATTTTACTATCTTGGGGACAAAAAAAATACACTTTATTTTTATAAATTTTTAGGCATCTTGTGACAGTGATTTCATCACAACACAATAATACACACCCATGTGTTCTGATGGGGTATATAAATTCAAGGAAACTCTCATTACAAGTTAGGTGTTGACATATTTTATCAACAACATGAAGTGATGGGATTTCATGTCGCAATACCCAAGCCTTAATTACAATCCTTGTAATATAGAATTAGGCCCCACATACCAAAAGGTATATATGGGATGCACCTAGAGATCCTTGTATATCCTATCATTAAGACATATTGGCCTCAAATTATTGGTAATATAGAGATCACAACACTCCTGAAGTTACTCACTACCTACCACATGAAGTGAGGGTTGGGAGACCAATTTTTGACCACTATATGTAAGGTATATTGGTGGGAAACTAGTCACACTACACACCCTTTTATACTAACATAACTTAGTGGTTCATGTGTTATTGTTTGTGTGTTATCAAGACCCATGTGTTTGTAGACCTCACAATAGAACTAAAACCAAACAAGAATTTAATCCAAACTCTTCTTAATCAAATAAATCATGAATTAATCTAATTCTATCCGAACCCCAATTAAAAATTAAACTAATCCTATCCCTATCCAACCATTTTATCCATCTAATATAGATCCATATAGAAACCTAAACAATCTATCACACTTCCACTAATTTATTCCTTGATAATGATGATATACAAAGAATTGTTTGCCAAATTTCCCCCACTAATGACCATGATCCATCACTCAGAAAAACTAACCATATAGACATTGGCCAACTCCTTTAATCCCAAAAAATATATGACATGCTTCTTATGGTCATTAATATATGAGCCAAGATCCCTACCTCCTTTGATTCTACACAATTATCCAAAACCATCTGTCTAAAATGTATATCCATCCTAGATCCACCTTCTAGTGACCACTTGGGATCAACCAAATCAACTTCCAAATCCACTAACAACCATCATGATCCTCAACTTCCTGCATCAATACCCATGTTGAAAAGGAACAAATAAATCCAATTACCACAACAATCTCATCACAATAATTGTCGTCTCATCCATGATCAAATTCAGTAATTAATCCAACAATTGGAATACCTTACATCCCACATCAGGCCTCACCATTCCCAAACTTCATCATCCAAACAATCCCATTTACAAACCAATCATGCCCAGGCCCCTGAGCCTCACCTAATTGAATTTCTCTTAGAAGACCCCAAGTCACCTAAAATACATCTTCCCTCATGGAAAATAATTCACACTCTAAGGTCACCTAATCAAAAATTTAATTTGGCCCTTGATCCCAACCAATATATTTTAGCCTTCGAGCCTAACCAATTGAATCCATACCATAAGCATAACCAATTGAATTTAGACCTTGATCCTAACCAATCTAATCTAGCCCCTATGCTACATAAATCTACTTCAACCCCTAAGCCTAACCAATCCATGTAGGCCCATGATCCTAACTAATACAATTCATCCCATAAGCTTAACCAATACACTCTGGCCCTTGAGTATAACTAATCCACTTCAGCCCTAGATCATAATTAATCCCTTTCATCCCATATTCTACATCAATTTAATCTTCCCCCTAGGCCAAACTAATTCAATTTGGATTCTAAGCCATAAACATTAAAAAAATTCCCTTATGCAAAATAAATCCAATCTTATACCTCACACTTCTCTCCCTAGGAGGAAATCTAAACATCCAACTAATCAAATAAACTTCACCTCCTTAGGTGAATCCTTGACCACCATCTTCTATCAATTGAAAACAGTAAACAAGATCATTCATCCACCAATAAAATCATGTGATGGGAACATTCCACTACTATATTTTTATTGAGAAAACCCCTATTAGGAGTTATTACTCACCAATGGACATTTGAAAAATTGATGCATGTGCTTAAAATCTTATGTCCAAAATCTTGGTGATCAAAGGAATATTTTCCTTATAACACTTTATCCACCACTTGAGATGAATAAAAATCTTCTCCCCAAGCATCTTCCATTACCCAAATCCTGTTCCACATCTAAACTTCCCTTACATACCAATAACCCTGAAAAATTTGGCACTTCCTCCTTCATCAAGGCAGGCCTCCTAGTGGATGATAAAATCGAAATATCTTCTAGCCCCCATTTTATGATGACCACCTTGCATCATATCCCCAATCCAATTTGTAAAATATCACTAACAATATTTCACCTTCATGAAACATTAAGGAAAACGCCTAGGCATCTATGAATAAGGTATCCCATTTCCTTCAGTTGGTTCCCAATCTAACACCCTAGTTAAGGAAAACAATGTGGAAATAGGAAAGGAGAAAAGATAAACCTCTTGATGTGTCGTTTTGTAGCCAGGAATGGGTTTATATATCTAAATTTACCATGCCTTGTGGGAATTCTAGGGATACATATGAATAAGGATGTGGTTGTTATTTTACTAATTTATGGCTCTGCCTGAAACAAGGTGAGAGAACCTATACATTGGCTTGAAATAGTGAGGGAGATATTATACTTCAAACCCTTAGACTTGTTATAACCTCAAACTTATATCAAATGCAACCACTAAATCCAATGATCATTCAAAAAATGGTTACACAGGAATTTACAACACTTGATACACCAGAATAAAGCTAGTGACTTTGGATGTAATGGTGCTTGGAGATGCTAAAATTAAAAAATCATAGCAAATACACTTATAATATACGAGATAAGTGTAATTAATAAGAAAAAACATGTAGAATAAGCTGAGTTAATGTGATTTGAAGAGGTATGATGGTAGAATACTTGGTTATAAAGGGAAGAGAGGTGGATCTACATGGGGAGAAATAATTGTGCTTACCAATTCAGCTCATAACACCAAAAAATGTAGAAAATCAGATATTGAGATGATATAAATGTCAATGGGGAATTTACATTCATTGATACCGAGTTCATGTAAATACTGCCACCTGATGTTTGGAATCTCAACCACAAACACTTGTGCATAAGATTTCAATAAAACATCTTTTGCTTGGATTAAACAACATCCAATTTACACTAATTAGTTAGAATAATTCATCCCCAAATAATATTTCAAGAAGGATTTTAAAATTGAGAAAATACTACAAATTAGCACTAGAATAATGCATTCATTTAGTAACAAGTCTATTGCAAACACAAGGAATAATTATTTTGCATTTAATTGATTCAATAAACATAAGATTACATCAAAACTTACATTCTTTAACTATACTCTCATAAATTTCAGGCTAAACATGTTATACAACTATGTATATTTTAATTTGAAATGGGAGACATGCACATGATGATCTCAATGAATGTTAGTTATTATACAATGTAATCACCTTAGCCTAAATCCAAAAATTAAAACCCTTAGAATGAGGATAGGCCATCATTCTTATATAATTTTTTTTCCTAAGGGAATATACCCAGATGCCCTTGTAGAAACAACTAAAACCTAGAAAAGGTGGGACTATGGTCCATGATGCACCAAAATAGATGGAGAAGCCGTTCCAACTGAAAATATTCATTATTTTATGTGAATATGGAGCTATTTTGAATGATAATTGAATTCGTGGAGTGAAGGAGAATATTCTTTATTTCTAACAAAATATTTTGTCCTCTACCGAACTGTCATCATTCCATGCGTGCTATAAGGAAAAGTTTGTTTTTCTATGTAATCATTCCTCATGTGCACTCCCAAAGAGTATTTTATATATATAATCATTTAACTTAATTTCTCCCTTTCGAATGACTAATGAATTGGGAAAGAATAAAAATGGGGGAATAAGAAAGAATATGGAAATCAAGAAGAGTTGAGGTTGATTTTCTCACTCCTTTGTCCCTCTATCTTGTCCATGTATGCATCTAACCTTTTAAACATTTTGAGAATGGGATATTCATTAGGCCTAGTATGATAAAGAAATATTATCTCTCTCATATAAAATGTTGTCAAACTTAGTTCAAATAACCTTCTTATTTGTTCATTTGGCCAATTTTTTTATGTCCTTCTAAATTAATAAACCTATGAAGAGATGAATAATCAAAATATTTTGAATACCACAACTCACCCCTAATATGCTACTGAAGGATTTCAATCAACTTATTTACATCTTTAGCTCTTGGAGTGTGAGTATCCAATATGGGAATCATTTTCTCAATCTTATAATAAATATCATCAATGTACTTCCCTACTTCATACGTCATATCTTGGAGTTTTATTATGCAACCTCCTAAAATGCCCATCCTCAATTTGATGGCTCTCCCATACTCATATTGTCTCCCTCTAAAATCTAAGGGCATAATGCCTTCCTTTTCCACTATCTAATAATTCAGGGTAATGATGGCTTCGATATTTTGCAGCATTCCATCTCAATAATCCATCTCACTATGGTACTTCTCAATTTGTTCTTTAAAAACTTCAATTTTCTATGAAACTTATTTTAAGTATTCATCTACATTATTGAGGACCTTGTTTCCTTTTCTGATCAATTCCTTTTTTCCCTTCTGTGTGTCCTCTCCCCTACATCTTAAATTATCAATAATCAACAATGCATCAAGGGTGATGGAAGAAACATATTCTTAAGACTCAACTGGGGGTTGTAACCACTTTTACAAATAAGTTGACAAGATGTAGATTTTTTATTTCAACTGCTTCTTTGTTTCTTTATCTTTATATATTTTTTGGAAGAGGCCTCCCATTATAACTGTGACCTCATGCTTTAAACACTCAATGGTCAGTTTCTTGAATGGGAATTGTGTATTTTTGATAATTAGGAGTAATGTCATCAATCAAAATGTCACCTTTTCGAGTATAAATCTCCAAACATCTATTTCTTTGTGGCCCCACCATAGTTATTGTCACAAGTCAAGAATTTTTGGGTGCCCTAGGTGGTCTTACATAAATGAAAATTTTAATGTCCACTTCCTCGAACTTCACTTTCACATTCTTATTCCTTAGGAGTAATGATCCCAACCATCATGCACTTGGGGTATTTCCATCTCCTTGTGTTTTTTGTTACTATTGTGAAGCACTTAGAGTAACCAAAATTTCTTGTGAAATAGAGAGGGTGATAATAGGATCAGGAATATGTTCTTTTGGGGTTTCCAGGTTCTCTTTTTCTTATATAAGGGTTGGGTGTGAGATAGTTGTACAAATTAGTTTTTCCACTTCAACCTCAACCCCTGGCTCCTTAAGTGGAGTTAACTCCTTGACTAGATATTCTTGTTTCTCAATTTGTTCATGAGCCTTCATGTCTTATATTATTTTTTACAACTTCATGAGTTATAATTACTCTCTCAACTGCATCCAAGGCTAACTGTATATGATCCATTGATCCAATTTCTTCAACCTCAATGGTTGGATATCTTTGGTTGCTTGTACTCTACTACTGTAATTACCTCTATGATAAGCTATTGAGGAAATAGTGGGAAACTCCCTTGTTCTTTTGTTGATACAATATGAGTAGGTGCTATATAGACATAATGTAGGAGAATTTCAGCCCCAACATCTTGACCTAAACCATGCCGCAATTCAGTAAATACTTGTTCATGAGAAGGCTCTTGCACTTCACACTTAAAAAATTCAACTATTTCAACTTAATTTTCTTGAATAGTGGTTATGGTAGGGACTTCTGACGTTGAAAAAATTGGAGTGGTATCAACCACCTTGGGATCCTCTGTTACTATGGAAGGCACCTCAGGTCATGTAATATCCCCAAGCATGGTTGTAATTTCAAATTCTTCAGTTGTAGATGTTACCACCCTTAATTTCTTACCCCTTACAAAGTGTTTGAGCCTTGTCTCGTCCTCATTCTCTTATTCCTCATGCATAGCTCCTAATTTTGGGTCCATTCCTAATTTATCTGGTGAGATTTCTCTCCTCATCTTCTTCTTACTTGGTAATTCTTTAGGAACAGAAGAGGATGCAACTACCTAGAATTCCTCGTGAGAAATAGACACTTTGGGATTTGGGGTGCGAGGGGGCATAAATTAAAGTGGAGTGGCTTGAGTGATATGTACACCTTTCATCTCTTTGATAAATATCTCCTCTACCTATTATGTTAAAAGGGACACATGAGTTCTTGTCTTAGTTTTTTCTACACTTAGTTCTTCCACTACTCCATATATAGGTCCCTTGGTAAAAATTTGAGGTGGTTTTCCCTTTAATGGGTTCATAATAGATAATCCCTTGAGAAAAGGTGGAAGAACATCCTCAATTTCCTCAGAGGCCCTGTACTCTCTCAACACTGTGGTATTATGAAGAGATAAATCAATACCTTTGGAGAGGAGCTAAGAGAGAGTTATTCTCATGAAATTAGTTATCATATCATGTAGATAGGTTGGATATATATTTTTCTAATCAAGGGGTTCCGATGGATGAGGTACTATGCTCTGTTTAATAAAATACCTCCATACAATCTTCTTGTCATCTACTAAACCCTAAAGGATAATTAAAATTTTATAGTCAATAATTTGAGAGAGAGTAATTTGGGAAAAATACATAAGTCTCACCTCCTCATGATCCATATAGTTCATCTATTAGTCCTCATAATGAGGCTCATGTTCATAACAATTGCTAAGGACTGCTTGCATTAAACACTTGATATCATAGTTTGTTCTATCTTTGAATTTCTACATGATAACTCAATTCATCTCAAAATCCAAGAGTCTAGCCTTAACCATTGTAGGGCATGTGTATATCTCAATAGTGATTAGTAACTTAACATTAGTTTATGCTTCCCTAATATAAGCTTGTGAGCTTCAACAAGTTGTCTTGTAACTCAAGCAATGCCCATTTATCATTTAAGTACCTGAGAAACATATAAGGATTTCATTGGAAGCCACTCACCCTGATGTATGTGAAAGACTTGAATTGAATGAAATAAAATCCAAATTCATTGATTACTTCCCTTACCCTGGGTAACATCCTATATTAATCCCATTAAGGTTTAAACAAGAAAATGATAGGATCAAAGAACATATCATGGTCCCTTATGGAATCATATTTTTGAATTTCCAAGTTGAGATGAGGATACACATCATATGACCTATATTCAGAGAATTACTTGGTTCTTGTAATGCTAGGAAATTACTTATGTAATGCCACATTGTAAACTAGATAAGAGGTTATTTAAAAATTAGGTTCCTATCTAGACCCCTCATGAATCTAAACTACCATTTTGATAAGTTTATCATGGATAGAATTTATGATAAATTCTCCCCAATGACTATGTGATTTGAAGTGGAGAATAATTTGGATGTACTTGAATATCTAGTCATGAAAATAATAAGTAAAATCATTACCCACAATTCTACTTAACATAGCGATGATGTCCCCAACTTCCTTAACAAAGTCATCCCTAGTCAACCTCTTAGAAATCATTATAGAAAAAATTATTGGTTTCAGAAGCCATTGATTTTTCATTATATACAAGAAATTAACATGGTGAGAAGTCCATAACTAGTCTGCTAATTCAATAGCTACATCCAAAAATTCTTCCCATGTAGGAAGTCCCAAAATTTCATCAAAAGTCTCTGGGGTCAAGGAATTTTTTTTTGCACCACTCCCAGCAAGCACTTCTCTAGTATCTAGATTATAATTCTCAACACAAACCCAAACTATTCCAAGGTATTGAATTGGAGGGGGAAAATTAGTAGCTAGGGAAATATCACTTTCATCAATTATAACCATGATCTCCTTCCTATCGACCACGTGCAACCTCTAAAGGAAATCATTAATATTAACATTAATCAAATCTATGTTGGTTACCTGATCTAGGTTAGATGTAATATGGGATGAGACAGGGGTTCTAAATAATTGAATCTTCATAGTGGCCAAGGTAGTGAAAAAATAATTTCATGAGAATCAAGGAAGCATGAACCAGATGTATTGAAATAAATCATCTCATAATCTGGCACAAACCCGTAACATAGGAAAAATGAAGATATATTTCATTGAAATACTTACCCATTCACACACCACTATAATTTCCAATTTCATGCCAAAGGATAATGTCAAGACATTAATTCCACTTCACAAATACTCCAATGCAGATTGTTTGTAGGTATAAACACAAAATCATGCATTTGGGTACATTTCTAGTTCCTAAAATCATACTTGTTTCATATGATTCGTAATTAAGAAAAATAGCAATTGAAAGCTATCTTTGGCCTCTTTGCTTTCTTTTTGGTCTTTCACACCCTACAAATTAATTAGTAATTTACTTGCTTATCTTTTATGACTTCAGAGACTAGTGCCTAGCAACAATGCTAGTGCCTAGGCTCCCTTGTCCCCTCTGGGTGCCCCTGACCCTGTTCTATTTTACTCACTTATTTTGGGTCTCTTTTATCTTTTGGGCTTCTTATTTTATTATGGGTCGGCCTTTCAGTTGGGAAATTATGAAATTCAACCAAGGGAATCATATAAATATAAAGATATGTGACCAAAATAAAAGACCAATCTCTAAGCATCTATTATCATCACCTAAGGTTGTATCTAAAGGCATCTAAGAGTTTCAAAGGCATCCAGATAGCTTTCATTCAAGGGACAAAGAACTTTATTATTTGCATACACTTCATAGGAAGGGGAAGTTCATTTTTCCATCCACACATATATTTTCATTAGTTACATATAGTTATCTCTCGTTATTATGTGCACTTACACAAAGGATTCTTAGGGCAAAATTATATCACACACTCATAAGAACTACATGGAGTCTAAGATGTAGTGCATTTCTTCGGTCATAAGTTCACTTGGTTAGGGTGACCGCCGGGGTTAGTCTGAATTCCCATATTACATATTTTTTTTGGATTTGATGTAGTTTGAGGGTTTTGCAATTCAACATGTCTTTACAGGTTATAGGACACATTCAACGATCATATTGTGACATACATGTGACCAATAATGACTATCAGTGACACTTGTGTGACACCAAAAAAAATAGGTTTGGAGCTCCTTGCACAGTCATAGGTGCCCAAAGGTATACTCTAGCACATAGGCACCCCTGACCCTAATCCATGTGCCTTAGTGTGGCCTTATCCAACATCCCTAGAATTTATTGTGTATAGATTGTGCAATGGTCTACCCTTCATGTTCATAAATTTTCCAGTCCCAAATTAGTTCCAAGAATAGCGCAAAATCAGCTAAGTCCTTCCCTCTCTCTCTCTCTTGCACTTAGGGTTTTATATTTCATTAGCTTATTGTTTGTGTCAAATATGTAATTTAGCATTTATTTATCATACGTGATTCTCCAATTATGGTTTGGAATTTAATAATTTTATTTTTCTTAAATAATTTGGTGAACCCATCGCTCTAAACCCAACCTTCTTTCTATGTATTTTTTCATCTTTTTATCATGAATGAAACTCATGCACCCTTTACTGATGAAGACCTTCATGATCTCAATGCTCATCTTGGTGAACATCTGCAAGATCTATATTTTCTCTTATTCGCTACTTTGAGGAGGCCACCAATCTCATTGAGCTTAATATTCCAACATCCACTTCCGCTTCTATGCCTATTTCTACTCAACCCCCTAATTCCTCCCTTACACCTACTTCTACTGTTCTCGTATTTAATCCTACTCCTACTAATCACTTCACTACTCACCTTTATTTCTCAAATGCAAAAAGTATCTTCCTCTAACACTCAATACCTAGCCTCTCTCTATCAGGATCTCTAAGTTCAAATACATCAACTTCAACAGGTTACTTCTTGTGCATCTCCATCTCTTGATTCCACCTTACTCCTCCATACTCCTTTCGCACCCACCATTTCCACTTATGCACTTCCTCCAAAAATTCTTCACTCCTAAGCTTTCCCACCTTCAATGGCCATGGTGACCCTTAAGAGAATCTATGATATTTTCATGTGGCATGTCTAGATTATGTGGATGATCATACCTTATTAGCTAAACTAGTTCCTCAGAGTCTCCAAGACTATGTTATGTGTTGGTTTTATGATCTACATGTTCATTCAGTAACATCATTTACGCATTTAGCTGATGATTTTTTTACACATTTTTCAATCAATATCGGTTCTAAAATATCCTATGCTCAACTTGCACAAATCAAACAAGGATCTAATGAGCATCTAGCTGACTATGTATTATGCTATAAGAATAATCTAGCTAAGATGACCAATGTACTCATGGATTTTGAATTGTAAGATATTTTTGTTCAAAGTATTTTATCTCCATTACAAGAGAGTATTATCTTTGAGACCTCTCCATCATTTGATCAGTTATGCCATACTCTTAAGTTACGTGAAAACAAACTCTTATCTATGGGAAAACTCAAATATCATGATCAAGCTTCATCTTCTAATTAGTTTCAAATAAAATCTACTTTCAAGCCATCTCCTAAGCCCATTGAAGAAAAATCTACTGTTAACGTTGTTTCTACTCCTGAAAAGATTCAATAGAAACCTCCAAAGCATACATTTACAAAATTTCCTTATGTTCCAAACCCTTCTATTGCCACAACTTATTGAAAGAAATCTTATTACGCTTCCACCAGTGTTGAATCTTGATCCATCTCGCCCTAAAGGCTGCAATTATAATGAAAATGATAGATGTGACTATCATCAATGTGTTGGGCATTCCACTAATTGAGTGTTTCAAACTTAGGCATCTCATTCAAGATCTTATAAACAACAATGCAATTAAGCTCCTTGAGCCTTTGGCATCCAATCCGGTCAATGAAAACCAAAATCTCAAAATATTTAAAGATCCATTTCCTAAGCATGACAAGAAAGTTGTTGATTCTTCAACTAATCATACATATCATGTTGTGCCTCCTCCTTCATCAAAGGCTCATGATTTTCTGGTTCCTCATAATGATGTATCTCCACCACTCATCAGATTCTCTGATCACGATTATCATGCTACATTTTATTCTAATACATTACACATCAATGCTTCTATCAGGATCTTATACTATCAATAACACCATGATCGATCCATCAGATCCTATTGGTGCATGCTCTATTACACTCCTTATTGCTATCAACTATCCACTATCTCAAATTTCATATCCAATTCCAAAATCTTATGGCTTCATCAAGCTTCCAGTTATAGTTAGGCCTCTCACCATGCTTGTGTCATTCATTGTGGCACCTTCAATCAAAGGTTGTGACATGCTCTTAGGTCTTCCTTGGCTCCATGCCACTCAATTTATCTTGTCCACAAACCACTTGTGTCTCAAATTCATTCACAATAAGCAATTTGTCACTCTTAAAGGTGTTCCACCATCTGCACCATTTCCTCTACCTCCTCTTGAGGATGTCCTCTCACTAGTTGTAGCATCTAGGCCCCTTGGGCCTCTCAAATCTAAGGCACATTCTACACCTAGCTCTCCTATTCGCACACAACCTACTCATTCTCATCGGTATACTAGTCCATCTTCTCAGCCTAAGTCCCCTACTCCGGTAACCCCTTCACATAGGATTTCACCACCTTCATCACCTCCTAGGTCTACTTCACATAGGTTTTCATCACCTCCTCGGTATCCTTCACATAGGTTCTCATCACCTCCTAGGTCTCCTTCACATAGGTTTTCATCACCTCCTAGGTCCTAGGTCCTTCACATAGGTGGTCATACCTCATAGGTCATTTCATCTCAGGTATCATACACCTCCTGATCTTAGACATAGGGTCACATGCCTTTATCTCCTCTCACATCAGGTGGAGGACCCTATTCCCTTCACTATTCATTAGCCTCATACACTTACTCATCATCACACACTTGGGGGCATCATGCTTACTTTTTCTCCTCCACACATCAGGTGGAGGGCTATTTCATCATCACTTTTGTTGATATTTTATATCATCATCATACACTTCTTGTGGGGGAACCATACTTACTCTTTCTAAACCATCTTGACTACATTTCACACTACCAACTTCTAATGATACACTTTGTGCATTCTATTTATAAGAAATCTCACACACATTACCTTATGACGTACTCTTGTGCTAAGTTTGACACTTGACTATTGAGGGCATATTACCTCCATGAACCTCACACACTACACATTTCACAATTTTTACTTCATGATACATCCTTCTAGCAATCTATTCTCACACATCATACTACCCTATGATGCACTCTAGTTCCATGATTCATACTTCAACTTGAGGGTCTAAATCTGAAATGAAACCTCACCTTCACTTCTACACTCTATGCTTTGCTTCATTGATTTATATTTCTAGCACACATTATCAAACCATTTCCCAATGACACACTCTTCTTCTATGGTTCATTCTTGATTGTTGAGGGGTATTTTATAAATGAACCTCATCTCATACTCATTCACATCCACTGGGGGCACGCTGCTCCTATCACATTCACATTGCATACCATTCCATCTCACTCATACATAACATATTGCATATCTTGGTTGCACTTATTCTTGCTTTCTTATACTTACATGTACACATTTTTTCTCTATGTTAGACGATATACTTAGTATGTCAATTATCTTTTCTATATACACATGTGCATTCACTTGGTCTCTAGTTGTGAATGTAGATCTTACACGCTACAATGATGTTTGGCACTTTACCTCTTACCAGTCCCACCAAGGCTCCTAGGGGCATCTACATTTACTTCTATTACACATCACCAGTGTTATTGTTTCATTATTTACTACTTCCTATTCCTACTAGCACACTACTTTCCATCGATCTATACATACTTTGACATAGTTTTTATCTTTCTAACATGCTAATGGGTGCTTCATGTGCAACATTTTACTTTACAGGAACTATTTTCCACCATAGTTGTCATGTTACACTTTTTGACATTATTTTCCATTGTATTCTATTATTTTTCGGCTATGCCCTTTGTCTTGTATATGCACTACTTGTATGCTTTTGGCCGCTTCAACCCTGATTGTCTTGTGACATTGTGAGTGATATCCCATGTTTAAAACCCAATTTTTCATAGTCTATCTTTATCTTGTATGCTTAATTTATTGTTACACTTTTCTTCTATTACATACTTTATTACTTTTTGCTACTAACACGTGCATCTAGCCATTTTGTTTGCATGTGCCTTGGTTTCTACCATGCACATTCCCTCCCCCTAAAGGGTATATATTTTAGATCAGCATCAGGTCCTCTCCTTTTGGCCACATTCTCCTAGTGACATCGTCATGCACCCCAAAATGAGGGGGGCATACATTAGGTGAATCATTCACCCCATACAATAGCTCAGAACTACAATTCAAATATGCATTACAACAACATAGGACTATATTATATAAATAGACCAAAATCTGACTTGGGTCCTCAGTTCAACACAGACTCCAAGCACCTAGATATAGACACTAGTACCTAGGCACTCCCTGACCTCTCCTGGGTGCCTATGTCCTGGGGAAGATACAATTAATTTCTCATATTAGCACAAATTTTAGTAGTTCACAGAGAAGTTTTCACATTACAAGCACAATCCTCTAGCAATAAGAATGCATTCTTTCTCCATTTCTCCATGGAAGAAATAAAAAAATAATACGGTATAACTTGGAACTAAACATGGATCACACCATCTATAATGGTGTATAATTTGGGAAGCATTGATGGAAGGAGAGTAATACTAGACCTATCTCCCCAACCCTCTTTTTTCCATGGCGTGAGATTTCCCAAAAAAATTGTTCTTGGTGTGAGATATGCCTGAAAAAACTTGCACTTAGCGTAAGATCACCCAAAAAAACTATTTTGGCATGAGATCACCCAAAAAAATTCTTAGCGTTATCTCCAAAAATACTCACTACACTACATTTTCAGGACATCTTTCTATCCTTTTACACTCATGATCATCAGTGCACACTTTCCTTTTACTACTTTTTACACATTTACATAATTTTACATAGTTTTTCATAATACATGACTTTGATTACTCTTTCATCTCTTCTTTTTAGGTCTTTCCTTAATACACAAAAAGAAGCAGCCCTACATCAAGCACAAAAATACATGTACAATATGGTACAACATAATACACTTCACCCCTAGGGTCACTTCCTCTTTCTTAGCTTCCACGCTTCATTTTTATCACTTCACGCTTTCACTTGTCTCTTTGGCACATTATCACCATCACATTATACATGGTTATCAGGTACACATCTCTTATCTAATTTATGTTATCGAGTATTCACTCAACAACATAAAGTGGGGGAAAATGTAGACATAAAATCATGCACTTGGGTACATTTCTAGGTCCTAAAAGCATACTTGCATTCATATGATTCCTAAGTAAGAAAACTAGTAATTGACAATTATCTTTGGCCTCTTTGATTTGTTTTTTGTCTTATTTATGGTCTTTTACACCCTAAAACCCAGTCAGTACTTCACATTATTATCTTTTATGGCTTCAGACATCAATGTGCCTAGCTAGGACACCAATTCCCAAGTGCCCTCGTCCCCTCTAGGCACCCCTGACCTAATTTCTATCTTACTCAATTTTTTGGGTCTCTTTTATCTTTTTGGAATCTTATTTTCTTATGGGCCGGTCTTCAAGTTTTCAATTACAAAATTCAACCAAAGGAATCATATAAATACAAATCTATGTGACCAAAATAAAGGGCCAAGCTCTAAGCATCTACTATCATCACCTAAGGTTGCATCTAAAGGCATCTAAGAGCATGAGGAATCCATCTTACATCCATACAAGGGACAAGGGACTGCATTTTCTACATACACTTCATAGGAAGGGGAATTCATTTTTCCATCCACACATCTATTTATATTAGTACATATAGATATTGCACGCTATCAAGTGCACTTGCACAAAGGACTTCCTAAGGCATGATTCTATCACACACTCACAAGAAATACATGGAATCTAAGATGTAGTGCAATGCTCGTCATAATTTACTCATGTTGGTGACCTTTAGGGTCTAATTTTGACTCCCCATATTACATATTTTATTTTTGGGATTTGATGTAGTTTGAGGGTTTTATAAGTCAACATATCTTTGTAGGTTACAAGTGAATTCTATAACCACAGTGTGACATAAAGGTGACAAAAAATGACTATCAACGACACTTATGTGACACAAAAAAAATTAGGTTATGAGTATTTCCGTAGTCACAGGCACCCAAAAGTAGACTCTAGTGCCTAGGTGCCCCCTAACCGAGTCTAGGTGCCCTATTTTAGCCTTATCTGATAGTTACAAAATTTAATCTAAGTAGTGATGATATTATTCCCTTTCTGTTCATCAATATTCTCAGTCTGTATTAGTCCCAGACAACACATAAATTAGATAAGTCCATTTCTCTCTCTCTCTCTCTCTCTCTCTCTCTCTTCCACTTGGGCTTTCATATTTTACTAGCTTATGGCTTGTGTCAAATATGTAATTTAGCATTTATTTATCATACGTGACTCTGCAAGTAGGGTTTATACAAAATTATATATATTTTAAATCAATAGGCTTTAGGGATTTTCTTCTCACTCTAGGGCTCTGGAATGCTTGACAATCTTAAGCTTCAAATGTAATATTATAGGACTTAGCCAAATTATTCAACATATAGTCCCTTACACGTATCTATTAATAGTGCGCATTCTCCTTCTTTTTTCATATTTGCAATCGTTGATCCTTAGCTCAAGTTTAAATGTTGTCCATACTCGTGGACCGATTGGTGGGTAGAAAATGTAGGGGATATTTTGACATCTTTACAAAAAATCACATGTAAAATGTAATGTTGTAATGAACAACCCTTCCCAATGTGCTTTTATAAAGTACCACTTGTCCTTTGTTGGGCCTAGGAGAAGGGCATGAAACTTTCAACTTAGCAGAAACTATGAAGTCACAAACTACCATGTTGCAAGGATGATTTCTCATTCTGAGTATACAACATATAGTATACTTTTTATATTATATACCTATATACAATAATGTATACCAGAAAGGAGGGCACATGTGTATAATGCCACAAGATCATGCCACGTGTCCTCAGATATCATGCTTTAGAGATGCGGGAGTAACTTGTAAATTTCTAAAACCCATGGATTTTTAAATTAAGGAGCGCAAAAAACTACCCACCAAATACTTGTAAGATGCCTCAAATATTCCCTTGTCAGGTCATACAGGTTTATTTGCAGTTTGTAACTTTGTAAAAATTACACAAGTTCCTATAAGGCCCACTTATATCTATATGCTTGAAATAGTCTGTTTTCGAGCGTCGAAGGTGACATGCAGGTTACAAATTTATAGGAATGTAAGCCTAAAAATATTTATAAGGAATATTTTTGGAGACCAGGAGATTCATTTCATGGATTAATTACATTATCAAGGTTGTTAAAACCTTTCCCATGCCCTCTAAAAACTTGCAAACCATAAAATATATAAGAAACATTTAAGTGTTAGCTCAAAACAAATGAATTACCCAAAAAATGCCACAATTTTCTTAAGTTTGAAGCTTGGGACAATGTAAAGTACAACAAGAAATTGCATAGTTGAGGAGAAAACATAAAAATATGACAATAAACCATGGGGCTCATAGGAAATGCATGATTTACACAAAGGATCAAATCAAGAACCAAAACCTTCATCACAACCCCAATAATAATGGCATAGGCTACAAACCTATCACTAAAAAAATCTCTAATGACATCAAAACATAATCTACTTGTGACCTTGTTTCCACCATTTCTTTTATCAAAACTATCATCACAACCACCCAAATACATCATCAATACATTTATCCCTTCAAAAAACACCAACTAAATTAATAATCATCTAAATTATTTCAAAATAAAAAAAAAAACCCATCACTAACATTATTAGAGTATGGAATTATATCCCATCATAATACTCCACCTTAGATGTTGACATCAAATTAGATGAAAAAGATTACCTTTCATAGGAAGATAAAACTCCTTGTACCAATCAATCTATCATTATAAAAATCAAACAACAAAAAAATTAACAACTAGTGGAAATAATCTCACCTACAAATATCAAAAATCATATTCCAAAATAAAAAATCAACCCTTTAAATCCAAAATAGTAAACCATCTTTCAAAATATAAAAAAAATCAATATATTTCAAGCAATTACAATAATTCATCACTTGCACATGAATGGTATTTCCTTAACATTCATACTTATTTCATTCATCCCCATCCCTTCATAAATCATCTATCCCTACCATACAATCAGTTAATATTCCACTCCAATCCATTTATCTTTGATTCAATCTTTTTAGGGAACAATTGATAAACTTGTTTGCACACATTGTAAGTCAATAGTCTCTACTAAAACCATGTGAACTTGGTATGTAATCACCTAGAAAATTCAAACCTGATTTTCCTCTTAGATATATAAACACTATAACACACTTAATCAATTTATTACGAATACCCACAATTTTATCCATTGCTTCTATCTAGTGTCATTTCCACACTCATTTCCACTCCCCCATTAATCCACTTGTGTTTCTTAATCCCTTGAGAGTAATACCAAGAGTTGGATAAATTATCACACAAATCAAAAAGCAAACAAAAAGAAAAAAAATAAAAAATCAACATAAAAAATCTTAGTCAGAATCAAACTCAAAACTCGATCTAGAGTTATTTATAGTATCTCTACTAGGGATATGTATGTCTAGATGGAAGTAGAGAAATTCTGTAACAAGAATCAGATACATCCTTTTCAGGGCTACAGATGCCTGGATGACAGTGGAAAAATGCATATATTCACTTTTACTTTTGCTCATCATTCCATCCACCTATTAGGATCACTCATTAATATACATTTTCTAGTTTTTATTCACAAACTACCCATCAATTATTCAATTGAAAAGGAAATTAACCATCACAATCACACACAGTAGATCTTGTCAATACATAGGGATAGTTTCTTTCTAGTTATTTTTTAGACCTCAATCATGTTCAAATTTTAGTCCAAATATTGTCTTACAATTTGTGCTTTTTAATTCATTTCTTATTCATCATCACTCTTAATAAATATATGGGTAGATGATGACCCCTACTATTCATATGATGTAACTTAAAATTATTTTCCACCATCATTATCACAAATGGGGCATGCATTGGTCTCACACTTTTTAACATCCACTAGGGAACCATCCCATTTATACACTCCTTGGTAACCTAAATCATCTTACATAATCCATTTCATCCCTCCATCCATAACATCTTAAATTTCCTATATAGATCATCCTACCCTACACTTGGGGGTAGATAAACTTCCTATTACCCATTCAAAACTATCCTTGTTATCCATCCTAAGAATCCTTATCATTACCATCATGCCTCTTAGATCATGTTGAATTCCCATTTTTTCTTGCTAAATATTCTAAGGTAATCTTGGGAGCTATTTTCAAAAACCTATTAGTATATCCTCTTTAACATGCCTAAAAAATAATACATAGACAATGGGGTACATGGTTACATACGATGTGGTCCTTATAAAAATCCTTCATACATCCTTTGTATCTTACAAATCCATCCGGTCTTACTCCATCTGAACATCCCTAAAATTTCCTACCTTGAGTATTTTTAGTCATCCCATCCTAAATCCTATACATTTACTATAATCATAAAAATATAAAAAAACTAAAACAAGTCATAAAATAAAAATCCTAGAAAATAAAAATAATCTAAAATATCTCACATCTAAAATTATTTTTCTTTTCCTTAATAATAAATCCTTATCCTTAGACTCCCGCCTTAGGAAGGCTAAGACCAGACATGACTACAATATTGCAGACTTTAGGGCCATCGAGGAGTTTATCGTGGGTCATGCCAAGAGTGTTTCAAATCTAAGTAGTGTCCCGGCAGCGCTTTGGGGCAATGATAAAGAGAGCAAGAGAACCATTGAGGAGCTCGATAAGATGGATGCTGCTCAGATGACCGCGTTAGGCATGTTTCAAGCTTGGAAAAAAGTCAAGATCAGTATTGATCAAGCGGCCAAGAAGTAGTCCTGGATACTTCTTCTGCTCTTTTTTGTTAATATTACTGTTTCTTGGCTGTCGTCTTGCTGTTTTTTTGCCGTTGTTTTGCTATTAAGTCTTGTCTGTGTAGCTGTTTCTGGGCTACGTTGATTTTGTTGTAACTCTTGAACTGTGCTACAGCCACTCTGCTCCTCTCTCTTATTCCGGCTTATAGGCCTTATTTTGTATTCAAGGGTATAGTCCCTTTCAAAAAACTATTTTCCAATATTAAAAAAATAAATCCTTATCCTTAAATAAATCAATACCACAATGTTTTCTAGGACACATCATTCGTAATACCACTCCCCTCACATGCATCATTTCTTGGGGAAAATAAATCAATTAATCTCATCATCAATCAACAAACAAGGATGTTTTATAAAAAAAGGGGCATAACATTTACTTTTGTGTGTGATTTTGTTTACTTTCTTGTTTTTTTGGCATTATATCTATAAAAGATATAAGGACAGTTGTGCATGTTCCTTTTTTGACTTTGTCCAATGACATGAGGATAGTGTGCATATTTCATTTTTGAGTCAATGTAGGGCATACAAAAATCATGTCATCATTGTTTTTCGATATTATGTTGCATATTACTCTATTCCATAGTAATAACGATGAAAATGATGAAAATAATGGGAAATTTATGTAACAGGGTGGAAAAAATCCCCCATCATAATCATCTTATTCCATCATCTCACACCACTAATTTTCAACCAAACAACTTATCAAAAATATAACAACCAACCTTCCTCTAAGCTAACCATGTCACTCATCCAACCTAATTAAATATCTACCCTAACTACCCACCACTAACCATCTCCGCATCCACCCATCAAATCCTTCCTTGACCATCTCTATGTTAACAAAATATTCCTTCAACACATTATCCCTGCTAATAAAATCATCTCTCAATCTTCATCTACTATACATCCATTCGTCCATTAAAAATCCATTCATACAAAAACATCCCATAACCTATCAAATATCTAAGAAGCCCATCATTTACCATCCATCTGACTAATAATCAAATCTTCACACATTATAACTATTTAATATAAATCATCCTATAGAGCCAGTTAACTATCAAAATATTTATTGCATCATTTAACCTAATGATTGATTAAATACCTCCTTAAATTATTATTAATACAATGGGTGAATCAACTAATCAATGAATGAATGAATGAATCAGTTAATATGTTAATCAATAAATCTCATCAATCTATCCATCACTCGAAGCTAATCACTACAAGAAAACATAAAATATAAAGGGCTAATCTTCTTCATTCATCACATTTTTTCCCATATCCTTATCCTCCCTATAAAATATTACCCATTTTCATCTCTAAACTAAAATACTATTTTAGTCTTCCTAAACATCTAAAAAAAATGATATCTACATTATATCATGTCTATCACACTAATATTTACATAATCAAATATTTTACTATATAACATCAACCTCCTCCAGAGTTGGTTAACTAACAAAATCCTTATTTCCTCATGTAATCTAATGATATATTTAATTAAATCCATCCCATAATCATTATCAATCTAATGAAATAATAATGAATCAATTTATCTATCTATCTATTAATCAATCTACCTATCAACCAACCAATGAATGAAACCATTCCAATCTTGTAGCTCCTCCTCACATAAATCATTCCATGGGGCAGATATAAGCTTATAACTTTATAAACTAACCAACCATTCAAATGTTTATGAATCCCCCTTTCATATATCATTGAATATGGAACATCTATGGTTGTAACATCATCAAAATTTCTCCTTCACATATGTCGCTACCTAAGAATGATCAATTTATCCAATTATTGGTCAGTAAATTTATCATTTACTAATCAATGTAGGAAATTCTCCTGACCATATCATCAACCACACCCTGTCCCATTTTTAATAGTCATCTAGCTTGTTATAATCTATTTTTATTAGTTATATATCTTTCTCCTCCCCACATGACCCCTCGAGGGGCATCACCCTTACTAACCTGAATTCATATTCTATCTTATTGGAAAAACCATTAATTCCTTTAGTTTAAATGACCTTTAAAAGAGGGGGAAAATGTATATACCTAAAATAATCCCTCTTACCAATTATCCCTTCATTACATCCAACCTTATAACATCCCACATATCCCTTCATCATGATTAATTATTATAATCAATCATCTAATAACATCATCTCATTTTATTTGTAAATTTAAAATTCATATCTACCTACCTCCACCTTCTTACTTAGTCTATCGTATAAAATCCTCCAACTAATTTCTCATCTAATCATCATTAAACTAATCTAATCCTTTTATAAAATCTTCCAATTCTATAACCTTCCATATTCTACCACCTATTATCCATTTTTACCCTTGGAAAAAATGGATAAATTGGAAAAATTGCACTTGGATAAGTTAACAGGAATTCACTGAAGAATCTGGAGAAAACATGTGAATTCTATGATTTTGGACACTTTCAGTTTATTTTGGGGTTCTTGTGATCATTTGGATTCATTCACCCTTGTTTCAATTCATCACATAGAAAATTTGAGAAAAAAATGGATAAAATTGGCTTTGGGGGGCGCTTTACTATGTTTTCCCTAGCTTCTCAGCTCTTCACGTGGTCTAAGGACTTAGAAAAATATGTTAAAAAGCAAAAATGGGCTTTAAATAGTGTATTGTAGATATGTCAGACTTTGGAGGCCCATGGGGTACTTGTTCCTTTGAGTCACATTTTACCCGAGTGGCTGAAATGTCCAATTTGCTAAGGAAAGTGAGTGGGTCCTTTGTATCGCAGAGGATTCAAGTTTTGGAGGCCCAGACGGTACTTGTTCCTTTGATCAAGTGTTACTTAATCGGCTGAAATTTTTGTAGTGCAAAGGATTTGGGAGAATATAGCGTGAAGCGAGTGAAAAGGAGGTTATGAGCCTAAGAGCTTTGGATTAAATGAGTGCGGATGGAACAAGGTTCCTGGGAACACATTGTTCCTTGCAATGTTCATCAACCTACATTGTGAAGGAAGCTGAAGTTGAGTAATGGATTACAGGGAGATAGAGGATGCAAAGAAAAAGGGAGTGTGGGGAACAATGTTCCCCATGGAGGTAAAATACCCTCAAACAAAGGGTGATGGAGTAGACAGTTAAATGTGGGGATTGTGGCTAAAGAGGGCCCATAAGGCATAAAAGACCCAAGTACCTCCAGTACGCCCCAGAGCTTGATTTACTCGATTTATCTGATCTAAAGGGTAAAAAGGGTAAAATATTAAAATGTAAAGGAGGACATTTTTTAATTTCGGACTATAATGGACCTCGTGGAACACCCTCCATTTTCACATAGTCATAACTTTTGACTCAGTTCTCTGATTTTCACAAAATTAGACTTTTTGAAAAGGTCTTGATTAATGATCACATGTGTGTGTTAGGGAAAAAGAGGAAGACATTCTCAACATTAATGATCACAGTCAAGGTATCTGAAAAGATCAGATTTGGTGGGATTTGGTGCTCTTCCTTCTCCAACAAATAAAATATCATAGAAGGATGGCTACTCAGAGGTGCCCATGTTCTTTTCAGATTAATTAATGAGAGTTGTTGGAGGGTGGGAGAATTTTTTTTGGATTATATTCCTTCTCTTTTCCTCATCTTCTTCTATATATTGTAAAAAAAATTTCATTAGAGAGGTTGTTAATGGATATTCTAGGAATGGGGAAACTCTACCAATTTTTTTTCTCTCAAATTCTTTGAGCAACAAGCCTTCACATGGACTATGTTAGTGTAATGGTGCCCCTATTGTGAAAATGTAATGGAATGTGTAGCTTCATGGAGCAATAAAATTTGTGTTTGTGGTATTCTCTCAACCCTTGCATTTATTTTCTTGCATCTTCTTGCCTCTATATTGTTATTTGGTCCTATTCTATGCATGTTTCCTTCATTTTCAGGTCATTGTTGTTGTGTTTAATGGAGATTTAGTGGTAAATGGATCTTGGTTTTGTGTCACAAATATATGACCTTCCCTTATTGCATTTTCCACTTCCATTATCCCTCAAGTAGGATATTCTAGCCTCTTTTCTTAGTACTATCACCCATGTAGTGTAGGATTCCCCACTTTTACCCTTTCTCCTTCTCCCTGGTCCCTTGGAATTGATAGGATAGGATTAGATAGGTGTTATTATTACATTAAGAGTATTTTAGTGTTAGGATTAGGTAGAGGAACCATCCTTCTCTGGAGTTCCATCTCAATTATGAAAGCCCCACAACTTGAGAGATGATCCAATGTTACCCAATTACACTAATAGCTCATGCACAAAAACATGACAAATCAGAGGGTGCTGTAATTTGGTGATAACATGAAATTTTATAGAATATTACAATTTTGGAGCCTTCCTTCTTCTACCACCTTCTATAAAACATTCCAATTCTAAAAACTTCCATATTTTACCACATTTTATAAAATATTCTTATTGTAGAACCTTCCATATTCTACCACCTTTGCTAGAATCTTCCAATTCTAGAGCCTTCCATATTAAACCACATTTTCTATAGTCTCCAATTCTAGAACCTTCCATCTTATACAACTTTTTATAGAATATTTAAATTCTAGAGCCTTCCTTCTTCTACTCAATTTTATAGAATCTTCCAATTCTATAACCTTCCATCTTCTACCACCTTTTATAAAATATTTTAATATTAGAGCCTTACTCTTCTACCATCTTCCATGAATTTAAAATTCATAAAATCCTTCCAATCTCTAGAAAATTATATCCTCTCAGCCAATCTCTACCATTGATCGAAATCCACCATGACTCCATCTTATCCATCCATTATTCTATAAATCAAGCCACCACCCTCAAAGCAAGCCAAAAGAATGAATCCAAGGAAAAAATACCAATACCTTTCCATATTGATCATCAATAAATTCATCATCCTTCATCAATTAATCATTAAGATTACAAAGGGATGTGTTTCCAAAATTCATTCATAAACTCCAATTTGAAGTAACCAATTTCAACCAATCATCTTGAGAAAATACATCACATCAAAGGAATGATCACATTCTTTGTAATTTGTAGGAAAAAAATGCATTCCATTCATTTTAGATCAATTGGAGGTTTTTATTTGAGTTATATTATAGATATTTGGTATTATATTCAAGTTTTCTAGTTTATTCTCTAATTTTAATACACACATGCATGAGTTCAATCAAATGGATTTTGTAATTTATGGAATTAAGATCATCTAGGAAATTCCATTGGGACCAAGGATAATTACCATAATGATATATGGGGGATGAGAAGTGGGGAAGGAATCCATGATTGAATGAGGTTTTTAGGTTTGAGAAACCTTGTTCAAGGGTGGTGGAATAAACTATGTTAGGAGGCTTTGAATTGTTGTTTTGGGACGGGGCTTGACTGAGGGAACATGCTCATCACTAGGTTACCCATAAGAAGTATCAGTGACCCTATGGTCATTAAGGAAAGGATGTTTGGGTTTATTTATGGTTTCTTCATGCTTTGGATTCCATTAATGGTTGAATATATATATATATATATATATATATATATATATCCCATTAATAAATATCCCATTAACCACTTCATAGGTATTTTAGAAGGGTCTTATGATTATAATTACCTCAATATATATATATTTGATAATTGAGGTAATTATAATCATAAGACCCTTCTAAAATACCTATGAAGTGGTTAATGGGATATTTATTATGTTAGTCCTAGAACGATGGTCCTTATAGCTTGTAGAAGGGTCAAAAATTTTCCATAATTTTCTTGAACGATAGTATTAGTGTCAAAGTGGGTTACAAGAGAGATTTAGGGAATCCTACTTACGATCGTGAAAATACTCATGGGAATCGACAATAGTGGCATGTAACTAATAGAAGTGGTCATGATTGAAGGTCCAATGGTTTCTTTGATGTGAATCCAGCTGCAAGAGGTTGAAATACCTCCAAAAACACACATAAACAAATTTGCAAATAAAACCAGGAGTTTCAAAATAGCTTACTTCTCATTCTAGAATTCACACTGATCTATTACATCATTATAATTCTCCTTTTATTTCAAGACTACTCTAAAACCCTAAAATGCCAAAAACCCTAAAATGCAAAACAACTCGGATTGACTCCAAAATTTGCGTGCCAAATATGCATTCATAAATTAGGGCTCACGCAAAATTTGGACTTATTCTGACAAGCACAACAAAAGTTATTAAAGTTCTAAGACCTATTCAAAAGTGAAAGAAAACATTTGGAGCCAATTTTAGGCCACTAGATGACAGAATCCGAGCCCGAAAAACGTGCCAAAATGAGTACAACCTTGCAAGAAAAGTTAACCCCAGCATAGTACTAATGTATATCTACCACCCTGTAAAATTTCAGGACGATCCAACGGTTGGATCAAAAGTTATGGCCTCTGTAAGTTATGCTCCTGCATCATTCTTGTTAGGAGGAAAAATGTGAGGGGTAGGGAGGAGTTATAATACATTACTATGTTTCAAGGCTGGGTGATGTGGGTTATTAAAAATAACACTTTGAGTATCATTATTAGAAGAGTAATGTTTGATAGATGTAATTTAGAAATGGATTGAGGGTTGATAGAATTAGATACTAATTTGAAGGGTGGTTTAGGGTTTAGGAGGTCATTCAAATTATCACAGTAATGCGTAAGCGCCTCTTACAACATGGTGGGAGATAAGGATCATTCCTTATATTGAATATTAGGAATAAAATCATTAAGGAATATTTGAAAAACATTTTTATTATCAAGATGATGGTAGGCTTGATTAAACAAAACCTTCCATCACTTAATGAAATCATGCGATGATTCATTAGGACATTGTTTCAAGTTGATGACATTTTCAAATGTGTTTTCAATAAGTTCATGATATGGAAAATCCTTACAGAAGGTTTGGACTAAGGTATATAAGTTTATAATGAAATGTAAAGGGATTTTTTAATACCATTATATAACATATATTACAAAGGTTTTTGTAAGGAGCTTAGTGTTGCATAGTCATGGTTTAGATACACTCTTTTTAGATGTTCCCAACATTTTTGAGATAAATGGATAGATAAATTTACCCATCATAAAATATAGTAGGATATATCCCCTGATATCCTAGAAAGCTATGTAAGGAGCTAGGGGTTCAATTTTTGATGTTTAGAGAACCTTTTTGTAAATTAGTGGAGGATAGATATATTCCCATTAACATATAAAATAAAAGGCGGTGCCAAAGAGTGATTAATACCTATAAGGACTTGGGATGGATGAGAATCTATTTGTAAAATATGGTTTTGAATCAATAACATGATAAAAGTAGAAGAGGATTTCATTATGGCTATTTAATTGGACAACTTGATAATCATGAGATTAGGATCAATTGGTGGACTATTCCCTCTCAATGAAGAAGCCTTGGTATTTTTGTATTGTAAAGGTGTTTTTTGGTAAATGATCAAACATGGATATGATTGTGTAAAGATTATTCTCATAAATGTGTTTTGAATGAAGCTTTACTATTATTTATTTCATATGAATTATACCTTTAGAAAAGTTAACCAATTCCCCTTATTTTCTGGGTGTATAGATTTTATTATTGTTTAGATTAGTGATAATATACCTAAGATCAACTCCTATGATTTCTACCACATTTGATTCAACTATAAGATCATTTTTATGATGAGATTATATGTGTTGGTGCATACATGCCAATGAAATAGGATGATGGAGGGGGATATTTAGAGAAGATCAAACTTGGTACTACACAATGGATGATGGTGTTGATCTACAAGGGAGAAGAAAGAGATCCAAAAAAATTGATGTTTCTCTAGGAAGATGAATGAATGAAATAAAAACAAAGGGAAAATTATAAGGATTAAAAATGGATAATAATATCCTAAGAGGATACATGATGAGAGATGAACAATATGATCTTAGAAAATAGAATATCTTACCTAGAATCTGAACAAGATTTTCCATACTCATGTACACAAAGGTTGATAATATTATTCAAGAGCGAGAATATGATAAAGAGGATCGACATTGCAGATGTTTACATAGATATGATACCATCAATAATATTCGAAAAACTTTAAAAGTAGAGAAAATTTGAACTAATTTAGGGTAGAGTAAGATTCAAGTTAGATTAACCAGAGTATATTTTCCTAACTAAATTCTCAAATGTAGGGATTGAATCTAAGTCTGGAAACATGATGTAGATATAAATTTTCTTAAGTTAGTGTCATCATTTTAGTGGATGGTGACCTTAACCCCTAGGAAAAATATAGGTTTCCAAGGCCTATACCTAATATTAAGATGGCTATCCTACTAGTAATCATAATAAGAGTAATCAATGAATGGATAAAGCCAAGGAGAATAATATAATAAGAAAAGGAAATATGTCAAAGAAATAAAACATCTACTCTACTCTATAATAATTAATGACAAATAAACAACACACATGTACAAAATAAAATACTAAGAAGGGTTAAAGATATTGCTTATCTATTGTGTGTGTGTGTGTGTGTGTGTGTGTGTGTGTGTGTGTGTGTGTTATGTATAAATATTCCCAAAGGTTAAAAAATAATAGAGAATCACTATGGCAAGAGAAGGGGAAATATTAATAATAATATCTTTAGTCGTAACTCACCATGGTGCCCTAAATGTAAAAGAGGTACAATACAAGACTCCAAGTCTAGTAAGAAGGTGTAAAATATTGTAAAAATATGCAAGCTATAATTTCCTTCATGTATGATCAAATTGGTTATTGTCTGGTTTGAAAAAAAGGTCTAAGGGTGTATATACCTAACACCATCACCTGAAGGAGATGGCATTGGCTATGGAAAACCTAAAACCAACACCATATCCTATAGATAATGGCATCATACTTAAGGGAATCCTAAGGAAAAGGGTGAAAAGCATATGAGATGGAGGCTAGAAGGTAAATAGAGAAGGTCCAAAGTGATTAAAAGTAGGTATAATAACATACAATAAGCATAAAAAAGTGGATATAATGAGACAAGTAGACATTATGGGTGCAATGCGTGGACAAAGTGAGTAAATGAGGTAAGAGTAGGTTAAGTATGGAATAAAAGCTACATATCGTAAATTGTGTGGTCAATCCCACATGAATAATTCCTATCACACCATAATATTGGCAAGCCCCTTAAGGAACCCACTCAAGAGGAATATTACATAAAATAAATGGTTAAAACACATAAAAATGAGGTGTATACAACCAATCTAGTAAGATAAATTCCCCAAGAAACTATTTATTAAGCCATTCAGAAATAAAAATTAGTGTAAGAAGATGAATAAACTTTTAAGATAACAAAAACCTCTATAGTTTCTCTTTTAGAGAAGAACTCAAAGACAAGGAGAATGCCCCTATGCTTGAAGACAAGGAAGAATAAGAGAAATTGAATGATCAAACGAAATAGAAATTATTTTTCAAGTATTGGATCTTTCACATTTTTTTTGAAACAAGTTCTCTTCAATAAGGAAAGTACCATACATTACAATAAAAATTAAATAGTAAGATATACAAATTTTTATAAAATCTTCCAATTCTATAACCTTCCATATTCTACCACCTATTATCCATTTTTACCCTTGGAAAAAATGGATAAATTGGAAAAATTGCACTTGGATAAGTTAACAGGAATTCACTGAAGAATCTGGAGAAAACATGTGAATTCTATGATTTTGGACACTTTCAGTTTATTTTGGGGTTCTTGTGATCATTTGGATTCATTCACCCTTGTTTCAATTCATCACATAGAAAATTTGAGCAAAAAATGGATAAAATTGGCTTTGGGGGGCGCTTTACTATGTTTTCCCTAGCTTCTCAGCTCTTCACGTGGTCTAAGGACTTAGAAAAATATGTTAAAAAGCAAAAATGGGCTTTAAATAGTGTATTGTAGATATGTCAGACTTTGGAGGCCCATGGGGTACTTGTTCCTTTGAGTCACATTTTACCCGAGTGGCTGAAATGTCCAATTTGCTAAGGAAAGTGAGTGGGTCCTTTGTATCGCGGAGGATTCAAGTTTTGGAGGCCCAGACGGTACTTGTTCCTTTGATCAAGTGTTACTTAATCGGCTGAAATTTTTGTAGTGCAAAGGATTTGGGAGAATATAGCGTGAAGCGAGTGAAAAGGAGGTTATGAGCCTAAGAGCTTTGGATTAAATGAGTGCGGATGGAACAAGGTTCCTGGGAACACATTGTTCCTTGCAATGTTCATCAACCTACATTGTGAAGGAAGTGAAGTTGAGTAATGGATTACAGGGAGATAGAGGATGCAAAGAAAAAGGGAGTGTGGGGAACAATGTTCCCCATGGAGATAAAATACCCTCAAACAAAGGGTGATGGAGTAGACAGTTAAATGTGGGGATTGTGGCTAAAGAGGGCCCATAAGGCATAAAAGACCCAAGTACCTCCAGTACGCCCCAGAGCTTGATTTACTCGATTTATCTGATCTAAAGGGTAAAAAGGGTAAAATATTAAAATGTAAAGGAGGACATTTTTTAATTTCGGACTATAATGGACCTCGTGGAACACCCTCCATTTTCACATAGTCATAACTTTTGACTCAGTTCTCTGATTTTCACAAAATTAGACTTTTTGAAAAGGTCTTGATTAATGATCACATGTGTGTGTTAGGGAAAAAGAGGAAGACATTCTCAACATTAATGATCACAGGCAAGGTATCTGAAAAGATCAGATTTGGTGGGATTTGGTGCTCTTCCTTCTCCAACAAATAAAATATCATAGAAGGATGGCTACTCAGAGGTGCCCATGTTCTTTTCAGATTAATTAATGAGAGTTGTTGGAGGGTGGGAGAATTTTTTTTGGATTATATTCCTTCTCTTTTCCTCATCTTCTTCTATATATTGTAAAAAAAAATTAATTAGAGAGGTTGTTAATGGATATTCTAGGAATGGGGAAACTCTACCAATTTTTTTCTCTCAAATTCTTTGAGCAACAAGCCTTCACATGGACTATGTTAGTGTAATGGTGCCCCTATTGTGAAAATGTAATGGAATGTGTAGCTTCATGGAGCAATACAATTTGTGTTTGTGGTATTCTCTCAACCCTTGCATTTATTTTCTTGCATCTTCTTGCCTCTATATTGTTATTTGGTCTATTCTATGCATGTTTCCTTCATTTTCAGGTCATTGTTGTTGTGTTTAATGGAGATTTAGTGGTAAATGGATCTTGGTTTTCTGTCACAAATATATGACATTCCCTTATTGCATTTTCCACTTCCATTATCCCTCAAGTAGGATATTCTAGCCTCTTTTCTTAGTACTATCACCCATGTAGTGTAGGATTCCCCACTTTTACCCTTTCTCCTTCTCCCTGGTCCCTTGGAATTGATAGGATAGGATTAGATAGGTGTTATTATTACATTAAGAGTATTTTAGTGTTAGGATTAGGTAGAGGAACCATCCTTCTCTGGAGTTCCATCTCAATTATGAAAGCCCCACAACTTGAGAGATGATCCAATGTTACCCAATTACACTAATAGCTCATGCACAAAAACATGACAGATCAGAGGGTGCTGTAATTTGGTGATAACATGAAATTTTATAGAATATTACAATTTTGGAGCCTTCCTTCTTCTACCACCTTCTATAAAACATTCCAATTCTAAAAACTTCCATATTTTACCACATTTTATAAAATATTCTTATTGTAGAACCTTCCATATTCTACCACCTTTGCTAGAATCTTCCAATTCTAGAGCCTTCCATATTAAACGACATTTTCTATAGTCTCCAATTCTAGAACCTTCCATCTTATACAACTTTTTATAGAATATTTAAATTCTAGAGCCTTCCTTCTTCTACTCAATTTTATAGAATCTTCCAATTCTATAACCTTCCATCTTCTACCACCTTTTATAAAATATTTTAAGATTAGAGCCTTACTCTTCTACCATCCTCCATGAATTTAAAATTCATAAAATCCTTCCAATCTCTAGAAAATTATATCCTCTCAGCCAATCTCTACCATTGATCGAAATCCACCATGACTCCATCTTATCCATCCATTATTCTATAAATCAAGCCACCACCCTCAAAGCAAGCCAAAAGAATGAATCCAAGGAAAAAATACCAATACCTTTCCATATTGATCATCAATAAATTCATCATCCTTCATCAATTAATCATTAAGATTACAAAGGGATGTGTTTCCAAAATTCATTCATAAACTCCAATTTGAAGTAACCAATTTCAACCAATCATCTTGAGAAAATACATCACATCAAAGGAATGATCACATTCTTTGTAATTTGTAGGAAAAAAATGCATTCCATTCATTTTAGATCAATTGGAGGTTTTTATTTGAGTTATATTATAGATATTTGGTATTATATTCAAGTTTTCTAGTTTATTCTCTAATTTTAATACACACATGCATGAGTTCAATCAAATGGATTTTGTAATTTATGGAATTAAGATCATCTAGGAAATTCCATTGGGACCAAGGATAATTACCATAATGATATATGGGGGGATGAGAAGTGGGGAAGGAATCCATGATTGAATGAGGTTTTTAGGTTTGAGAAACCTTGTTCAAGGGTGGTGGAATAAACTATGTTAGGAGGCTTTGAATTGTTGTTTTGGGACGGGGCTTGACTGAGGGAACATGCTCATCACTAGGTTACCCATAAGAAGTATCAGTGACCCTATGGTCATTAAGGAAAGGATGTTTGGGTTTATTTATGGTTTCTTCATGCTTTGGATTCCATTAATGGTTGAATATATATATATATATATATATATATATATCCCATTAATAAATATCCCATTAACCACTTCATAGGTATTTTAGAAGGGTCTTATGATTATAATTACCTCAATATATATATATTTGATAATTGAGGTAATTATAATCATAAGACCCTTCTAAAATACCTATGAAGTGGTTAATGGGATATTTATTATGTTAGTCCTAGAACGATGGTCCTTATTAGCTTGTAGAAGGGTCAAAAATTTTCCATAATTTTCTTGAACGATAGTATTAGTGTCAAAGTGGGTTACAAGAGAGATTTAGGGAATCCTACTTACGATCGTGAAAATACTCATGGGAATCGACAATAGTGGCATGTAACTAATAGAAGTGGTCATGATTGAAGGTCCAATGGTTTCTTTGATGTGAATCCAGCTGCAAGAGGTTGAAATACCTCCAAAAACACACATAAACAAATTTGCAAATAAAACCAGGAGTTTCAAAATAGCTTACTTCTCATTCTAGAATTCACACTGATCTATTACATCATTATAATTCTCCTTTTATTTCAAGACTACTCTAAAACCCTAAAATGCCAAAAACCCTAAAATGCAAAACAACTCGGATTGACTCCAAAATTTGCGTGCCAAATATGCATTCATAAATTAGGGCTCACGCAAAATTTGGACTTATTCTGACAAGCACAACAAAAGTTATTAAAGTTCTAAGACCTATTCAAAAGCGGAAAAAACATTTGGAGCCAATTTTAGGCCACTAGATGACAGAATCCGAGCCCGAAAACGTGCCAAAATGAGTACAACCTTGCAAGAAAAGTTAACCCCAGCATAGTACTAATGTATATCTACCACCCTGTAAAATTTCAGGACGATCCAACGGTTGGATCAAAAGTTATGGCCTCTGTAAGTTATGCTCCTGCATCATTCTTGTTAGGAGGAAAAATGTGAGGGGTAGGGAGGAGTTATAATACATTACTATGTTTCAAGGCTGGGTGATGTGGGTTATTAAAAATAACACTTTGAGTATCATTATTAGAAGAGTAATGTTTGATAGATGTAATTTAGAAATGGATTGAGGGTTGATAGAATTAGATACTAATTTGAGGGTGGTTTAGGGTTTAGGAGGTCATTCAAATTATCACAGTAATGCGTAAGCGCCTCTTACAACATGGTGGGAGATAAGGATCATTCCTTATATTGAATATTAGGAATAAAATCATTAAGGAATATTTGAAAAACATTTTTATTATCAAGATGATGGTAGGCTTGATTAAACAAAACCTTCCATCACTTAATGAAATCATGCGATGATTCATTAGGACATTGTTTCAAGTTGATGACATTTTCAAATGTGTTTTCAATAAGTTCATGATATGGAAAATCCTTACAGAAGGTTTGGACTAAGGTATATAAGTTTATAATGAAATGTAAAGGGATTTTTTAATACCATTATATAACATATATTACAAAGGTTTTTGTAAGGAGCTTAGTGTTGCATAGTCATGGTTTAGATACACTCTTTTTAGATGTTCCCAACATTTTTGAGATAAATGGATAGATTAAATTTACCCATCATAAAATATAGTAGGATATATCCCCTGATATCCTAGAAAGCTATGTAAGGAGCTAGGGGGTTCAATTTTTGATGTTTAGAGAACCTTTTTGTAAATTAGTGGAGGATAGATATATTCCCATTAACATATAAAATAAAAGGCGGTGCCAAAGAGTGATTAATACCTATAAGGACTTGGGATGGATGAGAATCTATTTGTAAAATATGGTTTTGAATCAATAACATGATAAAAGTAGAAGAGGATTTCATTATGGCTATTTAATTGGACAACTTGATAATCATGAGATTAGGATCAATTGGTGGACTATTCCCTCTCAATGAAGAAGCCTTGGTATTTTTGTATTGTAAAGGTGTTTTTTGGTAAATGATCAAACATGGATATGATTGTGTAAAGATTATTCTCATAAATGTGTTTTGAATGAAGCTTTACTATTATTTATTTCATATGAATTATACCTTTAGAAAAGTTAACCAATTCCCCTTATTTTCTGGGTGTATAGATTTTATTATTGTTTAGATTAGTGATAATATACCTAAGATCAACTCCTATGATTTCTACCACATTTGATTCAACTATAAGATCATTTTATGATGAGATTATATGTGTTGGTGCATACATGCCAATGAAATAGGATGATGGAGGGGGATATTTAGAGAAGATCAAACTTGGTACTACACAATGGATGATGGTGTTGATCTACAAGGGAGAAGAAAGAGATCCAAAAAAATTGATGTTTCTCTAGGAAGATGAATGAATGAAATAAAAACAAAGGGAAAATTATAAGGATTAAAAATGGATAATAATATCCTAAGAGGATACATGATGAGAGATGAACAATATGATCTTAGAAAATAGAATATCTTACCTAGAATCTGAACAAGATTTTCCATACTCATGTACACAAAGGTTGATAATATTATTCAAGAGCGAGAATATGATAAAGAGGATCGACATTGCAGATGTTTACATAGATATGATACCATCAATAATATTCGAAAAAACTTTAAAAGTAGAGAAAATTTGAACTAATTTAGGGTAGAGTAAGATTCAAGTTAGATTAACCAGAGTATATTTTCCTAACTAAATTCTCAAATGTAGGGATTGAATCTAAGTCTGGAAACATGATGTAGATATAAATTTTCTTAAGTTAGTGTCATCATTTTAGTGGATGGTGACCTTAACCCTAGGAAAAATATAGGTTTCCAAGGCCTATACCTAATATTAAGATGGCTATCCTACTAGTAATCATAATAAGAGTAATCAATGAATGGATAAAGCCAAGGAGAATAATATAATAAGAAAAGGAAATATGTCAAAGAAATAAAACATCTACTCTACTCTATAATAATTAATGACAAATAAACAACACACATGTACAAAATAAAATACTAAGAAGGGTTAAAGATATTGCTTATCTATTGTGTGTGTGTGTGTGTGTGTGGTGTGTGTGTGGTGTGTGTGTGTGTTATGTATAAATATTCCCAAAGGTTAAAAAATAATAGAGAATCACTATGGCAAGAGAAGGGGAAATATTAATAATAATATCTTTAGTCGTAACTCACCATGGTGCCCTAAATGTAAAAGAGGTACAATACAAGACTCCAAGTCTAGTAAGAAGGTGTAAAATATTGTAAAAATATGCAAGCTATAATTTCCTTCATGTATGATCAAATTGGTTATTGTCTGGTTTGAAAAAAAGGTCTAAGGGTGTATATACCTAACACCATCACCTGAAGGAGATGGCATTGGCTATGGAAAACCTAAAACCAACACCATATCCTATAGATAATGGCATCATACTTAAGGGAATCCTAAGGAAAAGGGTGAAAAGCATATGAGATGGAGGCTAGAAGGTAAATAGAGAAGGTCCAAAGTGATTAAAAGTAGGTATAATAACATACAATAAGCATAAAAAAGTGGATATAATGAGACAAGTAGACATTATGGGTGCAATGCGTGGACAAAGTGAGTAAATGAGGTAAGAGTAGGTTAAGTATGGAATAAAAGCTACATATCGTAAATTGTGTGGTCAATCCCACATGAATAATTCCTATCACACCATAATATTGGCAAGCCCCTTAAGGAACCCACTCAAGAGGAATATTACATAAAATAAATGGTTAAAACACATAAAAATGAGGTGTATACAACCAATCTAGTAAGATAAATTCCCCAAGAAACTATTTATTAAGCCATTCAGAAATAAAAATTAGTGTAAGAAGATGAATAAACTTTTAAGATAACAAAAACCTCTATAGTTTCTCTTTTAGAGAAGAACTCAAAGACAAGGAGAATGCCCCTATGCTTGAAGACAAGGAAGAATAAGAGAAATTGAATGATCAAACGAAATAGAAATTATTTTTCAAGTATTGGATCTTTCACATTTTTTTGAAACAAGTTCTCTTCAATAAGGAAAGTACCATACATTACAATAAAAATTAAATAGTAAGATATACAAATTTTCATAAAAATATCATAAATATTCTCAATTAGAAGAGGAATTGAGAGAAGAAAGGAAAGAAATCAATATTATCCCTTAAAAGGAAAATTATGAGATATTATCATTACAAAATAATATTATTGAAATAGAAGATAAGATTAAAATGATTGCAAATAAATTCATATTTTATCCCACCTTATAATAAAATTCAATTGAAGAATAAAGACAAATAAAGCAATTGGAGGAAAATATGGAAAAATCAAATTGTGAACCTATTACTACTTTTACTATGGTCAAATGAAAAATTCAAATAGAATGTATAATTTCTCAATTGTACATTGGTGAAGAAATTAAGTGCATAAAGGTTGCATGCATTGCAATTTAGTGCTTTATCCATATAAAGCACTGGTATCTGCATGGAAAATTGGATACTAGAATCAATTGAGATTTAATGCTTTATATGGATAAAGGTTTATCCAACTAAATTGGATACTAGAATCAATTGGATACTAGTTTTTTATACAAGTGATTTATCCATATAAAAAATTAATTGGATAAAAGTTGTGGAGAAAAGAGGTGAAGAAATTTAGTGCTTTATGAACTTGGTGATTATAACATTCTGCTAAATTAGTTATTTTCACAAAACAAAGAGTTTAGTCTACTTAACAAAATTCGTAATGCTAAGGAAAATTTCCACAAGAAGCCACAAATTAGAAAGAAGGAAGCTAGAATGTGACCAAGTATGGATGCCACAGAACAAAGAACTTAATGTTCCATGTGTTTCTTGAGGTATAGTGTTCTACAAAGTTACAAAAGCCGCAAAACAAAGAAATATGGTCATGAGAAAAGGTTTTTGCATAAAAAAGGAATCAAATCTTCGTGGCATAAAAAGGGGGCACTAGCATTCATGGCATAATAACAAAAGAATGGTTAGTGTAGGAGTATCAAACAACAAAATTTAGAAAACTGACACACTCGTGGGACATTGAATTTTGGTGTCTTTCAGACACAAAAACTTAGTGTTCTACGGAGTTGATGAAGCCACATAAAAAAAAATTCACACATGAAATACATGAATCACGAAACATAGAGAATTCCATGATACAAGGAAGGTCCTGCAAAATAAGAAAAATATATGATAGAACTAAAAAATCAAATCAAATCCACAACATGAAATGAACACTCAGAAAACCCAAAAAGCAAAGGCAGATTATCGTGAAATCCATATAACGAGGGATTTTTTTTTTGTGGAATAGTTGAGATTATAATTTTTCCCATAAGTTTCAACTCAAGCATCCATTTCACCTCAAATCAAGTGTATAGGGAATGTCTTGGAGAAGGATTTCTAAAGAGATCAATTTTGTAGAAAGTTGTATAATGTCTTAGGATATTTTAATCACATAATTTTTGGACATTACCAGTTGATTTCGTGGGTTGAATGATGAAAAAAACGGTTTAAGATTATTCATTTCGATTCTCCTTTACCCATGGATCCTTCTATAGAAAGAATATTCCTTTCCCACCCCACCAATTTAAGGGTTGTTAATTAGAGCAACATAAAGTATACATTTGACAACATTTTCTTCACTTATTTATCTGATTGCATGGAAAGCCATTGATTTAAAACTCCTTAGGGATGAAGGCATGTGTATTGAGGGTGCAAAATTAACTTGAAACAATTAATATGCTATTCATTAATCTAAATTCATTTAATTATCAAACCAAGGGACATAGAATTTCAATATTGCCAGTACTTTATGCAAAGTTACAAGAATTTAGGAGGTAAAGAAGTAAACTAATGTCACTACAATTTGGGAAATAAAAATGCTCTGAAATAAACTAAATTCAGACTAGAGGTAAATTTTATAGCTAAGGTAAAACATGTAAACTCAGAATATAGGTGAAGAAATGAGTTCTTCTAATCTAATCATATAATAACTCAAATCAACAAATGATGGAGGGGGTTAGAAAATGCAAGTGGGCCCTACCTTGGGTGTTAATCCCTCCCAAGGATTGTGACTACAACTAATGAACAACACTCATAATTTAATTACATTGGCATGAATATTAAAATTGGGAATAAAACAATTCCAAATCTACATACATTCACTAATCCACTCTTCAGTATTAATACTTTTCATTTTATACATCTCATTACAATAGAAACATGAGGAAATAGAGTTCAACCAAATAATACAGAGACTAGATGCATGTAATGGAATTGATCAAAACGTGTTTACATGTCAATAACATAGATCAAGTAACCAATCAGCTTGATAAATCAGTTCCTAAATCATGAATTTTATCAGTTAGTTCCTTGTTAAGTTGCAACACAAAATCAAATGTTAGAGTTGAGTCGTCTCCTACTTCTCATGTTTTAATTGTAATTTCTTGTTCCATCGACACATGCAAACTAAAGTGTGATGCCCACATTCCATGAGCTTGTTAGGATAATGACTTTTTCCATGTGTGCGACTTCCTTTGGCCACAAATGCTCTGCTACAGATGATTCCTTTGGCTGCATGTAAGTTACTGCGAATGATCCCTTAGCTGTAGATGATTCCTTTGGTTGTGGATGGATTGTTGTGTATGGATCCTTTGGATGCATGTGAGTTACTACATATAAAATGTTTCTTGCAAACAAGTTTAACATCATACAAAGAATCATTTTAGTAACTTATTATGATCAAGATAATAAATATGTGCTCACAATACCACAAAATAAAGTAAACTAGTAATAACTGTAGACACCTATAATTTATCCCGAGCAATTTAAATACTTAAGTTACGCTAATTATCCTCTTTCCCGTAAATTGATGACATATTGTCAATATAACATACTTCCTCTTCTATCACCGTTAATTAGCTACATTATGCTAGTTAATTAACTCTTCTATCCAACCAATGCACCAATTAACAACCTTCCGTTAATTAGTTCCCCTCTCTATCTAGATTAATTAATTATTTCTAATTAAATAAGCTCCTCTTTCTATCTATATTAATTAATTATTTCTAATTAATTAATCCCCCTTTCTATCTAGATTAATTAATTATTTCGAATTTATTAAGCTCCCTTTTCTATCTATATTAATTAATTATTTATAATTAATTAATCCCCCTTTCTATCTAGACTGATTAATTATTATTAATTAATTAGCTTCCTTTTCCATTAAATCAATGGATCGTCATTTATTTGATTAAATCTCTCTCATAGTCTAAATCATGCTAATTATTCCTCTAAAAATCTTCTATAAGCTTGCACACATATTAATTAATCACTTGGATTAATTAATAAAGCCCCTCAAACCCCATGGGTCACTAAAGAAAAAACTAAACTCTCCTAATATTGACTCATTCCTTTCTAAAAATCTCTTATCCAAAACTAACCCAACCTCTCCATTTATCCCACATGAAGGAGGATGTAGAGATTCTTCTATCCATTGGGCTATATAAAGAGCCCTCCTACTACCTTTACACTTACACCTTTACACACCTAAATGAACATAGAGTCTAAGCTATAGCCATTTTATCATCTTGGAGTATTCTTCATTGGAGAGGCTAGCTAATTTAATTTATTGTATCCATTCATCCAAGTTTTGAATTCATATGGGGATATGTCAAATGGTCTTATAGTCATGGATTGACAAGACTCCATTCTTGAAAACCTTGGGATTCAAACATACAATCAAACCTTTGATTGCTAAGGATATAAACAAGTTCATTTCATTTGATTAGCATTCAATAGAGATAGAGATTAACGAATTAACATGTTAGTTTGAATATTTTTTCATGTTCTAATGCAAGGATGTTAGTAAATTAGTCTTGCTTAAGCTCTAAGCATGATGGTGCATTGAATTTGATTTAGCTTTGTTTTAGGACTACTAGGTGTTAGTTCTAAATCTTTTGGCATTGCTAAAAAATACATGCACACATTCATAATGCTTTGTGGGACTTACTCCATTGTCCTTTGCACTTAATTTCAAGATTTTGTAGTTAAGTTTCATTTTTGGTCACTAACCCTCTTTTACACATGTTGATCTAACTTGTTTTTATTAACTTTTTTTGTTTAGTTTGCATGTGTTGAGTCTTCATTGTAGGTATAAAGGAGGTTAAGTTCTATAAAAATTGGAATTGATAAGAAAATTTCAATATTTCTCCATGTTTTCATTTTTAGAGCTTACTTTTTCAACATTCTACATGCTAGTTTTGTCAATTTAATGAAAATCTTAAATTCTTGAGCATGTAGGTTAGTGTTTGATAGTGATGAGTCTTATATTTATATATTAATGTGGTGTGTTGCTGTAAAAATTGAATCTTGGTGAGAAAATTTCAAGATTTCATCATGTTTTCATTTTTAGAGCTTACTTTTTCATCATTCTACATGCTAGTTTTGCCAATTTCTTGAAAATCTTAAATTCTTGAGTTGGTATGTTAATGTTTGATAGCATTGAGTCTTATATTCATATATTAATGTGATGGGTTGTTATAAAAATTGAATATTGGTTGGAAATATTTGACCATTTTTCAGATAAAGGGATGTTTTTTTGACTTTTTTTAGTGCATGTCAAGTGCATACCCATGAGCATAAGAGCATATACGTAACCCATCTTCCGAAGGCCATAAATTTTTCTCCTGAACTCAAAATAAATCTATTTTTTTTGCATTGGAAAGGTATTGAAGTTAAATATTAAATGAAAACATAAATTCAGGATTTAAACTTACATAAATTTTAGGTTTTCCTTTTATTTTAAAACTTCTCATTTTCTAACATGTCTAATGTTTTGATGAATGTTGTATTTCCATGCTTTAATTGATTTAGACCAAGGCATATGTGTGCTCTTATCATGTATCTTTTGGTGATATTGAGAATCAAAAAAAAAATTGATCTCTATATATTTAACATTGGGATTAAACTTGGAAATTTGATTATTCATTTTGCTTAAAGGAATTAACCTTTTACAAAAAAAATTTCAATGGTCCTTTGATTTGAAGTTTTCCATTTCTATATAGTTGGGATAATGTTTATGTATGCTCTTGTCTTACACCTTAGGGTGATCTTGAGAATCAAAATTAACTTTAGTCTTAATTTTATAACATTTGGTAAATTTAAAACTTCATTTTTCACTTTTGGTTTAAGGGAATGAACATTTATCAAGATTTTTGTATGGTTCATTGATTGAAAAGATTTTCTTTACTTTTTAGTTGGATTATTTTTTGTGTATTCTATTCTCTTGCATCATTGGATGATCTTAAGAATCAAAATTAACTCTTAATCCTATTTTAAATAAAGTGATTTTCTTGGAGAACTACTAATGCCTGAGTGCATGACCTAAAAATACTTGTCAAAGAAAGAAGTTCAAAACAAGCTTTTTAAACTAAAAGTGTGTTACAGGTTGCCAAAAGGTGTTCAAGAAAACCACATCCACTTTAAAAAAGATAAAAAAACACACCACAATCAACACACTGTATTTTCAGGTTCAGATAAGGGTACGTCCCTTCTGCATAAAACTAAGACATAACCCCTTTAGCATAATCATTAAGCTACAACAATGGGGGTGGTATTAGGAACCCAAACGTAGTCCAGGAAAGAGGGAAACTTGTGGATGAAATGGGAAGTTCTCCACACAACCTACTTGACTAGTACTACCATTTGTGAGATTTAGTGCCACAAGTCGTCTGTATGGCGACCCCAGTGAGAGTACACGATGGACACATTTATTGCCCACTATGCTTGAAGGGGGTAAAGTAAATTTGAGATACTCCCAAATTAGTAGCTATGAATTTTTGGGTAAATCGAGATCACTTAAGATAGTTTTGTGGCACCTAGTTGAGTGAACCACTCAGGAAGCTATCTTTGAACAGGAGCCCACTTGGACCACATCAAATTCAATTTTGAGTTAAGAGCTATTCTTCATCATGAAATGTGTGAAGCATTAATTTTTCTTAGTTTTTCACTTTCCCCAAGGTGAGGTGAAACTCTACCAAAGTGAGGCCAACCTTTTTCAACCCCAATTGATCTAATTCCTTCACTTTCTTTTGACACTTTGTTGATCAAAAGAAGAGTGACTACCTTTGCGTTCTTAATTAATTGTTTCACTAATTGTTTTTCCGTTTACGCCCATCCACATTTGCGAATGGGTTGTTAAATGTCTAAAGTGTGTGGAGACATTTTTCTATCATTGATAGCCTTTTTGATCTTGATACCCAAGTCAAGATCATCATCGTATTTAGGCTTGGTTCATCACTTTGATTCTCCTTTGAAAGGTTATCTTGTTTATATCGTGTCACTACAATTTTGGTATATATGTCTTGTTTCTTGTAAACTTGACCTAAATATCTATATTAAAAGGTTATGCTATATACACGTTAAAAATTCCTAGGTATACTATCGCTTTAGTTTGATTTCAATTATTACCTCGATTATGAACAGTGTTAAGCATTACCACTTATGCGTGTTATATCAATATCACCTTGATATCAATATGTTACTTTCTCGTAAATTTTGGTTAACATATCTTGGTGAAATTTTTGTGTCACCCACAATTGTAACTAACACCCTTTATAATATAGGTCTTGCTTGAATTTGGGCTTCCTTCTAGTATACTTTTTTTGGAGGGAACATTAACTTCTTGTTATTACTTACACCTTGTTCATTTATTTGAACTCGACATAAGTAGGGAAATTTTGTTAATCATCATATGACACCAACTACCTTTTTGAAAATAGATTTAGGAAGTACTCCATTTGACTAATTGGTTTACTAATGACTTTACATGATTATGTCTCATTCTTCACATTGACTTATCCATTTTAGACAATCACTTTGATCCATTGATTCTTTATCATTCATTATTCTTTGGTCATTAATTTGGCTTTGTGTTTTGAATTTGTGTGATTTCTCCTTGTGTTTATCTTCCTTATAAACTCATTTCTAGGATAATCCTTTGGGTATTTGATCCTCTTGATATTTTTGTTTTTGTCTAAGTTCATGGTTATTTTTGGAACATATTTTTCAAACCTTGGCAAAAAAATTCAAGAAAATTTTGCATCAATCAAACTTTGGAAATATTTCCTTTGTATCCTTTATGTTGCTAAAATTTTGATCAATCCTTTGACATTTATGCCTTCACCCCTTGTTGGATTATCAATCTTGATTCATCACGATGTATGTTTTCCTTAGCTTCCCTTTTGGAAAATCACACAAGAATCCCCATATTTACGAAATGTCTAGTTGTTTTCCAAAATAAACATGAAACCTTATTCACTTTGAAGAAATTTGATCATACAGTCTAGGTCTAGACATTTTAACCCAACACACACCAAAAATGACTGATTATCGCAAGATCCCTGATACATACAACAATAAAGAGTCAAAATTTTGACATTCACATCAAAAGACACCCATCATGACCAAACCTGGTTTGGTTCTTCGTGCTAGAAAACCCATTTGAGTAACCCGTTCTGCACCTTCATCTCATAGTCAGTGGTATGGTTTGGACACTTCTGATCCAAATTATTATTCGGGTTCCCCCCACTCTTCTTCTAATTCTAATCCAAACATTTCCTCTTCTTCTGAGGATTCCAATCCAAATATTTCCTCTGACTCTTCTGATGATTCAGATAAAAACTATTATTCAGATCCAAAATACTATTCATATTCATCTAATTCGACTCCTAAGTCACGGTCCTCCCCTTCTTTGCAAGACCTCTATAATCAATCACCTAAACAAAATTATCTTCTAAATATTTGTGTCACCACAAATTATCTTCATTATTCATCTAATGCGACTCCTACATCGTGGTCCTCCCTATCTTTGTAGGACCATCTTCATCATACATTTAATACAACTCCTATGTCATTGTCCTCCCTTTCTTCACAGGACCCCTTTTATTAGTCACCTCAATGACGTCTTCTTCCTTTTAAGATACGAGCAACTCCAAATCCCTCCAATCAAACATCTAATATAATTCTTGAATCATGGTCCTCTCTTCCTTCACAGGACCCTTGTTATTATTCATCTAATGTGATTCTTGAATCATGGTCCTCCCCTTCTTCACAGGAAATTCTTCATCAATCACTCCTACGAAGTTTTCCTCCTTTAAATATTTGTGTGACTCAAAGTACTTCTAGTCAAATTTTTGAATCGACCCATGCATCACAATCTATAGACTTTGGAATTAATCCTAATAGTTTACAGACAATATACCATCATATAGGTAGGTTCACACCACCTTCTTCTACTCCTGAGACATCTAGTTCCACATATTCTTCATCCCTCACGTCATCTTCTTATATCAATCATCATCAAACATCTTCTAAGTCTTCCACACCAATTGAATCTCTTTCTTCCAATCAACCCTTAGTGGTCGATCAACAACTCATACTGATTGATCGCTTTCAGAATGAAGAAACAATCAGGGCATTTATAGGGGCACATGAAGATATTCCTTTAGCAGATTACGAGCAAGGAATCTATTTAGAATTTGATGTGTCTACATATTGTGAGTAAAAGGTTGATTCCTTTTATCAAGAAATAGAGGAAGAGCCTCAGATCATGCAACTTGATCCTCCTCTTATTATTTCATCTTCACATTCTTCATTACGTGAGGAAAATCCTTGGTCTTGCATTGATCCATGGGCTATCTTCTCATCACCCAATCACTCTTTATCTATCACCAAGTATCCCTTCATCTTCATTTAGGTGTGGGTCTCTTTCCAGTAGCCATCCCTCTTTTATTTGTGGGACATTTTTGAGTAGTCTACTATCTTCTATTCTTGGGGCATGTCCCACTAGCCCCTTTTCCTCTGTGTATGGATCACCCCTGGGTAGTCCATCATATTCTATACTTGGGCCATATCCTAGCAGCCCATCATCTTACATCTATGGGTCATGTCCTAGTATCCCTTCTTCTTATATTCTTGGGCCACATCCTAGTATCCCTTCATCTTTTTCCTATGGCTCACCTCTCAGTATCCAATATTCTTCAATCCTTGGACTGTATCCCTTTTATCCATCACATTATTCTTCTACCAAATATTGTGGCAAGCCCACTACCATTCCTCTCATCAATTCTAAACGTTCACATTCTTCTCTCACTTCTCAGGATCAAAAAATTCAAGCATTAGCTTATAAGAAATCCATACATTTTATTTATAAAGCTAAGATCAAAAATCTGAAGAGCTCCAAAGCTCCCAAAAACTCAAAAAATTATAAAATTCATAATCAAACGTGATTCGAGAATTCACACCAACGTACCCATCAAGTATGGTGAAAAGTGCAAAAACCTATGGATATAGAACTCAAGCTCCCACATACGAAACCCATGTTTCAAAACAAATCACAATCATTTATTAAGAAATCACAGTCATTTGTTGAGTGTAAAATCACCACGATCATCGAGATCAGGGATAATATCAATCTTGATAAACAAACACATTTAGTATCCCTTATCAAGGAAGTCACACAAATCGTTGTTGGCTCCTATCTCGTAGAGTGACATTGTTGGTCCTAACTTCCAAAAAATCAACAAAAATCATAAAATAGTTCAAAAATAAAAAATCATAAAATAGTTCAAAAATAAAAAAAATCATAAAACAATTCAAAAATATAATTTTTTTTGAGAAAATATTAAACATTACAAAAATAAAATCAAAAGTACAAAGGTCAAACATTGCAATCAGGTATTACATACACATGGATGTTCTTTCCTCCCTTTCTTTCATATTCCTCTACAAGTCATCCACCATTTTCATCCATTTGATCTTAATGTTGTTAGTTTATTCACATGCATTTTGTGAAATTTATCTCTATGCTATCCATTTGACCTTGTTCTTTCATAACCTTGGTAAATTAAAGAATGACTAACCTCTTAGAGATCCTATCACAATTCTCATCTAATAAACTTACTGTGAAGAACTTTTGGGCGTATTTATTGACACTATCCAATATTGCCATCACAATCACTTTCACATCCTTCCATCAAGCCATCAGTGGTTCTTAACCCCTTGTCAAACAAGAGAGCTTAAATAAGTTTCTAGAAATCAAAAGAATCAAAATAAATCAATCAAAAAGAAAAAGCTAAAAGAAAAAGAAAATTGATAGATAACTCTCTCTTGGGGTATTTCCAATAATCTCTATCGGGGATATGGATGCCTAATTGGTAGTAGAGAAATGTTGTGATTAGAATCAAATGCATCTCTGTCAAGGATATGAATGCCTGGCTGATTGCGGAGCAATGTATGTCTCTCCTTCCACAATCCATTCATAAATCACCTTTAAAACTATATCATTCCTACACATTGGCTAGTGTCTTCACTTACTATCTATCAAATTTTTCCTTCAAGGGGTAATTCATTTCCAAGTGCACAGATAGGATCTTGATGAGTAAACAGGATTAGTATGTTACCAAGTGTTACTTTTTGGACCTTGTTCAAACTCTTGTTTTAGCGCATGTCTTGTCTCATGATTTGTGCCTTGGGCTAATCAATTTTTCATCGAATTCCTTCTAAATATTTTCATAGCATTTGTTGTTCTTCAAAAATCATTTAGAACATACATATGTATTGGATGTCCTCTTTTCCATGTTTGTGGGAACTTTTTTCCCCTTTTAATAAGACAATATTCTACTTCCTTTCTCTCATGTGTTTCTTGGCCAACTTATGCTGGGGGCATCCTTGCTCCCTCATGATTAAACCTATTTTATATTGGCCGTGATCCCCCTTCTATCTATGAAGAGTTTGTCTTTGAATAATCCCACCTAATCATTGGGGCATATCACATATTCACTTTCTCGTATGCATGGAATTCTACCCTTGTACATCCTATCTATCACTGGGGGCATCCATGCTTTTTTATCTTCCTATACATAGCTTCAAAAAACTATCAGATAATCCAAAAAACATTCATATTAAATTTCAAAATAACAAAAATTCAAATATGTTTCTAAAAAATAAAAAACACTATAAATCATCCTACAAAACATCGCTCTTTCGTTCTCACCTGAGATTGTGTGCAACTTGCAGATCATCTTGATCTACCTCTATCAACAAAGCTAGTTTGCTTACTATGTCTATACTCTAGGGCACAATGAGTTGCTTGGTACTATTTCATAGTGCACTTAGTTTCATAGGACCCAAGTGTCCTCCATTATTCCCCTTGCATGTATCCTTGTTTGGGGCACCATCTTTTAACCCTTGTCATTAATTCACATAGGTCAAAATCAAAGCTTGATAACAAAAACATTGCATTATGTTTCTCTGTTAGGTTGGATTGTTTACTTTCTCGTATTGCATTGCATTATGCATGTTGCAAGGAGTTAGGCATCTTTTACTTTCTCGTATTGTATTACATTTTTTATGTTGCATAGAGTTGGTATTTTTAGCAATGGACATTTATTCGTAGTATGACTTTTCATGTCATTCTACTTTTTTTGTATGCTTATATTTTTAATAAGGACCGATGACATAGATCTTTGGCTATATGATGATAATAAAGTTATTTCAATACACTGGATGAAAACTTGCTCTTTTCTTTCCATCTTCATTCCTCTTCTACATCATTCTCCTATCAACAATATAGTTCTTATTCACCTGGGGCATCCTGCTTCTACCCATTCTTATATTTCCTTTCTCCCACCTTTTTCGTTTGTCGATCACCTTCTCTCATCACCCCATCAAAACTTGAGGGGGCATCTCTTACTTCTACTAATATTTCTTCTACAATTTAAAAATTTATCTGTCTACTATCTTTGAAGTGGCGTCACTTACGCCACCCTAAAGAGGGGAAAATGTAGACACCTATAATTTAACCCAAACAATTTAAATACTTAAATTGCGCTAATTATCCTCTTTTCCGCAAATTGACAACATATCGTTAATATAACATACTTCCTCTTCTATCACCATTAATTAGCTACATTATGCTAGTTAATTAACTCTTCTGTCCAACCAATGCACTAATTAACGACCTTTCATTAATCAGTTTCCCTTTCTGTATAGATTAATTAATTATTTTTAATTAATTAAGATCCCCTTTCTATCTATATTAATTAATTATTTCTAATTAATCAATCCCCCTTTCTATCTAGACTGATTAATTATTATTAATTAATTAGCTTCCTCTTCCATTAAATCAATGGATCATCATTTATTTGATCAAATCCCTCTCATAGTCTAAATCATGCTAATTATTCCTCTAAAAATCTTCTATAAGCTTGCACACATATTAATTAATCACTTGGATTAATTAATAAAGCCCCTCAAACCCCATGGGTCACTAAAGAAAAAACTAAACTCTCCTAATATTGACTCATTCCTTTCTAAAACTCTCTTCTCCAAAACTAACCCAACCTCTCCATTTATCCCACATGAAGGAGGATGTAGAGATTCTTCTATCCATTGGGCTATATAAAGAGCCCTCCTCCTACCTTTACACTTACACCTTTACACACCTAAATGAACATAGAGTCTAAGCTATAGCCATTTTATCATCTTGGAGCATTCTTCATTGGAGAGGCTAGCTAATTTAATTTATTGTATCCATTCATCCAAGTTTTGAATTCATATGGGGATATGTCAAATGGTCTTGTAGTCATGGATTGACAAGACTCCATTCTTGAAAACCTTGGGATTCAAACATACAATCAAACCTTTGATTGCTAAGGATATAAAAAAGTTCATTTCATTTGATTAGCATTCAATAGAGATAGAGATTAACGAATTAACATGTTAGTTTGAATATTTTTTCATTTCCTAATGCAAGGATGTTAGTAAATTAGTCTTGTTTAAGCTCTAAGCATGATGATGAATTGAATTTGATTTAGATTTGTTTCAGGACTACTAGGTGTCAGTTCTAACTCTTTTGACAATGATAAAAATACATGCACACAATAAATATATTCATTAATATTCATACCACAAGTTCAGGTTATAATGAAATGTTTAAGAAGTATAACAGGGTAATACAAGTGCAAGGCTACAAATGTCTCAACAAATTAGAAAAGATGAGTAATGAAATGTCTTAGTAGTATAACATGTAATACAAGGGCAACCTGAATAAGTAGTATAATAAGGTAATACAAGTGAAAGTGATTTAAATGACTCATCACACCCCCAAAAATAACTCCTTGAATTTCCTCATTCAATTTTCTCAGGTTCCTCAACTTCCTTAGGTTCTTCCTGAATTGTTCTGCATAAGCATATAAAATCCATTGGGGTATATGTTCCTGTAGGTTCATGGAAGAAGTATCCACTGTTTAGCCCAAATTTGATCATAAATCTCTGTTGTATTTTCTCATCTAATGGTTGCTCACTAGACCAATGTTGTATAGGGAAGTGGAATATTGGTGGGTGATAACCTATTGGAAACAAAGTATTTGAAATTTTAATAGAAAGATCAATGTAAGCATTTACTCTTCTTAAAGTTGGTATGAAACTCCTTCTGTTGCATTTCAGGGAAAATTTCATTCCAATGCAGTTGACATGCCTTGACTATTTCTTGTCCAATGTGGTTAATCATGTCCCTGGCCTACTGATCTCCCGATTTTCTCATTTTCCATACTCTCTTTTTTATTTCCCTGTTCTCCATATATTTTCCATATTATTCAATAATTTCTTTAGTGTTGACAGCTTCAAATCTAATCATTAATGAGTGTACCTTTTCCAAGTGCTTGTAATCTTCCATCTATTTCTCCATGTCCAATTCATTGTTAAAATAAAAGCAAACTGCTTGAACTGGAACTTTTCCAATGCAGATTACTAGGATCCAATCCCTATCATACTCTAGGGAATAATTGTAAATGTATAATTCACACATCAGGAGCTGAATTTCATGTGGAATTTTTAGATATATTCTAAATAAGGTCCTAGTTGAACCAATGTCAAATGGAATATCAGAGTTGACACAGGTAAGTTTCAACTGAAACATCTTTTCTTTGAGGATAATAACATAAATATTGGAAGGGGGACTATGTCTAATTATCTCATGGGCAATTTGAAATGTCTCTTCCTGCTTCTTCTTTTACATTTCAATTTATTTATCTTTGGCCTTAAGTTTCATGTCTTTTTCCTCCATGTCTTGCTAGTGCTGGAAGATAAGTTCTTCCTTTTCTCTTTCCCATTTTCCTTGTATTCTATTAACATGGGTTTCAAACCAACATAGCTATTAATCCAACATCATTTTTTTATTGCCATGTCCCTACCAACTGGTTTGATTGGCTCTTGTATAACTTCTCGAATGACAATTTTTGGTTGCAATGGGGCTATATACAACTCCTGCATGCTAGCATGTGGTAAAAATGGTGGTGTATTTTCCACTTATAGCTTAATTATTTCATGAGTAACTATAAGAACATGATCCTGTACTATATAAATTTCCATAGACATGTTCTCTTTCTCAATTCCATGTACAAATTGCTCAATAACTTCTTCAATAGCTCGGGACATATCTTCACCAATTCCTTGTTCATAAACCATCTGGTCAGTTTTCTCTTCCTTCATCTCCTCATGACCTTTGGCTATAAGAACCATCTCCTCACTTTCCTTTTTAACTTATTTTTCTTCATGCCCTTCATGACTCACATCAGTATGAACTACCTCTGCATGTTCCTCCATGTACTATTTAGGGAATCCCTATACAATCTCTCCATCATAATCTTCTCCTTTCCTCCCCTCCAGACCCTCATCAGTTCCTCCTTTCTCAATATACATTGGTATGGCCGTAAAGTTATCTTCTGCAGCTTCCATATCACTATCAAGTGATATGGTTCGAGGTTTTATTGGATGAGAGGTTTTTGGCATTTTAGTATGTAGCCTATGTGAATGCCTTGATGATTTGGGAGTGGTTCTGGAAGATTTCATTTTATATTTAGAAGAAGATGACTCTGGGGTATAAATTTTTAGGAGGGTTTCAAAATAAAAGATTCTTTCAGGGGAAAATAATTCAGGGTTTGGTTCAGAAGATGGTAAATTCTCAGAGACAGGAGTAGCTTCAAGCTGGGAAGTTGATGCTGAGGGTTCAAATGAATGTGCGGAAGAACTTCAACTACTTCTCCCCTATTCCTTTTATGTCCCAATAATTCATCAATAAGTCTAGCTCTTGCAAAATCTTCCCATTCCATTTTAGGATGATCTCTTTACAAGGTGTGTTTTATAACCAGAGTAACAAGATATTGGTGTGAAAGTGTTGACCTTCCTCTCTGTACTTCCTTACTATTTCTTTTCAAGATCTCATTTAAGAAATTAGGCACATTGACATGCCTATTATTCTTAATTTGATTGAGAAATTTTAAATGGACTATATTTAGTCTAGAATATCTACACCCGTAAGTAAAATACTTGATAATGTAGCTGGTGATTTTAGCACAGAGTGGTTTGAGAGAGGTTATGTATGTACCTTGGTGATCATTGATTAAGACATCATCCTCATTCGCAAAGTCCCATCTGGTTACCTCTGGATTGGCTTTATCAGGAAAGGGTTTTCCCTTTGCAGGAAGTATAGTTACTGAAGCCAAAATGTCATCATTCACTTTCACCGTTAATTCCTTGATCTTAGCCTCACCATATTTTAATGTAGCAGTAAATTATTTAACCATATAATCATTAAAACCATACACTTTGTTAATATAATCCAACCATCAAATATTTGGGAAATGTTACAAAATTTGTGGTTGGTTGCAAATTTGGGAGTGCTCTATCAGCTCATGGCATATTAAGTCTCCACCCATTTTCAATTATATAACTTACTCAGATTTGGGAATGCAGTCACACATTTTTTGAGGAATACTGGAAAAATTGGATTATGGGGGAATGTTTGGAGTACCTTATTTTTGAATTTTAAGACTGACACACATGTAACACAACAAAGGGAAATGCATTCAATTGATTTGATTGTAGGAACATGTGAGGTAAAGTGGTAGTATGAAGTGGGATGATGTGTATGGATACATCATGGCATAAAATATGGCAGTATTTAAAATGTATTGAATACATGGCAATTTGGCATAAATATAAATCAATAATAATTATTCTAATTATACTTTAGTAATGTGGTGATTTAAGAGCATTTATCCCAATTTTGATTTGGAATGATTATTGTGCATGCTAGTTGATTTTTTCTTTGTTGCATGTTATCTTTCTATTATGCTATGGATGTTGCTTATGATGCTGCATGCATGCCAAATTCTTATTTTCCAACCCTTATTAGAACTAGATGGATCCCAGAGAGGGAATACTGATTTGATGGGGTGCCAACAACTTCTTAGTTCTTTACACATGTGTAAATATCCATTATTTACTTCATGGAATCATGAGTTTTTCCAAAAATGAAAAAATAGAACTTTGTTACATGTTGTTGCAAGTGGAACATCTAGTCTTTCTTTTTTCTCCCTGTGTCAGAGGCTATGCACTTTTGCAACATATACATCAAATCCGATAAAATAGAAATGCTAAGAAAATAAAATGTTAGCAAAATGCTGCTGATCACCAAGAGGGTTGATACAAACACTTTTATTCATCCTTGAAATATCCAGCAAGATGAATATACAAAGGACACTGAAATATCTCAATCCTCTAAAATTTCATAAGACGAACCAATAGGCTGAACTTCTAATCTTAACTATGATGTTATCATCTCCATATTGTTTTTTCCTCCTTTGAACTACTACATGAAGGTGCTTTTTTCAGTTGGATTCTTGTACAATCTCAACCTATGGCTATTGACTAGTAGCTTGAACCTTACAGGGTCTATGGTTGTGAGTTTTACAACTTCATTGGGAAATATTTTCTCAATCTCATATGAACCTAGCCACATTTTCCTGAGTTTTCCCATGTGGTCCTTGTACTTTGAGTTGAAAATAATAAGGCCCAATCACCTTCTTAAAATTGACTTGTCTTGATGAATCTGTCATGCTATTTGATACTCTGTGTATGTACTACCTTTGTATTATACACATCTTGTCTCCTCATTTCATCTAACTCATTGAGTTTGTGAATCCTCTACCTTTGAGCTTTAGAAAAATCTATTCCTAGTTTAAGTGCAGTCTGTAGTGTCTTGTGCTCAAATCTTATAGGGAGAAAAAAAATATGACCATAAAAAGCTTGAATGGCATGAAGCCAATTGTTTTCTTCCACATTCTGTTGAATGCCCATACGACCTCTGGGAGCATTTCTAACCAATATTTTCTATGGACTATAATGGTTTTTGTTAAGATAGCTTCTATCTCCCTATTTTTCACCTCTACTTGGCCATTGGATTGGGGGTGGTATGGTGTATAATTCTTATGTTTGATTTCATATGCTTTAGCTAGATAAGAAATGATTTCAGCTGTAAAGTGTGTACCTTGATCAATAACGATTTCTCTTGGTACTCCATACTTGGTGAATATGTGATCATAGAGAAACTTGGCTACTTTCTCACTCTTTTGACTTAGTATTTCCTTTACCTTTGTCCATGTAGTTAGATAATATTTGCATACCAAGATGTACTCTTTTTGACAAGATTTAGGATCTATAAGACCAATGAATTCTAATCCCTATTTGTGAAATGGATTTAAGACTAGCAAAGGCTGAAATGAAATTTCATCTGATTTGGTAGGATTACCCATTATTTGGTATTTATCACATCTCCTTGTGTATAGTGTTGTATCTTTATGCAGTGTTGGCCAGTAATAACCAATTGTTAATACCTTCTACGCTGATATTGTTGCAGAAAAGTGTCCTCCACAAGGTTCACTATGGTAGGATTTGAGGACATCATACATTTCCTCATCATCTATACATCTTCTCATGACATTGTATTTTCCCATGTGAAACAAAAATCCAGCTATCTAAGAAAAATGAACACTCTTGTAAACTATGTATTTCTTTTCAAAATATAAGTAATGTCGAGGTGTTAAGCTGAAAGTGCATATTTGGCTATGTTTTCATACCAATGAATTTTTGTGGAGATAGAAAATACATTCTCATCAGGTAAATATTCATCAATTACATGTTCTTCATTATCAGCCTCCATTCTAGAAAGGAAATATGCTACCACATTTTCCTTGTCAGGCTTACCCAATATTGTGACATCAAATTCTTATAGATAGAACAACCATCTGATAATCATACCACTTACAACTGGTTTGTTGATCAAATATTTAATTGCCACATGGTTAGTGTAAATGAACAATGGATAGCTTGTGATGTAGTTCCTGAACTTATTGATATCATACATAACTGCTAAGAATTATTTCTTTGTGACTGTGTAATTGAGTTCAACATGCAACAAGTTCTTTCTCAAGTAATAAATTACAGAGTTTAGAACTCCATCCTTATTTCCTAAAACAAATCCAATGGAATGGTCAGATGTATCAGTATGGATGTGGAATAACAAGTTCTAATCAAGTCCTCTCAAAGGCAACATTTTTAAGTCCACTCAAAGGCAACATCCTACCCTAGTAGTAAAAATAATGGTACTGCAATCTTACTGAAATCTTGTATGAATATTCTATAATAACCAACATGGCCTAGGAAACTCCTCACATCCTTTTGTTTCTTCAATATTGGAAAATTTATGATGACAAATATATTTTCTGGATCAACTTCATTTCCATCAAAAGAGAGATAGTGTCCCATAACTATACCTTTAGACATCATCATGTAGCATTGTTCATTTCTTAAGGAAAAATTGTGCTCCTTACATATCTTCAAATATTTTTCCAGATATTTCATGGCTTCTTCAAAAGTGCTACCATGCACTGTAAAATCATCCATGTATACCTCCATACAGTCACATGTTATATTTGAAAATATTCTCAAGACTTCCCTATGGAATGTAGTAGGTTCATTACACAAGCCAATAGAAGAACCAAATATGCAAACATTTCCCATGAGCATGTGAAGGTAGTTTTGTCTTGATCCTCTGGTCTAATCTAAATTTGATTATAGCCACTATATCCATCAAGGAAAGAAAAATATTTCTTACCAACCAAAGTGTCAAGTACCTGATCAATGAAAGGAAGTGGAAAATGATCCTTGTTTGTTGTTGCATTAAACTCTCTATAATCTACACAGATCCTCCATTTTCCATTCTTCTTTGGCATAATAACAAGGGGAAACACCCATTGAATATTTGAAATTGGATGTATAAATATAGAATATAGTAACTTCTTCAATTCTCCTTTCACAATGTCTCTCATTGTTGGGTTCATTCTTCTTTAAGGATTCTTGATTGGTTTGCAACTATATTTAATATAAAGTTTATGAGTGTACACCTTGGGGTAAATCCCATGCATGTCACCATAATCCCATGCAAAAAATGCTTTATGATTTTGAAGAAGAGTTATTAACAACTTCTCTTGCTACGTATTGAGCATTATTTTCACATTCGGGGGCCTTCCTGAGGTTATCTCCACTTGTTTGGAGAGATCAGACATTGAACATACATTGCTTCTTATAGAATTTAGTATACAGTCATGTGGAAGAAGTTGATGGAAAATAAAACTCTTACCTGAAATGTCCTTAGTTATTTTCTGCAGTAGAAATTGGTTTAAGGGACAGTTTAAACACCTCAATTTATCATCCACCTCTTTGTTTCTTCCATAGTTATCCTGCAAGACATTAGAAAGAAAACATTCTTATTCTTGGATTTTAATGGTACAAGACTTCTCCAATATCATAAGATTTTGTATAGAGTTTTGATTTACTTCTAGTTATTATAACCAAATGGTTTGATCTTCATCACTCAATGGTTGGTTAGGAGGATAGAGAACCATATTTTTAATGCCACTTCCATTAGAAATAATCATATTGTCAGACCTGTAATCTATGAATGCGTTAGCAGTGGAAAACTATGGCCTTCCTAAGATGATAGGATATCCTCCTAAGTTTGATTTTGGTTGAAGAACAATAAAGTCAACAGGGTATTCCCAAGATTCTACCACCACAACTATGTCTTCAAGTACTCCTTCAAGTTTCACTGCTGATCTATATACAAGTTGTAAGACTATAGCTGTTGGCCTTAATACTTATAATTTCAGATCATCCATAATTTTATTTTTCATGACGTTAATGGATGCCCCTAAGTCAATCAAAATTTTCTTCATTTTTGTTCCATTATTTGTGACATTTACCAAATGATTGCTTAGATCTATGTACTTTGGTAAAACTAAATTTCCAAGTATGATATTAGCTAGCCATCCAATAAATTACACATTGGATGGATCCTTTCTCTTTCTACCTAGTTTTTTAATGCATATTTACTTAACCAAATTGTTGTATATGGGAACATCCTTAATTTCTTGTATAAGAGGAGTTTTGACACAAATATATCTCATCTGGTTGACAAAATAAGAATTAGATTATAATATGAGATCAGTCTTCTTTTCTTGTAATCTCTCTTGAAATTTTGGTTCATTAACTTACACTTTACCATTGATAGAACTCCTCGTAGGTTACTTTGGATCAACTTAAATTTTGTTTTATCTTTGATGCGGATCAGTCTCTAGAAATTGTGGTTCACATGAAATTTTTGTAATGGTGGGTCCACTTAGTGGAGGAAGTGCTCTTCCTAAGTGGAGATGGATATTATCAAAATCAATGCAATAGGTAGGGTATTGAGCTGGTTCAGTGTAATATGATGGCTGAGTATATTTATTGTTGGGGTTAGGTGTTGTTGGAGATGGTAGCTAAGATGCTTTTGATTGAGAGCTAAGTTGGGGGTTTGGCATTAGAGATTGTTGCTGTAGATAAGGAGGTTGCTGAAAATATTGATGGTAATTAGGAGGTGGGTTATTCCATGTTTTCCCTTCTCTCCAAGGCTACTGCCATGATTAAGGGGGTTATTCCTATTGTGGTTTGATTTTAAATTGAAGTTTCCATTGTTACTAGTATTGGCTAGGGTATGGAGCCCAACCTTGCTGCCGATTATCCCAAGGTGGGGGTTACATCTATGGATTATTAGACCAATTTTGAAAGGCTGGAATAGGGTCTTGTGATATACCTCATTGTCTTGGCAGCCACGGTTTTCTTTGAGCAACATAGAATACTTTCCCATCCTATGTCTCCAACATCTTGAATTCAAGTGAAGCCTCCATTTATTGTGAAATGATAGCCAATCCTCTTCATCTACACTTAGATTTCTTTCTTCTACATTCTTGGAATAACTCTGTGATTTCTTTCTCAACATATTCTCTCTTTTTCTTTACATGTAAAACATCTAATTGCAAATCTCAAACTTCATGTTCTTGAACATGTTGAAAATCTCTGACTTGGATATGTCCCCAATTTTTTTGGTAGCTGATTCACCTCTTGATCTTAAATTTCTTATTCTCTTCATAATGGCTCTAGAGTAATTTCTACATGATTCAAAAATCTCCTCAAATGAAGATTTTGAAATGTTTCCATCTCCTATAAGATCTAGAGCATCAATGTCCTCCTCACCGAGTCCCTTGAAAAATAGTACTTTAAGAGATTCAAGAAGTAGTCTTGTGTGCTTTGTCTTCTGAATATAGAACATGAATCCTCCTCCTTTTGTTCCATATTGTATATTTCATCACCTCCTCTACTACTCAGTCCACAATAATCTTGCTATTTAGTGAGAAACTTCTCCTTCATTTGTGCCTAAGTGGTAATGACATCTTTTCCTAAACCCATGAACCATCTCAAGGCTGCATCCTTGAGTGTAGCAGGGAATAACTTCAATTTATGTGCATCAGTGGTATAATCATAGCTCCTACATAAAATGTAAAACTCAAACAAAAAGGTGTCTAGGTCTTCAGTCATGGATCCATGAAAGTTAGGCAAGACAGAGGGAGAAATATTCTTCATAGCAGTAGCCTCATCATTGTTGGAAATGGGAAACTCAAAGGTAGTTTCCCTATTTCCACATTTTTGGTTTACTTCTTCTGCCATATCTGGGTTCTCTGCAGCAGCTTCAAAAATTTTATTTGAGAAGGGATATTAAAACAAAAAACCTTGTACAAAGGAAAGTATAACTTCTTCAAAATCCTCAGAATTGTATGAAGACATCTATGCTACTTGTGGATTAGGTAAAAATATACCATGGGCATCTCTTTGTCGGTGCATGCATCAACTTTCTCAACTGAAAAAATGAAAATTAGTTGGGGGGGTTGGTTTGAGGTGAATTTCCTAAAACCTAAACTACTTATAAGATATTAAAAACCTCTAAAAAAATTATAACTTGGTAGTATCCCTAACAACAATGTCAAAAATGATGGTACAAATCAACTTGTAGTAATTAATATGTTGTTCATTAATCTACAATCATTTAATTATCAGAACAATGGACATCAACTTTCAATAGTTCCAGTGTTGTATGCACATTTACAGGAATTTAGGAGGTAAAGAAGAAAATTGCTTTCACTACAATTTGGGAAATAACAATGCTTGGAAACAAACTAAATTCAGACTAGAAGTAAATAATATAACTAAGGTAAAGCATGTAAACTAAAAATACAAGTGAAGAAATGAGTGCTGCTAATCTAATCATGTAATAATTGAAATAAAAAATGAGGGAGGGGGTTGACAACCTGAAAGTGGGCCCCGCCTTGGGTGTAAATCCCTCCTAAGAATTGTGGCTATAGCTAATGAACAAAACTCAAACTTTTATAATATTGGCATGAAGATTACAATTGGGGATACAAAAATTCTAAATCTACATACATTCACAAATCCACTCTTCAACATTAATCCTTTTCTTTTTATACATCTCATTACATCAGAAGCGTGAAGAAACAAAGTTTCAATTAGGATTTTGAATCAGATCAAGTAAAATATCTTAACCAAATAATCTGGAGACTAGATGCATGCACCAAAATTAATAAACATGTTTTTGTATGTCAATCACATAAGTCAAGTAACCAATAATTTTTATTATTTAGTTCATAAATCATGATTTGAATCATTTATTTGCTTTTTAAGTTAAAACACAGTCAAATGTTTGAGTTGATTCATCTCCTAGTTCTTATGTTTTAATTTTAATTGCTTCTTCCATCGATATGTAAAAAATCAAGTGTGATGTCCACATTCCATGAGCTTCTTAGGATAATAGATTCTTCCATGCATGTGACTTCCTTTGGCTGTGGACTCTTTTCTACAGACAAGTCCTTTGGTTACATGTGAGTTGATGCAAACAATCCCTTAGCTATAGATGATTCCTTTGACTGTAGATAGGTTGTTGCGTTTGGATCCTTTGGTTGTATGTGAGTTGCATATAACAAGTTTATTGTAAACAAGGTTGGCATCATACAATGCATCATTTAAGCACCTTATTGTGATCAAGAGAATAAATGTGTGCTCACAATACCACAAAATAAATTAAACTAGTAATAACTATATTAATTAATATTCATGCCATAAGTTCAAGTTATAATTAAATGTTTGAGAAGTATAACAAGGTAATACAAGTGCAAGGCTATAAATGGCTCAAAAAATTACAAAAGATGAGTTGTTTAGAAAGGTATTTAAATGACACGTCATGGACTAATAGTTGTTTCAATCTTAGCCCTTGATTTAGCATTTGTATGGGGTATTATTTTGAGGATAAGGAATTATTGTATAAAACTAAAGGCTTCCCTTCACTTAAAAAGAGAAGAATTTTGAGAAATAATTACGCAGGAGTTTCTCTTCTAGGGATAAGTTTCTTGAAAAAGGTTGGTTTGTAATGGGTCCATTTGGGGTTCATGCTAAATCAGTTTCAACTATACAACTATTAATAGGCTTTAAGATTCATTTTATATGTTTCCCTTATCTCCTTTGCAAATTAATACACATGAACATTCTACCATGTACATGCTTGATGTTTCTTGTTGTAATAATATTTGTAATGAATAAATATCAACCTCCCTTTGTAATACTATGCATTGTCATATCAAATAAATACATGGAAGCATTTTGTAGTTGATTATTATATTCAATATTGAGGGAATGGTGTTTTTGAAGTGTTTCTTAACATCATTTACTTCAATTGTAAATTACTCTTTGTAATAAATTCAAATGAACATATGTTATCTTAGGGTTTCCATTGATTTTTATGGATTTGATATGGTGAGTACAAGAAAATTAATTCTTAGGTTTTTGTGCTAAATTTTTAAGTGCTATTTTGCATTGTTCTCCTTGCTTAGGTATCCATGAAGGTACAAAACCTTTGAAAGGCCAGTGTTATTTGGTTTTGGGTTTAAATTCACCATGAATTATCAATATAAATATGGTTAATACATCCCCTTCCTCCCATTAGTCTCATGTTTCCATTTTCATACATCCCCATCTTTAATCCATGACTATTATTTGTCCTACCCTTTTAGATTTTATAATCTTATACATACCCAACATGATATCTACTTGCAAACTTGAAAATTTCTACATATTTTAAGTGAGTTTTCCTTGATTTATAAATCTCAACATATAAAGCATAATTTATTTCCAAGTTTTCAAAATATTCCTTTAAATGATGTTTGTGATCACCATAAAACTATATTTAATGGCTTGTGTATGATTTATCAAGTGTTTGTAATGTTTGTGTGATCATTATTTTGAATGAGTATTACATTTTATGGTTGCATTTGATCTTTGATTGAGATTCTTACAAGTTTAAGGGTTTAAAACATAGTATCTCCCCCCTTTCAAGCCACCCATTAGGTCCTCTCAACTAGGTTTAATCATAGCCATAAATTAGTAGGTGAATAGCCACACCCTTAGTCAGGTGATTCCTTATCATATCCATAGAATAGGTCACGAAAGGAATATGGATCCATCCTCAGATATAAATAAAAAATTAACAAATCCATCATTCTTCCTTTCTCCTTGTTTCATTCTTCCTTGCTCTTCGAGTTTGTGTGGGGTGTTAGATTAGGCACCAACACCTTTACTGATGTTGTTGCTAGGGAATTGAAGTAACATTTATCAATTCCCATGGTTTAAGAAGGGTTTAAGAATGTATACCCTACTTCAATTATTTAGGATTTAACAAGGGTTTATCAAGTCATCATATAATTTTTATTTTTGGATTAGTATTCAATGTATTTTCAGGTTCATCTATCATGCCTAGAGTGTAACCTCTTGCGGTGAATCCATTCCAAGTTTTGGGTTTTACCAGTGCTATATTATTTTCTATATTTTTTTGGTGACTCCAAATTTACAAAGCTGGAGGGATTGAGATCTTCATTCAGATCAGAATCCACTAAATAACTATTTCCCAAGTTGGGTACACTATGTAGGAGGAGTAGATAAGGCTTGAAACTAATTGTAGATAAAAATTCATAAAGTAAGAACATACAAACATCTGATCTAGTTTTTTCTCCTTTTATAGAAGAATATTTGAGTTCTCCTGAGAGGTTAGATCCTAACATACCTATTTTCCAACTCCATAGTTTGTTAGAAAAAGGTCCTAGGCCTAAAATTATTTGAGGTTCCCCTTTGAGAATTTTTTTAAAATAACATCCTTCATATTTTGGTTCATAGACTAGTTGATCACAATATTATTTATCTTATTATTAAGAATATTTTTAATAAGATCATGGATCATCCTCTTCCACATGTCCCTTTCATAGTTCAAGCATTCACACTCATCAATTTTTGGGATATGTCTAGATATCTAAACGAGGTGCCTAATGAAATCAAGAATAGGTTACCTAAATTTCATGTAAATAATTAGATTAGTGGCGATCAACATCTTAATTTGTTCGAAAATATTATTAATAATTATGAAAGAGAACATGAAGATGTTTTCCTAAATTTATTTGTGCATATTCTTGAAGAAGATGCAAGAAAGTGGTTCAATTCCTTGCCTCGTGGTTTAATTGAATCTTGGGATAAAATGATGGATGCCTTTAGAATTCAATATGGTGATAGGAATGACCATAATTTTCTTGTCTTAATTTTAAAACATAAAGAAAAATCCCAATGAATGTGTACAATATTTCAACACAAGGTTCAATAAGACATTGATGAGATTACAAAATAATTTGAGGTAGAGAGATGAATCGTGTTTGATCAATTATGGTGATGCATTTGACAAGAAAATAACTTATAACTCAAGAGACAAGAAATCTATGAATCTAAGAAAAAAATTGAAAATAACAACAAGGTTGCTAGAAACCCACCAAAAAGAGAAGGGGTAAAACTTGTCAACCCTTAAAAATAACAAGCTGATAAATCTACAAATTTAGAAGAAGTGGTTAATACCTAGCATGGGAAGTTAGAGAAATCTCCTATAAGCTAGAAAGAGCTTAGAAAGGGCTTTATTTGGGCCCTCAATTTCAAAATTACAATCAAAATCAAAATAGGTTTAGAGGATATCCTAGAGCACATGATAGAGGAAAGATACCTATGGGTTAAAATGATAGGCATCATCCACTTAGAGACAACAAGGAAGTTCCTAATCCACTGGGTGTAAGAATTGCAATTATTGAACAAGGAAACATCATTGATCGGTGTGATAAATTCTTATTGCCTCATGTTCCTTATAAGTAATGTGACTTAAATGAAAATTCTTCTAGATTATAATTTGATGATGTATGTGTACTTGATCATCATGTAAATTTTAAAAAATGTGTAACCTCTACTAATCTTTTATGTGATAGAACTTCTAATGATTTTTGGGCAAGTGTAAAAAATGTATGCTATCTTCCTCTTGTAGTCGATGCTAAATATGATAAGGATCAATCCTTTGAATTTCCAAATCATGAGTTTGAGTACCTAAGAGCTCTGATGATAAAGAAATATGATGGATAAATCCCTTCCAAAGAGGATAGTGAATTGTTGATCAATATAACTATTGCCTAGAATAAGGAGTAAAATCTAATAAATAGGAAATTGAAGAGCCCTACTCATGCCTCAAAGACTAAGATGGAAATATCAAGACTAATGTTCCTAAATATGCCCCCAAGAAGAATCTTTGATGTAAATTCCTTGTTGTTGACCGAAATCAAGATTTCTTTTTACTACGTCTTCTTTAAAATCTAGTTCTCCCTCTAAAAAGTCAATAACCCTTCCACCAAACACCCCATGCCAAAGTAAAATGTTTTTGATATGGCACAAATATTAAGCCAAATGAAGTTAATTTTCCCTTTATTAGAGTTTCTTAGGATTTTTGAGCATAGAAAAAACAAATTTGAGTATTTGGGATTCAATGAGAAATTTGTTGCAAACAAATATATCTCTCCCCTTGTTGCTAAGAATGAGACCATCGCACCATCCCTTGAAGTATATTTATGGATTTACCTAGCTAATAAAAAATTAGATGTTGATCCTTTATATACAAAACTAATGGTTAATGGTTGGCTCCTACATAATTGCATGTTTGACTTAGGGGTTTTTTGCAATATCATACCATTTGTGGTCATGAATGAACTTGGTATAAAGAAAACATCTACCTATGGAATATGTTATGTCATAGATTCAAGAGACGTACCTATATTTAGTTGTGTAAAGGGATTGGTTATACAATTGGTGGCTCACCCTAGAAAGTACTTGACAATGAATGTTTTTTTTGTTGATTTACCTACCAAATGGGGAATGTTATTGTCAAGAAATTCAGAAACAAGTGTGGGAGGTAGTGTATAGATGGACCTTTCTTATGCTACAATTCCTGTAGAAGGAAAATTGGTAGAGATACATAGGAAATAAAGTTGACGCATCCAATTAAATACCTATGAATGCATGATATAAGATGTTATAGATAGATTTGAGTTTGGGGAAATTTTTTGGTAACAAAAAATTTGAAGATCAATGCGTCGACAATGGAACTCATTTTGAAGACCACAATGATCTTTCACTGATCTATTTTGATGGAGCATGTTCTAGTTTGGGAAATGGATCAAGAATTGTGTTTTTTTCCCCAAATCAAGGATCCTTTAAATTTTCATTTAGATTATGCTTTGAAAACACAAAAAACATTGTTGAATATGAGACACTCATACTTGGTTTGAGGATTTCTTGGAGACATGGGATAAATGAATTGATTCTTAAAGGTGACTCTGAATTGGTTGTTAAGAAAATTAGAAAAGTATATGTAACCAAGTCTTAGAGGTTGAAAAAATATATAAATAAAACATGGGATTTAATTGAGATGTTTGATTATTTCAACATTAAATATCATGATAGAATTCAAAATATAGTGGTTGATAGGTTAGTAGTTGTGAAATCTCACTATATGAAAATGACGTTATGTCCCCAACTACAAGTTTGAGGTTGAGATGCTTGTTAGGCCTTCTAATCCTAATAAAATTAAAAATTGAAAAGTATTTGATGATAAATCTTGCATCATAAAATTTCCAAGTTGAAAAGATGATTTTTCTAATCAATTGATTGATATTGAGCCTATGATAGAGACATGGGATGGAAAAGATACCCTTTTTGGGAAGGAGATGATTCAAATGAAGACTAACACAATTCAAAGAGGGATGGTCGACCTTGAATATTATTTTTATGGTACTGATAGATCTATGAAAAATTTCACTTATGGCCTAAGGGGTTTAAGTGAATGAAACTTAATAACTTAAAATGATCCAAGAAAATGTTTTTTGAGTAGAAATATAAATGCAAAAGGAAAAAAATATTATACCAAAATGTTAAGAAAATATTAGGATTGTTTGGTGTGGTCCTATTCTAAGTTGAAATTCTATAAGGAGGATAAGTTTCATCACATGATACCTTTAGATCCTCACACCAAACCCTTTATGAAGAAACACAGTCCAACCAAACCCATCCTTACAAATAGAATACAAGAAGATCTTAAGAGACACAAGGATGGAGGCATAATTCAGCCTACAAGATACTATTCATGCGTTACTTATTTGGTTTTAATAACAAAAAAATTGTGAAATAAGACTGTGTATTGACTTCAAAAACCTAAACAAGGCTTCATTATAAGAAAAATAGCATTTTCCAAACATGGATAACCTTTTGAAAAAGGTAACAAGGTCATAAATGATTTATAAATTGGATGTATTTCATGGTTACAACCAGGTTGTGGTTAAATAAAATAAGCAATACGAGAATGCTTTCACCACTCCATGGGGAACCTATGTCTATGTTAAAATGAAATTTGGTATAATTAATGCAGGAGATAATTTCCAAAGATCAATGGATGTAGAATTTTATGGATTCATTAATGAGTCTATTGTGGTTTTCAAATATATAAAATTCTTTTCCAAGAAGAGGGGTGATCACGTAGAGAAGCTTGAAAATATCTTGATTAGGTGTAGAGAATTTACTATCTCATTGAATCCTAGAAAATCCCAGTTTGGTGAGAAAATCCCAGTTTGGTTTGAAAAAGGAAAATCTATTGAGGCACATTGTGTCTTAAGGAGTTATGACTAACCTTGAGAGGGTGAAGGCAAATGATAAAGTATGGATTCCCCAATCTAAGAAAGGTATACAACAGTTCTTTAGTTAAATTAATTTTGTGAAAAGTTTTGTATTTAACTTTGCTGAGATCACTCTGCCTATCAAAAGTATGCTAAAGAAATATCAAATTATCAAATGGGCAGATGATGTAGTGTAAGAAACCAAAGGAGTGACAAATGCATTGAATACTACCCATGTGTTGGCTAGTCCAGATTATAAGTAGTTTCAAATGGTATCCTTTGCATATAAATTTAACATTGCCACAATTTTATTGCAAAAGGGTGATGAAGGTCGTGAGAAACCAATTGAATTATTTAGAAAGGCCTTACAAATATTTGAATTGAAGTACAATATCAAGGAAAATCAATATTTTAATTTAGTAAAGGCCACTAATATTTTTAGACCATACATCTTGAGATCACTGGTTGTTTCACCATGATCAAAGATATTCTGAAAAAAAATGGAATCTTAAAGAAAAATGTGTAGATGGGATAAAAAATCCAAGAATATGACATGGATATTCAAACCACCAAGTTGGTAAGAGGCCTTAGTTTGGAAATAGTAATGACATAATCAATTTTACAAGTTGTTAAAGTAAACAATGTTGTTGTTGATTTAGGTGATACTCATGAAAAGGTATGTGATTCAATTTGATACAAAGAAATTGTGTAAATTACTTGTAGAATTTGAATTTTCCTTTTTTCCTAGATAAAAATCAAATAAGGAAATTGAAGGCTGTGTTCCAAAAATACATGTTGACCGACTTTGGTTTAGCTTAGAAGAATCTGGAAGTAGTCTTGTTAAGATGTATAACTGATGTCTAGGTTTATTAATGAGTTTCATAGAGGAATTTGTGGTGGCCATTATCCTATTAAAGTAAAATTCTCATAATATTTTGAGGGAAGGATATTGGTGTCCATATCTATTTAGGAGTGTTTCTAAATTTGTTATTAGGTGTGAAGTTTGTTAACATTTATCAAGTAGGATAGAAGCTTTAGGATCCATGCCACTACGACTCATCTTAGTGGATGATCCTTTTAGATAATAGGGGATGAGTTTTATTGGTGAAATAATAAAGGAATCTAGTTTAAGATACAATTGGATTCTGGCTTCTATTTATTACCTGACCATGTGGGTTAAAGCAATCCCTACCAATAAGGATACTCACTAAGTGGTCATTGACTTCTTTTTGAACAACATCATTTATAGGTTTGGCGTCCCATCCAAGTTAGTTACTGATAATTTCATGAGTTTTAGAGCTAAACCTCTTAGATAAATGTACAAATAATATGGAACAAACCTAACTTACACACCAAACTATAACCCCAAAGGAAATGGAAAATTTTATTCAAATAGTAAGAATTTTCTCAAGATACTTAAGATATCCTTGGAGGATAACAAGAGGAAATAAGGCGATTAATTAAAATTTTAAGATTGGGATGATAAAATCACACTGAAAATTTCAATTGGGAAGAGCCCATTTAAGATAGTGTATGAAACCCAAGCTATTCTTCCTCTTCATTTGAAGTTATTAGTGCTACAATTAATGTAGTAGTTTGGAGAGGAAGAAGGAATTGATACTTGTGTAAAAGGAATCAATTATTTTTTTGAAATTGATGAGGTTAGGAGAGAATCTCACCAAAGACACAAAAATTTGAAGAATAATATGAAGAAGATATTTGAAAAGAAGTTCTCTCGAAGAAGTTTCTAGATTGGAGACTTGGTGTTTTTATGTGACAACATGAATGAAGATAAGGGAAAGCATGTAAATTTTGAAGCTATATGGATGAGACCTTACTCCATAGTTTTCAAAATTGGGAAGCATACCTTTTCCTAGAGAGATTTGGATGGTTAAATACTTGAGTTTCCTCTCAATGGTAGGCATCTCAAAAAATTCTTGGATTAGGTGTATCTGAAACCATTCCCTTTATATAATGTATAGTCTCTCCTCTATTTTTTTTTATATTCCTTTTTTATTTTTTGTTTCCTTTGTTCCATTTTATTGTCCTTGGTAGGTTTTTATAACTCCTGCGATCTGAAAATTAAAAAAACAAGTGTTTACCCATTTGAATTTGTTACCTAATGGATAGTGTATCATTTACTTCCATGAGTTTTTTTGTGGTTTTTCCCACTAGGATTATCTATCCCCAAGTCAGAGCCAATTTTGATGCCCATATTGATCATTTTGTATCCTTAGCACCATCTTTGCAAAGTTCCTGAATGTTTGCTTAGTGTTTCATAGAGTTGAACAATATTTTTCTACATATTGAAGATAATGTATTCTTTGGTGGGTTTTGACATAAAACAAAAATATGTGGAAAAAAATAGGTGAATAAACTTAGTGCTTCATGGACTTAGTGATTATAGTGTTCTAAAAAATTAGTTATTTCCATTAAATAAAGAGTGTAGTTTTCTTAGCAGAAGCAATGATGTTAAGGAAAATTATCACAAGAAACCATGAAGTAGAAAGAAGGAAATTAGAATGTGACTAATTATGGATTCCGCGAAACAAAGAGCTTAATGTTCCACATATTTATGAAGGTATAGTGTTCTGTGGAGTTATAAAAGTTGCGGAAAAAAGAAATATGGTCACAGGGAAAGGATGTTGCATAAAAAAGGAATCAAATATTTTTGGCATCAACACGAGGCATGAGCATTCATGACATAATGATGTAAGAATAGTAAGTGCAGAAGTATAAAACGAATGAGTGTGGAAAATTGGAAAACCCACATGACAATGAAATTTGGCGTTATGCGGACATCAAACACTTAGTGTTCCACATAGTTGATGAAGCTACATAAAAAAAGAAAAACCACCAATCAAAGGTATGAACCATACAACATGAAGAATAACACGATACAATGAAGACCGCATAGAACAAGAAAAATCTGCGACAGACCTAAAAAATCAAACCAAATCTGTGACATGAAAGGAAAACTTAGAAAGCTTATCCAGAAATATGAAGAAAAAAGGAGTTTTTATTGGAATGGTTGGGTTTGCATTTTTTCCCATAACTTTCGAATTAGGAATCCATTTCACCTCAAACCAAGTGCATTGGGAACATCTTTGAGAAGGATTTCTAAAGAGAACATTTTTTCAGAAAGTGGTGTAATGTCTTGGTGGATAATTGTAAAAGTTTTGGGTGTTACCAGTCACTTTCATGGGATGAATGATTCCAAAAATGGTTGGAGAAGATTCATTTTGATTCTCCTTCACCCATGGATGATTCTAGACAAAAAATATTTCATTCCTACCCCCACCCATTTGAGGGTTCTTAATTAGAGAAACAAAGAGTGGACATTTGGCAACATTTCCTTCACTTATTTCCCTGATTGCATGGAAATCCATTGATTTTCAGTTCCTTAGGGATGAAGGCATGTGGATTAATATTTGTTTCACTCTCATCCCTTAATTTAATAGTTGTATAGGATATTATTTTGGGGATAATAAATTATTGTATAAAAGTGAATGTTCTCCTTCACTTAAAAAACAAGAGAACTTTGGGAAAGAATTAACCAAGGGTTTCTCTTTTGGGGATGGGTTTATTTGAAAATATTTGTTTCTAGTGGCTCCATTTTTGGTTCATACTAAGGTGGTTGCAGCTATATAACCATTATTAGGCTTTGAGATTCATTTTATATGTCTACCTCGTCTCCTTTACAAATGAATACACATGACCATTCTTCCATGTACATGATTGATGTTTACTTTTATAATCAAATCTGTAATGAATAAATATTAATCTCCCTTTGTAATACCATACCTTCTCATATCAAATAACTACAGGGAAGCATCTTGTAGTTGATTGTTTGATTATATATTGAGGTAATGGTGTTTTTGTATTGTTACCTTGTATAATTTACTTTAATTGTAAATTCCTCTCTAAAATAACTTTGAATGAAAATTTGTTGTCTTAGGGTGTCCTTTAATTTTTAAGGATTTAATATGCTGAGTACAAGAAAATTTATTCTCAAATGTCTGTGTTAAAATTTTAAGGGTTATTCTACTTTTTTCACCTTCCTTGGGTATTCATGAAGGCACACAACCTTTGGCGGGTTAGTGATATTTGGTTTTGGGTTTGAATGCACCATGAATTACCAAGATAAAGATGATTAATGGATCCCCTTCCTCCCATTAGTCTCCTATTCCCATTTTCATCCATCCCCACCTTCAATACATTAATATTCTCTCTCCCACCCCTACAATTTTTATCATCTTATATGCACCCAAAATGATATATATTTATAGTGATTTTTCCCTGATTTGTGAATCTTTGTATCTAAAGTATCATTTCTTTCCAAATTTTCACTTCCTTTAAAATGATGCTTGTGATCAACCCAAATCTTTCTTTAATGGCTTATTTCTAAAGTGTCAAGTGTCTAAAATGTTTGTACGACCATTATTTTGAATGAGGATTGAATTTTTTGGTTACATTTGATATCAGATTGAGATTGTAAAATTTTTGATGGTTTGAAACATAGTATCTCCCTCCCTTATTTAAGCCACCACTTAGGCCCTCTCACCTTGGTTTAGGAAGAGACATAAAGTAGTAGGTGAACAACCAAACCCTTAGTCAGGTGCTTCCCTGTCATCTCTATAGACTAAGTTATGAAAGGTATATGGGTCCATACCTAGCTAGAAATGAAAAATTAATAGATACATCATTCTTCCTTGCTCCTGCACATTCCAGGAAAGAAACATATGTGGGATTAAAAAAAATAAAGGTATTAAAACTCTAGATGACCAAAGGAGATTTTTTTTGAAAAGGAAATTACAGGAGGTACTCACCTAATATTGGACCCAAAATTTACAAGAAACCCCTTCTTTAAATTTTGCAAATGAAGTTGATATCGTGGAACATTAGAGGTATGAACAATAGAAACAAGCCAAGGATTTTGAAAGACCTCAGAGAAAGAAAAAATCCTAAAACTTTGGCACTTAAAATAACCAAGATGTAAAACATCACTATTAGGAAGATTAAAAAATCCTCTTGGAATAATGTAGAGGTTAGTCAAATTGGTTCAATAGGTGCTTCAAGTGGTATTGCTACATTTTGGGATAATGATTGGGTTAATGGAATAGTAATTTTACATCTCCTCATCATTTGTCCATCCTCTTCTCTTCATTTAGGAACAATAGGGATGATTGTATTATCTCCAAAATTTATGCCCCGAATAATCTTGTTGGAAGGAAAAGATTATGGCATGAGCTTAAAAATTTAAGGAAGAATAGTAGAAGCTATAATTGGTTGATCATGGGGTTACTTCAACACCCCTTTGAATCATAGAGAAAAAATAAGGTGAAAGAGTAGGAATTTCCTCCGAGTATGGATAATTTAGTAGATATGATAACAAATAACAATCTTAAAGACATTGAGCTTGGGAGTATCAAATACACATGGAGAAATAGAATAATGGGAGAATATTTGATCCAAGTCTGACTAGATAGTGATATTGTCTCTACTAATTGGAATCTCTTGCAATATTTCAATCTCATTTCTCTTCCTAGAGTGGACTCAGATCATATTCTGATAGTGCTTAATATGCTAGACAAAGAGGTAAAAGCTCACGATCCTTTCAAATTTAAAAGAATGGTGGAATATAGTGATAAGAGGATCTGCCATTTTTATTATGGTTAAAAATTTGAAAAATGTTAAAAGAAATATTAGGAAATGGAAAAAGGAAGTGTTTGAGAACATATTAAAAAATAAAAAGAAGATCAAAGAAGATATTTATAACTTAAAGAAAAGTGTAGTAGATAAAGGAATGGATGTTAGGGACTACTATCTTGAAAAAGAGATGATCTATGAGCTATATACCATAAAATCCAAAGAAGAATCTTACTAGAGATAGAAATATCGAGCCCTATGGCTTAAGGAAGGTAATAAGAACACCAAATATTTTCATATGATAGCCCTTCATCATTGAAGCAATAATTTTTTTTCAGAAATTACAAATAAGGATAGAAAAATAAGTAATTATATAAACATCATAAAAAGGAGGCTATTAATTTCTATAAAGTTATGTTTAATGGAGAATCTATGCAAGATGGGGGAAAAAATGACAGGTTTATATTTGACATACCTTCAAATTTTTTTAATCAAAATACTTTCAAGAAACTAACAAAAAAATATACCATGGAAGAACTTCTATAAACTATATTTTCAATGGAAGGAGATAAATATACGGGCCCTAATGATTTTCCACCAAGTTTCTTTCATAAATATTGGGAAATATGTAAGGAGGATCTTGTTCGTGCTATCAATGAATTCATTTGAATGGGTAAAATACTTAAGGATATTAAAAATACATTTATTGTTTTGATCCTAAAAAATAAAGGGGCTAAGGACCTTAAAGACTTCAAGCTTATCCATCTTTCTAATGTTCTATACCAGATATTTACTAAAACTATAGCATCTAGAATTTAGCCCCTCCTTCCAATTCTCATCTCTAACCAACAAGGGGGAATTTTCAAAGGGAGGATCATTCAAGATGGAATTATTTTAGTGCATGATCCCATTCATTCTATAGATAAAATAAAGTAAGAAGGCATGATTGTTAAAATTGACATGAACAAAACCTTTAATAGAGTCTCATGGAGGTTTTTAGATAATGTTTCAAATTTTTTGGATTTAATAATCATTTTAGAAAATTATTGAGGACTTGTATCTCATCTACCATGTTATCTATTGTTATTAATGGTAAAATGACATATTTTTTTTTGTAGAAACATAGGTATTCGTCAAGGACATCCCCTTTATCCTCTCATGTTCATTCTAACAAAAGAAAGTCTTAGTAGTATAATTGTTGTTGTTGTCTCCTCTGGGTACCTTACAGGTTTTAATCCTTTGTATGATATCCTAAAAGTATCCTACTAGAATTTTTCTAATAATACTATATTCATCATGATGGCATCAATTGTGGAAGCTAGGAGAATTAAATCTTTGCTTAAAGACTAATAAGATGTCTGAGGACAACTCATTAAATTTGACAAAAGTTATATCATATTTATTAACACTCTTAGCTATAGACAGATTAAGATATCAAATATTCTAGAATGCAACACCAAGAAGCTTCCTTAATCTTACATTAAGATGCCCCTATTCACTGGGAAGGTGCCCATGGAAGTTTGGAACTCATTATTGGAATGATTTAAAAGAAAAAATACATGATAGAAGGGAATGCTCCTCTCAAAATTTGGTAAGTGCCTCCTCATAAAGAGTAATTTCAAGAATATTAATTTTTATCTCATGCCTCTTTTTAGGATTCCTAGTGTGGTTAATGAAAAAATTTAAAGGATTTAAAGGATATTTCTCTATTCAGCGGTAAAAGAAGTCAATAGAATTCCTCTGGTGTCTTGGGAGAAAGTATGTCTTCCTAAAACATGTGGGGGAATGAGAATTAAAAATATTATGTGGATGAATAAAGTCTTGATTACTAAAATAGGCTAGAGACTTATTAAAGAGGACCTACTATGGACCTATATTGTGAGAGATAAGTATCTTGGGTTAGAAAATGATGTATAATGGTTCACTAAGGAAGATATTCCCTCTGGCTCCTCATTTTGAAATGCATTGTCTAATTGTAGAAATATACTCCACAAAGGTAGTAGATGGAAACTAGGGAAAAAAAATCAAATATCCTTTTGTAAAGACAAATGGATCTCATCCATGCCTCTACAAAATACTGAAAATGGATCCCAATTATATGAACACTTTAAAACAAACATTTGTGATAAAGTGAGTGACTACATTATCAATCTGAACTCTAAAAATACTTAGATACAACTACATTGGGAAGGAACCTCCATTCTAAACCTACAACGTATTAAAGAGATTCAAAATATTCTTAATAACCATAATCTTTCACAAGTGGAGAACCAAAATGAAATCATTTGGGAAATATCATTCTAAGATTCTTATTTAGTCAGGTCAGGTTACTTGATTTTTTTTCTGAGGTGCAACCTTCTTAATTTGATTGGAACAAAATATGGACCAATGATCTAACCCCTAAAATTAACCTATTTTTCTGGTTAGTGATCCATAATAAAGTCTTAACAATCACAATTGGGTTAAGATATGCCAAATTTTTCCCAATAAATGCATTTTATGCAAATGTAGAGAGGAACAAATTATTCATATCTTCCTCCACTGTTTGTTTTTTGCTTATGTCTGGAGATTCTTCTTCAATTTTAAAGGCATCAAATGGAACTTTCTAGATTCTATCTTGCCAGCTTGGGAAAAATGGTATTCTCCCTTAAAACACTCTACTATTAAGAAATTGTGGAGTATATCTTTCCTCATATTCTATAGATAATTTAGAAATTCAAAAACTCTGTAATTTTTGAGGATAAGAAACCGTCTCTTATAAGAATTTATAGTCAATTAGGTGAAGAAATTAGGTAGAATGTTTTCAGTTTTAGACCCCCTAAGAAGATACACCTGGGCTAGGAAGATAGTTAAATTTTAGAGAAGTAGAAACTCAACATTTTCTCTATTAAAATTCAACATAAGGATATCATTAAAATAAACTATATTAATGGCATCCCCCTCCTATATGTTGGCTAAAGCTTTAATACCACGGATCATCCAAGTGTAATTTGAGAAAGTATGGAGGTGGAGGGTGTATTAGGGATGATAAAGGTTATACCATTAAGATTTATGCGGGTCATATGGGGATAAATTCTAATCATTATTTAGAGGCATTAGTTTCTTTGTGGGGCCTAAAGCAGGCTAATGAGCTTATCAACTTAATCATGGGGGGGGGGGATTTAATGAAAATCACTAATTTACTTATAAGAATCACCCAGGCAAGTTGGACTATTAAGAATATTATTGATGAGGCTACTCAAATCCTCAGTAATTTTCCTAATAATATAATTCAACATACATATCATAAAGGTAACAAAAACACTGATATGATGGTGAATATTGACACAAATTTTAATGATTTTTAAGTGTGGAATTATGATGATACTTCTCCATAAAATACTATAAGTGTTATCAATAATGAGATAACTAATTTATATTCCTATCATGAGAAATATTTTTCTCTCTTTGGAGATTGGGACTCTACTTATAAGGTCTAGTATTTTCCTAGTGGAAATCACTAAAGTTGCATGCTGTAATACTAGATCTCTAGAAAAATTGCCTCCTTATAGGAATGTCAATGTCAAAATGGGAGGAAAAATCTGTAGGGTGGAACCAGTCAACATTTATGAATGAAAACAAAATGCAGAGCTTTGTGATATTCTGGGAAAAGGTGGTGTTAACACTTTAATTAAAAGGGTTAAAGTGAATTTCCTATATCTTTCCCAAAAATTTGTCAATAATTGGAATGATAGGAAAGTATCGTACAAAGGAAATAAATTTGAAATCATATAGGACATTATTGCTTGGGTTACAAGCCTGGACAGGAAGTGTCTGAAATTATTCAAAAACAAACTTGAAAAAGTGGTAGAGGAACAATAGTTCTTGGACAAAGGAGAGATTATTGTGCACACTAAAGGGGGATTTTTTAGATACTTTCCACCTTTTCCTTTCAACATGGTTGGTTTACTTGTAATGAAATTCATCACTCTCGAAGGAAGATTCAAGGTAATTCCCAATTTCTACTTTGTCTTTTTAAACCACTTTTAGAGGAAATTCCCCATTAGCTTCCCTTTATTCATCTTGAATTCTTTGGTGCACTCTGTTAATATGGTAAAATGCAGAAAAGGGTATACTTGTTACACCATACAGTTAACATGATGTTATATAAGTACGTTGAGCACACTATTCTTCACCCTAAACCCTCTTCCCTTCTCCCCACCATTAATCCTCCTACTTTCCCTACATCTTCCTCTATTCCAACCTCAAATCCATCCAAATCAGCCCCTTCCTCTAGTAAGAGACAACATGATCATACTTATGATAAGTACCAAAGGATCAAGGCCTTAAAAACTTGTCGCTGAGGATGAATTATTCTCTTCCCCATATCCATGGTGAAGAAGAGGCAATTAACAATATTTTTTCTATAGGAAAGGACTCCAAACCCTCCAAATATTATGACACGAGTGCAATGAATGAGAAGGAATAATAGAAAAATGTGATTACTTGGCTCAATAAATAATTAAAAGAACTCAAAGACAATACTGAAGATTGTAGGTTAGCAAATGATGGTGGAAATATCGACAAGAACATGTTAGAGGACATTTATAATAGGGTCATAAAGATCAAGAAGGAACTAAAATATATTATAGTTAAGTATTGTGACATCCTTTCTATCCTCAAGAGAACTATTGATTTCCTCTCCCTCATTACCTTCCAATTTGAGGATAGTAAAGGGAAGGAGAAAAATAATAAAGATGCAAGCCTTAGAGAAATAAAAAATGGGTTGGATAACATCAAGAAATTTTTTTAGAAGATCATGAAGTGGATATGTTTTGGATTCTTACTCCTGGAGTATTTGTTCCGTTTTTGCTGTAATTGTGTTGTTAGTTGACTGAATGGTTGTTCTAGTATTGTTTTGGTCTATTTTTATTATTATTGTATATCTTATCTATGGCCTCTATGTAAATGGGTAGGGTCCTAGGAAAAAAAACTTTATCCTTAATAAAAAAATTCTTCCTCGCTCCTTGTTTCATGCATATTTCTCTTTAAGTTTGTTTGGTGTGTTAGATTAGGAACCAAAAACTTAGATGAGGTAACAAGAGAATATAATTGCAGTCAAATTTTGGAGATTAATAATTTAAAGGGATAGTAGAATAATGTAGAAGGAAATGTATGATATTAGTTATGGGGATACTATTAGACCATAAATTGTCCTATCTAAATCAAATTATTTTTTGTAGCAGACTTGGGAGCTATTATAACAAACTCAAGGAGTTGGTGTTGAATCTAAGATAAAATATTGTGTGTCACATCCTATGTTCATAAATTTATTATTTCAAAGAAATTATGGGGACTAGGTGGCTACTACCACATTGATACGACACATTATATTAATTTAATTTGCATTAGTTAGCATTATGAAATGTATTGGGAGTAAAATAATTATTACTACTTGATTTATTAGTATTATATGATATTTTGGATTAATATTGTAGGTTTAGAATTACTAGGATTTATGTTACTTATAGTTCATTTATTTAATTTAATTATTTATAATGGATAATGCAATGGGTACTCTTAAATGCATGTGTACAATTGTTCTCTAGATCAAGAAAGGGTATTGTTAGTGTATAATCACAGCACCCCCAAATGTCTCGGGTGTGAAGTGGGGCATTCAGTGTGATTGCACAACATGGGACAATCTCTCAAGCTGTGGGACTTGTAAAACTTGAGATGGACCTTTGGAGAAAGCCAGTTCTTGCTTCCTAATTTACCTTCCATAAGCTACTCCAGTGTAGGCAGAACCTCTTCTATACTAATCTAACCATTCTAGTTTAGAGAGAGAGAGAGAGCCTACACTAAGCGGTGATACGCCAGAAAAGGAAGTGATTGAATCACAGACCCGACCACCTGAAGTGGAGCGAGGCGAGAAAAGGAGAGGGTGGAAAGAATGCACCACGGACTAGAGATAGATTTCACACAGACACCACTTTAAAACCCATTAAACACAGCTCCAAAGACCTGTAATGAACATCAAAATATGCACAGTATACCCTGCAATGATGAGAGGTAAGAAGATACAACAAAATAAGCCAAGGATGGACAGATGCATCATGAAACAAATTTTATTGCTCCAAAATGTTACATAGTACAGCATCAGTGGGTAAGAGGAAATAAAACGCCATTACAGAGCCATGGGAGGAGGCTTAGACTCTGCGTTCTACCCTAAGGAATAAAGAGAGAGGGGGGAGGGCAGAGGAGAAACAATGACCAACCCTTTGAATATGCCCCTTTATTACAATATATAGGAAGAATAAGAGAGAGAATAGGGAAGAATTAGAATCCTCCTTCAAGCACCTATAGATACGCATTGAATCATGCTTTAAAAGATCAACCATTATCATTCAATTCCTTTCTCAAATCCACCCCAAATCTATTGGGTCTAGTTACCCAAAAGATGAAATCGAATCAGATCTGGTAGTTGGAGAAATCGAGCTTTGTATTAATGGTCTGGAAGAATTTTTCCCATTTTTCACCCACCAAATCCTATTAAGAATGATATTTTACGTTTCCAAGGTGGAGAGGGTGTTGAGACATTTCTGAAATGTCTTCTCCTACAAAAATCTGAGTCTCCAGTCAAAAGATATGTCAATTTGAATATTTGGATCACGAGCGTGCAATATTTTAAAGAATTTTTCCATACAAGGTCCACGTGGCAGCCTCCGCATGCTCCTTGGGCTTCTTTGTATTTTTCCCAAGTCTCTTTGCTTGGCGGGGCTAAAAGTCTGACCCTAGACACATGGTGGCTTGGCGCTTGTTTGGAAACCCGCCCCAAATTTGACCTATGAAAAAGCACTGTGTTGACACTTGGCTCCCTCCGCTGGCCTGCCTCTTCCTTGACTATTTAACCCCTGAATCTGTCCCTTTTTGGACTCTAAGACACATGGAAGGCTCGCGCTCATTTGAAAACCTACTTAGGATTTTACCTTTGAAGGAATCGTGTTGACACTTGGCACCTTCCGCATGCACTCTATACTTAGTCATTTTGGGCCCGCTCTCCTTTTTTACCTCTGTTGACCATTTGCTACATGGGGGCTAGTGTAAGTTTGAGTCTCCGACCTGGATCCCACTTTTAAATGTGTGTCGTTAAGACACTTGGCACCCTCTACTAAGTTGAAGAATTTTCAACGGCTGATGCAAATTTTTAGGGCTCAGGATGCGTGGAAGCTTAGTGCTCGTTTGGGTCTGGCCCTTTGGATTTAATCTTTAGAGGTGTGCCATTTAGACACTTGGCTCCCTCTATTGTCTCCTCCATACTTAGTTGTTTTTGGGCCCATTTTGAACCATTTGTGAAGCCCAAAACTTCGAATCTTTGTAGTTTATTTTCCTTCGAGCCTCTAGTTCTTTTGACAATGCTCGACCTCCTACCCCAACCCTGCTATTCCATTTTCGAGCCCACCTATAATCTGTTTGCTAGATTTGAAGCACAAGTATTCTTGACATATCTGTTTCTTGAATTTCTTCTTACATGAGGTTGTTTGATCTTTTGCAGGCCTTGCCACTCCATTATAGAGTTCCTCTATAGCCTGATTGTAGGATTTGAACATGAATTCTCTGGCTTCTTCATGTGCAGGATCATGGCTGATCAATTTTTGTGGGGGGAAAAATATGGATAACAGGTATCATCACGGAGATGTGTAAAGATGAAAAATATGGATATGGATAGAGAAATTTACCATGTTTTATATAATGTATGAAAAATGATGTAAAAATTGTAAGTATGGTAATTAGTTTACTTATTGACTAGTTTCCTTTTTTGGTGCGGCCCCATATGAGGCAAAAAATTCATTGATCACTTTGTGACAATGAAAAGATGTTGTGTGTTTTTTGGGTGAGGAGAGCAACGCCATGTTATGCACTTGTTAAATAGTGCATTATTTTTTTATGAAAATGACACACTTACCATTGTAATAACACTATATTATGATTTATAATACATGTTCATATAATTTTGTTTAATTATGTAAATGAGTAAAAATATGTTATTGAGTGTTTCATTAAAAATGAAGTGTGGTTAAATCCCTTTTATTATAAATTGGTTGATATTACATAACTAAATCACATTTTGTTGCATCAAAATGGAGTTGTGTTACATTACTTCATAATTTCCTCACATTGTATTCTAGCTCACAAGAATTGTGTATATCTTGATGAGATAAGGACCAAGCTACTCCATCTCACTCACAGTGAGACATACAAACATAAAACATTTCTTAGAAAAAGCAAAAAAGGAGAAACGTGTTAAGAAGTTGTTCGAGCTCAAAATTTCCCCCTGGATATGATCACAAAGGATCAAGAATTCTAAGGCAACATGGGACCGTCTCTCAGTTATGGGACTGCTAATTGAGACATACCTCTAGAGAAGGCTGACTTCCTCTACCTATTCTACTGCTAAAACTACCCCTAAAGCTGGAAATGAAGCTATCTAATCCTAAAATAGCAAGTCAAGGGACCAGGGAGAGAGGATGATGCATAAAATTAAATATCCTAAGATAAGGGAGGTGATAACACCAAAACAGGGTTGAAGACTTTCCTGTGAATGAAATGAAGGAAAAAGTTAGGAAGGAAGGGAAAACAGAATAGCCAAAATCCAAAACAATATTTAAATGACCATTTCCATGGACCACAACAAACTTGACCTCTACAAGAAGAATAAAACATACACAATGCACCCATAGTTGTAATAAAAGGAAAGAAGTGCAATAAAACACAAACTAGGGCAGATATGAGGCACAAAACATGAATTTTATTGCTTGAGGGACACACAATTCATTACAATGCAAGACACAAGGAAATAATTGAGTTGCAAAACATCAAAATCTGAGGCTTGTAGTGCACAAAGCATCTAGAAAAATTATGACAGAGTTCCTTCTACTTCTAGGAAAAACCTCCTTTTTTCAGAGTGCTTAACACTTCAATTTATAGCTTGCTGAATCTAAAAAAGAGAGAGGGAGGTTCCAGAATTTTTTTTAATGGCTTTAACTACCCAAATTAAGAAAAGGGCCAATTGGTAGATAAAGAATGGGCAACTTAAATCCTCTAATGCACGCTATCAGATATTCAAAATGAAAAATTTGGTGCCCATGCTCCATTAATTCTGGTAGGTGAACTACCTGTAATTAATAATTAATAGCTCATATTGTTATTTCTTCCTTTTTTTGATCAAATCTTTCCAAAATAACATTTTTATGATGGAAAATTACAGGCCTCAAGGAGATATTTTGAATGAGACTAATTTTGTAAGATTTGGAGCTCTACAGTAGAAGATATGGCCATTTGAAGCTTTGGTCTATTGAAAAGAATAGTAATACGCCACATGGAAGCCCCGGGTAGGTTTGGGGATTGACTTCTACCCACGTGTGCAAAAATTTCATCTTTTCCATGTGTTTTCTTCCCATTGGTTCACATTATTGAGCTTTACTTCCCTATTTATCTTCTATCCTTGCTATTTCTTCCTCTTTAGAAATGTGAGCCAATGATAAGGCTCCACGTTTCTTCACCATTGTCAAATCTTATGAAACATGGACCAACAGAGGGATTCTATGCTCCTTTTCATTTCACTCTTTTTCAGTCCCTTAGGAATGTGAGCTAATAAAAAAACCATGTTTGAAGTGTTGTTAGTATTTGAATAGTCCTTCTAACAATTGTAAAGTGCCCGCTAATGGGGAGGCTCCACATACTTCACATTATCAGCCCCTTAGAAAGGCCTGACTAACACATGTAAAGCTTTTTCCAATGAAAATGTTCCACACCCATGTACTGTGTTAGACTCCTGATAGTTCTGAATGACAACCGTGAAGTGGGAGCCATTATGAAAGCTCCACACACTTCACATTTTTAGTGCTGTTAGAATGAAAAATACATGCTGAAAAGGTTCCACGTAACTCTTCGCATCGTAGTTTCTAGGTTTGGGGGACTTAGAAACTTTTTGGATTCAAAGAAAATGTGCTGCCTGTCCCCTTTGACCCTCCTGACTTACTAATCTTGATGAAATATAAATCGTGGCTTATCCTGCAGACTTAGAAATTTTTTAAGCCCATCACCTTTTCAACTATCAAGATGCCAACACGTGGCCTGCCTCTGGTCATTTATCTATGATGACATGACCCTTGGTCTAGAATTGTTGAGATTCTTCCATGTGTCTTATCTAATTTTTGATGCTAAATTTGATGAGAAAATGAACATCAATAGGATTTTAAGAAAATTTCTATGTTTTTAAATTGAGCTTCTGTGGGTTTTTGAATAAAAATGGCCAGTGCATTTGGGAAATGTAGTTTAGCGGCCATATGACCGTTTCAGATCTATAAAATGGATAAGTCCATTTTAGTTGTCTAATTTGTCAGGGGTACAAAATTGGATAAAAATTTTGATGACTTTCAAGGGTAATCTTCCTGCTAGATTAGATGATCAGTATCCGGAAGCATGCATTTGGCATGGAGTTGAGCCCAAAAATCTTGAAAAAATAGTATTTTTTTCAAAATTCTTACCCTGAGTCATTCTGAAGCACGAATGGAATTTGAATGTAGTGCAACTATATGGACATAATCAATGGAGCTCTAAATTAAACTTGAATTTTATCCAACCATCTAGTTCTGCCATGAATACTACTATATGTAACTTGTTGCCACCTTGAAGCCCAAATTAACCATCTCCTTGTTGAAATTTCTGAATTTGTATTTTATGAGAGTGGAAAATTTCTCCAATCTTGAAACTTCACCCTTCTCCTCTGCAACTGCATATGATTTCTTGGGGCTGACAATTGCACTTTGAAAGCTGCCCCAAAATTTGAATTCACCTAGAAACTTATAGAACTTTCCTTGAACTACAACATGCAACCACAAAAAGGCATAAGAATACGTACATAAAGAAAAGACAAACATACTTTAAGTACAACATGTAAAGTGTGCAAAATGCACTTCTTCAACTGAAAAAACTGAAACTACCTAAAACAATGTACTATGTGCAGTTAAATGAATGAAAATCTAATATAATATGTACAAGATGTAATAAGACACTTGTTGTGAATGTTTAAGGTAAATCCCATTGACTAGAATTGGTGACAAATATACATTAATGTATGATAAATCAAATGAGTTTGATTCTTTGCAAGCATTTGTAATATACAACCCACTCCAAATTTCATCAAACCTAGAGTGTCTTCCTGGTTTAACTCTGTCAACATCCAATTTTTAGACCAAGTCATCAACTTTAAACATTTGAAACCTAGCCTTTTTATCAAACCATTTCTTAGTATACTTCTTGTGCTACTCTAATTTAATCATGAAAGAGTTACTTAATTCTTCAAGTTCTACCAACTCCGTCATTCTGATTTCTCTTTGATCTACCCCTTCAAACTCTAGCGGTTGAGCCAAATCAAGTGAAGGAAATTATAGTGACAAAGGAATTCTAGCTTCTTTTCCATATACAAGCTTGTAAGGAGAAACACCAATTTCCTTCTTCATTGGTATCTTATCAGCCCATAGATAATTTCTCACCTTTGTATGCCACTGTCTCTGATTGATTTACATGGTTCTCTTCATGATTCTAATCAGGTTCTTATTAGTAGAATATGCCAAACCATTTACTTGAGGGTAATAATTGGAAGAAGTATTTAAATAAATTCCAAGTCGTAGAGCCCAACCATAAATTTAACACCCTAATAAAGCCTTTATGTTATTAGAGATGATAGTTTGAGGAATGTCAAACCTTGTTACAATATCTTCAAGAAAGCCTAGGATGCCAATTTCAGTGGCTTCCTTCAATGACACAACTTCTGTCCACCTCGTAAAGTATTATGTTGCCATTAGAACCCATTTGTGACTAGCACTTGATGGATGGTTAATCATGGAAATGATATCAAGGCCCCATTGAGTAAATCAATGGTATGCTTGAATTGGATGGAGTGGAAGGGAAGCCAACCTATTTTTACTAGTAAAGAAATAACATTCCTTGTATTTTTTTAACCATTTGTAACAGTTGACAAACAACTTGGGCCAAAAATAACCCACTTTTATGACATTCAATGCTATGGATTTTTTTGAGAAATGACTACTTGAGAAACCATCATGGAATTCAGTCAAGATATTTTTACAATGTTCACCTTCAATGTACCTGAGCAAGACTCCATCAATATTTATTTTAAACAAAACCCCATCAATCAATGCATAAGTAATAGTATGTGGCCTTAGATGTATCCTTTTTTCTTTGTTTAGTCCAAAAGGGTAAGTACCAGAAGATAGAAAGGTAGCGATATCATTAATCCATATGTGATTATTAATTGTATCTTATTCATCATGCTGAGAATCAACATTATGTGGAAGTTCTTGATTCATGAGGGATACTTCTTGACCATCATGAACATCTAAAATAAGCTTCTCACACATTCCTCAAACTCTTACCAATTTTATGGGCTTGATAGTCATGTCAAATTCCATTATTTTGGTCACCCATCCAACTATTTTCTCACTAATGTCTACTCCCATTATGGAGTCTCTCACACTAGAATGTGAGACTAAAATTATGATATGGATAGTGGAGAACATACTTTTAAAATTTTAAAAACCCTCATGATGGAAAAAAATTTCTTTTCAATGTGATTATATTTGAGTTCACAGTTCTTCATTTTTTGAATAAAAAATGCCATTGGTTGCTCCATTCCTGGATCATTTTGCTAAGTCAAAACAACAACAATACTAGATTCAGCTCCATAAGCATATAAGATAAAATATTTGGCATAGTCAGGATTGACAAGTGTAGGAGCTTGAGAAATCTCCTATTTGATCTTAGAAAAGATATCCTTCCCTTCTTCAGTCCATTTAGAGGATACATCCTTCTTAAGCATGAGATTAATAGGCCTAAAAAACTATGCAAAATTAGGAATAAATATCCTAACAAAGTTAATCTTCCCCAAAAATGACTTCAAGGTCTTCTTGTTAGTTGGCAAATAAAGACAGAGAATGGATTAAACTCTTTCTGAATCTATAACAATACCTTCCTTAGAAACAATGTGCCCCAAAATTTTATCCCTAAGGACCGCAATATTGTATTTCTTGGGATTAAGAGACACCCCGAATTCCCTGCATCTTTCAAATACCTTCTCTAAGTGTCTGATATGATCTTGACTTTGTTTTGAGAAAATGGTAATGTCATCAAGATAAAAAAGGATAAATTCATTAATATATCCTTTGAAAGAAATTTCCATTTCCCTTTGGAAAGTGGCACCTGCATTTGACAAACCAAAGGGAATTTTTTGATATGCATATGTTCCCCACTTACTTGTAAATGCAGTCTTATATTGATCTTGTTCCTTAACCTTGATCTGATTAAAACTAGAATAGCCATCAAGCATAGAATATCTTTCAACTCTTGCTACCATTTATAGAATCTTCTCCATAAAAGGTAAAGGATAATGATCCTTTAGGGAGGATTTATTCAAATCCTTGAAATCAACGCAAATTCTGATTTCCCCATTCTTATTTTTGACTGGAAAAATATTAGCCACCTAGTTAGAGTATTTAATACAAAAAAATATTTTAGCCTCAATGAGTTTCGATAACTCTTTTCTCATGAGGGGCTCTATCTTAAGATTAACTGGTATTTACTTTTGTCTAACTGGCTTGAAACTAGGATCAAGAAGAAAAGAGTGTTGGATAATGTATGGATTAATTTCTTTCAGATCTTCATAATCCCAAGAAAACATGTCACTAAATTTTTGGCACAAGGAAATAAAGGCTCACTTTTCATTTTCAGAACATACCTTTCCAATAAGAAGTTCTTTGCCTTGTGCAATAGTGACTGATTGACATTATTCTTGCCTTTCTATCATATTTTTTTCTTTTCCTATGAATTCATCATCAGGACTAAAGATATTCTCCAAAGTGACCAATCCTTTTGGAAACTTGCTTGTATTTAGCTGAATGATTTAATCACCATAAACATTATTCAAATCTGATTGCATATTCAAAGAAAAATGAACATCATTTTGGATAAATTACACAATTTTCTCATCACTATAAAATAATTTCCATCTAGTCACATTATCTAGAATGGAAGGCTTGACCACGAATTTAATGTGTTACATATTTCCTTTAATCAGATCCTTAGCAAATAATAATTACGATTCAAGACACGCCATCTGGTTAGCTTCTTTATTTAACTTCCTTGGCACCACTTGCAAATTGAGAGCATCAACAGTTTTCCAATAGGTCCCAAAATCCGCATGTTTGTAAGATTTTAAAAGCTTATTGTTCATGTAGCACACTTCCCTCTTCACTTGGTGAATAACCAATTCATTGTCTCCAAAAACCTACAATTATTTGATTTTCTCTTTTCAGCAATTAGAAGGCCACACACCAATGCTTCATATCCTAGCTACATTGTTAGAGCATGAAAACTGCAATCTATGGGAAAAAAATAATCTTCTCATTCATTGGAGAGATCAACACAACACCTGCCCTGAACTCCATTTCTACTTCTTGAACCATCAAAGAACATCTTCAGAAATCCAAAATTATCTATCCTTTTCCTTGCTCGAATGGTGCAGGTAGAGTGGATATTTCTTCAAGAATGCAATAAGTACCAAGAACAATCTCAAAAGCTGCAATTTCTTCAACATAAGGATAAAATTTGTGGCATCTCTCAGCCCATTCATCTAGCAATAGATCAGGCAATGAAAGGAGGAATATGATGCTCTTTTGAAATTGATTCTTGTTCATGTTCTTCTTGTACTAATCAATTTGATTGGATAGGGGTGAGGATCATATGACTCAATATGATAAGAAAATAAAGGTTGAACTTGTATGGTAAATCTTGTACCATATCTAGTTCTCAAAAGCATAAGAGTCCAATATGAAGACAAATAACCTCCTACCTTAGATGTAAAATATCTTGACAAGTAGATAGAAAACATAAGGGGCAAGTCAATCACTAATATGTCATGGGTTATGGTGAGACTTGGGAAAGCATGAAGTGGTTAATTCCATATATTTAATCACTCCTAATACACCAATACAGTTGACCCATCAAGTTTGCAAAACTCCCTTAAAGATAGGACCATATTTGAGACCCAAGGAAATTACAATTTTTCTTGGGCATAATAGAGGTACTAGTACATGAATCTCTCATTCAATTATGAACTAAGTGTTTTTCCACAATTAATGACATATAAAAGGGTGGGGTATTGAACCAAGTTTACTTATTTGCTCCTCCTTCACTTGGCACTCATTAATAGCAACATGAGTCTTCTACATCAATGGATCAACTTGAGGAAGTTACTGAAGGGCTTCACACAAGAGGTATTACGCTGTGAAGGAATATCCAAAGCATCCCACATTGTGACATTGAACATTTATTTTCTTCATTTGTCTCAACAATATTAAAGGGAAGACCCATGGATTTCTACATATTTCACACAATATTCTCCTTTTTTGTTTACACAATGTTGGGATAGGTAGCTTTGGTTGAGGGGGGAAACCTCCTTTTTCAAAATATGATTTTCAAGACCTTAAGGTACACTTTACTACTATCGTGCATCCAACTTCTTTCTCCTTGTTGACAACATTGCCTTGACCAGAGGAAGATGATGTATGCGATTCCAACATCCTTTTCTTAGACCTTTTATTATCAAAATGCATTAGTCTGATGATCTGTTGGATATACTTCCCACCACTTGATTTACTGCACAAAAAATTCATCATCTCCAAAGAACATGAGATTGAATTTATGATTGGATTATTGATACTACTTCCATGTTAGAATTAGGTGCTTCTAGAAGTGGCTCTTATTGACTAGAAGAACCTTGAACCATGTAGGCTTGAAGATGCATTGTCCTTTCACAATTAAATGTGTTATGTGGCAAATTGTATGGAAAACATCATTCAGTTTCTTGAACCATATTATTTTGTACTAGAACCAAATCTTGGATTGAGGTAGGAGAAGGAAGTGATGTAAGGAGGAGGAATTATTGCCAATGGAAGAGGAGCATTTTGACCTTGCCATCTGTTATTTTGTTGATTTTTTCCATATATATTGATTAGGCTGTTGATTCATATATGGTCAGATATCCTTGATTTGAAGATTGTCCCCTGGTTTTGAGTAATTCCTATAGTGATTGGGCTTGTTATTTTTTAGGGATATAACTTTTTTGGTCAAATTCCTAATTAAGGCTTTCATATCTTCATCTTCCTTTTTTGGTGCAAAATAATGAGATGTGGAGGCAACAAGTTGGGAATTTTCTTTAGGGATGGGAGAAATAGAAAGGTTGGGCAACTTGAGGCAATTCAAGATCTAAGGGCATGGGTGGTCTAGGAGCTAATTTCCTGGCTTGTATTAAACTAATTTTCGGCTCTAATAGCTAATGCATATGATCTTGGGAAATGTTTTCCATCCCATATATTGTATCATAACAACAATACTAGAATTAAGGGATTTTAGGAAACAGTAAAGAAATGCACCTTTAACGGTTTGTCTTACAAGAATTAGAATTCTATCCCACGTTCTCTGGATCCTGAAAGTTGAAGTCCACCATTTGTGCATTTGGATCTCTCTTGATGGCTGTTAATTTCTCTAACATAGTGGTAAATTATTCCCCCTTTCTCCGAATTGATCAAAAAGAGCTATGCATAGTGCATCCCAATTTTGAAGTGATCCTTGCTCTCAGGATTCTAAACCACTTTAAAGCTTTCCCTTTGAATGAAAGGGCTATAAGTTTTATAGCTACATCTATGTCAATCTAATTTCATGGATTACACATACATTTGCTAATAGAGTAGCAACAGAGTTAAACAGAATAAACACAGTAATCATATATTTCTTCTATATCTTTCACACAATACAATAGCCTAATATATAGGTAGGAGTTTCCCTAGAATATAGGAAACTAACTCAACTACAAAATCTCAACCAAGCCTAATCCATGTGGGGTGAGAATAACTCACGTAACCCACATATAACAATAAATATAATAATACATTGTTGAAACAATATATTATAACATGTCTAACAATAATCTCTCAACAATAATAATTACACACGTAATTATTATTCACACACATAAATATGTTAAGCACTATATAAATATTTCCTAACATTTGCAATGTCTTGGATGTGATCAATCCGAGTGGTGTGATTCTCCCCAGTGAAGAATGAAATGTTTTTCAAGGATACCAATGGCATTGGATTTTTTGCATTGAGAGAAAGTGGACTACTACAAGTGAAATTGATAAATTGATTCTACTGTTGTGGCTATTGTCCTATCATTATGATTGGTCTAAGAATTCTAGTAGATTGTAAAAATGGCCTACCAGGCGGAGTTGTTGAAAGAGTTCTATTTGGTGGAGATGGTGATATTTGGATTTGTCTTCCCCTTCTTTCTCTTCCTGGTGATAGTTGTAGATATTCAAATACTCCTTCTTCTCTTGTCCTAGACTGTGTTTGGATTCTTCTCATGAACTTGAGGCACTATGGTTTCTCCAACCAGTTGATTTGAAATTTGGAGTTGTCAGATGTGTAGAAATAAGCCTCCAAAGGCTATAAATTACTAAGTTACACACCAAAACATAGTAAAATACAAATATAAATCTTTCAAACTGGTCCCACTGGGTGTGCCAAAACTGTTGGGGCTCAAATTTGCACACTGGATATGATAATGAAGGATCAAGAATTATGAGGTAACATGGGACTATCTCTCCAGTTATGGGACTGCTAACTGAGACATACCTCCAAAGAAGGCCATCTTCCTATACCTATTCTACTACTAAAACTACTCTTAAAGCTAGAAATGAAGCTATCTAATCCTAAAATAACAAGCTAAGGGACTAGGGAGAGAGGATGATGCATAAAATTAAAGATCCTAAGCTAAGGGAGGTGATAACACCAAAATAGGGTTGGATACTTTCCTGTGAATGAAATGAAGGAAAAATGTAGGAAGGAAAGGTAGACAGAATAGCCAAAATCCAAAACAACATTCAAATGACCATTTCCATGGACCACAATAGACTTGACATCTGCAAGAAGAATAAAACATGCACAATACACCCGCAATTGTAATAAAAGGAAAGAAGTGCAATAAAACATAGGCTAGGGAAGTTATGAGCCAGAAAATATGAATTTTATTGTCTTGAGGGATGCACAATTCATTACAATGCAAGACACAAGGCAATAATTGAACTTGTAAAACATCAAAATATGAGGTCCTACAACTCACACAAGCATCTATTTTTTTTTGACAGAGTTCCTTTCTACTTCTCAAAAAACCTCCTTTTTATAAAGTGCTTAACACTTCAGATTTATAACTTGCTGGATCTAGAAGAGAGAGAGAGAGGGAGGTTGCATACAATTTTTTAAATGGCTTCAACTACTCTCCCATAAGAAAAGGACCAATTTGTAGAGAAGGAATGGGTAGCTGACATGCTCCAAAGAATGTTATCAGATATTTTGAAATGAAAAATGTGGTAGCCATGCTCAATCAATTCTGGTAGTTGAACTTCTTGTAATTAATCATTAATGGCTCAAATTTTTTTTCTCTCCTTTTTTCTTGTAAAATCTTTCCAAAATTGGATTTTTATGATGTTAAATTATAGGTCTCGAAGAGATCTTTCCAACGAGACTGATTTTGTAAGATTTGGAGCTCTACAGGAAAGATATGGCCATTTGAAGTTTTGGTCTTGTCAGGAAGCATAAATATAACACGTGACAACCCTTGATAGGTTAGAGGAATCGGCCTCTGCCCACATGTGCATCACTTTCATCTTTGCCATGTGTCTTCCTCCTATTAGTTTGCAATATCAGGCTTTACTTCCCTGCTTGCCATCTGTCCTTACTTTTTCTGCCTCGATCTTTACAAATGGCCAATGAAAAGTTTGTTGTATTAAAAAACTTACCAATTTTTTTCAGATCTTTATACCACGTGAGCCTACGGGGAGTCATACTTTTTTAGAGCTCTGTCAGTAGTTGTGACACGTGGATCAATGAGAAGGTTCCATGTATTTCTCATGTCAGTCCTTCCCCTTGATTGGTCCTTCTGACACTTGCGAAGTATGACCCAATGAGAAACAACCACGTTCCTCACGGAATTTTCCCTTGAATCGATCACTTGTGAAATATAAACCAATGAGAAGGCTCCACACATTTCTCATGTCAGTATTGTCTAATAGATCTCTACTGAAAACTGTGAAGACGCGAGCCAATGAGAAAGCTCCACGTTTCCACAATGTCAGATCCTTGTCAGACCGCCTTCTTCGTGTTTACATTTGATTCGATGGGCCTTCACATTTTTTAGGCTACGAGATGAGAGAAAATGTGATCCATGCCACCTAGCTCTTCACATCATAGTTTCTAAGTCTTGGGGACTTTGAAAATTTTTATCTCGAGGAACTTATAACTTTTGGCTCCAAAGAAAATGTCCCACCTATCCCCTTTGACCCTGCTGACTTGTCGGACCTGACGAAATATAAATTGTGGTTGATTCCAAGACTTTGAATTTTTGGGTCTATCATCATTAATGGGGTGCATTTGCTAAATGTGGCCCTGCCTCTAGAAAGGATGCCACCTTTCCACACCTTGAACCATTGATCTGCTCACCACGTAGCCTTCGCTAATGTTGACGCTGAATTTGATGGGAAAATGAACGTCACTCGACTTTTATAAATAACCTAATAATATTTTAAATTGTGCTCCCACAAGTTTTTGAATGCCAACAATAGCTAGGATTTTAGGAAAGGGAGTTTGACATTTGTTTAAATGTCCCAGACCCGTAAAATGGCTAAGTCCATTTTAGTTGTCCAATTTTGTAGGGGTGCAAAATTGGATAACAAAATTCATGATAACACATAAAATTTTTACAAATTTTAACTTGTAATGTATGTGGGAAAAAAAAGAATGGGTCCATAGTGTGTAATCCTAATGGGTTCAATGTGGCACACATTAATGAATGGATGAGTAAAGGCTAGAGAAAAATGAAATAGATCACTGATTAGATCCAAGTTACACAAATTAGGATCCCTATATTGGGAATTATTAGAGTGATGACACCAATTAAATGAGTACACTAATGGTTGACATGTTGCACCAATCAATGGAGTCATTGGAAAAGTGGCTGGATGCCTATTTTAAGCCATTAAAATAAAATTCAAAGTTAAAGAGAAAATCTCCTGGTCGATTTGCATAACAAGTTAGACATAAAATTTAGGGATAATTTTACATGGTCTATTTTGGGTGGCCATAAAAATGGAAACCATGCATGATAAAAAATGTATATAAGAGGAGTTCATAATTAGTTTAAAACAAAAATAGAAAATATATGAGAACAGTATGTAGTCTAAACAAAAATAGACAATTCACGAGAAGAATAGAAAACATATGAAGGAAAATGGAAAGGAGGTGAACTAAAAATAAAAGACCATTGAATCTAAAAACATGACTGTATGAGTATGAAAGAGAAAAAATAATAATTAAATTGGAGAAGGAACCACATGAAGAAAAAAATAGAGGAAATTAAAGTTATAAAAAAATGAGGAAAAATAAACACACACAAAAAAATTCAAAGAATCTAGACATGTAAAAATATCAGAAACACACATAAAATATAGATTTTAAAGAATAAATTGTGCATAGAGACACAAGAAAATAAGAGAATATTCAAAGAAAATGAGAATAAGGAAACATGAAAATAGAGACAAGGACATATAGATCTAAAAAGTGATAGATATAACAAAGAACATATCTATACAGAGAGAAGCCAAAGGGGGAAATAAAACCACATAAAACTTAGGTTCTCCCCATTCCCCTTTTACGTTATAAATGTTGCTTACTTTCCTATCTATGTTGTATGAAATAGTGGTTAATCCTCTAAACATAAGGCATAGGTTTCATTATCAACCAATACAACCTTTGGTCAATAATTGTTTATTTTGAGGCACACAATGGTTTGAATTTATTGCAAAATGCAATGCGTCTATTCAAACACTAAACCTAAAGGGTTGGTCAAATAGTTATAAACAAGAAACTAGGGGAGATGGGTATGAAGGTCAAATTACTCTCCCTTATTAATTTATTTTACCAATTTAACTATCATGAATACATAATCTTATATTTTTAGGTTTGTAACAAAATATGTAAATCAAATATTTTTGGGGAAATGAAGTTTAGGGATTTTAAAAGAGTTTGATGGAAAATATACACCAAAACTATATGGTTTAATTTATAGAAAAAAATAACATCTACACACAAAATATAAATAAGTATTTATAAAGTAAATGTAGTACATTATAAATTAAACCTAAGTTATGGAGTGATATCTTAACCCATTCTTTAAAAACTAGGATATGTTATAAAGACAGGTTTTTATGAAGTAAACGAATACCATGGAAGGAAAATGTTATGAAAAAATATAAACATAAAGTATGAAGTGAAACAACTATACTATATTTACATAAGTTATGAATCCATAACCATGATATGATGTTAAACATGAAATATGACATTATATCCATGATTTGAGTTAAATAAATATGCCATCATACAATTCTTACACTAGAAAAACTTGATAGATATGTAAACTATAAATACTTTGTATGTATTGTGTGATGGACCATAAATATTGTAAATCTATTTATCAAATATTTATGAGGACATTACAAGCTTAACAAGGATGGTGAAAGATTATGGACATGTACAGGGAAACAATATGTTGTTTAACTCATATTATTTGTGAAAGGGGTAATTAATGAAAAAAATATGTTTTTTCATCAAATTTAAACTTATATGGCGTATTAATTTTTAGTAATAAAGTATTACTTGAAACCAAACACTAAAACTATTTTATGGAAATACTAGCTCTTATTTTATGTCTGAAAACTAAGCTTGGGATTCTTATAATAGTTCAACACCATTGGATGACATAGGACATCCAAGAGGGTTTTAATTTATTGAATCCTATTCATAGTTTTTATCTTTACGTTTAGGGATTAAAAAATAGGATTATGGTCCTTATATAAATAATGTGAACGATTGGTATGAGAAATTTGGGAAGCTTATTGTTATTTCTTTCCTAGTTCTAGTTTTCCCCAATTACTTGATTTTAGAGATAGACATGTCATGTTGTGAAGTTACTATGGGAAAAGAGAATTTTTTGAGAGAGAGATGTGTATATGTTCTAGGGAGTGATCTATATGGATGAGTTAGATAACCTAATGTAGTTTTTCACACATGAAAAATGCTATGAATAGGGGTTGACTGTGTATAGAATTAAGGTATTCCCTCATGATTTTTCTAGTAGGATTAATTCATGCCCTACTATGTTTTCAAATTTTATAAAGAATGTGTAGCTACTATTACAAAGTATTTTTTCCAGAATAATATTCATTACTTCCTCATTTCTAGGATGTTATATTCCTACCATGTCGATAGGTCTATCACTTTTTTTGTGACTGCACTACACATGGTGTATACAAGGAAAAATGAAACAAATGACAGAAAAAAACAATAACAATGTAATGCAAGATTCCTTCAAGTTCTTTTTTAACCTAGAATGAGATAAATGAAGTCTGAAATAAAGTACCACACTTTTTGGACCTGTTTGGATTATTTGGTTGTGGATGCTCCAAACTTGGTTCTAAGTGGAAGAAAAATTCTACAAGAAATGGATGATTAACTGCAAAAAATTTAGGTATACAAATTCTAGTATAATTTTAGTAGAGTATTTTTAAAAATGTTTAAAACTTCCAAGAGATGAATTGTGAAGGAAAGAGACTCAGATTTATAGTTGAATGAGAGGCCATGAATTTTAGATCAAGGTTTGAATGGGTTGTAGGTAAATGAATGCATTTTCCTAAATTAACAAGTTGATTTGGTCTATGAAAATTTGGATGGTTTGAATATTCATTTAAGGGGAAATTAATGTTTAGTTGGATTTTGAGTTTATTCAAAAATATGGTTGTACGTGAATAATTTACCTCCACCTTTGTAGGGTTCTAGAACTCCAGTGGAGTGAGCTAGTTCAACTTGAGTGAGCTAGATAGTGAAGTGGAGATGAGTGGAGGGTGAGTAGATAATTAGATATTTATTTATTTAAATAGCTTATTAAACTAGCCAATAGATGTGAGTGTATGCTTAATGCATGATAGATTTAATCAAACTAATTCTAAAGGGAAATGGGTGAATTCTAATGGAATGTGAAAAGGTAGTGGTCTAAGATGAATTCTAGAACTGATTTGGCACATTGTGCAGGTAATAAAATTAAATAGGGATGGTTAGGAGTTGTTAGAAATATGTATGTATTTTTAGGGTGTCTACACATAGTATTCTATCTTACCTTATTAAATTATTTCCATAGTAAAGCTTCCTTTAGGATCTATAACCTTGAAACAGGTGCTATTGTAAATTTATCTTTCAACAAATTGAATGCATTTTCACACTTATTAGTCCACACTAATTTCTTTTCATTTTTCTACAAAGAAGCTAGTGGAGCAGCTACTCTACATAAATCTTTCACAAATTTTATGTAAAAACCATCCAACCCTATGAAGCTTCTGACTTCATGTACATTCCTAGATGTTGGCCATTCAGTTATGGATTTGAATTTTGATGGGTCAACTAAAATCCCATCCTTATTGATAATATGCCCAAGGTACTGCACTTCTTTATGATAGAATGAAAATTTTAAGATCTTACGTAAATTTTTTAATTTCTAATTACATCCAACACTATTCTCAAGTATTGATTGTGTTCTTTTGAGTTATTAGAATAAATAAAAATGTAATCCAAGACAACTAGCACAAATTTATCTGAATATTCCTGAAAATATTTTTCATTGAGTTCATGAATATAGTTGGTGCAGAAGTGAGTCCAAAAGGTAACATTGTGAACTCATAATGACCATATCTTGTTCTGAATGATGTCTTATAAATGTCTTCATCCCTTATTCTAAGTCAAAGATACCTTGATCATAAATCAATCGTTGAATAGACATGAATTTCACATCTGATCAAAAATTTCATCAGTCCTTGTTAAAGGATATTTATTCTTAATTGTGGCCTTGTTAAGCATACGATAATCGACGCATAAAATTAACGTGACATCCTTCTTCTTGGAAAAGATGACCGACTCCCCAAGGAGACAAAATCGGTCAAATTATTCCTATTAGTATAAAATTACATCACCCTCTAATTTTTCATGTGTATGCATGAGCTATCAGTGTAATTTTCTAACATTGGACCATCTCTCAAGTTATGGGACTTGAAGACTTGAGATGGACCTCCAGAGAAGGCTAGTTTTGTCACACCCTACAAAACTTAGTTCATGATTGAAAAGGGTAAGGCGTAACCGATGATCATAGTTCTTGTCCGCATATGTGAAACTGATGATCATGGTATTATTCTATTGACATTTTGGAATATATATTTGGTTTAGTATCAGATTATGAATGATTATTGTGAAATCTGACTATAAATATGTTATATTGCTAAGGTTTCTATGCATCAAGTTATAGCCTACATTATTATGGATCCACACTACGTGGTTTCATTGGATGATTCAGGTTTTGCGAATGGAATTAAAGGGGCAAGGTATGAGGATCATACCCATATTTATTGGAATACCCTAGACTAATTGACTAAGGTTATGGGACAAGATAACATGTAACATTGCTAGACCTATAATGGTCATCTTTAAATCTCAACTCGGCAAGGTTGGGTACAAAATCATTATAAGCCTATACTAAGGCAACCTAACCATAATAAGGTTATGAACCTATAAGGGATGAATTTTGGCAGGTTGAATAGATAAATAATGAAGTTGAAATTCTAGGTTCTAATGCAATAGCATTATAAAAATGCTTATCTTATGGATGCACATATAAAGGGGCCTAAGCCAGAGCCCATTGAATTAAGTTGTAATATAATGATTTGGCTCGATGTTAAAAACATATAAAATGGAACATTAAAACCTTAGTTTAGGGGGGTGAATTGACACCACCCTATGTACTTCGTACCCTACATACATTTCTAAAAATTAGGTTAATATTTCAATGGCCTACGCCGTACCCTACAAACATTTTTAAAAAAAGGCACCCTAATTCGATGAGGAGGTAAGTTAGCAAAATGCATGGTTAAGGTTAATTGATGAATAATGATTGCATGGCAAGTTAAAAATGGCTTTGCTAAATTTACTGAACCAAAAATAGATAGCCGATTTAAGGGCGGGAAAGATGGCAATGTTTTACATGCATTAATGGCATTAACTGTCACGGCCACGGAATCCAGGATATGCAAAGGGCGGAGGAAGAATGGAGAGTGGTTTTGGGTTTTGTTGTTTCATTGCTCGAATGTGGTTTTTGAAGCTCTGTGTGCTAAAGTTGGCTTCACCATTTTTAGAGTTATATTCACTCTGCATGAAGAAGTAAATTGTAGTTTAAGTGATATTTTGTGAGTTAAGGCATCTCGAGTTACACGATTATCTTTCTCTATAAAAAGATTATTCCTTAAGGGTTTTGATTGAAAAAATGGAATAATCGGTTGAATCTGTGTTGCAAGAGAAGGAGCTTGAAAAAAACAGAATTGCCATCAAACTTAATCACAGGCATTGATTGAGCCCTCTCTCTACCTCTCAAGGATCTTGTTCCATTTGAAAGGTAGTTTGGAATAATCATATTGAGCTGTGTTTCTAGTTTGATCATCTAGTAAAATTGGGCAAAGGGAAAAGACAGCCATTTTGTGAGCTCCCATATGACAGGCATTAATGAGCCCCTTCTTTATTAGAACTCTCAAAGTTTGATTATTGTAAAACTTGGCATGCAAGTTACATCCTGAATCAAATATCTATTATTTGTCACTAGTTAAGAAGATTTAAGGGTCTTTGTTTAGGTTTTTATAAACCATAATTTGTGAAAGAAGCTTGTGAGTTTGGGTACACATTATCAATGAGTTGAACTGAAAGTACTTGTTGGATACCATCGTAGAGAGTATGTGCCCTATGCACTATTCTTAGTTTAATAGGAATTGTGTAAATAATGAAACTCCCATTCTGGAATGGTTTTATGTGTAATGGGTCCTTTCGAGTGTATTTAAACTAAACCTACTTGTTCATTTTCTTACCTACATTAAGCTTTGCTATACTCTGTTAAATAGGGTTGAAACGAATATGTATTAGGTCTTTTCATACCCTTCTTGTTAGTATCGAACATGGGTAAAGTAATTAACTTCTGGGTTGGTGTAAGTGTCCTATCGCTGGTGTATCTGTAGCAATAATTTTACTGTAATATTTATTCTCATTCTACAATAGTGTCTTAGAATTACCCCATGTGCATTGACTCTATTGGTTTTAGGAGTTTGGAATGGGTTGAAAAATCAGGTTTATGTCTATACCCTTCACTACGGTACATTAATATATAACATTATGGTGGGAGGAATTGAATCCTTGCTAGGTGATGTTGGAAGTGACAAAATAGGGTGTCGGCTGTGTCATTTATTTCTATTACCATTTGAATATATTTTGGCAATCAGGATGTCTCTAGGAACATTGGACCCATATGGGTTGCTGAAGTAAATAGTTTGAATATCTGTTGGAGTACTGGGTCCTTATGTTTTTAGTATGCGTAAGTTGATGGATTGACCATCTGAAGGAACCTTGAATTTTACTCCTTGATGGAATATTGTTCTATCATTGTTAATGGTGATAGTATTAGACATCCGTGTAAACCTATGGCTGCAGTTCTTCCTATAGAATGTATATTATAATGTTAGTTATCGAATCATGCAATTGCTTAACTATGTCAACTTATTTGGATGTGAGTAGATCATAAAAGATCTGGAAGTGCTAATATAATGGAAACCTTCTGGGTATTCATACAATGCATATTGGAAGCCAAAGTCATTTGGGGATGAATGTGAGACAATTATGTTGCTTTTGGGACTGTCACTAGTCAAGCTCGAATAGCTAATAGCTTTGTATTATTAATGGGGGAACCTTCTAGTTACCACTTGTTGGTATCGTAAGGGTTTGATTGATTCGGTAAAATATTGCTTATGGGAATGACTACGAGTGTATAAATACTTTGAAGTTACTTGATCTCATTTGGTAAACACAGGATTGTAGCTAAGCTACTTTTGGTATCCCAATGGGGGTCTGTCATACGTGTTGGGATCAACCGTATAATGAAGTGCAATGTCTGTTAAAATATTATTAGATATGGTAATGAGTGTTGATTACTATAAATTAGTTAATGATTTAGTGTGGGAACATTGGTAGGTAAACTTTTTTGTTAGATTAACTATTCTTGTAAATAATGTATGGGTTGGTAATTATGGTTTATCTGTTAACATGTAAGAAGGTATATGTAAGCTTAATTGTACCATAAGGTACCTGTAAATTCGTTTGCATGTGTGTGTAGGAAATTCTTATAGTAAGTATATATATCCTTTGAACTAATATAATAGTAGATGAAATTGTGCTGTTGGGTAATTTGGATGTCATGTGGACTTGCATTTTTTAATGTATGTGTTACTTGTGAGTGACCTGGGATACCTTGATTGAAATGCAACATGTTATATTTTCTAAACTAGTTAACATTTTTCAAGGAATTCCATTAATAGGCTAGAAACAAAGCTTAATTGTCAGATCTGGGATGTGCTTCAATTGTTTTATCCCTAATGCTAACCATGATTTTGCATGTCATGGATGATGTTTATAGGTTCACAATGCAAATGACAGTTTCATATTAAGTAAATACTTAAATACATATAATCTTACTAATGGTGGAGATGCAGCTTATCATGCATAGTCAATTTGGACTGACACACACACGTATATGAATACTGTTAAACAATGCTAAAATTATTATTGCAGTTGCTTTTTACGTGATGTTTTGCAAATGAAGATGATAAGTTATTACTTGTTCTATATGATTTAGATGCATTGATAGCATAGTTATGTTTAAGCTCAACTGAGAATTAGTCTTTTTTATAATGAATTGAAAGTTGTTCCTTATTTGTTTATTGGTAAAAGGGGGTTCAATTTACCATTAATGGAATATATGTTATGGAAACATGAAAGGATTAAGAATAATATTATTTATATACTTACATTAATCGTACTACTGCATAAAATGATTAATTTGTAATGAGCTGATATCATTACTGTTATTGGAGGTGCATATATGAAAATGTACATAAATAATATTAGGGCAATAAAAAATATCATTGATGTTGTACCTGGAGTATATACATGTATATGGTCTTATTTGCAATTTGTCTAATGTTATGAAGGATAACATACTGATGGGGTTAATAACCAAGTACAAATCATGCTTAAAATGACATATGAATAATGAAATTACGTATATATTAATTTGCACGAAATATTGATTGTATGTTTAAATTAAAGAAAATCTCTATTAAGTGATAACCCCACATGATTCCAGTTACTTGTCAAACTGAAATTTGCTAATTAATTACATGATGATCTGGATTCCTACTTAAGTATAACGAAATTCCTTACCATTTCAAAGGGAATGCTAAAATTACATGTTATGTTGCAAACTATAGTTATGTTGTCATTTTTAGGAGTATAAAGAAATTAAACCTATGTTGGGTGTATTGGGAAATGATTGAGTATTTAGCTGAAATATGAAGTTTAATCATATTTCAGGATTATCCTAAAAACATGTGGAATCAAATGTTCTTGGGCTAAATGTTTAAATGATTATATTACTCATTTAGATAATAGAACTATTAAGTGATGCACTTGGTATATGATACAATGTAGTTACTTATTGAGAATTAAAAGAGGAGCAATGGACATGTTACCTTGTAATGTGATCTAAATCTGCAACTAGTGTGCAATTATTTTGATTTATGAAGTATGTATGGTAAACTCATGAGAGCCTATGGCATATGCTTACATTATTGATGGCTTATTGGATCATGGGATTACCTATGCTAGTAAATGATTAATATAGTACATATACTCGATGATGTATGTGAATTGTGGTTTACGTAAGTAACCATTTATTGAAAATCGACTAATGTTGATTAAGGTTATTCATAGATCCTATTAAGTGTTGTTATAGGCTTAATACATTATTAGTAAAGTTTTCAGATTAAATTATAACCTGCGGAAGTAAAGCAGTAGACTGAGTTTAGTCTACAACTTGTAATCAATAAGAATGATTGAGAGACTCTAAACAAATAATTTAATATCCATGAAGTACCTCATCTAGATCCTTAGGTACAAATTCTACCGAATTGTGAGTGACGCTAAAACTTAGACAGTGTCATGTCATAACTTAACGAAATAATCCTAACCTAAGATATGACGTCCCCATTTAGCGGAACTTGGTGGGCCTACTTCGACATGGCCGCTGCCATGTTATAACTACTTAATGACTAAGGTCATTATTTGGTTACCACGGGGCAATTGCTATGTCAAATTATCTTGTTAATCTCCCCTAAATGAGAAGGTCATAATGCACTAAGATGCAAGTATGGTCCTAGGTATGAATGCGGGTAGTGCAGCATGGTGAAGTGCCCAATGTCATCTTATGATGACTATTGGAAAGAGAGTGACCTATAATGATGTAAATCATTATAGAGACACTCACTCTCCCTTAGTCATCCTAAGATGACATTGTGGGACTTATCCATATAGGCTGATCCAGATTGGTGCCTCGTACACAACTTGTAAATGATTTCAAATTCACGATCTATTCCTAATCTAGATAAAAAAATTTAGGTGTTAGGGTGAAATAAAAATTCCATATGACGATTATGTCGTCATAGAAGTTAAGCATGGCATATATGACTTAAAAACTTGGCCAAGGTAACGCAAGTTGTTGATTGCACTATCTGGATTTCACCTGGTCATAAAGCTACAAGATTTCAGATGGGTATTCCATAACAGATGCCCAGATAGGCACTTTAGACTGTAACAACTTGAATGTCCTTGAAGGACTATAGAAACCATCGTATACTTAGTATACCCTGATTATTGAAATGGATATGAGAAGATCGGTTTTAGTCCGACTCATACAATTGCATAAGGTTTACTATTATAGGATGGATTGACTAAGATAATTTAGTTCTAAATTGAGTTAATTTAGAACAATGAAACATGGTGAAGTGAATTAAGATTAAAAAAAAATTCCCCTTGTATTGAAGTCTAAAATGAGGTTGTTATAGGTCCCTCTACCCAATATTAGCACTAAACTACTCCTAATCTATCAATTACATGGAGACATAGAGAAGGAGAGATGGTAAAAGAATGAAATTCTACACTAACACGGGTGATAACACCAGAAAAATGGGGTTTTGGACAATTTACAATGCATGAAAATGGAAAAAGATGAGCATGGAAAGGATGGATGAGCACCATAGACCAAAATACATACAATATACCAATAAACACAACCTCATCTAAATAATGCAATGAGAACAAAAGAATGCACAAAATACCTATAGTATGAAGAAAGGAAACATAGAACAATGAAAATCCAAGAAAGGACAAAGAGATTATCACAAAACATTGATTTTATGCTCCATAAATTTTCACAATACATCATGGTGGAGGAAGAAGGCATGATTTACATTACAGTAGCTCAGAATAGAAGGATTGGAACTCCATATCTACCCAGAAAAAGAAGAGAAGAAGAGATCAGCATAAAAAATGTCCAACTCCTTTACAAAATGAGAGAGAGGGAGAAAATAAAAATCCATCCATATATATAATTTTTCAAATTTCACCAAGTGTGGATGAAGATATAGTGATGCAGATCTTAGGGGGTTGGGATGCACATTTTTAAAAATCTTTGCATTTGATCCAATATCACATCCACAGTCTGCATAACACTTGATTTACTTTTACCTTATATCCTTTTCTTTGTGGGTTCTGAATGGGTATAGAGAGATTTTTTAGAGAGGGAACTATGCCTCATGGGTTACTCTAGCTCGACCTATCCATCAATTCCATTTTGACTGTATCTCCAACTTTGCTAGCTCAGTTAACTCACTAAGCTCCTCCCAACTCACCCACCTTTGTGTTTTGGCTCCCAATACCTTTACGAGCACCAATGCCTCCGGTAGCCCATTCCATGAGGGAATCCTTTTCCCAAATCCTCTGCAAATGTCACAACATCCTTCACCTCGGCCACATGTCCTCTTTAATGCAATGCAAGTTTTTAAACCCACCAAAGAAATCCCTCCTATGGGTAAATTACTCCCCGAGGGAACCATGTACCTGCATGACACTCCATTTCCACAATACAAATCATCTGCTCTCTCCTTAGTGTAATGCAGTTATTTTGGCCGCCTGGGGAACCTGGGGAACACCAACCCAAGTACTTCTAGTGCCTCCAAAGCATGACTTATCCACACTATAAAGTATCCCCCCCCCCAAATCACTTTCTTCCAATTTTTTCAATTTTTTCTAACTCATTGAGCCATGTAGGGAATTAGGGAGTTAAGGAAAACACAGAATAATGCCCCCCAAATCCATTTTTTCTCCTTGTATCCAATTTTCTTGTTTTTAGCCATTTTTTTCCATTCACCCTTTTTATCAAATTTTTTCTAATTCATAATTTTCTTAGGAGGGGAGTTGGAGAAAATATGAAGAAGTTCTTCAAAGGCCAATTTTATCAAAATTTCTCCATTCTTAACCCAAATTGACCAAGCGCTTATAACCCAAAGGAGGAAAAAGTGTGCCAAATGATCCCAAGTCCCCAAATAAACTACAAATGCTCCAAAAACATAGATATTAAATGATTTTATCTAGATTCAACCATGAAGCCCTATCAAATACCTGGGTCTAATTTTTGCTACCCAAATTAATTCTCCCTTGGGTACTGAGCAGCATCACAGATTTTGCAGGATACTTTAAGACATAAAAATCATAATATAAGTCATTTTATAGCCAGGGAGGGGATTCAAATAAATCTTTTTCACTTAGGAGTTGGAGAAATGGATAGCACCGTATTAAAGGATTTGATCTATCGTTACAACTTTAGGTCGTGCCTTCAACTAGGGTGAGAGGAACCATTCTATAACCTATATTAAGAAAGGATATCAATATATCCTTCTTTGCACATCTTTGAGGAAAACCTTGAGAAAATATGATCAATACAACACAATCTAACTCTCATGAGTTGTCACTCTAGATAATGGAGATATTTTCTAGACAAGGTTCAGGTTACTAAAGACAATAATTGAAGCCCAATTGTTTCTGCATACTTTGGCAATGTAATTTGTTTATTTATGGATACATAATATAAAAAGGGGTAGTTCATGTAGGATTCATTTTTTGAGAATTTTTTGGTGGGAAGTTAAACAAGATAAGGTTATTTTTACTAGATATTTGAGAACCTTTAACATAAATTGGGAACTCACAGAACAAAATTCTTCAAAACAACCAAAATATTCCTTCAACTAGAAGATGTGAATCAATGGAATCCCAGAGATGCATAGTTTCACACATTCTTCAAGAATTAAACACAAAGGCTCATGTTAAAGACTTAATTAAATGTTAGAAATCCCCGTTTTGTCATGCCTAAGATACACTCATAGACTTACAAACAATCTTTATCAACATAGTGAAAGTAAAGTGATTTTAAATTGTTTATTTCATTACTAGATGAAATCTCTTCTAATAATGAAATTACTAATGCCACAATAATAACACATGGATGATATCTTGTGTGACTCAGAGATATTTTAACATAAGATTGCAATAGGAACAAGAAAAACTATTTGAAAATATTCTGAAATAAAAACAGACACAATTATGCTCATGATTAACACAAATTCATTCAAGGTTCATTAGATTCATTAGCAGGGGAAATTTTTCTCAACAATATTAGAGTCTCAGAGCTTGTCAATGGTTGTACACTTGCAACCATCTTGAAATGATTAAATCCAAAAATACAGAAAAATAAATTGGTTTCTGAGACGGTCTCTTGGGAAAAAATGGTTTTTCTCAAACTTTCTCAGAAAAATTAACCCCCCCTTTTGGCATCTCCATTTCATGCCTTTATATCACTCACTCTACATCAAATATTTCCCTCCCAAAAGAAGAATATTCAAGGAATAATTTGCTTGTTACAGATTTATTTCTTGAAAGTGACATTTATCAAATTTACACCCAAAAGCTGCCAGGTGTACAAAAGATAATATTTTTCAATTATTTTCACTGGTTGTTTTACTGGGGCATCTGGTCATCTCCTATGGTAGCATGTCCATCCTCTTTCAATCATGTAGCTTCCTTCTTTGCATCCTTTTCCTCTGCATCTTGCTCTACTGATAATTCAATTTCTGTAGGTGCCTGAGCAACTCTGTTTCAAAAATTCAACTTTTGCACTTCTCAGATTTACAAATCAAGCTCGACAATCAATTTGATTGCACTTCACTGAAAAAAATGACAAGAGACCATGGAATTAACCAAAAAGGATGAAAGAAATCAAATCCCTTAAGGTCCCTAGTTTGTGTAGGAGCAATAATTGTGGAAAAAGCAGATGCATTGTATCACAGCTGTTAACTCTGTCTTTCACAACTTAAAATTTGAGCTGTCCACATGGAAAAGATTTGAGTTGAAGCGGGTATGGGGGTGATTTTAACATTTTGTATCACTTAAATAAAATGAGTACTTTTAGACAATTTGGCCCACCCACCCACTTTTAATATAGGCCCTATAAGTGGTTTTCCTGGGCATCGATGGGGCTGCAGATTACTTTATGACTTTTATTCTTTTTCTAAACAAAGATGAGAATCTCAAAATTCCCTGGTGACCCACCTCTCCACTTTTAACTTTTGATGTGGGACCCAACGGAGTTGTGGCTCACTTTTATACTTTTAATTCATTTCAAAATAGAGCTTAAAAACTCCAAAGTGCTTTGGTGACCTACCTTCCCACTTTTGATGTAGACTCAACACGTGGCTTTACTTGGACAGTAGCGGGGCTGCGCTTCACTTTTATACTTTATTCCTTTTTCATAACAAAGCTAAAAGTTACAAAAACCTCTGTTGACTCGCCTCCCCACTTTGACTTTTCAATGCTGACTCAAACATGTGACATTAATTGGTCACCCACAGAGTTGCGGATCATTTTATAACTTTACTCCTTTCACAAAATAAAGCCAAAAAACTTCAACGTGCTCTAATCGCCCACCTTCCCACTTTTGACTTAAAAGAGGCCACTTGTCCTCTTGTAGGCCTTAGGCATTTCTTTTACCTTTTCACTCTTTTTTCCATAACACCTTAAAACACAAAAAAGGCCCGATTTCTTACAACTTCTCAACTTACAACATGTGTACACCTTTGGGGAAAAAATAAGAAATTTTCTCTGACACTTCATAATTTTGAATAGCCAATTAGAAATCAACAGAGCCGCTGGGCCAATTTGACTTTTTTGCAAAAGTGACAAAAGTGACAAGTTCACCAAATAAACCCACCATGCCTTTTCCAATTAGAAATGAACATGTATCTACAGACGTTAAGATAAAATTTGACAGGGAAAACATGACCGTGGAAAAATAAAATACTAGGGAAACTTCACCATTCGTGCCCATAATTCAAAATGTTCCTCATGGACAGATAAAATGCAAATAATACATGGCTAAACGTGATCCAATGCCATAGAAAAGGATTAAAAATGACATACAAATGAAGGAGAAAGTTTTCATGCATCCATACAGGGAGATAGGGAATACTTCAAACCATGCAGACTTAATTTTTTTGAACAAACAGGGGGAGATTAAATTGAGCACCAACATCAACTCCAACTCGGGGATGGGTACTCCCTGTGAGTGCCATAAGAATAATAGACCATGTGCCAAAATTTCATAGGGAAATGGAGTCAAGAATAAGCTTGCAAAGCAAAAAAACAATTTCCAACCTCCCAAGACCAAACTGAGAAACCAACAAAAACCAGCCGCTAAGGACCAGGATGAACCAAAAAAGAAAAATGCAAAAACGAAAAGGAACTAAAAGACTTGTTGGTCCAAAAATCTGTCAGGTGGGCAGATCTATGGATAGACAGGTCAACAGTGCACAGGGTACAACCCCTCTTTGAGACAACAAAGAGAAATTGGTTTATTGCTATTCTACCAGCAAGAATTTGTGCAAGTCCAATAGTGTTTTACCTTCAGGGGGGTCTGGGATCTCATCCCAATAGAGTTATTTCTGAGGAAGAATAGAAAGGAATGAAGGAAGGAATGGAAGAAAGATGGATCTGAAGGGAGAAAAGAAAAGAATTCCAAAGTAGAAAGGTTAGAGGGTTTATGTTTTGGGCTGGTAGTAAACAAAGACAAACTTACTCACATAAAAAAATAAAGCAATACTGATAAACAAAATGAAAAAATTAGATATGAATCTAACAGAATAGACACACAGATTTGATGTAAGAAATATCTAATGCATATAACACATGAATTCAGCACAAAGTCTCAATATTTTTATTAATGTTTTCTTCAGTTACAAGAAATCTCAAAGTCTTTCTCTCCTCACTTCTAATTTTCATACAAGATTTTCCACACCCTTTTGAATACTACAAGTATCCAAGTATTTATAGAAGGAGAAGGAGAAAGAAGAAAAAAAGGAGCCAACAACTTATTTACAAAATATCTACAAAATAACTAAAAGTCAAATGTTGACTTTGGGGCAATTTGGTGGATGACAATATCCCATGATGCAACATGGATGATGTCATCACGCGTGCCAACATACTTTTAAATAATTTTACAAAAAAAATGGGATTCATCCCATAAGGAGGAAGCCTATTCATCATAATCCCTTTTCTTGAATGGAGTGTCTTGCTTCTACTCTAGAGAGGCTATATGATATTCAGCTCAATACTCCATTAATTTGTTGATCATCTTTTGAAGTTGATCATGATCGGGACCTTTTGTGTGGTCCCTGATGACTTCTTAAGTTTCTCGTTCATCTCTGAGCCTATCTGGGAGCTTGAAGTATTCATTTCCTGCCTTTATTAAATACCTGATGAAATCACAGAAAGCCAGAAGGTTGTTAATATATTCTCGGTCAAAAGTGACCTCTGGTGCCATGCCTTGTGATGTAATTACCTTGAAAAGTTGAATAATATTGTTTTCTTCTCTTAAGGTGAACGATGCGTTAAGCAACCCTGGAGACATCCTTAAGATGATCTTCTCCATTTGATGTTTTGCATCCAAGGCTTCCTCCTTGATTTTGTCTATCTTTTCTAGGAAAAACTCCATTTGGTCAACCCGATAGTCTAAAGTGACAAGAGCTTTGTTGTGTGCTCATGGGTGATCAATGATGCCGAATTTTAATAAGTCATCGGTCGGGTAGTTGATCATTTTATTGAATGTCTCGTGTTGCAACCTGGCATGGTCCAACTCTTCAGAGACAGGTCCTGCTATCACCTGGAGTTCATTGTTTGCCTTATCTATACCTTGGTAGAGTCCTGTGAACTTCGTGATTACTTCCTCACTGTCTTTGAGGATATGATCTCTCTAGGACGACACTGCTACACCTTGTTCACCAATCTTAGTGTATTCATTTATCATCTCCTGACTAAGGACTTCAGGAGTTTCAACGGTAGCTATAGGAGGTGCATTTCCCATTCTTTACAGAGCTTGGAGAAGATGTTCATATTGTTCCTTTAACATTCTCTTCTTCTCCTTTTATTCTTATAGTTTCTTGCAAACGACATCCATGACTGACAAGGCCTCTCCTTGCGGGATCTCTGATGATGTTCCCATTGTGACCTGGGTCACTATAAAATTTGTAGGTGACAAACCTTATTTCTTCTTTATGGGATCTGGGTAGGCTATCTCCATAACCCTTTCACCGGAAACACTTTTTGAAAAAATGTAAAATTTATCATTTTCTCCTCCACCCCTCTGCCCTTGAGATTTGGTGCTGACACATGGCACAAAGTGGGCCCCACTGGAATCATGGCTCAATTCTTCACATTTCAACCTTTTTTTGAAAAAAAGGAAATTTTTCACAATTATCCCCATGGACCCACACCTCTGCTTCTATCCCTGACATGTGTCAATCACTGCTTTGCTATAGGGCCATAACTCCCTTTTTTTCTACATACTTCCTTCATTAAATTTCAAAGTTTTCAAAACTCATCGGTAGCCCACACTCCCCTCTGCCATTTGATTTTGACATGTGTCTCCTCTGATTCATTGCAGAGCCATGCTTCAAATTACCAATTTAACTCATTTTGCCAAAAAGGCAACATTTCCCTTTTTCCTCTGGTGGCCCGCCAACCCGCGCAAGCCTTTAATTTTCTTCTTTGTCGGGGCCGTGCCTTCTTTTAAGACTTTAACCCTTTTAGAAAAAAGGTTAAAATCTCAAACTCTCCTAGATGTTTGCCACTTCACTCTACTTGGATCCCTTCCATGTGTCCTGTCCTGATTGGCTCGATAGACCCATAACCTTTTTCAAAAAAAATTCTCCCCTTTCACCAAAAAAGCAAAATTTTCTAATTCCTTCACCAGCCTTCCATCCCGATTTTGATGAAAACATGACATGTATCCACCTCTGATTTGCCGAGGGCTTGTGGCTCCAATTTTTTTACCTTAACTCCTTTTCACCAAAGGAAAATTTTCCACCGTGCCACCATAGCTCTACCCCCTCCACTATTTTGAATTTTCTAACCACCATGTATGAGAATATGTTTGAACTAAAATTTGATGGGAAAAGGATGCCCGTATGACCATCAAAAAATGTAGAAATTGCCAGTGACACCCAAAATCAATTTTTTCTTCGTGGGTGAAGAATTTTTAGATCAAAAGAAAAATGGAAAGTGTTTTTAGGCAATTTACGACCATGGTAAGGGATATTTGAGGGAAAATAAGTATAAAATGAACAATTTTGAGCTTCAAAGGTCGGGAAAACATGGGAAAAATGGTTAGAGGCATTTGAATGGAAAAAATTAGGGAAACGTAATGAGTTTGTAAACAATCCAATGCACAAGGAATGGAGTTATAACCTTCACATCATCAATCTTCAAGAGGAAAAAAAAATCTCAGATCACAAAGAGAAAAGGGGTCATGGCAAATGGTAGAAAGATAAGTTTGGGCACCTGTACATCGGCTCAGCTACTCGGGGATGGGCACTCCCAGTGAAGTTGCCAGCTCTGAGATAGGTAAAGGTAGACCGAGTGCCGTAAATAATGCTCCCCATTTGGAAAATGTGAGTCATGAGCCAAAACCACCAAAAACTGTCTGAGAAATCGGGTAAAAATTGTTGACACCTCACCAGAGGCAAACCACGAACCGACAAAACACTAAAAGACAGAGCAAAATTGATCTTTCAAACACTATACACTATACAAGTTGGTCAAGCCTCAACTCTTGATTTAAAGAAAACATATATTTTGACCTGGGGCCATACCCCAAACTGATTCAACTCCATGCTGGATATGACTCATGCTAAGAGGCAGCTGCATATAGTATATAGTAACTGGAAATATAACCTATTTTTCTTCAGTTGTTTAAAGTCGTTGCAATTTGTTCCAAGTTTCTTTGAAGCTCCTCCATTGTCAGTTCAGGTGAAACGCTTTTCAACATTATTTCAAGGTTGAATCAAGGACCAAATTTCCAGAAAAAATAAGCATCCACTTAGTGATATATGTTTTTAAACAACTTCAAGGACTCCCATGAAATCCACAAGCTCAAGAAAGTGATCGTGTCACTTAGCATCTACCTGCAAAACTTCACTAAGATGCATTGACTTCAGGTCTTCAACAAGGTACATCATCTTTTTCTTCTCCAGGTATAACCTCGTTCACTAAGTTTCCTTGCAAAGGTCCTCATTAGTGGTATAAGTCATGTCCATTTGGACACTCCCACCAACACTTGTAGCCCATTTCCTTGATACATAACATACCCCATTGTGGTGAGGGCAATCAACAATCACAACATCCAATTTTAAATTCGTCTGAGGATAAGAGAAAGTTGATTACCACCAAAATATTTGAAACACCTCAACAACTTTGACACATCTCTTGAGTCCATCGCAGTACACTTTTAATAGGCCCACTGTCAACTTTGATTCCCAATTCATTCATGACCTCCAATTGTGCATGACATTGCATGATGCCCTACAGTGAAGTGTAAACCACTGCCAACCAATTTATGTAATCCACTTGCTTCTTGTGACCTATCCAAGGTAGTGGCCCAAAATTTGATCCACGTCTATATGCTGAAGATTTGAACCAACAAAGTATCCTAAGATAACACTCTGCAGGTGAGTTCCGCAACTCTTCCAACACTTGTGGTGATCCATACTCCCATTTCCTTGTCCGTCAACTTGGCTTTGCCTTGGGTACTCTGGTTGGCTCTCTAAATCGATGAAGATATTTAAAAACCCTCGAGGATTCTTGTTGCTCAGGAATCCTAAGTAACTCAGAGGGAGAGGAATCCTTATCTAACTTAAGACCTAGGCAATATCATATGGAGCATTATTGGGTAAAGCAGCACTAGGTGCAAGATTAGGAAGTGTTCCCATTAGATGGTATGAAAAGTCTTTTTTAAAAGGGGTGCGGAATGGGGAAAGGATACAAACAAGTTTTAGATCTTGATGTCAAGGAATAGGCGCCTTACGCCATAGGATGTGATTTTTATTTGGCATAATTTTGTTTAGTGTAGCAATGGAAATTTTTACTTGGCTTGTTGCCCCATTGGCACAGATGTGGTAGATGCTTCATGAGGGTGATTTGTGCCAAGCACATTCTGCTTGAAGGTGCAACTACATAGGTCAAGTGTGCAGAATTAGCTTGCCTGATCCTCCTCGTGGAAAGGGTTTACCCAACATCCAGTGTTATTGTAGTTGTCTTGGCGCCATCAATTACGCCTCAAGTATTCAAAAGTCATTATTTGGCAGCTCAGGAGGGCTTATATTGTGTGGTCCTATTATGCTAACATATGAGAAGGAGGAATTTTTGATGTACCCGTAGAGATATAATCCTCCAAAAATAGTAGCAAATGTCCTAACACTTAGTGTACATCCATTGAAGTTTGCAATCCACCTTAGTGAAATTACAGGGATATTAATCATGCAGGCCGATCATCATCAATTTCATCATTTTTACTCTCCTGGCTTCAGATTTACTGATCTGTTCCACGATGGAGGAAATAACAAGGAAAGGAGTAGAAGGACACTTATGGACACCAATCAATTATCAGGCCAAGCTTCCTCAGATAGCAGCATACCTTAGCAGTTAGGGAATTAGGTAACACTCTTCCTTCACATGGGTACTTGAGGATGTCTATTTGGCATTATCCTTTCCATCTAAATCCATTTCCCTCTATTCATCAGATCTCTTATACCTACCCCTAGGATCCATTGGAAAATAACAACATGGTTTTGTAGATTTTTTCTAACCTTGTATAAGTAATGCCCAAGGGATGAGGTGGGATCCTTGATCACGACTCTTGCCACGCACTTGCTGATGAGAGCAATTTCTTTGACAGGAACATGCCAGGAATAACTTTTGCACGTTTTTCCAAGTCTACACTCTGTGCTTACTTGACAGCTTGGGTGCAGCCTATATATCAAATTTACATGTGCATCTCTCTTGAGCCAGGTTTCCTAATTGTTTTGATATTGTTTTCAATGGGATTCATGTTGCCATGGAGGAGATGGCCTACCTAGGTGCACATTGGTAGGGTTCTTGTCGACTTAGGATAATAGACTATGCCTAGGTCCACTTATCAAATGCATCTACATATTTTATTAAACAAGATTGATCACTCCAGGAGAAGTGCAGATTAACTGGAAACCTATGGGCACAAGTTTTGTTAAACCTTATGTTGAAGTCATGAACTGATTCATTGGGGTTCTTCTTGATATTTTAAAAGGTTCAGACAATAGACCAACTTCTCAGGAGTTGATTTTCAGGAAGGGATTTCTAGGCCATATCAGCACATCTGAATAGCATTCTACATTTCAGTTGATCGAATCAATAGAATTATGGTCAGGTAGAGCCTTGTACCAATTACCCTTGTCAATTCTCTACTAGTGTATGAATGAACACTTTAAACTATACACATGATTCATGCCTTGATTATGATCAAAGTCAATCCATCAAATGTTACCAAAAAGTTTCCATTAATAGTTGATCACTTGTTATGGCATTATTCCCCATCTAGGTCTTGTAAGCAATCTACTGTGCTAACCAATCTTAATGTCAATAGACATTAGTGTAACACCCTGAACTGTTGTTACTTCCTCCTGAGCATACAAGTGTTGATACATGATTTCTTTTGTAAAAAGGATGTGTTCCTTTGATTGAGAAGTCATGCTTGATATGGACTGTATCTTCTTTGAGATTGCAGATCTTTGACTGAGTCAGAATATGATTGGACTCTTTTATTTCTTTCATTTTACACCTGAGTTTAATCTGATCTCGGAATGAATTATGGAGTTATCCATCTATAAGACCTAGCCTTGGATCAGTGGTATTGATCCAAGTGATGCTTTAAGTTTATTCATGATGAATTAAAATTATAGACCTTACGCGGGTTGCAAGGTCTAGATGCATTGAATAAGCTAGTACGGAGTATAACTCAGGTTGATCGTGTTAAATGAATTGGTTCCCGATATCGTAATATCAGGAAGGTCTTGATCGTGGACCAGGTAATAATTCAGTTACATTTAATTCACTAGCCTATTGGCAGTACAGGAGTGAACCCTGTTCGTGAATGTATGTTGAAGATTCTTTTTCTGAGCATTTGAAATGTTAGACCTAACTGGATTTATTAAGGTTAGTAACCTAAAACTAAACTATAACCTAGGGGTTAGATTAGTGTTAATCTAACCTAGGCCTAGGCTATAAGCTAATGTTCTAAGTTAGTATCTATGTGTTAAGAGGTTAGACTAAGTGTTATCCTAAATCCTAACCTAAGTTACTAACCTAACTATTGAACAAGGAAGATAGGGGACCTATGGAAGGGTGCGAACCATGGGCGGCAATTTCTATGGCATTAAATGGAGGGATAAGTATGAAGGACAGGTAATTTGGTAGAAGTTTTTAAACGGCTAGCTAGAGCCGACGTGGCAGGTCACCAAAGTTGGAAATGGTCTTCGAACTGGTTTTATCCATCGCCAACTATGGCAGTCGGTGGCAATGGAAATTTAGCGGGAAAATGGAGTAAATGCCATTTATGAACTCAGTCTTCGAGCTCGGATTTCACGGGAAGGCATGCAAAATGGAAAGTTAATAGTTTATTGTTTGGTTTTTCATGCGCTCCGGTTTTCCCTCTGTCTGATCACTGGTTCTTCGCACCAGTCTTCTTGGTGTTGCATGGCAAGTATGAGCGTAACTAGCTCTTTTCTCTGGCAAGGAAAATTTATAAGTCATGGAAATAACAAATTCTTGTTGGTGAATCTAACTTGGAAAAAGAGGAGAAGGCTCGAGCTCTTTCAGTGGTCTTCTTCGATTTTTAATCAAATAACCAGGCATGTTAGGCCCTAACCTTTAAAAATATTGCTTTCTTTCAAGTGATTTCATTAGAACAACTCTGTTCAAATGATTTATGGGTTTAGATGGTTTTTTTGGTAGCTTCGTGTGATTTTGTTACTGTATCTTCTTGCTGGTTCGATTTTTCAAGTTTAACCCTTGATGGGTGTGTATTGTGTTTCGAACTGTTGCTCTATTTCTTTGTGTTTTGCATTCCGGCTTAAGTCTGTGAAATGTATGCAAGAAAGTGTATTAGACATGCTATGTGATAGCCCATGAATTGTTCCCTTGTTGGGTTCAGGCCACTTTTGATACTTGTTGATTGATGCTTGTTGTTGACTACTTGTTAGAAAAGGAATACTGATGGACATTTTGTTTGAATGCTTAGTTTTATTGGACTTCTTTGTAAGTTCCGTCATGGTTAACATAGGTGGTGGTTACTGAATATTGTTGGGTTTCACTATGATACTTAAAGTTATGTAGAATGGATAACTTGACTGTGTTTCAGTATTTGATTGCGACCCTGTAGAAGTTGTTTTTCCCTCCTTGTGTTGCAAATACAGAATTTAAACCGTTGATGGTTTGCATTATATATTATTTTACTTACAAGATGACTTTGTGGAGTCCATTGGATTGGTTCGTATATTGGATTGTTGACTATATAAGTTACGTATGTGTAGTACTGGTAGCTTGATTCCGTTGGAGTCCTGGAGGGCTAAATGGTAATACGACTTTTGTTATCTTGTGATGTATACCTTCATTTAAGTAATGAAATTTTGGTACAGACTCAGTTGTTGTACTTTTTACGTTTCCTATCTGTTAAGCTTAAGCGTATAATGTTTTAGAGGCTCAGTTGGTTTCCTTGCTACGAAATCAGCAATTAGCCTTTGTATAAGCCTGATTTTGTAATTTACCATTGTTGGCTCAGTTGGAATCATTAACTGATAATTATTCTTGTATATCAGCTTCTGTTGGAGCTTTATTGTGTATATTCGTTGTTCAGATTCAGTTGAAATCCTTGACAGGTAACCATAGTATCTGCCTCTTTATAAGCCTGTTTTGATGCTTGTTGCTTTTGGCTACTGTTGGGTTCCTTAAGTTAGATAGTTATCATGTATCTTGGCTTCTGTAAAAGTGGGTCGCGATTACCATACTTTTCAGACTTTGAATGAGTTCAGATGTGAATACAGAATGTTATGTTTCTTTCTGAATAATTCCAGTTTAATGAAGCTGTGCATGCGCGTGAATTATGTATGATTATCTCTGCATAGTCTTAGGGAAGCATCATTTGCTTTGATGTTAAGGAGTCTCTTGTTGACTGCGATAAAAGAGAAGTTCTTTGATTTCGACCTTGAATCTAAAGCCTTACAGTATTTAGTAGGGATTAGAATGAGTTGCTATGTTGCTGAGAGGGATAGTTGTCGTGTTTAAACATGATTACGTCTTCTGTTGCATGTATATCTATTCATGAGCCTGATTGAAGTAAGGAGCTGTCGACTGCACCTCGAAAGGTGATGTCAGTGAATATCCTCTTGTATGTCGCTTCGTGTGGAAGGTCATGTGGAGTCTATTTGGTTGATATTCATCACTATTTTAGGCGTGAGAGCTACTTACTGTTAGTAAGCTACAGGAGTTTTGTTATATTTGATTTTAACAAAACTGTGGTTCTTCTTGTGGCTCGTCTGACTTATTCATATGCATGTAAGGTGAATGCTTTCCTTTTGAGGAGATGGTATAGTCATGAACTTGTTGAAGGGAAATATGAATGACTTGTTTTCTTTCTCTTCTGTTATGAGAGTATATGTTGATATTTTTATCTAACCGTTAGAACTGTTTTTAACATATTGATGGAATCATGATTTGTTATGATATTCCTTTTACTGTTGAATGAAATGATCTGTCTGATGTTTGTTGTCCTTGGAATTCAGATGGTATAGTTGTTTTGGATACTTTCGTTCTTCTTGATCCCTAATATTTTGATGAAATATTTGAGAAGTATTTAGGACTATTTTGTAACGATAATAGAGTTACACTTTTGTAGTCATTTTTGTATTACAAAAGCATAGTCTGAAACATGTATACTTGTTTGGTGAAATGATCTCATTTAAACAGGTTGTTTAATGAAAACAGTTGGTGGATTGAAATTGTTTTAAGAGTTAGTGCTTATCATGCTCAGTTCATCGAACTGACCCATGTTGACAATTTTGCAGATGGTTGCCGTAAGTGGTAAAAGCAAGCAGATCTGATAGGATGTTCAGATTGTTTAACTTGGTTTATGATGAATTACAGTTTGATTCTCTAAATGTACTATATGAGGAAAGATGTTCTTTTTCCGTTGAGCATTGTATCAAGTATGCTGAATGCATAAAATGTATTTGATTAGTTCTGAAGGGAATGGAAATAGATATTTGATACTTATGTGTTTGCATTCGTATCTTGATAGTTTGACCTTCTTCGGTTCAAATGATCTTAAGAGCATTGTTATTATTGTTTATATTTGGAGGACTTTTGTGATTATCAATGTAAGCTTGCAAGAATATGTGACTGAATATCTTATGATTGTTTAGCAGTTCTTGTATGTTCTATCAGAAGCTAAATTGAAATTTAGATCACTGTCTTTCTAGAGGATAGGGTAAAAATAAACCTAAGCAAGACGCTAAACAAGCTGGATTAAATTATCAATTCCTAGTCTTGATTATGCCAGGACAACATTTAATTGGATTCTTAATCATTATGATACTAATAAGTACGATATAAATTCAGTTATGAGAACTGATATAAAACCTAGATAGATGGCAATCTCATGTGAATTTTATGAGATATTGTCCAATTTCATTGATTTAGAATTATGTATAATTCTATGAACTCCTTGATGAGACCATAGTGTAATGGGTTTTATTGAGAAAGGTCATTCTAAGGTGAGGAACCCAGGGATCGGGAAAGGCTAACCTTAGGGGAACGTCTTTTAATATAATTTAAACTCAATGTGCGTAACGCTTATTAATAAGTAGATCTTTTCGAGGTGGATTTAAAGGTTGACGACACAAGTCAACTGCAGGGTTGTACCTTCGAGAAGATTAGGATCTTCTCGAAGATACAACAATGCAGGTGACTTATGACGACACCCTTTGCATTGATCGTTAAGATTTACACCTTTAACTCGAACAAGTTACTCTGGGACCGATTAGGAATGTGGTCACATTATAAGGCTACCTAGGAGACTCGGGGTATCTTGACACACTGGTTTAACTAGGGTTGACCCAGTATGTCATCTTATCCCTAGTCCTCGGGTGCATCCATATAACGTTGTCACCTTACTAATCCATTTCCGAGTGAATAACTTGGGATAAGGGGGACTAATAGAAGTTGGTATAAGACATTCTACATAACATAAGAATGGGGTGAAGGATGTATTCCAGATTGACGAGTATGTCATTAAGGAATACGAGACATAAGCAGTATGTTTCAAATCTTTGGCCAAAGTATCGCAAGCTGTTGATTGCGTTGTCCTGAGTCACCTGGTCTAAGGGATGAGATGCCGATGAATAATGGTAACAATTATTCAGTTAGGTTCCTTGGACAGAGCATTCTGAATCCCAGAATAGGGAAGAGAACCGCGAGAGTGAAGTGTTAAATGAAAACTCCAACTCTTATTACTCATGAATAGATCGGTAGATTACCGAGTCATGGAATGAATAGATCGGAGGTACTCTGAGTCATTACAGCTGCATATGGTTAACTGTTATAAGAATGGTTATTTGATTTGTGAGTTCTAAATTACGTATTTAGAACCAGGATGCATTTATCAAAAATAAAAATAAAAATTGACTTGTTCTAATGTATAAAATGAGGATGTTACATCTTGGTATCAGAGCTGAAGGTTGCAGCTCTTGGACCTATTGTGTCCATAATCTGATGAGAACCTGAATTTTCTTGTAACAGAAAATGGTTAGAACAAGGGGGAACGTTGCGAATAATGCTCCACCTGAAGGAGGGGCAGCAACAAATCAGAAACTTGATGAAAACCTTGCTGCCCTGTTGGACACAAGAGATCGTTTAGCTGTACTTGAACAGCAGGTGATGGGAAATGAGGAGGATGAAGAAGCTGGTAATGAAAATCAGCCACCTCCTGAGGACAACCCCGATATGGGTGTTGATGTTAATGCTGGGAATGCACCTGTCCAACCAGAAAACAAAAAGGCCAGGTTGGCAGCAGAACTCACTAATGATATAAAAAGGATAAGCCCACCTAAGTACGATGGCACCACATTAGGAGATGGAGCTGAGAACTGGCTCAGTGAAATGGAGAAGTACTTTGCAATAAGAAACTTCTCAGAGGAAACCAAAGCTATTTGGGGAGCCTATCAGCTTTCCCACGAAGCATCTTCGTGGTGGGATAGCCGTAAAGCTGAACTAAATATTGATGAGACCAATATTACTTGGGATCAATTTAAAGGCTATTTTAGGCAACGTTGGCTGCCACAACTTTTCTATGATCAGAAAATGACAGAATTCCAGAACTTAGCTCAAGGGAAGCTAACGGTAACTGAATTCTGGGAGCAGTTTACAAAACTCCTCAAGTATGTACCGCAGTATCAAACTGACGAGAAGTTCAGAATACGGAAATTCATCATGGGATTGAATCCCGTGATAGGGGGAGAGGTCGATGTTCACAGTCCAACCACTATGGAAGGAGTTGTTGAAAAGGCCATAAGGCAAGAACAGAAATTAAAGGCTATTTCTGCTCATAAAGAGGAAGTGCGGAAGAAGACTGCAAATCCTTCTTCAACCTCTCTTGCACCCAGAAAAGGACCATGGAAAAAGTATGGAAACAAGAGTAAGTTTCCAGGGGATAACAGTAAGAAAGCAGTAGTAAATAAGCCTGCTGGAAACGTAAGGGATAATTTTGCCAAAAATTATAACAATGGGCAGAAGCCCTATGGAGGACAACGTGACAATTACAAGGCTGGAGGCAATTCTGAGCCTAAAAAGGGACCTGTAGGAGGCTGCTACAATTGTGGCAAAGACCACTATGCAAATCAGTGCCCTTTGAAGAAGGATGATCGTAATCAGCAGCATAAGATACATGCTGCAGTAGCAGACAAGCAAGCTGAAAAGCAAGTAACACCTATAGAAGTTCCGGGTAAGTTATTTGGCATACCTGTCACTATTCTTTTTGATACAGGAGCTACTGAATGTTTCATTTCTAATAAACTTGCTTCTAAACTTAAGAGAAAAGCTAGAAAAATGGATAAATCTTGGACTGTACAATATGGTAATAACTCTGTTCATACAGTGAGTATGTGTCTTTTTGGGGCAGTCCTTGACTTACCTAATTTCTCCATGGAAGTTGACCTCTATGTTACACCTTTGGGATCGTATGACATTGTCATCGGTGTCAATTGGTTAGCTGACCATAAAGCAAAGGTAGATTGCTATGAAAAGAACATAAAATGTTTAGATGATCAGCTGGAAACAGCAGAGATTCAAGGTGTGAAACGGGAAATTTCAGTTAGAAAACTGTCAGCTATGCAGCTTAAAAAGGCTAAGAATAAAGGATGTACCCTTTATGCAGTAAAGATATCTGAATTTTCAGAAGAAGATGGTGATTACATGAAGCGATTTCCTCTGTTACAAAGTTTCAGGGATGTTTTTCCTGAGGAATTACCAGGGTTACCACCCAAGAGGGAATTTGACTTCACCATTGAGATCAAACCTGGAACAGAACCTATTTCCAAAGCACCTTATAGGATGACTACTACAGAGTTAGTCGAGCTTAAGGTACAGTTGCAAGAACTTTTGACTAAAGGTTTGATTAGACCAAGTGTTTCACCTTGGGGAGCGCCTGTAATATTTGTGAAAAAGAAGGATGGAACACTTAGGCTGTGTATTGATTATCGGATGTTGAACAAGGCAACAATCAAGAACAGATATCCACTTCCAAGGATCGACGATCTATTTGATCAGATGCGTGGAGCAGCGGTTTATTCTAAGATAGATCTTCAATCTGGTTATCATCAGTTAAGGATTAGAGAGGAAGATATTCATAAAACAGCTTTCCGAACAAGGTACGGACATTATGAATTCACGGTTCTACCCTTTGGATTAACTAATGCACCCGCAACCTTTATGAACTTAATGAACAATATTTTTCAAGAATATCTGGACAAGTTTGTACTTGTATTCTTGGATGATATTCTCATTTATTCTAAAAGCATTGAGGAGCACAATGAGCATTTGAAGATAGTTTTGGGAATTTTGAGAAAAAGAAAGTTGTATGGTAAGTTATCCAAATGTTCTTTCTTTGATTCAAAAGTTCACTATTTGGGTCATGTCATAAGTAAAGAAGGAATTGCTGTAGATCCTTCAAAAATAGTGGCAATAACTGAGTGGCCTGCACCAAAGAATGTGCACGAAGTAAGAAGCTTCATGGGTCTTGCTGGTTACTATAGAAAATTTGTAAAGGATTTTTCTAAAGTAGCTGCACCAATAACTTCATTGCAAAAGAAGGATAAGAAATTCATATGGAATGATAAGTGTGAAGCGGCTTTCAAAAGTCTGAAAGACCAGTTGACTTCTGCACCTATATTAGCGGTACCAGACCCTAATGGGAGTTTTACAGTTGTAACGGATGCTTCTGGGGAAGGCCTTGGAGGTGTTTTGCTACAACATGATCAAGTCATTGCATATGAAAGTAGAAAACTCAAGTTACATGAGCTGAATTATGCTCCTCATGATTTGGAGCTTGCTGCCATTGTTCATGCACTTCAAGTCTGGAGACACTATTTACTTGGGAAACCTTTTGAGTTGAAAACTGATCACTTAGGGCTGAAATATATTTTCACTCAACCTAATCTTAATGCCAGACAGAGAAGGTGGTTAGAATTTTTATCACAATATGATTTTGATATTAGCTATATCAAAGGGAAGGAGAATAGAGTAGCTGATGCTCTAAGTCATAGGAGGCACATTTCTGCTCTTATAACATTAAGAACTCAGTTCAAGGATGAGGTAAAAAGTGCCTCAGAATCAGATGCATACTTTCAGCAAGTAAAAGCAGCGCTTGCTGCAGAACCTAATGATGAAAGGTATAAAGGTTTTCATTTTGATAATGAAGGAATCTTGCGTTATGAAAACAGGGTATATGTACCTATGTTGAATGATTTGAGAAAGAAGTTGTTAGTTGAATTTCATAATTCATCTTTCTCTAGACACCCGGGTATCACAAAGATGCTTGCTGATCTGAAACAACAATACTTTTGGAAAGGTATGAAAAAGGATGTCATAAATTTTGTGACCCATTTTTTGGAGTGTCAGCGGGCAAGTATGAGCGTAACTAGCTCTTTTCTCTGGCAAGGAAAATTTATAAGTCATGGAAATAACAAATTCTTGTTGGTGAATCTAACTTGGAAAAAGAGGAGAAGGCTCGAGCTCTTTCAGTGGTCTTCTTCGGATTTTTAATCAAATAACCAGGCATGTTATGCCCTAACCTTTAAAAATATTACTTTCTTTCAAGTGATTTCATTAGAACAACTCTGTTAAGATGATTTATGGGTTTAGATTGTTTTTTTGGTAGCTTCATGTGATTTTGTTACTGTATCTTCTTGCTGGTTCGATTTTTCAAGTTTAACCCTTGATGGGTGTGTATTGTGTTTCGAACTGTTGCTCTATTTTGTTGTGTTTTGCATTCCGGCTTAAGTCTGTGAAATGTATGCAAGAAAGTATATTGGACCTGCTATGTGATATCCCATGAATTGTTCCCTTGTTGGGTTCAGGCCACAATTGATACTTGTTATGATGCTTGTTGTTGATACTTGTTAGAAAAGGATACTGATGGACTTTTGTTTGAATGTTCAGTTTTATTGGACTTCTTTGTAAGTTCTGTTATGGTTAGCATAGGTGGTGGTTACTGAATATTGTTGGGTTCACTATGATACTTAGGTTATGTAGAACGGATAACTGATTGTGTTTCAATATTTGATGCGACCCTGTAGAAGTTGTTTTTCCCTCCTCGTGTTGCAAATACGGAATTTAAACCATTGATGGTTTGCATTATATTTATTTTACTTACAAGATGAATTTGTGGAGTCCTTGGATTAGTTCGTATATTGGATTACTGTATAAGTTACGTATGTGTATACTGGTAGCTTGATTCTGTCGGAGTCCTGGAGGGGTAAATGGTAATACGAATTCTGTTATCTTGTAATTTATACCTTCGTTTAAGTAATGAAATTTTTGTACAGACTCAGTTGTTGTACTTTTTACGTTTCCTATTTGTTAAGCTTGAGCGTATAATGTTTTAGAGGCTCAATTGGATTCCTTGCTACGAAATCAGCAATTAGCCTTTGTATAAGCCTGATTTTGTAATTTACCATTGTTGGCTTGGTTGGAATCATTAACTGATAATTATTCTTGTATATCAGCTTCTGTTGGAGCTTTATTGTGTATACTGTTGTTTGGATTCAGTTGAAATCCTTGATAGGTAACCAGTGTATCTGCCTCTTTATAAGCCTATTTTGATGCTTGTTGCTTTTGGCTCTATTGGGTTCCTTAAGTTAGATAGTTATCATGTATCTTGGCTTCTGTAAAAGTGGGTCGTGATTACCATACTTTTCAAACTTTGAATGAGTTCATATGTGAATACAGTATGCTATGTTTCTTTCTGAATAATTCCAGTTTAATGAAGCTTTGCATGCGCGTGGATTTTGTATGAATATCTCTACATAGTCTTAGGGAAGCATCATTTGCTTTGATGTCAAGGAGTCTCTTGTTGACTGTGATAAAAGAGAAGTTCTTTAATTTAGACCTTGAATCTAAAGCCTTACAGTATTTAGTAGGGATTAGAATGAGTTGTATGTTGCTGAGAGGGATAGTTGTCGTGTTTAAACATGATTACGTCTTCTGGTGCATGTATATCTAGTCTTGAGCCTGAATGAACTAAGGAGCTGTCGACTGCACCTTGACAGGCGATGTCAGTGAATATCCTCTTGTATGTAGCTTCGTGTGGAAGGTCATGTGGAGTCTGTTTGGTTGATATTCATCACTGTTTTGTCGTGAGAGCTACTGTACTGTTAGTAAGCTACAGGAGTTTTGTTATATTTGATTTTAACAAAACTGTGGTTCTTCTTGTGGCTCGTCTGACTTATTCATATGCATGTAAGGTGAATGCTTTCCTTTTGAGGAGATGGTACAGTCATGAGCTTGTTGAAGGGAAATATGAATGACTTGTTTTCTTTCTCTTCTGTTGTAGAGTATATGTTGATATTTTTATCTAACTGTTAGAATTGTTTTAACATATTGATGGAATCATGATTTGTTATGATATTCCTTTTACTGTTGAATGTAATGATCTGTCTGATGTTTGTCGTCCTTGGAATTCATATGGATAGTTGTTTTGGATACTTTCGTTCTTCTTGATCCCTAATATTTTGATGAAATAATTGAGAAGTGTTTAGGACTATTCTATAACGATAATTAGAGTTACGCGTTTGTAGTCATTTTTGTATTACAAAAGCATAGTCTGAAACATGTATACTTGTTTGGTGAAATGATCTCATTTAAACAGGTTGTTTAATTAAAAAAGTTGGTGGATTGCAATTGTTTTAAGAGTTAGTGCTTATCATGCTCAGTTCATCGAACTGACCCATGTTGACAATTTTACAGATGGTTTCCGTAAGTGGTAAAAGCAAGCAGATCTGATAGGATGTTCAGATTGTTTAACTTGGTTTATGATGAATTACAGTTTGATTCTCTAAATGTACTATATGAGGAAAGATGTTCTTTTTCTGTTGAGCATTGTATCAAGTATGCTTGAATGCATTAAATGTATTTGATTAGTTCTGAAGGGAATGGAAATAGATATTTGATACTTATGTGTTTGCATCCGTATCTTGATAGGTTGACCTTCTTCGGTTCAAATTATCTAAAGAGCATTATTATTATTGTTTATATTGGAGACTTTTGTGATTATCAATGTAAGCTTGCAAGAATATGTGACTGATTATTTATGATTGTTTAAGCAGTTCTTGTATGTTCTATCCAAAGCTAAATTGAAGATTTAGATCACTTTCTTTCTAGAGGCTAGGGCAAAAATAAACCTAAGGAAGACGCTAAATAAGCTGGATTAAATTATCAATTCCTAGTCTTGATTAAGCCAGGACAACGTTTAATTAGATTCTTAATCATTATGTCTCGATAATAATAAGTAAGATATAAATTCAGTTATGAGAAATGAGATAAACCTAAAAAGGGTTTTATTAAGAAAGGTCATTCTAAGGTGAGGAACCCAGGGACCGGGAAAGGCTAACCTTAGGGGAACGTCTTTTAATATAATTTAAACTTAATGTGCGTAACGCTTATGAATAAGTAGATCTTTTCGAGGTGGATTTAAAGGTTGACGGCACAAGTCAACTGCAAGGTTGTACCTTCGAGAAGATTAGGGTCTTCTCGAAGATACAACAATGCAGGTGACTTATGACGACACCCTTTGCATTGATCGTTAAGATTTACACCTTTAACTCGAACAAGTTACTCTGGGACCGATTAGGAATGTTGTCACATTATAAGGCTGCCTAGGAGACTCGGGGTATCTTGACACACTAGTTTAACTAGGGTTGACCCAGTATGTCATCTTATCCCTAGTCCTTGGGAGCATCCATATAACATTGTCACCTTACTAATCCGTTTCCGAGTGAATAACTTGGGATAAGGGGGACTGACAAAGTCGGTATAAGACATTCTACATAACATAAGAATGGGGTGAAGGACGTATTCCAGATTGACGAGTATGCCGTTAAGGAATACGAGACATAAGCAGTATGTTTCAAATCTTTGGCCAAAGTATCGCAAGCTGCTGATTGCGTTATCCTGAGTCACCTGGTCTAAGGGATGAGATGCCGATGAATAATGGTAACAATTATTCAGTTAGGTTCCTTGGACAGAGCATTCTGAATCCCCGAATAGGGAAGAGAACCGTGAGAGTGAAGTGTTAAATAAAAACTCCAACTCTTATTACTCATGAATAGATCGGTATATTACCGAGTCATGGAGTGAATAGATCGGAGTACTCCGAGTCATTACAGCTGCAATGGTTATCTGTTATAAGAATGGTTATTGTATTTGTGAGTCTAAATTACGTATTTAGAACCAGGATGTATTTATCAAAAAAAAAAAATTTGACTTGTTCTAATGTATAAAATGAGGATGTTACAATAAGGGCCCATCCATAATGCATCAAACTTTCCATGTTTTCCCCTTATCCTCATGCTTGCTATCCCACAATAGCACAAGATCTCCCACACTAAAAAATCTTGGAGTTACCTTTTTATCACACAATTTCTGTAATTTTTCCTTGAACTTAACATGTCTTTGATGGGATTCTCTTCTCTCTTCATCTAATTCAACAATTTGATTGATACAAGCATCATAGGGATTTACCTCTTGGTCCTCAAATTGTTTGATAAATTGTTAAGATGATAATTACATATGTAAGGGAAGTAGAGCTTGAGTTCCATACACCAACTCAAATGGAAGTTTTCCAGTATCTCTTTTAATAGTGATTTTATTAGCCCAAACAACAAACTTTAACTACTCACCCCACTTTTGTTTGTTTAATTCCAATGTCCTTATGATTATCTTTAAAAAATTCTTGCGTCTTGATTCTGCTTGTCCATTACCTTGGGGATTATAATTTGAGGCATATGCTAAATTGATCCCATACTCATGAAATATGGCTACCAAAGGGTTAGCTCAAAAAATCATAGTATTGTCAGCAAATATCTTAGTAGGAACTCCAAACCTACAAATTATATGATTCAGAATGAAGTTCATAACAATTGGTGGGTAGATTTCTTGGTAGGGATTGCCTCCACCCACTTGGTAAAGTAATCAATGGCCACTAATATCCACTTGTGGCCTATACTTGAAGAATCTAAAATCTCACCAATGAAGTCCATTCCCCACTATTTAAATGGGGCTTCAATTGATACGGGCTACAAAGGTAGGGAGCTTTAAGCTTTCACTCTTCCTCGAAAATGTTGACAACTCACACACTTTCTTACCAATAGAGTTGTATCTTTAAAAAGAGTTGGCCACCAGTAACCAGCCCTTAATATTTTATGAGTTGTGACTCATCTAGCAAAATTCCCTCCACAAACTCCTCCATGGAAATCATCAATTATTTTCGGGGCTTCATCCTCAGTGATACATCTAAAAATAACTCCCTTAGGGTTCTTCCAAGCTGACCCATAATCAGTTATGATGTATTTCTGGAAGGATAACTTATGTGCTCTTTTTTTATTCTTGCTTAAATATTTAGGGCACTGTAGATGTTTGAGATAAAAAATAATATCCTTGTACCATTCAAAATTTGTCAATTTCCTGAGAATATTCAATCTTTCTTCTTCAACCTCATTTATCTCAACTGTTTGCAGGTTGCTTTTAGCCATTAGCTTTGTTAAGCCCAATCCTCTGACCAATTTTGTAGTTTGGGATGTCCGTATCATATTCTTGCAATTTATTTTCCCATCAACGTCTTTTACTTGAACTTTCCATCTCTAATAGGATATCCTTAACCATGGTATGGGGAACATAAGCTATGACTTTAGAGCTGAAAATATATGCTCTAAATATTTTTGTGGTCCTGAACAAAGCAAAGGCCCTTTTTCTCCATGATAGTATACTTCAGCTCTGCTCCTTATAATGCTTTACTAAAGAAATCAATTGGTCTTTCAACTCCTTCATCATCCTTTTGTAACAACACATAGTAATAGTATTCTCTGAAGCAAAGGAAAACATTTGGAAAGCCTTTTATAATCAAGAGATGCTAAAACAAAGGCATTATTCAATGCTTCCTTAATCACAGTAAAGGCTTGAATAGTTTCTTCTTTCCATCTGATTACTCTGATTTGTCTTCAACATACTAGTGATTGGTATAGTCAATTCAGAAAATTTGGAAATAAATCTCCTAATAAAATTATTTTCCCAAAAAAGGACTGAATTCCCTTTTTGGTTCTTGGAACAAGAACTTTACTAATGGCTTCCACTCTCTCGGGATCAATCATGACCCCTTATTTTGACACAATATGTCCAAGAATCTTTGCCCTTTGAACCCCAAAATGACACTTCTTAGGATTCAATGATATACCATATTCCCTGCATCTTAACAACATATTTTATAAATTCTATAGGTGATCACTTCTTTTCCTTGAAGAAACTGTCACATCATCTTGATACACGATAATGAAGTCATTTATATATCTTGAAATGCTACTTCTATTGCTCTTTGAAAAGTAGCTCCAACATTCATCAGGAAAAATGACATCCTTACATACACATAAGTACCCCATGGAGTAGTGAAAGTAGTTTGATTCTCTTTGATTGTTTCACAACTACCTGGTTATACCCAGGCAGAAACCATCCAAAGTAGATAACAAATCAGAACCAGTAACCAATTGAAACATGTATCCATATTTGGCAAGGGATAGTTGTCCTTGGATTGATGCCTTATTTAAATTTTTGAAGTCAACACACAATCTTATATCCCCATTTTTCTTTTGAATAGGTACCATGTTTGTTACCCATGAGGAGTATCTTGTAGGTTGTATAATTCCTCCATCCCTCAACTTTTTCAAATCTTCTTGCATTTTTGAGGAAAGGAGAGGATTAATTGGTATTTGTTTATGCCTAAATGGCTTGGAATTGGCTTCCAAGGGTATTTCATGTTGAAAAAGGTCTTCCTTATATTCCTTCAATTCTGAATACGACCATGCTAAGAAATCTTGGTACTTTTTCAATAATTGGATATGTTGATTTCTTTTCTTCTTTATTAAAATTATTTCCTAACCATATTTTCTGAGGTTTATCTTTTTTTCCAGGTTATATAACTCAACATCCCTCAAAGCTGACATATGTCTATTAATAATGCAGTCATCATTATCAAAATTTTATTCCATGCAACCAAACCTCTGAGAATAGTATTAGTTTTCAATTGTATAATGTCTTTACCAAATAAGGTCTCTTTTCCTTCACCTACACAAACCATTGGTTCCTAGTTCATACTTTGATTGGTGAATTATCCTTTATTCCGTAGAAATATTTGGACCTAGGCATCATCTTCAAACACCTGCCAGTGCTTGATATTGTCAGGGACAAACGGCCTGGTCAATATTTCAATATCATATTCACAATAGGGAGATGTTCTACAATTTTCAAACCTAGATACCAATACTACCAATTTTTCTGCTATAGTATTATTCCTCATATCATGATGTATTATATTAAAAGAATCAAACATTTCAATGAAGTCCCAAACTATATGCTTATACTTGCTTCATTCTTTGATTCTTTGTTGCATAAAATTTTCTAACTTGCTTGACTATCAGCTCTGAATCCATCCACTTTAACAATAATATCTTGACACCATATTTCTAACAAATCCTTAAACTCAACAATGG